>OY992533.1:118182482-119613097 GCA_963921185.1 Dasysyrphus tricinctus | reverse complement strand
GTCTGAATTTAAACAAATTCCCTTAGAATTATAAAATTAACTGTATTTCCAATGCTGTGTTTTTATATTAGTCGGTAAACATCGATACAAAATTGCATCTTAGAAGGGTACGATAGTCATCTAGCTGATGAGCCCAAAACGCAATATGGAGTTGAGCTCATTTGAACTTTTAACATGTTTTCAGTCACTCCACTTAATCAGAAGAATAATCTTTTCAAATTTTCTTCATATTCTATTATTTTAAAATAAAATGATTCACATATTAATTCCAAGTTAAAAGTACCTCAAGTTGACGTTTGGCACTAGTTTTTTGCTTGGCGAATTGGCCCAGTGGATGAGTGCTATCTCCCTGTGCGGAAGGTTCCCGGTTCAAAACTCAGTAAGTATCACAAAGTATTTTTAAAATAAAATAAATATTATAATGAATTCCTACACTTTCAGCCCATGGTGATTTCCATTTTTATTTCAAAATGAAAACATTGATTCAACTATAAAGACAATGTCATTTTAACATGATATAATATTGATTTCCCTTATACAGAAATCATGTTAAAATGAAACGAATGCTCGATGGAGCAAAAACATTGGCAAAACATGTTGAATTATTATTGTTTTTGTTGATTTTATGTACCTTGTTTTTTTTCTGTGTGTAACTTTACTTTTAAGAAGTGTTGCCAAGGTGGCAAAACTGTCAGAAGGACCGAACACCAATGGTCGGACGATGACCCGAGAACTCCCGTTGGATTAAGCACCCTAGAAACCAAAGGACCACATTATTGTTTTTCTTCCACCCCTCCCCCTGCCCAAAGTGGGTTAAAAAAAGTCGTTTTGGGAAAGAAAATTTGAAAAGCCAAGAGAAGTTAGAAAAACATTTGTATTAATAAAATTTGAAGATGGTATCGACACAGAATTTCACAATCTACTACATTGCATCCAAAGTTGATTGAAAACCTACTTTGGTTTGTTTAAAAACCACTTTCAAAGTGCTGGGGAGGGGGGACATGAAAGATTAACAAACTTAAATATTGATATTGGTATAATATAGACATATGATACATGTTTTAAGGGTATTTAATGCCCAATCTTACTAAATCAGAATGAAGTCGATACAACCACCTTAAAAAAAGTTATTGTCTTTTTCATAAATGATGACTGAATTTTTAGTGAAACAAATAAAATATAAACAAATTCCAACAGCATTGACACGAAACTTTATCCACATATTTCATTTGTCATAAGCAACAAAAATCAAAGAGTCTACAAAAATATTTATAGTGAAAGGGTGTTTTTTTTAGTGAAAGGAAAAAAATTTGAGCTACTATACCATGAAACCCCTCCCAAAACTGGTACGTTGATGAAAGTACCTACCCAGCACTTTGAAAGTGGCTTTTTAAAAAAAACCAAAGTAGGTTTTCAATCAAATTTGGATGTAATGTAGTAGATTGTGAAATTCTGCGTCGACACCATCTTCAAATTTTATTAATAAAAATATTTTTCTAACTTCCCTTGGCTTTTCAAATTTTCTTTTCCAAAACGACCTTTTTAACCCACTTCGGGCAGGAGGAGGGGTGGAAGAAAAACAATAATGTGGTCCTTTGGTTTCTAGGGTGCTCAATCTAAGTTTCTTGGAGTTCTTGGGTCATCGTCCGACCTTTGGTTTTCGATTTATAAGCAACATTTCGGGATTGTGGCAACCCTTTTCTTGTCCTTCTGACAGTATTGCCACCTTGGCAACACTTCTTAAAAGAGAAATTAGGAAATGCACTATTAGTGTACTAAAGCTCAACCCATCAGGTCACAATGAAAGGTTGGTCTCACTAACAGCCCCACTATTAGTTTTTGCTAACTTTTCCTGTGTATTTTTTTAATAAAATTCTTTAAACTATCCATTTCGATAGAAAATTTAATTTTGAATAAAAAGTTGTACCCGTAAAATTGTCAAATCTGGCTTAGTTTCCGAGTTATACCAAAAATATTGAAAAGTGGCCAGTGTGACCATTCTCTCAGAAACGCATGAGTGAATGTAGTAGTATTTCTGGTTTTAAGTATACTTATGGGCCAAACAAACATATTCGATAATAAAATCCCTTGCACGAAATAGTTCCTTTTTAGAAGGTCTATTCAATAGGCTTAATTTGGAAAAAGGCCCCAGATGTTGCCCGAAATAATTTCTTAAAATATATTTTACTATTTAAGGACTATGGGTATCTTTAATTTAATGTTTTTTATTTTCAAAAGAATTTTCTTAAAAAATATTCATTTTCACAGACTAAACAAAAGTTGATATAGAACAAAAAAATAAGACATCAACTTTTTGTATAATTCATAATATTTTATCAGCTTTAAGCTTTTTCTCTTGTAAACGTGTAAACGTATAATAACTCAAAGAATTTTTCCGGTTTTGTTATATGATGTAGTGTTTTTAAAACTTTTCCAACTTAAAGCTTTCTTTATTCAACACTGTTAGAATATAATATTCAGCAAAATCACACCTTCAGAAATATTAGCAAAAGCTCTGCTTTTCTTCTTGTATTTAAAGCTTTAAGTACAAGAAAATATAGATATCTAAAGTCAAATATAATTTCCCTTCGAGAAGTTTTCAAGTACATACACAAATCAGCAATATCCGAAGCTCTTAGTTTTAGTCTTTTATCCGCTTATAACTCAAGTTAACTCTTGGAGGAAAAGCTGTTCAAATATTTTTGTATTGTGTTTGGTAAATCCTATATATGTGGTATTGTGTAAGGAAGTGAATCAATTCATTTTGAGCTTTTTCCTATTAGCGGTTGTTAGCTAAATACTTTCATTTCTAAGTTACGTTACTAAAAACCGTTGAATTTTCAAAATGAAAACCATTTCTAGTTCAAACTCCAGGAAGTAACAGAATACCCTTAAATTAAATCTTCTTATAAGTTCAGACGGTTTTCTGTTCAGAGACGAAAATCATACAAGTGTACAAGGGTAAATCCTCACACCATTATTTGATTGGAGGTGCGCCTGATGGAGAAGGGTTTGATGGAGGAGGTGGATCAGGGACTGGGACAAAGGAACCCTTTTTTTAATAACTTTTTCATATCGTTTTTGGCTGTGGGAGGAGCTGGGTGTGGGTCTGCCCAGACCCACTCCATCAAACCCACTGCCAAAAAAAAATCTAATGAGAAGTTATTTGAAAACAAAATTGTTCCTTTGTCCCCCCAGATTCCAGAATCTCAGTAACAATTCCATCGGACTCACCACCTAAAAAAAATACAACTACAAAAATATTTAAAAAAAAAAGCTAGGTATTCTTTTGTCGCAGTGCCTAAATCTAGACCCTATGCCATCATTTGATTGCGAAAATGAAGGAAAACCCACATTTCCCGAAAGTTTTATAATCCAGGAATATGTTTTATGTCAACTACATGCGGGCATGTGTCTATATTTCTGTTCCGATTCCGATACCATGAACAAAATAAATGCTCCAATCAGAACTTCTCTCCGATCGTAGATTTCTTCAAACTGATAAGATGACAGTGCCCATTATTTTTGTTTTCAATTGTCAAATGTCAAAAAAAAGGTTATTTGCTTATATCTTTTGAACGGTAAATGCTTTTTAAAAGTACTTCATATAAACCTTGTAGATCATGTAATTTTATATCAAAAACGTTAACACACTTTTTTTTTCTCCTACTGACCGTTTAGGAAATATCGGCATTTAAAAAGAAAAATCAATCTGACGAAAATGTATGATTTTCGCCTGTAACATATAAACGGTACAAATGTAATTTTCTACAAGGAAACAACATTTTTTTCTAGGAGTGATAGTTCCAAAGATATCACTATAGAAGTTCGTCTAAAGTTAGAAAAAAAAACTGTTTTTTTATTTTTACTCTTAAATGACGAAGTTGTCAATGGTAAATTTATGCCTATTTTATGTGTCCCTAAGAAATATTATAAAACTTTATGTGATAAGTTATGGGGTTTTCACGTACAACTCTTAAACAATAAATTTTATAAAAAATGTTTGTACACAATTTGCAGATTATAATATGACCCTCAACAGGAATACATTTTCATATTTTGTTGTAAAATTTATCATTTAAAATATTTGTATCTTTTCTCCAGGCTTGATAGTAAAACTTGTTTACATTATTTTAAACGTCCACTTATTTTTTTCACAAAATAAAACACTTTCCTTTTCTTACTACAACCAATTTACTGTTCACCACTCAACTATACTGAAATTAATTCACCAACCTTACATCTCACTTTTACTACAACCAAGAACCAACTTTATTAATTCACGATTAAAACCAAACTGTAGCCCCTGTTGGTCAAATATCTTCCTTGTATAATTATTTGACAAGCTCTGGATATGGCTTGAATGTACTGGTATCTGCTTCTAGAGCAGATACCAGAATTTCCCTTTTTAATGCTTTTATTTTGACATCTAGCACCAAAGTTCAAAAGCTCACGAAAGCTCTCCGTAGGTTGGTTTAAGTCAGGTATATTCCGGAAGATGGCGCTTCTTCATTCGAAAGTCGTTATGAATCAGTTAAGGATACATTATATGTGCTATGCGACCTTAAGATCGATCTATTGTGCCCGTTTGTTTGCTATTGTGAGTCGTTATAGTTTAAATGTGAAAGTCGTAAAAATATATTACTATTTCTAAGATTGGTCAAAAGTCAAAAATACCAGGTTTTTGCATTTTTTCTCTTAAATGGCGAAGTTGTCGAAAAATAATTTACCCAAACACATAATCGATCCTAGTAATGTTGCCATCTGTCCTTGTATTAATGTAGCTGAAGTTAAAAATTATAATTTTAATATTTTGTCATATAATGTAGCTGGGTTGAAAAATATGGTTAATGATTTAGAATTTTTTGAATATATTAAAAAAACATTATATTTTTTTCCTGTACGAAACTTTTTTAAATAGAAGTAAGTAACAATTATTTTGAAAATTATTTTAATGAATATGAGCTGGTATGGAGAGTTGCAACACGAACTCACTCCGCCGGAAGAGCAAGTGGGGGAATCCTTTTTGGAATTAAAAAACAGTCCTTGCCAAAAACCAAATGTAGTTTTACAAAGAGTTTAGGTAGAGATCTGGTCTTGATTGAAATTAGAGGAAAGCAAATGGAAATTATCGCCGTATATATAAACTGTACCAATTGGCAAATGAAATATATAATGAACAACTGGATTTTCTTCTTAACTCAGGATGTTAAAGTACAATGATTATTGGTAATTTCAACGCAAGAGTTGGCAAAGAGCAAGTAGCTCCAATTAATAAAGGTGAAGATAGAATGTTTTCAAATGTTGCCAGAAACTCTAAGGACGAATAATTTGACTTGTGTCTACTCAATGGAGGAACAAAAAGCGATATAGAAGGTGAATTTACGTATATGTAAAGGGTAATGGATGCTCTATAATAGACTATGCTGTGATTAATGGTGATTGGCATGATCTCATAGATCATATGCAGGTAGCAAATCAAACATATTTGGACCATATGCCACTTAGTATCATTTACGATTTACATACCAAAGTTCCAACTACGAAGGATTTATCCCTACTCCCAAAACTTATTTGGAAATAAAATGGAGCGAACGAATATCGAAGGCAGTTAGATGACTGTGTCGACAGGCTGGTACCGGACTGGAACCACACCCTTCTATATCCCAGTTTTCTGACGAGCATCATTACCTTTGTAGCAGAACCAAAACCTGGAAAAAAAGAGTTTGTAAAAAAACAACCGTGGTTTGATGGAGATTGCTTCAGGGCCAGGAAAAAATCGCAAGGATCGCTCAATCTCTTTATAGAACTGAATTCAGCAAACTCAAGAAAAATTTATATCAAGCTAACAATCTTTTCAAAAATATATGTCAACAGAAAAAAGCGCTGTACTTTAATGGAATGGCTAATCAAATAGCGGATGCCTCTAATAGCAAAGAGTTTTGGGTCATGGCGAAGAAACTATATGGAACAACAACTAAAGTTGGAATACTTATTGGGGTTGATGTCTTAAGAAACCATTTCCATTCGATGCAGAATATTCAAGAACCCCAAACTGCTTTCCATTATGCAATGCCCCTAATACAGGATGATAGTTTGGACAAACCGTTTGAGATGGAAGAGCTTTTTGAGGTTCTGAGTAAGGCGAAACAAAACAAAGCCCCAGGAGAAGACCGGATCCCATACTTTCACGAACTGCTTCTTAATTCTTTGAACTCCGTGTATAGAGGAGGAAACATACCTGATGATAATAGAATTTCTCATTTTCAAAAAAGGAGGCCCAAATAATGCTGCTAGTTACAGAGGCATCTCATTTATGAATGCTATAACCAAATTTTTTACTGGATTGTTGAATGGGAGACTCACGAAATGGGTGAAAGATAACAATAAGTTGGACCATTCCAGGCAGGATTCAGAGAAGGTTTTTCAACAGTGGACCAAATTTTCACTTTAAACCAGCATCGCTGAAAGGTACTTTAGTAAGGGATAAAAACTCTACGGTTTTTTCATTGACTTTAAAGCAGCTTTTGATACAGTGAACAGAAACTACTGTCTTTTCTATAAGCTCTCTCATATCGGAGTTTCATCGAAGTTTATAAAAACTCTTAAAAATCTCTATACAAACAATGCATCGATGATAGGGAATGGAAAAGAACTATCGGAATCGTTTAAAATAGAAGTCGGAGTAAGACAGGATGTCTTCTGAGTCCTTTGATATTTTCCTTATTTTTGGATGACATTACTGAAATGTTACCGGCTGGAATTGAGGTTGAAGGATTTAGAATTACTACTTTGCTTTTTGCGGATGATCTTGTGATCCTAGCTGAATCACCAAGCTCCTTGCAGCTTATGATCTTTCCTAGAAGAAACATTTTGCAATAAGACTATCGGAGGAAAAAAAAGCTATAAACTCCACGTGGAAGAATTTAATGGCCAATGCGAAGGTAGAAGTACCGACAAAATCAGAGTCTTTGAAGCTGTAATGCGATCAGTTATGTGCTATTGTGCACAAGTATGGGGAGGAAAATTCTACGATGAGGTGGAAAAACTACTGCGCATCTTTTTAAAAAAGTTATTCCGTCTCCCATCAACTACATCGAATTACTTGCTGTAAATTGAAAGTGGCATACCACCACTTTTTGTGTTGACTCTCATGCTGAACATGAACTACATCACAAAGGTCTTAACTAAAGCAGATGACTCACGACTTACAAAAATTTTAGTTCGAAAAGCTGTAAGAACAAAAACACTCTTTTTCAAAGACTGGGAAAACATCGCCACGAGGTTCAATATAAGTCTAGACTTAGATGAAACTAATGTTGCTCAGTGGAAAGCATTTGGAAAGAATTTTAAAGGAAATAAGACGAAATCACTTTGGAGTGGACGTAATACACATAGAAGATATAAAGCATATCCTGAACGATATCAACCACTGGACTTCACTGGCCTCATATTGTCAAACTGCGCTCAGGTATCATCATCATCAAGTCCTGTAACCCCGGTTGGGGCATAGGGCGCCAACAAATCGTTTCCATCCTTCTCGGTCTGCAGATAGATATTTTAACTGTGGCCACGTCTTTCTCTGGGAGTCTGCTTCTGCTAGAACTGTTGATTTCCATGTTGTTCTTGGTCTTCCAACCCGCCGTTCACCCTGAGGATTCCATTCAAAGGACTGCTTTGCAATTTCATCGTTTGGTTTCCTCAGTGTGTGACCAATCCATTGCCATTTACGCTTTCTTATGTCAACGTCCAGCCGCCTTGACTTGTCCTGCGCCACAGCTCCTCGTTTGATATAATTTGTGGCTAGCGATTTTTTAGTTTATGGCGTAGACAACGGGTCACAAAAGCCTGCAATTTCTTTGAGATGGTAGTCGTGACCAGGTTTCGCAAGCATATAACAGCACGGATTTGACATTGGATTCGAAGAATCTCAACTTTGTGCGCAAGAAGATTTGACAGGATCTCCAAATTTGGGAGAGAGAACCGAAGGCTGCGCGAGCTTTATATTTATTCTACTTTTAACGTCCAGATCAGTACCACCATTTGGTGAAACAATACTTCCAAGGTTCCAAGGTTTAGTTAAATTGTTCAACCTCTTCAACTGGCGTCTCCTATATTAAAATACGCTGATGTGTGGAGCGGCCTGTGAGCATTATTTTAGTCTTTTTGCTATTTATTTTAAGACCACTCGACTCTCCTTTTACCTTCAGAGCTTGACACATCCCGTTCAGCCCGCTGATGTTATTTGCCAAGAGACATATATCATTGGCATAGTCTAAGTGGCTAAGCCTTTCAAACGGACTCCATTGAATGCCCTGCCTCTCTGCTGTTCCAACGCTGGGCCGTCAAAACATCGTCCGTCAATCGCCAGTAGAAAGAGAATTGGCGATAGAACATCTCCCTGTCTCACACCCTGCCGCACTTCGAAAGAGTCGGATAGCTGCCCATTGTGTGAAACAAAGCATCTTGCGTTGTTATAGGACTCTCTTATAATGGCAACAATTTTTGGGGGAATTCCTCTCTCAGAAGTGATCTCCATATACATTCACGGTTGACTCGGTCAAAGGCCTTCTCAAAATCCACGAACATGAGGTAAAGCGGTGATTGAAACTCCGCAGACTGCTCAAGAACGATACGCAGAGTGTTGATATGGTCGACACAAGACCGCCCACTGTGGAAACCAGCTTGATGCCTCTTGAGTGTAGACTCGATTCTAACCTTTATCCGCTCCAGAATGATGGTTGACAAAACTGTAATACCTCGCCAATTGTTGCAATTCTTAAGATCACCTTTCTTTGGCAACTTAACATTTACACCATCCTTCCAGTCGCTGGGATAGATCTCGTTTCCCCACACAGCTTGTATCAACGGGTGTAGAATACTAGCCGATCTGACAGGGTCAGCTTTCAGGAACTCGGCTGGTATACCGTCAAGTCCAGCTGCTTTGTTGTTTTTGAGAAGATTTATCGAAGATTGAATTTCCAGTACTGTAGGGGGTTCGATGTCAATACCCCTATATGATCTACGCATCTCGTTAAGCTGGGGCACTTCAGCACTCTGCTCGACAGAATCCTCATTGAGCAAGGCACAAAAGTGATCCTTCCACCTGCACAGCTGATCCTCGATTGATACCAAAAGTGTACCATCCACATCCATTACAGGATGATTGGTGTTGCTTTTCTTCCCGACAACTTCCTTGGATATTTGGTACAATTCCCTCATATCTCCTCTTCTTGCAGCGTTTTCCGCATTTTCTGCGAGACCGTCTTACCTCACCCTCTTGTCACGTCTCACACAGCGATAGACCATCTTATGTGCTAAGCGATACTCTCTTCGCAATTCACCCTTTCGTTGAGCATCCGCTTTGGCATTTATTTGCATCTTCAACGATTTCCGAAGCTCTATTTTATCCCAGGTGTCTTGGGATATCCAAGAGTCTCAAACTTTCGACTGCTTGGGTACAGTTTCGGATCCAGTATCCATTAAATCACTTTTTATATCACCCCACATCTCATCAATTGTTGAATGTTGTATTCCGTTTAATGACGAAGCTCTGTCGTTAAGGTTGGTGACATAGTTGCGACCTTAAGATCGATCTATTGTGCCCGTGTGTTTGCTATTGTGAGTCGTTATAGTTTAAATGTGAAATTCGTAAAAATATATTTCTATTTCTAAGATTGGTCAGAAGTCAAAAATACCGGGTTATTCATTTTTTCTCTTAAATGGCGAAGTTGTCGAAAAATAATTTATACTCATTGTATTGATAGTCATATTCTCAACAAAAAGTATTATTATAGCTTTTCTGATACGAGTGCTCAGTTACGAGACATTGCTGTTTTAAAAATGTTCAAATTTCAAATATACAGTACTCGTATGCGTATATGCACTGAAAAACTTGTATTTTAGAATTTTGGAACATTTTTAAAGCAACAATATCTCGTAACTTAGTCCTAAAATGATTCACTTCCATACTTAAAATCGAAAATACCAGACTGACTATGACATTGTCACACTGATGGCCATGTGCCATTGGTGACTCTTGATTAAATAGTGTTTTGAATAATTAAATCTTCCACAGAAAATTGAAATAAAACAACTCAGTTCTTCTTTCGAAATTAAAATGATATTATTTAATTCTTCAAAATTATAGTTTTTCTTAGCTGATAGATATACATTTATTTATAGTTTTTGATATTAGTTTTGTTTTTCTTAGCAATCCATTTTTACTAAAATATATATAAATTTAGCTACGCACAGTTTTATATCTGTGCGTGTGTTTTTTTGTATAAATTGTTGCACTTTTCCCGTTTATGATGCATTTTTCCTAGCAATCAACATTACATAAAATATAGAATATAAATAAAATTTTCAGTTAACAAACATTTTTCTTTAATTTGGCGTGGCAAAGAATTAGTTTTGTTTTTTTTATAATATTTTAATTTATTTAGTAGATATTTTCATTTATTTATTTTTAATATTATATATTTTTTTATATAATGTATATATGTTTTATATTTCTTATTTCTAGAGTTTCACATCGATAAGTTAGTTAAGTTAGTTTTTTTTGTTTGTTCATAAATATAGTTACCTAAAAATATGTTTTTTTAAAAAAAGTGGTGTTATCATTTCTTGTTTTCTTTGAATAAAATTTTATATAATATTATTATAGTATATAATAGTATGTTTGATATATTGATTTTTATTTCTTTTTGATAAACATTCATTTCGTTCATATAATTATATTCATTACACAAATATCCTAAGTTTTATTTTATTATTATTTTTTTAATTGTCTCCCTATTAATTAGTTAATTTTTATTAATCTGTTTTATTATATTATTTACATTGAATTTGAAACTAATACTTTCTTTTTCTCTACTTTAGGTAATTTTTCATATTTAAGGTTATGGAAAAAGTTTTGATTTTGTAAAAAGAGAGAGATAAGATTTTGCTGGCGTTTTCACTATTGTTTTTAATTAGTAAATTAAAGATTTTTAATAAATAAATTAAACAAAGAAAATAAATGTCTGCTTAAATGAATCTTTTTATAGTAATTTAAATAATTTTTTTGTAAAAGTAGGATATTTCAAAGCACTTGAAGAAACCTAATAATTCAAAAATAAATACAAAGTTAAACTAAAGTATGAAACAATCATCAACTAAAATACAAAATTTTGTACTCCAACCAGAGTGAGGTAAATTAAGTGAACATTGAGCTCTTAAATTCAGTTTAATGTTATACGTGCATATGTTTCGACCTGATGGAGGCCATGTTAAAAATCGAAACTTATGCAACTTAAGCTTTTGATTTTATTTTCAAAATTGCCAATGAACTGGTAAATATTTTTTAAAACATTTACAGCTACATTAACATCGATAAAACAAGATTTAAAATTTAGCTAGCACATAAATTAGTACATGGTTCTGATTAAAAATGTTATTTATACTTTAAATATTCATGTTTGTAAGAATTAAAATAAATTAAAAACTAAGAACTTTGTTCAAAATTAGCATTTCATTGTTATTTTTGTTTTTATTTTCTCATATAGAAACCTTAAGGTTGAAATGGATTTTTAGTTATAAAGAAACTTCTGTTTAAAATATTTTTGATTTATATTTGTATTTTTTCTCTTGAAAACCTTTAAAGTGTTCATTTTATTTTTGTATTAGATTACCCGTAAGCCTTTTTTTATTTAAATATTTTGAAAATAAATTTGAAAACAAAAATCATAAACATGTTTTTTTTTTAGTTTAAAAACTTTAATTAAGAAATACTACATGAATTTCTTTTTCCACCCAAACTGCGCTCTTGGATTCTTTGTAGGTGCTGAAGTTGTGCTGCTGATGGAACATGAGCACCTGGTAAAATAGGCGCACTACTTGGTGTACTAGGATGACCATTATTACCCATTTGATTTGGTGGCAGAGATTGCCTTCGACGACGTCTTAAAGCAGGACTTAGATTATAGGTGATTTTAGCTTGAGATAGAAGTTCTTTAAAAATCTATAAACAAAATTTAATCAAAATATTATTTTATATAAAAATTGAAATAAAAACAAAATATATCTTACTTGTGTAATGTTTTCATTTTTACAAGCAGATGCTTCAACAAATCCATTTTCCCAATCCACCATTACCACAGATTCAGTTGTTTCATTGTCAATCTGAAATTAAAAATACATAATTTAATATAAGTATATTTATAACAAGGTAATAATGAATGTGTAAGTATTATCAATATCAAGTTTTAAATTTATTTTTATAGAGTTTAATCATGAAGCAGTTTTACAAAAGACTCCAGACTCAGCTGCGGATATCACAGTAATATTTGTATTGTATTGTTAGGACTTTGCCCATTTTTGAGTCCCTCAAATTCTAAAACATAATAATATTTGCATTTTCCCTCCTAGGACCTCAACCCCTTAGATCCTTCTTGGTTTCATCAAGAACCAGTTTCATAAATAAAACATAACAACAAGAAGTAGTGTTTATCAGAATACGGAATTGCTTACTCATAAGTACTCATTTTTCACTCTGTACTCATATTTTTCCCATGAGCATAAACTGTTTATAAATACTCATAAGGATGAGTATGAGCAAAAGTAAAAAAAGGAAATACTCTCTCATAAAGTCAGACCAAACGTTGAATAATTAAATGCTCACTTCACGAGTATAAACAGTTTTGAGCAGCTCAAATGAGCAATGGTCAACATGAAGTTGTTTTTTTCCAAACAACATGCATTTATGAATAGTTTTCCTTTTTTCACGGAAAATGAAATAACAAATAAAAAAATACTCCAATGAATTTACAATCTTCTAAGGTAATAATTGCTCACAAGTACTATTTATATTGCTCGTTCTCGACTCATGCTCGTGATTCATGAAGCAAGCATGTCCGTCAATGAACATTCTGAGTACTCATATGGGGTGAGTATGACCAATTGACCATATACTCAAATGCTCACGAGCATGAGAAATAAAATAAAAAATAAGATTTTCAAAATACTTTAAGGGAAACATTTTGGGATGCAAATTTTAAGTTTTTAGCTGATTTTGAAATATCGAATTTTTAAAAAGTATTTTGAAATGCTTTGAATTCCCATTTTTTTTATGTATGATATCTTTTATTATTTATATTAATTGAAAGTTTTTGTATATAAACTGTATCAAAATCCAATCACCCAATAAGGACAAAAATGCAAAACCAAAAATAGTGTTCTCGGAGAGGTACTGTTAATAATATTGCTAAGTTTAGAATATTTTTATATTTTAAAGTAAACCGTTCTTATTTAAGAAAACGAGGAAATTTTATTTTATTTTATTTAATTTAATTTAATTTAATTTAATTTAATTTAATTTAATTTAATTTTATTTTATTTTATTTTATTTTATTTTATTTTAAGAAGTCGTTTTCAAGAAAAATTATATTTTCTTCAATGGTTTTTTAACATTAATATATTTAGTATTTATTTAATTTTTGTCTGCAATATATTTATTAATTAATTTATTAAAATAGATTTACTTATATATTTATTAACTTCTTGATATTTATTTTTTCTGATATATTTTTTAAAAATTTAGTTATTTATTTATTTAATTTTTCCTCTTCTATTTATTAATTTATTTATTTATTAATTTATTTATTTATTTGTTTATTTATTTATTTAATTAATTATTTATTTATTTATTAATTTATTTAAATACTTATTATCTTATTTTGTTTTGTATTTACTTATTCATTTATTTTCTTATTTGTTTATTTATTTTTTTGTTATTTACTTATTTTTAATGTTTGTTTATTTATATATGAGTTTTTTTAATTATTTGCTATTCATTTATTTAAATATAAATTTATTTAATTTTGTGATATTCGCAATAGTTTATTTTTATTTATTATATGTACGATATTATTTTTTGTAAAAAGCCATTGATTTGAGGTTTTTGTCAGTTATTCCCTCCCCTTCTCTCCATCTCATCTACTTAAAGCAGGTTTTTTTTGTAGCTTTTCCTTCTACCAATCTGTCTGTGTTATTTAAAAACATTGTTATAAATTTTTCAGTAGTAAGGTAGCTTTATACCAAGTCTCTGTAAATTG
Organism: Dasysyrphus tricinctus; assembly: GCA_963921185.1. Taxonomy (NCBI): domain Eukaryota; kingdom Metazoa; phylum Arthropoda; class Insecta; order Diptera; family Syrphidae; genus Dasysyrphus; species Dasysyrphus tricinctus. The sequence goes on along the minus strand of OY992533.1, from coordinate 119,599,001 downwards.
TGCAATATAAGTTTAATGAAAAAATATATTATAATTCAGCTACAATAAATGAGCTATCTATCAAAGGGCACAGTAGTGCCCAGCCAAGTTCGCGGCACTATACCCTTTTTACAGGAACAAACTCAGGCGATTTTAAACCCCCCTCTAACTTCAGTACCAATAAAGTCAGAAACTTCAAATTCGCAGTATTTGCTTGGCTGATCAAACACAGGTGGCTCACCAAATTCCAACTCTTTAGCATTAGTAGTTCCCAAGATATAGGACTTCAAAAATCACAAAAACCGTAACTGACTGACTGATTCACTGACTCACTGACTCACTGACAGATCATCAAAATTATGGAGCACTTCCCGACATCGTAGAAACTTGAAATTTCGCACAATGGTAGGCCTTGTGGTACATACAAAGGAAAAAATCGAAAATCTGCAATTTTCTATTCAGGGGGCGTGGCATCCACCCACTTTCTTAAATATTCTATAAATTATATGGAGCTTTTCCGATTGTTGTAGAACAATGAAAATTGGTAAGTTGGTAGGGTTTGAGGTACTTAGAAAGAAAAAAATTGAAAAATAGGAATTTTCCATACAGGGGGCGTGGCTTCCACCCACATTCTTAAAAATTCTTATAAATTATATGAAGCACTTCCGATTGTTGTAGAACGATGAAAATTGGCAGGTCGGTAGGGCTCAAAGTACTTTGAAAGAAAAATTGAAAAATTGGAATTTTGCATTTAGGGGGCGTGACATCCACCCACATTCTTAAAAATTCTTATAAATTATATGGAGCACTTCCGATTGTTGTAGAACGATGAAAATAGGTAGGTTGGTATGACTTGAAGTACTTAGAAAGGAAAAAAATCGAAAATTTGGAATTGTCCATTCAGGGGGGGGGGTGCCATCCACCAACTTTATCAGAATTGCTATTATTTGTATGGAGCATTTTCGGTTCGGTTATGAAACTTTGTAGACCGGTAGGGCTTGACTTTCACCTGGCAAAATTAGTCTTTGCAAAAAGGAGTGAAATCACAACAAAAACATAAATGTTAAAAAAAGAGCCAAGTTCTTATGTGCACAAGAAACCTGTGCGTAAAAAGTCAGCCAAAAAAAGTAATGAGATCTAAAATATATACCAAGTTTTAAGTTCATGAAGTTTAATATCAAATATCTTAAGTAGAGTAATATCGAAACAATTCCAAATCATGACAGAAATTTGGTAATTAATGATTACTGATTAAAATTTGGTGGATTTACTTGGCAAGTTTTCTCTTAAATACTTACTTAATCACAAATTTAAAATGTATGAAAGCTTGACCAGTGAACCCATCAAATTTTAATCAGTAATCATTAATTACCAAATTTCTGTCATGATTTGGAATTGTTTCGATATTACTCTACTTAAGATATTTGATATTAAACTTCATGAACTTAAAACTTGGTATATATTTTAGATCTCATTACTTTTTTTGGCTGACTTTTTACGCACAGGTTTCTTGTGCACATAAGAACTTGGCTCTTTTTTTAACATTTATGTTTTTGTTGTGATCTATCTATTGAAGGACCGTTTTTAAATTTAAAACTATTTCTTAAAGTAAAACTCAAATATTTTGTAAAAATCACAAAACCCCTTCGTTGAAAATTTTGGTACACAAAACTTTTAAGACTTTTTGAGAACTTGTGTTTAAAAAAAAATTATTTAAATTAGTCACATCGTTTTCAGGGAAATTGGCTATTTAGGAGGTACGAAAGGTATGAATCTATGCGAAAAAAAAAATTAAAAATCGTTGTAACGGTTAAAAAAAAATCCTTATATATTATTAAAATTCTTAAAACATTTTTAATACAAAATTTTGTTATACTAATCTTAAGTATGTATTTATAAATGTGCATATAAAAGCAAAATTAACAAAAAATTGTCAACTCGTTTTTGAAATATCGAATTTAAAAAAAAACTTTAACCTTTTCATAAAAACTAGTTTCGTCTCCATCCCGTGTCAAAATTCGACACTGCTCAAAAAATGAAAGCTAGCTATTAAATATTAGAAAATTGAAGTAAAAATCATTTTTTTATTTTTTAACTTTAATTTTTTCAATGTGCACAGTGAGCGGCGGTATAAAATGGTGATTAGCTAAAATGGACCCACAGTGTTAAATTTTGTGATTCGCACACCCCTCGTGACTATAGCTTTCGAGCAACAAAAAAAATCCAAATCAGTCAAATACTTTTTGAGAAAATGGTACCACAAAATTTATTTAAGCCTATTTATGTATAGATTACTTTTTCAACTTATTTGAAATTTGTTTATAAAAAATTTGATTTAAATCCACTTAGCCGATAAAAGGAGAGATCAAAATAAAAATTTGGTAGTAGAACACACTAATTTCAGCATACCCAAAATTTCGTATCAAAATCGTAAAAGCCGTTTTTAAGTAAAAAAAAAAGATTTTCCAATACGGTTTTAAACATTTTAACGGAAGGTAGCGTTATTTTTTCATAAAAGTAGAATATTTTCTTAAAATATTCTGACTAGTGTGTGTTGAAAACCCTTAGGTACCGAGCCTAAAGAAATTCGACCAAGTCGTTTTCGAAATACTAAATTTAAAAAAAAAAAAATTGAAATAATTTTTTAACCAAAAAACTACTTTTTTTCTAAAATTATGGTTCACAATGCTTTTAATATTTTTAGAAGCTTCTACACAAGAAAAATCTATACAAATATTAATAATTTTTCAAGAAAATAGAAACAAAAATTATTCTTAAGGAGTAACCATTACTAACCATTTTTTTTTTTTTTTTTCGAAGAATGGTTTTCCACCTAAAAGGGTTCTACTACTAAAAGTAATTTATTGACTTTTTGAAGAAATCTTATGGAGTCCTTTTTGAGAAAAATAAAATTATTCAAATTTGGTAAATCTTATGGCAGATACCAATCGTTGGTTCTAAAAAAATTCGGGGAATGACAGAAAAATTATCCAATGGTCCAAGGACTGACACCATTTTGAGATCCACTTTTTTGGTCCCTATCATCGTTATAGCAAGTCAGAATAAAATCTCATGTTCGAATTTTTTACGATTGCACAACTTTCCATTAAGTACCTATGTATCGAAAGTAAAAGATATAGCATAGCAATATCATTGCCATTGTTTTTGAATAATTTTTTGTCTGTTTAAATTGAGTTTCTTAGAAAATTATCCCTCTCACGTCCCACTAAAACTGTCGAAAAAGACTCCTTTCTTAGATGATTTTGTTCTTGTTTTAATGAAACCATTGGCTTTAGAAGTCACAAAAAAAAACCGGAATTCTTATTCTTGAAAGAAAGTTACTAAAAAAATAATTAAATTAAAAAAATAGAATTAATTTGATATTGGAAATTTTCAACGTGTTTTTTCATGAAATAAATAAAAGATATTATCTTGAATAACTTAAAAACACTTATTTTATTTATTTATTTATTTAAATGCATTTCGGAAGCAATGCTTCTATCGTCATAGAATTACCCAAAAAACTCTTTTAACCTTGAACTTGAACAAGAGGTGAATAGATTGCCAGTTTTTTGTTTCTTTTATTTTTATCAAAAAGATTTAAGTTGTTTTTTCTTTGCTATAGTTTTCGTGCTTTGAAAACAAATTTATTATAAATAAAAACATCACACTCTGTAATTTCTCTTCCTAGCTCCTACCATAAACAACTTTTTTCGTGACAAATGAAAGAATTACCTTTGTATATATTTTTCTAAACCCGAACATATTTCTTTCAATCTCTTGATCGTATTTTTGTTTTATAAAAGATGCTATCTCTGAAAGTAACAAAATGTAAGAACCTTTGTTCTTAGAAAAATATTAGGTAAAGTTACAGTTACACAATACACATGCATACAAAGGATTCATATTGAAATTTGCCATCAGGCCCCATTACAGCTTATTTGAATTTACTTTTCTTTCAGTCGATTTTTTGTGTCTGATATGTTTAAAATAAGAGTGCATATCAATGTATAGAGCGATTTAAAGGCTTTGTTACACTTAGGTGAATAACTATGCTGTTGAAATTTTCTTCAAAACTAATGACAATAATTAATTGAATCCATCGAAAAACCAACAGCATTAATAGATCAAAAAGATCTATTGTTTGAACTTCTTAAGTTCAAACTTTACTTAACTCTGATCTTCAAAATGTTATCTTTTTCTTTACTGTGCTTAGCAGTTTATACTTTCCCAAAGGTTTTTGATGACCTGAACCTGAATAGATATCTTTCTCACTGGTTTTGGACTTCAATAAAATACAAAATGTAAAAGCTCAGAAAACATCATATTTTTGGTTATGTTTCACCACGTATCACTTTTTCCCCTAAAACTCTATGTCGTCTAAATCTGAAACTATTATTTTGTTCCTTTAACATTCACTAGGAGTTTCTCTAAAAGATGTAGATATAGGCACGTACCTACCTAGTACCCACTAACTCAAAAGCGATATGCTCTTCAAACTCTCTGTGTATTACTTCAAGAAAATTCCATAATTCCAATTTAGACGACCAACAAAAAAAAAAGAAAAATTAATTAATTTGTAAGGTACTAAGTAAGTACCTGCGACCTACTTCTGCCTTTAATTTAAAGACTTTCTATTCAGTTGTATATTATGTCAAAATACACATATACAAACATTTTTCTAAGCAGGAAAAAGGAAATCGTGCAAAGCCTATTTTCTATTTTCCACACCAAATGAATTCCAAGAAATTTCATTCTCATATAAATTGAAATGTCAAAATTTACATAGGACATCAGCCCCAGAGGGTTTATATATTTCGGGTACTGATGCCTGAGATTACTACGAGTATATCCGATATAAAATATAAGGAAAAAGAAGTTTTTATTGATCACTTGTGTGCGGCCACGTGGAAAAAACTCACAAGTTTTCATCCTAGTTTCTCAAAATTTGACTCTTTATATTTTATTATGAAAGCATTCGAAATCTTTTAAGAGCAATAAATTTAAATCAATGAACCATTTTGGTTGAGAGTTTGCTTAGGATTCAGTAAATATTTACAGTTTTTCTATATAAAACAGACGGATAAATAAATTGAAAAGTTATAAGGTGGAAAAAAGGAATCAAATTACACAACGGGTGGCAGAGATTTTGTTTATTAAAAGAATAACTTAAGAACACCATAAATATTGAAAATCTTTTTCAAATGAATTTCTTGTAACTTAATCTTTAACCATACCATAGTCTAGTGGTTAGAATTTAAAAGCGTTTATGAAGTTTTCAATTATTTGTAATATGGAAATTCTCATTTATCAAGTTATTATCTGTGGTGTTTGATACAAACATGACAAATTTGTGTTTTGAGTTACTGAAAATAACATCTTTAATTTAATAAAATAAAAACACGTTGAAAATCCCCACTATAAAGTTAATAAAAACCACAGTACACATATCTAAGGTATTATCTTGCGCATGTTGTCCAAAATGAGAAATGTCAGAAGAAATTCAAGATGGCAGACTTACGTGACCCCGTCTGCTGTATTACAACAACAACGAAGAAAACATACACAAAAGGAATAAAATTAATTAAAATAAATAACACTAAAAACCAGGAAGGAATGTTGTTTGCATGATAAAATAATGTTAATAAGCACTAAAACGCTTGAAACAATAATAATTGTATTTGCTAGTAAATAAGTAACAAATGAACACATAACATACAGCAAATTTTGACGATTAACGAGTGGGGGTCACGGGATTCTCCATTTTCCACTGATTTTGATGGATGCGCGGAACTGAACAAAAATGAAAACGCTTATGATATTACCTTTAATATGTGTACTGTGAATACAAACATTAACTATAAAACTTAATTTGCTTCTTCACGTCCATTTTATAATGAGCTAGAGCCCAAAATGGTGAACATTCGTATACCACGCGGGTACCTTTCGTACCTTTCCTTTGGGCCCAGGGACGCCCAATTTTTGATTTTGGGGCTTATTTCCCACTTGAGTGGGTCATAAAGCCGAAATTGAATTTGGGACTAAATTCCACCCAAGTGAGACTCAAGCCCAAAATAAAAGTGTTGGGGGTAATGTCCCACTAAATAAGAATCACCAAATGGAAAGAGGACCCATTCAATAAAATGGATACATACAAAAATTCTTAAAATGCAAAAGAAACTTTGCATAACACAACCTCGCAGCCACCCCAAATCCTTTAGTGTGCCCATTGCCCAAACAGAGCATAGTGGCATAGTGTTGCTTCGTTCCCCGTTTTATGTTTTCGGGGGTGCTGAATCTGAATCTGAGGTTTGCGAACAAAAATTTGTGACGCAACATGGAAATAAGGCAAAAACTGATGCAAAAATGCATTTTTTGGGAGTTCTTTACTTATGGCTCGAAAACTATAAATTATTCGTGAATTACATCAGAGTATAATTGAAATTGTAAGCAATTTCCAACAATTCTATGTTTATGGTTTTTTTCTGCGACAAACCCATTTGGACTAAAGCTTTAGTTGAAAATTGACGTGTGTTTACAGTTTCCCAAAATCACTTTGCGTAACAAAATATACTTTTCTGGTGGTTTTTGATGCGATGAGCTTGAACCTGGCCTTGAAATTGCTCTAGAATGTCAGGTTTTTGAGATTTTTTAATCTTAAAATTTAATAAAAAATACGTTTTGGATGCAAATTTGGACTTTTTCTTGAGGTAAATTTGTTCGGTAATCTTCTGGCATATGACCGCTAGGGCTGGCTTGGGCAAAGTCTAATCTGGAGGGTCAATTTTTGATGACTTTTTCCAACATTTTTCGCCGTATACCGGCAATAATGCGGCGAATGTTGTCCTCCAAGTGGTCAATCGTTTCGGGCTTATCCATGTAGACTAGCGACTTTACATATTACCAAACGTTTCCTTCAATAAATCAATTGTGGCACGAGCTGTGTGACATGTTGCGCCGTCTTACAGCCGAAATTACAGCTCCTGCACATCATAGTTGTTCAATTAATGAACGAAAAAGTCAGTAATCATGGCTCTATTAGCAGTGATCATTGACTGTAACGTTCCAGCCAGCATCCTTTTAAAAGAAGTACGGACCAATTATTCCATCAAGGCATCAACCCATAAAGCACACCAAACATAGCTAGTTTTTGTGGATGTAACGGTGTCTCAATCCATCCATCACTCCAAATACGGCAGTTTTGTTTATTGAGCGTATCCCTTCAACCAAAAGTGAGCTTCATCGCTAAACAAAATTCGCTTATGAAAATTGGGATCAACGGCAATGATTTTCAAAATAAGTTTGCACAATTTGGAAGCCTTGTTCATGCATAGTCTATTTATGTTGAAATGCCAAACCAAACTTAAAATAAATCATTTGACAGCTAACAAAACGGCTGCCAGTTAAAATAGTGTTGCCAAATTCCTCTAAAAAAAACACCCAACATAAGCAACTCCTCTACACGATGCCAATGCTCAGATAGACTTTTTTGGCTGTTCAATAAGTCCGATCACCTTTGTAAAACTGGGGATTTATGCACCATTGGATGAAAAAGAAAAAATAAGTATACAGTAGACGCTCGATTTAGTAAATCTCGAAATATCCACTATCTATCCACAATTGTGAACACACAAAATTTTATATAAAAGTGTATTTTGTATAAAAATTTCGCGCAAGCATTTTTACATAGTTTGAGAGCTCTGAGGAATTGTTTCTGTTTTTTGTTTAAACCTGAGTGAAAGCCTTGTTTAATGCTTAATTAAAATTGAAAACATGCACATCGAACAAAATGTGCATTTTGAAACAGTGAACAGGGGCCCAATTCCGCAAGTGTGAATGATTTTCTGTGAACACATTCTATTCACACTCAAAACAAGTGTGAATAAGTTTGACTGATTTTGCATGCGTTATCTGTCAAAAACTTAAAACTCACTCCTGCGGAATCACAAAAATTGATGACACGAATTTCTCTGTACACAGAAAAAACTCACTCTTGCGGAATTGGGCCCCAGGCCTGGTTTGTATTACTTCACTTTATCGAGCGTCTACTGTATAATAATTTGCAGCTTAATTTGCATATCAAGAAAAATTAAGGTCAACATTTTGAAGTACTTATTTGAAGTGAACCTAACAATTTTTTGTCAAATTTGGATTTCGAAATTTGAACAGAATTTGTTCTTGAAGTGCATACAAAACTGCAAATTTGTAGCCTAACTGCAAATTTCTTCACAGACGTGAGATAAACGCTTAAAACCATTTTTTTTTCCCAGAACACATTTTTACAGTTTTTGACAATAAGCGTTAATTAACGTTAAGAGATGTCAAAAATATTTATAAATGCCAATTTTAGAAAATATCTTAACCTACGAAATAAAGAAACGTGTACTCTAAATCCAATAATAGCCGAGAAAATGTCATTAACAAATTTTAATTGCCCTTTTTCAAAATGGCGGACAATGCAAAAAATTTTACCAGACAGACGGCCCTCACGCGAATCTCAGGAATTAAAGAGAAAATATAACAAAACAGCAGCTGTACTAAAATGATTTGTTCTTAGCCGTTGCTAGCTCTCGAATTAATCCGTAGTGATAAGTTGAGCTGTTGCCGATTTTGGCATGATTCAAATCCTGATAATTGTTGGCAAGAGTTAGTTAAATTGTCAAATTATCTATGATAGCAATACTTTACAATAAATTGCCAGTTTAAAAATTGGCACCTTTACAACTAGTATACAGTTTGTATAAAACAGGGCCCAGATATGAATTTAAATATAAGGTGTTAATGTCGCCATTTTTTAACATTAAACAATATTGAAAAATAAAAAAGCCAACAATGCATTCATTTTTATACTTTCCTTTAAATAAAGAAACAAATTTAAATTTGATGAAGACAACTACTTACGAAAATGAGTCATAAGGATAAAAAGAAGCAAAATGTGACTGTTACTTGTCCCAGAGTTGTAAGAGATTGCAATCTTTTGCGAATGCAATCTCTAGTGACATCAATTAAATGATTACATTCTTTTTAATGAATATGACTTCAAAAAATGCAGTCGCCATTCTTTTTTTCTTAAAAAGTTTGCAATCTTTTTCTTCTTTCTAATCTTTTATGACCATCTTTTGGGACTTCATACATTCTTTTGCACTCTTTGAATTTTTTCAGTTCTTTGGAAGTTTTTTGATTTTTAATTCATTCTTTTAAAATCCTAAATGGTTGTTGAAAATAACATCCACACAAAATATTTAAAGCATTTTTGGCAGTTTAACAAATCTTTTCTCTTAGAGCGAACGTATGTAAGTATTATGCAGGTTAAAATGCAAAAGAATACAATGAATTCAAAAAATCCCAAAAACTACAAAAGAACTTAAAAATCTCAAAGAATACAAAAACTTCAAAAGGATTCAAAGAAGTCAAAAAAATTAAAAAGAATGCAAGACTTCAAAAGAATGCAAATATTTCAAAGGATGCAAAAGAATTGAAAAGACTTCAAAAGAATGTAAAAAGAATGCAAAGATTGCATTGAGTCCCAAAAGATTGCAATCAGTTGATGGTGACAAAAAATTTGAGAAAAAAAAAAGAGTTTGCAATCTTTTTAATGAAAAATAATGGCGACTGCATTTTTGAACTTGCGTTCTTAAAAAAGAAATTAAAGAATGCAATTTTTTGTTGAATTCAATGAGAGATTGTTAAAGACAGCATTCGCAAAGTAATAATCACCTTATTTAAATAAAATTTGTTAATAACAACTCATTTATTAAAAATCATGTTACTTTACTCCGACCCCGATTTTTTCATACAAAATTGAAAATAAGTGCGTTGTTTTAAAATCTTGCTAAAAACAATGTTTTGAAAGAATTTGTAGAGAAGAAACTTTAACAATAACTCATAAGCTAAAAACATTACCACAAAATTGTTTTTGGTTTGGTTTCAAAATTGATTAAACCACAAGTATACAAAACCTCATTTTATTATAATCTATAGCCATTCATGTTTGTACCAAAGTTTTTGTTATTTTCCACTCAAAAACTATCTTTTGTATTATACCTACCCACTGTTTGAACTTTCGCTTAACTTTTCTTCTTCAAGAAAACCACTTAAACGATACATAATATAAAATATACACAATATAAACCCCCATTACAATCTTACCTCTCTCAGCTCACTATTCTCCTCCACCAAATCGATTTTATTACCAACTACAACAATCGGTACTGCACTCGTTCCTTTCGTCTCATGAATTTGATCTCTTATCGTTCGAACCTCATCGAACGTACTTGAATCGGTGACATCGTAAACTAAAATAAAAGCATCCGCTGACGAAATGGATAAAGCACGCATTGCTGGAAACTGTAATAAAAAATAAAATTAAATTAAAATAAATTTAACATGAAAATTTATGTTGTTATTTAATTCTTTTTTAACGTATCGACAGAAGAATAAATTAAAGATAAAAATGTTGCAGAAATTCTCGATTGAAGTAGAGTTTTTCGTTTTTTTTTTTTTAATTTAAATTGACAGTTTTCATAATTTTTTCAGATGGTTAACTCTAGTAATGTATTTTTTCAACACACTCGTAGTTTTAAAAATAGAAAGTCATTACTGTGTTAAGTTTGTTAGAGATGCATTGGTTGCATGGGAAAAAATAAACTTATGAGAAAGACAGCACTTTCAAAAACCAACAGTATTTTGTTGTGTCATTACTCATTATCCTGTCATTTAAAATATGTATACAAACATCCTTCATTCAACTATTTTATCTCACCGGAACTTTCAACTTTCAAACCAAACTTTAGTGCATGACGTCCAAGGAATTATGTATATCCTTGTGCTCCTCCTACTCTTCACTCCCTTTTGTCTTATTTTCTATATTCATAGCCGCTAAGCATGACAATTCCCCTACCTTATGGGATAATTTTCCACAGAGGAAAAACATACAACAATGAAAATGATAAAAAAAAAACTGATATTAATCGCACTTGCAACTCATAAAGAGGAGAACTGGGTTTTATTTTTGTCTCACGCCCCCAAACACTACTCAATATGGGAGGAAAAAGGATGCGGATGTGAATGGTGTGTCAAGATTATGATTGTAGTTTATTGCCTTATTCTTTTTTTTGTTGTTGTGTGATTGCAGTTTTTACTCTCTGAGGATTCTTTCAATTCGAAAACCTCGAACTCACCTTCCACGCGACTCAGAGGGAAGATTTAAACATCTCATATAGATAGATGTGAAAGGTGGAAGAGAATGAAGGATATTAAGGATGCTTTTTGTATTTTGATCTCTTTTCAGCTGTTTGGGATGAGAAATTATTTTTTTTTATTTTGACAGTGAAAAGTGGGGAATATTTTGCTTTCCTCTCAAAATTTGTCCTTGATTTAGGATTTCATATATCTTTGTGAAATATTATGCTTTGTTAAAAATATATGGTTCACTGTGGCGTATGTGGAACAATTTGTTTTAATTTTTACTTGCGATATGTTTTGAATTCGTGAAAACAAATATTTCGAGATATCAATCAAACATGGCATAACGATGATGGAGAACACGAAAAAAGTTGGTGGCGGCAAAAATCTTTCTGTCAGTCTCTTTGTATCGCGATCTAGAGCCCAAACCAATGATACATTTTTCTAAAAATTTTGAATTTAAGGGCTTTTGGTGATTCCTTAGAGATGAATTTGATTTTTTAAGCTCCAAAAATAACGGTACTTGTCCAACCGTTATGGAAAACATGTTCACCTCAAACACGGTTTTAAGGATTTTGAAAAAACAGCGAACTATTTGTAGGCATGGTGTTATTTTGAATAACATTTTTTTACATATATAAATATAAATATAAATATAAATATAAATATAAATATAAATATAAATATAAATATAAATATAAATATAAATATAAATATAAATATAAATATAAATATAAATATAAATATAAATATAAATATAAATATAAATATAAATATAAATATAAATATAAATATAAATATAAATATAAATATAAATATAAATATAAATATAAATATAAATATAAATATAAATATAAATATAAATATAAATATAAATATAAATATAAATATAAATATAAATATAAATATAAATATAAATATAAATATAAATATAAATATAAATATAAATATAAATATAAATATAAATATAAATATAAATATAAATATAAATATAAATATAAATATAAATATAAATATAAATATAAATATAAATATAAATATAAATATAAATATAAATATAAATATAAATATAAATATAAATATAAATATAAATATAAATATAAATATAAATATAAATATAAATATAAATATAAATATTAATATAAATATAAATATAAATATAAATATAAATATAAATATAAATATAAATATAAATATAAATATAAATATAAATATAAATATAAATATAAATATAAATATAAATATAAATATAAATATAGATATAAATATAAGTATAAATATAAATATTGTGATTATAAGATATATTCTTAGAAAAAAATAGCATTAGAGAAAACTCTACTACACCCCCCCCCTCCCAGGGTATGGAAATGCAATTTCTGAAAATTTGACTTTTAAAGCAAAAAATGATTAAAATTCAACAAAAGCACATACAATAAGTTGCTTAAGTGAAAAGGTTTTGAGAAATTAAATTTCAAAGTCAATTTTATAAATTTATGTTTTTCAAAATTCAAAAATCGATACATTTTTTGCCAACTACAGAAAACCAAATGTAAATTTTTTTGTTTTTAAGAAATTTTAAACTACAAATGGTACTTTTCCCAAAGAAAACCCCCGAAAAACGGGTTTAATTGTGAATTGCTAACGAATTATTATTAGATAGAGCTTCCCTCCCATACTATTTTTTTCTTAAAATAAAAAATTCATATCCTTAAATACTTTTGACGAATTACCAGACCCCTTTAATAAACGCACGGCACCCTCTAAGTCGAATTTTCACGGGACATCAAAATTAGTTCGAGTTAGACATAGCTTTGGAAAAAATCGAGTTAGAGAAAAATATATTTTATTGTAAGAAACAATTTACTTAATGTAAGAAAATATACAAAAATAAATAAATTAATTAAATATATGAAAAGAAAGTTTTTTCTCCTTGAAGAAGAAATTACCTTCCGACCTAGTAATTAAATCCTTTAAAAGTCAAATTTTGTCCAACTCAATGCAAAAGTTGATAGCAAAGTTTTAAAAATTTGCTGATCACACTGTTAAATTTGTATTTATTTTCAACCATGTAAAATTAACAGATGAAGTGAGAGTGTAGGTACGTGTTTGATTTTTTATATCAGAAAGGTGCAAGCAGGTGAATTTTTTTGGTAGCTTGTTTTTTTTTTACAAAAGGAAAATTCAAAACTTCGACTTGAAGGAACTGAAAATCGACCAAGAATTGAAAGATTATATTCGAGTTAGAGAGAATTTCGACTAAACTTAGAGGGAGTTGGAGGATGGTTTTTGTATAGGAAATTAAGGGGAATGCAAAAATATGGCAAAAAAATCGAGTTAGAGGGAAATTTGACCTAGAGGGAGTTCGACTTAGAGTGGTCGACTGTATATACAGGGTACTCACCGGGAAAGTATACTACTTTGTTGTTTATTATTTTTGATTAAATGAAAGAGAATGGATCTTTTATTGATAAATGTTTTATTTAATGTCAGCAATTATGTATGGAATACAATATCAGGTAAATGTCCGTCTCTGTTAGTCTCACAAATGTGAGCCCTTTTGAGCACATTTTTTATTACATTCTCACACATTTCACGCGGTATTTCATTAATTTAATCATGAATATTTTGTTTGAGTTGCTTAAGCGTTTCTGGTTTGTTTGCATAAACCTTGCTCTTAACATATCCCCCCAAAAAGAAGTCCGGAGCAGTCAAATCAGGCGACCGTGGAGCAGGGCTGTCGAAGTACTGCAATTGAAGTATTTGTACTGCTTTTAGAATCTCCGTACTGCCGTACTGCTAATACGGCCAAAGTACTGCTTTTTTTGAAAATTTGTTCACAGAACATTTGCAAATCATAATCCTATCCAAAAAGCTTTAAAATAAATAAAAAAAGTCGTAGATTTATTGAACAAAATCTCACGCTGCATTTTTTTACGAGTGCATAGTTTGAAGTTTAGGCATTGCCTGTATATCGCAAGTAAAAAATCCGAAATTCTGGAACTTTTCAGATTTTCTTTTATTATCCGAAAAAAGGAAGTTTATGGACATTTTGAAATGAAATATTCTACACACGTCAAAATATAGTTTTTTCACCCATCAGCATCAAGCAATGTTAAATTATATTAATACTTTTCTAGCCCAGTAAATTTTGACTTTTATGTTCTTTCACAAAACTCCTACAAAGCTGAATTTTTGTTTTGACTTCCTGTGCAATTTCCAAAACCACCCTAAATTTTGTTTGAAGAATTTTTGGAGAAATAAAAGAGTGTGAAATTCAGTTTTTTGCTACTTTCACGAAAACTATCAACTTTTTGGTATATATTTAAGGTAAAATTGTAGCTTATTCAACTAAATTAAAAAAATTACCATGCTTTTTCTTCATACAACCAATAGATTAAAAGTAAATCATGCAGGATTTTTAAGGAGTAACAAATTTAGTCAAAAAATTTATTAAAATAGCATTAATCGATCAGCAATATTTTTTGTACTCTGTATATGCGTTTGGTTACGTTTTCTCATTATAAACCAAGTTATTGTGGTGTCCAGGCTAAGTAACGCCACCATCTGGAAAAAGGAGTGGTTTCAATTTATTTAATAACCTTATGGACAAAATGACGAAAATTAACTTTTAGGCAGTAAAATTATCTAAACCTATTAGGTACCTATCGCACGGCCGTAGCTAGGCCTACGCTAGGGTGAGCTCAGCTCACCCAAAAATAATTTAAGCTCACCCAAAAATTTTCTAAGGTATTTTAAGATTTTCCAATTTGTCATTGTTCAATATTTGTTTGCTTTTAAATAATATTTGAAATGTACTTATGCCTCAATACCAATTTTTCCGTTTTATTCCGCACAATTTCATTTTTTCGGTTCATTGGTCTATTTGTGCTCTTGTATGCTTTTGTTGCTAGTCGCTTGATTAGTTATTTTTCAGTCAAAAGTGTGTTCCGATTATAAAAAAATATGGAATACTCAAAACACATTTAAATTCATTCAGCAATTAAAGCCTTTTAGATTTTAAACTTATTGGTTTCCCCTTGTATTCATAGCTTAAAACTAAAAGGACCGTGTCGAATATCAATCAGGAAAACCGATTCGATACGTGTATGATTTTTTTTCGATTTTGAAATCAGGTCCAAAAGCTTTTTTTCTTATTTTCACGGCGAGAACTGCCATTTTGGCTTCTTTATTGAATTTTATTTTCAGAAAATTTCACCGTTTATACTAAATCAACCTAAAATAATAAAATTCGACATAAAAGATTCCACACAATTGAGAATTTAGCAGTTTATGAATAAAGGAGAGAAAAATATATTGCTATTTGTCAAATAACTCTACAGGGTATTTTCAGAAATGCTGGAACCAGGAAATCAACATACAATAGTCGGAAAAAGTATTTTGACAAACAAAATATTTCGCATTTTTCTTTATATCTTTCGTAGAATAAATCTGAAAAAAAATATTATAATGGTATCAAGATGAGCTTCAAAAAAAAAAGTTAGATTCATAGTTATAATTTCGAAAATAAAATTGTATTTCAAAAACGTATAGGGAAAAATTATTTTGACAAAATTAAAAAGGCTTTTAAAGACCGGTTAATTTTTCAGTACAGGCAGGGAGGATAGTTTTTAGTATGCTTTTGGATGCCGAGTTCAAATCCGTTATCCGTTTGTGGCTATCGGCTCGGGTTTTCAAGAAATTCCCGTTAGAAAATGACCAAAAATCGTTTTTTAGCTATTTTTGAGGCCTTGGAAGATCTAGAAATAATTATTTTTTAACAAATTTTGTGAAACTATCTGAAAGCACTAATCTTCTTCTTCAAATATTAGTTATTATTTTTACAATCGGTTTTTACAAGCCTTTTTAATTTTGTCAATATAGTTTTTTCCCTATACGTTTTGGAAATACAATTTTTATTTTCAAAACCATAGTTATGAATCTATCTTTTGTATGTTTTTTTGGAAGCTCATTTTGATGTCATTATAATATAGTTTTTTTCAGATTTTTTTCTATCAATAAAAAGAAAGATATAAAGAAAAATGCGAATTTGTTTTTGTCAAAATACTTTTTCCGACTATTGTATTTCATATTTCACTTTCATAAAAAAAATGTGAGCTCACCCAAAATACGCTTGAGCTCACCCATACGTTTGATCCTGGCTACGGCCGTGTACCTATGTACTAATGAAGTTGCAGCGGGTCAAATTTGGTCTATAAAGGAAGTGAAAGAAAAAAAAATAATAACAAAAAATATTGTATGTAGCTAATAAAATTCGACCCAAATATATTAACTTTTTTCTTAAACGCAACAGATATTGAGAAAAACGTGCACAAACATAATAAGAGTTTTTATGTAACGAAAACTTTTTAATACCACCATTGCCGTGCGCTAAAGTTAATAGGTAATGGGTGCGTATGTGATAGTTTTTAATGAACAATATATGCATTTAAACAAAATTAAATGCATTAACAATAATGTTTGTAAATATATATTTTACTGCCGTACTGCTGTGTACTGCTATTTTTTTCCTCGAAGTACTGCTTTCTGAAAAAGTGAAACGACAGCCCTGCCGTGGAGGCCAATCAACATCACCATTTCTTGAAATAACTTGTTGTGAAAAGAGGTCTCGGAGTTATTCCATTGTAATCCTGGCTGTATGCGATGTAGCACCGTCTTGTTGATACCACATGTTAATCAAGCCCAAAGCATGCAGTTGTGGCGTTAAAAAGTTTTCAATCGCTCCCCATTCACAGTTACCGTTACGCCGTTTTCATTTTCAAAGAAGTAAGGTCCAATGATTCCTCCTGACCAAATTGCACACCAGACTGTAATTTATAATGGATGCAAAGGTGACTGATGAATAATTTGAGGGTTTTTAATTCTTCGAAATCATTCACTACACACGATAGATAGTGCGTTTTGTTGGCACATTGTTTCTCCCAAAAATTTCACGTAACTTTCTCATCGTCACAGTAATCGATGATTGATTTTGGTAAAATGTTTTAACTATTAAAACACGTTGGTTTATCAAATATTTTTCCAAAATGCCACGTGTCTACTTCACGACTGCCAAATATGAACTGTCAAGACTAATATTTACCAAAATGGCGGCAAAACAAAGTAGTATACCTTCCCGGTGGACACCCTGTATAAACATAAATACATATAAATAAAATATAAAGTTTCAAAATTTGAAAAAAAATCCGCTTTTTATAAATTTTTCAAACATTTTTTGAGTTTAGAAAGCAGAATTTTCTTTTCTTTTTCATAACTAATTAATAAATTTCCAAATAATTTTTTACATGAGCTCTTTTAAGAATGGTTGAATTTAAATAATTGTATTCAAAACTCTAACTCCGATATACACTCATTACCCAGTCATACCCTTGTCTAAAAAAAAACCTTCCCTTCTTTATACATAAAAAAACGTTAATTAATTTCAAATTAAATCTCTAGTATAAACAGCTAGGTATTTCTTTTTATAAATGCTAATTTAACCTCAAGTGAAATCCCTAATTCATTTCTTTATTCTTCATTATAATTCTTTTTAATTTCCTCATTTGCGTTCAAAATTAATAGCTCTTAAAGCCAAAGGAATTAATTTGCATATCTTTCAAAGAAACTTAAGAAGACATTGAGTGCCTTTTTATATTAACCATATCTTTGAAATTAAAACAACTGAAAATGTACATGAATAAATAAAAATGTTGACCCACGTATTTTCATTCAAAACTTAAACTCCCATTGTTATTAATTATCCTTCAGGCTTTCCGTAGGTAAAAGGACACAGGTCTAGACCCTTAAGTTGGTCTATTTCTTTTATTGACAAAAAAAAGCGAAAATTAGGCAAAACCACTTAGTCTTGCCATTATTTTTCAATTCGCTTAAAACGTTTTGTTAACTTGAAAGTAATAACCAAAAAAAAACGGAAGTATTCACAAATAAGCAAAACATACATAACTCACTAGAAAGTATATTTAGCGATAAAAACACAGGAAACAAAGTTGTAAGTTGGGGGAAAAGTTTTAAGTCGCTACACGTCTCCATATAAATGAAGGAAACAATCGCAGAAAGTGGGAGAGAATGAGAGGAAGTGAAAAATTGAAATTCCATCACCTTTTTCCGATGCGATTGTTTTTTTTTTTATTATTTTTTTCAACAATGTTTCTCGTACAATATGGTTACTCAGCAAAATTTATGTAGGGTAAGCGTAGAGTTAGACACTTTGAAGTGCCTTTTTGGCAAAGTAAACTTGGAACACACAGGAAAATGCTTTCCGAGATAACTTTGTATGCTTTTGAACAGGTACCGTTACCTACTTGTTTTCACTCAGAAGGATTTTTCTTGATTGGCCAGAAAAGAAAAGTTCTTAAAGTGCTTTTTTCAGACTAAGGTGAATTCGCATTACAGTTTTGTATATGGTTTTTATGACAAGCATGAACACAATGGTTTGTTGAGTACACATTTATTTCCGATACGCGTTGAGTATTTGACGTATATTATGTTAAAGGACTTTAAGAAGGGATTTTTATAAGGTACAAAAGATTCTTTATAAAGGTACTGAAAAAAATCAGCCCTGTAGAAAACAAAGCAATGTGTAGTTGGACTTGTTGAATTTTTTAATTGAATATAGCTTTAAATGGCTTTGATTACAAATAATAATCTTGTTGCACAAAGTTTGAACTGGTTTTTTATTAAAAAAAATCAAAGTAACAAGAACTGAACTTAACAACAAATTGCATATTAACAAGGTTCTCACTAATCGACCGATAAGTCCAAAGTAATATTGACGTGACGAATCATCAATTTTTGTGAACATAAGCTTCATAAAGGAAAATGGGGAAACTGGCACATAATGCTCAACACAATTGTGTCATTACTGTTGACTTGGAAGACCAACTCAAATTACGGAATTGCATTATTGTTCTATAATGCGTTTTTGCCTAATATCTCTCGGACCCCATGTCTACATCTTAATGGTCATATACAAAAATGAAGTACATGCTATAACCTTTCCAATGATGTACGGCACATTGATGTTGAGTAGGAAGACAATGTCAAAATGCGGATTTGCAGTATTGTTCTTTTCGGTGCTTTGAAGCCGAATATCTCGCAAGCCCCATGGTTTAGACTTTAGAGCTTAACGGCCATATAATGAAATGATGTACAATAACCTTTTCATCGATGTATGACACATTCGTGTTGAGAAATGGACCAGCTCCCATATATTTTTGCTCATTCTCTTTTCTAGACAACTTTATTTTTTTAATTATTGTAAGCAAAATTGTATTTTGTGAAACAGTACACAAATCAAAGGTAATATACTGCACAGGTTGATAAAATTGAAAGTGTCAGAAATGAAAAATGCCTGTTCTTGTGGCACAACAACAAAAGCTATTGCCATTGCTTTTTTTAGTTGTCACGCAGTGAGCGACAAAGAAATAGTTACAAAGTTTTTAAAGGCAAAGTTTCGAAAACCAAAGTTACGAAAGCAAACATTTTTCAAAAGATAAAGTTTCTGAAGACAAAGCTTCGAAAAATTAGGTAATGAAATGTCAAAGTTACGCAAGATAAATTATCGTGACCTTTTTCGGTTTCAATAGAATTGTCACAGGTGATATTTATGTACTTACACACTTAGGTCCTTGGACTTGTAACGTTCGTGAGGTTCCCTTGCGGGGCATAGGGCCTCCACTACTCCCACGCACAATCATCTTGTCTACCTAGCTGCGTGGAGGGTTTTTACGAGAGCGTCCTCAAGTCAATGATTTCCTGACCTGTCCTCAAATGAAGTTCATCATAGGAGCTTTCACGGCAAGTGTTACCTTCCAAGTGTTGCATCCATAAAGAAGCACGAATTCAACATTGGGGCGGATCAGTCGTAGCTTGGTCTTTAGGATTATAAACTTGTTTCTACAAGTTTTGGACAGCATTCTGAACGCAGCCAGCCTTTGTTTTACCGATTCGGCTGATTACATTCAGTTCGGTCCCACCATCAGTAGAGACAATACTCCCAAGATATTGAAAACTCTCTACCATCTCACGTGACGGTTGCCCAGAAATATCTACTTGGGTAGATGAAGAAGTTCAAAGACTGATTATTTTTGTTTTTGCCGTATTGATGTCTCTCTATACTTGTTGTCATTTGAAAGAAATCTATGATCCTGTGAGAGAGTAAGCATAATATGTCGTCGTCTGCATAGTCCAGATATTTGAGGAATGATTGCAGATTTAACTGATTCCTCCATTTGCAGTCGAAAAAACTGCATGCAACACATCACTTATCACCAATACGAACAGTATTGGTGACAGTATACAACCCTGCCCGACTTTGGATTTCAAACTCCTCTGACAACTTTCCTTTATGCAGGAAGTGATATTTGGATCCATCATATATAGCCTTAAAAACACCCATCAATCTATCTGGGATGCCCTCCTGCGCAAAGCAAGCCACATAATATGTCTATTGACACTGTCGAACACCTTTTCGAAGTCAATAAACAGCAGGTGAAGTGGTGATTGATATTCAACGCACTATACTCGATGATTATCCGCAAGGTGTTGATGTGGTCCAAACAGGAAGATCCAGTGCTTAATCCTGCTTGCTTAGCGTCAAGCGTGTCTTCGAGGTAATCTTTAATTCGCTCTAGGACAATTTTGGCCACATAATTACTTTATTACTTTGGTCACAGCAAACAGCACGCAGTTTTCGCACTACGTAAGGTCTCCTTTCTTTGGGACCTTGACAATCATTTCCTTCTAAACTCCTCAGGAAAACTATATGTTTCCAAAGCTCTCTCAATGAGTGGGTGCAGGAGCTCACTCGAGGTTGTTTGCGCTGCTCGTAAGAGCTCTGTGGGAATACCGTCAAGTCCAACCGCTTCGATATTCTTCTGTGCTCTGATTGCGGCTAAGATTTCTTCTCTGCTGGCGGATACAGTGCGTATTCGGGAATTTGTTACTACGAACGCGTGTTGGGTTGACTTCGCTATTGAGAACTTGTTTAAAATCGCAAAAAAGTGTTTCTTCCACCATTTGAGCTGATCCTCATGCGAAACTAGCAGTGACCCATTTATATCTTTTACGAGGTGTTGTTTAGAGCTTTGGACACCTGTAAGCTCTTTACAAATTCTGTAGACGGTCCTACTGTCACACCTACTTGCGGCTTTTTCTGTTTCTGCTGCCAATATGTTGATAAAGTTACGCTTATCGCGTCGATACGCAGATTCTAGCTCGTTTCTTCCTGCTGCTGAAGTATCTGCAAGGCAGTTTCTTTCTTCTATCCTAGCCCAAGTTTCTGGGGAATGCCAGGCACTGTTTCTCCTTTCAGACCGACCGAATTGAATTGAATTGAATTGATTTGAACCGGATTGAATTGAATTGAATTGAATTGAATTGAATTGAATTGAATTGAATTGAATTGAATTGAATTGAATTGAATTGAATTGAATTGAATTGAATTGAATTGATTATAGATTTTTCAATTACCTATTTTTGGATGGTTTTTGTTAACTTTTCCTCGGCTTAGTTTCCGAGTTAAGCCACAACACTGAAAGTGACCAGTTATCATTCTCTCTAAAACGCATGCTAATGCCCCTAACAAACATTTTCAATAATAAAAACCCTTGAGCGTAATTTTTCTTGTATGCAGTATGCCCCTCATTTTCTGGTATAATCAATAGTTTTTAAGAGCTGTTGGCTTAGTTGGTTCCATGATGAAGAAATTTGTTTTGCAGGAATTTGTATTCAAACTATTAGGAGTAATTGAAACAACAAATAAATATTAAATTTAATTATTATCAGGATATGAAAATTATACAAGTCTTGGAGGATAGCTAGTGTTTCAAAAGTGGCAAACAGATGAATATTATTTCGGCAATTTTTGAACGCAACAGAAAGAAGACAGAATTCGGTTGAATATGTTTCTGTCAGTTTAACGACGATGGCGGTACAGATCTGAATGTTAAAAGTAGAATTATTAAGTCCCCAATTGCACGATGATTCTTTGCTTCTGACTCTTTCCGTGCATAATGAGTGCGAATGAGAAAAAAGATGAGATGGAAGACCAGTTGCCCTGTGAGTTGTGGGCCAAGGTTTCTGCGACTCTTTCAGACGTTTCTTTTTACCTGCATCCGAATTTTACCTATGCAGACAGTACAAGCCGCAGCAGTGAATTTAGCAATAAAAGAGAACTGTCAATTTTGCGCCAGGCGTTTAGAATCACAATGTAATAGCACGTGCCTCACAGTATGATTTTCAAAGAGGAATTCGAAAAAAGAGCCAGACGCAAAGAATCAACGTGTAATAGGGGACTGTAGCTCGTGATGCTGCCTTCGGTCAAATCTCCTTACGCACTTAGTTGTCAAATCCATGCTATTTATAAGCTTGCGAAACCTGGAAAGTCATTGCTCGAACAAATTACAGGCTTTTGTAAATCTTTGCCTGCGCCACATTCAAAAGATTCGCTGATCAGAAATTATATCTAATCAGGAATTATGGCGCAGAACTAGAACAAAGAGCGGTTGGGCATCGACACAAGAAGTGAAAATGGCATTGAATCGGTCACACACAGATTAAGCCAAACGAACATCATCGTCAAAGCATGTCCTTTGTATAGAATCCTCAGGGCGTAATTAATTGTCAGACGTGGCCACACTTAATATATCTTGCTGCAGACCGTGAAGGAGGGACACGATTTGTTGGTGCCGTATGCCCTACCTATAGGATTTTCAGCACTCTTTACAATATTTAAAACAAAATTACTTTTATATAAAAATAACAGAAGTTAATACCCACGAGAAAAATTTTCAAAAACTACTCAAGTAGTAAACACACATGTAGGTAAAGCTTTCTATCTCTTTTAACGGCTATGACTATTTTATGCAAATATAAATTTTTTTTATGATAAATGAATATATTCTTAAGGATTTGTTCAAGGGTTGCAAATATCTAGTTTTTTTTCCCTATTTCTCATTCAATTCTAAAGTGAACTGTTATACCTAACATCATGAATTACTCATATTAGTAAGCATTAAGCAAAAAAGAAATAAAATTATCTCTTCCTCTTCACCAAAAACACCATGATACTTCAAAAATATATGTACGAACGTATGTATATGTACTCCGGATTCCGAAAGATACCATATATGAATTGTCTAGTGACCATAAAAACTATACTTCCATCGAAGTGCACTTTCCTACTAATTGTGTGTGAAACCTAGAGGGAAGCGCAAACTTGCTTCATAACTCAATCCACTGACCGATGAGGTGTCAGAAGTTTCATGAGGCAAAAAAGTTTTCCTATATGGACTTTATCGTAGCACTACTCGTAGGAGATGAATATATGGTTAATGGAATTTTGTTCGTTAATAGAGTTGTGATACTTGGGAAAATCTCTTTCAAGGAAGTGAGTTTCTGGTAGTGTATGTAATTAGTTTATGGTTATTCTTGGAAAGATAATGCTTTCATTATATGATATTTGAATGAACAAACTTCATTTGTACTTTTTGATGCCGGAACTTGAAAGTTGGTTCATAAATTTGTGATGCACAATGTATCTTGCATTTAATAAATGATTAGATTAGCATTAATAACTGACATAATGTAACATTTTGACTCTCCTAATTGAGCTTGTAACAAAAACTGATGTCTGCTTTTGATTAATCCCTAGAACCATAAAATAAGCAGGATTGCAGGATTTAAAAATAAATCCTCAAATCCTTTTTCCTTTTCTAACAAACATAGAATTATTTCAATTCACGTGAATGCACCTACGTTTATTTATCAATTTATGGATTTATGTGATGTTCCGGTGGAAAATTCTATTTGGCAGAGACTATACATTACTGGATATACACGCTCGGTTTATATTTTCATTAATTTTCTTTAGAATTTTTTCCTTAACATCGTCCACCATCACGTTCACTGAATCAAAATTTATTTCTTCACACTCCACCCATGTATGAACGTGACAACCTAACAGTTCAGCCATTTTTGTATTAAATTCAACATCTTACTTCCGTTTAAATTTCCACTCCCTCAACACCAACATCGCAACTAAATTCAACACGTCGTCCTAGGGTTATAAACTTTCCTAATTAATAATAATTGTTTATTTCTTTTAGTCTTGATCATAACTTTTACACAATTATTATTTCCTTCTTCATTTTGTATTTAAGAAACAAAGAATTTTACTAGCAGAAGTGATTCAAATTACCCCCAAAACAATAGTAATTTACAAAACATTTGTTACATCATATTTAATTTCATGAGCAAAAATACTAAACGAAGCTAATAAAAAAGAAAGTACTTCAAAATGTGACATTTGTTGTTAGTAGTTACTATGAAAGGACCAGACCCTTCAATCGCACACATTTCTATGTATGTTTTGTGTGTGTGTGTTTCCTAAGAAAACCAGCAATAATAATAATTGAAGTAATTTTAGAAAGAAAGCCTGACAATTGAGCTCTGAAATCATGCAATTTAATATAAGAAAGAAATATTAACTTCAAGTAGGACATTATTTTCTAAAGGAGAATACTCACAAGCATACAATGTATGAGAAACATTCCTGGGAAATATATAAATGACTAAGGACGATAAAGATTTTTATTGGTTTAACGAATTACTGATGGAATGGAATGAAAATTTTGAGTGTTTGTTAAAGTTGAAAAGGATTGAATGACTGTTGGCTTAGGACGAAACAGCTATATGGTAGTTAATTTTACAACTTTTAAGATTTTTAACGTATGATTTTTTTATGACTTATAAAAAAAAGTGAAGTACACAACCAAAACTCAACATAAAATCATTTTAGGGAAATTTTATTGAAAAAAATTACTTTTTTCTTAAAGTCAAAAAGCCTGGTGTGTAGATTTAAACGGATTTAATGAAATTATTTTTTTATTTCTTTTAACTTTTTTATGAGGAAACTAATTTTTTTTAAAAAGTTAAATGTAAGAAATTTTTTTTTTAATAAATGAAGAGCGTAGGGTGTAATTACTGGAGAGATGCAGCGTCAGGAGATATAAAGTAACGATCCAAAATGATAAACCTTACATGTAGTCTATTGAATATACCAAAAAATGAGTGGAAGAAATGAACACTTGGGTTCAAGGATTTTTATTATTTAAAATGATGTTCAAAGGGTAGACACGGTGCATTCAAGAGGACACAAGCGTCCACAAGCTTTTTTTCAAGGCGAACCTCCGTCTATCAACTCCTACTCTCACCTCCAAGTGGTGAACATCGGGTGCCTAGTACCTTTAACTGAAGATGGGGTTCCAATCCCTGTGGACGGTTTTAGGGGGCAGCAAACGAGAGAGGGGGGATGAGTGTTCCCACTAAGGCACTTCTCCTTCATCCAGGCGGCAGCGGAAGAATTCTCAAGATGGAATCAACGGTGGCGTCTACAGTTCCAGTTAGGCTGAACTACTTAGTGAACACCTTATACGGGCTACTACGACATATTCGGAGCTCAGGCCTATAAGGAGCGGTTAATCCGGCTCCCCGCCCTTGGAGTTATATATATAGGGTCTGGTCCTCCATGGTTGGGGGTCGTGCCGTCGGGGTGACTTCCCGGCCACGTAAAGCTATTTTAGTTGCGAAGCATCAACAAGCCTCGGATACGGACGGATTTACTGTTGACCAACCTAGCAAACGAAATAAGGACAACGAACTTCGGATCTGCACGTGGAATGTTCTGTCTCTCTATAGACCACGTGCAGCCGAACATTTAGCGGATACCCTAGACTGCTACAAAGCAGACATCACCGCCATCCAAGAAGTGCGATGGGATGGGCCGGGCAAAAGAAAACTGAAAGACTGCGATATATACTACGGTGACTGTTACCGACCACAAGGGCAGCGTCTTTTTGGATGTGGATTTGTTGTTAGAGGCAGACTGAGGCAAGAGGTCTTGAGTTTCAATTATGTGAACGAGCGCCTCATGACAATTCGCATCAAGGCTAAATTCGCCAACATCAGCCTGATATGCGCGCATGCCCCCACAGAGGAGAAAGATGACGACACCAAGGACGAGTTCTACGAGCTTCTGGACAAGACATATGAGCAATGCCCTAGCTATGACATTAAAATTGTCTTGGGTGATTTTAATGCCAAACTACGAAAAGAAGACGTCTTTGGTGGCACAATCGGAAGATACAGCCTGCACGACACCACCTCCGATAACGGACTCAGGCTAATCGACTTTGCTGCGGGGCGAAACGTTGTGGTAGCTAGTACGCAGTTCCCGCATCTCGATATTCATAAGGGGACATGGCGAATTCCTGGTCAATCAACCGCCAACCAAATTGACCACATTGCGATCGACGCAAGGCACTCCTCCAGTATCAAGGATGTCCGAACGTTCCGAGGAGCCAACGTTGACTCGGACCACTACCTCGTTGTAGCAAAGGTAATGCTACGGATATCCAGACCAAAGCCAAAATAGGGAAATACTGTCAGGAAGTTCAACGTCGGACGGCTACAGTCGCAAGAAATCGCCAGGTCCTTTTCCGATCGAGTCTCTCGTGCCCTCTTAACTAGTCCTTTGCCGCCAACTGCAAACATCGAGAACCAGTGGAAAAACTGCCAGGAAGCCATCAAAGATGCCGCCTCTGACGTGCTGGGCTTCGCACGACCACCACAGCGAAACCCCTGGTTCGACGAGGAATGCCGACAAGTACATGCAGCGAAACAACAGGCATACAAAGCGGCGCTGCATAGAAGGACCAGAGCTGCTCGCGAGCTCTACGAGCAGAAGAGGAAAGAGGAACACAAGCTTCTCAGAAAGAAAAAGAAAGAGCATGAGAAGCGCGCGATCGAGGAATTAGAGGGATGCCACTGCAGGAATGAAGTTCGGAAGTTTTACCAAAAAGTAAAAAGAACCTCCCAAGGTTACAAACCCCGAACCGAAGCCTGCAAGGACGATCAGGGGAACATCGTGGTGGAAACGCAGTCGGTGCTGAGGATATGGAAAAATCATTTCTGCAAATTGTATAACGGCGATGACGAACCGAATTCCGCTACCATGCAAATTGCACCATTCAGCCTGGACGACGTAGGCCAACAATTCCGTCCACCCGATCTCGACGAAGTAAAGAAAGCCATATCTAAACTTAAGTCCAATAAAGCTGCTGGAGCTGATGGCCTTGCGGCTGAGCTATTCAAATCGGCTGGTGATGAATTGGTTAGGAGTATGCACCAGCTCATCTGTAAAATATGGTCGGAAGAAAGCATGCCCGATGAATGGAACCTCAGTATTGTTTGCCCGATCCTCAAGAAAGGCGATCCTCTGGACTGCACCAACTACAGAGGCATCAGTCTTCTTAATATCGCCTACAAGATCTTCTCTGCCGTACTTTGTGAACGCCTGAAGCCATACGTCAACAACCTGATAGGTCCATATCAGTGTGTCTTTAGGCCAGGGAAGTCCACCATCGGCCAAATATTCGCACTACGGCAGATCTTGGAGAAAACCCAGGAGTTTCAAATCGATACCCACCACCTTTTTATCGATTTCAAGGCCGCGTATGACAGCATCTATAGAGACGAGCTATATAGAGCAATGTCTAGTTTTGGCATCCCTGCCAAACTTGTCCGTTTGTGCAGGATGACTATGGAGAATTCACGCTGCTCCATCAAGGTCGGCAAAGACCTCACCGACACCTTTGATGTCAAAAAAGGTTTAAGGCAAGGCGACGCGCTGTCATGCGACTTCTTCAACATCGTTCTTGAAAGAATAGTGCAAAACTCTCACGTCAACACTAGAGGCACAATCTTTCAAAAGTCCGTCCAATTACTCGCTTACGCTGATGACATTGACATAATGGGACGAACAAAGAGTGATGTCAGTGGTGCTTTTGTGAGCATTGAGAAGGAAGCCAAGAAGATGGGTTTAACGGTGAATGAAAGCAAAACGAAGTATATGCTGTCAACAAGAAAGGACACCCAACACCGACGTCTAGGACAGAACGTCACTATAGACAGCTATAATTTTGAGGTGGTCAGAGACTTTGTCTACCTAGGATCCGCTATAAACTCAGCGAACGATACCAGTGCTGAGATCAAACGAAGAATTACTCTTGCCAATCGCTGTTTCTTCGGGCTAAGAAGGCAATTGAGAAGCAAAGCCCTCTCTCGAGCAACTAAACTGTCCCTGTATAAGACGCTTATCATCCCGGTCCTGATGTATGGTGCAGAGGCATGGACACTGCTAACGGTGGATGAGAACGCGTTAGGCTGTTTCGAGAGGAAAATTCTCCGGGTGATTTTTGGTCCCGTCTGCATAGATGGAGAATGGAGGAGAAGATACAACCACGAACTGTATGGGCTGTACAGCGACACCGACCTAGCCACAAAAGTGAAAAGCCAACGACTAAGATGGCTGGGTCACCTAGAGCGAATGGACACCAATGCTCCGGCCCGGAAAGTCTTTGAATCCAACCCCGTGGGACAACGCAGTAGAGGTGGACAGCGTAAAAGGTGGCGCACGCAAGTGGAAGAGGACCTCAACCAACTTGGCGTGCGAAACTGGAGACAGCTAGCTAGAAACCGAGCCGGCTGGAAGAAGCTTGTTGGTTGAGGCCCTGGTCCACCCCGGACTGTAGCGCCACCTTAAGTAAGTAAGTAAGTATTATTTAAAATGGCTTTTGGGGACATAAGCATGCTTTAACCATTAAATCTTACTTTATTCACCCTTTAGTTTCCGAGAGAATGGTCTCAGTGCCGTCACTTTTCAATATTTTTGGTGTAGTAGCAAAACAAAGCCAGATTTAAGAATTTAACTCTCAAAAAATTTTGTTCAACATTAAATTCCCTTTCGAAATCGATGGTAAAAAAAATAAAAATAAAAAAAATGTTTAGGAAAAGTTAACAAAACCCAACAAAAAAAAACACCAACCAATTAAAAATCAAAGATTTTTGAATTTTTTTCAAACTAATAAATGCCCATAACTTTTTTTGGAGCAAAGGTAGGTTACGAACGTGCTTGCGATTTCGCCAGAAATAGAACACATGAATTCAAATGAGAATGAATGCACATGCTACCGATAAATCGAAACGAATAAGGTTTGAAATGCACTTGCGATTTTTTTTCGCAGTGACATAAACATTATTCCTGCTTCGTAGGATTTTTTGGTGTCATGTGTCAAAAGGACGCACTTGCGGCGCGTTGCATTGTTTGTGCGATCATTATAACCGCGCTACAGATAACCTAAAGTGAGTGGATGGCAATAGCTATTTTTTAATCGCAATGGTAGAAAACCACAACGTTATTCCCATAGTCTTATCATCATTGATAAAAGAATCGCGCGATAGATAGCCGCAAGTGAGTGCATGACATTAATTTGTTGCGATTTCCATTTTTTAATCGTACCGACTGTAAATCACAAGTGCGTTCCTAGCCTAAAAAAAGTGATCGTTTAGGAATTTTTGCTGTCATGTGCATTCATTCATGTGTTCTATATTCTGCGACTGAATAATCGTGCGACAGAATACGGCAAGTGTGTCCCTACCCTAGCCATAGGCTCAAGACATGCTTAAACAAAGAAAAAGAGTAGGTTAGGAACACACTTGCGATTTTAGTCGCATGATTATTTAGTCACAAAAAATAGAACACATGGACCACAAAGAGAATAAAGGCACATGTGACCAAGAAATTGTATTGAGTTGCGACCGTTTTTTTAGTCACAGCGAAAGAAAATCGCAAATGCGTTTCCAGTCTAAGTAAATATAAACAAATTATCCAAGAGCCGACTGCAAATTTTGGTGATGTACAAAAACCAAAAAAAAAATGCACGACTGGGTTGTACGTACTTGCTGTGGAACGTTTAAAAAAATAGATTTTATCTAAAATTTTCAAAACATTCTTAAGGACAAAATTCTGATACGCCAAATTGTGCGCTTTAGCACCGTAATTTTTGATTTAAGAAAAAAGTTGTGCTGTATTGTGCTCAACTTGTGCCGTAAATATTTAAAAAAAAAATCAAAAATCTGCAAATTTTACGAATGATTCTTTTTTTAAATTTGATTTTTTTTTTTGATAAAGTTGCGCTGTTTTGTGTTCAGATTGTGCATATTTGAAGTTTTACGGCCAACAGTTTTCAAAGTGAGTTCAGCGACGCTATTTTGCATTAAAATAAAAGAAACAAAAAATGTGCTGTATTATGCTCAACTTGTGCATGAAAAAAAATCACAAAATAATTCCCAAATTTTACGGATGAACATTTTTTGAAAAAAGATTCGCAAATTTACGGATGAATATTTTCACCCTTAGTACCCGCCCAAGTTTTTTCAAACACATCGCCAATTTAAACTATTAAGGGCCGATTTCACGAAAGGCTTTTAATTATTTAAAAAGCCTTTTAGCCTTTAAATTATGTTTTTTGGTTTCACCAAATGCTTTTATATTTAAGAAGATTTTAAATACCCTTGTAAACTAAAAGCTCGTTTTTGTCTCATTAAATTTTAAAAGTCTTTTTTGTTAAGCCATTCCAGTCAACAACAGCTGATATTTTGCTGTCAGAATAATTGTCCCTCATCCATAATGCTTTTTCACTTTTTCTCATAGACGCCAGATGTGGCGACGGAAACAACCTCTTATTTTAAATCCAGGGATGTGAGCAAACTCAGTCAAATTAAAATATCCCTAAAATATCCCTTTTCTACATTGGTGAAACTGAAAAATTTTAAATGTCTGATTAAATTTAGAAGGAGTTTAGATAAAAGTAATTTTAGTGTTTGTTTATGAAATTGGCCATAACTCACTACATGCAAGTCGATTTTAAGTACTGGACGATGACGACAACGACGATGACGAATACGAATACGCCGACGACGATTACCCCTACCACACGCCGACGTAAGCCCGTTGTCTAGGTGTTATTTCGCTGATCGCTCACCGTGGTTGTCCAAACGTGATTTTCAGTGTCATCATCATTGTATTAATCTCACTTTGGTAAAGCCATACCCATTTACACGGCTATCTGTCTCGTGGTTTTCTCACTGTGGTCTCGCTTTGATCTCGCCATAACATATACACGTCGTTTTTGGCAATCATATCTTACCATCATATCACTTCGGTCTCGCTATACTCACGTTCAGTTCTTTTTTTTTCAAAATTATTTTTTTTTTAAAAGGCTAACATAAGCTAAAAACGTGGCCTTAAAGTCCAAACGTGGCTTGAGTGTCATAGTCATTGTGTTTGTCTAGATGCTATATGTGCCGTGGTTTCCTCTCCATGACACATTCATATGAGGATTTTGTTATTGTGCACGTTAAAATCATCTGCCAAGGTGCGACTATAATATTTAGTCATTAAAGTTTCATTTTAGCTTTGAGGCTACATTTATCATGCTAACGACAACGGTTAGAGCTTGACTGGCCTAACAAGACAATTGACACTGACATTTGACACCTGCCTGCAACTGAACATACCCTAAGCGAGCCAATTGAGTTGCATAAGTGGCACAGAGGACCCAAAAAAGGAATACAAATCCAGATGAGAACCCACTTAAGGCACTATATGTCGTTCAAGAAAGCTGTTGACTATCCTAAAAAAGATAATTTTAAGCAAATTTTTCAACTTAGATCAAAGCTAGATGAAACTATAACCATAAACGTGAAAACCTAGTGTAATTGCATACTGCTATACTTCAATGAGCTAAACACCAATAACAGTCACTCACGATCACTTTCCACTTAATAGCTTAAAGAGTTTTAAACAATTAATGATAAAAAATTCTTTGAAATAATTCCAAAAGCAGAGCTTTGTTACAGACAAAATAAATCAAAAAATTCCAAATCAGATTTACATTTTTCTCTCAGCGATAAGTGGTCAGTGGTTAACCAAAACCTAAAAACAAAATTTAAGTTGCTCACTGATTGTGAGAGAAACAAAAAAAAATGTTTAAGTTGAATGGTTTTAAGTGACCATTTTTAAAAATGTTGGCGTAATTTTAAAAACCTTTCAAAAGGTTGGGTAATTTTTGTAACCTCGGGTCCCAATTTTGTATTTCTTTTTGTTTCTTAAAAAAATAGTTTGTAAAAATGTTCAATAATAACTCCATTTTTAACCTAAATAATTTGACAAGGTTTCAACAAAATATTTTGAGTCATAAACGAAAAACTTTATGGAATTTGCCCAAAATTAAGAAATTTTTCTTAAACAACTTAAAATTGTACTTCAGTCATGTTCATTTTTTGCCAAAAACAAAAAAACGCAGTTTTGGTAGAATTTTGTATAACATTACCCTACTATCCGTAAAAGACAAAAATTCGAAATACTTTTTAAGGAAATCGCCAAATAAAAACGCTCTGTTCTAAATTTTTAGCAAATTATGGTTCACTGGTTTACCTCGTCCACCATCATGGTAGAATTACAAGTTGAGCAAAGAACAAAGCTTACAATACAATGCTAATTTCATATTGGCTTAACATAGGGCATGGTAGTCATTAGATGCTCACCACCCCCTCCACTACCTTTCTCCACCAGTAAGTCAGAAACAATGATGTCAAAAAGACAACAAAGCGATGACGTGGCTAGGGACATACCAAATCATAGAATATTACTCTTTAGTAATTGAATATGAAGAAAATTTGCGAAACGCAATCATGGAGTTGAGCTCACTTGAACTTTTAACTTTGAATTACTCTTTAGTGAATTTTAACTCACATTTAGTTCTTTCGAAAAGCTTTATAAAACCAATCAACCTTGGTACGAAAACAACCAGCAATAATTAAAAGACTTCCCCCTGGGTCTCGAGATTTTTAAAGATTGATTGCCAGATTCGTCTGTGATTGCCAGATTCATCCGTGATTGCCGGATTCGTCAGTCATTTGCCTGGTTTACCAGTGATTGCCAGATTGGTCTGTGATCGCCGGATTCATCCGTGATTTTCCTGGTTTACCAGTGATTGCCAAGTTTGTCTGTGACTGCCGGATTCGTCCGTGATTTCCGGTTTCGGTCGTGATTGCCGGATTCGTCCGTGATTTGCCTGGTTTGCCAGTGATTGCCAGATTCATCTGTGATTGCCAGACTCGGATTCGTCCGTGAGTACCTGTTACGTCAATTACCCAAGGAAACCTGACGGGTGATTTTTTAAGAGGTTTAGAACTTTAAAAAAAAAAAAAAACACAAAAAATTCGAAAAAATGAATGAAATATTTATTTGAATCGATAGTTTGAACCTTGCAATTTAATGTTAAAAGATAATTTCATGCAAATGTTGACCGCGGCTGCGTCCCAGGTAGCCCATCCACTGAGTCCAATTTTGGCATACTCTTTCACACATATCGGCCGGTATCTCACGAATGAATGCATGGATGTTGGCTTCCAGTGCGTCAATCGAAGCGGGCTTGTCCCTATAGACATTAGCTTTGACATACCCCCACAAAAAATAATCTAATGGTGTCAAATCGCACGATCTAGGCGGCCAATTGACCGGCCCGAAACGTGAAATTAACTGTTCACCAAACTCGCCTCGCAATTGCGCCATTGTTTCGCGTGCTGTGTGGCATGTGGCACCGTCTTGTTGAAACCACATATCATGCAAGTCAAGAACTTCCATTTCGGGCAAAAAAAAGTTTGTTATCATCGCTCGGTAGCGTTCACCATTGACAGTAACGCTGCGATTCGCATCATCTTTGAAGAAATATGGCCCAATAATGCTGCCGGCCCATAAACCGCACCAAACAGTGGCTTTTTCGGGATGCATTGGTAGCTGTTGCAATACTTCTGGCTGATCTTCACTCCAAATGCGGCAATTATGCTTATTTACGTACCCATTCAACCAAAAATGAGCCTCATCGCTGAACACAATTTTTCGATAAAAAAGCGGATCCTCGGCCAGCTTTCCAAGAGCCCATTCACCAAAAATTCGGCGTTGTGGTAGGTCGGCTGGCTTTAGTTCTTGCACCAGCTGTATCTTAACAGGCTTTACGCCCAAATCCTTCCGCAAAATTTTCCACGTAGTGCTGTAACAAAGGCCTAACTGCTGGGAACGGCGCCGAATCGACATTTCGCGGTCTTCTGTCACACTAGCTGATACGGCCGCAATATTTTCTTCACTACGCACAGTACGTAAACGTGTTGGTGGTTTAATGTCCAACAAAGTAAATTTGGTGCGAAATTTGGGCACAATCTTCCGAATAGACTGCTCAGAAGGTCGAGAATGCCGACCATAAAATGGAAGCAGCGCGCGATGAACATTTCGAACCGAGCACGAATTTTGATAGTAAAATTCAATAATTTGCAAGCGTTGTTCATTTGTAAGACGATCCATGGTTAAATTGCAAACCAAACTGAAGCTCTTTGACAGTGACACAAGGTACTAAACACACGACAGCTGTCAAAACCAGTGTTGCCAAAACCAAACCAGCTAAAAAATCACCCGTTATATATACAAGAATTTTGATATATATATACAAGAATTTTGAGGTAATAAAGAAAAAGGAACCCCGGTAGACCGGCGAACTTGCCTCAGCTTTAAACAAAAAGTACATCACAACACACAGACGCACACAACAGTGAATGTCATGACGAAATTATCGTTTAAAAATATTTGACTAAAATCAGAACCGAAACCATTACAAGTCCTAAAAAGTAAAAATAAGCCTTTCGTGGGTTCATTGGTCTTGTTCTTCTATTTCCATAAATAGATCATTTAACGAACCTGTCAACAAAATGTATAGAATGCATTATCACGTCATCTCGCATTCATTCATTCCCATACTTATAGACGAACCTCATTATTGTTTAAGTAACCTTTCATAAAGTTCAAAATGATGAACATACAATCCCTCCTCTTATTTTTATTTAAGTCTATCAAGACAAAACCTTTCAGAATCTACAAGTCTGCTGAGATTTTTTTGCTTTAATAACATCAAGCCAAGTATGTACCTACCAACCAACAGTTCTTAAACAAAAATCTTTAAAATCCTTCTTGAGTTTAAGAGAGCGATGAAAGAAGCTCTTAATCCTACCATAACAGTTTATTAAAAATTCCCTTTTCTTTTCACTTCAGTTATTTTGTATCAAAATTTTAATCCCATCTCTAAAAAAACATCTTGAACATTTTAAAATTAAAAATAAATTCATAATGTTAAGTAAAATAATAATAATGTGTGTGTGTGGGAGAACTTTTAGGAAAATATCAGAACAATTAAAATTATATACCCTTCCATAACCAAGGTCGTTTTCGTTTTCACGCCTTCACTTTTTTTACTCTGTAAAATGAATTGTCCTTAAAATCGCATATGGGTGAGGAAACTGTTAAACTGAAAATAAAAACAAAACCTACACACAATCTACATCAGGCACAGTTTCGTTTAAATGTGCGCACATACCTTTGGGCGAAATCTCAATATACTTCAAGAAACGTCTGTTTGTTTTTGCATATTATACACCTTAACAATCTCTGTTTCCTTATACCTACACTCCATATCATTTGATTTTAACTGTTTTGATTATTTTTTTTAAATCTTGAAAAATGTTTGAACAAAATTTTGGAATAAGGCGGCAATGATACAGTGGATGTAGTGTGTTGACCGCTTACTTAGAGGATTGGATTCAAACCCCACTTTAGACAGTATTTTCTTCGAGTTAAAGGTTCAAAGTATAATTTTTTTGTATTTTTAGAAAACAACAATTATTGACAACTAATTCAATTTATTCTGCACACTATTCACTTTATGAAAACCTCAACAAATTATTCATAACCTGGGTCATCTGATGTTATGAACTTTCTGTTTGTAACTTTTGAGCTTAAGGGATTAAAGCAACTACCCAAAATAATATTCCAATAGCAAAAATTAAAAAAGGTTCATTCAGATGATGCAGAGTGTGTTTAACGAAGAGGGCCCCATTCAAAGTTATTTTAGCACAAAAGTCTTACTGCCTGGAAATTCTAAGTGAGTGTGTGTGTTTGTGTTCATACAATATCTTATCCCGTCATAAATAACTTCCCTCAGGAAATGAAAATGAAAAGCTGTGTCCTCGAGGTGAAAAAGTAATATTTTGTTTTCTACTTTTCTTATCGGCTGCACTGTGCCTTAGATATATGAAAAGCTTGTTGGTACTCCTGGTGGAAATATTTTTTTTTTTTTTTTTCAAAATAAAATATTACTCACCTCATACGATCCAGCTGTATCAAGAATATCCAACGTTAGACTCACTCCAGCTATTGAGAAATTCCCTTGATGCATCTCCTCGATTGTTCTTTTATATTTCGTAGAGAATGTGTTGTAGAGAAACTGGTTGATGATGGAGGTTTTTCCTACTTTTGCCGAGCCCATGACAACGATTTTATGTCGGGCATTTGACGGGCTAACACTGTCATCTACTGCATTATGTCGTCCAACTCTGATGGTGAAAAGAGAAATTAAATGAAAATTGAAAATAATTGCTTTGTGATGGTTTAAGTGCCTTATGTCTTGAAGTTTTCTACTTTGATTGTTTTCCAGAACCAAAACATTGAAGAACAAATTTACTTATCTTTAATGTTTTTAATATTTTAAGCCTGTGCACTAAGTATAACAGTCTAGAAAAACTTATAAGAGTAGAACAATTATATTCTAATTTTAAACATTAAGGAAGCCATTTATCTAGGTACATATGTAGGTACAGCTTTTATTTTTAAACGAAAATAATTGATAGAAAAATGCCAAAAATGTTCACGCTACTTTAGGTTATTCCTGTGTCCACATAAATCAAGTATTCCATTTTTGCATGAAATGAAAACTAGGGTATTCGAATTTACTAACAATATCAAGCCCTAACCATCATTTTATCGTAAGTGACAAATTACAAATTGAGCACGAAACTCAATTTTTCAGTTCTTTTCAAGACATTCAAATCATTTTGGTCAAATATTGGCATTGAACATGCAAGATTGCATGGTCAGCGAACATTATGTATCTAAGTATCTAGATGCAACAATGAACGAGAAATGGGATCTTAAATCTTCCCAATGGGGTAGGAAGGTAATTCCTTCAACTAAATGATAAAATGAAAAATAAACGCACGAATACGTACTTAGACGTACGCTAGTAATAAAAGTTTCGTACACTTTTCAATGTTTTTGTATAAATATGTAAGTAAACATACCTATAAAGGGTATTTATGGAACAGCGTAAAGCCATCATAAATGTAGTAAAGTTGTAAACTGCGTAAACCTGTCAAATTTTCCATACAAATTGTGACAGATTTACGAACTTTAAAACTTTACAACGTTTTCGACGGCCTTGAGTGAAATTGTGTTAAGCTGTTAATAAAAAAGCCGAATATTAAAAAAATATATGTTTTACGACAGGAACCGTTTGTTTCCACCTGACGGGTTGAGCTTCAGTATACTAATAGCTCATGTCCTAACTTTGCTTTTAAGAAGTGCTGCTAAGGAGGCAAAGATGTTCAAAGGGGGTAGAAATATGCATTCAAGAGGACACAAGCGTTCACAAGTGTTTTGTTAAATCAACCTCTGGCTATCAACTCCTTCTCTAACCTTCACAATCGAAGATGGGTTTTCAATCCCTGCAGAAAGTTGTGGGGGATAGCAAACGAGAGAGGAAGTGAAGAGTGTTCCCAGTAAGGCACTTTTCCTTTACAAAATATCAGTATGAGGGTTTTGTAGGTGCATGCGTCTTGATATCGAACACAAAAGTCTGGCAGGATTTTTTGGCACCAGTTGGAAAGATTAGAAATTGAAAATAGTGTGCTTTACATTTTTGTTGTGTCATGGGTAGCATTCAATTCATTTATCAAAAACTGGAAACGATGCTCTGTCATTTTCCCCAAGTCCAAACACTATATTTTTAATGATCCGATTGATAGTACTCAAGATATAACCTTTTTAAGCACATCATATCGAGAGATATTTGGAGATTTGAAAAAAAGAAAAAAAAAATTGAAACCAACCAAAAAAAGTCTTCAAAATAAGGCCAATAAGGTTCACTTCAAAAGGGAATAACTCGAGTTATATGTTATCGGATAGTTAAAATTAATGTTTGTGGACTACGGGAAAATGACCGAGCTTCATTTTTCATTTTTAATAAATGCATTGAAGTAGTGGTACCCATGACACAAAAATGGAAAACCCACTATTTTCAATCTCTCATTCCCACAACGGGTGCCAAAAAATCCTGCCAGACATTTGTGTTCGATATCAATATGCATGCATCTACAAACCCTCAAACTCATATTTTGGTTATGCGTTCGCACACAAAATTTTCAACCTGCTCCTAGACGATAAGGGTCTAGTCCATCCAGGTTGACGGTCGTGCAGTCGGGGTGACTTCATAGCCACATAAAGCTATTTAGTTGTGAAGCAACAATAAACCTCGGACGGACGGAATACTGTTGATAAACTAAGCAAACGAAATAACCACAGCAAACTTCGGATCTGCACATGGCATGTTTATGTTATATATTTCGATAACTTAAGACAATGTGTTAAAACCTTAATTGTTTATTGCTTTTCAGAACACTTCCTTATCTTGATAACTATGACATTTCATATTGAGTTCTGTCTTTTTGATCTAACCTCCAACCGAAGAACTTGTTCTTTCCTTTAGCTTCTAAGATTTTATATTAAATAAATTGTGAAAGATTTAAACAACGTGTTTTATTAAAAGACATAATAGTTGGCGACGAGGAAAACTCAATAAGTCCGCGTGTAAAAGTAAAGTCTATAAAGTTTTAATATAGAAGCAAAATCTAATAAAGGAAAGCGCAGTTTTGTTTTAAAAATTGGTGGTAAGGTTAAGCACACGTGCAGATCAAACGTTTGAATGGCTCCATTAGTCGGCAATATCGAACCATTTTTACCTGGTGGAAATTTTAAAGCCTACGAGGACAGGCTTCGCCAATTTTTTAAAATAAATGATATCCAAGCTGAAGGTCAAACACCATTACTCATCACTGTGATCGGTGCTGAGATATATGAAATTCTTATGTCTCTAACAGTCCCAGATCTGCCAAGTACAAAAGACTTCGAAACCCTCATCAGACTTCTCCGAGCACATTTTGCTCCAGCCGAAAATAAAAGAGCAGAAAGGTACAAGTTCTACAAGTCATGCCAAGAAGAAGGGGAACCAATCGGGGATTATATAGTCCGCCTGAAGTCGTTGGTACAGTCATGTCATTTTGGAGATTTTTTGGACAAAGAACGCGATGAAAAAAGCACCACAAATAACGCCACAGTAATCAGTGATCTTGGAAGATATAAGTCATACATTCTGGATGATGTATTAATTGATCGCTTTATCATCGGTCTACGTAACGATAAAATCCAGCAGTGTCTATTAAATGATGATGGCAGTAATTTCGAAAAATGTTGTCAAAAGGCTTTGAACATGGAAGCCTCCGAAAAAGCATCAAAAAACATGCAACCGCATGCTTTTCATTCAATATCATCAAGTAGTGTCACGAGCCGTAATGCTAAAAAGCAGAATCACGATCCGAAGCAACAGTCGAGTCAAAAGAATGTACACGTGTCTAACCCTAAATGGAGGAAGTCTTCTTCTCATTATGCCCAAAGTCAAGGCAGAGATAAAAAGCGATGCCACAGATGTGGTCGTGGTCATCAAGAAATGAACTGTCCCGCCAAGGAGTGGGAATGTTTTTCGTGTGGCAAAATGGGCCACACATCTGTCGTCTGCAGAAACAGCAAGTCAATCAAAGTCGTACACAGTACACAAGAGCAGCACAAGCAGTTAGTGCTCAGCAAAGTTAAAATAAATGGAGTCAATGTCGAAATGGAGGTGGATACCGGGGCTACAGAATCAGTCATGAGCGAAGGGGAGTTTAGGAAAAAATTTGTTAATTTAAATTTAGAAAAGTCTCAAAATAAACTTTGTACAGTTACAGGTAGTCTGATAAAAGAAATCGGTGCGGCGAAGGTTCAGGTGGCGTTTGGAGGAAGAGAGCATCAATTACAGCTGATAATTATTGAAGGTGATAAACCATCTAAATGCATTATGGGTCGTTCTTGGATTGATAATTTGTATCCAGATTGGAGAAGCGTATTTAGTATTGTACCAGTTAACCAAGTAAGTTGTAGTAAAACTTTAGTGAAAGAGATAGAACAATCTTTCCCAGGTATAACTAGTACAAAATTGAATACACCTATCGTCGGGTATGAAGCCGATATCGTGCTTAAAGAGGATCAAACTCCTATTTTTCATTCCGCTTACAGCGTGCCGTATAGGTTAAGGGAGATTGTGGATAAGGAACTGGACAGGTTGGTGGATGAAGGAATTTTAGTGTCAGTTAAGCAAAGTCGTTGGGCAAGCCCAATTGTTATAGTTCCCAAAGCGAATGGTAGTATTCGCATTTGTGTCGATTGTCGAGTTACCATCAACAAATGTATTGAGACAGTTCACTACAATTTTCCAAAAATTGAAGATATTTTTGCTCAACTCGCCGATTGTAAAGTTTTTTGTGTAGTAGATTTGACGGGAGCATATCAGCAGTTGCCTGTTTCGGAAAGTTCTCGTAAACTTCTCGTTATTAATACTTTGAAAGGACTTTTTGCTTACACAAGATTAATTCTTGGAGTTAGTTCGGCCCCCGCTATTTTCCAGTCGGTTATGGATAGGATTTTAACAGGACTAAAACAGGTCTTTTGCTATCTAGACGATATAATAATAGGTGGAGTTGATGAGGAAGATTGTCGTGCAAAATTATTTGAAGTTCTTAGTCGTCTCAGTCGTCATAATGTTAGAATAAATCTGGAAAAGTCAAAATTTTTACAAAATTGCGTGAAGTATCTAGGTCATTCGATTTCTCAAAAAGGAGTTTGTCCTAATGAAGAAAAAGTGAAAGCCATAGTGGAAGCTCCGGCTCCTAAAAATGTTGCTGAGTTACAATCGTATCTCGGGCTACTTAATTATTATGGTAGATTTTTGCCAAACTTAGCAACAACGCTGTCACCTTTATATAGTCTGCTTAGGAAAAATTCAGTTTTTATTTGGTCTGATTCGTGCTCAGAAGCTTTTAGGAAAAGTAAAGAGCTTTTGCTTGACAATAATATTCTCGCTTTATATGATCCGCATAAACCAATTGTAGTCGCTACCGATGCCAGTCCCTATGGAATAGGGGCTGTATTGTCTCATGAAATTGAAGGTGTTGAAAAACCCGTGCTTTTCGCATCGAGTAGTTTGAGTCCATCAGAGCGCAATTATTCTCAATTGCACAGAGAAGCTCTTGCGATAGTTTTTGCATTAAAAAAATTTCATAACTATATTTATGGTCAAGAGTTTTCGTTATATACGGACCATCAAGCTTTGAAAGAAATTTTCAATCCTAAAAAAGGCACAGCTTCAGTAGCTGCTGCTCGTCTTCAAAGATGGTCGATTTTACTCTCAATGTATAAATATAAAATTTCATACCGTCGCAGTTCTCAAATGGGCCATGCAGACGCTCTTTCACGTCTTCCGCTTCCGGAAAGTTCAGATATAGAGGAGTCTCCTATTAATTTTTTTCAGTCTGAAGAGTCATTGATAGATTTAAAAAAAGTTTTAGAACACTACAAACACGATACAATATTACAGTCAGTTCATCAGGCGTTACTAAAGTCATGGTCGATTCCGGTGAAGCAAGAGTTAATGCCATTTTACCTCAAAAGAAATAGTTTGTCTACGGATAACGGATGTGTATTTTATGCCAACCGTATTATCATCCCGAAGTGTCTTCAGGATAAAGTTCTTCACGATAACCATGCTGGTATCGTTAATATGAAGAGATTGGCCAGATCTTATGTTTGGTGGCCATTATGTGATAAGGATATTGAGAACAAAGTAAAAGGTTGTGAAGTGTGTG
This sequence comes from Dasysyrphus tricinctus, assembly GCA_963921185.1. NCBI lineage: Eukaryota > Metazoa > Arthropoda > Insecta > Diptera > Syrphidae > Dasysyrphus > Dasysyrphus tricinctus. The sequence continues at coordinate 119,557,025 of OY992533.1, read as the reverse complement.
ACCAAACACAAAATGTCAAAAAAGAAGTTGTGACAACAAGGTGGCCAGAAACTTCATACCCTTTTGAAAGAGTTCACGTGGATTTTTTTCATTTTGAGGGGAAAATGTTTCTAATTTTAGTAGATGCGTACAGTAAATTTTGTGAAATTAAAATAATGAATTCTACAAACGTCGATTCCTTAATAAGGGTTTTTAATGAAATTTTTTCTTCGTATGGTCTTCCCGATAAAATAATTTCAGATAATGGGCCACCATTCAATTCTTTTGTTTTAAGAAAATTTTGTCAGTGTAAAGGAATTCAGTTGATACATTCTCCTCCCTATCACCCTGCTTCTAATGGGTTAGCAGAACGCGGTGTACAAAGTGCCAAAAAGGTTTTGAAGCGCTTTTGTCTAGATCATGGTAACAGGTTACCAATTCAAGAACAAATTTTTAAATACTTACAGCACAGTCGCAATACTAAATGCTCCTCAACCTTAAAAACGCCATCGGAAATGCTTTTCTCGTATAAACCGAAAATTATTTTAGATAGGATTAAGAATGTAAATTTGAATTTGAGCAGTAATTGTGAATATTCCGATGTAAATATTAAGAAAAATTTTAAAGTTGATAAAATAATAAGAAATAATTTTGTTTTTAAGGAGGGAGAAGATGTAATGTATCAGTATCATTTTAAACATTTTATACGATGGATACCTGCTAAAATTGTAAAAATAATAAGTAAGCTAACTTATTTAGCAAAAATAAATGATAGAATACGAATGGTTCATCAAAATCAGTTACGTAAAAAACATTTAAAAGATCATATGTATCTTAATACTAAAACTTTGGATTTAAATAATGGAAATTGTAATATAGAACCTAAGTTAGATAAATTCAAAAAAGAAACATGTAATTTAAAAAAAGAAGTAATTTGTGAAGACTTAAGTTCACCTATAAGAAGATCTCAAAGAGATAGAAAGAAACCTAAACGTTTTACTTTTTCTGATTATGTTAAAACGAAGTTTAAATAACTATAGCTAGTTACCTACTTTTGTATAATGTGAAGGCTTGATCAAAAAGGGGGAAAGTTGTTATATATTTCGATAACTTAAGACAATGTGTTAAAACCTTAATTGTTTATTGCTTTTCAGAACACTTCCTTATCTTGATAACTATGACATTTCATATTGAGTTCTGTCTTTTTGATCTAACCTCCAACCGAAGAACTTGTTCTTTCCTTTAGCTTCTAAGATTTTATATTAAATAAATTGTGAAAGATTTAAACAACGTGTTTTATTAAAAGACATAATAGTTTAATCTTTCTTTAGACCACGTGAGACAAATTATCAGGTTAAAGAAAACAACTTTTACTTGGATTTCCAAGAGTTAACAAAAAATTAATGTTTTATTTTGGATGGTTACTTAAAGACTAAAAATAACATTGAAAACAAACAACTTCGAATCAATGTGTATTATGCTGAATTGCCAAAAAGCAATTCAGGTTAAAGAAAAAGTGTTACTTGTTATTACTCAACAATTAAATGTAGGTTGAGTAATGTAAGTTATTATTTAGTAAACAAAGTTATTGGAACACTGGATTGCATTCTATCAAACCAGGTCAATAAAGAATTAATAAAAAGAACAAGAAAAAGGGAACGTGAACTTCACATAATGACGTAAACGTTGTTGGGTATGTGACCCGTGCAGCAAAACACTAAGCGGACGCCCTATAATGTTACAAAGCAGAAATAACTGCCATTTAAAAAGTGCGATGGGATGGGCCGGGCAAAAGAAAACTGAAAGACTGCGACATCTACCACGGTGACTGTTACCGACCACAAGGGCAGAGTTTTTTTTTGGATGTGGATTCGTCGTTAGAGGCAGACTTTTGCAAAAAGTCTTGAGTTTCAAGGCTCAGTTTCCTCAGGAAAATTCGCATCAAGGCTAATTTCACCAACATTAGCCTTAGGTATATGCGCACATGCCCCCACAGAGGAGAAAGACGACGACAATCGGAAGATATAGCTTGCACAACACCACCTCCGATAACAGACTCAGGTTAAAAGACTTTACTGCGGGGTGAAACGTTGTGGTAGCTAGTACGCAGTTCTGCCATCTCAACATACAGACAAGGGGACATGGCGAATTCCTGGTCAATCAACAGCCAAACAGATTGACCACATTACGATCGACGCAAGGCACTCCTCCAGTATCAAGGTTATCCGCACGTTTCGAGGAGCCATCGTTGACTCGTACCACTACCTGCTACCTCGTTGTAGCCAAGGTAATTCTTAGGATATTAGACCAAAGTCAGAACAGAGAAATACTTTGAGGAAGTTCGACTTAAGGCGGCTATTAAATAAATTAAATTTGGAGGCGCAATAGCTCGTAGAGAACCGGGGCTTAGTTACTCATGAACGAAGGGGACCTTCAAGTTTTTGCCGAGTCCGAACGGCTAGATAAAAAGCACTTATTCGTGACAAGTATACTCTTAACATTTGTTAGTTTCTCGCAAAGAAGCTGTATCCGGGAAAAACCTTTCTGCTTTAAGGTGGCAGCGGCTGGGAATTAAACCCAGAACTCTAACCATTATGCCACGTCCCCAGAAACTGCCAGGTCCTTTTCTTATCGAGTCTTTCGCATCCTTTTAAATACTCCTATGCCACCAAATTCAAGGATCGAGAATAATTGGAAGAATTACCAGGAAGCCATTAGAGTTGTCGCCTCTGACGTACTTGGCCTTGCGAGACCACCACAGCGAAACACTAGGTTCGACGAAAAATGCTGACAACTACATGCAACCAAACAACAGACATACATAGCAATTGCGGAGGAGCTGCATAGATGGACCAGAGCTGTTCGCGAGCTCTAAAAGCAGAGAAGGAGAGAAGAACACAAGCTTCTCAGAAGGAAAACGAAATAGAATGAGAAGCACGTGATCGAGGAAATAGAGGGATGCCATACCAGGAATGAGGTTGAAAGGTTTTACCAAAAAGTGATAAGAACCTCCCAGGGTAAAGAGGCCCGAACCAAAGCCTGCAAGGATGATCAGGGGAATATCGTAGTGGAATTCACAGTTTATGCTGAGGATATGAAAAAATTATTTCTGAAAGTTGTATAATGGCGATGACAAAACGAATTCCACAGGTTACAGATTGCACTATTCAACGTGGATAACAACGTAGGCCAATAATTCCCTCCACCTGACCTTGACGAAGTAAAGATAGCTATATCTAAACTTAAGTCCGATAAAACTGCTGATGGCTTTGCAGTTGAGCTAATCAAAGTGGCTAGCAATCAATTGGTTAGGAGTATGTACCCGATTATCTGCAAAATATGGGTGGAGGGAAGTATGCCTGATGAAAGGAGCATTTTTTTCCCAATCCTCAAGAAAGGTGATTCTCTGGACTGTCCCAACTACAGACGCATCAGTCTTCTTAACATCGCATACAAGATCTCTAATGTCATACTTTGTGAACGCCTGAAGTCATTTGTCAACAACCTAATAGGTCCATATGAGTGTAGCTTTAGGCCAGGAAAGTGCACCATCGAACAAATATTCGCACAACGGCAGATCTTGGAAAAAACCCAAGAGCTTCAGTTTGATACCCACCACCTTTTTACCGATTTCAAGGCCGCGTATGACAGCATCTACAGAGACGTTCTGTATAGAGCAACATCCCTCCGAAACTCGTCCATTTGTGCAGGATGACGATAGAGAATGCACGCTACTCCATCAAGGTCGCCAAAAACCTCACCAATACCTATCATGTCAAAAAAGTTTAAGACAAGGTGACGACGCGCTGTTATGCGACTTCTTCAACATCGTTCTTGAAAGAATAGTGCAAAACTCTCACGTCAACACTAGGAGTGCAATCTTTCAAAGGCCCGTCCAAATCATTTGCTTACGCCGAAGATATTGATAGTTGGACGAAAAAGCGTGTTGTCAGTGGTGCTTCATGAGTATTAAAGAAGAGGCCAAGAAGATGAGTTTAACGGTGAATAAAAGCAAGACCAAATATCTCATACATATGCTGTCAACAACAAAGGACAGCCAACACCGGCTGCGATGTCTCAGACAGAACGTAACTATAGACAGCAATAATTTTGAGGCTCCGCTATCAACTTAGCAAAAGATACCAGTGCTGAGATCAAACGAAGAATATTACTCTTGCCAATCGCTGTTTCTCTGGACTAAGAAGGCAATTGAGAAGCAAAATCCTCTCTGGAGCAACTAAAGTGTCCTTGTATAAGACGCTTATCATCCCGGTCCTGATGTAAAGTGCAACTTTTACACGTGACACTTTTAACGAAAGATGAGAACGCTTCAGGCTGTTTTGAGAGGAAAATTATCCGATTGATTTTTGGCCGCGTCTGGATAGATGGGAAATGGATAAGAAGATACAACAACGAACTGTACGGACTGTACAGTACATACACTTTTTCCCTCCGACTAATAGGCGCGGAAATATATCGATGTACAAAATTTAAGTCAAATTTTACACCTTTCGACATGTGTTTAGACTAGGCAGCAAAACGGTTCTGAATTCAACACCTCATAGGCTATTATTGACTTTTTATGTTGTTGGCTCACGGCCTGTAAGCATAGTACATTATAGTATTATAGCACTTCCAATCACATATCTACCCCTATTTATAGGGTTTATATTATTTTCTATCTCACTTCTTGGTGGTTCTTTGTCATTGTCATTATCTAACTTTTAGTTTGTATCATAGTACAAAGAAAGCTGATAAATTCATTAAAAGTAAATGTTTATTATAAGAAACAGAGAAACATATTATGCATACCTATTTCTCAACTAGAAATTGAATTTGAAGCTCATAATCCCACAAATGAAGTCCAAGGATCAAATTATTTTCATTTATAATGATATTTCTTGACGTTAGCAGAATTCTTGTGAAGAAAACTAATTATTTGTCATGTGGAAAAGAAAAGACATCAAAGTGTGTATAGATAACCATTATTAAAGTCCTAAATATAGCAGATATAAAACGAAATACCATAACTATACATTAATACCAAAAAACAAACTTAACTATGTTAAGTTAAATGTACATTAGGGTAATTGCAAAAACAGTATCCACATTAACTAGGTTCAACATAGATCATTTTTGGTTCCAAAAGTACATAACTTAAGCTTCGCCAAAGATAATCTATACTAACTTCAGTTTATCTCTATGATAATGTGCGTCCTGTATATATCTTTTATTTATCTTTTCTATTTGAGAATGTGTTAATATCCTTATAGAACTTACTTATCTCGTTTTTGTTTATCTTCATTGTCGTCCTTATTCATAAACGAGGGCTGCAGACTGAATCGCCTCCTTAAATGTCTTCCTTTCATATTTGTGTCTTGTTTATGATGGACTTTTGGGGATTCAAAAAGTTGTTGAGGTTGGATGAAATATAAGCCTTAAAACGAATGGACGTCCTTGAAAGTATATATAAGATATGTATGTATCTGTTTATGTTATTTATTTTTGGTGTTGTTGATACTTCTTGGAGTGATTGACAAACAAAGTGTCGTTATTTTTAAAAATAAATCGTAACTCGTAATGGATTTTTGTTTTGTTTTTATTATTTGTTGTAATGAAGAGTAGGATCGTCGTACCAAGTCCTGATGACAAATTTACTCCCGTGGAAATCTGGAAAAAAGAAAATGTTTTTTATTGTTTTTAATTTCTTTTAAATTTTATGTTTAAATTTTAAATAAAATTCAAATTTCACTTTCTCAATTTAATTTCATTCTGAAAAAGGCCTTTCGAAGACAAATTAAGTTCTTTTTTTTTTGACAAATTGTATGGGGGTGCAATTAAGAGATTCAAGCAATTAAAAGTGCTTTCATATAGTCATTGGGTTGCCATTTTAATTTTTTTTTATTTTTTGCTGAAGGTGTACCCAATTTTATTTTGCATGACCTTCTCTCGTTAAAAGGTATATTGTTTTCTGATAAGAATCAACATCCCATTTTACTGCAAACAATATCATTTTTAAATACTTTTCAGTGGCATCTTCTTCCTTCCCAATTAACAGGAAACAAAAAATTAAAACAAGCACCTTGCCCCCACCCAAAGCAGTTACCAGCTTCAAATTATACTCAAAAAAAAAATCATTAATTAAAAAAAAAATCCTTTAAGGTAAAGTTTCAGTATTAAACGATTTAATTGTGTTCCTTTCCTGTGAATTTTTAGGATACTTTAAGATGGGAAAGTGTACGTACCGTTGACCCTACACAAATGAAAAAGCAATTTTTTTTTTTAGTGAAACGCAATTTGTTTTTAAGCAAGCTGAAAGCAAAACACTTATGAAATAAAACAGTGGACAAAATATTCATGGAGAGTCATTTGTCAAAAAAAAAAAAAAAATACACAAATTTAAGTCACAGAGAGAAGAAACATATTTTATAAAAAAAAAGAAACATAAACAAATACGACCAGATATTTAAGGATTTTGCAGTCAATTTCACTCATATTAATAAATACAAATAAAACATAAATTATATATTTTAATTAGGATTTGGAATTTGACTTTTACTTACTAGAGACTAGACTAAAAAGACTGCTGAATATGTTGGGGGTTCACTTAAAACCAAGAAATGAGTAACAGGGTGTGCGTCCATTTTGACATCGAATACAGAAGTCTAGCAGGTTTTTTTCGGCACCCGTGGTGTTGAAAATAGCGGTTTTCTAATTTTTAGATTAGGGTTGTAACCACTTCAATTAATTTATCAAAAATAAAAATGATGCTCTGTCCTTTTCCTTCAGTCACTAGACTTCAATTTTAACGGTCCGAAAAATGTAACTCAACCTTATCGGCTAAATTTTGGAGAATTTTTTGTTGATTTTTGATTCTTTTAATTGTCCAAATATCTCTCAATAATGGGTGCGATTGCCCCCTCTCCTGTTATGATAAAATATATTCAAAAGTGTTTTTTTCGTTCTACGCTTATAAAATGTATTCTTGGCAGCCAAATGAAGACTGCACGTTTCCATTTTCCTTATTCTCCATTGCGCGAAATTATTTAATACTCTTTTATGAAATAACGTATGAATCTCACCCTTTTTCCAGCTGAGCTTTACCTTTAGATACGTATCGGATGGTAATTTTCTTGAGAATGGAAACTCTACACCTGAGGATAGCTGTCTCTGAAAACGTCAATCAAACGTTAGTTTGATTGTCAATAGGCTGTCATTTTTTGACGCAAACGCTAGCTATTGTCAAATATGCAATCGTTCTGTTTGCACAAAAAGCCTCATTACACGATTTGTTTTTTCGGTCGTTTCGTTTTTCATCTTTTTGACAGGTACGTGCCTTCATGATTACACAAAACGAAAAATCCATACGTGATTTTGACTTTCAACAAATTTGAGGTTAATTTATTGGAAAATAGGCAGTAATAATAATAAAAAATATTTTTAAATCACTTCTTGTTTAAATTTAAACCTATTTAATTATGAAAATCAATTTTTAATCTCATTATTTAAATTTTATAAGCATTCTCCACCTCTACTCATTTGTCAAATCATAAACGTCAAAGTTCAACCGGAAAAAAGCTTAAAATTTTCATTAGTGCTTTCGTTACTTCATTCCCCCTACATTTCTACACCCCTCACCCAATTTGTCAAAAAAACGAAACAGGAAACGACCGAACACACGAATCGTGTAATCAGGCTCAAAATCTTTTTGTTAAACGACGTGACGGTCAATTTCTATGGAAACACATAACACATTTGATGTTTACGAACACGTTCTCTGGCTTCTTTTTTTTTTCGAGTGAGTGGGAATAGGAACATACCGATATGTCCAAAATTTGAGGTGGTGTTACGAAGATCCAGAGGGAATTCAAAAACGCTTTAAAGATACCATTCTACAACCACAAACAATACAACTTAATTTCGCGAAGTTCAAAAGTACCCGCTCTTCGAGAAACTGCGGCAGTTATGAAAGAAGTAATGATTGCTTTTTTTAAATTTCAAACTTATCCACTCACATCCCTTTGTGACCAGGTGTGTAAGGCGGTATGAAAATGTGCTCCAATTTTCTGAAGAAGTCATCAGGATTATGCAAACTCTGGAAATATTTTCGTATTGACGTGGCAAGGCTACATGAAAATTGCACCCCCACCCTCCTCTGAACGAAATCCGGGATTCGCCCACCTGAAAACCATATAATCTTGAGTGGGTATTGGGGTCGAAATTCTGGCTGGGTCAAAATTCTTTTTCCAAAATTCTGCGTTCAGAATTCTGCTTTTCAAAATTTATAAACTATAGGCCTAAAAATGGAAAACAATTATTTTTGGATGCAAACATCATTTGCATACAGTAGTACCTCGTGGCTTGATGGTTAGTGCGTAGGACTGTCATGCCGAAGGTGTGGGCTCGATTCCCAGCCGTGCCACCTAAAAACTGAAATGTTTTATTCGAGGTACTGCCTCTTGCGAGGAACTGACAAATCCTCCAAGAGTATACTTGTCATGAAAAAGTGCTTCTCATTTAGCCGTTCGGACTCGGCCAAAAAAAAAAACTGTAGGTCCCCTCCATTCCTGCCAACAAACACGCACACAGGAATGGTTGTGAGTTGTAAGTCACTAGGCCCTGATTCTCCACGAGCTGTTGCGCCACCCAATTTATTTATTATTTTATCATTTGCATACAAAAAATAGTTTTTAATGTGAATATATTTTTTTCGAAGTGTAAGCCAACCATAAAAAAAACTTAGTATTCACCACACAATTTTTCGCACGAAAAACAATTGCTGGCCAATCGTTTTGCATGAAATTCCATGACAGCAATGGTTTCTTTTTGAATGAAACTGTTAACCAGTTACAGCTTCATTAACCCGTTGAAGTATAAAATAAAGTGAAATATAACGTCCCTCATCTCACGAATTGACGTAACTCGCAAATTTACGTGTTTGAGATTTGGGCATAACTGTAAACTTGATTGCATATTTCTACATCATTAGATTCCCTGAAAAATGTCTGGAATATGGTGCAATGCGTTATGACATAGTTGGCATACCTGCAATTTAAGGTAAACATTTTCTCACGAACGTAACTGCAATTATGTGGGTAGCAGTTTTCCGTTATATTGCAAATTATTCTGTAAATACAGTGGTTTCAGGTACTGGGTGCATTTATCGGTGAGTAGAAATAAAAACGCCTTGAATTTATGTCAAGATGTAAACCCATTTTTGCTATTCACTCATCACTTAATTAAATTTAAATGGCATTCGGTTCTTCCTGTTTACTTTATTCTGTCAAACAAATATTTTTAGTAAAAGGGTTATGGGTGAGCTTTTTTTCAAAACAGTGATACCTGTGCATACTGTCATCAAAACACTGAAATGTCTCACAAATAAGCTTTTTTCCAAACAGTGGTGGCTTTGTATACTGTCACGACACTTAAACTTCTCACTAAAATTTCTCACGAACTGACGTATCTGGTTGATCGATTATTTTTAACTGTTTTTAGTAAAGTACATCATTGAATTTTATATCATTTGAAACTTTAGCAAATTCTTGTAATTTTCCAAAAAAAAAAATACTAAAACCGTTGTAAAACACAGAAGTAACGCTTAAGGAAGGAGGACATAAAACTAAAAACTGGCTCTCCTATAAAATATTGAAAAAGCATAGATACGTCAGATCGTGAGAAGAGGGACGATAAGTTGTGCGTGGATGTTCGTTGTAGAAAAATATGAGCAGCAATCAAATAACTTAAATAAATGACGAGCAAAACCGAAATCTCTTCCAGACTCTTCCACAATAAAGTTGAAAAATCACTTTTTTCTTTTCCGTCTTTGAGAAAAACCAGAATTAGCTGTATTTTATTGCAATTTAATAATACAGTATTATGAAAAACAGAACTTTGAAAAGCAGAATTTCAAAAGACAGAACTGAAAAAAGCAGAATTTTGAAAAATAGAATTTTCGTGCAAAAACAAGAATTTTGAAAATCAGAATTTTGAAACCAGAATTTTGACCCGTTCCCATCTTGAGTTCTATCAATCGGATCGTTTAAAGTTGCAATTTTTAATCTTTGACATAGAAATTTTTTTTCGCACGGCAACTGTGAACTAGACTTGAGCCTAACCTTGCTAATGACTTTATACTCTATAAGTTGGTATCAAAAATGACAGCGAAATGCTCATGAAAACACAGCGAAAAAATTTTAATGGAGTGTTCCATCAATTGCAAACAATTAATAGTCTTAAATTTAACTACGACTAAAAAGGTGTGGAGACTTCTCTAAATAATCAGGAAAGGTTATCAATTTAATCATCAAACTGCATAATACAGAAGCAGAACAAAATTTTCGTCTACTGGTCCATTTTTGTGTGCTTAACTTCAATCGTAGAAAAAGAATTAAATAAAGGGTGATCCAACAAGAGGTTTCATATCTATTCACTCAAAAACCAAATTAGTTATTTTGAATATATTTTGTTTTTAAAGCTAAAACTCTGCAACTGATAATCGAATATAATATCTGCCGAATGACAACCTTGGCTTTACCCACAAATGTGATATTTTTGCATTTTGCATCACGTTTTTGCATGTTTGTGGCTGTATTTCACGTTTACCAGCTCTTCAAATGCATAAAGTGTTGATGGAAAATTGGTGTAGATTTTATTATTAACATAAACATTAGGGTGGGCCTTATATTGTTTTTTTTTTTTTGAAATTCCAACTTGGATAGGCATCAAATGACTCTAAATAGAGAAAACAAAATTTCCTAATTTTTTCAGATTTTTATTTTACCCCCCTGGTCTCCCTTTTTTCACTTCAAGGTACAAATAATGGAGTAAGGGTGATGCTTATAACACGTGGAAAAAAAATCCGAACTTATAGATTAGATTCAGAAGAAAACAAAATCGTATCGGAGGGGTGGTCTATTTCCCCCCCTTCAGGCGGGAGGGGTAAATTTGATCCAAAATAGAAAAAATATTATTAAAAAACAAAGGGACCATTTACAATGGCATGCTATAGCTTTTTTCAAAGCCATGAATCTAGCCTCTAATATGTTTTTTAAATCAAGTTTTTATTGTTAATAGTTTCTGAAAAAAATATTTTCAAACGTAAAAAATTATTATTTTTGTTTTTGTTTTTAGATTTTGAAATTTTTTTTTTTAACTATTAACAATAAAAACTTGATTTAAAAAAAATATTAGAGGCTGGATTCATGGCTTTGAAAAAAGCTATAGCATGCCATTGTAAGTGGTCCCGTTGTTTTTTAATAATTTTTTTTCTATTTTGGGTCAAATTTTTAGAAAATTACCCCTCCCGCCTGAACGGGGGGGAAATAGACCCCCCCTCCAATACGATTTTTTTTCGTCTGAATCTAATCTATAAGTTCTGATTTTTTTTCGCGTGTTATAAGAATAAACCTAGCCCCATTATTTGTACCTTGAAGTGAAAAAAGGGAGACCAGGGGGGTGAAAAAAAATCTGAAAAAATTAGTGAAATTGTTTTTCAATGTTTTGAATCGAATGAGGGCTATCCAAGACAATGTCCAATTTAAGGACCACCCTAATAAACATAAACTTGGCTGACGGCCCTTCTGGCCATGCCTCATAAGATTTATGTTAAAATTTAAAACTTGATTTTGTAAATATTTTTTCTTGATGAATTAATAAATCTCAATCTAATTTAAGAAATCTATTCTAGGCAATTGAAGTCTCCATTTCCAGAAATCACTCGTCCAGGAAACTTGTCACGCAATAGAGCTAATATTTCTAGAGTTATGTGAAATGTGACATCCACTACATAAATTTCAGGTGACAAAAGTCAGTCAACAACACTCCGTAACTCAATACATTTCCTGAAACGCTCCCCACCTACATCACTTGCGAAGCAATATGGCCAAATGACACCTCTATGCTAACCAAAAAATTGCACCACAAAGCAAACTGTCACTCGATGGAAATGAAAAAGTTGCAAAAGGGTTTACTATTGTACTGAATTCAATACCTACTGTTTTAGTTTCCGGAGTATGCAAGTACCACCTCGCAATTTTCATTTTCATTTTTACTATTTATTATTAATTTTTGAGAATTTTATTTTTCATAAATCTCTTAAATAAAACAAATATATTAAAAACACTAAAGCCATATAATTATGTTCCAGGGTTGTAAAGGAATGCTATCATTTGTGAATGCAATCATAAACAATCATTTATTGAAATCAATTGAAAGATCGCATTCATTGACTGCAGTTTGAGACTGCGACTTCAAACTCGGCAATCACCATTCATTTGACCTTAAAATGATTGCAATCGTTTTTCTCTAATTCATCTTACATTGATCAATTGAATGCAGTCATGCATCATTCCTTTGATGAAATCCTCTTATTGAAATACCCTTTACATACAAAAATATACACACATATTATTTTACTCAGCAATAATGAATGAATAAAACTTGACTTTGCATATTTTGTTCATAGGAAATATTGAATATTTCAAAACTCAATATTGTTCGAAATATATCATAATGTTCCCATCATGAACGTGCTTCACTAAACAAATTGATATTGATTAATGACGTGACAACAATATTAATCAATTTTTGAAACAATCAAATTATTTTCCCTCAATTAGCTTTAGATAATGAATAATTAAATTTCGAGCTGTTGTATTGGAAGAAAAAAAATGTTATATTAAAATGATGGATATCATCATATTTGATAGAAATGCGTGATTTTCATTTTTAAATATGATTCAGGAAAAAATCTATAGCTTCCATTTAACAATAACAATAACCATATATTTTTCATTGTTTATAAATTGATAATGATCATTTATGTATCCGTAGTAATATTCCTGAGGATATTATATTTATGTTAAAAGATAGTTATTCATATTTTATTGGGAAAAAAATTCAAGTAGGAATTTCATATGACCTACTAAAACTAATCAAAGAAAATACTTAACACTTAATTCGAAGGCAATAACACAATATACATATAAAAATAATTTAGTAATTTCAACAATATCCACTTAGATTCTAGATTATTTAATCTTTAAGGCTAAATTTAATACCTAACTATACCAAAGCAAATAGCAAACACCCATTCCATTAGTCAAGTTACTGAGCTCAAACACGAACATCTTACATTCAATAGGGTTTCTTAGAGAAAAAGACATTTTTGTTTGTGTTTTTTTGAATTCTTGATTACATCTCATCAATCAACAAAGATATAATTTTCTTCGAACATGAAAAAGGAAAAATCTAACATGAAATGAAGCTAATTGCCAATCAAGAAAACCTAATCGCTGCAATTTATTCCTTTGGAACATCCATACCCGCACATATATTAGAAAATAATATATATATTCACCTTTACCTATATAAATTTCTACATAAGCTCATGCGGAAGTTTATAGATTGATTTGGATCGGTGGTGTTGTGGACAAATATTTATTTACTTCCTGAAATTTGCTTCTGAGACATAAAAAAAATAACAAAAGCCAAATTTTCTTCACTAATATAGATTTAAAGGTTCTTGAGGATGTTATTTTGTATATAGGTAAAAAAAACCTTGAAGACACGAGTATATTGGTTGAAATAAGCTTAACAGGGATGTTGCCGCATGTGTATTCATTATAAAAATTGAAAATCTTCTTGCTGAACACAAGCATATTTGTAGGGGGAAACTCTTTCCGCATTAACATGATAATGGTCTGATAAATTCACGAAGATGTTCAAATTTTTGTTATAAAATGTCATTTAAAAATTTGGAAGAAAAACTAATGAGGAATATTTAGGAAGACGTACCTACTTTTTTTCTTAAAATAATAAGTGTTAGTATGGAAGGAGCAAATGGCTATAAACAATATTTTAGACATCGTTCAACTATGATTCAAGCTAGAACTATAATGCTCGGAAAGGCACTTAAGTGATCGGAAGAAAACAAGCGAATACACGGAAAGCACATGGCACGGCTATAATTGCGGAGTGGAAGGGTTCGTCAAGTTTCGTTCAACTTTACTCCCTCACTTAAGTAAAACTGACATTTGGTGAAATAGGAATGCCAAAAAGATGAAGTAGGTGATAACTACACTAGTCAACGAAATTAAAGGAACAAATTTGTTTTCAATTTTTGTTAGCGTTTTTTGAAGAGCTGTATCTTTGTGACGAGTGGTCGTATTGAGTTGAAATAAAAAGCATTTTACAGATTTATGTTTTTTGTTTTGAGATTTTTTTAAAAAACATTTTTTTTGAAGTACCGTTATTGCGTTATTGCAAGAAATGAGACGAGACAACAAAATTATTTTTTTTTAATTTTTCTTAAAGGTCCTCATTTCTATGGATACATTTTTTTGAGTCAATTAAATATCGTGATTAGATACCTTGTTTGTTTAGCTTCAATTCAGTTTTTACTTGCGATTATAGGTACTATAAGGCAAGTTTTGGATTCGTGCAAAAAAAAAATTTTGAGATAACAATCAAACATGATATTACGATGATAGAGAACACCAAAAAAGTGGGTGGCAAAATTCTGTCTGTCTGTCTGTCTGTTCGTCTACAGCCTAAACGGCTCGATCGATTTTCTTCAAACTTGGTACTTAGTGGTTTTTGGTGATTCTGCCGACAAGTTTTTTCATTTTTTTTTTAGAACCAAAAATAACGGTACCTGTCATACATTTTTTTTTTGGCAAATTTACATAATCGTATTTTTCTCAAAAACGGCTTGACAACTTTTCTTAAAAAAAATTCAATAAATTTATTTTAGTAAAGGCATTCTTTGGGTGGAAAACCATTTTTCAAAAATGGTTATTAATGGTACCTCCCAAGGTACCATTTTTTAATTTTTGATTTTCTTCAAAATGGTATGATGGATTTCAATTATTTTTTTATACAGAAGCTTCCAAAAAATGTTAATAGTTTTGTGTACCAACATTTTTGAAAAAATATTTTTTGGATTTTTAAAAAATATTTCAAAATTTTTTTTGGAAAATCAAATATTTCGAAAACGGCATCATAGATTTTTTTGAAACTCGATATTTAAGACTTTTTTAGTATTCTCTAAAATATTTTTAGAAAAAAATTTACATTTATGAAAAAATAACGGTACCTTCCATACAAAAGTGAAAAAACCGCAAAGGAAAATATTTTTTAGCTTGAAAACGACTCCTACGATTTTGATTAAACTTTTTTCATATACTAAAATTAGTACGATCTACCATCGAAAATTATAAAATTTTACACATAGCAACTATTAGTAGTACCTGTCATAGAACATATTTTTTTATTTTGAGTTTTCTCGTTATCAGCTTAACGGATTTAAATGAATTTTTTTATATACAAATTTCAGATAAGATTAAATAATATTGCATAACAAAATTTTCAAAAAAAAAGTTTTTGGATTTTTAAAAAAAGTTTCAAATTTTTTTTTTGAAAATTCTATATCTCAAAAACGGGTTGACAGTTTTTTTTCAAATTTTGTTTTTATATACACATAAATATATAGCTTAAATCTGCATACCACAATTTGTTCTTAAAAATGTTTTAAGAATTTTATATATAAAAAATTAATTTAAAAAAAACCGCTCCAATGATTTTAAAAATTTTTTTCCCATACAATCATATTCTATCATGAATTAAGATGGCATACTTTTTTTTCACCTCAAACTGTCAAAAGAGTTGTTTTAGCTAATTTAAGTGTCGTATTCCATGCTTCTCTACATTTTTCTCTCATAATTTCCATGTTTGTATATACAATTTTCTTAAACTCGCAGTGTCTTGAACATAAGAGCAAGTACGTGCGACCCAGTCGTGTATTTTATTTTGTTATTGTCGTACAATTTTTTTTTGACATGGTTTATCTGACTTTGAATTAAAAAAGATACTTTTAGCCTTGATTACCAATATCTCGGCAAATAATGATTACCAATATCTCAGCAAATAATGACGTTATAAAAAATTCAAAGACAATTTTGAAAATTTGAGAAAGCGTTTTACAAAATTTTTTAAAGATTTTGTAGAAATTTGTTTTTACCCTTCACCGTTAGTTTTAAGAAAGTACTAAAAACCGACGTTTTGTGGTCTTTTCGTAAATCTTTTTTTTTTCTTTGCAAATATTGATTGCATGGCTTGCGTTGATATGCAAATTTATAGACTTTTAAATCATCAATATTCTTGTAAATTTTCAAATTGATTCATCGAATCGTTTTTCCTCACCAAAGTCTTACAAACCAGGTAAAGGAACAAATTGTGTTGTTCCTAAACAATGCGTAGTCGTCACCATAATGACAAGAAACCCGCAATTCCAGTGGTTTTTTTTCACAGTTTTGCATTAGTTAGATACTTTTTTGAATTGAAATGAAATAAAAAGTACATTAAACAAAAAAAATTTATTTCAAAAATTTTTCAAAAAAAAACTTGATTTTTAAATTTTTTTTTTTTTTTTTGAAAAAATGTATGTACATATGTAAGAAAAAAAAGATTTACAAAAAGACCACAAAACGTCGGTTCTTAGTACTTTTTTTAAACTAACGATGAAGTTTAAAAAAAAATAATTTCTACAAAATCTTAGAAAAAATTTTGTAAAACGCTTTCTCAAATTTCCAAAACTGTCTTTGAATTTCTTATAACGTCATTATTTGCTAAGATATTGGTAATCATTATTTGCTGAGATATTGGTAATCAAGGCTAAGAGTATCTTTTTTCATTCAAAGGCAGATAAACCATGTCAAAAAAAAATCGTACGACAACAACAAAAAAACTGAATTGAAGCTAAACAAGCAAGGTATCTAATCACGACATTTAATTGACTCAAATAGAAATGAGGACCTTCAAAAAAAATTAAAAAAAAATAATTTTGTTGTCTCGTCTCATTTTTTTGCAATAACGCAATAACGGTACTTCAAAAAAAAATTTTTAAAACAAATCTCAAGACAAAAAAAACATAAAGCTGTAAAATGCTTTCTATTTCAACTCAATACGACCACTCGTCACAAAGATACAGCTCTTCAAAAAACGCTAACACAAATTGAAACAAAATTTGTTCCTTTAATTTCGTTGACTAGTGTAGTATTATGGGTGTGTTCCTACTTTGACGGTACAGAAAGCTACTATTCATACGTTTTTAACATTAGCGTCAGTGCCCTTCTGACTATTATAGTTCTACCTTTAGAACTAATTGATAAAGTGAAACGTGGACGCGAAAATCGTCAGCTTTCCTGGTAAAAAACACATATTACATAACCGCTTAATGCAAGAAACATTCTCATTCCCAATTTTTGTGGAAACTTGGGCCCATTTGAATTTTGTTTTGACTAGAAATATTAATTAAGTCTTGAGCTTTAATCGTCCATCACAATAATGAATTATTTTTCTTTCTTAACGTCTCAAAATAAATCATTAAAGTTTTCAATGCTAAGTTTCAATGATAGCTATAACTGGCGGTGCCTTAAACAGGTTGACCCAAGTTTTGACACAAGTACATAGACAAAACTTTTTCTTCAAAATGGATGCATACATTTTTCCAATGTCCTAAGAAAGTTGATAGTCTTCACCTGCCCCTTCATAATTTAGTCAGAATACTGAAATGCTGTACAGCGTTGGCAATGGTGCAGTGGATGTAGTGCTTGACTGCTAACTTAGAGGTGTGGGTTCGAGCCCCATTCTAGACAGTATTCTTTTCTACATTCTCCCAGCTGAAGTGGATACCACCCGTGAGATTTAATGAGATAGTAAACACCTTGATCTCAATTCACTGTGCCAAATCTTTCCTATACTCCTACTCTTTCTAACTAGTGGCGTGCAATTCCGGTTGCATTTAAGAGACCTAAGGTCTTACAGGCATATAGTTAAAATTATTAAAATTATAATTTTTATTTATATATGCTTAACACATACATTTCAACAAGGTATTTCTCAGAGAAGAAAAGTTTAAACTGAATTTGTAAGAAGATAATAAATTAATTTAAGGAATTTTTAAGTTTTTATTCACACTTATTTTTTTTTTTTTTATTTTCATACAAGAATATCTCGAAATCCGGGTCTGATGGCGGAAAATGGATGACGTATTTAAGCTCAGTGACCAGAAATATGCTTCTGTGTAGTTAGTTCAAGAAAAAGAAAAATCTTGAAAATAATTAATTTATTAAATTTTAATATTAGAAATTTAGCAGAATTTCAACTATACAGCGAGACAAAAGTCCAATGATATCGCCATATATAGGCTTTTGGCTAAGCGGCATTAAACGAGAAGGAAAGGGGGGGGGAAGATGGAAGTTTATTATACTGAAATATTTCTTATGATAAGATCCAAACATATGAAACATGATTGAAGGGTACGTTTTTTTTTTAAATATTTGAATTGGTACCTACCAATATTTTGAAGATAGACATTTCTTAAAGTCGATAGTTTTAAAAACCACTAGGTGTCGGATTTCAAAAAATTAAATACTGTGGCATATGGAATATCGAGTTTAAAAAAAACGTTAAAATTTATTTTGGAAATCGAAAAAATTTAGTTCTTAGATATTTTTGAGCACAATACTATTTGAACTTCTATAAGCTTCTGCTTTATCAACTCTGTTTTCAATAAAATCGGAACACACAAAATTGCTTCTATGCGAAGTTGCATTCATATTTTTTTTTTCGATGCACTGTTTCTCGCAAAGGCCCCAGTTGTGGACTGCAAGACCTTGATTTTTTGAATAGCCTTTAATGAAGCTTTCGACGCCTATACTTCTTTTTTTGCTATCGATCACACCCAAAATCTGCTGTGGGCTCTCGGTCTAAAAATGTTTTCGTTAATAATCCTGTTGTATTTTAACAAAACTTCATAAAAAGGACTACAAATTTTCCAGATCGTTCGTTTCGTTTTTGTTTTGTTGTCATTACACACACCATTATAAAATAATTAATAATGATATACTTAAAATAACCTCTGATAGATATTCTATTTTCTATAAATTAATTGGTTCTTCAACAATTTAATAACTAGAGAAAATGGCAGGGAATCTCCTCATTTTTCTCATTCATAGTTAATCACAATCAGTCACCAGCGCAGAGTAACTTCAGCTTCAATAATCAAAACTGGAGGACATAGTATTAAAATGTGGAAAACTTGCCCTAATAGCGTTAAGGCACCAGTAATAGCTATCATTGAAACTCATCATTGAAAATTTTGTTCTTCCATTTTGAGGTGTTAGGAAAACAAAATCATTTACTAATGATTAAAACAAATTCAAATAGACTCAACCTCATACAAATACTTTGAATATTTTAACGATCATTGGTAAGGTAGTTCAATCCTAGAAATCATTTAATGCGAAAGGATGGGCCAAAATTAATTTATTTCTTACTAGAAATCGAATTTTTAATGAGTTTCAATGAGGGTGTCTAACCAAAATCCCCCTTAATCGCTGCATTGAATTTTTGCTTAGACGCATTTAAGCATAAGAAGATGGGGCAAGTTAGAAGTTTATCAAACTGAACTGAGCACCTACGTTTATAAAACGATTTTCCTCAACAGTTTTTTTTAATTTATGGCAATAATTTGAAGAGAACAAATTTTTGAAATCGGTACTATTAAGAACCGCAAGATATTTGGTTTAAGAAAACACAAAAAAATCAGTTCAGTCAAATTGTGTTTTTACCATATGCAAATTGTGTGAGATAGCTTTGAAAATTGTCCTTGTATATGTTTTTGGGGCTGCTGAATCCGAATCTGAGGTTTGCTTCTAAAATTTTGTGACACAATATGAAAATAAATGGATAAAATGATGCAAAAATGAATTTTTTGAAAAATTTTTCACTTATAACTCGAAAACTATCAATTTAGAGAATAAGATAGTATATGACAAATACTAACCACTAAATAATGATTTCCCTAAGATGAATTAATGTATTTGAAAGATTAAAAAAATAAAGTCGAAGGAAAATATTATACCTAAGAATTACTTTGAAAATTTATTTGAGAAAAATAATACCGTGAGAAATAATATGACCCCAAATTTGCATTAAAAAAATGCATTTTTTCAAAAATTTTATATTCGATTATCTCAAAAACGTGACGAGCAAAGGCAATTTTGAGACCGGATTAGAATTCAGTGCATCAAAGACCATCAGAAAAGTATATCTTGGTTCATGCTAAAGAACTTTTTAAATTTTTTCACCCAAAATGTTTGGAGTGGATTTTCAAAAACAGTAAAAATACGTCAATTTTCAAATAGTACAAACAGTAAATTCAGACACTTAGGGTTTGTTTCACAATATCTGATTAAAGTTTCAATTAGACTACTTGGAACTTATTCGTCTATCAAAAACCTTATTTATGTTTCACAATATCCGAATAGGTCTAACTAATAATTAAAGTTCTGAGTATTTAAATTAACAGATGATTACCGATTATCGAATTTAACTGGCAAATAAAATATTCACAGATGCGAGGGTGACCTCTAAAAAGGATAAATATAAAGGTTTGGACTTAAACGAGTTGTATTTGAAGCATTAGAGATCTGATTTGAAAGTGCGCATGGTGTGATACAATTTTAGAATTATATTAAATAAGGGGTATTGAGGATGCAATGCACGTACGGACGTGCTTTTGTATCTTTGTAAAAGTGTAAGAGTTCAACTTTTGACTGCAATATACCACAACAAATTATGCTAAATAACATAGTGCAATCGTTTTTTTTTCAGTGAAGGTCACGGTTTTTATAAACATTTCTAAGGGCCATTTGAAAAATCCTGGTTGAAATTTTGATCCGTGGTTCAGCAATTTCAAATCTGATTTCTGAGGTTCAACTATGGTTCAAGGTTCAATTATTTGATAAGGCCCAATAACATCTTTCAACCATCGTTGAACCACATTTAACTCGCCGAAATCTGTGAGCTTAAATTGTTGAGCCCACGGATCAACCACGTTCAAAAACATCTGGACTACCAGAGTTCCTATAAATATTTGTTCCTGTGCATGCATTAAAAAGACTATTTAAGTTCCACTTAACGACTGCTAAATGCGATAAAAATTCGCAGTGTTTGACGGCCTCTTTAACGTCTGTCATTATGTATACTTGCATTCACCAAGTCACGACATTACGTTTGAACACCCAAAAAACATATTTTTCGAAACGTCTACGTCTGCCCGTGGTTTTGGGACCCACGAGTGAAGTTAGTCAAAGTGTGACGAATTTGAAGTGGTTACTCTCACTTAATCAATTTTCACAAAAACTGTACAGTTTTCAATACTCACTACATGCAGCAGACGAAGGTATTTGTTATAATCTTCATCAAGTTTTCATTTACTACACAATTTGTTATGAAGTCTCGGTCTAATTTTGATTATGTTTATTAATTATTTGAATATTTTCATTCTGTCAAAAATATTTTGTCTGGAAAACTGGAATAACTTAAGGGCCCTGGAGACGCTCGAACATGGTGCGAGTGAACATGGTTCGAGTACTATGTTCGAGCTGATTTTACTTGTCTGCGGGCTGGTTCGAGTACCAATTATTTGGTGTCACTAAACAAAAATTTGGTCTCACCAAAATCAAAAGGAGTTTGATATTTATAGATGTTCGAGGGCGGGGCTTATCGTTTGTCGTACCAGATTCGACTATTTGCGGACCGGTTTTATATGTTTACTCGAACATTTGGGTATAATTTTGAATTTCAATATTAAAAAAAAAAGAAAAATGCCAAACAACCTGAAAGAAAATTAAATAAATGTGACAGTGAATATTGTAAATGACATATAAGTCGTAAGAATAATAAAGTTCGAGTAGTTTGGTTTCTACTTGGTTCAGATTTTTATATTAATCGGTAAACCTTGCTACAAAATTGCGTCTTAGAAGGTTACGATAGTCATCTAACTAATGAGCCCAACTATCGTACCTGGGCGAAACGCAATTATGGAGAGCTCACTTGAACTTTTAACTTGAATTATAAATATTCAGTCACTCCACTTACTCAGAAGAATTTATTTTCAAATTTTCTTGATATTCTTTTATTTTAAAAATATATTTTAATTTTATTCTTTTTTTATTTTTAACCTTCAAGCTTCATAAAGTTGGATATCTTAAAGCGCAAAACTCAATATGTTCTTATAATTACATATTTACGTTATAGTAGCCAGTCTTGCAAGCTCTGTTTTATATAAGATAAAGCAAAGTATACTCTGATTAATTAGGATAAAGCTGCAAAAGAGACTATCAAGTCATTTAAAAGATTTATTTTTCCGAAAGAAAAAATGTTCTGATCAAAACCACATTAAATGTATATTTATCATTGAAACATACATTTATTTCGTCAAGAAATCAATAAAAGTGTCAGTCTTCAGAGTGACTTATACATTTTATAAGCTGTCTCGTCTCAAACTTCCACAACCGCAATAAACGTAATTAGTTTCAATTCAAAAAATCAGCACTGCAATAAATTCGAATGAATTTAAATCATTCGGTTCAATCACTTTGCAAACGATGAGAACCCGTTGCCCTTACCATCAGCCATCACCATCATTGCTATTGTAAATATCGTCTCGATCTCACCATCATATACGAGTACATAGTAGACCATTGGGACGTGTTTTGGAAGCCAATTGACAGGGCACAACCTGACACATTAAACTCAAGACTTGAATGATGAATCTTTTACAGTCTTACGACTTACTGGAGAGCATCAGCTCCCCAAAGATAAATTATGTACCTACATGGCTGGGTATATGTATGGGTAAGGAAGTTATTTCGAAACAATGTGTTTGAGAGTGAACTCAAGAAAGGAGCCAAATTCTTCTGAGAAACCTATACAAGACCTAAGATGGGATGATACGGGTATCCCTCTTGGCATAATATGATACAAAATGGCTTTCCATTCCCCTCAGTTTGCCTTTAATTCATTGTTATTGTGGAATATACTGATGGGAATTATCCTCGCGATGCTGCTGTATTCTGTAATTTTTTTTTTCTGGTAAGTTGTTTTCTTCCGACCACGTAGATTGGGATGAAAGGCTAAATTCACGCAGCACCCTCAATAGATCCATGGCTTTGCAATGTGAGTTCTAGGATTCATCTTGACATTATCCCGATAGGAAAGGATAAGGCTCCTCCTTCATGTTTTGAATCAGTCGAGTCGGTTCGGTAGTGGCGCTCAACGTTTCTTGTCTTCGCCCTGACATTGTAAATGATGGAGCATCGTGCAGTAGGTATTTGTAAGGATTCCTCCTTGCAAAACATTCGTGATCGGCATTATAAAATATTATGTTGCGTTTGCTCTGCGGGTTATACAATATTCGTTTTCTATTCAAAATGGATGATGCATTGTACGAAAAGAGGCTTCAGGGTTAGAAGAATATGGAACCACCAAATAAGAGGTGTTCGCTATGGGGACTAGTTACGGATTTCTTTCGAGAGTAAGATTCTAAAAAGAGATACTGTGTTTGACAGATGTTAGCTTAAGGCCGTTGAATGTGAAAGGGCTTACCCTTTTAATAAACTAACATCATCAATATGGCAAACAGAGTGTGCCGGGTGCTGGGTGGCGAGGCTCACTGCGCGCCGTAAGGGAGAAAATAACAAATTCAAATGAATTTGGTTAAAGCTTATAAATTATATAGATCCAATTGATTTATGAGAAAGGGTCCTTATAATTGAATCCTGAGGTGGTGTTTCTCGTTTTCTTCATCAATGAGAGGGGGGAAAGTATAATAAATTCAAAGATTAGCTGAATAGATTGGAGGCAGTTAAATGTTGAATTAACATTCTCAAGGATAATGAAATTTTGTGTTAAACATTTTGCTGAATATAAAGTGGGGGCCTTGAGTTGTCTAACTATTTATATTGAAGAATGTTTTGAGAGAGAGAAAAGGTACAGTTAATTGCATGAATGGTTCGAAAAGCTTATGGTTTTAAGGCTATACAAATTCTCCAGTAATATTGATTTAGATTAAAATTTAAAGATTAAATAGATTTTTGTTTTTCAATTTTAACGAAATTTCACAATTTATTTTATTTAATAAATAAAGAATGGTTTTGCCGATTGCCTGAAAGACAAAACTTAACATTTTTAAATGATATAAGGCATATATTTTAAAGATAAGGAGTTCGTCTTACTTTTAAAATAGCTAACGGATCTTTGCCTTTAAACAATATTCTATACCCAAAAGGCTATTAATATACCGAAAATGAGAGGTATTTATGTCTATATTTATATATATATTAACCTATATTTAAATATAAAGGAACAAGTACGTTCAAGGGTTCTTATTAAATATTTTTGTTTGCGGGATATGAGGATGTTTGAAACCGAAAATACTACTAAATTCAACATTGCATTTCTGAGAGAATGGTCACACTGGCTTCTTTTCAATGTGTTTGGTATAGTTTGGAAACTAAGCATAGTTTAATAATTTTACATTTTAAAAATCTACATATCGGCCATTCCAAAGTAACGGAGAAGACAATCGGACGCTTGTAGTAAGGTTTTTCTTGTTAAGAAATTAATATTTTTTTATGAAACTCAGTGGTTTTTAAGAATTCATCACAAAGTACACGACACAGAAGTTTCACCAAAAAATTATGAAATTTAGTAAGTTTATTCAAAAAAATAGACGGTAACGGAGAAGACACGTACGATTTAGAAATTTCCGACCATTGCCTTGAAGTTTAAAATTCTGCGCTGTCCATAAAGATATGAAGTTGATTTTTTTTGCACAGCACACTTTCATAAAACCAACATTTATCAAAAATCATCCTTGGTTTAATGCCAAGGTTCATTTTACTAACCGAAAAAAATATGAAAGATGGTAACGGAGAAGACAGCTAATGGTAACGGAGAAGACACGTACGATTAAAGATTTCTTTTTTGTTCAGTTATATTGAAATTCGTATTTTTAAATTATTCTCATCAATGATAAAAGTGATTCAGGCAATTGCAAAAATGTGTATAAAATTTCATTGAAATCGGTTGTGAACACGTGCTAGCGAGCACTTGAAATTTTTCATTCAAAACACATGGGGTTTTCACAGTTTTTACTCAAAATATCAGCAAAATTGTAAAAGTTGATGGAAAATCTTTAAACTTGGCACATAAATTAACTACTGTTAGGAGTAACAAAACTATTTTCAATAGTTTTGCATAATATTAACCCCATCAAAAAATTTAATTAAAAATCGTTGTTTTTGTGCATTTGTTGCTTTTTTAAATGGAGTAACTGTTGTTTACAAAAATAAAAAAAATATATTTGTATACTCCTAATAGTATTTAGCATATTTGCCAAGTTTAAAGTTTTTCCATCAACGTTTACACTTTTACGGGCCCTTTGAGTAATAGACTGTCAAAACACCATGTTTTTTATATGAAAAACTTCCAGTGCTCGAAGCACGTGTAAACGTCAACCGATTTCAATGAAATTTAACACATATTTTTTTTTAGTTACCATGATGCATTTTAAGCAAGGGGATCAAAGAAATTCGGACTTTAAAAAAAAAGTGCCTGTGAGTCGTTGAAATTTGGATGAGAAAGTGCAATTTTGTCTTCTCCGTTACCCTGTTTTAGACAGTAAGACATGATTTAAAAATCTATAAAAAATCCACCATAATCCTTTTTCAAGTCTTGCTTTTATGCGGAATAATTTTACAAACACTAATATAGTTCACCATTTATACCAACTTTAGTCATTTTTCGGTAACGGAGAAGACATGAAATGTTCAGTCATTTTGAGGCTTAATACTATTTTTACAGCACTCCTATCAGAAAAATAGTTCCAAATTTAAGAAGTGTATTGAAAACACTTAACATTTGCATCACAATTTATAGAGAACTGATAGCGGCAAAAATGCCGAAAAATGCCCAGATACGAAAGATAAAGTATGAGCTTTTTTTTGATCACTTGCAACAACAACAACAAGAGTAAAATTTTAACCTGTCGTATTTCGAGGAACTTATGGCCGGATATTTCAAAGAAAAAAACTGAGTATTTACTCAAGCTAAGCAGGCCTCAACTATCCCTATTGGTTGGAATCCTAACAGGTCACAACACAATGGGAACCCACTTAAGCAGAATGGGCATCGGCTCATCTGACTTATGTAGAGGGTGTCAGGATGAAGAGGCAGAGGAGGGCTCAATTCACTTCCTCTGTGAATGCCCCAGCCCCAGCCTAGCCAGAACTAGAAAGGCAGCCCTCGGAGAATACTTTTTCGACAAACTGGGCGACGTCTCGTTTTTGCCACTAAGAAACATCCTTAAATTCGCTCAGAACTCAGGATGGTTCAGGGAGGCCCCCCATACCTAAACTTCCAATAATCCATTTCCTTCCCCCTCCTTATACCTACCTTGACTTACACTCAGGGGAGCACAATGGATCCATTGAGATCCGAGTGAGGTGATGCTATCTTCTCGTATCATCACCCCATTTAACTTAACCCTTACCTAAGTAAAATTTTATATTTATAATTTTTTCGTTAACTCTAATATATATTGTAAATATTGGCTTATTTAAATATATTTGTGTCCTTAATTTGAAATTGAGTTGCTTGGTTTCGAAATTTTTGGAATGGCCGATATATAAAAAATTTTTAGTAGAACAAGTTAACAAAAACCAAAAAAAAAAACGAAACATCAAAGACTTTTAATTTTTGTAATAAATTTCGCATTATTATTTTCAGGGCAAAGATATGCCCAAGTGATCCATAAATAAGAAAGTAAAGTCTCAAGGCCACTTAACCAATTTTCATTGTGCATCGAAAAGAATTTTTAGCTCTGTTTTTTGAAACGAGTAAAATAATTTGGGATATTTTCACAAATTATTTTGCTAAGAAAGAAAAAAATTAAAAAAAATTGTAAGTAGAATCCACCTACTGCTACACCTACTTTTTTATTTACTAGTTTCTCAGAAATGGATCTAATGATTAGTTTGAAGATTTCGAAGTTAATTCTTATGAAAAAGAAAGTAATTTGAAAATTGATTTTTATAAAATCTGCCTACTGCCAGGACCACTTTTATTATACAGTCAAAATCGGTTGTAACTACATAGGTTACAACGAAATATCGGTTTTTACGAAGTAATCTTGAAATCCGGACAGAGGTTCATAGAAATTTTACTAACCAAATATCGCTTTTAACGATTTCACCTACAACCGCTCCCAGTACAATCAATCTCGAATAACGAAATCTCGCAAATCAAACATTTTGTTTTTCGTAATCTCGCACTTACAAAAACATGCTTTCAAAAATATCGCATTAGCATTTCGCATGATTTTTCGGTGTATCTTGCAAATCAAAATCTCACTAAATCATTTCTAACTGCAACTTATCGCTTTCACATTGAAAAATAAAATCGCTGCAAATGGAGATTAATGGCCGATTTCACGAAAGGTTTTTAATTATTTAAAAAGCCTTTTAGCCTTTAAATGATGTTTTTTGGTTTCACCAAATGCTTTTATATTTAAGAAGATTTTAAATGCCTACTTGTAAACTAAAAGCTCGTTTTTGTCTCATTAAATTTTAAAAGTCTTTTTTGCTAAGCCATTCATGTCAACAACAGCTGATATTTTGCTGTCAGAATAATTGTCCCTCATCCATGATGCTTTTTCACTTTTTCTCATAGACTTCGCATGTGCGAGGGAAACAACCTCTTTCTTTGAATCCGGGGATGTGAGCAAACTCAGTCAAATTAAAATATCCGTAAAAAATCCCTTTTCTACTTTGGTGAAACTGAAAAATTTTAAATATCTGATAAAATTTAGAAGGAGGATAAAAGTAATTTTAGTGTTTGTTTATGAAATTGGCCATAAATCTCGAAAATGAAAAACTTTTTCTTTTGAACTTTTATTGTTAACAAATATTTTTAACAAGTAAAATATGTAACTAAAACTTATTTCCTTATTAAAAAAGAAATAAGTATACAGTTATTTTAAATTTTAGTTGATTTTAGGAAAAAAGATTAATTTTTTTTTTGGTAATCTTAAAACGAGTATCTTTAAACAAGCGAAATGTGGTAAGCAATACTTCGCAAAGTATTATTTGGCATGTGAAGTCTTTTGTTAAAAATATTTTCCAAAAAATTATTTATTGAACTAAAAATATTTTCTAGTTCAAGACCAAATCTAGCGCGAGATTTCAATTCACGATTTGATTTAAAAATGTATTTGTTGCAGTGCAATTAAATTTTGCGAGACTTTAGTTCGTGGAATTTCGTTATTGCGAGATTATAAAAAGCCGGATTTTATAATTGTGAGGTTTCGTTATTGGAGATTTCGAATGCGAGAATTTGAACGCATTATTGATTTTATCGAACAGTTTTAAATGGAAAATTTAAAAATCTATTGCTTATAACGAATATTAAAAAAAAATAAGCAGGCATTGCAAATTTCATGTGTTCAAAATGATAAATTGTGTAGATTTTGCGTTGCTGTATTTTTTCATTCTTGAATTTCGCTGTCTGTGTTTTTTAAATATTTTTAAGAATGTGAAATTGGCCTTGTAGTATACCGAAAATAAGGCTTGCAGGCTAAAACTGCGAGAACTTTTCATTTATGGTAAAATGGTTAAGTTTGAATAATTGTATCTTTGTCATTTTTGAATAAAAATGACTTAATAAATATGCCATATTAAAAGCATTAAGCTTCTACTTTATTGTATCTTAGCATAACTCGATAGTCCTATCAGGGAACCGAATCACCTTGCGTGATTTGGCGGGGACTTTTTCTTTATGACTAGACTTCATTCCTTAAACATTAAGAATGAAATTTAGCTTGGAAGTAATTTTTGTAATCATATCGCTCGGACGCCATTTTGAAAAATGTCGTCCAATCTGTAGTCCAGTCAGGAAACCAAAACCATTTTCAAAAATGGCGCTCAATCTGTGGAAAGAGGGTACATTTAAACAATTCGTAAATTACTTGGAAAATTTACCTGATCTAAGTTACAATTTATGTTTTAAAAGAAAATTTTTGAGTAGACGCACCTTGTCAAATTTCAGTATTGCCACTTTATGTCAATGTTGCTACTTTTCGGGAACATACATACTTTTTATATCAATGGGTACCTACCTTCACGTTTTTGGTTATTTTAAATATTTTTAGAAAGAAGTTGTGGAAACGCCTCCAGACTCCAAACGTGGCTTGGAAAAATAACGGTTGATGCATTAAAAGGTAGGTGTTGATTAGAAGCACTTGATTTTTTACTTCCTTGAATTATTTGACTAAAGGAATTTTCGTTGAATACATATATGTATATATATTTCCAGCTTAACTTATCAAATAAAGGATATTAGTGAAGGATTAAAAGATCAAAATTGATATTTTCATCGTTCCAGGTAGCTTAGCTATGAAAAATGTTGTTATCTCCAAAATTAAATATAAATCTCAAGCTAACTTATAGTTCTTGCAATTAGGTAGCGACTGGCGATTGTTTATTTTACAAAGCAAATATGTTCAAGTTTCATCCGTGTAATTATTTCTCATTCATAACAGACCCTTTTCCAGTTCTCACATTAAACTAATTTGAACAAATATAAGGTGTGTAACTTTTCAATGAACCCATTTTAAACTGAATTCAAAAAAAGGTAGCAGTTGTTCACACTTTTAAGGTGGACCGCTGGTGTAGATACTTAGTTGCTTTCAATTTGATTTAAGAGGTAACGGGAGCTAATTCAGGATATTTACGGATGGAACCTGCAAAGTAACCCTTTTATATATTCATGTTCAACTATGCGGAATTCCTTTAAAAATTAATAAAGCTGAATACGTATGTGTACAAGTAAGTAACGTCCAAGAACAATTAAAAAAAAATATATATTTCGAATTGGATTAACATCTCCACCAATATGTTATGTGAATTGCTTCCTGGGTTCAAGTGAGAATTCGCATAAATTTAAAATAAGTTCTTTCTTTCATATAGAGGCTTCAAACAACAACAAAAGTAACATATTCGTTAAAAAGAGTGAAATTTTTGTGCACTTAAAAGTCACATAGTTTCTTACTCCAGATATCTAATGTAAAATATTTTTTTTTATGGAGGAAAGAAGAGTTAGAAAGTTCAATAATGGCTTGAAAATTGATATCAGGAATTTACCTAATCGAAAGCAACAAAAAAAAAATAAGTGAAATTTTAGTTTTAGTTTTGGGAGGGAAACACTTGGGTGCCGGCAGCGCTGGTCAATACCTAAAATTTTATTCTTTCCTCTCGCCAGCCCTGTTTCATCGTTCTTATAATGTAAGGAAAACTTCTGTTAAAAAAATTTATTAAAAATAAATTAAAAATCAACGACCACAAATTCAAGTCAATTTGGGTAGAAAATATGTAGAAAAGCACTTCCTTTGTATTTCATCCACTTACTCGAAATGTTGCAAATAAAAATTCAAAAAAAGCCCTTTTGAATAAATAACTTTTAATATGTGTGTTTTAAGATGTTAACTTGTCTGTTTGTAAATTGTTAAGGTTCAAATATTTGATAAATCTATCTTCATACCTAAATTCCCTTTAATTTAAAAAAGAAAATCACCTCACAGGATCGAGCAATCAATTTTGTGTTACATCATTATTTTTCTTATGCTTCAGAACCTTTCTTTTATAATAAATCATAGTTTTACTTTGCAAAAAAAAATATGAAAAAGTTGAAAATGGGCTGATCGACATTTTAAATCAACATGTTTACCTTTTTTATCCAATTTATGTTTTCAATTCTTTGATTTAATCCTATCCTACCTTCAGTCTTCCATAAAAGATTTTGTAATGTACATATGTAAAAAGGATAAATATATAGGTAGGTATCCCTTTTATGGATTTTCATTTTGCCATTAATCCCATTTCTTCTTTCTCGATGCTCAGTCAAGTCAAAGCCAAAAATCTTCAAAAAAAGAAGGATTCTCAAATAAAAAAAATGGACTTAATTATTTGGGAGAGATTTTTTTTATTTCTGTGCTGTCAAAGGATCCTTTCTATAAATAGAATTTTGAATTAAGAGCAGAAAACTGTAAAAGGCACTCCATCTTAGCCATTATCCTTTTTACTAAAAATGTAATGTACACTGAATATACCTACTTTGCTGTTCGTTTGTTTGAAGACATAGATGGATGCCCAAACCATTAATTATAACGATGAACAGCTTTTTATTTCTACTGCTTCTTGTACTTAATGTTAGATACTTAAGGATAAACATAGGACTCAATGATGATTCATATACCTATACACACATAAACAATATGCTATATATTTGAGCATAAATTTAACATTAAACCTACATTAAGAAGACGGGGTAAAGTTGTGTTTTGTGCTCTCCTTTGGTCTACCACTGTGAGTGCATTGAAAAGTGGTTAGCTTTAATAAGGGTATTCTTGTTGGATCCTACAGATTATGTCCTTCAGTGTTGAAACACTAGATAATACTCTAAAGACTAGACTCAGGCTGAGGGTATAAAAGCTGTTTATCTTCTGCAAGATTTATGATTGCAGCTATTTTATTTTAACGAACCAATAAAATAACCATTTTGGAGTTATATTTTGGCATATCCAAGCAAATTGTGAATCCAAATGGCTGCGCATATAGAAGAGATTTTATTTCATATTTAATGCTGATGGTTGAAATAAGGACACTCTTCAGAAAATGAGTTACAAATTTTCCATGTACATAAATGAAGCACTTTATCAAAACCCTATCTACTAAGGGATTCTTAGAAATCAATAAATCATACAAACAAAAAAATTCTGAAAATAGTGTGATTCATAGAAAAGTATGTATAATTTATTTTTTTATCATAAATCCAATACCTGATGTATATTCGATACCGAAAACATTTGGCTTTTATATATGAAAAGATACATATACATATAGGTATTTACTCTTTATCAAATATATTTATCAGCACAAAAAACAAACAATAAATCTCTACTATACAATTTATCCAATAAAATCTTATCGCCTGAAATTGAACCTGATAAAGTATCTATGAATTTTGTCAATGGTTTTAATCGATTTTTCTTTCAAACTGGTTAGTGAAATATTCTCAAGTGCTTGCTTTTGGATATACAATAATTATTGGCTTAAATAAAATGTCATATAGAAAAGATAGAAATATAAATAAAGTGTTTCGTCTAATTGAATATACAAGTAGAAAAATATTCAGAAAAAAATATTTTATAATAGAAATTCCTTAAGAGATGAGTTTTCAACTTTAACTAAAACCTTGAACTTTGTTTCATGCAAAAGTATAGAATTTTGAAGGAGGAAGAAGAAAAAACAGCCCTTATGGGTAGACTACCAATATTTCAATTGATATCTGTAGGAGAAAGCCCTTAAGTTAGTACCTACTTAAGCCTCATAAGGAGCAAAACGAAAAATCCCATATTTAAACGACACGATGAAATCACAAACGAAAGATTTCATTCTCTTTTACAGTACCTACGCACTTTGGCGGTTGAAATTCATACAAGAATACCAAATTAAACTTTTTCGAATGGTATTAATGTCGATAATTCGAAACTGATTTTGGGATTTCCGAATTGCCTCTAATTTTGGAGATATTAAGTTAAAAAAGTTCAAAAAGACAATTATTTTATGACAATCAATACACCGCGAACTAATTTGACTGAATAAAAGTTATCACATCTGCAAAAAGTACTTATTTTCCCCTTCAAAATCTATTTGTGTACAATTTTTTCCAATATAATTAAGTAGCCGATTTCGAAAATTCTGTACATTTAAAATGTTGTTCAGGAAATAAAATAAAATGCACAACTAGGTCGCACGAACTTGCTTTTATGCTCAAGACGGTGAGGGCTTACGAAAATTGTATAAGATTGAAACTTTTTTTAATCATTCAAAAATTTCTCTTCTGGAAATGTTGATATCCAATATTATTTGAACTTATTTAAAATATGTATTACAAAAATAATCTAAGAGCCATTTTCTTCACTAAAAGTTGAACACAACTTGAGGATTTTTATTTTCAACTTGTGTTTTTGGTTTTCTTCACTCAAAGATGACAGTTTCAACTTCCGATTTTCAACTCTAGAGTTTATCAACTTTCGATTTTCTCAACTCTCTAGAAGTTGGTCGTGCAAACTTGAGATTTTTCACCATAATTTAGATTTTGGTTCTTTATTTTTGTTTATTATAAGTTATATTCACTTTCAATATTTAGAAAAAATTAATTTAAACCATATTTCGAGGAAAATATTTTTGGAAAGTTGATATTTTTCCCACAAAGTCAAACACTTATTTTCTGCAAGATGAATACAAAATAAAACAATTTAAAATGAAACAAAATTTTCACGTTTAAAAACGACCAAATAAACAATAACTTTGGGTTTGTTTTGGTTTTTTCCGCCATTAATATTTTTTTTTAGTTTTGACAACAAAAATAATTCCGAAACTTTAATTTCAAATTGAATGGACGCAATTTATTCAAATCTACCATTGAAATTGACCTATATGTCACAAATATCCCAGAGATATTTTGAAAAACGGAAGTAGGCCAACTTTCAAATTTCAACTCCCGAATTGAGAATTTAAGAAGAGAAGAAAAGCAATTTTCAACTTCCCATCCAACTCTCGATTTGATATCAACTCTAGAGTTGGCCAACTCCGGAGTTTTCGGCAAGTTGACTAATAGTGAAGAAAACCGACCAAAGAGCATTTTAAAAAAGCTTTTGTATTAAAATTTTGTATTGTATTGATGAGAAATTCGAAAACAAATAAAAGTTATACCTCAGGCACCGTTAATAACAGTTTCTTGTAAAAAAAAGGATTATGAACAAGTACAACTTTCTTACAGTAAATCCCTAATTTTTGTATCAAGACCGTTGGGGCCGTTTTTGAGATAAATACATTTTTTTCTAACGGTTTTATGGCAAGTACCGTTATTTTTGTAGCTAAGAAGAATCAATTTCTCCTCTAGAGAATTATCAACAAACTTTAATTCGAAAATTAGAAGAAAATCGCTTGAGTGGCTGAGGCTGTAGAAGAAGATCAAAGTACATTGTAATTCCCGAGACAGCTAAGTTCCAGTCTCAACATTTTGATAGCCTTATCTCATTTAAATGAGATTTGGCTTCTTTTTTTTTGCATATGGAAATATCTAAAATTAGAAAGATCTCTAAATTGAGAGAGGTCTCTTTTCTGAAAGATTTATCACAACAAAAACATAAATGTTAAAAAAGGAGCCAAGTTCTTATGTGCACAAGAAACCTGTGCGTAAAAAGTCAGCCAAAAAAAGTAATGAGATCTATAATATATGCCAAGTTTTAAGTTCATGAAGTTCAATATCAAATATCTTAAGTAGAGTAATATCGAAACAATTCCAAATCATGACATAAATTCGGTAATTAATGATTACTGATTAAAATTTGGTGGGTTCACTGGTCAAGTTTTCATACATTTTAAATTTGTGATTAAGTAAGTATTTAAGAGAAAACTTGCCAAGTAAATCCACCAAATTTTAATCAGTAATCATTAACTACCAAATTTCTGTCATGATTTGGAATTGTTTCGATATTACTCTACTTAAGATATTTGATATTGAACTTCATGAACTTAAAACTTGGCATATATTATAGATCTCATTACTTTTTTTGGCTGACTTTTTACGCACAGGTTTCTTGTACACATAAGAACTTGGCTCCTTTTTTAACATTTATGTTTTTGTTGTGATTTCACTCCTTTTTGCAAAGATTTATTTTCCCAGGTGAAAGTAATAGCAATTCTGATAAAGTGGGTGGATGGCACCCCCTCCCCTGAATGGACAATTCCAAATTTTCGATTTGTTTCCTTTCTAAATACATCAAGTCCTACCGACCTACCAATTTTCATCGTTCTACAACAATCGATAGTGCTCCATATAATTTATTAGAATTTTTAAGAATGTGGGTGGATGCCACGCCCCCTGAATGCAAAATTCCAATTTTTCAATTTTTTCTTTCTTAGTACTTAAGCCTTACCGACCTACCAATTTGCATCGTTTTACAACAATCGGAAGTGCTTCATATAGTTTATAAGAATTTTTAAGAACGTGGGTCGATGCCACGCCCCCTGAACTGAAACTTCCAATTTTTCGATTGTGTTTTCTTCTAAATACTTCAAGGCATACCAACCTACCAATTTTCATCGTTCTACAACAATCGGAAGTGCTTCATATAATTTATAAGAATTTTTGAGAATGTGGGTGGATGCCACGCCCCCTGAACTGAAAATTTCAATTTTTCGATTTCTTTATTCTAAGTACTTCAAGGCGTACCGACCTACCAATTTTCATCGTTCTACAACAATCGGAAGTACTCCATATGATTTATAAGAATTTTTAAGAATGTGGGTGGATACCACGCCCCCTGAATGCAAAATTCCAATTTTTCAATTTTTTTCTTTCCAAGTACCTTAAGCCCTACCCACCTACCAATTTTCATCGTTCTACAACAATCGAAAATGCTCCATATAATTTATAAGAATTTTTAAGAATGTGGGTGGATGCCACGCCCCCTGTATGGAAAATTCCAATTTTTCATTTTTTTTCTTTCTTAGTACCTCAAACCCTACCAACTTACCAATTTTCATTGTTCTACAACAATCGAAAGTGCTCCATATAATTTATAAGAGTTTTAAAAAAAGTGGGTGGATGCCACGCCCCCTGAATAGAAAATTGCAGATTTTCGATTTTTTCCTTTGTATGTACCACAAGGCCTACCGTTGTGCGAAATTTCAAGTTTCTACCATGTCGGGAAGTGCTCCATAATTTTGATGATCTGTCAGTGAGTCAGTCAGTCAGTGAGTCAGTGAGTCAGTGAGTCAGTGAGTCAGTGAGTCAGTGAGTCAGTGAGTCAGTGAGTCAGTCAGTTACGGTTTTTGCGATTTTTGAAGTCCTATATCTTGGGAACTACTAATGCTAAAGAGTTGAAATTTGGTGAGCCACCTGTGTTTGATCAGTTCAGCAAATACTCCGAATTTGAAGTTTCTGACTTTATTGGTACTGAAGTTAGAGGGGGGTTGAAAATCACCTGAGTTTGTTCCTGTAAAAAGGGTGTGGTGCCGCGAACTTGGCTGGGCACTACCGTGCCCTTTGATCTTAAAATATCTTTTTAAATTGTTTCTAACATAGCACATATTCATGGATTTTCAAATAATGTGCTCCTGACTACAAAAGCAATCTTTTTCAAACAAGACTATTTTTATTTAGTAAGTGATATGTAAAGAAAAAGAAAATCATATGCAGAACCCTGGCACAAAATTTGTGTTGACCAGTGTTATCATTGTATATATTAAATTCTTAAAGAATAATTTTGGAAGGCAAATCTTGAGTACTTATTTTTGTACATACAAAAATAAAATTTAAAAAATAATTGTAAACCCGTTTTTGAAAAATCGAATTTTCAAAAAAATAATTAGAAAACAAATAATTAGAATATTTCCTCCCTCCCGTGGATTTTTTTTTCTTGTCTACATCCAATCTAAATGCTCTGAATTTTTGGGCAGATTTTACGCGAATCACCAAGTGTGCAAAAAAAAGGGAAATTTATTTAACTATAGGGGATGAAAATAAAAATCTGAAAAAATTTGGGATTTTTTTTTTCTTCATTTGGAACTGATTTAAGCCCATCCAAATAAACGTAAGGATCACCCTAATGTACATTTGTACAAGTACTTATACAGGTACTTATACAGATAGTTCTATAGATTACCTACTAGTCTTAATAACACATTTCATTCTTTACTTTTTAATACAAAGATATTCATGACACTGCTACTCGTGACACAGTTAAATTTTTTTGCTGGCAAAAATATGTAAATAGGCGAAGTAACCTAAATATTCAAACAGTAGCTGATGATACCTAAATCTGTTCGATAATTTTTTTTTTCTGGAACCATACTATACTTTTCCGATGCCTTGTTTCCTTAATCGAACCCAAAAATTATTCTATCGCTATTTATTTCGGGATATATAAGGAAATGCCAAAATATGTCTTTTTTTACGATTTCGGAGATTCTTTTTCATAGCGAAATAGTTTCCCTCATTTTTGTCCCTGAGTTGATAAATTAACCCCGAATTAACAATATGAAAATTATCGAAATTGAGATGGCACCACAGCTAAAACAGCCTTCAATTTGGTCCCTGAGTTAGGTGAGTTAACTCGGAGTTAACACTGACGGAATTTCAATTGACTATAAAAAAACGTTTATGCAGAGTTAACTCAGGTTTAACCCCGAGATTTTGGGGATCTCGCACTGAAAAACTGGCACTTAAGGGCGAGTTTTGTGGTTTCATCATTTCATGTCAAAAACATTTTGTAGTCTTAAACCAACAACGTATGTACGTGCGCCCATGCCCACTGTACATTGAAATATTTAAGCCTGAGCGAATGAATTGATTTGCTTCTTTCTTCAGAGTAAGGATTTATATGATAACTCCAATTTCGGTGAAGGTTCATCTAGAACGGGTAGCAGCTATAATAAAGTTTCAAAAACGGCCTTAACGACTTTGATTGAATATATACGGTATCCTCAGATTAAGTTTTTAAGTAAGGTGAGATTCATCCTTAATTAACTAATGAAACATGTCGTTCAGTCAAAAATTAAGATCGTCAGTTAACTCCGAGTTTACTCACAAAATTAAGTTAGTTCATTCGGACCTGACTGAAGAAGAGACATTTCTGACAAATGTGTGTCACAAGCCTGTTGAAATCGAAATGTGTTGTTACGTTTAAATAAGGCCGTGAGAGCCATAGCGGCCTAACTGCATTTTTTATTTTTTTCAGTAGAGCAAAAATAAGGAACAAATTATTTTCAAACAAATTGTAGTTTAAAAAAATTTCAAATACTTGCCGTTTTAAAATAAAGAAACAAAGCTTTGATTTTGTTTTTGTAATATGATAGAAAAGTAAATGGTTTTTGATTTTTATTAATGATTTTTCAAAATACCGTTATAACTGATCACTCTTGCACTCAAGCTTTTAAGTTTTTTGTGGTAATGGCCTCTTAGTGCAAAAAGTCCTACAACTATGGCATGAAGCCGTCAATTTAAAAAATTTGAATGCAGGAATATTGTTCAATAAATCAGATTCAATTTTTGTTATAAACTCAATTTCGATAAAATTGCAGTAAGGCCACAGTGGCGTGCACGTAATTAGAAACGATTTCAAATCCACTTTTCTTCCTTCCGTATCTCCTATACAGGGTGTCCCGGACCTGAGTGGAAGTATTTCAGGGGGTGGTTCTTTGGGTTATTCTAAGAAAAAAATTGTATGGGGGGAAAGTTGTATCTCCCCTCCCTGAGGCAGGGAGGGGCAGTTTCTGAAACATTGACTTCAAATGCAAAAAAAAAACATTAAAAATAAAGGGAAATACATTTAATAATGTGCTATGATTTTTTTGAAAGCTAATACTCCATCCTTGTATTTGGTTTTCAAATCAAGTTGTTTAAGCGAACAGTTTTTGAGAAATTAAATTTCAAAGTCAAAATTTTTCAAAATTTTACGTAATTAAGGGCATTTTTTGTGTTCAATATTCAATGCCCTCATTATTTCTTAGTCCATTACCGAAAACCAAATGTAAAAATCTTTCTTAGTTTTTGAGAAATTAAGAAAAAACAAAAGGTACTTTTCCCGAATAAACCCGAAAAAATTAATTTATTCATGAATTATCCATAATTTAACCCTTTTTTGGGCTTTTTTGGTAAAAGTACCTTTTGTTTTTTCTTAATTTCTCAAAAACTAAGAGAGATTTTTACATTTGGTTTTCAGTTATGGACTAAAAAATAATGAGGGCATTGAATATTGAACACAAAAAGTGCTCTTAATTACGTAAAATTTTGAAAAATATCGACTTAAGAAAAAAAAATTGGAATTTTTTTTTTAAATTTTGACTTTGAAACTAAATTTCTCAAAAACTGTTCGCTTAAACAACTTGATTTAAAACCAAATACAAGAGTGGAGTATTAGCTTTCAAAAAAATTATAGCACATTATTAAATGTGTTTCCCTTGATTTTTAATGTTTTTTTTTTGCATTTGAAGTCAATGTTTCAGAAACTGCCCCTCCCTGCCTCAGGGAGGGGAGATACAACTTTCCCCCCATACAATTTTTTTCTTAGAATAACCCAAAGAACCACTCCTTGAAATACTTCCACTCAGGTCCGGGACACCCTGTATAGTAGCTATGAGTAGTAGTAGAATGTGTGTCTTTATTTAACAATTAAGATACTCTTATTGTTTTGCAATACAATTTAAGCATTGGCTTTTGCCGTCAGCCGACCGTATCTTCTAAGTTTCTGTCCTAAACCTCACTAAAGAGAATATGGGTTTATTGTTCGGAAAAAACAAACAAAAATCCCTTCTAAACTGCAAGAAATGTTAGAGCAACCATTTTTGTCGAAACCCATAGACTATGACTAGAATGAGAAGGCGAGACCAGGGCGTGAGTGTAGCTACAAACTAAACTCATATTAATATCGCAAGTTAATTTTTTTAATTTTTCGATTTTGATGAGACCAAGAGATCCTACAAAATTTCCCAAAAAACCTACAAAATTGAATAAAACCCTACCAAATAAAAAAAACTCTATTTCCGTTCTGAAAGTTTTCTTTGGTAGAAACCTAAAACACATTAGTACGAGGGTGGTTAATTCACATTCGTGAAATCCATTTTCCAGAAAATTTGGAAAAAAAACCGAAATTGTTGTATGATGAGCTAATGCAAAAATTCGAGTTCCACCCCACCCCAAAGCCCAAAGATGTGCAGTAAAGGACAATCGGCAAAACTGTATGGAAGGTGGTCTAGGAACCAATAAAAACGAGTCGTATGTCGTTGGAAAGGTAATTTTATGCGCTACAATAGTCACTATAGCAGTTCATTTCAAATCACTGTGTGAAAAATGTTATTTACTAACCAAGGTTTTGTTTTGGTACATTTCAGTGTGGAACAAATTTATACAAACTGGTCTTACCAATACCAATAATATGTATGTCGTTGAAAAGGTATTTTTATGAACAATAATAGTTTCCATAATAACTTATTTAAAATCACTGTGTGGAAAAAGTTATTCGTTGCTTTAGGGAATTTTGGTACAGATAAAATTTATGGAGCA
The DNA here is from genome assembly GCA_963921185.1 of Dasysyrphus tricinctus. Lineage (NCBI taxonomy): Eukaryota > Metazoa > Arthropoda > Insecta > Diptera > Syrphidae > Dasysyrphus > Dasysyrphus tricinctus. The sequence goes on along the minus strand of OY992533.1, from coordinate 119,517,005 downwards.
TGGGTAACAAGTAGCGAATAACTTTTTTCACACAGCGATTTGAAATAAGCTGCTTTATTAACTATTTTAGTACATAAAATTTCCTTTTCAACGACATACGTCCCGTTGTTATTGGATGAACTTGCGTTCACACTTTTTGCACGTACTAAAAAGAAAGCATTTTTTCACAATAAATCACAATGGGCCAACTTATGGTCTAAGTGTGTCAGTTTTCATGACTGACAGCCACTTTAACCTAACCTTCACAATAAAATGAACCACAATAATTCATTAATTTTCGAATAACTTTTTTCACACAGTGATTTGAACTAAACTGCTATTAAAGGTATTGTAGGTAATGGAAATACCTTTCCAATGACATATATATTGTTGTTGTTTGTTCGACCAGTTTTCATAAATTTTGGCCATACTTAATATATTTTATACATACTAGAATGCACCAGAACACAATTCTATTTAACGAATAACTTTTTTCACACAGCAACTTGAAGTAAGCCCTCATAGTAACTATTGTTGTTCATAAAAATACCTTTCCAACGACATATGTCTCGTCGTTATTGGTCCTGTAGACCGTTTTGTCCTATTCTCCTTTAAAGTGAATCAAGGTTTATGTTAAGGAGGTTCACTTGGGCGTATAGATGCTAGTTATATATTTCTGAATTATTTCAGGCTTACATTTAATGATTTCTCCTTCTTTGGAGTTTTCTATGCATACAATTTTGACATAATCTTCAAATGCTTTAACTTGAGGTGTGACATATATAATTTTTAATATAATTTTGTATGAATTAGATTTTAATCATTTCATTCTAAAAAATTAATTTTAAAAATTATATCATTTGGAAATTAAATTAGAATTTTTCAACGAGATTAGCTCGTATTTGTTCTTTAAAAAATACACAGATCAACGCCAAATGATTCAAGTCTCTGTTTACTTGAGTTTATTTGACATTTTTTGAGTTATCGAAAATGATCTCAATTTGTATGATTGTACAATGTTTTATATCATGCTCAAGAGTTGTATGAAAAAACCTACCAAATCAGATTTTAGCCTACCAACCTATCAAAGCTGAAAAATCCTACCAAGTTTGGTAGGACCCTACCAAAACGGCAACCGTGATCGCCACACCTGGAGAACTAGGGCCAGCATGTGTGATGGAACAGCATACTCTCTTTTAATCTGTACGATTAAACTGGGATAAACACTAGAACTTACCAGCTACTATAATTTTATTGTTAAAATGTTAACAGTAACATATGAACTGATGAGAACCAACGCTTGCCATATGTTCATATCTGAAAAACTCTTCATTGCCAAATTTAATGGCAAAATAACTTTTTGAAAACCTTTTTTTTCATTCTCATTCACTTCTAAACACCGTCACTTAGGTTCGAAAAAAAATATATTACTATACTTAAATACCGGGAAAACTAAAAGTGTGGACATTTTTTGTTTTCCGACACGAATGCGTAGGTATAATTGTGTAGGTACATTATTAATAAAAATTTCCAAAGTTGTCATGCTAACCTCGTGGGGAAAATTTTGCGTCTAGTTCAGAAAAATTTATACATTTCAATTCTTAAACTTATGAATCACTAAATTGTTGTTTGTTTCCATTAATTGTAAGTAGGGAAACTCGCTTAGCTCTATCGGAGCATTATCTTAAACGACGAAATAAAACCAACTTTCTACACCCGATTTGGGTAATTACATTATGTAGGTTGCCCCACCTACTTTGCTATTAAACAACCAACCCCAAACAGAACAACACACATTACACAAACATACATACACCTATTTCAAGCTTCATTTGAAAATCTAAATATGAATAACGGTACAACTCTGGTTGGTGTAGAATGCTAAATACGTGCGATAACCGAAGCTTTATTTGAGCTAACCTAACCTCAAATGGTTATTAAGAGATAAAAATGCCATTCGTGCCTGGTGTAAAATGCTGTTTGTGTATGGTTGGTTGTAGTCTATGATTTGACGGGTTAAGGGGTGGAGAATGGAGGAAAATGGAGGGTGCACAAGACTTATTGTGTGTTTAAACCTATTGAGGCCAACAGCATACTTTGCATTGCAAATTTAATTTCTATTTTTTTTTCGTAGGTTTTGCAAAAAAAAAGGGGTTCAACCGATATGTGAGTTGCTGAATGGTGTGATATGGTTGTATGTGTACATCATATAGAATCAATGAGGATTTGTGTATAATTTGTAATTTTTGTTTATTTTTTTTTTATAAATAGGAGAGGTGATTTGTAATTGAATTTGTAATCAAAATGAAAGATAAATTGTCGAAAATGCAATCGAATTCGATTTTCATTGGAGATTTTTGCATAAATTTATATATTTTTTGATAAAATTGAATATTCCAATTGGCGAAGATAAATAATGAAAATGGGTTCATTTGATAATTATTTTATCGCAGAATAAATAATTATTATAATTTGTTTTTTTTTTTTTTGTTAACAGATAGTAAAATTTTATCATTGAATTTTTTATGAATCGCAGTTGACTTCATCATCAGAGTCACAGAGGAGGATAGTAAATTTATTTGTGTTTATTTAATGAGTCATGGGTTCATTTGTTGGTAAAATAATTTCTGGATATAACTGGGGTTTGATGCGGTAATTAAAGGTTTCCATATAAAAAAACCAACAACGGTAGGTGGTACTTACGCTTAATTACCTTTACTGGTTTGTTTTAACTTGTAGTGATAGAATTTCATGTTTGAAATTAGAATAAATAAAGGGAAACATATAATGTATGTTCATATCATTTGTGTAAATATTGCAGTTGGGAGATTATCATATCAAATGACTTTAATTATAATAATGTGTATGGGATTCTCAATGTTCATAATTTACTAAATCATATTCCAATCAAGGGATTGTGAGCTTTATTTTTTCATTCTTAATAAGTTTAAAAGGCAAGTATTGATTTTTTGTGGGAAACAAACGTCATAAATTTAAATCCAGGTACGGTGGGGTTTTGGGCTCTGAACTATTTTAGAAGTTGATTTATCTATTTGAGAAGCGAGTTTCCTTACTACTTTTATAAGAAGGCTTTTCACAGATTGAAGACGGCACTCTGCGCAGCAAGAATATAAAATAAAAACCCTTTAAAAGGGTTTCGGTACCTATAGTATTTTTATTGTTGTTCTAAAAAAAGGAGTAATAAAATAAAAAGGACTATTTTAAGAGTACCTATAATCGCATAAGGTGTGATATATATGTTTAGATTACACCTTATTAAATATTTCAATTTGATGAACTTCTACCTTCTTTTACTATCACTATAATATCAAAAGTACCAGATATTAAAATATTATAATTTTCTTCCAAGGTTAGCCTTATCTAATATTTTTACTATTTTTCATGGATTTTGTTCCTTATTTTTATACAAGAGCTTGGATTAAAAACGATAATTGGATACTTTTACCAGCTTCAAGGTTGTGACACCTCTATGGGAATTTATGAATTCGTAAAAAATAGAGCTCTAGATTTTTATCAGATCAGATCACAATTCTGCCTGCCTGACAAACTCAGCTAGAGCCAAAGGGATTGGTCGATTTTCCTTAAATTTGGTACATACCGTGTTTTGATTATTTTCCCCTAATGTTTTTAATTTTATTTTCAAAAAATAAAGGTACCTGTCTTAAAATTTTGTTTAGCTGTTTACCAAAATCTTATTTTTCTCAAAAAAAATCTCCATAAATTTCACAAAAAAAAAATATAAAAATTATTCCAATTAAATCTATATTTGGGTAATAAACCTTTTTTTTTAAAAATGGTTATTAATGCTCCCTCTCATAGGACCATTTTCAATTTGCTAGAAAACATTATAATATTGATTTCGATTTTTACATGCGATATACCTATGTAGGTACTATAAGCCAAGTTTTGGAAAAAAAAATTTGAGATAACAATCAAACATAATCAGCCTTATCGCAAATAAATTTTCCCCCGGATTTTTTCCCCCGTGTGATACTCTCCTATCGTAAACGATCTTCGAAAAAAAGGAAAAAATTCCTAGGAAAAAAGTAGGTATCGCCAATTTTTTTCCGAAGGAAAATTAGTGATTTTTCCCTGGAAAAAATTCACTTAAGTTTAGCTGGAGGATTTTGAAAATATAACACGTAAGTTTTACTTTTCTCTTTTTTATTCCAGTTTTGTCTATTTATTTCAACATTTTTTATCTTCCTTGGTCAAAGTGATGCATTTGAAGCATATCTCTATCTTAAAAATTAATTAAATTTCTGCCAAGACTGAAGCTGGATTGAGCCACCTTTTTGGTAGCCACCTTCTGCAAAAAAAACGCAAGCATGCACTTAGTTCGACGATAGAAGGTATGCCAAATGCTTTTTTTGGTGGTGGCACTGAATTCATTTAGATAGCCACCAGTAAATATATGAAAGATGGAGGTCATTCCGAAATTTAAAAAATGATAATCGTCAAAAGCAAATCGTCAATGATTTGCTTCACGTAACGCCTATCGTTTTTTTTATTATGCAGTCCCCTACAAACCTACAAGCATGATAAAAGTATTAAATGAGCTTGAAAATGAATACAAACGATGCCTTTTTCTATCCCTTATAAATAAACAGCAGTATTAATAAAAAACTGGTATCCACTCCCTAACACACGTGTTAACTGGCACACGGATAGACAACTTGTCCCCTTGATAACTTTTCTTATTAAAAAAGATATGATATCTTTCCAGTATTTATTACTTCACCAAATTCACCACTTCTTCAAATTATGGTGATTTTCTAATACATGTGTCACATGCATGCACTGCCTTACGAAGTGTATACTGGTAGTAGTAAGCGGTGCTATCATACGTGTGCGTGTATGTGTTAAGAAGTTATCCGTTCATTATACGTGGAATCTGGCTAGTTAAAGTTATCTGTACGTTAACACACGTCACAGACTATTACGCATTTGTTAATAAGATTTACTAGTTAACAGATGTATAAACGCTAGCACGTTGTTATCCGCTGTTTATTAATATGGGGGAAAATAAATAAATTGGGTTGCGCAATAGCTCATGGAGAATCAGGGCCTAGTGACTTACAACTCTCAACCATTCCTGTGTGCGTATTGTTGGTAAGAATGGGGGACCTACAGTTTTTTGCGGAGTCCCGAACTCATTCATGACAAACTAAACTCTTAGAGGATTTGTCAATTCCTCGCAAGAAGTAGTGCCTCAAATAAGACATTTGTTTTAAGGTGGAATTTAACCCATAACTTTGGCATGACAGTCCTACGTACTAACCATTATGCCACGAGGTACTAAATCCCTAGTTTCTTCGAGTTTTGTTTAGGTTTATCCGATCTCTTTTCACAATTCACAAACTTTGACAGTTCAATAATTTGTAAATTAAATAATTCTCTCAAAATATTTCGAAACTACTAGTTCGAAGTTATTTCCGGTGGAAATGATATTCGGGGGAGATTGGCGATGAGAGTATTCAACTCCTGGGAAAAAATAAAATCCGAGAGAGAGCTTTCTCCCTCGGAATTGGCGATAAGGCTGAATATTACGATGATAGAGAACACCAAAATAAAGGGTGGCACAATTCTGTCTGTCTGTCTGTTCGTCTACAACCTAAACGGTTCAATCAATTTTCTTCAAACTTTGTACATAGTGGTTTTTGGTGATTATGCCCACAAATTTTTTAAATTTTTTTCTTAGAACCGAAAATAACGGTACCTGCCATACAATTTTATTTTTCTCAAAAACGGCTCGACAACTTTTCTAAAAAAAAAAAAAAAATAATAAATTACTTCTAGTGAAAGCAACCTTTGGGTGGAAAACCATTTTTCAAAAATGGTTATTAATGGTACCTCACAAAGAACCATTTTTAAATTTTTGATTTTCTTCAAAACGGTAAGACCGATTTCAATTATTTTTTTTATACAGAAGCTTCCAAGAAATATAAATAAATTTGTGTACCAACATTAAAAAAAAACGACTCATACAATTTTGATTAAACTTTTTCAATATACTAAAATTAGTACGATCTACTAATATCAAAAATTATAAATTGTACACTTAGCAACTATTAATAGTAGCAGTCATAGAACGTATTTTTTTATTTTGAGTTTTTTCGTTATCAGCTTAACGGATTTAAATAATATTGCATATCAAAATTTTCAAAAAAAAAAGTTTTTGGATTTTTAAAAAAAGTTTCAAACTTTTTTTTTGAAAATTCGATATCTCAAAAACGGGTTGACAATTTTTTTTTCAAATTTTGTTTTTATATACAAATAAAAATATACTTAAGATTTGCATACCAACATTTGTTCTTAAAAATGTTTTAAGAATTTTATATATAAAAAATATTTTTTTTGAAAAAACTCTCCAACGATTTTAGTTTTTTTTTTCCACACGATCATATTCAATCAAGAGCTAAGATGACATTCTTTTTCTTTCACCTCAATTGTCAAAAGAGTTGTTTTAACCAATTTAAATGTCGTATTTCATGCTTCTCTACATTTTTCTCTCATAATTTCCATGTTTTCTTATATACAATTTCCTTAAGCCCGCAGTGTCTTGAACATAAGAGTAAGTACGTGCGACCCAGCCGTGCTTTTTATTTTCTTTGTTAACGTTTTCAAAAAGTATAAATAGAGTAATTATGTTTGCACCATACATATATGTACATATATAACATTTCTTTACAAATTAAAAAAAATTTCAAATAACTCGATATTTGGAAAACAACATGGTCAATTTTTTAAACTTGGTTTTTGACTGTTTTTTGATACTTCATATAATTATGTATATACCTATGTATGTATGTATTTAGAAATATTAAAAAACATTTTTCTTTTACGGAAAAATAACGGTAACTACCACCAACTTCATGGAATTTGGAAAGCCATTAAAGAAGTTCTCATTTTTCTCGAAAATGTTTCCTACATTTTTGATAATATTTTTCTGTTTAAAATAAGAACAGTATACAATTAAAAGTTTAATTGACCAATTCGTTGTTTGATTTGAGTTTTCTTATGATTTCTTTTGTTCGGCTTCCTTGGGCTCGATAATTTATTAATGAAAGAATATCTATAGTTTTTCATGACTTTTCGTCTCTTTCTGGAGCAAAATTTTTAAAAATAATTAAACTTATTTTAAAATTGTTTGATATTTAAAATAAGATTTTAAATTAAAGCTCATTTTTGAGCACTTGACAAAATTTCTTATTATGAAGTGATGACAGTTGAATTAATTGATTAATGCGAAATATATAGAGACAAAATTATATATATAACGGTAAAGGGGTCATGCAGTGAATATTCACAGCACAAAAGTAATAAAATATCATATCATACGCGTTTAAATCTGTAATTCAAAATCGGTAAAAATGGCATATTCAGATGCAAGTTTACTTGTAAAATGTCAAAAAAATATGTTGATGTGATAGTGTGTTATTTGAGAGGCTTTCAATAGCCATTTTTATATACTAACACTTTCAATTTTGATAAAATTGCAGTACATATGCACCCCCATATTACTAGATTTGTGTACTGTGGCGTATACTTACTTTTTTTATAACGGACACCTATTCTAATTTTTACGATTTTAGGTCTTTGTTTGATTATCTTTTTTAGTACTGAGAATGACGCAATGGATTATAAACACCATTTCGTTAATAATGTTGTTTAATAGAACTTAGACAGCATCATGTTTAGTGACTGCAGATTTATTAGCAACTCGCCGAGAGTTTTTGCGAAGTACCTAATTAATAACAAGGATCAATCACTAGCGTTATGTGTCCCTTTTTAACATTTTGAATCTTAAAAAATGTAAACAGCGTTAATGAGCATGGTTAGAGGTTGATTTTGATGAATTATGCCATCCTTGTTGTTAAGGAATCCATTATAATACTACATTTCCACCTAGCTCTAATCTGAATGTTGGCGACTGAAACTTCCTTTACTATGGCTATTTTTCTATGGTGGTCATTCATATTCTAAGATGATTAGTGCCTATCACTGCCACACATTAAGAAAAATTATCATTTGCAATGGGTAAGATGCACTTAAATGTTTACAATTTCGATGACTGTGAATGATTTCGTGTCGTTGGCGAATCTTGTGCGTTGGTTCGCAAGAGCCTTTATAGTAGTTTTAGTTTCGTTTAAAACATATTTAATAATTAAATTTGCTTATGATAAGTATTTCTACTATGTATTTCTTTCCATCAACTCATCTTTTAATTTCTGGAATGAAAAATTTTCAATCACAACAAAGCCTAAGCTATACCCTGAAAAAATGACTTTTCAAACAGAAAATAACATTTCACGGAATTGGAAGCAAGAAAGATTACATATACGTACTTTTGATCAAAAAGTTAAATGAGATAAGACTGCTTTTGTTCGCAATCACAATACAATCACAAAATTCCTCAATTTTACAATCTATAAACGCAAGTTAACAGGAATTTTATGGACATATAACATACATTTATGAGGAATTTTCGGAATATAAATGGATATACATATACATATGTACATGGCAGCAAATACTAGAAGAGGAGTCAGCTCAATTTTTGAAAAAGGCCTGTTGATGAACGTAAGAGTAGAGAAAGTCATAATGTTGTTAAAATGAAATCTCAAGAATGCAATAGGTCTAAGGTTCTGAGTAATCTATAAGTACCTTTTCTTTTCTTTTGATAAAATATTGCCATGGGACTCATTACAATTTTTTACCTCGTGGCATAATGGTTAGTGCAATTCACTGTCATGCCGAAGGTCTGGGCTCAATTTCCAGCATCTGTCACCTAAAAACCAAAAATGTTTTTCCGAGGTACTACCTCTTGCGAGGAACTGACATATCCTCCAAGAGTATTCTTGTCTTGAATAAGTGCTGGTCATCTAGCCGTTCGGACTCGGCGGCAAAAAACTGTATGTCCCCTCCATTTCTGCCAATAACACGCACATAGGAATGGTTGAGAGTTGTAAATCATTAAGCCTTGTTTCTCCACAAGCTGTGGCTCCACCAAATTTATTGATTTTTCATTAAAATTCTTAAAAGTTGAATTTAACCGGGCCTCCTCTTCCAGTTTAGTATTTTCAAAATAAAATAACTATGCACTAGTAACAAAAATTAAAGGAACAAGGTTTTTGTCTTGATATCTACTTTTTTCTTTTTCATTTTTTTGGAAAAAAATGTAGGTACTTTATATTTCATTTCAAGCCAAAAAATATGGCACCAATGAAAAAGTGTGAAAAAATTCGATATGAATTGTTGTTTTATTTACATTTTGATTTTTAGAAACAACACAATTTTGGCATTTCATTGGTTTGCAAGACTCTGAAAATTTGGAAAGGAAAAGCGGTTTAGTTCAGTTTGAAAATATACAGAAATATTGGGGTTATAAAAGTCTACAAAACTGCGTACTAATGCAAGCCATGAAATCAAAATTTGCAAAGAAACAAATGATTTACCGAATGACAACAAATTGTACAATCACAACAAAGAAATTGAATTAAAGCTGAATAAACAAATTACCTGAACATTACATTTGATTAAGTCAAAAAAAGTTGTCCACAAAAATAAAGGCCTTCAAAAAAAAATTATTTCGTATCATTTCTTGGAATAACGCAATAACGGAGCTGTAAGAAAAATTTATTTGTAAACAGACCTCAAAACAAAATCATAAATCTGTTGAATGCTTTTTGTTACAATTCAATACGACCATTCATCACAAAGATACGGCTCATCAAAAAACACAAACAAAAATATTAAAAAAATCTAAATCCTTTAATTGTATTTATTCTTTGTTTTCCTTCCTTAAGGAAGCAAAACAAAGAATAAATACAATTTATATTAAAAGTTCAGCAAAACAATAATTAAAATATATTAATCCTTTAATTTCGTTGACTATAGTGTATATTAAATTTCTAAACTTTCAGAATAATGCAAAACATTGCATTAAGGACATTGAACATTAGGTCATGTAAAATTAACTAGATTTTTCATGTTAAATTTACATGATTAGGTACTGATAAGGTAGATTTACCTGCTATCTACGTTGATTTAACATGACATTAAAACCATAAATCTGGTTTAACAGATCAACCATGTTGATCAATTGCGTGTTCGTTTAGAACTTTCAAAAACTCCTAATTTCTATCTATTTTAGTTATTTTTTTTATGAACTTTGACAGAAATTTGAACTTGAATTTGTAAAAAGTATGGTATTTTTGGGAAGTAAATGATCAAAGGTATTATATTCGGCTTATTGCATTTTAAAAAGAATTTCCTCTGGAAATACTTTAAGCAGCGCCCATTACACTACGCAGGTCAACATTGTCGGCTTACATTGTCAAAATGCTAGTTTTTACGTGTCAATTTTTGCGTGAAGAGTGTCATTTATGTTTACATTTGTATTAATAGTTTATGGTAGGTACCTACAGTACGTTGTTTTTTATCAAGAATCAATCATCACTGGCCGACGCACGAAATATTACCGACATATGGTGTTGGTGTTGATAAAAACTTCAAAACTTAAAAATATGAAAAAGGGTGGGCTTGGATCAACAATTAGTCGATTGATGCAACTATTCAGCATTGTTGACTAGCGACGTTGATTTACAGAATTCAACAATAATGTGGACGCTGCTTTATGTTTCACCATCGTGATAATTTTCTTTTGTCCTAATTTTATTCTTCATTAATTTTAAATTAATAACTAATAATGATTATTATTTATAATATTCATTTGAAATTTAAGAAATTTCATGCTTCCTTATTGTAACTTGTAACTTATATTAAAATGGGGAGTGAATAAATTAAGTCTTAGTTTTATGAACTAAGCAAAAGAAATAAAATTAAGCGAACAAAAAAATAGAAAAAATAAAATTGAAATTGTGAAATTGTGCTTTTTATAAAATCATTATTATCTTGGGTCATCATCTTTGAAATAACAACAACTGCCAATGTTAAAAAAATATTGCTATTCCTTAAAAGACGTTAAAAATGTATCGTCTATCTATCTCGCACCCTATTCAATGTCAGATTAAATTCAAGGAATTTATTCTTAACAAAGATTTAAATGTGTCGTCTATCTTCAAAAATATATTTCCATTTCAATAAATATCCAAGAAAAGGGACACAATTTCATGCCCCATATCACTTTTAATAGGAAAAGAAATAATAATAAATAATTCTAAAAAAACTTAGACATTGATAAAATTCACGAATAAATATTTCTGATTTCTTTTCAATTTTAATTCAAAAAGAAATACAATCATGTTAGGTACCTACATCGAGTTGAAAACATACAACTTTAATAGAATTTTATGAAGAAAATCAATGAGGAATCTCAAATTACCTACAACAATCTTGTGATGCTTTGAAATTCATCCTAGGCAACCAAAAGCAATACAGACAAAAAATATTTGTTTTCTCTAATTTGTATTTAAAATTCTATTTTTATAGGACTCAATTCAAGCATCTTCAAAGTAACACAGTTCCCGACTTGATACATACCTACATTAAAAAAAAATTACAAATCACCTTTTTTTCCCAGACAGGAGAACACACCTCACCTACTGCTACACTCTATCTACCACCAGTTGCTCCAGGTAGATAAACATACACAAATGCAATTTCAAGAAAAACACAGTGTTAACTCCTTAAATTGTCCCATTAACAACCTTCATTTTTTGTATATATTTTAAGTATGAAAATAAACTTTTGCCTGTTGCTCAAGGATAAAAAAAATGGGAAAACAAAATAGAAAAAAATAAAAACAAAACTCACGTGAATGTTAAAATCCTTGATAAATCCTTGTCTTTCTCTTTTATTCCATTAAAAAAAATAACGAAGCAATTCACACAACTTTCACTTATATTTTTGTATTTTCTCAAAAATCACAATATTTTTTTTTTTATTTTCAAAATTCACTCAAAATATTTCCTTTATTTTTGTTTTCTTTTCCTTACATAGGTACATACAAGGATTCTTAAAAACTAAATTTAATTTAATACAAATTCTTCCAGAAACACATCACACAAAAATCACTGTCACACGAAAATGTTATTGTTACTTAGCTAAGACGACCAATTCGCTTTGAGTTCCCGGGGAAAACTGTTGAGGGAGCCATATCAAAAAACGGGATTTTGAAATTTTAGTGCGTGTTGCGTCGGGAGAGAAAAAGCTTAAAAAATCCAGAAAATAACGGGGAAAGAAGCTTTCTGGTGGAGAAACTTCAACTTCAACAAATAGGCTACCGTTAAACTATAAGCTGAATACGGCGAATTGAGAATAATTGAGAAATATTGAAAAGAACAACTTTGGAGAATGTGTTGGTTCAAGGGAAAATGGGAAAAGCTGTTTTATATATGTTAGCATCTGGCCGGTGGCTCGACAGTTAAATCTTTTTTTTTTTTTTTTGGTAGAACAATTAATTAAAGCTGAAGGGTCTCACGTCCACAGCTCTCTATACACTCTCTAACAGCCTTAATCAGCTTATTGCCCCACTGTATATGTCGTTGTCGTTGTCGATTTCGTCTGGGCTTTATTCAGCCATGCCATAACATTTACCACATGTTGATGAATTCACTAGTTGACTATTTGACGGACTTTTTGTTTGAAAATAGATTACAACTTGTGTGTTAAGAGCCCTGTGAATCAATTTACATATATTTTGTTGACAAAATAAGCAAAAGACAAAACTTTGAACCTTTTTAGATGATTTCGACAATTCAAGTTAAATTATATTTCTTCGTTTGCGTGTTTTGTAAAGGAAAAAGGATACTTAGTAATCTTTGTGCTTGTTGTTGTTGTTGTTGTTATTCTTGTTTTTGCTCAACAAAATTTTCTAAAGGCCAAGGATATTTTGTTTGTTTTTGTTGGTAAATATTTTTGTTTCAAATGGATTGCTTGTGGTGAGGCATGATTAGTATTCTCAACCGGATGTGGGGATTTTTAATGAGTACCTATGTGTAGAATTTTGCTTATGAATAGCCAAAGGTTGTACATAATAGGATCTGAATATTGTTTTAGCTATTTGAACTCTGTATAGGAAGCCCTTGATACTTTTCACATATGGGTAGTATACCGGAGCTTAATTGATATGGGTTTTAATGAAGACATTGCATACTAACTAACATAAAATGTTTGATGGAAGAGAGAGAGGGTGAAGTAGTTTTCTTGATTTTGGAGTTGTGCGAAATTGAATGTGGGGGTGCTATTATTGATTTTTGGGTTTGAAATATGTAAGTTAAAGGGGTCTTAAAATCAGGATTACAAATTAGAAAGTTTTGTTTTTGTTCGAAATTTTAGTTTTGGGTTGATGATGTTAATGATGAGTTCTGTGAATTGTAAAAAGTAATTAAATTTAATTTTCTTTTCAAGCCAAGACCCTTTAGCAACAAAAACAGCAGACATATTTTTTCATATCGTAAAATTGCAAACAAAAATTGAATGCAATTAAAAGTGAAATGATTATGTAGTATGTAAGGTAGCATATTGTACCCAACGAGTTGTTGAAATCCATTCAAACGGTCCGAAACTTAATGAAGCAACTTTTTGCATGTGGAATAGACAGGTAGGTACCTATGGCCTGCTGAAAAAAACACAAGGTCTGTGTTCATATTTGAAACTAACAGAAAAATTCTTCATTTTTTATATTCTGCCTCAGTTGAATAATTAGATTTATTGAGTTGGTAGTACCTACCAACTAGTTTTTCTTCGGCATTGATGATATCCATTCTGTTGTTTTACAAAATGATTGGTTTCAATCAGTAATGAGCAATTTGTATGGGAAAATTAAAGACTGCGTTGCCCAAAATTCTTTTTTTTAGAGCTATCAAGTCTTTATTTTTTGTGTGTGTGAATGCAATATTGTTTACAAAAAATTAAAGATAGTTCACGATTTGTTTAAGCAAGACTAGTAGTCTCAGGCCCATTTCACACATTAGTCGAAGCAATTTTTGACTTAAGCCTACTTTACAGTACTCGTGCGAGAAAAATATAGATATGCAAATATTTTTGCATGTCAAAAATTATTGAGGTGAGATCCTACTAAATAATTTTTTGTATGATTGGTTCACAGTTTCATGCAAAAAAAAGACAATTTCCGCATGGAATGTTATGCAAAATAATGTACTGGCAATTGTTTTGCATGCGAAAAATGTGTGGTGAATAAAATATATTTTTTTCGGCTTACACTTCAAAAAAAATTATAGGTATAGGTATTCACCTCAAAGAATTATTTGCATGCAAATGGTTTTTGCGTCCAAGCATTATTTGCTTTTCATTTCTAGGCCTATAGTTTATTAATGAAGGGTAAATTAATGACTAAATGGGTAGCTGAGGACAAGGCAAACATTTTTCGCCTTGTTATACATGTTAGTGCACAGAATATGTGGAAAATTGTTTTGAAAATTGGAATAGGAACTGTAAACTTTGCTTCAACGTGGGCATAATTGCAATAGAAGCTCTTAGTCTAAGAATCTGAACAAAATAAAACACACCCCCAATCACGCCCCTCCCCCACCAACCATTTAACTCCTCTCAGTAATGATCTCTTTTGAGACTGAGAAAAAATGACTGACATGGAAAATCTTCACCTATGTCGAGATATAGTCAAAAAAGTTAGAAAAACTGGGGAGAGAAAAAATCATACCACAATCATGACGCAGTCAGCAAAATGTAAGAAAAACAACTTTGTTTTATTCTGGATCTGTTATCGCAGCACGTGAAAGCAATAGAACCATGTTGCAGCTGATCCACGCCGCCGTACGTTACTACGATAGTTCAGTTTGAAACTCCTTATCCTTTGTGTGGTGGTATGAAACGTTCTGAAAATGAGTTGCAATACGAACATTGTCCACATCAGCACTTCAGTATGTTATTATTATTACAAATTATACTTGATACTTCGGCAAGTCACCAAGGTGCAGTGTTCCCACATTGCTGTTTTTTTTTTCTTCAAACCAAAATTGTTGAAAAAAATTCCTTTGGTGGTAAAATATTTATAGTGAGATCTATGGTGGGAAAATATTTCAATTGTTTTTTTTCGGGGGGGAAGAGTTATTATTACCATAACCGCACTTTACTATACCTGGCTATATTCAAATTTTATAATTATAATTTGGCACACAAATCATTCCTAACCTTAAAAACCCAAAAACTTTAAGAAACTATTAAAAAAACCCTTTGTCTGACCAATTACTGAAACATCTTGACTATTTATCACGATCCAGTGACCTTTAAATAGTATACTTTTTTTGCGAATATCACACAAATGAGGTACCAAAAATTGCAATGACCTTGACAGAATTTAAAAATCATTAAAAATTCTTAAAATCTATGGCTGCCCAAATATTATTGATCTTTCAAATAGCATAATTTTCTTAAATGACCCAAAAGAGTTGTCAAATTTTTTTTTTGAAACGTACTTTAAGAATTCATAAAAAAATATTTGGTTGATCAATTACTGAATATAGTTGACCTTTTATCACGATCTAGTAATCTTTAGGATCGGTTTACATATTTTGCGAATATCCCACAAATGAGGTGGCAAGATTCGTGCGTGACCTTAAGGAACTTTAAGTTTTTATAACAAGTTTTCTAGGGCTGACCAATTTGTATAAGATAGTTTAACCTTTTTTGATCAATTAGATGACATATTTTTTTTGTGAATATGAAAAACCAAGAGTGCAGGGCCACCTTTATTTTTTTTGTCTAGGAAATAGTCATAGGTAGCTGAAAAAGTTCTGGTTGTTTTTTCGTTTCCTTCCAGTACAAAAATGGTGGGATTTTTTTTTAATCTTGTGGGATTCCATAAATCTCATCTAGCCAAATTTTCCAAATTTTTCCATAAATGTTAGAAACTTTTCCATTTTGTCAACAAACTTGATGGATTAGTCCCGGATGTGACTGTAAGATAACCTATCACATCTTGGCTATTATCTTTTTTTGGAAAGGGCAATTAACAGGTTGCAATTATTATTGGGCTACCAAATGAAAGCTAAGGCCGTCTTCTATAACAAATACCGATGGTACGAGAGCTTTTAATGGTTTCCTTGAGTCCGACTACTTTGAAAAAAAGTGAATTGCTTACATTTTTCGTTGGCTGTACCTATCACACAATTTTTTCTTAATTAAGTATGGTTAGACCAAAGGGCGGCAAATTATTGTTTTGTTCCGGGCAGCAAAAATCCTAGCTACGCTTGGGAGGTCTGTTTCCCCTCATTCAGGAGGGAGGGGTAATTTTCTAAAAAATTGACCCAAAATAGAACAAAATTATTAAAAAACAACGGGACCACTTACAGTGGCATGCCACAGTTTTTTTAAAGCCATAAATTCAGTCTCTGATATATTTTTTAAATCAAGTTTTATTGTAAATAGTTTTTGAAAAAAATAATTTCGAACTTAAAAACAAAAATAATAATTTCTAACAAAACAATACAAGCGACTACCTGATAGTGTCCAAATTCCAAAATGATTGTTTTCTATACAAACGTCATTTGTTTTAAATTCCTACAGATGCCGCTTCAATTTTTCTTTTAGTTAAAGCCTTTTGACGGAAATGTTATAACAAATTATGAGAAACATTGCATTGTACATTGCTGTACAGGGTGTTTCGGAATCCTTCGCTTAATATTTTCTCAGAAAAAAAAAAATTAACAGAAAAGCAGTTAAAAACAGTCACACATTTTGCTAAAATACCTCAGTAAGACTGACACACTGAGACATGAATAGTGGTGGGTTAAATAGTAACATCAATTAACTGAGGCAACAAGTTGAAAGAGCTTAAATCACTTATGTGCTTGGAAAATGCAAAATTTGTTCATTTTTTTTCAGTGCAGGTCTCATTTCTCTTCGCAAATATAAAATATTTTATTTAATAAAACATAATTGCCTAAATTTTCTTGAACGAAAATTGCTATTGTATAACAGCTTATGTCTACATTGACCTAAAAACTTTAAAATCTTATACAGAATGGATTTTTTTAAAGTAGATTAAGGCGTGAAATATAAGCTATTATGACTCTAATTTGATATATATTCATCGCTTAGGTCACCATAAGTTGTTCAAAACTTGTGTTCCAATTTTTTTGAGAAAGCTTTAGTTGCCTTAAGTCTCAAAAATGTTACCTAAGGAATTGTTAAAACATCTTATGTCACATAAACTACTATACTCCTTTGGAAAGCATTTTTTGTAATTGCTTAAGTCTATTAAAAAGATTTTTAGCAGTTCGGTTATAAGATTTCTAGCATAAACAAAGATTAAGCTGTTTAAACTTATTACCACAGTTACCATACTTTAGCACCAGTGAGACCGGGATAAAAAAGCACGGGTTGAGAAGCAAGTAGCGCAGCGAGTAATTTGTCAAATAAGTGTATCCAAATCACTTGAAGTTAGTTACAAGAAGTTACAGAAATAAAAGTCAATAATTTAAATGCTAATTCAATTTAAAATACGCTAGATTTGTCCGTCTAATTATTTTCACCAATTACAGCATAGATAGTTAAAATCAAAAAGTTTTAAGTAAAACCCTAAGCAATTCTTCTCTAATTGAAGTCAATATATCTGCACCTATATTTTCATACATAATGTCACATATATCTACTTTCGATGAATTGCAATAAAGCATCTTCAAAAATTCAAACTAAACCAAAAGCCTTCACAAACAAAACCATCTTGAAATTAATTACAGAGTGACCCAACAAACTTTCAAATTGAATTGTATTTCATTTTCTTTGAAAGTACTAAAGTTACATTTTGTATATCTCAAATTCTCAACTAAAAGTACTCCTGTTAACTCTAATTGAATTCAAAATAAATTCACTAGAATTTGTGCATAGAGAGAGTCTGAAATTTCCAAATCAAGTCAGAATAAGAGTAGGTATAGCAAAGGTGCAATATCAGTATAGTAGGTACCTATAGAGCATCAGGCAAAAACAGAGGTTTTTGCGCGCTGTAATTTGAAACTTTCATCTGCAAAACTTTGCGTATCTATGCAATGCTATAAATTAGTTTGGTGTTGGTTTATGGTAGTTTTGTATCTCTATGTATATATTGCTAGGGTGCATACTTCCTCTAAATCTTCTTATCTGTATATCTTTTATATCCTTTTACAGAGAAGGATTCTCCCATAGAGCTTTGCTTTCTTGTTTATTTGTGTTTTATCCTTGTTTTGTTTGGCTAACGCTTCTTCTTGTTAAAGGTAACAAATTATGGCATCGCAAGAGAATTGACTCTTAAAGTTGAGTCCTCCCAGGAAGGACTCCAGGACTAACTTGAGATGGACTTTTTTTTTGTTGTATCCATGAATGAAGGACACTCGCATCATCATTTATTTCGAAAGTAACAACAAGTAGAACTTCTAGAAATAGGATCATTGGGTGCTACAAAGGATTTTATACTATGAGCTTTTAAGAAGATAAATAAGAGGAATGAGTAGAAATCTGTTTTTTAATTACAACTTGTAATGATTGAGGGTTTTCTGTGTTGTAACTTTGTTTTCTTGTGGGTTGGTAACTGCATTGTAAGTATTATTCAGTAATTGGATGCAATTTTAATCAATGTTTCAGTCAGGAAACTAATTTTCCTTTTCAATAGAACTTTGGTGAAATCAAATAAAGATACCTACCAATAATTAAACTTGTGGAATATGTTCGTACTTACTCATTAAAATTTCTTCTAAGTACTCAACTTCGGTGACAAGTAGGAGATAGGTTCTAAGGAATATGAAGCAAATTACAGCCTTTCAATGTAGGCATATATTCTGATCAAGCAGTTTATTTATAAGGTATCCATTGAGTCTTTCAAACACTCAAATATGTAATTTATTTCTAACAAGAGTTACAAATAGGTATTCCTGGAAATAAATCTATTATGTTAACTTAATTCATCTCAGGCCGTTATCTGCTCTACAAGCGCATTAGATTTCAAACACTCCTTGTTTGAAATATAAGAACCATCATCATCTTTAAAGCAAAACACTTAAACTCTAACAGCAACCTTAAAGCTTTTCAATCGACTTTAATTGAATATTAAATTACTCATCAATGTCAAGTGGTATGATTAGTAAAGCATTTTCTGTTATCTTCAATTCAAAAACCTCCATCTCTGCTGCTGCTTTATATGTACCTACCTACCTTTGGGACATTCATCTACACCTCTTACAGCATCATGGCAATCAACGTTATGTAAACAAACGAAATGAGTAGGTTCATTATTTTGTTGAAGTGAACACCTCCCTTCAGCAGTCGCGAACAAGCATTTGAAAACACCACCTCCTCAGCAACTAATACCCACACCCAAATGCGACAGGAAGTCATATCCTTTCGTCATGGATGACGGAAATGAATTCATAAAGTTTTCGTTTTCATTTTCATTCGCGTGGTGAAACAAGGCAACCAGGGACATTTTGTTTACTAAGTCTTTTTGTTTCTCTCACCACATCGCTTTAAGGACCTTTTTTAGAGGGGGTGTGAGATCCTTTAAAATTGTGGGTGAGATTTAACTTATTTTCCTTCTAAACATATTCGCTAGACGCAACTAGTTGTAGTTATGGTTATTATATTTATGAGTTTTGAAATTTCATTTGAATTGATTCCCAAGATTATACCCAAAAAAAATCCTTGTTGTATGCATAAATGAACGATATCCTTATTCGAGTGAGATTATTTGTGTACATAAGTTTTTTTTTCTTTGGAATTGTGGAACCTTTGAAAATTTATAAAATTCTGTTTATTAAGGACTTTTTGTTCGTTTTTTTTTTCTTGTTTTATTTTCATGCAACAGTAAGTTGATTGAACCTTCATTTCTCTGCCGCAGCAGCATAGAAAGCCATAACGAGGGCTTCTTCTGTATTTTGTCCTTTTTATCCTGCGATTTAATATTAAAAAAAGAAAAACTTCACGGGTAACCGAACAGAGTAAACGAATATTTGTTCATATTTTTTTTTGTTATTTTGTGTTGTTTTATGTCTACAAAGCAAAAGCAAACAGGACCTTGTTTTTTTTGCAAAAAAAGGACATTAAATATGACAACTTTGCGGCAATACTGTGCTTAATATGATTGTCTATCATTTTGCGCAGCTTTGCAGGATAGCATTGTATTTCCATGGATCTCGAGGATTTTTTTTTATATTTTTTTAGATTGTGTTTGGTTTTTTTTTTTCTTTTTTTGATTCAATCCCAAATAAAATTTAATACCCCTATGAGGGTTCTGGGCTTTTAAATAGAACCAACAACAACGGGGCTTCTATATATAAGGCAATTAACAGAAAAACAATTTCATGTGCAGTAAAGTCAAATACAAAAATAAAATTAAAAAAAAAAAACAACAAGGAACATAAACATTTTTGTTGGAATTTTATGGAGAACAAAAAAGCTTCATTGTTTAGAAAATAATTGGGTCAGTGGATGTGGGGCTCATTTAGTCAAAAGACTTATGGGTTTTAAGTTGTGCGTATACTCGTATATAAATAATGAGACATTAGGGATTTCATTTTAATTTTTTGGCTTTTCAATTTATTGTTTTTTTTTGGCATATAACAAAGCGTATATAGTAAAGCATAGCATATAGGTTTATGGTTGTGGCTTTTGAATTTATATTTTTGAAGTTTTGAGTTTATCCATGATGCTGAAATTTTAAACTCCCCCCAATTGACATTTAGAGGATTAAGTTTATGCTGTTTTGTTTTGCAACCTACAACCTAGGTATAAAGTCTTGTATTTTTAAAGTAAATCGTTGGCCTCCATATTGAAGTAATTGAGTGGCAAAATTTCAAGCTTTCCCTCAGTATTCTTCAGTTTTTTTTTTGTTAAAGAAAAGTAGAATGGGTTGCATTTCGAAAGAATTACTTACTTATACTTACTAATTCGGCTCCTAGTCCATAAAAGGTCACAACCAGAGACACAGTCAGCTGCCTTCAATCCTCAACGATCCCCAAGCACGCTGCTTCCAGACATCTAGACCAAATTTTCAGGCATCCGCGATAGCTTGATTTATCGCTTTTCTTGATTATCTTGACCTTGGGGGCTGGAATTCAAAGACTCTCTGTGATGGAGCCATCATTGTTCATTCGCTAATAAGCCAATAATGCAATCGACTTGTTTTGATTTTTTTTTTTTTTATAAATTCATTTTTATTTTTCATTCATCTTAAAACTATCTTAAAGCTAGACAAAAATTCATAAAAACTAGCCTACTTATCAATATCTTACAACTAACTTACTGGCCCCATTCGGGCGCTCTAAGTTAAACTAATAACTTAATGCTAATGCCTTTCGGCCTAAGAACTATCTTAAAACTAGAATCCATATCGGTTTTATTTTTCACCGAGAAGAATTTATAAAAAAACTCGGTATCTTTATCTTTATTTTTTGTTTTATATAAAACTTACAAACTAAATAAAACTAAATTAAAACTAATTAAAACTAATTAAAACTAATTATAACTAATTAAAACTATTTAAAACTACTATAAAACTACTTAAAGCTACTTACAAACTACTTACAGACTACTTACAAACTAGAACAGCCACAGCAAGCATTTTCGGGTTTTTGTGATTTTTTTTGTGTTTTTATTGGTTTTATAATTTTTTTTGTGTTTGTATTGGTTTTTTTTTTTTTTTTTTTTTTTTTTTTTTTTTTTTTTTTTTTTTTTTTTTTGGTGCCACCCTGACTGTCCCTGCTTAAAACTAACTACCTAAACCTATGTAAGTCGGCCATGGCATAGAAAAATGCAGTCAACTTTTAAATATCCGAAGAATCTTCTTGTTCAGGTTTCAACCACCAGAACTGGTTCTCCTGCTTTACCCTATCTCTTCGGTCCCGATCGGACACAGTCCTACTGAACCGAAGGTGCTCCGCTCCGTGTTGTGCGAGGACGTCTCGGTCATAAAGGAGCCGCCGATCTACAGTTCTACGGCCGACGTGGTAGATTAGCGGAACCGCCGCTCTATCCTGGATCAGCCCTCGACTGTCTAAATAGAGGAATGCATCGGGCGGAATAAAGCCGCTTAGACGCACACTCTCGTAATAGTCGTTTTTAGAGTAATAAGCCCCAAAAATTAAGCTGTTGGTCGAGGACATTGCTCTTGCAATGTGACCTCGAATAAGCTTCAGCAAGAAATTATCTATCCTGTTTATGTTGGCGCCGTTGTATAGAACCAGGTTAGAATAATAATGTTTGTACTCCGACTCTGGTGTTCTGTGTAATCCAAGGCAGCGTCTAAGACACTGCCTCTCAAACACCCGAATCTTTTCCATTTGAGATGGGGCAACGTTGAACCAAACCGGGCACCCATAGGCAATCATCGGCCGTATGAGGGCCATGTAGCAAATCACCTTCACTCTGCTGTCAAGCCGGCTGCTATAAAACAACCGTTTCGTCAGGGCAAAAGCTCCCCTAGCCCTGGACAGAGCAGCATTTATATGTCTGTCGAAATACAAATACTGATCCATCCAGATGCCAAGGTACTTTACTACACTTTTACTCGCCAGTGGCTGTCCATTTGGCCCTACGATCACCAGCTTACGCCAGTTCTTTCTCGTATCCCTTGTGGCTCCACGCAACGGAGTCCTAAACAAGATAGTTTCTGATTTCTGAAAGTTGATTTTCAACTTCCAGTCATCGCAATATCGCTGAATCTTTTCGAAGTCACGCTGCAAGAGGATTCTGATGACCTCGACTTTTGGAGCTGTTCTGTACGCAATTAGATCGTCGGCATACGCAATTGCCTGAGTTAGACTACTTATCAGATCGCTGGTGTAAATGCTGAATAGAATCGGCGAGTTGACCGCTCCCTGCTGAAGACCATTTTTAATATTAAAGGTTGTGGCAGAAGTCACATTGCCACTCTTGACAACAAACTTTCTACCATTGAGCATATCATAAAGCATATATAATAGTGGTTTACTAATGCCTAGTCTGGTCAGCTTTAGATAAAGACCCTCTAGCCATACGGTGTCGAAGGCCTTCTCCAAATCAACCAGACAGGCACCCGTACACTGCTTTTTAGATTTGTTCCATTGGACATCAGAAACGAGTTTAGACGCGGCATGAATGGTGTCATGTCCCGCCTTAAAACCGAACTGATTATCCGGTATGATATTATTGTCCTCTGCCCACTTAGACAGAGCTCTATTAATAACTTTTTCGAATACCTTGCTGATACTCGGAAGAAGACTTATCGACCGGAGATTCGCCGTATTGGAGTTGTCCTTTCCCTTTTTCGGGAGAGGATGCACCACAGCTGTCTTCCACCGCACTGGATAATATGCATTATTCAGAGCGTTGTTAAACAGTGTGGTATAAATGTCTACTGCTTCCTCTGGTAAATGTCGAAGTACAACGTTGGATATGCCATCGACTCCTGCTGACTTCTTCTTCTTTAATGAATCGAAGATGAGCTGAAGCTCCACCTTCGTAATTAACAGGGAACTGGGCCCATTTCGCTCGGCGATTATGGCGTTTGCCAAATGATCTTCATTGAACCCGGTGAAACCGAGGTTCTCTGATCGCCATTGCGTTATGTCATTCCGAAGGTAGAAGTGGTGGAGCAAGGCTCTGTTTTCCAGGTCATGGTTCGGGCGAATGCATGCATTCACCTTGTACACTTGCTGGAAAGCAGCCCCCACAGCCTCCACTTTCTCCTGCGGATCTTCGACAATAAAGAGGTCATCGTCCAAGACGGCTTCCTCTGGATCAATTCCTGCTGTCAGAAGTACGTCTCTGTTATCTGTCGTTCTCTGGAGCTTAAGACACGGAAGGTCGTTCTGATCATTCCTTCTAAATATTTTGTTAATTTGGGGAAACATACTCGGGTCACTAGAATTAACAGCCCGAATTTTGTTATCCCAATACAAATTAATCGACAACCGATAATTTTCCTTAATAAGCTGGTTGATGTTCTTGATCGAAGACTTCAATGTCCTAATCTCCAGATCGTTTGGGTCAGTAAACCGTCGGTACAAGCGTTTGAGTCTTGTCAGCAGTCCACTTTTTTGTCTGTGTAATGCGTCAATGGTCGCATTCCGGTACATGTCGGTTGCGTCCCGTTGTTTGTACTTTGGTATCGTTCTGTCCATTGTTCGTTTGATTGTCTCGTCCATTTGTTCAAGATATTGGTCTATTTCGTTATTTGTCAAATTCCTGTCATTTGGTGGGGATATATTATTCGAACTGATTTCGCTCGATAAGGCGTTGGTAAAGCGTGGCCAGCGCACCTTACTGTAATTGTAAGTATGCACAGGCACATACTCATCCAACTCCACGAGCTCGTTCGGAAGCTGTATTACGGCGGCGAGTCCGCAGTGGTCACTGTCGTACTCGATCGTTCGTAAACAGTTTCTTGGTCTTTGACCCACAGTGTCAGTAATTGTCAGTCTTGAGTCTATTAGCAATAGATCCAGATAGGCACCGCTTCTTGGAAACGATGGCCGATCCGTAGCCAGCAGGTCGACACCATATTCAGTGTTATATCGACTCATCCAATTAAAAAGATGAATACCTCTTGGATTCTGTATTTGATTTCCCCAATCTAGGTGTTTGGCATTCAAATCACCGGCCATGAGAAAGTAATTTTCTTCCAAGCTCAAGCGTAGACATTCGAAAAGTTTTTCAAGCTCTGTCATAAAATCAGTTGGCTGAGGTGATTCCGGTGCATAAGCCGCAATCACATACATTCGCTTCCCCTGTTGGAGAGGAATGCACACGACGCACGCCTCTAACAGCCGAAATCTACGCAGTTCACTGTTATATATAACTTTATGATTAATGCCTTTTCGTATGAAGATTGCGACGCCCCCCCCTTGAGTGGAGTTGGGTCGATCTCTTCTAACGATATTGTAATTGTTGTTAGTCAACTTATGTTTCTGGTTCAGCTTAGTTTCGCTGGCCATAAAAACATCTGGACTCTGGTCTTTCAACAGTTGAAAAAGATTAGCTCTACGTTCGGTCCTAATCAGTGAATTTACATTCACAGCAAGGATCCTAAGAGGCCTCTCCGACAGCGCGCCTTTAACCTCTAAAATGCGATGGGCTAGGCAAAACAGAGTAGAGATGATCCACCCTAGCCGCCTGCTCACTTATCTGTTTTTGAAGTCCTGTCAACTGGCCTTGAATTGCCAGCAACATGCTTCTTATTTCGGCCTGAGCGTCCGGAGCCTTAGGCACGAGGGCCGGTTGGGCTACCTTAGCTGCAGGCTGTACCGTTTTTCCCCTTCCTGCCGCCATTTGGGCGTAGGAAATTTGGGGATTGACGGGCGTTGCTGTAGGAGCACGCGTTGATGGGCGTATCTCTACCGCTGTTTGCCTAGCCGCTTTGTTGGTGCGGATTTGCTGAAAAGCTGAGCAACCCCTATAGTTAGCAGGGTGCCCCTCCTTCCCGCAAAGTGCACATTTAAGCTGGGTCATATCATCGACCCTTTCCTCACCGAGTTTACACTCCCCCTTAATGTGGTTCTCACCACACTTCACGCAGCGTGACTGCATTTCGCAGTTTGCTGCAGCGTGGCCGAACCTTTGGCAGCGCATGCATTGAAGCATGTCGCCGCGTCTCTTTAATTTATCCCATGTTACAACCTGGTAGTTGAGGACGGAGATACTCCTCAAACTATCCAGTTTGCTGCTGGGCGAAAGTTGAACCAAGAAGAACGGCAAAGACCGCTTCTCCCGTCTGGCTCTGACTGTAGTGAACGGCTTGACCCCGATAAACTCGAGATCGCCGCTCGCTTTTTCACAGAGCTCCTTATAGAGCACCTCTGGTTCCGTGCAGGAATCTATGCCCTTCAGGAGGACCGTTTGATTTTTATCAACTTTGGGGGTAAAACTGAAGAACTCAGTCGTGGATTTTTTTAATAATTCTTTAATTATTTTGTGCTGCGCCACTGTAGAGCAGTGAATCGCATGCCTATCTCTACTTAAGCGCTTAATAAAAAAGTTTTGGCCTATGGCCGACTTACATAGCTCAATTGTATCCTG
The DNA here is from genome assembly GCA_963921185.1 of Dasysyrphus tricinctus. NCBI lineage: Eukaryota > Metazoa > Arthropoda > Insecta > Diptera > Syrphidae > Dasysyrphus > Dasysyrphus tricinctus. The sequence goes on along the minus strand of OY992533.1, from coordinate 119,491,037 downwards.
TAACTCCATCTTGTAAGTGTTGATGGGTGGCACCTTTTCTTTTTTATTTTTTATTTGGGGCGGCTGTGGCTGCTGCTGGTGATTCCTCTGCTGCTGCTCGTTCCGCTGCTGTTGGTTCTGCTCCTGTAGTTGCTGTTGCTGCTGCTGCTGTTGTTGCATTTTTTTTTTCGGGCGTTGCTCCTTCGGTTGTTGCTGTGGCTGCTCTGCCGGCAGCTGTTGTTGTTGCTGCTTGTTTTTGTTCTGCAGTGGCAGTTGTTGCTGTTGAGCTTGGAGATTTGGCTCTTGTTATGGCGCTGCTGGCTTTTGTGGCGCCTGTGCCGCTTTTTTTTGCTCGCGCTCCTGCTTCTCTCGTTCACGTCGAGCTTCTTGTTTGCCTTTAAGGCTTCTATCAGTGGGGTTATGACGGCATTAAGACGTTCCATCTCCCCCCGGATTGCGTCGATCTTTTGACTGATGGCTTGCTCATCCAGACCGTCTTGCGCCTCATTTTCCTCTTCGGAGGACGCCTCTGGTGAGGTTAAGTCAACAAACAGGTTGTTGTTGCTTTCACCTGTGGTATACAATCCCTCGCCACCTTCGGACATGTATTCAATGTCGTCATCGGATGGCGAGGTGTTAGGCTGTCGTTGGATCTTTGCTGCTGCTGTAGTTTTTGCTGTGCGCGCCGTCTCCTTCACCCCGGCTGGCAGCTGGGCTGAGGTGATGGTGGAGCGGCGCTTGACGAGGTTCGGCGCACAGCTAATCCTCTTCCTCCTCTTATTTTTGGTGTCGGCTGTTGGTGCCGTTGATGCATTTGCCGTTGTTGCTACGGCATTCGACGACGGTATGGCTGGTGGTGCCATCGCCTTCTTTGATGTTGTTGGTGCTGGTGCAGTTGCTGTTGCTAAGGCTGGTGGTGGTGCCATAGCTTGCTTGCTTGTTGTTGTTGTTGTTGGGACACCTTTCGATGCCCCCGCCGTTTTCTTGCTTTCCATTAGCCGCTTATCCCTCTCGATGATGTTTTCCACCTCTCGATTATGGAAAAAAGCGGCCAAAAATTTACTGCCCGACTGGGACTCGAACCCACTACCTTCGGATTCTCGGTCCGCCACCTCTTCCTCTAAGCCAGCGGTTCCCAAAGTGTGTTCCGCGGAACCCTGGGGTTCCGCGGGAGAGTTTTCAGGGTTCCACAAATTTTTTGAAGTATAAACAGTTAAATACAAACAAAACAGTTAAATACAAACAAAAAAGAAAACAAATTAAAAACTTCCAAAAAAAAAACATTTGAGCAAAATTTTTTTTGAAGTTCATATTTTTTAATCGAAGTGTGAACTTTAGGGTCATAAACTGTTTCATTAATTAAACATCATTGATTGGGGAAAATGTATTGATATACGCAGCGGCGGAGCCACAGCAATGGTGGGAAAGGTTAAAGGGGTTGTTTCAAATACAAAAAACTTTGCTCCTAGAAGTACCAGCAAACACTGTATTTTCCATCGTTATGCACTTATTATGAAAAGAATGCCAACTGATTTAAAAAAAATTCTCGGTGAAGCTGTGAAAATAGTAAATTTTGTAAGGAGTCGTCCTTTCCAATCGAGATTGTTAAAATTAGTGTGTAAAGATATGGGCAGTCAGTACGAATCGCTTCTTGTTCATACTGAAATCCAATGGCTTTCCAGAGGGAAAGCTTTATAAATAAAAATATGTCTTCAACTGCAAACCTCTTTGATGTATTGCATGATGAGCAATGGATTACGAAATTAGCTTATCCTGCAGACATTTTCGAGAAGATCAATGAAACTGCTACAGCTCTGCAGGAAAAATCAATTACAGTATTTTTGCCAGAGACAAACTGGAAGCTTTGAAAAGAAAAATTAATTTCTGGTTCTTAGTCCAGTTAATTTGTGCTCAAAAAGGCTCTTTGCGAGAAATTTGTGGGGTTGTTTTGATTTTTTCCTTCCTACATGTTTTTGGAGGTGCTGAATCCGAATCTGAGGTTTTCCAACCAAATTTCGTCACGCGACATGGAAAAAATCGCAAAAAATGATGGAAAAATGCATTTCTTCGGAGTTTTTCTTGAATGGCTCGAAAACAACCAAGTATTCAAAAATTACATCAAACTACCATTGAAAGTATACACAATTTCCAATAAATTTCTATTCAAGATTTTTTTCTGCGCCAACCCATTTGGACTCAAGCGCTAGTCTAAAATTGACGTATTTTTACTGTTTTCGAAAATCCACTCGAAAGCGCTAAGAAATTACTTTGTGTGGACTTTTGTCTGTAACATGAACCAAGATATACTTTGGTGATGGTCTTTGATGCGCTGAGCTCGAATCTGGCCTTGGAATTGCTAAATCACGTTACGTTTTTGAGATTTTCGAATGTAAAGATTTAAAAGAATTTAATTTTTTTATGCAAATTTGAAGTTATATTTTTTTCTCGAGGTAATTTTTTTTTTCGAAAAAATGTTTATGGTCAATTCTATTCTATTTTATTTGAATCTTTCAAATACTTCCATTCGTCCTCGAGAAATCGTTGGTTTTCGTCTTACTACCTAATTCGAAAAATCCAGTCAATTTGTGCTCAGAAGGGCAAATTGTGGGATTTTTCAAATTAGGTAGTAAAACGAAAGGAAAACGATTTCTCGAAGACAAATGAAGGTTTTTGAAAGATTCATACTTCAGAATGACAATAAACATTTTTTCGAAAAAAATTACCCCGAGAAAAAAAATCCCCAAATTTGTATAAAAAATGCATTTATTTTAAATTTTTAGATTTGATTATCTCAAAACGTGATGTGATAGAGCAATTTCAAGGCCAGATTCGAACTCAGCGCGTCAAAGACCATCAGAAAAATATATCTTGGTTCATATGTTACAGACGAAATGGGTTTTCGCAGAAAAAACTTTAAATAGGGATTTATTAGAAATTGTGTATGCTTTCAATGTTGGCTTGATGTTATTTTCGAATAGTTGATAGTTTTCGAGCTACTAGTGAAAAACTCCCAAAAAATGCATTTTTGCACCATTCCTTGTATTTTTTTCCATGTTGCGTCACGAAATTTTGTTTGCAAACCTCAGATTCGGATTCAGCACCTCCGAAAACATAGAGGAGCAAACAAAGCAAAACTACCCCACAATTTGAATGGTAAAAATACAATATGACTGGACTATCTCATGTGTACAAAAGAACAATTTTGAGTGTTTTCCAGTTTTACATACATGAATTCTTGCAAGAAAACATGCTTGAACTCAGAGCAGATATTAGCAATGTTATTGCTCTCCATTTGGTTAGTCTCGAAAGATCCATGCTGGATAACTTTCCAGATATAAATACTGACGTCGAGTGGGTACAAAAGCCATTTCTAATGAAAACCATCAAGTCAATGACCCTGAATATACCAGGAAAACGAATCCCTGATAGATCTGCAGAGCTCCTCTTCATAAAAATTTGTATTTACATATTAAATTTTTGTTACAACGTACCGCTGTGGAGTATAGGCTTTTCAGCGTATACTTACACAAAAACTAAATACAGATCGAGTCTGGACGCTGCCCCAGATATGCGAATACAACTTTCGGACATAGAAGTTAATTTATAAACAATTATAAATCAAACAATGAAGTAGATTCATTCTTCAAAATAAATAAAAATTGATTTTGAAATTTGTTGTTTTTCATTTTGTACTATTGTCAGGATGGGGTTCCGAAATATATTTGGGCATTGTATCGGGTTCCACAGCTTAAAAAGTTTGGGAACCGCTGCTCTAAGCTATCGACGCTATTGAAAATAGCTAGATTTAAACTTTACTTTTAGTAGTCACTCCGATATATTACTTTAAATAAACTGGGAAGCCGAAAACGTGTTATCACCTCCACAGTACGAGATCGACTGCGACTTGTTTTGATCTTCTGCACTAAATTCACACCTTGATACAGCTCATAGAGCTTGCGACGTGGTGTGTGAAGTTGGCATGATATTTTTGAGCTAGACCAATGGAGCCATGGCAGAAATTTGCAGTTTTTTTGCATTTTTATGCATTTCTTTTCCGGATTTTGCAGTTCACCAAATTGTGGGTGTAGCCGACTGTTCTGCTAACTTCATTGTGAAGTAAGCAGTGCCTGCCCTTTAGTTTCAGCTAATTTGCATTTCAAGAAAAATTAATGTTCAAATTTTGAAGTCCAAATTTGAAAAAAAGTCGAATAAACTCATGGTTCACTGTGAAGTTAGCGGTACATACCTTTTTCTCAGTGAAAGAGCCAGCTAGAAAACTGCAGTTAGGGTCCAAATTAGCAATTTTTCATGCACTTCAAGATAAAATTAAGTTCAAATTTGTATGGCCAAATTTGGCAAAACAATCGATAAATACATTTTGCACTGTTAACGTCACTGTGAAGTTAGCAGTACATATCCTTTTCTCAGAAACTTAACTAGTTAGAAAATTGCAGTTTTTTCTTGTCAAATTTGAACTTCAAAATTTGGACAGAGTTTTTTCTTGAAGTACATCAAAAATTGCAAATTTGGACCCTAAATGCCACCATCTTGAAAACAAGGTTGATTTTGTTTTTATTTAATAACTCGTTGAAATTGCGTTTTTCAAAAAAAATGACCAAAAGACAGATTTTAGACGATTCAATTATCTAAAAAATGAGCCATTAAACAGCTCTGTATGTTTATTAATCTCAAAGTTACAACGGATCAAAGGTCACCAATGTCTCATATATGGTGGGGATTAAATGACGTTTTTAAAGGTTTTTCGCTTATTTGTGAGTTTTTTTGATGATGTCTAGAATATATTTTGCACTGCTCTTGATTGTCTGTAAAATGAGTCTTCTATTCTGACCAAAAAAATTCACAAATAAGCGAAAAACCTTAAAAAAACGTCATTTCATCCCCACCATATATGAGGCATAGGTGACCTTTGATCCGCTGTAACTTTGAGATTAATAAACATACAGAGCTGTTTAATGGCTCATTTTTTAGATAATTTAATCGTCTAAAATCTGTCTTTTGGTCATTTTTTTGAAAAACGCAATTTCAACGAGTTATTAAATAAAAACAAAATCAACCTTGTTTTCAAGATGGCGGCCATTCCCTTTCCCCTACCACCCCAAAAACTTGATTTTACAATAAGGAGTTGTACTTAAACATAAATCACAAAACAAAACTTTCCCAGCGATAAGCAAAAATTTTATAAATTTTTTGGACTTAACTCACTGCTCCATGAAGTTCTCTAACGTTTTTCTCTGAAACAATTGGTTCTACGAAAAAAAGTATGTTAACATTTTTTGTGTAAAATAACATCGGCTTTAATTTTTACCTTCACAATTTTTCAATAAAACCAATAGTTTAGGAGCAATTCCCAAAAAACTGAACTTCAACTCCTTTCACCCCCCCTAAAAAATTTAGCCCCGGGCTAAATTTAGGGTACTTTTCAGGAATGCTTAAGAGGTCATAATAAGCCACTCCACAAAAAATCAGCTTTGTCGCAATTTTTTCGAAGTTTGGCCATTTTGTTGTCTAATTTTCCTGGGCTAATTAATATTGAACTATAATTTATTGAAATTATTTGCTTTTAAGAAACCTACTTTTAAATTAATAAATAAATAAAATAGAAGTTAACACTTAGAACTATGCTGAATTACTGTCAAATTATACTTAACGAAACATAATTACACTCTTGAATTATATAATGAAATCATAAAGACTACTAGTCGTTGAGATATAGATTATACCACACGTAGTTTGCAGCAAGTTAATTTTGAATATTAAAACGTATATATATAAAAGTTGAATCTTGTTCTTTTTAATTTTGTTGAATTTAAAAATTGTGAAAACTATCACAATAAACATTAATATTTACGAGTATGTATATGTAGTTATGAATACTGAAGAGTATTCGTGCCGCAGCGCTGTAAAACCTTAACTAATAAATATATTTAAAAAAGTTTATGGTGAAAATTATTCCTTAAAACACCATCCATAAAAATGGTCTGATGTCATTTTCTAGTAAAATGATTAGAATTTAGAATTTTTTCTCAAACTTTCATGGATTTTCGCTTATAACTTTTTTTATTTTTGGTTCTACGACAAAAATTCATTTGACGAAAGTTGTAGATAATCTTATTTGCAACAAAAATTGTTAACTATTTTTTTTTGTTCGTCAGATAAACCATAAAAACCATTTGAACCCCTTTTTCCAAGATGGCGGCCGCGGGACAAGGGCTGCAACCCCACACACTTGGATTTAACTTTAATCTGAACCCCCCTTGATATCTATAAAAGAAATTGCATCATCTGACAAATGCAACCCCAAATATAACTTTTCAATGGACAACTTAAGATATTACAGTCCTGAATTTGAATCCGAATCGTATAAGAGTCTCTATAGAGCAAGTTAAAAGTTCCCTTCATTCATTTAAGATATTGTTGGTTCTTTAATAAAAACCTGTTTGAAAATGCAATCAGAAGTATGAGAACGCCTGAGAGTATGACAAAATTGCCCCACAGAAACTGAACACGATTTTCATTATCAGTATTCTGCAACTCTTAAATCAGAATATTTTGCATATGAAGATTGCATCGTTGGATCTGCCAAAACTGTCCTGCTTTCAAAAACCAAAAAACAACATGCAACAGCATTTTGGGAGAGAAAGATAAAATATCCTGCGGGTATAGCTTGAAGTGTCCCAACGTATATTCACCAAATGATGCAAAACAAATTATACATATCGCACAGGCACACAAAGATAATAATGTAGAACACTATTAAATGAGAAAATTCTACAATATTCATTAAAGTAGGGCTAACATTATCGATTCTGAGTGACACTCTTGTTCGAGTTTTTAAGGTTCACTAAAGACTATCAATAATGTATACCTTCCAACAATAAATTTGCATTCACTTTTACTTTACAGTTCTTAGCTAGCTATTAAGCTTTTTGTTATTTTGTTTGTATTTTGAAAATTTGGTTCCTACTGTGAGTTGTCTTCGCCATGACGATGCTTTTTTTTCTTGACGAAAATTTAATGGAATAATAATTCTTGTACAAATTTCCTCCAAACCATACACACAGAGGCAAGGTTTTATTCGAAAATATTTTGCATACAGGGCAGACACACCTCGCCGTTCCAGTAAAACCGCAGAAACTGTGGCATGGCGATTAGGTATGACATCGTATTCGTGTATGGAGTAAAAATCTTTTTGAATTTCAAACCCTCCATAGCAGACAGCTCACGCAGAGAGATAATATTAATATGCCATCATGCAATCCTTCGCAGAGAAGATCCAGTGCAGTGAGGATAGTGCAACTTACATGCGATACATGGAAACAAGATATCATAAGCAGCAGCTGCACCCTTAAGTAATTTTACGGAGGAGGTTAACACACGTGTAGGAGTATTGATTTTGAACATTATTTAAACTGATGCTTTCATTTTTGGACATAAGCAACAATCTGTCTGAAATTTAAATTAAAATAACAACTAATAAATATTTCGTGTAATGTAGAGCGAGTTCATGAAGTATTATCACTACCAAGGTTGGTAGAATCCTTAAACGGACTCGGCCGAAATATTAAGAGTCCAATAATCTGCATACCAACATTATTCATACCATTTGTTGAATAGGTGAAAAGCGGTTCCCTTATCCACCAGGTATCCGCTAGACTTCCACCACACCCGCCAGGTATCGGCTAGATGCCCCTAAGGTATCCACTAGGCATCCACTTGGCATCCACCAGCTATCCACAAAGTACCTGATAGGCGTCTGCAAGAGGCGTCCACTAGGCGTCCGTTAGGCATCCATCCGCTGGGCGTCCTCTAGGTATCCGCTAAACGTCTGCCAAGTGTCCGCTAGACGTCCGCTAGGTTTCCTTCGGCTAGGTTTCTGCTATAGATATCCGCTAGGTGTTTGCCTGGTGGACGTCTAGCAGAAACCTGGTTGAAGCCTAGTGGATATCTGGCGAAGGCTTAGTGGATAGTGGACGCCTAGCGGATACCTGGCGAACGCCAAGCAGATACCTAGAGGACGCCTTGCAGGTGCCTTGCGGACTTCTAGTGGATACCTAATGATTTCCGGAACTTACAGTCGTAGAGAGTTCATTTAAGTGTCAAATTGATCGTTTTAACTACCAAAATTGGGTAAACATTATATGGCCACTGAAGGAGGGGGGCAATGGGGCCCTTGCTTCCCTTCACTCTAGGCAATAGGATAGCACTCGACCAACATAATTTAAAATGTTTGTTTTTTGATAAAAAAAAGTAATCTTTTTTTCTTAGAAGTCCGTGATTTGATCCCCCAAAGGAATCCTTCCCCCCCCCCATGGAAAATAAATGCTTCAAACTACATATTGATAAGCACGCACTCACAACATCGGCAAAGTAGTTTGATTACTTAACTTAAATGTTGTTCACGTCGATTTGAACATTCATTAAGTGCTTTGCACGAGGATGAGGAGCCTGTGAGCAGAAAGTCCCGTTCGTCATTCGAAAGTTTTGACTTTAAACGGTGCCGCCTGTTTTGCGAGTGCGAGGTCAATTTTGAGATACATCCAGAAAGAAAAGAACCGTTTAGTTTAGTGGCTTCACTTCACATCATATACTCTGTGCGTTCCATAGCGTCAAGACGATCTGACGATTGGGCAGAGAAAGTGTTGTTGAGGTTTAACAACGAAACTGATCTCGTAGCAGTGGAAGCTCGATATCAAGGCCCTCTCCCCCCCTCTTTTGTTGCCTTTGTAATGTTCCTCAGATTTTGGCAGTTGAAACCTGCAATTTGACACTTAAATCTCTATCTCTCTACGACAGTTAGTTTTCAAAAACAGTTTAAAAAACCCAAAAAATCCAAGATGGCGGCGGTTTTTTCAAGATTGTGGCCAAAACCCACCTCGGGAAGCTTGGGAACTTTCAGATATGAAAAAGGGAAGGTGAATTGCTTTGTTAGCTGATATTCTATCTGGAACATTTTGCTGTAGCTATTATAGTCCTTCAATTTAAGTTCTATTCAGGCTATTTGTTTTATGGTCAGGTACAGTTAAATCAGAGACGTTTAGATCTATCAAGAATGTTGAAGTGCTTTGAAGTGGCGAGCCCTTATTTACGGCAATGTGAATAAAATAATAATGAACATGAATAAACTGTTATCGCAGTCAATATTGATTACTGTCAGTCTAAATCTGGTTAACGGACTCTCTGTGTAATAATATTTTTATATTCAAAAGATTCTTTGCAAAGTAGGTATTTCCAAAGTTACTTATTTGGAAAGATTATGTGTGGTTACGAGGTAAATTGATTTACGACACAAAATAAAAGCACCAAACATTTAACCATAGAACCATATCTTTATCCCTTAAGCTTTCATACTCGGCGAGTAAGTACAATCAAAAGAACAAAGCAAATTCTTCTATAGCTATTTTTCAACTCAATCATCATAAAAAACAAAAACTCAACCCAGCTTAACTTTAATCGCGTAATGTAATCAAAAGTATTGAATAAAAAAAAGGTACTTCAACTCAGCTATCTTAACTACCAAAGCATAAATAATACAAAAACCATAAATAATACAAAAACCAAAGTCAAACCAAAAGAAATCATAATTCACATCAAAAGTCTCAAAAAAAATGTTAAAAATAAAAGAGCACAACTCCTTAGATGAGAGAGGATCCTTATTTGTCCTCATCCTCATATTGTTTTTTTTTTCCTGAAATATTCCCTTAAAATAATTTTGCCTTTTAATAAGGAAAAGCTTTAAACATAACAAATCCATGGTTTATTGTTTTGTTTTTCCTAAGTATAGGCTTCCCTGAATTCCTGTTGATTTTCACTTCAAATCTGAATCTATATCCTCAATATTTATTGCTTCCCCTCAGCCCAAAGTTAGGATCTAAAAGAATATAAAGCAATAAAAACATTTTACACGCATTAATGGCCAAAGATTTATTGTTTTTCGAATAATTTTGTTTTTTTTTCTGTTTGCTTCAATTCACATTTTACTGGGATTTTGATTTATGAGGTAAAACCGGATAACTTTAGTTCATTTATTGTGAATGCGTATATCAGTTTGAATGTGGGTGTTCTTTGAGGTATTATAAGCTCGTCCTTATAGCCAAAAATAATGGAGGCGTTACATCGATTAATTCGTGATGATGTTGATTGAAGTAAGAATTCATAGAATTTTGTGGTGATTATGGAATGAGTCTTTAACAAAGGATCGTGTTTCAAATTCCTATGATTGAAATCAAGATTAAATTATGTTTGCTTTATGTTTATATATATACAAAGCCACCAAGACATCTAATCGGATGAATCAAGTTATTTTTATCTCCAAAGCCCACACAAAGAAGAAATGTAAGCTTACATGGTTCGATTTCAAAAGAAATTCAATTTTTATTTTTAATCATTTCTAAAATTGTAGTCCGGTGCAAGTTCTAGGCATTTTCCTTTCGAACACTTGAAATTCCTTCATGGCTGTCTTGGAAATTGAGAACCAGACTCAGAAGAAAGTGCTTATGACTGGCCGCAGGAGTTGCCTGTAAATCAATATTTTCGCGTCTGTTGGCTTAGTCCAATTCTTATTTTCATCAGAGAGTGGAGACGGTAGAAGGCCCAGCTGGCTCTTTTGAGCACACTTCTTGGGTGTGGGTTGAAGAACCCATGTACTTCTCGTTTCGGTTGGCAGCTATGGTGGATCCGTTTTGGAGTTTCAAAACATTGTTTCTGCACTTTGATGCTGTGCGACTGCCTAGTGTTGGCCCGGATTCCCCATTTCCTGTAGAGCTCAAAGAGTTTGTTGATGGTGACCTCTACTTTCCGAATGAAAAGTAACGGCAACACGTTTATATGTCGTAGGTGAGCGATTCATGAGCATATAGAAGGTTCTGTCAACCTATTGGGACAGGTTGGTCAGATGTCATGAAGCTGTAAAGTGTAGAGTGTAGACTCTGGCTCTAATAGTCCTAATGTGTGGTTAACAGTAGTTCAGTTGAACGAAAAAAATTCTGAAAGGAAGAAAAGAAAAAAGAATTTTGATTAGTGATGGAGTTAAATTTAATAGATGTAGTTTGTGGATAAGAACTTCTATCCATATACTATCGAAGGCAATCCCGACATCCAGAAAGCATCCAAACGATGACACAGTGACTGTTGAGCATTGTGGTGATGTCTTGTTGGAGTTTTAGCGGATGCAACGTCGAATGTCTTTCTCAAAAGCCAAACTGAGTGCCAGGCATGATTGCATTTTCACTGCATAACCTCTATTGAGTGTCTGGAGGATTACTTTCTTCAGTATTTTGCTGATGTTGTTGACGAGTGATATAGGCCTTTAGTTGAACAACAAGTTTGGAAGCTCCTTTCTTCAGGATCAACACTATCTTCACTGTTTTCGACTTCTGAGAGACATGTATTCACGTTTCGAGCTCTCTAGAATTGATAATCATCATTTTTTAGATAGATGTCTATATTTGTAACCACGTTCGTCTTTTCCCCCAATCGTCACTCAGAGGAAAATTTAGATAAATAATTAACCAGTGCCTTGCTTAATTAACAAGGTGCATAGTCCCATTTAAAAATACTGCAATTTCAGAAATTTTCCTGATTTTAATAACCTGTGCACCCACCCAAGTGCAAATAGATTTAACCCAAACGCAAATAGAATTAACCCGATCGCAATTCGAATTAAACAAAACGCAAATAGAGTTTAACTATTAACAAATCATTTTAACCAAAACGCAAATTGAATTAACCCGGGCTCAACTTGTTGTTCCAGCTGTGTGGTGAAGAAATGGAAGGCTTATAACAGTAGGAAAAGTTCACCATAAGATTTTGACAAAACCTCAATTGTAAATTCAACTAGTTTTGCGCATTTCTCCAAGAACTTAACGAACAAATAAAAGGCCAATCCCTTAATAATGGCTTTTTAACAATTATGGATAGTACCAAAATCCATTAGACCCAAAAAGTACACCTGGAACAATAAATCAAGCTAAGGTTAATTCAATTTGCATTTTGGTTAAACTAATTTATTGTTAATAGCTTAACTCTATTTGCGTTTTGTTTATTTCGAATTGCGATTGGGTTTATTCTATTTGCGTTTGGGTTAAATCTATTTGCGCTTGGGAGAAACTTATTTGCGTTTAAATTAAACCTATTTGCGATTTGGTTAATTTAATGTGCGAGTGCTATAAACTCAAACAGTAAGTGAGTGCCATCAATGATCGAATGAATGAGTAACCACTTAAGGAAGATATTTTGACAATTTCATACGTATCCTTAAAACGATGCGATTTTTAATCGTTTCTCTTTTTTGGCTTTCTTTAAAATAATTAATAAATCGATAAATATTCATTATACATTGATTATAAGAAATAGTAGGATAATCAAACAAAATGGTTTGACTTAAATGGTTGCTTTGGCCAGTATCAATAATATATTTTGGCCAATATCTTTGGAACGCCATAAAATTTTGCTTAGTATTTTGGGTGCGCAATTCCAATTAAATTTTCGTTTTTACAGTAGAAGAGTTTTTAAGAAAAATTATTTATAGTAAGACTATAAACAATAAATCCATTTATTTCTTAATTTTTATGGAGCTTATGAATAAAATTCAATTGAAATAGGTTATTCTGGAGTTTTCGTTTTAACAGTACATCACCAAGTAGATGCCTGTCAAAATTTAGTCTATAATATAATTGTTCGCCACATTATTCTCGAGCTAGATTTGTACATCTTATTTTATTTATGAGATTTTTTGTGGACTTTACTTTGTTATAATGAAAATCGAAAACGAGAGCTTTCTCGAATTTTATTTTATCATATTAACTTGAAATATTTAAAAAAAAATTCTTTTCAATGGAGTAAAATTCGTATTCAAACAACAGCTATTTTATGTGATATTCTGCACAAAAAAGCTATGTTAAAATAGAGCTAGAATTTTAGCTGTTTGAGGAGAAATGTGGGAGCTAAAATTCAGCACGATCTGCGTACTGCCTAAATGTATAAATTCTACAAAAAAAAAAACATTCAGTATAAAAAGACAGACATTTGAATTATCCTAACAACTTTTTGTACAGCGTATGAATTTATCTTGTTATTATCTACAGCTGCCCCTTTTCCAATGATAAAACTTTTCATTTTGTATTATGAAACAATTGTTTGACTTTGCCGACTCTATCTTACATTCTGAGAAAAGAAAATTAGTATTGTGAGATATCTAAAATAGGAGTCTCGAATTTGATAATATTTAAGGTGAAAAACGTTTGCCTTGGTCCAAGCCACCCATTGAGTCATTAATTTTCCCTCAATTAATAAACTAGGCCTATAGTTTATTAATTGAGAATGGAGAAATAATATTTTTGGGTACAAAAACCATCTGCATGCAAATAATGCCCTGAGGTGAATATATTTTTTTTATGTAAGCCGACCGTAAAAAAAAACATTTTATTCACCACACTTTTTTTCGCATGCAAAACAATTTCCCATTGTTTTGCATGACATCTCATGACAGCAATGGTCTTTTCTGTTGCCATAAACTGTAAACTTTTTTGTTGCATGAAACTGTAAAATATAAGCATACAAAAATCCAAAACAATCCTATATTTAATGCCACTCGCAAAGAAATGCGCTTTCAATTCTATCGAAATAATTTGTAGTAAAAAATCAATCTACAACGTTTCGTCTTGTCGGATGAAAAATAAGTGTTTTCTAAATCAGAAGGGGATATAACTCTTATGAGAAAAGATGAACTTATACACATCCGCCCCCTCTGATTCAGAAAACACTTTTTTGTCAAACCACGACAATGGAAAAAAGTATACCTTTGTTTTTTGAATTCTCATCCCGATCCAAGTCGGTCGTATAGTTTTAGAATGAGAGGTTATTTTATCCAAGCGCAGCGCTAAATGTTTGCGTAAGTGCTGTGGTCAAAGTTTGAAACTTAAGTTGGCGATGAATTTTTTATACACTTACTTGAACTTAGGGACTTACGAGAGAGTTTGACCTCTGACAATCATTGTTCAAAATTGCAGGCTAAATATTTCTTTTATGCACACTTTTTCTTTCCGACCAATAGGCATTGAAATAAATCGATGTTAAAAACTCACGTCAAACTTTACAAGGAACAAAATTAACTAATAAAGTTTTTTTTTTACTAAACTAAAAGAAATTATTGAAAGTTTTTGTTTTAATAAATCTTTGAAAAAAGTTGTATCTTTGTCTCATCTCCAGTTCCTCCGTCACTCCATCAGGCACCCAATATCAAAACAAAATCAAAGTTATTTAAAAAAATGTTGTTGCTTTGTACCTGTTCCAGGCGAAAAAGTACTTTTTTTTTAAAGATCAATAGTAATTCTAATCCCGCTGCTAATCCCGGACTCATAAGCAAAATATTAAATTCCATTCAAAACCTATGTATAACATCATACTTCGAAAATAGAGATCATTTGTATTCCCTTAATTTACTTTAAAAAAAATATTTATGTTTACGCAGTATTCCTTTTACATATGTATATATTCTGCTATTTCTCTTTGACTTTTTATTTGTGTAAACCGAATATACCCACTCGACTAGTGCAAAAAAAAAAAAAACTTTTCCACATCTCACATATTTTTTTTTATTAAATATTCAAAACTATAATAAAAGGAAAAACCTTTTATTTAGTTTTGCATTCAGACAAAACCCGCATATTTTAGGAAAAAAAAAATAAAGTAAAGTAAATAAATTAAGGAAATTCTCATTCATTCGCTTATTTCTTCCTTAACTTAAGATACCCTCTAGAGAGGTTACCCGCATGTTTTTGTACAACATTTCTATTCCATTATATATACATATATGTATGTAGGTACATTTACCCTGAAACAAAAACCCGAAAAAAAAAAAAAAAAAAAACCATATCCCTTAAGAACATAACCCACACCCACAAAAACACCAGGATGGTTATCATAAAAAATGATTTCTATGACCTTTAGCTATGTATTGGCACGCACTTTATTAGAATCGTTATGATTCTTTCGTCGCACACTTAGCCTTATACAAAAACCATCAGCATCAAAATCAATTCCCCGAGTATAATGCCCTAGAGTACCTAACCTTACATATTATATACTCGTACTCGTATGTATATACATTTATTATACTGAATCCAAAAACTCGAATAACATCAGGAAAAGGACTTGTGACGGAGATTATTTTATTCTTCTTCAATACTCACTCAGAGGCTAAGGACATGCGAGGATGGATGTAATCTAAAGTGAACAATAGGGTCCCTCTGCAAAATGACATTAAACGTTTTTTCTTCGTTTTTTATTTTTATTTTTTTTTTTGCTTACGTTTAACTTTGCACCACATGGGATAAAAGTGTCATTTAATATTGTTGAGGACAGAGAAGCATGAAATAACATGAAAATGATTTTTGATTTTAAATGAACGTCGTCGCTCGTAAAGCTTATCGGATGATGATTAATGATCCACAACAACAAAACAAAAATATTAATAACGTAAAGTTACGTTAGTATACGATACTGAAGTTTTGGGCATTGAAAATAATATTTATTTAATACATATTATATCAAAGACACTCATTGTTCTATTTGCTTCGTCAGGGATAGAAGATAAGTTTGAGAATATATGAAGTTTCAATATTTAGGTTCAACTTAAGACTTTTTACTTCGATTAAAAATGAGAATTAATGAGTTGATTGACGTTATCCAACATTAGTTTTGAAGTTCTGACTATCGAAAACGAAACGTGTTGTTCGGCCAAAAAAGAATCTCTGTAGTCTGTACTTAACAGTGCGTCCGAAATTGGGTTCAAGAATAAACTGATGCGCATTCCTGGAAGTGCGAGTATTACGGTGGAATTGTTTTAGGAGAGGAATACAGCTGGCTGTTTCGCTAGAACACTGTTTATAAAAATAACGATAAAATAAGAATAGACATGAAAATTACGACGGTGACGGTTCTTTTTTGAATTCTATCTACCGTGTGTCCAATGTGTAAAATTGTGGTTAACTTTGATATCCACCATGGCCAAAATTTGAAATTACTGAGGTGAATATAGACGTGATGTACTCATGAAGGAGTGAGGGAGATGAATGTAGATGAATATTTTATTGTGCTGTCCAACTAAAATCAAATGAAAAGATTAAGGAATGTAGACAAAGACCTTAAAAAAAATGTGTATAAGTAGAAATTCAAGAAAATAACATAAAGAAATATTCAAAAATATTTATTTGCATAGGTAGGGTCTCATGGTTCTTTTCAAGGTATACATTTCTAAACGCAGGTAAATGCTTGAGGCACTTTGAATTACTTCCTTTTAAAATTTCGAATTTCTCTCCGCCGCCCGTTAGCTTGAATAACATGTGATAAATCCTTGATAATGCAAAAGAATCAATCAAATTTATTGAAAATCCTTTTTTTGTTTGGCTTACTGCAGGCGCGGATCCAGGATTTCATTCAGGGGGGGGCAATTTTCGTGAGTTTCCAAAATCTTTATGAGGTCTACAGAAAATTTGAGTACACTTCATATCGCTCTACACGCCTGGTCACACAAAGCAATGTGAGTTGATGAGTTCGAAATTTGAAGAAAACATAAACTCTTTCATAACTACAATAGTTCTCGAACAGAGGGTACTCTGAACTTTGTGAAATGATTTTTTGTGGTTTGTAGCTATAGCATGGTGTCTTTACAGCGGTTTTGAGTTCCCTCTGGATCTACAATTATGTTCGGAAAACATAATGGTACAGTGGTATGTTCCTATTCAGACACATGACGTTCGAGTTCGAGCGAAATTTCAAGCCTCTTATTTAGCTGGCAACCTAACCTAACCTTGCTTGTAAAAGGCCATTTTCGAAAACGTCATCAGCGTAATGCAATTTGCTAAAGTCTTATGTTCGAAAACATCATGTGTGGTGCAATTCTGCAGTGAAAAATCGAGTTGGAAACAAAAATATTGAGAAGCCAGAGAACGTGTTCATAAAGGTCAAATGCGTTTGCAAGAAAATTGAAGGACGTTGATAAAAAAGATTTTGTGCAAACAAAACCATTGCATTAATTTGACAATATCTGTATTTTAGTTGAACTAAAATTATAGACCGAAACCGAGATCAACCGTATCGTTTGCTCAGATGCCTTCGTCCATCAATACAAAACCAAACTTTCCAACATTGAAATAAAACACAATAATGATTATAGTGAAAAATACAAAGAAAATACCACTCTTCATTAAAACTTTCCGTCCGACCTTCTCGATTGTGACTAACTTTCGTTATACATTTCATTAACAATATACTTAGCATTCGTTAAGTTTTAATATAAATGTGTCATATAAGATATAAGCTCAAAGCAGCATCGACTACAGAGTTGCCAGACTCAATATTTGCGTCGAAAAATGGCAATCATTTGACAATCGAATTGACGAAACAACTATCCTTTCCTTAGGTATAAAAGTTCCGATCCAACTTCTCCTCGGCAGTGACTGCTGTAGTCGTTTCCTGGTTTTTCTCCAATCTTCTTCGTTGGATTCGCACTCTTCGGTAGTTTAATAATATGGAACACGGAAGTTCCCAAAACACGTCCATAAAAGCGACAAAATTCTCACATCAAAAACGTATCGTATGGCTAAGACAGATGTACAGCACGTCTGCACGCATCGCTGCGTACAGCGCCGAACTCGAAACACATGTGCATACTCTTAAGGTGCGTATCCATTTCAGAGTAAAAAGGCGGTGAGCAGCTCTGAAGAAGTTCTCGAGAGTAAAACTCTAAAGTGGACACAGACACGGTCATGAAATTAGCTAACCAGAGGGGAAGACAGATATCCGAGAGTCGCTCTCGAGAGTTTTCTAGTAAAAGTACTCCCTCAATGGAAACGTACATTTTAATATTTATCACAAAAAAATTTTTTGGTGTTTCTCAATAACTTTTATTCATAAATGTAGTTTATTATTTTAACTTTAATGAGCTATCTTTATCCTGTAGATCCGGGCATTTGAAGCAAAATTAGAAATTTTTGAAGGTAATTACTCGTAAATCGACGTATTTTAAAGATTTAATTTTCTTTTAATTAAAATCAACTTCAAGGTTGAAAATTTAGATGAGTGTCCCTGTCGCCTCTCCCGTTACATTTAAGTATAAAAAACCACTCACTAATTTGTAGAGTAGTGTTGGAGGTTGAGGAATACACTATTTTCCAAATTGTGAAATTTTTCGTTCAAAGCATATTGAAAAGTGAAAGTGAAATCGATTTGGGATTCAACCTGCTCCCTAGTATGAAATAAATTGACTTTTCTCACAAAATGTTATATAAATAGTAATGTAGCCTGACATTCATCTTTTAATTAAATACCTTAACTTTTAAAATCGAGATCAAAAGCCGAAGTTATAAGCTTTCCACTCAGTCGATTTAAAGGCGCTATTTGTGCATAGTGGAACTTTTCTTAGCTTAACCTGGTCAGCCAGCGGCCAAAGAACAACCACTCATTGCTGGAACGCTGCACTGCCCAAACGTATAACGAAATAACCTTTCTTTTTGATAAAATTTTATTAAAGTCATATTTTATGCTTCGTTTGTTCTTGCCCAGGGGGGGGCAATTGCAGCCATTATTGCCCCCCCCCCCCCCTTGTAACCGCGCCTGGCTTACTGTCATTTCGGATAAAATGCAACAACAAAACTAATGGCAAATGTATGTTTTAAAAAATCAAATGTAACTCAATTATTGACACAGCTACAACCTTACATTTTATTCACCCCTAATAAAAAGTTTAAAATTTAACTGGTATCACACGGCCTTAAAGGCTAAAATGGGTTGCTGGAGCACTTGCCCAAATATGAGAATTATATTCAAGCTAAATGAATAAAGGCTTAGTATATTCGAAGAAAACCTAAACACTTCACAGCGTTTTTGGCGACATGGAATATGTGATAACTCTACCGAAGATGATCTGTGATGCACATACCTACCCAGAAATTAAAGCTGTTCCGTTTCTTCGATGCAAGTACAAGTAGCGCTCATGGATAGCGGCATTGGAGGTGTGTTCCGGTTTGGTGACAGTAAACTGCATAGTGTTTTTGAAGCATTAAACACTAAAATGTTTTTATTCCCCACTGGACTCTGGACAATGCTGTTAAGATCAGAATTTAATGAGCTTATCATACGCTGCTGTTCAAGTTCCACATCTGAATAATGCTGTCATTAGCAAAACAATTTAATGGATTAAAAGATTCAGAAAAGAGATTGTTTGAAAATAACTTAGCATAAAAAACACTTTATTATTTTTGTTTTCATCACTAACTCAATTTGAATTCTATTAAATTATTTTTGTAGTTTGTTATTAATTTTCGTCATTCAATTTTAATCGCTTCAATAAGAAACAACATTTGTAAATAAAATATAGTTTGAAAAGAAAATTGGATTTCGAGAACTTATTATTTGTGCTTCATAAGCTGGTCCTTCGTGCATTCTTATACATAATTTTTGGTCCGTATCGAGCCGGATATTTGATGAATCATTCGCAAAACTCACATCGAATTTTGGATATTTTGGAAATTTCGAGACTCATTGCTCCTTACTATCGCACTTCATCGCTCATCGTGGGATTCCTTTCATTGAAAACATCATTGAAATAATTTCGTCATCGTTTGGACAACCATCGTGGGAGTTTCTGGAATATCTATTTAGAAAACATCGTTTTGGATTCATTTTGCTGTTCTTTGGTCAATCTTCCAGGGATTTGGAATTCGTTAAATTTTCATTGTGTTGGTAAACCCTCACGGATATATGTATGTATTTCTTTGTTGCATATATTATTTATTTATTCAAAATTAAAACATAAACTAAGCAGTGACGTAATACCATAGACATTTCTAAAAATAAATTATTCCTTTCGGCCCATTCCATTTTTTAAAATTTGAACATTGAATAATAGTTAATAAAATGGCTTCAAAGCAAGATTTTTCGGTTCTTCGTAATGTGCGTGGCAACATGAAAAGTTCGCTAACAAAGGCAGCCTCCTTTACGGAGAAAATTTCGGATATTGATAGTAAAGAGGTCCTTGAGGTGCGAATGGAAAAATTAGATGAACTTTGGTCAAAATTTAATGAGTCTCAAGAACAATTTTATAAATTTGAAGGTGAAGAAGGGTACGTAGACCCAGAAGCTGAATTTGAAAAATTTGAATCTAAATACATCGCGGTTAAATCGGTTCTACTTTCAGAAATTCGAAAGAGACAGGGACAGAACAATATCCCCAGTGTTTCGAATACGTGTTCTGAAAACAAAAACAATTCGTGCGCCCCACAAATTACTCAAATAGACCATCTTCCCCAAATTTATATTGAACCTTTCACGGGCACTAGCTATCAAGATTGGCCCGCGTTCAGAGATATGTTTCTAAGTGCAATCCATAAAAAGCAATCGTTATCGCCAATTCAAAAATTCCATTTACTTCGTTCTCATCTTCGTGGTCAAGCACTTAATTTAATATCTCAGATACCAATGTCAGATGTCACTTATGAACAGGCTTGGGAAAGGTTGGAAAAGAGATACAATCGACCAAGATTTATCATAAACAGTCTAGTAGAAACCTTTATGCACCAGCCCACTCTTCAGACTTCAAATGTTAAAACTCTTCGAAAAATATCTGATGTTTCGGATGAAATTGTTCGTAGTCTTGACTCGTTTAAGTCTCTTGGTAGGGATCCATGGATGATACATGTGCTAGTCAGTAAGGTAGATCAAGAAACCCGTCAAGCCTGGTCAACTGAAAGCTTAGATGTAGAAAACCCTACCATCAACCAGTTTTTAACTTTTTTGGAACGTCGCTGTGAGGCTCTCGAATCATGCAAGGGAAATGTTCGTGAATCGAAAGAAAATAAATCTTCTCTTAAGACCTTGCATGTAACATCTTCGAACCAATGTCCAAAATGCAAAAAACCACATGCTCTTTTCCAATGCCCAGACTTTTTGTCTATGACAATTGAAAATAAACGAGATTTTGTCAAATCGAATCGACTCTGCTTTAATTGTCTACGTAGTGGACACAATTCGGCAAACTGTCAGTCAAAGTCCAGATGTAAGACTTGTAATTCAAGACATCATACTCTCGTGCATTTTGCTATATCGAACTCAAACTCAAGCAATCATAATTTACCATCGGAATCCATTCCTGCATCGAACTACCCTCTCTATTCGAATCCTGTTCAAAATACAAACCCATATATTTCGCATCATTCGCTACAGAACAATCGACCCTTGTCTCAAACGTTGCTTCCAACTGCAGTTGGTAGAATTCTTGATGCCAATGGAAAATACCAGTTTGTAAGAATTCTCATTGACTCGGGTTCGCAAGTTTCCTTCATCACAGAAGCTTGTGCTCAAAGACTTGGACTTAAAAGGACAAACGCTCGCATTCCCATTTGTGGGATTGGTGGATCAAATTCGGGTCAATCAAGAGGTTTGATTTCAATAAATATCGCTTCGTGTTATGACTCAGTTAGCATCGCTGTAGAAACATTTATTTTATCCACTATTACGACACAACTTCCTGCTCTTTCATTCAACATAGAAGATTGGGCACATATTGCAAACCTTGAATTAGCTGATCCGTTGTTTTATCAATCTGCCAACATAGATATTTTACTTGGAGCAGATAAGGTTTGGGATATCTTAGAGAGTGAACAAATTCGAAGCAGTAAAGGTCACCCTATTGCTCAAAAAACTATGTTCGGTTGGGTGTTGGCAGGAAAACTTGTTTCGGGAATAAATCAAAATATTCAATCGCATCATTCAACTGTCGACATAGATTCAATCTTACAATCCTTCTGGACCATCGAAGAAGTTGATTCAAAAACTAAGAGTTCGACTGAAGTTGAAGACATCGAAGATCATTTTTCCAAAACGCATCGAAGAAACTCTGATGGAAAGTATATCGTGAAACTTCCCTTTAAAAAACTTCCAATTTTTGGTGATACTGTTAGGGGTGCTATGGAAAGAAAGTTTTCAAAGGATGAGTCCCTTTCTGTTCAGTATTCAAAATTTATGAATGAATATTTATCGCTAGGCCACATGGTCAAAATTCCACAATCAGAAGTCTCAAAATCAAATGTTTATTACTTGCCCCATCATGCAGTTTTGAAATTGGACAGTCCAACAACAAAACTTCGTGTCGTATTTGATGGTTCGTTCAAAGATACAAACGGAAATTCGTTAAACGATTTGCTCATGATAGGCCCTCCCATACAACGCAATCTCTTCTCTGTTTCACTAAGATTTCGCCGACACGTATTCGTTTTCACAGCTGACATTGTTAAAATGTTTCGGCAAATTTGGATGGCGCCTGAAGACACTGAATTTCAAAGAATCGTTTGGCGGAGGTCACCATCTGATCCAATAGAACACTTTCGGTTATGCACGGTCACATACGGAACCGCGTGTGCTCCATATCAGTCGGTACGCGTTTTAGAACAACTTGCCAATGACTATCGAAAAGACTTTCCCGTCGCGGCAGAAATTTTATCAAATGATTTTTATGTCGATGATGTTGCTTCAGGTGGAGACTCACTCCCTGATGCAATATTCAAAATAAATAGTTTAATGGAACTTCTTCGTAAAGGTGGATTCGAGTTAAGCAAATGGCAAAGTAATTGCAAACAAATACTTCCACCAGGTGACTCTAATCAAAATCAAGACATTACCCTCGGTTATGACTCGAATTCGTTAGTTAAAGTACTCGGTTTGTACTGGAACTCTAATCAAGATACTTTTTCGTTTCGCTTAGATATAAACCCAAATGAACCGTTAACAAAACGCCAAATTCTTAAAGATGTAGCACGAATTTTCGATCCTCTCGGATTTTTGGCTCCATCAGTCGTGCAACTGAAAATCATATTTCAAGAATTGTGGCTTCTAAAACTCGACTGGGATGATTCGCTCCCAAATTGCATTGCTTCGAAGTGGTGTAAGTATCGTGAAGAACTTCCACTGCTAACAAACATTCGAATAGCTCGCTTTATCGGCATAATCAATACATCGTTTCAACTGCACGGTTTTTCAGATGCTTCATCGTCCGCATACTCAGCAGTTATTTACGCGCGTTATATTTCATCAAATGGTGAAATCAAAACAAACCTAGTTGCAGCTAAGACTAGAGTTGCTCCTTTAAAACAACTCACCATCCCACGCTTGGAACTATGTGGAGCACTTTTGCTTGCCCGTTTGATGGACTCAGTTCAAAAATCATTAAACACAAAGTTTTCTAATATCTATGCCTGGTGTGACTCAAAGGTCGTTTTATCATGGCTTTCATCACCACCTCGACGTTGGGAAATCTTTATTGGCAATAGATGCTCTGAAATTCTCGATACAATTCCCAGAAACAGGTGGTTTCACGTCAAATCAGCACAAAATCCTGCAGATTGTGCTTCGCGGGGTATCACACCATCAGCTCTAATCAAACATCCCATTTGGTGGACAGGTCCCCAATGGTTAAGGGAAACAGAAGATCAATGGCCAATCATTCATCACAGCGAAGAACATCCTGATTGCAGACAAGAAGAAAAAAAACAATTTCAGTGTTCCCTTTGTGTTATTCCCCTTCATGATTATCATCCCATTGCGAAAATTCCATCTCGTGTTTCGTCTTGGTATCGTCTCATTCGCGCCGTCGCTTTCGTGTTTCGCTTCCGTTCAAGATTGAGGAAACAACTCAATGAAAAATCTCTTCACATTCGCCCTTATGAACTATATAATGCTAAACGAGAAATCATCAAATGGTTTCAACATATGTACTTTAAAGACGATATAGACTTTTATAAAAGAAATGGCAATTTTCCCAAAAATAGCAAAATTTTGAACCTGGCACCATTTTTCGATAAAGATGACATCCTTAGGGTAGGTGGTCGGATAGATGAAGCTCATCTATCTTTTAATGTGAAACATCCAATAATAATACCAAAAGGACATGATATAACAAATCTTATACTGGCTGATTTTCATGAACGTTACTTACATGCAGGAGTATCAACATTATTTACTTTGATTCGACAAGAATATTGGATCTTGGGTTGTAGAAATCTTTTACGCAAATTGAGCCACAAATGCGTTAAATGTTTTAAGCAGAAGAGGAAACAAGTCGCAACTCAGATCATGGGAAATCTTCCTGGACCACGTATTCAACAGAGCAGACCCTTCACACATTGCGGTGTTGATTATGCTGGACCTATCTTAATAAAAACTAAAATCGGTCGAAAAACATCAAACACCAAAGGATACATCTCACTATTTGTATGTCTTGCCACTAAGGCTATACATTTGGAGCTCGTCAGTGATCTGACAACTGACGCATTTCTGGCAGCTCTTCGTCGGTTTGTTGCACGTCGAGGAAGGCCGTCTCACATGTACTCGGACAACGGCACAAACTTCCACGGCTCGGCAAAAAAGCTCACTGAAATGCATCGAATTACTCTGTATGAACAACATAATTCACTGATAGCAGAATCTCTCTCTCGCGAATCAATCACTTGGCACTTCATTCCACCATCAGCTCCTCACTTTGGTGGTCTATGGGAGGCTGGGGTTAAATCTGTGAAGCAGCACCTGCACCGTGTTATTGGTGCTGATATTCTTTCGTTCGAAGATCTTTATACTCTATTAACCCAGATAGAATCTCTTTTAAATTCCCGACCTTTATGCCTAAAATCTGATAATGACTTTGATCCATTAACACCCGCTCATTTCATTATAGGTGAATCCTACTCAGCAATTCCTGAACCCTCTCTAAGTCACATTCCACAGAATCGTCTTTCGAATTGGCAATCACTACAGTCGAAAATACAGGGCTACTGGAAACGTTGGAGCATGGAATATATAACATCACTGCAGCAACGACCACGTTGGACACAACATCAACGTGATTTGGAAATAGACGACCTTGTCATTATCAAAGAACCAAACCTTCCACCTGGAAAATGGGCCATGGGACGTGTAGTCAAAACGCATCCTGGCAATGATGGGCACATTAGAGTGGTTACTCTTCGTACTGCACATGGAAATTTCATTCGGCCAATTCACAAGTTGGCATTACTACCTCTTAGCTGAAACTGTGTTCCAGGGGCGGCGGAATGTTTGAAAATAACTTAGCATAAAAAACACTTTATTATTTTTGTTTTCATCACTAACTCAATTTGAATTCTATTAAATTATTTTTGTAGTTTGTTATTAATTTTCGTCATTCAATTTTAATCGCTTCAATAAGAAACAACATTTGTAAATAAAATATAGTTTGAAAAGAAAATTGGATTTCGAGAACTTATTATTTGTGCTTCATAAGCTGGTCCTTCGTGCATTCTTATACAGAGATAATTAATGGAAATGAGAAAGAGAGTCGGAGATAAAACGGAGCCCTGGGGCACACCAGCATTTATTTTATGAATATCAGACTTGAAACCATTCAATACAACTTGTATTGAGCGGTCCAAAAGGTAATTTCTAATCCAACGAAGATAAGATTCATCAATACCAAAATTTCGATAAGAGAGCTTGGAGCCAAACTCTTTCAAACGCGTTTGAAATAAAATATAGCCTCAGATCACCAGGACGTAAGTGCAGTTCGTCGATAGTTGGAGGGAGACAAGGATTCAACTTTTTTAGGGATAGGCTGGCCAAATGCTATTTTCCATCCACTCAGAAAGAGACCAATAGAGTAGGACAGATGGAAAAGCTTACGCAGTGACTTTACCAGCGTTGACGAACACCTCTTCAAAACAATGGGAGGGATACTATCAGGGGCAGCGGATTTGTGTACATCAAGATCTTTTAAAACTCTAGCTACTTCACAAGAGCGAAAAAAGCTTTGTCGCAGAAAATCAGTAGCGCTCTCGAGAACAAGAGGAATCATGAAACTCTCTAGCAGCATCGAATTAACTGGTACTGCAAGCAAATTGGATTTTTATAGTCAGTTGACAGCAGGTGGTTTGGTGGTATCATTGAAGATGAACGTACGAACCAAAGAATATTTTTTACACATGACCAAAAATTTTTACTTCCTTTTGGGCATTGTAGTATTTTTTGCCTTAATATCTGAACTTATTCCGGTTTTCCTCAGTGGGGTTGGCCTTATATCATTGGAAACTTACTTCTCGAACCCTGATAGCCTCTTTATACAGCTCGAATCGAACCATGAATTAATTTCTCCTTCGGTTTGAGAGATTTTATCCTGCTCGGAATAAAATTTTTCATACCGCACTGGAGTACACGTCACTACCATGGATGCATAGTGACCAGTTAAAGCTCCTCAAGAAACTATAGAGACCGTCCCAGTTGGCTTTCTCGTATTGCCAAGCGGATCTCATAGACAATATTTCTCTAGCTGCATAGTTTTGACACTAGAAATTAGCAGATATGGCACAATGGTCCAATGTGCTTGGAGGTGATAATCTAATACAGTAGACGCTCAATATAGTGAAGAAATAAAAAAACCAATCCTATTCACTGTTTCGAGATTGTTCACTTTTTCGAGCGGGAGTTTTCTAAGGCTTTTTATAGCCGAATTTTATCCAAAATGCACATTTCGTTCGATGTGAATGTTTTTAATTTGAATTAAGCATTAAACAAGTTTTTCAATCTGGCTTAAACAAAAAAATAGAAAAAAATTCCTCAGAGCTCTCAAGCTATGTAAAATGCTTGCGCGAAATTTTTAACAAATTACGTTTTTAAATAAAATTTTGTGTCTTCACTATTGTGGATAGTTCACTATTTCGAGATTCACTAAATCGAGCGTCTACTGTAGTGTATTTATCAGGGTAAGAGGTAAGAAACAAGTCATAAGTTTTGGGGGATTGACCTGCAACGTCAGAGATAAGAGTTGGCTCGTCAATAAGCTGAGTTAGTACCTCATGATGTTTAGTGCGTA
This sequence comes from Dasysyrphus tricinctus, assembly GCA_963921185.1. Classification (NCBI taxonomy): domain Eukaryota; kingdom Metazoa; phylum Arthropoda; class Insecta; order Diptera; family Syrphidae; genus Dasysyrphus; species Dasysyrphus tricinctus. The sequence continues at coordinate 119,464,150 of OY992533.1, read as the reverse complement.
CGCGTCATGCCGAAGGTGTGGGTTTGATTCCCAGCCGTGCCACCTAAAAACAGAAATGTTTCATCCAAGGTACTGCCTCTTGCGAGGGACTGCCAAATCCTCTAAGAGTATACTTGTCATGAAAAAGTGCTTCTCATCGGACTCGGCAAAAAAAGCTGTAGGTCGCCTCCATTCCTGCCAACAAAACGCACACAGGAATGGTTGTGAGTTGTAAGTCACTAGGCCCCGGTTCTCCACAAGCTGTTGCACCACCCAATTTAATTATTTTTAAGCTGAGTAAGTGGCTTAACTCAGCAAAAACCTCAACATACCATACTTCGGGTGTTTTTTTTGACCAGAAAAGCGAAGCCACGAAGAATTGTGTACAATGAAATCGCCCGCAATGACGATTTCAGTGTGAGGCTAATGAGCAACAATTCTTTGTATGTAGGCATAACCACAATTATTCAACAAAATCATTAAACCCTTTCTATAAAGTCCTAGAAGCATAGGTACAATTGATGAAGCATATCTGATAAATATTGTACGTCAATAAAGTTGCAGAATAAACTATTAAATCAAATAAATGAAATATTTGAAATTATTCAGGATGTTATGTCAAAAATAGATAAATTAGTTTTTCCTTTCATCAAACGCCGGAGAGCGTTCCGTCCAGTGCGGTCTTATACGCTTACCTCATTCATAAACATTTATGTTTATATCTCTAGTTAATTTTTTTAACTATCAAAAGTATTACTATGTTTGCTGAAATCCAAAAACATTTGCTATCAATTTGATTAACAAATTTTCAATGTGTATAAATTTAAGTCAACGCTACTTCTCAGACTATAGAGGGTCTGCTATATGAAATCGGAAATAATATTTTAAATTCTCTGAAAATCTCTATTATTTCGCACTACTTCCTCCACCTATTATATACTCCTACAATGGCAGTTAAACCGAACATTGACAATTTCTACTGAAGCTCTTTCCGCACATGATCCCCTCTTGTCTAATTATAATTGTTGGAGTACATAATTAAATTTCCTAACCATTAAAATGCAATAAATTTCAAATTAGATTATTTTCAACCACTAAGCTGTGCAAAAAATTAAATAATTTTCATATACACATAGAATGAATATAATTCATTTAAATACTCCTCGGTATAATTATGTGGAATGGCCCCAATTTTATCTTTTGAAACTGTATTAACTTTCAAGAAAAAATAAAAATTTAAACAAAAAAACAAAATTCCTCAAAGTCACATTGTAATCTATTTAAAAGTAAACTTTGTGGAATTTTTTTGAAATACAATGGGGTTGTTCTTTTGTTAGTCGATTATCTCTAAATGGATGATGAGAAAATCAATTTGCTAAAAAAAAAATAAACTTTTAATGGGCCTACATAATTAGTTTTAGCGATTAAATTATCTTAGGCTTTGAAGTTGAAAATGCTGCAAGCAAGATAAAAATTAATCTCTTTCCAAAGAAAAGAAATATAAGGAGAATTTATGTTCTAAGACTTGGTAACTTATTGAATCCATATAAGAGTAGCCGTTAAGAATTTTTAGAGCAACAAAAAAAAAAAGTTTAATTTTAACTTATTAAAATATGTTTCAAGGACTATAATTGGAGTTTGGGAAAAGTGTGAACTTTTGTACAAGAAAGCTTAAGAAGGTGCCGGTTCCTACCTATAATTTTAGAATTATTATTTTCATAACTGTCTAGAACCGATAACAAGTTTGGGGTGGAATCAATAATTTAAGTTTGGGTACGAGTATTTGTAGGTACATTTCGTTCCTCCATATATCGAATAAGAAAGTCTGGTAGGTATTTTTCTATACCCATGGTAGGGTGGAGGTAAAAATAACATCCTTTAGAAAATGGAAAAATTTTTAAGTACTGTCAAATCGACAACAAATAAAATTGCAAATACTCCAGGTTGTCAAACTTGTGCTAGCAAAACATTACTCCTGGAGCAATATACAGCAAATGAAAAATCAAAAATTTGAAAATGGAAATTTTGATGTATATAAAGTTAGCAAGACACTTTTGGAAATTCATGTTAAAAACTATTATATCATTAGTTGCTACTTAATTGCGAATTAGTTACGCAAAAAAAAACAATTAATTGCTTTTTTGGTTTAAGAAAAAATGGGTGTCCTGCTAACTTCATATGAACTTAGCAGGATAACTTTCTCAAAAAAGGATATAATCGAGCTGAAAAAACTTGGTTATTGAGAACTAATAAATTGCGATTTAGTTACGCAAGAAAAAAATTAATTGTATTTTTGGTTTGCGAAAAAATGGGTGTCCTGCTAACTTCATATGAACCTAACTTTCTCAAAAATGAAGATAATCCAGCTGACAAAATTTGGTTGTTGAGTACTAATTAATTGCGAATTAGTTACGCAAAAAAAAAATTGTATTGCGTTTTAGGTTTGCGAAAAAATTTGTGTCCTGCCAAGTTGATATGAAGTTAGCAGGACACTCATTTTTTCGCAAACCAAAAATGCAATAAAATTTTTGTTTGCGTAACTAATTCCCAATTAATTAGTTCTCAGTAATCAACTTTTTTCAGCTCGATTATCTTTATTTTTGAGAAAGTTTTCCTGCTAAGTTTATATGAAGTTAGCAGGACACCCATTTTTTCTTAAACCAAAAAAGCAATGAATTTTTTTTGGCGTAACTAATTCGCAATTAAGTAGCAACTAATGATAGGATAGTTTTTAACATGAATTTCCAAAAGTGTCCTGCTAACTTAATATACATAAAATTTTGTAATTATTAAGAATTATTGTTGACTTCATTCCGATATTTTTCAACTGAAATCTTATTTCTTTTAAGCGAATATTGAAAAAGCAAAAAACAAATATTGTTCCACTCATAATCACAAATATCAATAACAAATGAATAAATTTAAAAATTAAAATTTAATCAAAAAAGCAAATAAGTTTCATGCACGCATACTCGTACCTATAAGACAGAATACAAAATTTAAATTGAAAACAAAGTGAACAGTGTTCACGTAGAGGTATTTTTGTTCAGGCTTTTTCCACTATCGTGATTTTGGAATTTGTAAGTATGTAATGTGAAAGGACATCAAATAATCCACCGAAACCAATTCATTGTTAAAAATCATTCCTTTTATTCTGCAGCGTTTTTTCTGCATATTGACACTGTGTTGGTATTTAAAAACAAAAATTCTTCATCACCTGAAGTGTAAATGAATATTGTGTATTGAGGATTATTAATAAGAACAAATTCATGAAATTGAAATACGAGCAACGATAATTTAAAAATCATGTGCAAGCAATTTGTTTTAATATTTTTTCCTTATTATAAGTCTCTTTATGAAATTTTCAAGTCATTTAATATTTAATTTCAACTCGCTTTCCATCGAAGTTTATATTTAATTTGAATTCCTTAACCCCCACCCACATATGTACAATATGATGCAATTTCAGTATTTCCGCTGAAAAAATAACTCCTTTTCTACATCATCATAGCATCCTCTGAAGAACTAACCAAACAAAAACTTTTTCCCAAATAATAATTTCGTATCCAAATAAAATGTGAATATCAACTTTTCTGCATGATGCCTTGTGCCTCTATCCTTGGTGCGAAATTGGAAATTTTCTACTTTCTTCACAGCAACGCACACACATATCCAACTGCATCACACACAATACACTAGTACAAGTCGGCCATGGCTATTCCCAGACCCAGGAGATGATGATGATATACCAATTTATTTGGGAATATTTGAATGTTTTTTCTTTGCACCGCATCAACGCCATCTCTGCATCTGCATGTTGTCATCAAATTCAAACCAAACAATTGCACTTTGAGTGTCGATTTAAGAAGCGGAAATCCAATAAAAGTCAACCGAATACATACAGAGATAATAATATATAGAAAGGAGCCACATTCACACATCGTTGTCGTCTTTGCAAAATGAGGTTATCCACATTGAATCGTGAAAAGAGGAAAATCCCTATGGGAAAATTAGTATACATACATATACCATGCGGATATGAAGGATAATGTTATGTAGATTTGGTGGAACGATGGAGGATTAAATTAAAATTTGTCTTTGCTTTTGAAGTTAAAGAATAATTAAAAGGATTTCCGATTCCGAGTGCTCAGCGTAGAAATAGGGTGTCTCAAAAAATGACGATAACTTTTAATGAGTTCCAAGACCAACTTTTGAAATGTCAGGAAAACTTTGTTTGGTTTTGTAAGATTTTCTCTGGGGCTCATAAATAAAACTTAACACATTAAAACATGATCTTTAAAAATAGCATGACACACCTTTCGACCGAAACAATCCGTTTAGTGTTTGTATGCGAAATATTTAAATTTTTAACATGTTTTTCCCAATACTTATTCACGTTAGTTCAAAATTTAAAAAAGTGAGAAAAGCAAAAAGATGATTTGTCAAAGGAGAATGGGCATTATTGTATGAGTTGCGTCCCATCACTGTTACACTTTCTGATGACCTATATCAATGGAAAGGTCTCAATGAGTGCTATTATTTTTTGTACGGGCATAAGTCTGTATCTTGAGCAGGGAAAGTGTTATAGCCCACTATCTGTTGCACTGCACTATAACTCTATCGCTGCTTAAACTACGTCCCAAGTGTCGAAACACTTTCTGCCATATATCAATGGAAAACTCTCAATGAGTGCTATTTTTTTTTTTTTTTTGTGTGTGGTCTTTAGTCTGTATCTCGTGCAGTAATTGCTCATAATAAATGTTGCACTGCAAAATTTATCTTTCGCTGCACAAGTTGCGTTTCAAGTGTTGTAACACTTTCCGATCTATATCATTGGAAAGGTCTCAATGAGTGCTATTTTTTGTTCTATGAGAATAAGTCTGTATCTCGTGCAGGGAAAGTTTTATATTCCAATAACAGTTAATTCACTGAGAAAACTGAACTATGAGTTATTTAAACAGAAGCATGTTTAACTATATGTTTAAATTAGTACAAATAGAAATCAATTTAAATCTACCTCTTATCTATTCAAATTCAAAAATACTATTATTTTGGGTAAAATCTGTTTAATTCAAAGTAAATCATGTTTAATTATTACATTGGAAGCTACACCTAACTTTTTACATGAATTCAAGCCTACTTGAGTTTGATTTTCGAAAGACCTGTTAAATTATTTTACTCAATTAAAAATGTTAAACATTAAATTAACATGCACGAGTTTGTTTCAAATATAAATGCACTCAAAATATTAAGAAGAAACAGGGATTGAACAGAAATGTTTAATTTAAACTCGAATCAATTTGAATTGAACTCAAAGGAATACAAAACATAACTGTAACTGGCTTATGATTCTTACAGGTACTTTGCGTCTAAAAAAAATTGCAAAAGAATCCGTCGCGACCACGTCGTGCAAAATGTTCAAATAGTTCAAAAATTAGTGCCACCGTAGTGCGTCGGTCAAAAGTTAAAATTCACTAAGTGCGGAACAAAATGTTCAAGCAAATGATAATGAAACGCATATTTTTAATCCAAACAGTATAATTTTGCCCAGATTTTATAAAGACATTGAAAGCTATGCAAAAGAACTTAATTTAAAATTTTGCAAAAAGTGACTTTTAGTTTCAATCCGATTTCTTTAAAAAGTGTAAATTGTTAGTAAGTGAGTTTTAACTTTGAACCGACAGCACGATATGTATGTATGTGTTACAGCTATAGAAAACGCTCCCATCATTACAAATAGAATAAATTCGTATTAAATTCAAAGGATCTAGCATCTATTTGAAAAAACTAACATTGAAATCATTTGTTTTAAACAGAAAACATATTTGACCCAAACACGAAAAATATTCAAAAAAATTAATATGATTCTATTTGAAACAACATCAAATGAATTTGATTAAAACAAACAGAAATATCCTTATGTTAAATAGAAAGCATAGTAAATTTGAACAAAATCATGTTCAAATCGTTTCAACAACGAATTAATACGATTCTATTTAAATTAAATAGAAATCGCTTCCATGCCAAATCATATGTGTTTGAGTTTGAATTAAATATGAATATGTTCAATATTTTTCTCAGTGTACAGTTACTGTTATAGGTGTTATAACACAGTGTAAAAGTAATTGTACTATACACTTTCCTTGCATAAAAACGGTGCAATATACGAAAATTTTACTCGAGTAGTGTATTGTAGAACGTAAAATTTTGTATCGATCTAGTATAGTAAATTTTGCAATTGTTATAGATAGCATATGAGGACGCAACACCACTTTTTCACTTTTTTGTGCATACATTTTGCATATACATTTTGTATGAAAAACAGAAAATTGCTCAAATCCTAGGAGGATTTATATTTTTGAAGCAAACTCTTTTAATATGCAGTTTCTAACAAACAATCGCATAACGGATTTTTTTCCTGCAGCTGTGGTCTCTTATTGTATCTTCTTCTTCATTTTTTCCCGTTTTTAAATTAATTTCATGGCACCTTCTTTTAAGATCTCTATTCAAATGAATAATTTTTTGGTGAAATTATGTCTTGTTTTCTGTATTTTTTATTTGTCATTATTTATTTTGTTGAATGTTTTAGGAAAATTAATATATCTTGAACGGACAACTCTCTTAAACGGACATAAGTGTTGTGACCATCTCTATCCGCCTAAGGGAGGTTTCACTGTACTAGGTAGATACTATATGGCAAATCTCGCATTCGTAAGAAAAACTTAAATCTAGATTTTGCTCAAAGTAAGGGGGTAAGAAATTGGCGTGGGTCTCACGATTCTGTCTGTCCGTTGAGCTACAGTCAAAACGGCTGAATCGATTTCCTTCAAACTTGGTATCTACATTACGTTTTTTGGTCATTTCCCCCACCTAATTTTTAATGTTTCTTAGAACCAAAAATAACAGTAGGTGCAGTACATACGTATATGCCATACAATTATTTTTGACAATATTACATAATCGTATTTTCAAAAACTGCTCCACAACTTTTCTTAAACATAATTTTAAAAATACTACTTGTATTGGTTACCTTTTGATGGCACTTCAAAAACATTTTTTTAATTTTCGATTTTCTTGAAAACGGTACTGATTTTCAAAAAATAATTTTTGGATTCTTAAAAAATGCTCCCGCATTTTTTTTTTTTTTGAAAAACTTAATATTTCCAGAATGATATTTTTGAAACTCGGTATGCAATGGATTTTGAGTAATTGTTCAAGAAAAGATTTTATTTTAATCGAAAAATAACGGTACCTTACATACAAATGTTAAAAAGCCATTAAAGAAAATCTGATTATTCAAAACTCGGCTTGTATTATTTTTATAAAGAAAAGTTCGTAGAGCTTAGAACTTAGCAAGTATTAATAGTTCCTCAAAATAGCTTTTTTAAGGCTTTAGTCCTACAGATTGACGTTTCGTTCGGCTTACTCACTTGAACTCAGCAGTGAAATAGTGACGGCTTTGTCATACGCAATTTGTTTTAAGTTCAGTTCAACTTTCATGAATTTTTCAACGAAAATCCACTGTAAACTATATCCAACAAGATTAAAATACCATTAATCATTGATCATTAATAGTTCCTCCAGAGCCTTGTCTAGGGGTGGGGCAGAGGGGCAGTTGCCCCAGATGCCTTGCTGTAAAAGGCCCTGTTCCAAGAACAGCGCTCCGGCAAACTTAAGTATTCCTTATAAGCTCGATTTTTATATCTAATCTCGACAGAAGATTTCAACTTGTTAAAAGGCCGACTGATCAAAAAATATAAAAACAAAATTTCATCAACTTTTTCAAAATGGCCACAGTGATCGTGATAAAAGCACGTATGAAAATTTTTCTAGGTATAAATTTGAAAAGAAGTAATTTAAAAATATTTTTAATTGATATTACTGACTATTTTTCAGTAAATGCACTTCAAATTTTTTGATGCCAAAATCACAAATCTTTTTTCGTATTTTGACGAAACGTGTAATTACGAATGAACGTACATACATACCTGTCAAAAAGACGAAACACAACAATTTTTCGTGTAGTCAGGATCATAGTTTACAAAATGATGTTTATACAAGCTCGTGCTTCTGATTTCTGAACTTTCTAATCTGATCTAATCTGAGATCTAATCATTATTTATCAATCACAATTCAACACCTGTTAAGCTGGTTAAAGCTGAACAAATACGTGTCTTAAAAGTCTACAATTTTGCAAAGTATTAAAAAAGAATAACTGATGATTGTGCTCATTTCTTACAAACATTTCAAATAGAACGTACTTTTTTAAGTTAGGTAAGAATAACCGTTAAAAAAGTAGCGACTTGTAAAAATATCGATTTATTGTTTTTATGTACGTATAAGTATTGTGAAAAAATATCCAAAGTCGATAAAAATCGACTGTTCAAGGCATTGACTTACTATATACATAATACATAACACATAAGATTCAAGGCAGTCTACTTTTTTAAAAGTCGCAATTTCAAAGTGTCGATTAGTCTAGTAAGCAAAAAAAGTCGGTGTTTTTACTTACAATTTTGTCGAAATAAATCTTCATTTTTGACAGTTTCTTGTGGCAATTTTTACGGAGCCCACTGCAATGTTTTGGATGTCGTTTGGAGTCAGTATAAATGCGCTTGAATTGACGAACCACGGAGCTGAACATTTATTATTTGATTTTTGTATTCTGTATTAAAACATTTTGTATCAGAAGAAGCGGGTTTTCTGTTGAATATTATTACTATCAGCTGAATGGGTTAAAATTAAATTTTGTATGTGCACAACGTTGAAATAAGTTGGAATATTATTGCGTATCAAAATTTTCAAAAGAAAATTTATCTCAAAAATGGGTGGACAATTTTTGAAAAATTTTAGCTTTACATGCACAATATAATGTTAATAGCCCAACTAACAATTTAGCTTGTATAAGGTTAAATTTTTCGAATTTGGCAAGCAATAGCTTGTATAGAGCTTGTATAAGGCAATCTTGACTACACAAGCTCTATACAAGGCTTGTAAATATAAGTTATAAATGGCTTGTATAAGGCCTTCCAAAGTTGTTTACTGAAAATGTTTAAAATAATAGCTGCTATATGGCTCTCCACGACAAGTCATTGCAAAAAACTTGTGTAAGGCTTGTTTGTAAGGACCATATACAAATAAAAATAGTCTGTGAAGATCAACAAGTGTGTCTTATAAAATATTGTGCTTATAAAAAAAGTCTGATTAAAATAAATAAGAACGGTGATTACCCATGTGATTTAATATTCGCTTGGCGACAAAAGCAAAGCCTACTATTTCAAAAAATCTTTACAAGCGTAACCTTAAGAGGTAGCGTGAACGTGAAGTATATGGTATCAACTTATTCACATTTGATTATGTTTTCCTCAACAGGAATTTGGCATAGTAGTAGAGTGCTAGACTGGTAGAGGAAGGAATCGAGTTCAAATCCCAGGTAAAAACAAACTTTTCATTTTTATAAAAATTTAAAAAAAAAAACGGATAAAAAAATATTTTTTTTTATTTCAGAATCAGCTTTGTTAAAACATTTTTTTCTCTTGATGGCAAAATAGATTTTCGCGAATCGCGACAGCGTATATTATTGCTTATGCAAAATAAATTTGGGTAAGGCCTTATATAAACATCTGTCAAAATGGCTTTCGTAAGGCCATATATACACGGCTAAAAATTATGGGGTATTTTTTAATACAGCATTTGTATAACAGCCGTATTCAATACAGAAAATATTACTTTTTAATATTCCGTAAATATTAAAGAAATGTTCTAATAACTTTGTATTACATTCTAATAGATTAGTATTAAAATTGTTATAGATTAAAAAGTAATCGAATGAAATAAAATATAATCATTTGGTACTAAAATTTAATAACTTAAGTATATGCGTACATTTTTAATACAAAATTTAATACAAATTGTATTAAAAGAGTCGGGACGCGTGTGTTTTTAATACAAAGAGTATTAAAATTTAATACAAATTGTATTAAAATAGCAAGATGCGTATACTTTCAATATAAGAGCATTAAAATTTAATACAATTTTTATTTCAACAGGAAGCCATTACAAGCAACAATCAGCCATATTTAAATATGAATATGAAGCATATGTTTTTAATACAAAAGTATTACAACTTAATACATTTTGTATTAAAATAGCGACCAAACAAAAATGGCAACCCTTTTTCTGCATAATAATATAAAATAAACAATTTTAATATGTATTATTTTGAAGGCGCGTTGAAATATTTCGAGGTAAAATATACAAATTAGTACATAAAATTTCAATCGCATTAAGATTTTAGTTCTCATATAATGTGCAAAACAATAAATATAATAATGCCGCCATTAATTGATTCAGAAGATAAATAATCTTACAAAAAAAGTCTTTCATTACTATTATTTTTGTAATATATTTTGTATTAATTTTTATGAAAATGATTTAAAACTAAATTTCAAGAAATAAAGTATTATATTATAGTACCTTTGTATTATTAAAAAATAATACAGATTTCGTACTCCTTTGTAATATCTGATATTATTAAAATTTAATATATTTTGAATTAACTTCCAAATTTTAATTAAAGTATTAAAGTATTAAAATTTAATAAATTTTTGGTGTTCTCATATAATTTGTAACCCTGAAAATATTAAAAAGCACCTCAAAATTTTTAACCGTGTAAACATCCAAGGCAAACTATCAGCCAAGCTTATAGCAGTTCATGAAAAGCTATTTGCTGCTATAAGACATGTCAACAAAAGTCTTATGGCAGTTAATTAGCTTGCGTAAATGCGCCAAAATGACTTGCATAAGGCCTTTTACTGTTTCTATAGCAGTCTGAAAATGGCTTGTATAGAACCTTATACAAGTTTAATAGTTAGTTGGGAGTTGTTTAGTGGAAAAGTTTTTTTATATTTTGTAGTTAACCGTTTTAATTTAAGAATACTGAAAAAAAAAATTATCAAAATCGTTGTAGTCGTTTTCAAGAACAATGAGATTTTCTTCAATGGGTCTTTATCATTTGTATAGAAGGTATCAGTTATTTTTGCAAAAGTGTAAGTATTTTTTTTTTAATATTCTAGAAAGTGTTAAAAAATAAATTTTGTACCAAGCTTTAAAAATCGAGTATGTCGAGTTATTGAGTTTTCACAAAAAAATTTAATTTTTTTAAATCCAAAAAATAGTTTTTTGAAAATTTTGGAATACAATTTTATTCTTCTGCACTTAAGAAAATGTTTTGAAAGAGCCTCACCGTTTTCAAGAAAATCAAAAAAATGGTTCATGGCAGGTACATTAATATTTTAATAACCACTTTTAGAAAAAAAAGTTTCTCATCCAAAAGGTAGTTTTTACTAAAAGTATTTTATTATCTTTTTTTAAGAAAAGATGTGCAGCCGTTTTTTGAAAAGTTGCAAAGAAATTGTATGGTAGGAATACCGTTATTTTTGGTTCTAAAAAAATATAAAGAAAACATGAGGAGAATCACCAAAAATCACTTTGTCCTAAATTTGAAAAAAAAACGATCGGGCTTTTTACGCTGTAGTTTAACGGACAGACATCAGAGAGACAGAATTGTGAGACCCACTTTTTTCGTCTTCCCTATCATCGGAATGGCAAGTCTGATCACAATCTCGACTTCATTTTTGCCGTCCATATGTAGGTACCTAAATAATTAAGTTTGAAATAAATTAGAAGCACAATGCAAGCATAAGAGTAGATTAGTACTACATATTTTTATTTATTACTATTAATAAATAGTAATTTATATATTTTTAAGTGAATTTGGATCTCAATTTGAGGAAACAATATAAACTAAGTTATTTTAACTAACCATGAAGAAATTGAAAAACTTATAAACTCTTTCGTAACGTAATGCAAAACGTAATCTAACTTCAAACTCGGAAGCTGGGAGCCTACTATCATAAACTTTTTGTCATGATTTTTAATTTAATTACAATTTAAAACAAAACAACCCATGGACTTTCACTAAAGTATTAACAAATATATTCTTGACACTTTATTTAAAATTACCTCAACCAGCATCAGGCAAGACAGTTCTTTGTTTGTTCATGCAAATCCTAGACTTTGTTTTATATAAAGAGAGTATTTTTCCAGTCACTGGATGGTCCTCTAACAGAATTTTCAAAAGGATTTTACAATATTTTTATTTGCAATGAGGGTGAAAGTTATGGGTTTGTGAAAAAAATTTGCTTCGAGGCAAAACTTAAAAAAAAAGTTTAAGTTATTTACTTCGTAGAAAAAGTTCTGAAGAGGGTTTATTAAAGTTTTATGTGTTTTCTGTTTTTTTTGAGATTTCAATTTATATTTTATTGTATTTTATTTTATTTGGTAACTATACCTATTCCTAGTTACCAACTCCACCTACTCCAAGGGTCCCTAATTTCGTAATAAGATTTTCAAATGATATACCACTTACAACCTATAAATTCTGGGATAGGTGGTCAGGCAAAAATCCAAAAATCGGACTGGAAATAACCATTTTCCGACTAAAGTTCTCTCAAATCTTTAGAAAAAAGCTTTGCCGGTTGTAGATGTAATTCTTCAAAGCTTAGTTATGCAACACGGTTAAAAGCAAACTTATAACAACTAAAAAAATATTTTAGTTTCCTTTATCAATGATTGAGAAAATGAAATAGTGCTTTGATAAATAATATCACTATAGTCACTGTAAAAGTTCATGGGGAATCGCCTGAACGAAATGCCAATTTTGTGAACTAAAGGCCACTGAAATTTTATCAAGCTCAAAACGGGTAGGACAAAATATAAAAGTTCTAAGTTCTATATAGCATTATTTCACATTTTTCTAATTTTAATTTTATCCCTAAATGAACCTTAAAATAAGCTTGTCAAAGTTGTAATCCCTAGGTGCCACTAAGAGCAATTTTGTCCAACTCAGCAGTACACTTTGTTTTTATTTCTTTGAAACACTTGACTAATGCTCATGCCCACGTTTTAAGTGGTCCTTTGCTCTGGAAACCCTTCTCTTCTTGTAAAAGAACTTCATTTTAATGTTGGGACAAGTTGAAACGATATTATGGTTATTTTTTTTTTCTCATTTTTTTGTCCATTTTCATTTCTACAATTCGCTTTGGAAAGATAAAAACTTTGTCTGTTTTTATTTTTTTTTTCTTGTTAGTTCTTCTGAAACTTTTTTGTTTGCATGTTGCAGTATTTTTTTTGCACAAATGGAAACATTGTTAGCTTAGGTTAGATATTTATTTATTCCTTGGGTTTTGTGGTAATAGTTCGTCGTTCAGTTGCCCTATGAGAATGAGACTTCAGCTACAGCTACAGCTATGAATATGAATTCTAAAGAAATAACAGGAAATTGAAGAAGTTCATTCTGGCTTGACCGTATACCAATTTCTCCTTTTAAAAAAAGAAACAAACACAGATTCACTTCATGCAACCTGCAGCAATGAAAATACCAAATAAATCAAAAGTTTTTTTGAAAAGTAACATTTATTTTGTTTTTATTAAATCCTTATAATCTGTGGTAAACTAACAATACAAACAAATTGGTTTGTATTTAGAGTTTTGGCTGAATCAATTTCGTTGCTATAGAAAACGATGCATTGCCTTATGTACCTACTTGAATGATAATGTAAATGTAAGTTAAAAATTAAACAGTAGCTAACCGAATGAGGGATTATATAGCTATACGACTGGGGGATTATATTAGACTTTTTGTATAAATCAAAGTTAAAAGTTCAAGTGAGCTCAACTCCATGATTGCGTTTCGCCCAGGTACGATAGTTGGGCTCATCAGTTAAACAGAAGAATTTCTTTTCAAATATTTTCTTCATATTCAACTTTTTGTATAAAGTTCAAAATTAGGAAAGTAAACAAAACCTCCGTGAATGGAATTTATACTTGAATATAAAATCAGCTAAAAGGATGGTACAAATATATTGATGGATAGATAAAGATATAATTATTATTATTTCAAGCTTAATTTACTCTATAAATTTAAGAAAACCATCAGAAAATTGCTTTTAATATAAATTCAAAGTTAATTTTTTTTGTTCAATTAATATTTTGTGTACAAAAAAGTCTATACCACATGAGCATAAGCTTGCACATGCTTCTCCATCTTCTTGTGTCCAGGGCATCATGATAATAGAGTGGATGTGCAGCACGTATGTAGTGCCTCTCCATCGTTTCAGCTTGCCTCCAACACTTCGAGAGATGCAGTGGGTGATAGAATTAAGGGGCCAGTCTATAGAATGCGTCACATGCGTTGCGGCAATAGTCCAGTAAATAGAGACGTTTTACTACTGGCCAAATGGAAAAAAAAGGCGACAGGCTGAAATTTTGCAGGTCGTTTCGGAGGTAGGTATACCACTTTATGCTAAGACGCAGGGGTGGTGCCACGCCCACTTTTCTTCAATCATGGTTTATGAAGAAACGGCTACATCGATACGGATGGAATTTTCATAATTTGTTAATATGACCTCAGAAAAAAATTAAGAAAATTGTGAAAGTAAAATTCCTTCACTGCCACACCCACTTTTCTTATTTCTTTGTTTCTCGGAAAATAATCCAAGGATTTCCATGAAATTTCAAAAGTTTATTGTTATGGACGAGAACAAAATTGGCAAATTGGTTTTAGTAAAATCTACCCAGTGTCACACCAACATTTCCTATATCCTTATTTCTCGGAAACGCCTCCTACGCTTTGCATGAAATTCTGACAGTTATACGTTCATGAGAATGTACATGAAAAAAATTTAAAAAAATGTTTCATTTACGTCTCCTTCTTAGTCTAATAGCATGTAGTGGAGGAGCACTAGCATTTTACTTCGGAACCCGAGAAACCTGCTCCGATTTTGATGATTTTTTTTTTTAATGTAGGAAAGGAAATTTTTTAAAAATTGAAAAACCAAATTTTTTTCAACAACAAAATAGTTTTTCCTGGATTTGCTTTAAACAATTAATTTTACTTTTAAAACATACTCCAAAAACTCCAAAAGTTTATAAAAACGTTGAACATAATTTTACTAAATATAATAGTCCAAAGCCCAGAACAGTCAAACCTGCTTATAGCCACAAGGAGATGACAAACCAGGAGCTTTCAGGCGGCAACTACCCTGATACTAAGCGACTTAAGGTAGAACTATAATAGGCCGAAGCTATCGGAAGCTTATGTCAAAACCGACTGAAAAGAAGCTTTCCGAAACGTCAGTTTTATAAGTCACCCATAGTGCACTTAAGTGGTTGAAAGTGAAACAAAATGTAAATATGTAATTGTTTGTTCAATGTTAATTTTCTTATACTTTTTCACAGCAAAGATTGATAGGCTATTAATTATTTGTTTGCGATACCATAAAAATTCGATGTGATATAAATTAATTAAAAGATTTTACTTCACATTCATCAAACAGAGGAATAAAGTTGAAAACACCACCATGGCAATTTTTTTTAGTTTGCGTCCATAATTTTGATTTTTGCATTCGCCCACTTACGAAAGAGCGGTCGATGAGCGCTCTTCACGTCCGACGCCAAAAGTTAACGAAGACTAGACGAACAGTACCAAATAGCAATTATGGGCGCAACACATGAATTCCCTGTATTCGCTCGGTTTCGTACGACCACTTAAGTGGCCTTCCCACTATTATAGTTCTACCTTTACTCTAAGGCGATTGTGATTATTAATAGGTCTTACTGTGTTTTTGTTGTTGTGCATTCTTATTCAAAAAATATACACTCCGCTTCTACCGAATAGACACACAATTTTTTCACACCAATTTTGATAGCCATTCTTATTCTGAAAAAATGTCGATGCGCTATCCAGCTCAAGCCGGCCTTCTACCTGTCGTTTTTTTTCCTTATAGCTTCATAAATTCGATACGGTATTGACTTGCTAAGTCTTTTTTTGTAACCCATCTAAATTTTTAGCCAGGCCAATTTTATGGCTGCAATTGGGGATTTCCTGTCCTTATTCATGCAGCCAAAAATTTTAAATAAGGTTTTGGGTCTAAAAGTATACGAAAATTTAAGAAAATTTCTTTCCAAGTTTTTTTATAAGTTGTTGCTGTCAGTTTTAAGGTTTGTGTACCCAATACCATTACATCATCTTCTCAAGTATTATTAAATTGGGGTTTGTAACTTCCACGACTAATGGAAGTTATTACAAATATTAGTTGGAATGAGCAATTCCAAAGGTACAAAATATCGTTGGACCTATACTTTGGATATTACACCAAGACATGACCCTTATCCACATAATTCAGAATAACTAGAAGCTGGATTGAGTCACAAAACGTGAAACTTTTGCCATGTCCACCTTATTCACCGACCTTAAACATCATCGAAAACGTTTGGGCATGGCTAGATTGAAAAGGTTATGAGGCTGGTAGACAATTTGAAGATATAAACCCCTTAAAGGCTTAAACGAAGCTATCTGAGATGTCTGCAGCAAGACTTCGCTTGATAAAAGAAAAAACTGTGTGGTTTAATTCCATCCAAACCATCTTATAGCTCTTCTTACAAAACAAAAATGGTTATGCTCATTATTTATTGACAAGAAACAATAAATAAATGTCCAAAACAGAAAAAGTTAACATTTCGATGTTTTTGTTAATTTTTCAAAAGATTCTTTAAATGGCCTCAATCTAGTTACGCAATTTTTAATACCTTTTTTTGCAGTTCATTACTACAGCTTGGCAGATTCCGACTTATTAATTAGGTAACGCATAAAATGAATTATTTTTTGTTTGAAAATATGTATACCTACTCACAGGTATTAAGCATTTTCAGGAAAAATTTTTTCACATATTTGTGGGGAAAAAACGATTATGAAAAAAGTGGCCCAAGACAAGTGACGCGCAGTGTATAATATGACTTAACGATTCTATGCCGGATCGAATTTATGAAACTATAAAGAAAAAAAGCGACAGTAGGTACCAGGCCAGCTCAAGCTGGATTAGCGCGTCGACTTTTTTGTCAGAATAAGAATGGCTATCAAAATTGATGTGAGCTGTGAGCTTTTAAAAAGAATTGAAAATTAAAAAACTAGGTAGCTGGTAGTGGTTGTGGCTTTGGTCCATTGGGCTCAGCTCCCAGCGCATTTGCACCGCTTGCACATACAGCTGGTCTGTCTGCCCTGGTAGGAACTCACTTGTAAAATTACCCAAGAAAAACTTCTTTTACTTCCTTCCATTAACTTTTATTACCAATTTCAACATTTGTGTCATGTTTCAGTCGACCGCGACGCAAACAATAACTGAATTGTTCGATGTGAAAACACTTTGCAAGAGAATTGAAGAAAAATAAGCTCATCACAAATCACAAACAAACAAAAAGCATTATTAATGCACAAGTTTTGGAAAAAATAGACAAAGTTCCTTTGAAAAATTGTGTGTCTATTTGGTAGAATCGGGGTGTATATTTTTTGAATATGTATAAACAGTAACCAGAACACAGTAAGACCTATTAATAAACACAATCGCCTAAGAGTAAGTCGTTTAGTATAAGCGGGTTTTCTGGGTTTTGAACTATTATGTTTAGTAAAATATTTAGTAAAACGTTTTTATAAACTTTTGGAGTGTGTTTTATAAGTAAAATTTATTGTTTAAAGCAAATCCAGGAAAAATTATTTTGTTGTTGAAACAAAATTTGGTTTTTCAATTTTTAAAAATTTCCTGTTGAGAGCGTCGATTTGCGAATTGTAAACTTTTTTCTAATTTCAATTTCCTACTTACTTACTTTTACTTTAGATGGCGCTTACAGTCCAGGGTGGACTACGGCCTCAACCAACAAGCCTCTCCAGCCAGCTCGGTCCCTAGCTAGCTGCCTCCAGTTACGCACTCCAAGTTGGTTGAGGTCGTTCTCCACTTGTGTGCGCCACCTAAGGTGGGGTCTTCCTCTGCTGCGTAGACCATCAGGGGTAGATTCGAAGACTCGTCGGGCTGGTGCGTCGGTGTCCATACGCTCCACGTGTCCCAGCCATCTCAGCCGCTGTATTTTCAGCTTTTTGACTAGGTCGACGTCGCTGAAAAGCCCATAAAGCTCGTTGTTAAATCTTCTCCTCCATACTCCATCGATACATACTGGACCGAAGATCATCCGAAGAATTTTCCTTTCAAAGCACCCAAGCAGATTCTCATCCGTTTTTGACAGGGTCCATGCTTCTGCCCCATATAGCAGAACCGGGATGATGAGGGTCTTATATAAGGTCTCCTTGGTTCTTTGAGAGAGGGCTTTACTACTCAAATGCCTTCTTAGCCCGAAGAAACAGCGGTTGGCAAGAGTAATTCTTCGTTTGATCTCTGCACTGATGTCATTTTGCGATGTAATAGTGGAGCCCAGGTAGACAAAGTCCTTGACGACTTCGAAGTTGTACCTATCCATCGTAACGTTTTGGCCAAGTCGACGATGTTGAGATTCTTTTCTCGATGATAGCATATACTTCGTCTTGTCCTCATTAACAGCTAAACCCATTTTCGCCGCTTCCGATTCAATACTTGCAAATGCGCCGGTAACAGCTCGCTTCGTTCTCCCAATGATGTCAATATCATCTGCATAAGCAAGTAGTTGAACTGACTTTTGATAAATTGTACCTCTGTTGTTGACTTGCGAGTTGCGTACAATTGCTTCAAGTACGATGTTAAACAGGTTGCATGATAACGCATCGCCTTGCCTCAAACCTTTCTTGACATCAAATGGTTCGGTGGTGTTCAATTTCAAATGTTCAATTTCCTACATTTCAAGAAAAAAATCATCAAAATCGGAGCAGGTTCCCCGGGTTGCTGAATAATGCACTATTTTGGGCTATCATTCCTCCACTAATGTTAATATATAAAAATTTTCGGACATGCTTGTGGCTACCGAAAAGCTGGCTTAATATGTACGCACCAATTTGCAAGAACTGCAGTGGGAAAACCTGCGACAGCCCAAAGAAACAGATTGGCAAGAGTAATTCTTCGTTTGATTTCAGCACTGGTATCGTTCGGTGAGTTTATAGGGGATCCTGGGTAGGCAAAGTCTCTGACCACTTCAAAATTATAGCTGTCTATAGTGACGTTCTGTCCGAGACGTCGGTGTTGGGTGTCCTTTCTTGTTGACAGCATATATTTCGTTTTGCTTTCATTCACCGTTAAATCCATCTTCTTGGCTTCCTTCTCAATACTCACAAAAGCACCACTGACATCACGCTTTGTTCGTTTGATCATGTCAATGTCGTCAGCGTAAGCGAGTAATTGGACAGACTTTTGAAAGATTGTGCCTCTAGCCGACTTTGATGGAGCAGCGTGCATTCTTCATTGTCATCCTGCACAAACAGACGAGTTTGGCAGGGATGGCAAAACTAGACATTGCTCTATATAGCTCGTCATGCTGTCATACGCGGCCTTGAAATCAATGAAAAGGTGGTGGGTATTGATTTGAAACTCCTAGGTTTTCTCCAATATCTGCCGTAGTGCAAATATTTGGTCGTTGGTAGACTTCCCTGGCCTAAAGCCACACTGATATGGACCTATCAGATTGTTGACGAATGGTTTCAGGCGTTCACAAAGTACGGCAGAGAAGATCTTGTAGACGATATTTAGAAGACAGATGCCTCTGTAGTTGGTGCAGTCAAAACGATCGCCTTTTTTGAGGATCGGGCAGACAATGCTGAGGTTCCATTCATCGGACATGCTTTCCTCCGAACATATTTTACAGATGAGCTGGTGCATACTACTAACCAATTCATCGCCAGCCGCTTTGAATAGCTCAGCCGCAAGGCCATCAGCTCCAGCAGCTTTATTGGACTAAAGTTTATATATAGCTATCCTTACTTCGTCGAGATCGGGTGGAAGGAATGGTTGGCCTACGTCGTCCAGGTTGAATGGCGCAGTCTGCATGCCCGTTGTTTGGCTGCATGTACTTGCCGACATTCTTCGTCCGACCAAGGATTTCGCGGTGGTGGTCGTGCGAGAACCAGCTTGTCAGGGCGGCATGCATCTCGGATGGCTTCCTGGTAGTTCTTCCACTGGTCCTCGATACTTGCAGTTGGCGGCAAAGGACTATTTAAGAGAGCGAGAGAGACTTGTTAGGAGAACCTGGTGATTTCTTGCGACTGCAGCAGTCCGACGTCGAACTTTCCCACAGTATTTACTAGTTTTGGCTTTGTTCTGGGTATCCGTAGCACTACCTTGGCTAGAACGAGGTTGTGCTCTGAGTCAACGCGGAACGTTAGGATATCCTTGATACTGGAGGAGTGCCTTGCGTCGATCATAATGTGGTCAATCTGGTTGGTGGTTGATTGACCAGGAATTCGCCATGTCCCCTTGTGTATATCGAGATGCGGGAACTGCGTACTAGCTACAAGAACTCTTCGCCCCGCAGCAAAGTCGATTAACTTGAGTCCGTGATCGGAGGTGGTGTCGTACAGGCTATATCTTCCGATTGTGCCACCAACAATGTCTTCTCTTCCTAGTTTGGCATTAAAATCACCCGAGACAATTTTAATGTCATAGCTAGGGCAATGCTCATACTTCTTGTACAGGAGCTCGTAGAACTCGTCCTTGGTGTCGTCATCTTTCTCCTCTGTGGGGACATGCGCACATATTAGGCTAATGTTGGTGAAATTGATGAGAATTGTAGTAAGGCGCTCGTTCACAAAGTTAAAACTAAAGACTTCTTGCCTAAATCTGCCTCTAACAACAAATCCACATCCAACGCTGCCCTTGTGGTCGGTAACAGTCATCGTAGTACAAATATCGCAGTCTTTCAGTTTTCTTTTGCCCGGCACATCCCATCGCACTTCTTCTTCACTACCTTACCTACGATTAATTTACGACCAAATAATTCAATTATTACAACTTCAAAATTTTATAATGGTAATGCTAACTTGACGGACATAATTTAATGGCAGGAAAATTATACTTATGTCTATGCGAAAACTAAATACTTTTTTAGAAAAAAAATTTCTAATCAGCGTTATGTCACATAAGACCATTTAACCTAAAAAAAAGTCTTCATTGGAATCAAACCAACAATTTTACCATTTGAAATTTTAATTTAACATTATTCCATTTTACGAGTATATTCTTGAATAAAGTTAAAACCTTATACTCTACCATTTACATTACATACTTACTCCCTGCGCTTGTACTGAAAGAGAAGACATAAAATCTAACAAATAAGTCGAAAGAAGTATAAACTTGAAAAAGCTATAAATAAAACCAAATTACGAGTTATTCGAAATAACTTTTACGGTGCAAGTTATCACGTCGTTAAAATATAAAAATAAATTAATTACAATTCAGGATCTGTGGAACTCTAAACAGATCCATTTATTTGCCTATACCACCATCACCCACCCACCAGCCAATATACCCAAGGCCCACTCTCTGGAAGTTGAGAGAAGGTGTAATATAATAAACTTTGTGTTTAACTTTGCACTTAATCGAAATTTTAAGATTTTGGTTTATTTTACGAAGCAGGGAAATGACATCAAATTTAATTTCCATACTCAATAAAATTCCTTAACCGTAACCGAGATGTGTGTGGTTGTGGGAGGAAAGTACCCAAGGAAAAAGTTTTTCTTTCTCTCATATTCTTGGGAAAAGGATACGTGTGGTGTGCGGTATAGGAATATTGATTAAAATTATTAGGATAAAATATAGCTTTTTTTTTGTTCATTTCTTGCTGGCCATGCATCAGAGCCGCTGATAGAAAGAATAAATAAAACGATTCGTCTAGTATGTGCGTTTCTATATCTTGCTTTTTCTGTGCTAATAGGATGAATAATTCATAAAAAAGCGTTCTTCAATTTGAAAAATTCAATCAAATAGAGTTTTCAATTTCCAATTCACATGTTGTGCTGTTGCTGTGTGTGAAATGAAAAATTGATTTCCTGTCGATGATGATGCCCTGCGAGTCTGCGACGATAAACGAAGGGCAAAAATAAAAATCATTCTTTTAAAAGTAAATACTCAACCCACAAACAACCTACAGTTAAAACCTTCAATTGCCTGTCAAGCCTTGTTAACAGTTATAGGATGCTGTTGATGATGATAACGTTTGCATAGGTCTAAGCCCTATTCCCGTGACAACATCCATGATGCTGAAGCTGCTACTACTGTTGTTGCTAGAAAATATTGTAACATGTCCTGTTTTTTTTTATTTTGTTTATTTATTGCTTCACTTCAGCCGACAACCAACAACCGATAAAGGACTTTTGAAAAATGTTTTGATTGTTTTGTTAACTTGTATCAACACATTTTGTTTTTCCAGAGTATGTCGGTATGTATGTAAAAAAAATCATCATTGGCAAGCAGGATAAAAACACACGCACATATGAATGGAAGAAGTGTAGAAATACATTGCTATTCAACAGCAGGAGTTGAGAGAGAGAGGATTGCTAAATAACATTTTCAAAAATCGCTAACAAACAGAAACAATTTCTCTTAATGGACTTGTAAATGAAAATGTTTTTAATCTGAAATAATTGATTTTTGTAATTTTTGTTTTAATAAAGTGAATGTTTATTGAGAGCGCAATGAAGAACATGTACCTTTTTTCTCTTTGTATAGGTAAGGTACCTACTTTGTGTATTTATGATGTTTTGAACGTTTTTGTTGCTTTTTACAGAAAATTCATTCTGATGAGAGTGTTGTTTGCGCTGCTTGTTACATGTAAAGTATCAGGTGTATGCAAGCAATTTTCATCCTATAAGCATGCGATGAATGGATTTTCATTTCATTAAAGCTTGTAATGTTGAAATAAAGAATCTGTTGTATGAAAAGGTTTTAATTTTATGATTTTAATATATTCATGAGAGCTAGATAAAATTCTTTTTTTCTTTTGCAACAAATGTGGAATTCTTAAGTTTTTATACTTTTATAGCTGGCCCAGTCACATTGACCGAAAAATTCGCAAAATTACGAAAAAAAAATGACGGAAATATCGGTTTTCATAAATATACATAGCATCCCCATAGCATTCTAAGGAAAACGTAAAATTTTCCACCGATATGAGCTAACAATGTTTACAGGGGGCTTAAGACCCCCCACGATTTTAAAGGAATATCTCCCAATTAAACAGAAAAAATTTCAAAGACTAGGTTATGGTTTAGAAAATTTCCAACAAGGAATGTTGAATAATTTTGTTCAGACATAGTTCAATCAAGTTACGGATTTTATGTTTCTATTTAAAATGTACTCTTTTCCACCACATTTGAGAGTGATTTGTTTTTTTGCTTGGTATCTCCCACGTACTTAAAAACAAATACAGGGATTTATTTAAAGGTTTTTGGGAAAGTTGCCCATCAATCCGGGTAACACTACATTAATCATACAGGGTCAAAGTTCACGAAACATGGTTAAGTAGACGCTCGATATAATAAAGTAATAAAAACCAGACCTCTTCACTGTTTCGAGATTGTTAACTTTTTCGAGCGGGAGTTTTTTAAGGCTTTTCAAAGGCGAATTTGATTCAAAATGCACATTATGTTCGATATGAATGTTTTTAATTTTAAATAAAGGAATTTATTTGTGACCTCTTCGATTTGTACAAATAGAAGTTCTTTAGTAGGCTCCAGGTCAATAAAAAACGGTGTTACTTAATAAGCGACGTTTCGAGCATGAATACACTCTTCATCAGGCCTTAATTATTGAAAAAATATAACAATATAAATTTCATGTATAAAATTCTTATACAAATGTCAATAAAACTTACAGCACAATTTAATAAATTAATGTATCACAGGATTTACACATTTTGAGAAAGGAGATTATAGAGAAAAACTAGAAAAATATATAGAGGAAGTTAGGGTATTGTGGTATACATGTTTGTATTTTTGACTTAACAGAAAAAGTAGTGACACGAATGCTCCCAAATTTGGTAGATTTTTTCACGAACATATAAGCTACAACGTTTATTGTTTTTGTCGGATTCTAACTGTAACTAACAAAGGTTTTGACATAATAATGATAAGACCTCGAAATCGTCACTTTTGAAAAGTAGTGGGTAATGTGGTACACCTTGCTGCCTAATGTGGTATACTATACCAAGTGGTCCTCCAAATGTCTTGAAGGCAAATTTAATCATTCATCATACCACAAGTGGGTCTCTATATATCTTTCGGGTCCCATTTTCTTATTTCACCTTTTTGGGCATTTAAAAAAATCATCATTGAAAAATCACAGAAGTCAGTTGACGCCGGTATAAACTTTAAGGTTGGGTAATGTGGTATACTATACCCCATTAGGAATACTATACCACATTAGCCCACTGCTAGTATACCACATTAGCCGAAACTCTATTTTTACAAAAAATAAAATTAATTTTAAAATAAGAACTTTTAAGCAAAACGAACAATTAAGTAACGTTAATGATTAATATATACTTCCGATGTATTGACAACTTAGTTTGGAACGCAATTTTTCAAAGCTCACAAACACTTTTTGTTCCACCCAAAAAAAACTAAGCTGCACACAATTTCGGATTTCAACAAGTTGGGCGAATTAATGCACGATTTTAGATTTGTTTAAATACGCATTACTACTTTTATTGTAATCACCGTCTGCTGAATTAAGAACCGATGTAAAAGCATGCTTCGTTTTTGAAATAACTGCCTATACCACATTACCCGCATATACCACATTACCCCAACTTACTCTAATTATATAATTATTAAAATATTTAGAATTTAAACTAACGAAACAGGTTTTTAAAAAATTATATATTACTTTTTTCACAAAACTAAGTGTAGTTTTAATTTAGCACTATACTGTTCGTTGTTGTTCTATTTATCTCTCTTAATAAACTGGTTACAGACGATGCTTAGATTATCACAATCAGATCGTCTGTTGATTGCGCTCTTTGTATTGTTTATGTGCAGCATTTCCAGTAGCATTCTCTTATTCTGGTTTCTCTCTACTTCTAATATTGTGACGTTGTCCAGATCAGGTTTATGGTCATGCTCTATGCAATGGAGCGCAAGCGCAGTTTTTTGAGATCCCCCGTTGTTGATATCAGAGCGATGGCCTGAAAGACGGTTGCGGAGCTTTTGTTTGGAACTACCTACATATACCGAAGAACAAGTCGTCTCTCTTCCCCCCAAACAGTTGATCTTATAAACAACGTCAGACTTATCCAGTTTTTCGATGTTTCCCTTTGTGTTGGTGAACAATAAAGACTTGAGTGTGTTAGCAGATCTAAAAGCTATCCTCGTGTTTTCTTTATTTCGTATGGGTGCTGCTTTCATACGCGTTGAAAGTGATGATATGTACAAAGCACTACGATATATGACAGGTGGTGGGTCATTTTTAGGGGTATCATCGTTTTTGTTGCGAAGATGGTTATTAATTAATTTTCATAGACGGATCCAATTCACAATGGAAACAGAAAAAGAAGGAGAATTGCCCTACCTTGATGTCAAAACCGTGAGACATAATGGAAAAATAATTTTCGACTGGTTTAGGAAACCCACTTCTTCTGGACGACTTATTAACTTCTTCTCAAAGCAGCCAAAACAAGTCATATTTAATACCGCACAAAATTTCATTAATAGAGTGTTGGACTATAGCCACCTTAATTTTCGTCACAAGAATATCAATATTATAAGATACACCCTGTGTTCCAATTCTTTCCCCGCGCATGTCATCAACAAATTAATTAATAACCATCTTCGTAACAAAAACGATGATACCCCTAAAAATGACCCACCACCTGTCATATATCGTAGTGCTTTGTACATATCATCACTTTCAACGCGTATGAAAGCAGCACCCATACGAAATAAAGAAAACACGAGGATAGCTTTTAGATCTGCTAACACACTCAAGTCTTTATTGTTCACCAACACAAAGGGAAACATCGAAAAACTGGATAAGTCTGACGTTGTTTATAAGATCAACTGTTTGGGGGGAAGAGAGACGACTTGTTCTTCGGTATATGTAGGTAGTTCCAAACAAAAGCTCCGCAACCGTCTTTCAGGCCATCGCTCTGATATCAACAACGGGGGATCTCAAAAAACTGCGCTTGCGCTCCATTGCATAGAGCATGACCATAAACCTGATCTGGACAACGTCACAATTACCACGTTTACATGAGCGGATCGAAGGATCGAATTTAATCCGGATCGAAATTTCGATCCAGGTATATGACGATGCCAGATCGAAAGATTGGATTCAAATGGAATCGAAGGGACAGTTTTTCTTTTATATGTGCATTATTATTTTCGCAAAATAAATTTCAACCATAATTATCACACCATAGGCTACAGAAGAAAAACCTAGCTAAATAGTCTGAAACGGAATACATAAAACGAACACACACCATCACTATGTTGTAATCTCGATTCCTCAATCCTTCGATCTAGGTATATACACTCCATTTTCGATTCGATCCAGCTCACCGGGCTAGATCGGATCGAGTAATCCGGATTCAATCCGATCCAGGTCTACATAGACCTAAATCCTGATTCAATTCGGATTCAATTCTCCATGTAAACGAGGTAAATATTAGAAGTAGAGAGAAACCAGAATAAGAGAATGCTACTGGAAATGCTGCACATAAACAATACAAAGAGCGCAATCAACAGACGATCTGATTGTGATAATCTAAGCATCGTCTATAACCAGTTTATTAAGAGAGATAAATAGAACAACAACGAACAGTATAGTGCTAAATTAAAATTACACTTAGTTTTGTGAAAAAAGTAATATATAATTTTTTAAAAACCTGTTTCGTTAATTTAAATTCTAAATATTTTAATAATTATATAATTATATATTTTTCTAGTTTTTCTCTATAATCTCCTTTCTCAAAATGTTTAAATCCTGTGATACATTAATTTATTAAATTGTGCTGTAAGTTTTATTGACATTTGTATAAGAATTTTATACATGAAATTTATATTGTTATATTTTTTCAATAATTAAGGCCTGATGAAGAGTGTATTCATGCTCGAAACGTCGCTTATTAAGTAACACCGTTTTTTATTGACCTGGAGCCTACTAAAGAACTTCTATTTGTTTTTAATTTTAATAAAGCATTAAACAAGGCTTTCGATCAGGTTTACACAAAAAACAGAAACAATTCCTCAGAGCTCTCAAGTTATGTGAAATGCTTGCGCAAAAATTTTTTATACAAAATACGTTTTTATATAAAATTTTGTGTGTTCAGTATTGTGGATAATTCACTATTTCGAGATTCACTAAATCAAGCGTCTACTGTATTTCGATAAAACAGGTTGATTCGTATAAAATTGTGACAAAACGCTAGAGCGTAAAAGGGGGGTTAAGAAAAGAACTAAATCTTTTGGGGGTTCTATTCATCACCGTTTAGCTAGAAGGACAATTCTCTAAAAAACTGATTTAAAACAAAAAAAAAATTAAAAAACAACGGTAACACTTACAATGTCATGCTTTACCTTTTTATAAAGCCAAAAATATCTTCTTTTGCTATAATTTTAAATTAATCTACCGTTTTCTAAAAATTAGTTTTCAGACTCAAAATCTTGAAAATAAGAAATTTAAAAGAAAATTTCAAACTTATTTTTACGTAATTTAGTACTATTTTTGTTTTCAAAATTCAATGCTTTCAATGCAGTCAAAAAAAAAGAAAACCATTGAATTTTGAAAACAGAAGGGATATTAAATTTAATTACATTTAAGATAAAACACGCAACTGAAACACTTTAGACTCCTGATTCCGTCACTGCAACTCGACGAAGATCTAAAACGATTTTCTACAAGAACTTGGCAAAATGCAATTTAATAATCCTGATTTTTATAAGCTCATCACAATTACAAAATCTCGCTTTTAACAATCTCGCATTTACGTCGGGTTGGTTACGAAATCTCGCAGATCAATATCTCGCATAACGAAATCTCGCTTTTCGTAATCACGCAATTACAAAATCTCGCTTTTCTTAGCCATGCAATAACAAAATCCCGCAAACTATCATCTCCAGCTAGATGTTAACTTGCGAGGCTTCCATTTTAATAGAATATTTGTTGGAATACAATTAGTTTTGCAAAATATCCTACCTGCTACGAAATAAGTAAATTCAGTGCCCAAGTTTACTGTTGATTTTCATTATAATTGATGTCAAGAGATTGTATATCCAGTTGTGAAGTGGCATGTGCAAATCGCATTAATCGAAATTGGCCTTGAGCTAGAAAATATTTTTAGGAAAGTAGAATGACTATTGAGGTTGTTAACATTAATAAAGGTGTTAAGAAACTTCTTACTGACGGGTATAATAGTTATCATATGGAAAAAAAATTATGTAAAATACTCTTGGGTGTATTCTCAAAAACTTTTGAATTTACGAAGTTATGATTTGCAAGATTTGGTTGAAATTTGCGAGATCTTTCTGTTCGAGGTGCAAATGCGAGATTGTAAAAAGCAAGATTTCTTAATTGCAAGATTATGATAAACAAGATGTTTAATTGGCGAGATTTCTTTATTCTAGATCTTTGAAAAAATGCGAGATTTCGTTATTCAAAATTTTGGTTTGCGGACTATCGTACCGCTCCCATTTATGTATATCTCGTCAAAAAATGTTTGCAGATATCAAAACAAAATCTCGCAATATAAAATTTCGCATGTCAAGATCTTGAAAATCAAAATTTTGCAAATTTAAATCTACAGTAACAAAGCTCTCAGGTTTGCATTGAAAAATAAAAACCATGCAAACCAAAAAAAGAATCTAGAAAATTTTTTGATGTTTCTAGAGATTTCGTTATTCTAGATTTTTGAAAAAATGCGAGATTTCGTCATTCGAAACTTTGGTTTACAGGCTATCGTACCGCTCTCATTTGTGTATATCTCGTCAAAAAAAATTTTGCATATATCAAACGAAAACTCGCAATATAAAATCTCGCATGTCAAAGATCTTGCAATTCAACATTTTCAAATTTTAAGCTCACAGCAACAATGATCTCAGGTTTGCATTGAAAAATAAAAACCATGCGAACCAACGAAAAGAATCTAGAAAACGAAAAACTTTATTTTTGACATTAACTGTTTTCCAAAATATATTTTTAACAATTACGAAAGTTACCCGCATTATAATTGGATAGGAATACAATTTCTATGTTTTGTTTCTTGTTCTTAACAACATTTGAAATATAAATATAAACAATTATAATTATGAATAACAATATGGTCTACTAAATGTATTTTGTAATTAAAATATCGCAAATTCAAATCTCACCCGAAATGCAATGCAATACAATTTTGCGAGATCTTAGCTTGCGAGTTTTTAGTTTGTGGGATTTCGAAATTGCGAGATTGATAAAAGCAGGATTTTGCATTTTCCAGATTATGAAAAGTGGTATTTTGTAATTGTGAGATTTCCTAATGCGAGATTTCGAATCCGAGATTTTAATTTACGAGATTTTGTTCCCGACTCAATATTAAGTGCATTTTAGCTCAAATGCAGTAGACAACGTTGAATTTCTTAATATTTAGTTATACCTGATTTTTAACTCCCCATTGGACATGGACAATAGGGGTGTCGGAATTTAGTTTTATTTTTTATATTCAAAATGGGTACTATGGATCTTGTAAAGGGTTTTGAAAGAAGTAATTTTTGTTCTGGGACATTTGGCAAAATTGAATTTTGAGACCCCGCGGCCGTTTTTGGATTAAAAAACCTCAATTCGAAAAAGCGGTCTGAAAAACCAATATTATATGAGGTCACAGTAACTTATAAAGATTTTTGTTTGCTTTTGTAACCAGTTGCTAAGAAAATAGCATTACAATCAGCTTGTCAAAATATCATGACATAACTTTTTACCTTAAAAACCCCCGACAAAAAGATCGATTTTCTAGATGTTTTCGATTATTTTTTCTAAATGGAATGCTCGAAGTGGTTGTAACTTGTTTTCTTAACACTATACAGCATTTTAAAATTAGTGTTCGGTCAATACAAATGAGAAAAGAAAGCCAAAATAAAAGATATTAAGTAATTTTGAGTACATATCGACGCAAATTTAATTGGTTGTCCTGACCACTTTTCGAATTTTGCAGTTTTTTACCTAAAAACGGGCGCGGGATCTCAAAATTCCGTTTTGGAAAATGTCCCAGAACAAAAATTTCGTCTTTCTAAACCCTTAACAAGATCCACCATAGCCATTTTGAATATAAAAATAAAACAAAATTCCGACATCCCTAATGGACAATGCTGTCAACATAAGCCATTTAACAAGGCTATAATAAAGAAATAGTTATGAAGAACTAAGACACTGAGGGTGAACTCTGGCACTCGGGTATTTTATGGTATTGTACGACTTGAATATAAAAAAGGTACTTTCTAATCTGATGTCATGATCCTGCGTCAAACAATTGCGTTGTGCACTACTAAAATCATCACGTCACAGCTATTAAGCTTGGCTCAGAAGAGAAAATCTCTACATTACATCCAGTCTTGAGGTTAAAGAACGTCATTGTAAGCTCCTCAAGCCTCAATATTTGTGATAGATACTTTCTGAAAATATAAAAACATTCGACAATAAACAATAGGGGCTGATACAAAATCTAATCATTTTTCAGTTTCAATTGAAAACAGCCAGGCAACAACGAAAAGCAGGAGTTACGAAAGGATCAAAACTGGGACAATACCTCTGTAATATCTTCACAGTCATGTCAGACCAACCTCAACCCGACAACGCTATAAATAAACTATATGCGGATGATTCGCTAGCATACGCCTAGTCTTTATCAACAGCCATTGCAGCCCTAAGAGTAGAAGAACATGTTAGACAGCTATATGAGAATTCTAAACAAGATATGAGGCACCTTAGTAAGTTCAGCTAGATTTGAGTTGGCTTGCTTCGGATTTCGGAAGGCCCATGGGACATTAAGAAACATAAGCTACCAATCCCCACAGTATTTTTTCAATTCTCCCAACGGATCGCAATTTACAAACAAGCCATTATTTGGTGGATTGTCTGGATATCTACTTCAAGAAAAGGTTTCATTTCAACGCACCCATAACTGCTTTTCTGAAAAAAAAACTCATTTCACTTTCCACTTCCTTAAAAGCAACTTTTCAAACAGGCTCATACAAACTCATCTCAGACTGCTTTCCCATCTGGTTTACTATTTCGCAGAGTAAAGAATTTAAGAGAGCAAAATCCTGTGGATCTGCACGTGACGTCACTTTAACTAACAGTAACGACGAAAGCATTTCAGAAAAAGTTGACTCTACAAGCCATTCGGAATAAAGGTAGAACTATAATAGTCGGAAGGGCACTGAAGCTAATGTCAAAAACAAATGAAAAGTAGCTTTCCGTATCGCCCAAAGGGGAACAAACCCATACTGGACTTCTCATCTATCTCTTTTTGGCAAACCTATTTCACAAAATCTCATTTTTAAGCTAGAACTATAATGCTCGGTGGGGCACTTAAGCAAATACATGGAAAGCATATGACGTGGCTTTAATAGCGGACTGGAAGGTTTCATCAAGTTTTGTTCAACTCCCGAACACTTAAGTAAAACTGAAATTTGCCCTTTGAAATAGGAATGCCATAAATAGATACATGATAATTGCATTATGGGTGAGTTCCTATTTTTACGGTACGGAAAGCTACTTTTCATTGCTTTTTGACATAAGCTTCAGTGTCCTTCCGACGCACCTCACTTTCGAATTTCGAAAGCAGATTTGAACGAAAGTTGATGAAACACTCCACTCCACAATTATAGTCACGTCATATGTTTTCCGGTGAATCGTTTGTTTTCTTCCGACCACTTAAGTGCCCCTCCGAGCATTATAATTTTATCTTAACATCTCTGGACAAATTCTTGATCAGTGCAGCCAAAAGACTGATAAGCATTCTTGGACCCTTTTCTCACGAGGGAACTGAGTTTCTTAAACCTTTTTGACGTTTTCTTTTGATTTCATATAAATATCCAATTTTTTTTGTTTTCTGTAAAAGTCTATTCGTTGAAAACACATTTAACAATCTTTTGGCCTTTTTGATTGGTAATCCGGAACACTTATTCGATACGTGTGAACGCTTCTGCTTTCGATTCTGAAATCAAATCTAAAACCATTTCCTCTTCTTTTTGGAAAAAGAACTGTCATTCAGCCCCAAATCGAAATACTCTTTAGAAATCTTTTACAAATAGTAGAAAATCACTCTCTTGTTAATTTACAAACGTCAAAATCAGCATTGTGGAGATTTATCAATATTGAGATTTTTGGTGGAATCGTTTTTTTTTTGTTTCGCTTTGCCCTTTGGAATTTGACATTTCCCCACAAAATAGCTGTCATTCTTGAAATTGAAAAATTCCCTATCCGAACCAACTGGCAATAATGAGAACCATCATAAACGCTACTCGCTACTGCATACTCTTTGTGCATATAAAAATTACATAAAAATTTGTCAGCTGGCTGAAAGTTTGAACTCAGTTTAGCACTCCATTTTACCATAGATAAATTTAATATAGAATTACCAAGTGTATTTGCTGATATACGCCCCTTACCACCGTCTTCTCCTGTTTAAATGCTTGAATCAAATACATAATAAAGTGACTCTTTAGGGCTTCAATCTGTTGATATATTGATTTCTTTAAAAACAAAAAAACAATAATCGGTCAAATTGACTGAGCAACTGATGCAGACACGTTAATTGAATAAGTTTCTTAGCAAATTGTAATTAATATTCACTTACCCAACTTCCTTAAAAAAATTGTCTCGACTTATTCAATAAAGAACGACGACCTTGACGTGACCAAAACACTTTTCGTCTTTTCCTTTTCTGTTTGAGAAATTTTTCCTACCCAAAGACTTTGGTGTGCAGATGTTTGACGTTAAATTTTATGACTTAAGTTTGGGTTCAAGTTTAATACATAAAAATATAGTATTATGCCTTTACTTAAGTGAGGTCAAATGGGAAATTTAATTTTAATAGGAAATGGTTAAAATTTGTATTTATAACTTTTTGTTCAAATAAATTTAATGAAACCAAAACTTAACCAATATCTTCAAAGATGTTATGTATTCTTCATATTTGGAAAAAAAAAAAACAAGAAAGATTCCCATAGATTAACATAATCAATCCATGAAATTGTTGACATAACTCAAACAAACAAAAACAATGAACAAAATAAGACAAAAAATAAATCTATAATCTTTATTTGGAGACAAATTGTTTCTGACAAGAATAATATTTTAAGGACAAAGAAAATAATGGAATGAACAGAAGCGCACACATCTGATTGAAATAAAAGGATAAGAAGTATTGGAAATATCTAAATGTCCTCTATACTCTATATTCTTTATTATTGTGTGTTTGTTTGTACCAACTTCAACTGTTGTTTTTTTATTGTTATCCTTTCTTCATTTTGTTTTTGCTATAGACAAGAATTTGAGGAAAATTGCTATTTGAACAACTTGAAAGAGAAAAAATAGAATTGAATGATTATTACTGATGTGATGACAGGAATGTAATTGATGGAGCTTCTTCAGGATTTTTCTTTGGGTCCTAACAGAGAGAGAGAGTAGTATAAGGTGATGATGTCCTCTTTTGAAATCTTGGTAAATAGACGATTTAATCTGTTATTGTGAATAATTGGAATTTTTTCCTTTTGAATTGAAATGGAAAAATTCCTACATTTCATTTTAGATTTGTATCCTTTTGTGTCTATGTACATTTTCGGTGTTATTGGAAAGTGAGGGTTTAATGTAAGGTCTCGGTATTTTTGATCTTGAATACAAATTAAGGAAGAGGGAAAATCTTCATAGACACTTTTAAACCAGTACTTATGCACATACATACTTAAAAATTCCTAAATTTTTTTTTCGAGTAGAATTAAAACAGAAACAAAGTTAGTCACATTTGGCTGGGAAGCTTCTCTGTCATGGGACCTAAATATACCGCCTTTGAACTATGTATGTAATTTGTTTTTGTAGACTGTGATGTGCTAAAGTGCCCCAGCTAAATGAAATGTGTGGATCTCATAGCGGTATATTGACATTGAACCTTCTTCAGTTATGGAAATCCTATTTTCAATAACACTTATCTGGTGGTATTGCTAAGTTGCCACAGAAAGCTGACCTTAAGAATTGTAACAATTGGCAAGGTATTTACATGCAGTTGCCCTAGTATTGAAGTGCCGTATACGCCAAATTGCATTTTTTGAACTGGGTATGCAGTTCTATGTTTTCGGAGGCGCTCTTTTAAAATCATTATTATCCGTTTTTTTTTTTTTTGTCATCCCTTTTCGTTGGTGAGATATTCAGAATGGTTTTGACGTACATATATCCATCAAAATCATCAAGTTCAAGTATTGTTTTGACGTAAACGCCAAAAATTGGCATTTACATCTAATTTGCCATGCATGAAATTTTTGTTTAATTATTGTTTTTACGTATGTGTCCTATTAACCTGCAACGTACGTCATAAAACTTCATAAGTACATATGTACAGTTTTTTTTTGACTTATGTGCATATGTATACATGTATGCATACAAAGGCACGTACACCATTTAGCAAGACAAATATTTCTTTTAATTGCCGTACGTACATAGGATTTTACTTTATTTTTTGACGTAGCTATGTACGTGTATGAAGAAAAGAAACTTCTGATTTTTATGGCGTATACGGCAAACTCTTTTGGACAAAAATTTAAATATTTTGAAAACTAAAAGAGTTTCAGATGTCCAATAACATGTATATAAAAGAGAATTCTAAACTTTATATCATACCAAAAAATCAAAAATGCCCGCGGTTAGTTTTTTTCGCAATAGACCTCCGAACATTTGAATGCGATTTCCCAAAAATCTACTAGGGCAATGATGTTTTGTTCGTCTTTCCAAAACTAATGGGAACCATCATTCTGCAGCGGATAATCGAGTCTACACTCAAGAGACATCAAGCCGGTTTCCGCCGTGGCCCTTCGTGTGTCGTTCGTGAGCAGTCTGCAGGGTTTCAATGGCCTTTGACCGAGTCAACCGTGATTGTAATGTATATGGAGATCAGTTCTTGGTATAGGGGAATTCGTTCACAAGTTGTTGCCATAATAAGGGAGTCCTCTGCAACAACGCAAGATGTTTTGTTTTACGCAATGGGCAGCTATTCGACTCTTTCAAAGTGCGACAGGGTGTGAGACAAGGGGATGCTATATCACCAATTACATTGTATATAAATTCTATAGTAGTCTCATGAAGAAAAAAAGCTCGTGGCCATCTATGCGTCCAAATGTAATACTAATTTTTGTTAAGGGATCTCCGTAAGGCGATCACAGCGAACCTATCGACCAAATGTCTACCTACAAAATCGTGTTTCATGAGAATACTATAGATTGGATATACAATGCCAATTATTGTCTTTCTACTGGCGATATAAAATGTTTTGGTGGCCAGCGCAGCGTTGGAACAGTGGAGAGACAGGGCATTCAATGGAGACCGTTTGAAAGGATTAGTCATTAAGACTATGCCGATGATATATATCTCTTGGCAAATAACATCAGCGGGCTGAACGGGATGTGTCAAGCTCTGAAGGTAAAAGGAGAGTCGAGTGGTCTTAAAATAAATAGCAAAAAGACAAAAATAATACTCACAGGCCGCTCCACACATCAGCGTATTTTTCTTCAGGAGACGCCAGTTGAAGAGGTGGTTGAACAATTTAGCTACCTTGGAAGTATTATTTCAGCAAAAGGTGGTACCTACTGATCTGGATGTTCAAAGAAGAATTGATTAAACTCGGGCTGCCTTCGGTAACTCTATCCCAAATTTGAAAATCTAGTCAAATCCCCTTACGTTGAGATCCTTCGAAACCAATGGCAAATCCGTTTTGATATATACTTGCAAAACCTGAAAAGTCACGACTATACCACTTAAAGGAGATTGCAGGCTTTTGTGAGCTGTTGTCTACGCCATATTCTTCAAATTTGCTGGCCACAAATTATATCACAGAAAAAATTGTGACGCAGGATAAGTTAAGAGCGGCTGGATGTCGACATGGCAATGGAATGGAAAGTGTAAATGAAATTGCAAAGCAGTTTCTTGAATGGAGTTCTCAGGGTGCACGATATGGGTTGGAAGACCAAGAACAACATGGAAATCAACAGTCCTAGCTGAAACAAACTCCCATAAAAAGACGTGACTACCGCTTAAATATCTAGCTGCAGACTGTGAACGAGAAGGATTGAAACGATTTGTTGGCACCCTACGCCCCAACCGTAGTTACAAGACTTGTTAATGATACATTAAATAAATTTTGATAGTTTTATTTTAACATTTTTGCATTTATAACGGGTGATTTTTTAAGAGGTTTAGAACTTTAAAAAAAAAAAACACAAAAAGTTCGAAAAAATGAATGAAATATTTATTTGAATCGATAGTTTGAACCTTGCAATTTAATGTTTAAAGATAATTTCATGCAAATTTTGACCGCGGCTGCGTCTCAGGTAGCCCATCCGCTGAGTCCAATTTTGGCATACTCTTTCACACATATCGGCCGGTATCTCACGAATGAATGCATGGATGTTGGCTTCCAGTGCGTCAATCGAAGCGGGCTTGTCCCTATAGACATTAGCCTTGACATACCCCCACAAAAAATAATCTAATGGTGTCAAATCGCACGATCTAGGCGGCCAATTGACCGGCCCGAAACGTGAAATTAACTGTTCACCAAACTCGCCTCGCAATTGCGCCATTGTTTCGCGTGCTGTGTGGCATGTGGCACCGTCTTGTTGAAACCACATATCATGCAAGTCAAGAACTTCCATTTCGGGCAAAAAAAAGTTTGTTATCATCGCTCGGTAACTGCTGGGAACGGCGCCGAAGCGACATTTCGCGGTCTTCTGTCACACAAGCTGATACGGCCGCAATATTTTCTTCACTACGCACAGTACGTAAACGTGTTGGTGGTTTAATGTCCAACAAAGTAAATTTGGTGCGAAATTTGGTCACAATCTTCCGAATAGACTGCTCAGAAGGTCGAGAATGCCGACCATAAAATGGAAGCAGCGCGCGATGAACATTTCGAACCGAGCACGAATTTTGATAGTAAAATTCAATAATTTGCAAGCGTTGTTCATTTGTAAGACGATCCATGGTTAAATTGCAAACCAAACTGAAGCTGTTTGACAGTGACACAAGGTACTAAACACACGTCAGCTGTCAAAACCAGTGTTGCCAAAACCAAACCAGCTAAAAAATCACCCGTTATAAATTGACATTGGGCAGTTTATGGAATGAACAGAATAGGACTAAAAACACTTCCTTTCGGTACCACGCATGCGTCATAAATGAATGATTCACATTGGCTTGGGAGATCTTTAATAGATGAAAGATGTCATTTGAATTGTGTTATTGAGATTGAACTATATTTTTCATATTTATAGGGTGTTTTTTTAGACGTGTTGCTTTAAGAAGAAATAAAACGCATATAGTTTAATATTATGGCCAAAAATTTTGCTTTATTATAAAGATAAGGGTTTGCCATTATGTTTTAATAACAATTTCGGGTAAATGGCTGCCGCGGCTGGCTCGAATAAATTCCAGCCGAGAGGCCCAATTTTTAACCACGAATTTTTGACCACCAATTTTCGACCCGATGGCGGATGGACTCATTCGGGTCTTCTTCGATACTCTGCTCCACAGCAGCAACAGCGTCTTCTGTACGGTGTCTCGGACGATCCGCATTATCCACTAGAGTAAACGTGGTGAGAAACCGATCCATGGTTGCTTGAATTACTGACTCTGCTGGGCGATTATGTCGACCGAATATTGGACGCAACGCACGATGCACGAACTGAACCATTATTTTGGTACCTAATAAATTTGCACGATTTGCAAACGTTGTTCAGAACTAAGTCTATTCATTATAAAATGGCAAACCAACTGGGCATAAAACAAGTGACAGCTGTCAAATAGACCAACTCCGGAAAAAGTATTGCCATATTGAAAACCATACATCTAAAAACAAACACCCTTAATCTAAGCTCGGTTTTGTAGAGCCACAAAATTAACTTAAAAGTTGTAAACCGGGGACCATAGGCTAGAAATCTGTTACCAGCCCAGGGCCTATCCTAGGAATAACAACCTTTTTTTTGCCCTGAACCAACTCAGGAAGAGCAGACAGGGAGAACAGTGGTTGGAATCTGATTCCATCCCTGTGCTAATAACTTTATTAACTTTAAATGGTACACGAATGCACCAAGAAAAGTTACCTCAGCTTATCATAGTTGCTTTAAACAATGAACCCCTGAAACCTTACTGCTCTTAGAATTCGGAAATTATTAAATAATTAGGAACTAATACGAGATAATAAGCTTCGACTTTTCACCATTTTCGTACTTCTTCTTTTTAGTTTTGCTGCTGATACTGAGTGTGAACTGGGAGAAGTACGAATGAAATATATTTCTGCTAATGATGTTGACTGTGATTGAATTGTTCTGCACTGTTATTTACTATAACTCGGTGTTTGGTGGGTGGCTGGTATGTGTTGGTTGAATAATTATGAAGGCTGCTGGTATATACACTGCGCGTCATTTGTTTGAGGCCACTATTTTCGCAATCGTTTTTTCTCGATAACGACCTGTGAGAAATATTTTTCCTGAACTAGTGTTAATAAAACATCGATTGTGGAGTTTTCGATAGTATCAATTGTTGAAAAAAATCGATTAATCGATAAACAATCGATGGTTTTTTACTAGTAGTAATAATAAATAATAGCAATAAAAAAATAAAATTTTAAAACAAATTTTCAAATTAAAAAGAAATCAAATTTTTAAAACATACATATTTCAATATGAAAACATTTTAAACATGTGAATATACATTCTAGGTGTATTTTTTAACGTGAAAATTCTGTAAAATTCCACAATTTGGTCTCAGGTCTCAGACATAGTTAAATATAAGGTCTGATCGTTTACTTTGAATTCCTGTGATTTTTAGTCAGAGCTTTCGACTAAAATGCGCAGAAATGCACAGAAAATTACAGAAATTCAAAGTAAAGGAACAGACCTATTGATGCGGGACTTTCCCTATTGGGTTTTTCCAAAAACTATCTTTGTCGTTCAAATTTTGACATTCCTCAAAAAACAAGAAGACTTAAAATTCACAGCTGCATCTCAACAAAAAAGAGGATTTTAGTATTTTCTGCGTTTTTTGATAAAAATAAGTGATTTTATTACTATTAAACTAAATAGTTAAATAAATATAATAGAACCATAATTCCGAAAGAACCGTGTTCAACAACCAACTAAACTTAAGCTAAGCTAAGATTTTTGTCATTCAAGGACAATTTTGAGTTGACAACTCATTTCTCGGCAATTATTTTGTCCCCAACCACAAAAACTTATCAGCTGGACAGACTATCGATGTTTTCTCCAAACTATCGATAGTTCCGATAGTTCAATACAATCGATTAATCGATTTAACTATCGATGTTTTATTCACACTATCCTGAACATTTTTGATACCTAAGAGTAGGTATATATACTGGCCAGTAAAAAAGGAGTGTTGAAAAATTCATAAGAATTTCACAAGTAATATGAATGAACTGCCAAAAATGGGTATTAAAACTTGAGTCACTTTATTGAGGCCATTGCAAATATTGGTTTGCAAAAGCTGAAATCGTGCATTTTTTTCTAACAGAAGTTTATAATATGTATTTGAGAAAGGGTCAAAAACGATATCTTATTTTAAATTTTAAGTACAAGGGGTCGGTAAATAATTTAACGGTAAAAGAAATAGGGACAATAGATGATTTCAAGGAACTGGGACTTTCAGGTCGTGGAATAGGATGGAGAATGAAGGGAAGTTATATCGCTGTGAAAAATTATCTAGCAGATACTAAAATGAAAAAGACGCAGAACCAAAGCAAAAAAATTGCAGAAAAGTGGTAAATTCTGGACAATACCTCGAATACCGCACCATTTTTGCCCAAATATGGTCAAAAAGTGTTATAATATTAGCCAGTGTTTTGACGGTTTAAAGGATAATTCAAACCAGCGTATAAGATTATGAAAAGGGAACCAGTTTTACAGCGACGACACAAGGAACTTCATGTGAATTTCACCAGGGACCTTGTTGCTTGGAGCAACGAATGGAAATGGGTTGTCTCTTCGGATGAACAGAGGTTTTTATGTTTTAAAAGAAGAGGAACTTATTGTGACAAGTATTCACAGTCGTACGTCAGGTTCTATGGGTCAGGGCGCTATCACTTATTATTGAATAATTAAACTGGAGTTTATAGCCACAAAAACTAACGGAAATAATTATAAATGTCTATTGGAATAAGCATATTCAAAAATGAACTTTGTTTAACTTGTATCATGAATTTTACAACAAGATAACACCACTCCACACATCCAGGTTAGCTAGAAGCTGGATTCAGTCGAAAAACGTGGAATTTTTGCCATGGCCACCCTATTCACTGAACTCAAACATCATCGAAAACTTTTGGGCCAGGCTATATCAAGTATTTTATGAGGCTGGTAGGAGTAGGATAGTCTGAAGGCAAAGACCTTTTAATCGAATCTATCTGAGATGCCGGGAGCAAGATTTCACTTGATTTAGAAAAAAGTTGAATGACTCAATTCCAAACTGTCTTAAGACCCTAATTACAAGAAATAGAGGACCTACTCATTATTTATCGACAAAAAATATAATAAATAAATGTTTGAAAACAAAACTAGTTAACGTTTGTGTATTTTTGTTAATTTTAAAAAATATTTTTCGAGTGGACTCAATCAAGTGACGCAATTTTGTATACCATTTTTTGCAGTTCATTTATATAACTTTTGAAATACCATACCATACTTCTAATAGCGTTTTCGTTTGGTCGTCCGGAAGCATTCCGAATGCTTCTGAAAGCGTTCGTTTGGCACTAGATGACAGTTCTTCTTCTGAAAAGAAGAGAAAAACGATTCTGGATTTGAAAAAAGAATCAAAACCAGAAGCACACATACATGCGCACAATTGAAACTTCAAAATTGTCAAAGGCAATTTGTTTGTTATTTGATTTTGGAATTGCGATTGTGCATTATACAAAATTTGGAGTTGAAAAGAATCAATTATAAAAAAAAATGGTTAGACCAAACATTTCATCCTCTCCATTATCGTTATTTTTGGACCATGATGTGAATATTTTGCTTAGGTAAAGAGTTTACTCAAAGTAAAAGTCCAAGGTGGAGACATTCGTTGCTGTTATTGAGGAATATCAAATTTCCGAGAAACAGCTGTGTGAATGTTTCATCACCCAAATGCAACAACCAAGTGCACAAATACAACCAAACCCAAACTTCAAAATAAAGAAAAGGGTTGCAACTTGTTCGTTTGGCATTCTGGATTGGAGGGCTCCGGGGCCTTCTTCCGGAATACCAAACGAAAACGCTATAAGGTATCAAAAATGATCAGGAAAAATATTTCTCACAGGTATACATATTTATCAAGAAAATACGATTGCGAAAATAGTGGCCTCAAACAAATGACGCGTATTGTATATTGTATTGATGTGATTATATTTCGGTCGGTGGAGGTGAAAGTGTAACATTTCGTTACAATACAAAATAAATTATACCGAACACCTTAATTGATTTCACTAATTTTTACTTTTAACACTATAATTATCTTTTGAACATAAGAGCAATCTCGTGCGACCCAGTCGCTTACTAGTGTTACAGAATGTTAAATAACTTTTCAGCGAAAACTTTTTTTAACTTATGTTTTTGAATGCTTGGATTGGAAGTTATTCTAAAAAAAATGAATAATTTCAGAGTTCTTTTTTCTGAGCCAAATGATCTGGAATAAACAACATTTTCTTTGATATCTACAAGTAAGTGCTTTTTAAAAATAAATTTAAATACCTTGAAATTTTTCTCCAAGAGAGAAAATTCAAAATTAAAAAAAAAAACCTATAGCTGAGAATGATTATCTCCTTATATGTATATGTAAATGTTACAAGTTGTAAGACAAACAGACCACAACTATGTATGTATTCTCATCATGTTTTTGTTTTTCATCATATCTTCATACAAACAGCTTAATACTTAAATGTAAATCCAACATCAAAACAAATAGGATTCATCAAAAATATTAAGGTACTATACCAGGAACTTATACCTTTCCAAAGGTTCATTTCCGATTACACACTTTGATGTTGTAAATTAGATTTTATTAAATTTCGACATTCAAAAAGCAATATTGAAATACTTCCATTCTAATCTTCAATGAATCCT
This sequence comes from Dasysyrphus tricinctus, assembly GCA_963921185.1. Lineage (NCBI taxonomy): Eukaryota > Metazoa > Arthropoda > Insecta > Diptera > Syrphidae > Dasysyrphus > Dasysyrphus tricinctus. The sequence goes on along the minus strand of OY992533.1, from coordinate 119,422,017 downwards.
CATAAATCTTTTACAAATCAATACACATCGTTGGGATATATGTATCAACACAGCACCCACACGGTTCTGATAGTGTCTTTCTCTTGCAAAGCCATCATGACAACAACCAGAAACGACAACAACAACAACAACGAGTCTGACAACCTCAAAATCAATCAAATCGTCCATAATGAATTTATGGCTTGCGGCTATCCTTATGCCTTCCCGCATCATCATAATCATCATCATCATCATCATCATCAGCATCATCATCGTCATCGCACAAAGGATGTCTTCCTGTTGCTTTTGTATCGCTCCAAGGGTGTTCTTGTGGAATACTTTTTCAATAAAAATGTCATAATTGAATGGAAGGCGAAGGCCTCAAGAATAAGTGTAACGTCAGCCAGATACAGAGAGAGATTGAAATGCAATAGGAAATCAAAACTTTTTCTTAGAAGAAATCGAACAAGATGGTTAAAAGTTGGAAGAAAAATTTGAAATGTTCAATATTGAATGTGGGAAGATTGATTTTCTTATTTCAAGGATAATGGACACGACACACAATGACAAACAATAATTTATGCAAAATATATAAAACAAAAATTTAAAAAAATGTTAGTATTGGACGTAGTAAGAATTTCTTGTTCTGTTATTTATTGAGTTTAACCACAAAACAATTTTCAACTTTGTTAATTTTCAAATTGTGTTATGTTTTGAGTTTTGGAAAATTGAAAATAAAGCATTAAAATACAACAAAGGAAACAAAACTTTATATCATTTATAATATTTAATTTGGTACATTGTACCAGCTCATTTTCGAAAAGGAATAACTCACTCAAAATCATCTCAAGAGACCACCATACTCAACTCACTATATTGCCTCTCTAAGTTGATTCTAAAGTATTTGATTCCTGTTAATATTTTATATTTAAAAATAAAAAGAATTTCTAAAGAATAAAATGGATAGACACCACTATAATTATCAATTTCCAAACAATCCAAATAGCTGGAAATTTTCTTTTGAAAATTAAATGAATTATCATATCTCAAAGATAAGAAATGGATGGGTTTTTCAGTGTTCAAAGGACTTGAAAATTTATATAATTAATTAAGTGTCCTATTCATTTAAATTTTGGTTTGTCTATTTCCTGGCATAATCCTTTTTGAAAATTGTAATCCTTCTAAATGAATGATTTTCAAAACAATTTCACTTTATAGTCAAAAAGGAGTATTATATTGATTGAGGAAAGGTATTGTTTCAAAGATCTGTTATGCTTTAATGTGTAATCGAGGATAAAATATGTTTGGTTTAATCCTTTTCATCAAAAGGATTTATTCATATAAGTAGACCTTAAAAAGATGTTCTTCGTTTCATAATAATGATTTATTTTGTATCCTTGTGTCTTAGGTTGGATTATTAAGCAGAAGAGAAGAGGCTTAAGGTTTGAACTTTTATTCTTCATACTAAAATGTAGGTACATTTATTGGCTTTTTAAGATCTCTTACCTGTAAATATGGCATGATTCCTTCAATTCAAAAAATTTAAGAAACAATTTCACTAAATTTGCAGTTAGGCTATTACTGCCCTCACGGTCGCAATTATGAATATTAGCCTTCGAATTTTCTTTTCAATCATTCAAATACATCCATTCATCTTTGAGTAATCATTAATCAGTTGTTTGCCCGCGTCTGAATCTTAATTACTTACTTAAGGTGATACTACTGTCCAGGAGGCTTCTTCCAGCCGGGTCGATTTCTAGCTAGCTGTCTCCAGTTATGCACACCAACTTGGTTAAGGTTCTTTTCCACTTGCGTGTGCCACCTGTTACGCTGTCCACCCCTACTGCGCCGTCCCACGAGGTTAGATTCAAAGACTTTCCACACCAGAGCATTAATGTCCATTCACTCTTGGTGGCCCAGCCATTTCAGTCGTTGGCTTTTCACTTCTGTGGCTAGGTCGGTGTCGCTGTACAGCCCATACAGTTCGTTGTTGTATCTTCTCCTCCATTCCCCATCTATGCAGACGGGACCAAAAATCACCCGAAGAATTTTCCTCTCAAAACAGCCTAACGCTTTCTCATCCACCGTTAGCAGTGTCCATGTATCTGCACCATACATCAGGACCGGGATGATAAGCATCTTAAACAGGGATAGTTTAGTTGCTCGATAGAGGGCTTTGCTTCTCAATTGCCTTCTTAGTCCTAAGAAACAGCGATTGGCAAGAATAATTCTTCGTTTGATCTCAGCACTGGTATCGTTCGCTGAGTTTATAGCGGATCCTAGGTAGACAAAGTCTCTGTCCACCTCAAAATTATAGCTGTCTATAGTGATGTTCTGTCCGAGACGTCGGTGTTGGGTGTCCTTTCTTGTTGACAGCATATATTTTGTTTTGCTTTCATTCACCGTTAGACCCATCTTCTTGGCTTCCTTCCCAATACTCACAAAAGCACCATTGACATCACGCTTTTTTCGTCCGATGTCAATGTCGTCAGCGTAAGCGAGTAATTGGACGGACTTTTGAAAGATTGTGCCTCTAGTGTTGACGTGAGAGTTTTGCACTATTCTTTCAAGAACGATGTTGAAGAGGTTGCAGCGCGTCGCCTTGCCTAAAACCTTTTTTGACATCAAATGTGTAGGAGCAGCGTGCATTCTAAATCGTCATCCTGCACAAATGGACGAGTTTGGCAGGGATACCAAAACTAGATATTGCTATATACAGCTCGTCTCTATAGATACGCGGCCTTGAAATTGATGAAAAGGTGGTGAGTATCGATTTGAAACTCCTGGGTTTTCTCCAAGATCTGCCGTAGTGCGAATATTTGGTCGATGGTGGACTTCCCTGATATGGACCAATCAGGTTGTTGACAAATGGCTTCAGGCGTTCACAAAGTACGGCAGAGAAGATCTTGTAGGCGATATTAAGAAGACTGATGCCTCTGTAGTTGGTGCAGTCCAGAGGATCGCCTTTCTTGAGAATCGGGAAAACAATGCTGAGGTTCCATTCACCGGGCATGCTTTCCTCCGACCATGAGCTGGTGCATACTCCTAACCAATTAATCGCCAGCCACTTTGAATAGCTCAGCCGCAAGGCCATCAGCTCCAGCAGCTTTATTGGACTTAAATTTAGATGCAGCTATCTTTACTTCGTCGAGATCAGGTGGACGGAATTGTTGGCCTACGTCATCCAGGTTGAATGGTGCAATCTGCATGGTAGAGGAATTCGGTTCGTCATCGCCGTTATACAATTTGCAGAAATAACTTTTCTATATCCTTAGCACCGACTGCGATTCTACTATGATGTTCCTCTGATCATCCTTGCAGGCTTCGGTCCGGGCCTTATAACCCTGGGAGGTTCTCTTCACCTTTTGGTAAAACTTTGGAACTTCATTCCTACAATGGCATCCCTCTATTTCCTCGATCGCACGCTTCCCATGCTCTTTCTTTTTCCTTCATAGAAGCTTGTGTTCCTCTCTCTTCTTCTGCACGTAGAGCTCGCGAGCAGCTCTGGTCCTTCTATGCAGCGCCGCTTTGTATGCCTATTGTTTGGCTGCATGTACTTGTCGGCATTCTTCGTCGAACCAGGGGTTTCGCATCTCTGATGGCTTCCTGGCAATTCTTCCACTAGTTCTCGATGCTATGCAGTTGGTGGCATAGGACTATTTAAGAGGGTGCGAGAGACTCGATCAGAAAAGGACCTGGCGATTTCTTGCGACTGTAGCAGTCCGACGTTAAACTTCCTTACATTATTTCCCTGCTTTGGGTTTGGTCTGGATATCCGTGGCATTTCCTTGGCTACACGAGGTAGTTGTTCCAGTCAACGTTGGCTCCTCAGAACGTTCAGACATCCTTGATACTGGGGGAGTGCCTCGATCCCAATGTGGTCAATCTGGTTATCGGTTGATTGATCAGGAACTCTCCATGTCCCTTTGTGTATATCGAGATTCAGGAACTGCGTACTAGCTACCTCAACGTTTCCCCGCACAAAAGTTGAATAGCCTGAGTCCGTTATCGGAGGTGGCATCGCGTGCAGGCTATATCTTCCGGATGTGCCACCAAAGACGTCTTCTCTTCCTAGTTTGGCATTAAAATCGCCCAAGACAATTTTAAAGTCATAGCAAGGACATTGCTCATATGTCTTATACAGGAGCTCGTAGAGCTCATCCTTATGGTGTCGTTATCTTTCTCTTCTGTGGGGGCTTGCGCGTATGAGTCTAAACTTGACGAACTTAGCCTTGATGCGAATTGTCGTGAGCCACTCGTTCTCATAGACGAAACTCTAGACTTCTTGCCTAAGTCTGCCTCTAACGACGAATCCACATTCAAATAGATGCTGCCCTTGTGGTCGGTAACAGTCACCGTAGTAGATATCGCACAGTCTTTCAGCTTTCTTTTGTCCGCCTCATCTCATCGCAATTCTTGGATGACGGTGATGTCTGCTTTATAACAATGTAGGGCCTCCGCTAAATATTCAGCTGCATATGGTCTATAGAGAAACAGAACATTCCACCTGCAGATCTGAAATTCGTTGTCCTAATTTCTGTTGTTAGGTTTGTCAACAGTAAATCCATCCGTATCCAAGGGTTGTTGTTGCTTCGCAACAAAAATTGCTTTATGTGGCCGCGAAGTCACCCCGAAGGCACGACTCCCAACCTGGAGGACCAGACCCTTACAATATTACTCCAAGAGTGGGGAGCTGGATTAATCGCTACTTATAGGCCTGAGCTCCGAACGTATCGTTGTAGCATGTATAAGTTGTTCACTAAGTGGTTCAGCCTGACTTGCTGGAACCGTAGACGCCACCGTTGATTCTTTCTGAGGAATTCTTCCACTTCCGCCTTCATAAAGGAAGAAGGGCCTTAGTGGGAACACTCTTCTCGGTTTCTGTCTTAAAGATTGTTGGAGGCACCTTTGATTCTCTATGCTGAATACATCTGCCTCACACCAGCCTTCTGATAGGCTCGTCCAAGACTTCAGCCAAATTATGTAGACAGTCATTTCTGACAGAAGATTATAGCGTTGCTATTTCTGTCTTTTGTTGTTCAACACTTGCGCTTATTAGCTTAGCAAGTCAAGTACGGATGAACGAGACTAGTATCCTTTGGTTACCACTTGGAGGTAAAATAACCACAATTGACGTGTGGAATTCATTGCATCACTGGACGTCACCATGTTTACGCTAATCAGTGACTTCCCGCGTCCTACAACGCCAAACCATCCTTGTCTGAAACAACCTATAATTTGGATACATGCTTAGTTCATAAATTTCAAATAAGGATTTCTTAGAAAGAAATAGGGATGGATTCTTGCAGAAAAAATCCTTGAACTAAGATTTGTTGGAAATCGAATACTCTTTCTTTTTGCATGTTGCGTCACAAAATTTAACTAACAAACCTCAGATTAGGATTCAGCACCCTCGAAAACATAAATAAGGACAAAATTATAACTGCCCCACAATTTCCTTCTTGAAAAGGGCCCTGTAAAGTAAAAATTAACTGGATTAATAGAGTATTTTCGAATTTCTCGAAAATGAATGGAGGTATTTGAAAGATTGAAAATAATTTCGAAAAAAACTATACTTCAGAATGACCGTACAAATTTATATGAAAGAAAATACCTCGAAAAATAGTATAACCCCAAATTTTCCTTAAAAACAAATGCATTTTTTCAAAACTTTAAATTTGACTGTCTCAAAAACGTGCTAGAGCGATTCTGAGGCAGACAGTATTCCTGAAAAAAACATTGGTGTTTCTAGGTAACAGAGATCGCCAGACTATCGGCGTCATCGGCGTCATTGGTGGCGTGATAGTCCAACGCACTAATCATTAAACCACGGGGTACAACATTCTCGAAACCCGATTTAAAAACACCACCATTAGTAACGTAAGAACTTAAGCTAAATTTTTGCAAAATATTAAGGGTATTCATGAAACAGCGTAAAGTCGTCGTAAACGTGGTAAAGTTTTAAACTTCGTAAATCTGTCAAATTGTTCATACAAATTGTGACAGAATTACGAAGTTTTAATCTTTGCAACGTTTACGATGAGTTTACGCTGTTGTATGAATCACAACAAAAACATAAATGTTAGAAAAGGAGCCAAGTTCTTATGTGCACAAGAAACCTGTGCGTAAAAAGTCAGCCAAAAAAAGTAATGAGATCTAAAATATATGCCAAGTTTTAAGTTCATGAAGTTCAATATCAAATATCTTAAGTAGAGTAATATCGAAACAATTCCAAATCATGACAGAAATTTGGTAATTAATGATTACTGATTAAAATTTGGTGGTTTCACTGGTCAAGTTTTCATACATTTTAAGTTTGTGATTAAGTAAGTATTTAAGAGAAAACTTGCCAAGTAAATCCACCAAATTTTAATCAGTAATCATTAATTACCAAATTTCTGTCATGATTTGGAATTGTTTCGATATTACTCTACTTAAGATATTTGATATTGAACTTCATGAACTTAAAACTTGGCATATATTTTAGATCTCATTACTTTTTTTGGCTGACTTTTTACGCACAGGTTTCTTGTGCACATAAGAACTTGGCTCCTTTTCTAACATTTATGTTTTTGTTGTGATTTCACTCCTTTTTGCAAAGACTTATTTTGCCAGGTGAAAGTCAAGCCCTACCGCTCTACAAAGTTTCATAATTCTACGACAACCGAAAATGCTCTGTACAAATAATAGCAATTCTGATAAAGTGGGTGGATGGCACCCCCCCCCCCCCCTGAATGGACGATTCCAAATTTTCGATTTTTTCATTTCTAAGTACTTCAAGTCCTACCGACCTACCAATTTTCATCGTTCTACAACAATCGGAAGTGCTTCATATAATTTATAAGAATTTTTGAGAATGTGGGTGGATGCCACGCCCCCTTGACTGAAACTTCCAATTTTTCGGTTTTTTTTCTTCTAAGTACTTCAAGGCCCACCAACCTACCAATTTTCATCGTTCTACAATAATCGGAAGTGCTCCATATAATTTATAAGAATTTTTAAGAATGTGGGTGGATACCACGCCCCCTGAATGCAAAATTCCAATTTTTCTATTTTTTCTTTCTAAGTAACTTAAGCCATACCGACCTACCAATTTTCATCGTTCTACAACAATCGGAAGTGCTCCATATAATTTATAAGAATTTTTAAGAATGTGGGTGGATGCCACGCCCCCTGTATGGAAAATTCCTATTTTTCAATTTTTTTCTTTCTAAGTACCTCAAACCCTACCAACTTACCAATTTTCATTGTTCTAGAACAATCGGAAAAGCTCCATATAATTTATAGAATATTTAAGAAAGTGGGTGGATGCCACGCCCCCTGAATAGAAAATTGCAGATTTTCGATTTTTTCCTTTGTATGTACAATGTACCACAAGGCCTACCGTTGTGCGAAATTTCAAGTTTCTACGATGTCGGGAAGTGCTCCATAATTTTGATGATCTGTCAGTGAGTCAGTGAGTCAGTGAGTCAGTGAGCCAGTGAGTCAGTGAATCAATCAGTCAGTTACGGTTTTTGCGATTTTTGAAGTCCTATATCTTGGGAACTACTAATGCTAAGGAGTTGAAATTTGGTGAGCCACCTGTGTTTGATCAGCCTAGCAAATACTGCGAATTTGAAGTTTCTGACTTTATTGGTACTGAAGTTAGAGGGGGGTTGAAAATCGCCTGAGTTTGTTCCTGTAAAAAGGGTGTAGTGCCGCGAACTTGGCTGGGCACTACCGTGCCCTTTGATACCCATATTATTTCCTCTTTTAAACAAATTCAAAAACGTCATTTTCAAAGCTTTTATGTACACTTATAAGAGAGAGTAAGAGAAGAGAGTAAGTACTAAGAAAAATTGATATCACTTTGTGTATATACTTGGTGCTTAACTTAATCATTTGCATTTCACTATATCTCCGTTGTCGTCAGCATCGTTTATCATAAGAACAACGCTTGCTTTTTGCCGTTAGCAAAAAAAAAATCCTTTTCATTTTGCGTTAGTATAGTTTGTGCTTCATTAAACTTTTCTCATATACTTATTTTTTTTTTTTGTAATCCTTGGGTTTATTACATTAAAAATCTTTCTTCTCCCGAGTTTTCTCATTACTTATGAAATGTAATGTACCAGAGAAGAAAGGATTTCCTTCTTTAGCAGAATAAAATGTATTTTCTACAAGAGAGCACTAATGAAGAATGGCGATGGAAAACAATATAAAATGTGTAAGTAACGTAAGACAAGAGCGTGTGTCACCTGCAAATTAATTAAACAAAATTGAATTTTCAACTTAATTTTAAATCTGTGTTTAAAATTTAAATTATATTTTCTTAGGTAATAAAAAACAATTAAATAAAGAATTGAATCGATGAGTGGAAGAACAGTACAAGTGCCAAATTAAAAATGTAAGAAAAACAGGCATAACTTCTTATTGCTCAGACAAAAAATAGATTTTTTGGTATAAAAATGTAAAAAGGATTGCTCATGATTCAAAAGTTTAAAATTTCATTTTTAAAAACATATGTTTAAGCCAATAACCAAGTTATTTTAATTTTTCTGCAATGGCACTTGTACTGTTCTTCCTCACCGATTCAATTAATTAAGCTGTTTTTTTTTAATATGTATCCGAAACAAAAAAATCATGAAAATTAAAATTAACCATAATCCATAAGCAGCTGCTTAATGGGCATTATGTAAAGGAGGCAATAGAGGAACAAAGAAGCATAAGACCAGTCAATGAAGATCCAGTCCCAGCGCCCAGTACTGAAGAGGTTAAGAAAGCCATCCACAAGCTTAAGAACAAAAAATCCGCCGGCTCGGATGGCCTACCTGCGGAACTCTTTAAGTATGGAGGAGATGTCCTGGTAGGGTGCATGCACCAGCTCATCAACCAAGTTTGGGAGGAGGAAAGTATGCCCGACGACTGGTCAAATAGCTCCATATGCCCAATCTACAAAAAAGGCGATCCTATGTCCTGCAAAAACTACAGAGGCATATCCCTGCTTAATGTTGCCTACAAGATCCTATCCAACGTACTATGTGAGCGTCTAAAACCTTTCTGCAACACTATGATCGGCACGTATCAGTGTGGCTTCAGGCCAGGCAGATCAACGATAGACCAAATCTTCACATTGAGGCAAAATTTCAAGTCGAGACCCACCACCTATTCATCGACTTTAAAGCCGCATATGATAGCATAAGTCGCCAAGAGCTTCTATTGGCGATGTCGGAACTCGGGATCCCGAAAAAACTGATCCAGCTATGCCGCATGACGTTACGTTTCGCCTAGGAAAAAACGTCACTGTTGGTAGCAGTAATTTCGAGGTAGTCAAGGAGTTCACCTTCCTCGGAACTAACATCAATTCCACGAACGACACCTTAGTGGAAATCCGACGAAGAATTACCCTAGCGAACCGCTGCTACTTCGGTTTGGCCAAACAAATGGGTTCAAAACTCCTTTCCCGAAAGACGAAGTGCACGCTATACAAAACGTTAATTTAACCAGTTCTACTCTACGGCGCCGAGTGCTGGACGATAAGTAAATAAAATGCACGACTGGATCGCACGTACTTGCTCTTATGTTCAAGTTGTGTGGGGCTTAAGAACTTTAAAAAATATTCAAGTAATTATAGAAAAAGTATAAAAAAGCATTTAAATCGTTCTTTTAATTGTATAAACAGCCTGATAAATAACTTATAGCTCAAAAAAAAGTATGCCATTTGATTACTTGAAAAAGTATGAATATATGCAAAAAAAAAATTTAAAATCGTTGGAGCCGTTTTCTTAAAAATTAATTTTTTATATATAAAATTTTTGTAACATTTTTCAAAAAAAAATTTGGTATGCCAATTTTGAGTATATATTAATATACATTTAAAACTGAAATTTCAAAACAATTCATCAACCTGTTTTTGAAATATTGAATTTTGAAAAAAAAATTTTGAATCTTTTTTTAAAAATCCAAAATTTATTTTTTCAAAAATTTTGGTATGCAGTATTATTTATATTCTAACAAAGCTTTTTTGCAAAAAATTTTATTGAAATCAGATGAGCGGTTAATGAGAAAATCAAAAATCAAAAAAACCGTTATATGGCAGGTACCGTTAATAAATGTTTTTGGTGATTTTTTTTCTTACTAAAAGGTATATCATATCTATTATAATACACTGATTTTTTTTTATCAAAATCGTTGGAGCCGTTTTTGAGATAAATAAGCTTTTCCTTAACGGTTGTATGGCAAGTACCGTTATTTTTTGAGCTAAAAAAAAAATTTCAATTTCCCCTCTGGAGAGTTACAAAAAAACCTTAAGTTCAAAATTTGAAGAAAATCGCTTCAGTGGTTTAGGCTGTAGGTTGAGGTACATACAGACAGACAGACAGACAGACAGACAGAATTCTGCCACCCACTTTTTTCGTGTTCTCTATCATCGTAATGTCATGTTTGATTGTTATCTCGAAATTTTTTTTTTTGCACGAATCCAAAACTTGCCCTATAGTACCTATATCGCAAGTAAAAAGGGGAATTGATACTGGGCACTTTCGAGAGAAAAATTCTTCGGCGGATATTTGGTCCTATATGCGAAGAGGGCGATTGGAGGAGAAGATTCAATCGTGAACGTACGAGCTGAACCAAGATGTGGATGTAGTCCAAAGAGCCAAAACACGTCGACTACACTGGCTCGGCCACATAGAGCGAATGGACAACATCGCTCCAGCCAAGAAAATCTTCGAATCCCAGCCCCCAGGTTCGAGACGACCAGGAAGACCGAACCTCCGCTATAGGGACCAGGCGGTCACAGACGCAAGAGCGCTTGGTCTCGACGACTGGAGGGAGCGTGTGAGGGACCGCAACCGATGGAAGACCGCAATATCTCAGGCAGAGACCCTTCATGGATCGGGAGCCGGATAAGTAAGTAAGTATAATCCATTGCTATGCAAAGTATTTTAGGTTTTTTTCGAAGATGCAAGAAATTTGTTTCTCCTGCTTCTGATCTTTATACCATCTAAAGAATGTGTTTATAATTTAAGGGCTTACAACAATTTAAAGCACAAACAAATTTATTAAAATTAAAGTCCCTCGGCAAAGTCGGTAAAATTTTGTTCAACCTTCCACTTTACCCATGGTATTAAAGTGTGGTAAGATACGTGCAATGCGTGGAGGCTTTGAGGATGAAATAAGTTGCTTCTTCTATCTAAAACCAAACAAAACATTCCGAAGGCTAAAGTAAAAGATCGGCAAAAGTTCAAGGAGAATAACAACACCAGACTAAATTCAAGTGTCCTTCCCTACTTAAATGTTTTATACTTCACTAAATTCATCTTAATGACCTTTCGGAGCCTCATCATACCAAAATTAAATCTAATACTTTATATACCTAGCTGTCCCTGTAGGGCTCCTCTTTTCTGGTACTTAAATATTACATAATTTGTCTGCCTTCATGTTAACAAGTGAATTTTAATGTTGTTTTTCGTTTAATAAATAAATAAATACCTGTCATTGTTAGGCCACTTAAGTATGGTCTTTCTTGGGTCGTGTAAAAGTCACATTTTTGGGGAGCTGGGAACAATTGTAACGATTGGTGTGACATTAAACAAATTCATAGCACTTGTTGGTCTTTTTCAATGCGAAAATCCTACCTGGTGTTATCTTATATCCTCTGCATGAGCAATCGAGCATGGGGTCACAGAAGAGAAATTCACCTGCTCTCAAGTCTGTCTGCGTCTAAGTGGCTTCGTAATATGTTTTCTTTTTTTTTTTGTCTTTTTGATAAATCGTGCTATTGTAATAGCATTTTACAACCAAACGTGATAAGAATCTATAATTTTGCTATTGTAGTTGTGGTTGGTCCTTGTTTTTGTTGTTGTTTTTGTTGTTGTTTTTGTTATATGTCACCTTAAGATATTATTTTTCAAGTGGTAATGCATTGCCTGGCAACATTTTGGTTTTATTTAAGGTGTCTGATGTTTTTTTTTTTTGTTTTTTTTTTTTTTTTGTTGAGGGTGATGTGTAGACTTAATTTAAGCTCAGACGAGTGATGGTAAAAGATACTTTTGTATTTATGTCGGAAGTTTCACAGAGATTATTCTTAAGGAACGACGACGAGGTATATAATATGTAATATGTGTTTGGGGATGGTTGGAGAAAATATATGAGCTTTACCATTGTGTGACTTGAATTTATTTATCACAATATCTGCAACAGAGTGTGTGTGCTCCTGTGAAGTGGTTTTAATGGGCAGAAAAATTTGTTTTTTTAAAGGACGAAGAAAAAGGATGATACAAAATAAATATCACGAGTTAGGATAAAAAAGGCTATATAATCATTTTTGGTTTTAGTCAAAAATATTAAATAAATCTTTTATGATATTTAGTTGAACAAAATTATCTGTAAATATCATACATATACATATGTACATGATTTATCATTTTAACTAAGCATTTCCAAAGCTTTTATGTAAACGCAGAAAAATAGTTGGTTAAAAACTACGTAGTTCTCGTGTAAAACTAAATAAGTGATGTTGCTAATATACAACCTGCAAACTAACTCTGTTAATATTAGCCTAGTTAAGTATATGAAAAGAAATAGATTAATTTAACACCCAAATATGGTTAAAGTGAACTAAATTTCATTAAACTATTTTCTGGATTAGTTTAACCTCAATTAAAGGGGTTGAAATAGGCAATTATGTGACTAAAAGTAATATATTAAATCACTTATAGAAAACAGTTTACTCGGTTGCGTTAGAGAAACTTATTTATTAAGATTAGCCAATCTTCTCAGTTGTAGTTTTAAGTACTAAATAGGAATATCTTATTTTCTTGGCAGTTGTAACATACTAAGGTAGTTTACATAACAAACTTACTCAATTGGTTTAATCAATTTACTCGGTTAAAATAGCAAACCTACTTGTTTGGAATTGGTTAGAGTAGTTTATCCACTCGGTTGCTTTGAACAACTAACTCAGTTACATTAACATACTTTCTCGGTTGCAGTAACATATGTACTCGATTGAAGTAGCATATCTACTAAGTTGAAGTAGCCTATAAACTCGGTTTGATTAGCCTATGTACTCGTTTGGAGTAGCTAATCAACTCGGTTTAAATCGCCTAACTACTCAATTAGAGCAGCGGCGCTGCTTGGTTGAAGTGGAATACCCTATGGAATACCCTATAGAAGCCAATGCACTTGGTTCAAATGGCCTAACTATTTAGTTAAATTAGCAACTCTACTCATTTGAAGTAGCCTATATACGCGGTTGCAGTAGCTAATTAACTCGGTTAGAGTAATCCACTCCGTTGAAGTAGCCTATCTACGTGGTTGTTTTAAAAAATTACTCGTTTACATTAACATATTTACTCTGTTAGATAAGCCAATCTACTCGGTTAGATTAGCAAATCTACTTGGCTAGAGTAGTCTATCTATTCGGTTGTAGTAGTCCATCTACTATGTTGAAGTAGCCTTTCTATTCGGTTGGAGCAGCCTATCTACTCGGTTAGAGCAACATATCAACTCGGTTGGAGTAGCCAATCTACTCAATTAGAGTACCCTATCTACTTGGATGGAGTAGCATATCTGCTTGGTTGGATCAGCCTTTCCACTCGGTTACTTAAACAAATTACTCGTTTAAATTAATATACTTCCTCAGTTATATTTTCCTATGTACTCGGTTGGGGTAGCCAATCTACTAGGTTGAAGAAGCCTTTCTACTAGGTGGGAGTAGCCCATCTATTAGGTTGGAGTAGCTTTTATACTCTGTACTAGGTTGGAGTAGCCGCTCTATTCGGTTTGAGTAGCCCCTTTTATAATTTTGAGTAGCTTATATGCTCAGTTGGAATAGCTTATCTTATCTCATTTAATCTTATTAATTGAGAAAAACATTTTTTTTTAAATGATTATAGTAATACAAATATTTTTATTAACATAATATATCAACAATAATGCAGTCTAATTCTTAAATTTAAAAAAATAAAACAAGTGTTTAACAGTGAATTTGAACAAACTTAAATTTCGTCGATAAGTTAAGTTAAACATTTTTTTTTCAATAATTGTTCAATATATTTGTAAGTATTAAAACTAAGTGAATTTACAAAGTTTATTAAATTGGGATAGCTATTAAAACAAAATTTATTATTTAAATCTTAAAATTACGTTCTTTGTATGTGTATCATAATAATTGTCTGCGGAACCTTTTTAAATTAAACGTAATCTATCTAAATTAATCTGTGCAGTATTTGTAATGTTTGAAAAATTTTACCATCAATTGGTAGATACACTGATAGATTGAGAACAACTGAAGGGACTGGACTGGAATCTTTGAGCCTAGAACGAAATTTTCCATACCGATGAGACAGTCTAATAGCATCTTTCAGTTCATGCCATAGCGAAATGGTCCGATTGTAGTCTCGAAAGAAACTACCGAAACCAAAACATTGCCATTATGTCAAACAGTCGAGTTGCACTTAAAACACTGAGCTCTTACGCCATCAGCTTGAAAGAATTTTGGGAGTGTGTTATTTTGACCAACTCTTTTCGGTTAAATCAAGCAAGTATATTATTTAACAATCGGTTTTTTAGCCCATTTAATTAGTTAAATTAAACACATCTGGTTGATTGTCTTAACCTTTATAATCGTTTAAATTAAACAAGATATCCATTAGTTTAATTCAAATGACAGGATTGTTTAATTTAAACAGGATAATTGTTTAATGTTAAACCAGAGCCAGAGGTGTGTAAAATTAACTTGGTGCAATTTTTTAAACTAAACGAATTACTCGTTTGAAATAAACAATCTTACAAATTGCGAATTTTAAACAAATTTCTCGGTTAATATAATAATGTCTTTCGTTTAATTTTATCTTCTTTGCAGTTTATTTTAAACAGTTTCATTGATACCAATTTATACCAGTTTCATTTAATCGAGGCTACTATGTTAATTTTAACCTTGTGCACTACGTAGTTTTTACCCAAGACTACGTTATTTTTAACACATTATTTCTTAGCCCACCGAAAAACAAACATGGTTCAAAATTATTTCTCTGCGTTTATCGATTCACTTGTGATAATACTTTCTAAAGCATTCATTAAGTTTTCTCATAGACTCATATTTAAAAATTCAATAAAAAAAATTAATGAAAAACTGCGAATAAATATATTTGTAATTAATTTCCTTGAACCCAAAATCAACATTTTCTTTCATTCCTTAAAGAATAATTAAAAACATGACATTTAATTTTTGAATATGAATATATGTATGAAAATAATTTAACAACACAACCATATAATTTAAGAAAACTTTTAAGTGATTTCTCGTTTATTCATACGCGATACGCCAAAGTTTTCATCACGTTTAATATGTATTTACATAATGACAGTAGATACGTACACATACTGTTAAGTCATAAAGATCTGGACAAGAACTGATTTATTATATTCAATATAAATGAGTGTGTACATAAGTTGGTTACGATATACATAGATTATATATAAGTAGAATGTATAACGTACAAGTATGTTTATATGTATTTATAAAATAAGAACTCAATACTATAACATCTCTCTTTCTTTAGTAAGTTATTTTTAACTTATTTTATCAAAAACTTAAACTAGCAATTTTGTAAGCTTTATTCAATTGCTTTTTAATAATTCATAAATTATTTAATTTAAATTATTTTATAAAAAACTTAAAGTAGCAATTTTTGTAAGCTTTATTCAATTGCATTTTAATAATTCATATTCCTTTTTTTTTTTTTTTTTTTTTTTTGTATATCATCTATTATCTATAATTCATAATATATATTTTTGTATTTTTTTTTTTTTTTGTAATTGAGATTAAATAACAAAGGTTCATAAATGTTTTTGTTTCAAATTAATAAAACTATGAAAATCTTATGTACCAGGTACAAATCGATCAGGTATTTTTTTAACTCGTGATGAACGCCTAATGTCATCAGGTGGTCGATTGCAGGTACTATTTTCTGATGATGTAGGTGTCCTATTAGTCGTTGCTATAGTATCTTTTGGTGTTTCTGTTTGGTGAATCTGCTCAGGCTGGTCAGATGCAAGATTATCGGTTGAGGCTTTTGCCGCTATCGACAATTCACCATCTGGAAATGTTTTTACATGTTGTCGGTTTCGTAAATACTGATGTCCGTTGACGTTAACGAGTACATTTCGGTCAGAAGGTACGTCGACGACTTCGCCTTGAGACCAACGTGAATGTCGATCATTTGGTCTGAGCTGCACGTAAACATCTTGCCCATATTCTAATGCTGGTAAGTTTCTGGCACCACGGTCGTAATATTTTTTACTGATTTGTCGCTGCTTCTCGATCATAGGTTGTACATCGTGTGATACTTTTGGCTTGAGCTTATCTGCTGTTAATGGAAGGCACGATCGTAGACGTCTGCTCATTAGTCGCTGCGCAGGGCTTGACCCAATTTTGTTGATCGTTGTCCTCCATTCAAGTAGATATTTCCAGAAACTTTGCTTTGCGATTTTGGCTTTCTTGAAAAGTTTTTTTACTATTTTCACCGATGCTTCGGCCTTGCCGTTCCCTTGTTGATGATAGGGAGTACTTCGTGAGTGCAGAAATTCCCATTCTTCAGCAAAGCGTTTGAATTCTTCATTCACAAAAGGAGTTCCACCGTCAGTGACTACAACCTCAGGTATACCAAACCGGCTAAAATTTTTCTGACAGCATTTGATGATTGTCTTCGCATTTGCTTCTTGAATTTCATCAACCTCGATGAAGTCCGAGTAGTAGTCAGCAGTCACAAGTAGTATCTTCTTCTTGTAGTTATCTTCAATTTCACACAGGTCCATACCTATACGCTGAAAAGGATAATCTGGTAAGGAAGAACACTGTAATGGCATCTTAGTTTGATTGTTGGAGTTTTGTAAACAAAGTGAACAATTTGCACAAACTTGTCTAATGTGATTTGATATATTTGGCCAAAATACCGTATCCCTAGCTCTAATCAAACAAGCTTCCATTCCTTGATGACTGATATGGATTCTTTGTAAAATTTCTTGACGTAGGCTTGCTGGAACTAGGATTCTAGATCCTTTAAGTATAAATCCATTTGCTATAGTTAGTTCATCTCTATAGTTCCAATAAGGATGCTCCTCTTCGCTTAAGTGGGTTTTCGCACTGGGCCATCCATTCAGAATTCGTTCTTTGAGCCTTACCATTTCTTTGTCACCAGCCATTGCTTCTTTAATGGCTTGTAGGCGTGAATCTGAAATGGGAATGTTACTTAATGGATCTATTTCTGATACCTGTAGCAATATATTTTCAATTTGTTCAATACGGTAAATTTCGTCTTCGTTAAGTTCTGATTTTGCTTCACCACATGGAAGTCTTGACAGTACATCTGATATATGCATTAATTTACCTTTTTTGTATGTTACCTCTAGATTGTAACGTTGAAGAGATAACTGCATTCGTTGTAAGCGTTTGGGGGCTTTTAACAATGATTTCTTGAAAATCGATTGTAGAGGAAGATGATCGGTTTCCACTATGATTTTGTTTTGACCACTCAAGTATTGGTCGAAACGCTTGCATGCAAATACTATGCCTAGGCACTCTTTTTCAATCTGTGCATACTTACGTTCGGTCTTTGTTAAAACTCTTGATGCATACGCAATCGGGTGACCATCCTGTTTTAATACTGCCCCTAGTCCTATGCTGCTTGCATCACTTTCGATAACAGTATCCTTATTCGTATCAAAATACTTTAGTATTGGAGCATCCGCTATCATTTTTTTGAGTTGGGTAAATGCTTCTTGTTCGTGAGATCCCCAATGCCATTCAACATCCTGATGACAAATTTTTCTCAACGGTTCGGTTATTTCCGAGAGCTTAGGCAAAAATCTGGTAAGGTAAGTACACATTCCAATAAACCGTTGTGTGTCTTTCACATTTTTAGGTGCTTCCATTTGTAAAATATCCCTTACTTTGCCTTCATCTACTTTTAACCCGTCCGATGTCAATGTAAATCCGAAAAAAGGAACAGCAGTCCGTCCGATTTTAGCCTTAAGTGGATTTAGCTTTAAATTTTTTTCACGTAATCTTTGCAGTAGTTTTTCCAAATTTGTATTATGATCCAGAATAGCATCATCCATAGTCTCACCTCTGCCAAGTACTAAAAAATCATCTACTATCACCTCCACACCTTCAAGTCCGTCTATGATCTCATGCTGTTTCATCTGGTAAATCTCTGGAGCTGACGCAAGTCCAAAAGCCAACCTATTCCAACAATACCTTCCGAAGGGCGTCCAAAAAGTTGTAAGCTCGCTGCTTTTCTCATCTAAAACGATTTGCCAGAATCCATTTTTGGCATCTAATGTTGAAAATACTTTAACGTTTGCAAGGCTTGGCAAGATTTCCTCAAGAGTAGGTATTTGATATTTAGGGCGCTTTAGTGCTGTATTTAAATACATTGGGTCAAGACAAATTCTCAATTTATCTTTGCGCTTGACCAAAATTAAATTACTTGTCCATGGCGTGTGGTGACTTACTTTTCTTACTATATTTTTCTGCACCAGTTCATCTAGCTTTAATTTCAGATCCTTTTTAAGTCCAACTGGAACACGTCTTGGAACTTCTTGTGTCGGTGCTATGTTGGGATCAGTTTCTAGTGACACATTACCTTCCAGCTTGCCATCACCTTGAAAGACATCATTATATTTTTCTATTATTTGTCTAGCATTAATATCTTTGATGTTTTCTACAAAACTGACAGATTTTACCTCTATTATTTTAAATATTCTAGAAGTTTGAGCAGATAAGATAGGAATACATTTTTCATTAACTAATTGAAATCGTATATGCTTTTGTATGCCGTCGTGTTGAGCCAGTAAATCAGCAACACCAACTGGTTTAATAAGACTTCCACCAAAAGCTTTAAGTTTTATTTTGCTTTTTTCTAAATCGCACTTTTTGTTTGTTATTTTCTTAAAATCTTCTACATTCATTATATTGCATGCAGCACCCGTGTCTATTATGCACTTTAATATTGTAGGTGTCTTTAATTCTTTATTATCTGTGCCGAAAAATTCAAACTGTCTTAAAATCATTTCTCCTCCTCTTTCTATCATACCGATCTGCGCCACATACAACACTTCTTCTTCTTCACTTTCCGTTTCTTCTACATTATATGCTTTTTTGTGTAACTGTTGACGTTTCCCCTGCTTACATACTTTACCGAAATGATTTCTCATCTTGCACTCACTGCATATTTTCCCATATGCCGGACAGTTACCCTTTTTGTGAACAGTACCACAGTAGCCACAACTGTTATTATAATTGTTTTTTTGATGTTGTGATCTTTTTTTTTTGGTATGTTCTTTCCTTTGTCACTATGTTAGCTTCTCCGTATTCATTGACGTCATTACTTGTATGTGCCATTGTTTTCATTCTCTCTGCTGTTTGTTCTGATAAACAGCAAGTTTTGTGTGCTTTTTCCAACGTGAGGTCCTCTTCCATAAGCAAACGTCTTCTCATGTCATTGCATTTTATCCCAGGTATTAGTCGATCACATATATACTCATCTTCGTATTGTGGTGGGTATCCGCACGTCTTAATTAGGTCCCTCAATCTGCAAATATACGCTTCCACATTCTCAGAGTCATGCTGTTTAGCTGTGTTGAATATGTAACGTTCATAACGAATGTTTCTCGTTGGAGCGAAATACTTATCCAAAGCATCTAATATGCCTTTTGAGGTCTTACCTTCATCTGGCGTTAATTTCAATTTATCCAGAATTCTGAAACATTCATCGCCTAAACATGCCTTCAAGATAGCTACTCTTACCTCAGGAGATCTTGATGTGAGTTCAGCTGCCACTTCATAGTTCTCCCATTGCTTTCTAAACAATTTCCAATTCTCCAGTGCATTATCTCGAACGTTAACCTGTCGTGGCGGTGGTATACTCACGCCGATGTTTTCTGTCATTTTAACCTGTTGTAACGATGGTATACTCACTCCCGCGCTTTCGTCCTCAGCCGCTTTATTTCCTTTTGGACCTGGTGGCATTAACGTGCTCCAATTAATTTTTGTTTAAATTTTAAATTATTACTTTTTTTTTTTAAACTAGTCAACCACTTCTGACACCATGTTAAGTCATAAAGATCTGGACAAGAACTGATTTATTATATTCAATATAAATGAGTGTGTACATAAGTTGGTTACGATATACATAGATTATATATAAGTAGAATGTATAACGTACAAGTATGTTTATATGTATTTATAAAATAAGAACTCAATACTATAACACATACCTACTCTCATTTTTATTAAACTTTTTTGCTTTACGGTCGTGTAACTTAACTTTGCTTCCTCTTATGCTTTTGTTTCCTTGGAATGTACATAGGTATGCATGTATTTTAATGATTCTTTTAAAGTTGTTTTAACATAATGAAAAGGTGTTGTATATTTTAATGTGTTTTATTACATTCGGATTACTTTTTAAACTGATACCACTCCTGAACTTTAAACTGATTAAATGTTTTTCTTAGTCATTAATATATTTAAGGAAATTAATTTGAATCTGGAGAATGAGGATTTGTGTCTATATATACTTAAGTGTTTCCTAGTAGTCCAGTCATATTGTATGCTTATACCATGCAAATAGTGTGGAAGTTATGATTTTTTCTCTGCCTTATGTTTTTGGGGGTGCTAAATCCGACTAAAATTTTGTGACGCAACATGGAAAGAAATGCAAAAATGCATTTTTTGGTATTTCTTACTTGAAATCAATTATCGTAAATTTCATCAAAACAATTGAAAGTATAGGCAATTTCCAACAAATCTCTGTTTAAGGTGTTTTTTTGGCGACAACTCATCTGGACTCAAGCGCT
Source organism: Dasysyrphus tricinctus (assembly GCA_963921185.1). Lineage (NCBI taxonomy): Eukaryota > Metazoa > Arthropoda > Insecta > Diptera > Syrphidae > Dasysyrphus > Dasysyrphus tricinctus. The sequence goes on along the minus strand of OY992533.1, from coordinate 119,401,197 downwards.
AGTTGAAAATTGACGTAGTTTTACTGTTCCCGAAAATCCACTCGAAAACCCTACTTAGTGTGATAAAATTTGAATTTTGGTCCTTAACATGAACCAAAATATACTATACTGGTGGTCTTTAATACGCTGAGTTTAAATCTGGCCTTAAAATTGCTCTAGCATGTCACCTATTTGAGATATTCGAATCTTAAAATATTAAAAAAATGTGTTATTGATGCGAATTTGGGGTCATATTATTTTTCGACGTAATTTTTTTTAAAATTAATGTTCATGGTCATTCTGAAGTATGAACATCATTTTACTTCGAAATTATTTTTGAATCTTCCAAATACCTTCATTCATACTAAACTCAAACTTAAACTTTTGACTCCTCGACGTCACCAAAAACATAGTTAATATGCTTTCAACGTAGGTTGTGTCAACGCATGAAATGTTGACGATCACCATATGAATTACACCACTCAGTTAATGTTGTCCTAATATGCGAGCTTTGTCAACGCAATTCGTATCCTTTGGTGTCAATGCATTGACGGGTAATTGACGATTTTACACTACTTGAACACATCCGAACACTTTGAACATTGACGTCGAGTTGGCGACAAGAACAAAAATTAATCATTTTGAACGTTGACAATCATACGACTTTGGCTGTAGTTATATCGACCAATACGATGTGGATGCATTAAAAAAAAAACCTCTAAGCAATTGAGACTTTCACATTTTTTACTGTTCATGAAAAAGGTGATTTTAAGTGACATTTAGATTGAAATACACCTTTCCCGTCAAAATATAGATCGTTCGCCATCTGTCAAGCCATCAACTGTCAAATTCCATCTAAGGATGGCTACACGATGTCGATTGAACAAAAACATCTAATCTATGTTTCCACCAAAGTAGGGTGTCCATAACGCATTTGAAGAAAAAGAGGACATTTTGGAAATTCCAAACTTCTACTGTTAGTCCCCCCCCGGTCACCACACCATCATCAAAATAATTGATAAATATGACCAAAAGTTTACTCCAGGATATAAATCAGTATATTTTATAAACACTTTTTTGCGCTTCAAACTAATAAAACTAAAATACATAAACACACCTGATTGAATTCAAAATACCGAAGAATTTTAGTAAAATGTAGGCAAAATAGACATTAATTTTCTTCCTCATCCGAAGTGTTTTATTTTTGGGAGCTTCGAATTTGATTAAGATACTTATTTTCAAATAAAAAGGTTTCATAAAACTTTTGACAGCTCAAATCTTTTAAGTTATAGCAAAGACCGTATAATACCAAGATATTGCATCTAGTGTAAAAATTCGCAGTCAAAGCGCTAGTACTGTGACGACCCCAGTGGTGACCCCATAGATGTGTGAGTGAGAACCCCGTCTATGTATAAGTTTTACAATCGTCGGTGGCGCGGTCGCTGAGTCGTGGGTCTGCGGCGAATAAAGGCTTGCATGTCTGTATGTGTTATGTGAGTTCGAATGTGAATGAGGATGTGATACAATACGTGGGAATGTTTCCCTTCCCCCGACCGACCGCATCTAGAGCTGATTTTTGGTGGTTGGTTGAGATGCGGCATCTTGGTATTATACGGTCTTTGGTTATAGGCAACTATGAGAATCCTACTCTTAAACGATTTCGTTCTTTTGTCCATTGCGAACCCATCAACGAGAAAATACATTCCACGTTCATATTTTACGCAGGAAAACAAAAAAGGACTGGCACATTTTAAGAGCTCTGAATAAAACTATAGATTTGTAGACAAACTAAAAAAACTGGCCTATTTTTGAACAGATATTTTGTCTTTAAAATTTTCATTTTCTTTAGAAAGAAACTTGTTTAAATAGCAAAATTGGTCAAACAACTTTGAGTAATCCAGTAAAACTTCCTTAGAAATTCGGTAGTCGACACTTTTGTCTAAATCTTCCCATACTTATTTCTTTTCTAAATTCATACATCGATCCTGAGTAGGAAGATTTTTACTTCAGTGTATTAATCAGAGAATATCAAATAAAGAAGCCAATCCTCAGCTGTCAATTTGTTTTGCCTACAAGCTGAAGGGAACAGCTGATGTATTGGATCTGCAAAGGAAGTGAAAAACAGTGACAAAACGCACCCATAGAATCAATTCCTCATTCAGCCCATCAGTCAGCACAGGTCTTAATGCCTCAAACAGATGTGCAGCAGGTCTGCACGCATCGCTGCGAGTAGAGCTGCACTCAAGATACATGTGCATACACTTAAATATTTATCATACAAAAGACTCCATCAGCCTTTTAGTATGAAATCGAAGTTTTTTAAAGATTTTGTTATTTTTTCGGATTGAAATCAATTTTAAGGTTGAACATTTAGATAAGTGGCCCGGCCGCCTCTCACGTTGCATTTAACTATAAAAAACTATTTACATATTTGTAGAGGAGGATTGAGGCAATAACTTTTAAAACATAATTTTTCAAAATTGTGTAATTTTTCATTCACATTTGCATTTTGAAAAGTTAAAATCAAACCGATGTAGGACTAAATCTGCTTTCTAGTATGAAATAAATTAAATATTCTAAAAACAAATTCTACAAAAATGTAGCCTGACATTTGTCCTTTCTATAAAAGCCTTCACTTTGAAGATCAGACAATCAAAACCGAAGTTATAAGCTATCCAATCGATCAACTTGAAGGCTTGTTGTGCACAACGGAACTTTTCTCCACTGAACCTGGTTAGCGGTCGACGAACAACCACTTATTGCTGCGGAGCTGCGCAGCAAATTTAGAAATAGAGACATCGTGCAGCTCTGAGCTGCATGCAGCTCTTGAGTTTTTCTGCTCCCATAAGAACCTGTGTTATTTTATTTCGCTGCATGAAAAAGGCTGCACGTGTGTTTAAGCCATTATTGTTGTTGAAATTCACATCTCTTCTTCCACACGAAATGAAATTAAAAATACAACAATGTAAATAAATGGGTTTTGGAGGGTCAAACGTACGAAGGATTGGCTTCTTTATTTGATATTCTCTGGTGTTAATGCTTTAATTTTTAAAGTGCATTAATGTGTGTTAAATTAATATTTTGGTCACTTAGAAAAAAAAAGAGATAAAAAAGAGTACAAAACAAAAAAGAGTAAAAAAAAAGAATTTGATGAAAAAAGAAAGAATAAGAAAGATCAGAGTCAAAAAAGAGAACATGTTCTCTTTAAAAGAGATATTCTGGAAACCCTACACCAAAGGTTTATCTCAGTTTAGATTAAATAAATCTATTTGGTGTTTCCACAGCAAAAAAAGATTTAAAAAATATTAAATCTGACAACACCTTCAAAAATCTAACTGGCGCTTAAATTTTTCTTATGAAGTGTGAAAGAGACAGAATGTTTGATTCGTGTCAAACAATGAAGAACTGAATCGAGTCTCGAACGAATCGTTCAGCATCATGTTAAAATAGGTTGGTTCGATTTGTAAAATTTGTCCTAGGAAGATTTAACAAGATTAATTTCTAATCTCCAAGATTTATGAAATATATTTGTATGGCAAATCTTCAAGATTTAAAGAAGATTTGAGGTCAATCTTATTAAATCTCAGATTAGCGTTAGATGGAAATATAGCATAAGTCCCCTTTCACAAGAAGAAACAAGTTGTTGGAGATTTTTTGACTTTTTCTTTTAATCTCCTTAAAAATCTTTTGAACTATTCATACGAGGAAACAAATCTCCAGGCAATTTTTGAAAATTCCTTTGAAAGTCATTGGTTGAACACACCTAAACCTAGATGTGAAAGGAAATGTCAAAAAATCTCTTCAAATCCTCGACCGGGGTGATTTTGTTCACCCCTCTTTCCTCCTGCCCTTCTCACCATGTAACTAAAAGTTGCTGGTTGGCAACTCAGTTTCCTCGTGTGAAAGGGCACTAAGAAATCAGACATTTTTGAAATATTTTTACTGCTCGGAAAAAATTGATTTGAGGGGAAGTAGGTGATATTTGGATTGTAATATACTATTGCCGTCAAAATATAGTTTGTCCCCCTCAACTGTCAATGAATTAACAATCCTCAAATAATGCAAAAATTTTCGAAATTGAGATGACAGAAACATCCACTGTGTCAACGTATGGAAACGGTCAACACGTTAGTGAGCAGTCTGTCAACGTGTCCTTACTGCATTGACAATGTGATTATAAGGCCAACGAACAAAATTCAGTGTATTGACCCTTAATTTCGTGTCAACGAGGGTGTCAACGCAGCCTGCAACGCATGTACAGAACTCTGCGTTGACGATCACACGACAAGACAACTTTGGCGCAGAATTTTTCGTCATTTTGACGTCGGAGAATCAACGCATTGAACATTTGCGTTGACCGTCTAATGATAGCCTTTGGACAATGGGTGGTATGAATAAAACTGAGCAACACCTTCAAACGAAGTAGCTGCTCTCATACCCCAAACATAGAACAATTTTCGATGATTAATTAGAAAAAAACAGAGTGTGAAAGACGGTTTTTTTGTTTTGACTCGCAATTTTATTGTGAAAGATGGAAAAATGTTACTTGACTTTTCCAAAGCATCGTTCAATAATAACACATTCTCGAATTAAATACTCATTAAATGAGTTTTTTAGGTGTATCTGAGTTTTTATATAGAGTTAAAAGCCAGTGAGTAAGTTCTTATCCTGAATTTCCAAGTAGAATGTCAATAGCTTGATTCTAATTTATAAGTCCAGTCAGTAAACCTAGTCTTGGGTACTTTTTGGCGGTACCTTTTTAATGATTAGAATAATTGATTTCTTACGCGCTAAGGATGAAATTTAGCTTGGGAGCCGTTTTTATAGTCCTGTCGCTTTGACGCCATTTTGCAAAATGGCGCCCAACCTGTAGTGAGTCAGACCACTGAATTTTTTGCGATTTTTGTGGGGGGATCTTATTTTAGTATATTTTTTGTAATTTATTTTCGACATGTCAAGGATGTAATTTATGTAATCCAATCTCTTGAATGCCATTTTCAAAAATGGCGTCCAATCTGTGGAAAATGGTAAAATAAAAGAAAAACTCGTAAATAACTTGGAAAATGTCTATGATCAAAATAGTGATTGATGTCTTGGATGATAGGTGTTGAGTAGAAGCAGATATCAGTGTTGCCACTATTCGGAAACATACCTTCTTGTATGTGAAAGGTGGGACATCCACTTTTCTGACAATGTTTAATATTTTGAACATGAAAAAAATTGAAAATGATTTTCCCAACATACGGCATCTGGAGGCATTTTGGCAACTTTTTTCATGTTAAAAATATTAAAGATTACCAAAAAGGTGGAAATCTCACTCTTTGACATCCATAAAAGGATGTTACCGAAAAGTGGCACCACTGAATTTTTTTCCGAAAGTGTGTCTTTTCAACATCTTTCGTTTAAGATATCAATCATTACTTTAGAATTTACGATTTTTTTATTTTACAATTTTGTTTTTGGACGTTTTTGAAAATGGCGCCCAAGTGACAGGATTACAAATTTACTCCCAAGCTTAATTTCATCTTGGGTGTGTAAGGATCAATCAATTTTACTATTTGCTGAAGGAACCTTGTATGTATTATCACAGAATATGAAAAGCATTTGAAAAGAAAATTCTTCAGTTTAAGTGGAGTGACTAAATATAATTCAAGAGCTCATTTGAACTTTTGACTTGAACGAGAATTGTATTGTTCTTGTCATTAGGTTTGAAATCTAGAGTTCTTCATTAGTTGTAGGAATTTTGATTTTAACTGCGGTAATTTCAGAAGAAAAAGTTTTAAATACCGTAGACGACTACCATGGTCTTTTCCCACTTTTAAAAACCTCTACCTCTAATATAACTCTTCTCTTAAAAAATTCGACAAAAGGCATTCGTCATGCACTGTGCCATCTATGGGAAAAAAGGTATTAAACGATATTATACTTCATCGTCGAGGAACCAATTGAGCTTACTTTACAAATGAGAAGAAGTTATACTTCTCTCAAAAGAACACGTGCTTTGGATTATTCATACGTTTCAATATGAAGAAGGTTGCTTACCCTGAGCAGGTTATCATCAAACATCTCTAGGTATTTTATTCATACTCTATAAGTACTCAAAGGAATACAAAGTTCTTTAAAAAACTACAAAAACAAGTGTGTATCTCACACATAACGTGTTTAAATTTGATTAAAAAATTAAATTATTATTGAAAGACCGTTTACAACTTCAAAAGCGTCCATATCTCAAGACAATTTACCAAATTTGGAGAATATATTAGGATTGTTTTTTTTTTTAAACAAATCATTCAAACGCAATCAAACAAAAAAATTTATTTCTATCTTTAAAAAGAATTTTGGACTTTGTACGTTTATACATAGGTAGGTACTCTTATCTTTGTTTGTAATTAAACATTTTTAAAAATAGTTTATTCTTTAAGTTTTTTTTATGATTTAAAAAATAACAATTTACACGTTCTTAGTTCTTAAGGGATGTCATCTCACTAATGGAGCTCATGTCAAAGTTTGTTGACACCTCTCTCTGCTTCTAATTAAAACTACACACAACATGCTTATGTTAGTTATTTTAAATTCACTTAAAAATTAACCTCATGAGTAGTTTGTTATAAGCATAAGTACTCTTTTAACATCATGTCCTAAATATATTTTTTTTCTAAAAAATCAGAGTCAGTTCCACACATTTTCTCATAAGGGCATATAAAAGGCTTTATTTTTTTTATATTTATTCTATCATAAAATTTGTATAGAACATTCTTCCCATAGAGATATTGACTACCATTATATAGAACGGAAAAAGATTCTCAATCGCAAACTAGGTTATAAAGTAAAACAGTCATAGAAGCAGTTTCGTAACCCAGCTCTAGTTTTTACATCCTACACATACATATAGCTACTGCCGTATATGTACTACTATCATGTGTATTCATATCTTGCTGCTATCCCTATTTTCAACGCAATATTTTTCAATAGAGTCTGTTTGGAAAATAGAAATACTCTGCAACAAGGTTTAGTTTTAATAAATTTTACCACCATGCGTTGATAGTTATATCCTGTCGCATCAAAAGCTTTACTCTTTTTGCTCTATTGAATGTGAAAGGAAAAATAACATAAGGTAGGTAGGTAGGTTCATGCATATACTATCTACTCGTATGGAAGTTTGTATATTATGAAGTGCAGTGTAAACAGAACTAACAAAAAAATTCTTAACTATTTCCTAACTTAGGATTTTAATTTATTTTAAATCATTTTAAACTAGTAAATTTTTGTGCTATCCCAAATTTCCCTAACACTTATTTTTAAGTCTAGTTTATAAGTAGACATAAAAGTAAAGTTATATATAAAAAGTATTTTTTTTTTCCTAGTTTAGGGTGCGTTTACTTTTGAGAGTAATTTCACTATAAAACTCTCGAGAGTAACTATCGGATAGTTGTTTACTCCTCTGCGAGTCTTACTTTCGAGAGCTACTTGAGAGTTGATCGCAGTTTTTTTAATCTCAAGTGGAAATGCACCGGTGTGTTTCAATTCCAGAGTAATTTCACTAGAAAACTTTTGAGAGTGGCTGTCGGATAAATATTTACTCCTCAGAAACTAAATCTCATGAATGCGTCTACTTGCGAATTTTATTCTCGAGAGTAACTCGCAGGCTTTTGCCTCCCAATTGGTTGCGATTAGTAAATGCGTTTCCATTTGAAAGTACTTTCACAACGAAGCCCTTGATAGTGACTTTCGGATACCTCCCTGCTGGCTAATTTCATGACTGTCCACTTGTAATTTTTACTCTCGAGAGCTGCTTGAGAATTGCATCTTTACTCTCAAATAGATATGTACTCTTAAGAAAAATAAAATCACTTATTCACTTGACGCTCAATTCAGATTGAATTCAAAAGTTCTTCGCAACTAACAATTTTGCCCCTATAATCATCCAAAGAAACTTCTCATAATCATTTCTTGCAATCATATTAAGCATTATATAATAATAGTCCATAGAGTAAAAAAGGCGCACTTTTATAGATCCTATTGGATCTTTATTGAGTAAATTCAGTTGCTCCTAAAAACACTTACTGGACTCAATTCAGAGGTCTTATAGAAGAAGGTGGACAAAAAATATTTCACTATTGATTTATATTTTTATTTTATATTATTTATTCGCTGATATTTTATTTGAAAGTTTTTATCTGAAATGCAATCTTAGAATTTATTAGATAATATTTAAGTTATACGAATTACAAGATTTCTATGGGACTCGAACCATGGACCTCTCGCACTGAAAGTCCACCACGCTAACCGCTTAGCCATGGAAGAATATATTTACGATGAAAAAAAAACGTATGCCTTTTCTCCTCGCTGCTGGTTTGTGGCTACACTTGGCAAGTAACAGAAACTAACATAGAGATTGTATAATAATTTTATAGGATGACTATAGAAGCGAAAACTCCGACGTCATTTCATAAGAGGAATATAGAGAAGTTAAAGAAACATTGGTATATCGCTTCTATCAAGCTGATATAATTAGCACCAGAAAATATTTAAGGAATCAGTAATGCTCCAATAAGGTATTTACTTCCCGCCAGAGGGGTAATAGGAGCGCTATAGAAACAAATAACAAATAATGTCTGAAATTCGAAGCTATTTTGTTAGTTGGGTAGGTCCTTACTAAATAATTAGGTTGCAAGTATGTGTTTTTGATGAGGCAGACAGCCATTTATACTCATATTGTACCAAAATATATATATTGGCTCTTATAATACTCCATTGTCATAGTAAGTAAAGTATTTTTACCAAGTATTTATGAGCAATTTTTTTTAGCATTTTTGACTATTTTACTTGTAATATTTTTTCCACATCACTGTTTATCAAGTCATTTTAAGTTTAGGTGGAATTTCATAGTTCTACTCAGAAAAAAAAATTAAAATGCATTCATATATTTTTCTGCTTTTTTATGTGAAACTTAAAAGCGTGAACACAATTTTGCAGCATAGGGGCGATAAAAAATACTAAAAGGCTTCCAATAACTTTATTAACCTCTTCTATTTATCTCGTTTTTTTTTGTATAAAATCCTGATAATAAATTGATAAAGTTCTCGTACATTCAGGAAAGTGATCTCTGCAATAAGCTTGGGGGCTAATTACTTTTTGTGGAAAAAATTGAATTCACTGCATGTGTTGGTAATTAGTGAAGAGAAAAAGATGTTTCTGGAGTAAAATGAATGATGGTAAAATGAATTGGATGCTAATTATATATCCCTGTTTAAAAGAAAATGTCTTTTTTAAGCGGACTTAAAAATTAGATTTCTTGAAAGAACATTTTGATGGGAAATAAAATAAAATCACTCTTGCGCGTACCTATACCTACGTAATTTAAATTAAATTGAAAAAAAATGCGTATACGCCCTAGTTAACAATTTCTATTTTAAGGTTATTTCACTCAAAAAAATCTCTGTCAGAAGCTCTTTTGTATACTCTCAATTACCTTGACAAATTCATCTGAGATTCTTTGTATCATTAAAACAATTTAAATTAAAATGCCACTTTTCGTGTTAGTCGACACATCAATGACACACTTAATCTTGGATGAGATTCTTTTTCCTTTTTATCTTTTTTTTTTGTATATCTAATTTAATCTGCGTTGGCAGTGAAATCGTTAACAAAACCCATATTTTATCAAAACATTTTTTTTTTTAATGTTAATATGATGTAACGTGTGCTTGTTTTTCTAAAAGAAAAATCAGTTAGTGTTAAAAAAACTGCAAAAGAAAACATCCCAAATGTGTTATATATTTCTGTCAAAATACACCCTTCAGGGTAATTTGTTTATCTGCTGTCGTGCATGTCCTTAAGTCAGACGTTATGGGCTCATTAAATTACCTCAATTATTTGTTCATTGTGTTGATAACTACGTATACTGAGAAGAAAGAGATTCTTTATGTTTAAAATAATGACTTTAGAATTATTATTCTTACACAGTTTTTATTTTCCAAAAATTATACACGCGTAGGGTTCATACAATAACATGCATGTATCGTATTGAATGTAAAGCCTTAAGGTGTTTCCGTTTAGTCTGGGAAAATTAAATATCTCCTTTTCTCGTAAAATATTGTTTTCTTTATAACAGCTTCTTATACAGCAAACTTTTGATGATAATAGGGTAGGATTAAATTAATGGTTGCTCCCATTAAATAAATTAATTCATTTGATTTGGGTAGCTTTCAAGCAGACAGTTGGGTGTGGGTATGATGAATATGCATATGTCTACCATCTTTGTGATTTATGAGAACAGTAAAACTACCTCATCAAAGATCAAGATAAGGCTACTCAGGCAGTGCCTTAGTCAATTTCAATCCAGACTTGAATCTTTCAACGTTCAAAATTGGTTCTAGATTGAAGTCCAAAATAGCTATTTACATGTTTGAACCTCAGTTAATCGGCGAGTTAAAATTGCTGACCGAAACTGATTGAAATTTGAACTACGTCTCAACAACTACTGTCTCTTAAGGAAATTTTAAATACTGAATATTGTTTTAGGGATTATGATCGCTTGATAAAATTAATTTCCTTTAACTCCAAGCAACATGACATTAATTCTTCAAAGCACACTAAACTTCAATCCAAACAAAAATCACACAAACTTATAAGCACATTTCAAGGTTGTACGATGGCTAATCCTTAAAAAAAATAATCTAAAACTTTGATGTGGCTTTATCTACTCCTAGAAAACATGTGATGGCATGTTTACCTATTCTATTGTACATATTTAATACAAAGCATGAAACTTAACTGTTTACCAAGGTCTCTGTGGAGTGTTAAGTATAGAAGCAATAACAAGAAGAAGAAGAAGAATAGCACTTGGACGAAACTATGGTCTCTCAACAGAAATACGATGTGTGAAACACTCATGTAGCTGTAGTACTAGTATGAATGTTTTTGTTTATAAATGTATCTACTCATGGTTAAAGCTGAAAGAGATTAACAACTTGAGAGGGACTTTTTTCAAAATAATGCTTGTTGTTTTTAAGTTTGTTTATTTTTTGTTTGTATTATTTATTAAAGGAATGAATAAGAGATACTGAAGTTAAACTTTGTTTTAAGTTGGTAAAGTTTTATTCTGAAAATAAATAAAAATATCCTAGGATAAATATGCAAATTAGATTTTATTTATATTTTTATTTACCTACTTCAACCGGAGAAGGGAATTAAATTTTTTATAAGTTTTCTAAGATTTCCTTTTAGACCTTGCATGTCAGAAAAGTCTCAAACAGCGATTAGTAAATCCGCGATCAGTAAAATAGTGCGGGAGCCGACCGTAAGAACTCCTATCTCATCGCCGCCACGCAGAAAGAGGATGCCAAACGATAGCTTCAGTCCAAACATTCACAAAACTACTGGTCGGTCAGGCTTTATCTGGTCGCAAAGGTTAGGAAATACACTTTTCAAGTTGCATTTTCCGCAAAATGTACCAATAATAAGAGCAACTTCTATAAATGGGGTATCAAATGAGAGCTAAAGACTTTCCCCTACACGAGTCCTGTTCCTATACCTGAAGGCAATAATCTCTTTCTTTAAAATTTTTTTGAAATCTTTTAAAAATCTTTGGTACGCACAGAGATATCCTTAGTTAGATGTAAGTAATCACCGTTTTTATCACTATTTTTGAGATTACATATGTAACCATCCTATAAAAATTTTTTAACAAATTTGTAACGATTCCTGAATATAATATTTCTGTTCATAAAAAGCTATTTTAAATCAATAATTCAACAGGTCCAATCCTAAATGCTAAGTCTTCTACTTGGCTGATTTATTTCAGTAGTATATAGAATTTGTATTATAAAACCTTCTTATATAAAAACTATGCCTGGCCCCGGGCAAAAAAACTTCCAGCTTAATGATTAGGAATTCTAATCTTGTTAGAAACAGTGGATTTTCGTTAAAAAATTCATGTAAGTTGAACTGAACTTAATACAAATTGTGTATGACAAAGCCCTCACTATGTCACTGATGAGTCCAAGTGAGTAAGCCGGACGAAACGCCAATTTGTGGGACTAAAGGCCATAAAAAGCAATTTTGAAACAATATTTCTGTACTTCAAATTTCAGTCTACGACTTTCCCATAAATTTTGTGTTCTCTAAAAAAAATTGGAAAGAGATGCAAGCGTGATAAGAAATACTAGAGAAGTAATTCGAGAAAAGGTGGCGCACGCAAGTGGAAGAGGACCTCAACCAACTTGGCGTGCGAAACTGGAGACAGCTAGCTAGAAACCGAGCCGGCTGGAAGAGGCTTGTTGGTTGAGGCCCTGGTCCACCCCGGACTGTAGCGCCACCTTAAGTAAGTAAGTAAGTAATTCGAGAGGTAGAGAGTGGAAGTAAACGTTGGAAAGACGACAGTGATGAGGTTCAGGAAAGGAGGAGGGAGGAACACAACAACAGGAGATGGAGGGGAAAGAAGATAGAAGAAGTAGAAACACTTAAAGGCAGCTGCGATCATGATAGAAGTATGGGGGATTGGAAGGACGTAATTCGAGAAGGTTTGGGAGAGGTGAGGAAGATGTGACTTTTCGACACCCTGGTGTGGACGATGATGGGATATGGGGCCGATGAATGGGGATGGGAGGAAAGACGGAAAAGGAAGCGAGATAGCAAGGGAATGTTTAGTGGAGATGAAAGAGAGACAGAAAATTGTTCAGAGGAAAGGATCACAAAGGGAAGAAGAGGAGAAATGGAGGGAAGGGGGGGAAGAGAACACAGTGTGATTGGATTTGTGGGTGTGGAAAGGGAAGGCAGGAGAGAGCAGGAGAAGGAAAGAAACTAACGAATAAAATAATCAAGACACAGCAGGTGGTATAAAAAAGCAGGTCAGATATGAAGGGGACAAAAATGAGGAAAATAATGGATGAAAAAGGGAGGGGGAAGAGTGGATAAATTAACTAGAGGAGGTGAGCAAGGATAAGAGATAAGAGGAAGCAGAGAAAGGAAACGGAAGCTTTGTAACCCTTAGGGGAGGCAATACAAACCAATATAATATAAATATAGATATAAATATAAATATAAATATAAATATAAATATAAATATAAATATAAATATAAATATAAATATAAATATAAATATAAATATAAATATAAATATAAATATAAATATAAATATAAATATAAATATAAATATAAATATAAATATAAATATAAATATAAGAATATAAGTATCGATTTAAAAATTCTGGTAATATCTTATTGAGAACTTAAGTTCAGAAAAAAGCAAATGAATAGCCGAAAAAACTAATTTGGATACATTTGCAGCTTATAAATAAGCAAAACAAAATTTCACCTGCGTTCGGTGCCGATATAGTGAATTTACTTGAAACTTTCCAATTCGTTGAGATTTCTTTAATATTTAGAATATACAGATTAGTGGCAAAATATATAAGTTCATTGTTTTTCATTGTAATTTAAAAAAAAAGCTTAGCTAAAATATTGTATTGTGTGAGGCAATATACTTATCATAATAGAATATGAAGAAAATTTTTCATATTTATAGTGCTGGTAGTATTTAACATCTTGCACCTAAAATTCAGTGATACTTACAAAAAAAAATTGTTTAATCGTCTTGTGGTCTCAGCAGCTCCAGCATCCCCCCCTCCCTCTCATAAAAACACAAAAACACCCTAGTATTTAAATTGATCCTTTTTCATTTACTTTCGTTTCAAATTTCACGAGGGTAGTAATTTTTAGCTGAAGCATTTTTGAACTCTTTTACATGTTGTAAGTGCACACTCAAAAATGGATTTATTTATATTAGGAGAATCTTAAAGATACTTAATTTCAACACAAAAACGATTTCACCGCTCTCCCTCATTTCAGGTTTTTCCTTTGCTCATTAAATAAAGCCTTTATGCTAAAAGCGGCTCAAGAGATTGTGATGATCATTTCTATTAAACATACAAATTAAAACAAATAACCATCAAAAGACCAAAAATAAGACCCAAGAATACATTGTACTTTTATAAAATGTGTCCCTTCTTTTAAAGACGATTTAAACTTTTATAGCTGCTTTCTCAAAAGAAAAATAAAAGGCCTGATATAAGCTCCGAATATACATAGTAAGTATTTATGCAGGTACGTTTTTTTAAGAATCCCTTTAATATTTATTCGTAAAATGACATTTGATTTATATAGGCCAGTGCAACATTAAAAAACATAAAAGTAAAAGCCTCGTATAACGAAGGTTTAATAGCAAAATAAAAAAAATAAAACCGTTTATGAAGATAATAGATGCAACCCGTCACATTTTATATAGCACACATACGAAGCCCGTCTGCGATGTCTAACGATTTTATATTGTCTACATTTTCAGTGTAAAAAAATGTGTTTGTCAAAATTACCATAAATTCAATTTATCTTTCTGAATCCCATCCCAATCCAACCCATTGGTTACTCGTACAGCCTGGGCAAACACACCGTACACAGTTATTTCCAGGACGACCGTCAAATAAACGGTCGAGCTATATGGCAGGGTAAATATTATCCATATTTACCATAATAATTAATGACATACATATCTTCCCGCAGGATGGAGCACAAGACTCTTCGCGTGTCGCGTCGACATATACTCGAAAGAGAAATAAAGATGAAATTCAATTCATTGCACTCGTCTCTCCGTTCGTCCTTGAATATGAGCGACACAAAAAAAAATGACTCAAAATATATAAAATGTAGGTACAATGTTATAAATTTAAATTTATAAAAAGGATAACAAATGTGGGATCTACACATGCATGGTCTCAGAAAAATTGATAAAAAAAATAGTCTTAAGAGAAATATGCTGATAATGGCAGCTTTTAAATTGCTTGGATATTCTATGATTAAGATGAGAGGAGTTTTTTCACTTTTTGTTGAGTATCAAGAATATTGCATTAGAAGTCTCAGAAATTGACTCAAAATGGCGAAGGAAATAAAATTTCAAATCAGGAAGAATAGTAAATTAAATAAGTTAAGGCCATAAATCATATTGGCAAACACCAACATGAATTTTTCAAATTGATTTTTCAATAATTCGTGAGCTTTTGGGTTTGAAATAATTTTGATAAATTTTTCACAATATGAAATGTTTCATGAATTGAACCTTGAAGTAATCAAATCCTGATTGAATGTAAACCCGATCAGTTGTTCTTTTCCCTTAAGATTGTACATATTTTATTGAGAAATGTAAAGTACCATTTTTCATTGAAAAAAAAAATAATTTTATGCCATGATTTTCAGCACCTTTATAGCCGTTTACTGTCAAAGTGCTTACAGAAGGACTTGGTTTGAACAAAGATTACTACAAATTGAGCTTATTCTATTACGATTTTCATTTATTTTGAACTGGATTGATTGAATAAAATTCAATGAGCAAAAGTCACAAGAACCGTTTTATATACAAGCAACAGGATATACCTACCTATATGTATGTATTTTTAAGTTAAGGAACACAAAAAGGAAGTTAAATAAAATATAGAATGCAAACTTGGTATGAAAAGTAGAATACTTACCTGGAATTTTATTGTAATCGTAAAATGCCGCTAAACCTTTTACAACCACTTAAGAAAATAAAAAAAAAAACAAAAAGTTTTTAATTTCCTTTGAGAGGCAGTGAGTGGCAATAAAGTACAAATTTAAAGTTGTTTAAAAACAAAATTAAATCTTTTCTCCAACAAAATAAAAAAAAAAAAATTACCACCTCAAATAAAAAAGGAATAATAACTAACGCCCAGAAAATGTCCTTTTTTAAATTAAGAAACAGCAAACAATCCAAAATGAGTTGTTTACTGTTCCACAATACCAGGCATACACACTCTATACAAGTATAGTAAGTAATTTCCGCCGTGACATGTTTATTCACTCACCCATTTGGGCCACCCACTGGCATCTGGAGTGTATGCTTTTTTTTTAATGTTCAGAATTTCAGATACACTTTTCATATTATGAATACTATATGCGAGTTCTTATACGATGAAATTTCCTTTAAAATTTCCTTTTGCCATATATCTTTTTTCTGTCTTCACAGCAGTATCCTATGTCCTTAAGACTACTACTGATGGTGTTCTGTATTATGTAGTGCGGTCTTTGAACCAAAATCCCCAGCAGGAGCCCTCTCTAGATGGACAGAAACAAATATCTTCCCTAATAGGTCGTGCGTTTGCCTTTTGGATTTTGTGTACTTAAGTCAATTCTTTTATTTAAGTCAGCTTCTATAGGTATATGTGCATGGTTGGCTTAAAGGATGCTCGGTTTTACTTAATGAGAGACTTTATTTATTTTTCATATATGTATGACTTATCAATCTGTCAGTTTGATTGGACAAAGGATGCTACTTTTTATGGAAATTTGGGTGTTTAATTTGTTTTTTTTTTTTCTTTTCTATACATTTTTTTAAGGACAAAAAAGGATCTTTGAGGTCAATTGATTCAGAGTTTATTGCGTAGAAAAGAAAAGCAAAGGGACAGTTGTTTGTCCTTATTTACTGATGATTCAGAGTCTAGGCAGAAGAAAAAATAATGATAATGGTGATGTGCTTAGGTCACATTATATTCCAAGATTTGTTTACTCATGGAAAATAAAGAAAAAGGTTTATTCGCATGCATGTAAGAGAAGGTATATGAAAGTATGTCTGTATATTTATATTGATTTATGTTAAACGTGGTTTGGTTTATAGTGTGTCTTGAATTCAATTTTATTAAGTAGGCAATTTAAAAGTCTGTCAAGAACAGAATAAGATGGGATGTTTTATTGTGTGCAAATAAATTCTTTGATCAATATTTTGTTGTTTTTTTTTTAAGTATATTGTTGTGGGTACCTAACAAACAAAGCGGGGAAATTGTAGTTGACAGTTTGGATGACAAATTTTATTTTTCTATTGGAAATCCGACTATCTTGAATAGCTTTAAAATAAAAGCAAATAGAAAATTTTAAGGAAAATCCTAATGAAAAAAAAGCATAGCTACCTAATGCTTTTTTTCATTAGGATTTTCTCCACACCTATTTCTTTTTGCCTATAGCCTATTGAATAGACCTTTTAAAAAGGAACAATTACGTGCAAGGGTTTTTATTATTGAATATGTTTGTTTGGCCCATAAGCATGCTTAAAACCGAAAATGCTACTAAATTCACCCATGCGTTTCTGAGAGAATGGTCACACTGGCCACTTTTCAGTATTTTTGGTATAACTCGAAAACTAAGCGGAGTTTGACAATTTTACATGTAAACTTTTTGTTCAAAATTAAATTTTCTATCGAAATAGATAGTTAGGAAAATTTCTAAAAAAGATTTAAGCAGGAAAAGTAAACAAAAACCAACATAAAAAAAATCGAAAAATCAAAGATTTTTAAATTTTTTTCTAAATTGCGCATAACTTTTTTCGGAGCAAAGATACGCTCAAGACATTCATGAACAAAGTAAACTGGAGTCTTACGGCTTTAATATGGCATGTTAAAAAAGCCATATTATTTAAAAATTGACAGAGATATAGCCATTCAAACTTTACCATTTCTTATCAATTTCCGCAGTTTTTGCCCGAAAGCCTATTTTTTGGTACTTTATGACAAATTTAACGTTCCTAGCACCTAATATCAAATCTTATGTTAATCAGACCAGCCGTTCGGTCTGTAGGTTTGAACGCATTTAAAAACAGCCGAAAAACGAAATTGCGAACTTACATCCTTTTTATAAACTCTCTATAGTTCTAATGTCATATTATATCAAAATTTAGACTTTGAACATTTTTACGAAAGTGAAATTTGCCATATTGTACCGAAAAAGGGACTTTCGGGCCAAAACTGGGAAAAATTATAAGAAATGATAAGGTTTGAATGGGAATATTTCTGTCAATTTTGAACAAATAAAAATATCTGAACATGCCATATTAAGGCCTTTAGCCTCTACTTTGTTTTGTCTATGCATGTCTTGACCCTATCTTTGCTTCAAAAAAAGTTATGCACAATTTATTAAAAAAATTAGATATCCTTGATTTTTTGATTTTTTTTTAGTTGGTTTTTGCTAACTTTTCCTGCTGAAATGTTTTTGTAAAATTTTTGTACTATCCATTCCAATAGAAAATTTAATTTTGAAGAAAAAGTATTATGTGTAAAATTGTCAAATTCCGCTTAGTTTTCGAGTTATACCAAAAATACTGAAATGTGGCCAGTGTGACCATTCTCTCAGAAACGCATGGGTGAATTTAGTAGCATTTTTGGTTTTAAGCATGCTTATGGGCCAAACAAACATATTCAATAATAAAAACCCTTGCACGTAATTGTTCCTTTATACCTCTCATTTTCCGGTCTATTCAATAGGCTATAGAAATAAGTAAACAACTGATTTCTATGTTTTTACTTGCGATTATAGGTACTATAAGGCAAGTTTTGGATTCGTGAAAAAAAAAATTTTTGAGATAACAATCAAACATGATATTACGATGATAGAGAACACCAAAAAAGTGGGTGGCAAAATTCTGTCTGTCTGTCTGTCTGTCTGTCTGTCTGTCTGTCTGTCTGTTCGTCTACAGCCTAAACGGCTCCATCAATTTTCTTCAAACTTGGTACTTAGTGGTTTTTGGTGATTCTGCCGACACGTTTTTTTCATTTTTTTTTAGAACCAAAAATAACGGTACCTGTCATACATTTTTTTTTGGCAAATTTACATAATCGTATTTTTCTCAAAAACGGCTCGACAACTTTTCTTAAAAAAAATTCAATAAATTTATTTTAGTAAAGGCTTTCTTTGGGTGGAAAACCATTTTTCAAAAATGGTTATTAATGGTACCTCCCAAGGAACCATTTATTTAATTTTTGATTTTCTTCAAAATGGTATGACCGATTTCAATTATTTTTTTTATACAGAAGCTTCCAAAAAATGTTAATAGTTTTGTGTACCAACATTTTTGAAAAAATATTTTTTGGATTTTTAAAAAATATTTCAAAATTTTTTTTGGAAAATCAAATATTTCGAAAACGGCATCATAGATTTTTTTGAAACTCGATATTTAAGACTTTTTACGTACTCTCTAATATATTTTTAGAAAAAAATTTAGATTAATGAAAAAACAACGGTACCTTCCCTACAAAAGTGAAAAAACCACAAAGGAAAATATTTTTTTGCTTGAAAACGACTCCTACGATTTTGATTAAACTTTTTTCATGAACTAAAATTAGTACGATCTACCATCAAAAATTATAAAATTTTGCACATACCCACTATTAGTAGTACCTGTCATAGAACGTATTTTTTTATTTTGAGTTTTCTCGTTATCAGCTTAACGGATTTAAATGAATTTTTTTATATACAAATTTCAGATAAGATGAAATAATATTGCATATCAAAATTTTCAAAAAAAAAGTTTTTGGATTTTTAAAAAAAGTTTCAAATTTTTTTTTTGAAAATTCGATATCTCAAAAACGGGTTGACAATTTTTTTTCAAATTTTGTTTCTATATACACATAAACATATAGTTTAAATCTGCATACCAAAATTTGTTCTTAAAAATGTTTTAAGAATTTTATATATAAAAAATTAATTTAAAAAAAAACCGCTCCAACGATTTTAAAGTTTTTTTTTCCATACAATCATATTCCATCATGAATTAAGATGGCATACTTTTTTTTCACCTCAAACTGCCAAAAGAGTTTTTTTAGCTAATTTAAATGTCGCATTTCATGCTTCTCTACATTTTTCACTCATAATTTCCATGTTTGTATATACAATTTTCTTAAACTCGCAGTGTCTTGAACATAAGAGCAAGTACGTGCGACCCAGTCGTGCATTTTATTTTTATAAATCTCGCATCAATACACACGTTCATGAACAGCCTTAATGTCATCTTTACTGGCTGAACAGAATGGAGACGGAGCTGCAACTGGAGCTGCAACTGGAATAGCTGTCAAAATTTTGAATACACACAAATTCAATGATACGAACAGAACACGACGCAACTGCAGACGGAGCTGCAGACGCAGCTGGACAAGTTGGCCAACTTTTAACTTTTGCTTGCAGCTTTTTTGACGTTTCAAAATCGCGAACAAAACGAAGTGTTTACATGTGGGTTAAAGTTATTTTTAAACTCTTTTCAATCACTCATAAAGACGTAAAGTAATTTTAGCTTCTTTTTCATCATTATTCATTTTAATTTTTGTTTTCATCTTTATTTTCGATACTAAAATGTCAGAAAGCTGTACAGCTGCATTGTGGGCGCGTAAAAAAAATCACGTACGACACTTTTTGACAGCTATTCCAGTTGCAGCTGCAGCTCCAGTTGCAGCACTTTATTCTGTTCAGTCAGTTAATTGTTTCCATTTTTAAGTTTAATTGAAAAAAAGAAGATAAGATCTCAAGACAAAAGAAGTGATCTTTCTGTTTTGGGAGATTTGATATGCATTCAACTAGATATAGATCCTGCCTAACTTCAAATTTAAATTGGACGAAACAATAGTATTTGTACCAACGACGGGTGTGTATACTGTATAGTGTGTATACCTGCATATGTGCTATATAGGTATAAATTGTCCTTCACTAATACTTTCCCGATTGCAAGAGCGTGTGCTAGGGGGCCGGAGGCGCTTTGATTTCTTAGTCAAGATATCTTTAATACATTTCATACAATTTGGCGTCTTTTGAACGCAACTAAAATCTAAATGTATATACTTATACAAGGCCCGTGCGCGAACTGTAAAAGAGGGGGGAGGGTGTTTCCATCTTTTTTTTTAAACCTCAAGAAACTATTATGAGTTTTGATAAAAAGAAGTTTGATTCATATGAAATACATACATAAAGTCACTTTTTTACAAAATGTTGGATCGGGTAGGGCCCTTTACAAAAAAACCTATTGTAACGACTTTCGAATTTTAAATATAATCACTCTCGAACGAACTATAATGACTCTCGAATGAACTATAATGACTCTAGAATGAAGAAGCGCCATCTTCCGGATTTCAGCTGGCATTAACCAACCTATGGAATGCTTTCGTGAGCTTTAGAGTTTTGGTTCTTAATGTCGAAATAAAAGCTTTATAAAGGGAAATTACCCCTACGGAAAGCTCTAGAAGCAGGTACCAGAACATCCTATAGTCTGTCCAACAAAAATTGTCAGTACAGGGCTTATGGGCGAGCTTTTTTCAAAACAGTGGTGCCTGTGTATACCATCATAATACTCAAATAACAAATCTGCCACTGAAAAAGATACTAAACCACTGATTAACATACTAGAATTGTTGTTGTAATTCTTTGAAACATTTCGTATGCTCCAACATGACCGTCGTCTTTCAATGCCAAAAGCATTCTGATCGTATTCTCGCTTTCGCTTTTACCTTCGCTGTGTGAAATAAAACAAAAAATTCACACTCCAACAGAGTTGCCTTTGTCAAGTCGCAACAATACAACAGAGCTTTTTCAGTGATTTGTACGAAAGAACTTTCAGTTTGGAAGCTTTTGAGAACAAAATTTGTAAAGGTGAGAGCCAAAAGTGTTGTCGTTTTGATTGTCCCCTTATTATTTGTTTGTATTTCTGAATAACCTATAAAATGCAGTTAAAATTGGTACAAATTTAGTCTTTAAGAAAAAAAAAAGTTATTTGTGCTAAGCTTTGAAACATTCACAAAGCGTTACGTGATCAAATTCATTTGAAAAGGTGTGGTGTGGTGTGGTAAAAAAAGATAAATGGCTCTTTTTTTAATATGTTTGAAATGGTATCCATGGTAACCATATGTCCATTGTTCTACGATTTGTGGCAATCTATAATTCAAAGTACGGAAGCCTTGTGAGAGCTTTTACTTGAGACAGATGTATGCAAGACAATGCAACCAGACTGAGAGGCAAACGTCCTATCTTCCCTGTACTAACAATTTTTGTTGGATATAGCATAGCTATATCCAGAGCTTCTCAAACAAGCATAAAAGGCCCATGTTTGACCGGCAGTGGACAGTTTGTTTTTAATCGCAAATCAATAAAGTATGGTTGTAATAGAAGTTAAAAGTAAAGTTGGTGAAAATATAGTAGAGTGGTGAACTACAAAACAATTGAATCAGTAAGTGGAAGAACAGCACAAGTGCCGAATTAAAAATGGAAGAAAAAGAGACATAGCTTCTTATTGCTCAGACAAAAAATAGTCCAATCCTTAATGCTAAGTCTTCTACTTGGCTGATTTATTTCAGTAGTATATAGAATTTGTATTATAAAACCCCAGGGCAAAAAAACTTCCAGCTTAATGATTAGGAATCCTAATCTTGTTGGATATAGTTTACAGTGGATTTTCGTTAAAAAATTCATGTAAGTTGAACTGAACTTAATATAAATTGCGTATGACAAAGCCCTCACTATGTCACTGATGAGTTCAAGTGAGTAAGCCGAACGAAACGACAATTTATAGGACTAAAGGCCATAAAAAGCTATTTTGAAAAAATAGATTTGTTGGTATGAAAATGTTCAAAGGATTGCTCATGATTAAAAAGTTTAATTATTTTTTAAACGTTTGTCTAAGCCAATAAACAAGTTATTTTAATTTTCCTGCAATGGTGCTTGTACTGTTCTTCCACTCATCGATCCAATTATTTTGTAGTAAGAAAAGTAAAGTGTTTTATTTTGTGAAATAAATAAGTGGACGTTTTAAATAAAGTAAAAAAGTTTTATTAACGAACCTGAGAAAACATAACAATATTTTCTAGACAAATTTTTGGTCGTTGAACACTATTAAATTCTTTTTCTGAAAGAAGCGTTTTAGAAATATGTGCAAAAATTATATTCTTAGCTTTTTTTTCACATATTGATGGCGTAGATCTCACTTTCAGCTAATGAACATAAACATATTATGGTCTGATTTATTTCCAATGATGATTTCTAACAACATACTGCTTATCTTAGTCAGATTGGAATATATTAATTAAGGATCAAAGTTTAAAAAACACAAATTTCTTAAAGATTTCAAGTTTTGCTAGCTCTACATATATGAGTATACAAATAAAATTATTTTAAATTTTTTTTTAAACCCAGATGAAGAAAATCTAGCAAAAATGTTAGCCAAAGTTTGGTAAAATTGGGACGATACAATATGTAGAAGCTATGAAATCAGAAGTGAAGGAAGACTATTATAATTTTTTCATATAAAGTCGTATAAATGTATAATAACTTGTCCGTTATTTCCTTATACCCCTTGTAACTCCAAGTGGGGGGGGGGACTACGAGCTTGACTATTTATTAACTGAAAAGGTATACAACATCATGCAACTGGAATTAAGAAAATCGTATTTTAAAGTAATTTAAATAATAATGTCCTGCACTCACAAAAATGGGATATTCTTTATATTTTTATGATTGAAATGATTGGGTTTTTTTGTTTGTCTTGTTTGAATTTCTTGTTTCATTGCGTGGAATGAATATTGTACCCATTATATTTTCAATAAAGGAAGATAGGTTCATACCTGTTTTCATTATAGGTATGTAGGTTTATGTTGAAATAAAAAATGTCCTTCCATTTATTTATTCCTCTCCGAATCCTTGACAAATCTGAATTCATTCAACTGAAAGCAATCAACTCATTAATTAATATTTTAAGTTGGTTATTATCAATTAAATTATACATTTCATTTAATTTAAATTTACTTGCTTAACGAAGCAGCAAAAATATTCTGTTTGTGGATTTAATTTCATTCAAAAAATAAGTAAGCATTTCAATACGCATAAAGATAAACTTTTATATCCACATCACAGGTAAATTTTGTTAACACTTAAAACAACAAATATACAAATTTAAATTAAATAAATTAAATAATCCTTACAATTTCCCTCGAGTATCAGTTCTTTTTTCAACTCCTTCGTAAAGATAAGTAATTTTTTTGTTTAAACCTTCGTTCAACTATTAGCTAAGTATTAAAGGTTAGTTATACCTATACTACTGCTTTTGTGGCAAGTATTAAAGTAAGATACAGTAACAAAGCCAAAAAATTGATGGTCGTTGAGCCCAACGACTATCTCAACTTAAACATGTATTTAAGAAGAATTCATATGTATTATACATATATTATATATAGGCCAAATAAAAAGTTTCTATAAATTGATTTTAAGAATAAAATACAAAATGTGGATTGGGGATAGGACATGAGTACATGCATTAAGTATCTATACTGTCTGCGTTAAGGCTTTTAAATTAGGACTCACTAAATGAAGAAATAAAGAATTCATATGTACATATATTAGAAGCTCTGTTAAGTAGGCTTATTTAAAATCACAAAGAAAATATAGTTAAATGTTTGTGTTGGAAGTGATTACAATATTTGAACATCATAATTTTAATCATTCACCTTGCAACAAAAATAATGATCATGATACCTTATTCCAGTTGTTATTGAAGTTGCAATAACTTGAAAAACTAAAATTTATAAAATACTTTTTGTTTTCATTTATGTAGCTATTTCTGCTTTGGTTTGGTTGGTTTTTAAAAACTCTCAACATTTAATTAAGCAATCTTCTATTAACTCCTTTCTAACCAGAGTATAACCTTCGTTGAAGGTTGAAAAGTAAGCTACCCTTGTTCTGGTTAATCCTTCATTTTCTCTTCTTATTTCATATTGAAATAAAATGCACGACTGGATCGCACGAAATTGCTCGTGTGGTTCGAAGCTATAACTTGACTATATGCATTGAAAAAGTATATAGTATGGTTGAACAAAATAGGGTTTTATCATATTAATTTCAGTTTCCAAGAAATTGAAACAGAATCCGGGAAGCCATTAATGGAAATATCCCAATATACCAATTTTCGTTATTTGAATTACCTAGGTGCAACGTTTTATCAAAATCTATAGAGCCGATTTTTGTTGATAAAATTTGAAAAAAAAAAAATAATAAATTGCTGTACGTTAGCTACCCATTCTAGATGAGCTAGCTTAGACCAACCGGACGTCTTCTTTTTTTTTTGGCAAACAAAATTCAGGTATCTTTTTGAAAAAATTGTTTGCATCTTTCTTTTGTGAACAGTGAACTCAACCTTGAATATATTTTTACCGAACTCATTCACTTGTGTACACATCTTTTTTTGTTTTTTAACAATCGTCTGAACGCATCCACTCACTTGACATTGAATTAAGAAACAAAATGCCAAAATTTACATTTAACGAAGATCTGCAGAAATTAGAACAACTATCTTAAAAGCTCTCCCAAACCAACGCGAAACATTCGCCAACGACAGTTTTTTGTTGTTGTTTAGCATTGCGTATCTGTCGGGTTCTGTATCGTGGCGAATGATTCACGTTGGTTTGGCAGAGCCTTTAATAGGTTTGTTCCTTGCCGACTTTCAAACAGTTTGAAACCGCCGGATATAGTCCGAAGTCGTTCCACACTTGAAAAATTGTTCTGGTCTGCACCAAATCTGGCGGTTTGAAACTGTTTGAAACTGTTTGAGATTAACCAAGGAACAGGGTTAATGTTTAAACAAATACCAAAAAATTTAAATGTCAACAATTTTTCATTTGAAGCTTTTGAAGGTGTCCTCTTTTTGCTTGGGGTGGATCTGGCTATACCCTAAGCTAGCTAGATGATGCATAGACGGGCGCACGCCAATGAGATAGCATGAGGAAAACCACTTTTTTGGATTCATTCTTCACCCTTCGTAATTTTATAAAGTTTGATTAAATTCTCAAAAAAATTTCCACACGAAACCAATACTTTGCCCAATAGCTATAGAGAAAGTAATAAGAGAAACGCAAAAAAGTTGCATACAATTTTTTTTCGTTATAGAGACATCAAGAAGGAAAAAATAAATAAGAGAATTGATTAGAAATCCCATTTACTTTGTAGTCTGGGAGGTAGAGTTGCAAATAATACATCATGTATGATTGGTTTTGTGTCGTTCCATGATCCATGAATGTAGAACATAGAATTATAAAGGAGACCACACTTGACGGAATATTTTGAAGTTCAGTTGAAGTGCAGTTCCAATGAAGTGTAGCTCAGTCGAGTGCGGTTTTTACCTTAACAGTGCTAAATTCAATGAAGTTAATGTCCATAAGGCCAGCGAACACTGTTGTATCGTATCGTCATAAAGTCTGCATGGTCTAAATGGAGCTTTATTTTACCAAATGTCAGTTTCACTTCAGTGAGGCCGCGTAGATAAAATTTAATTCCTTTACTAGTCCGTTTGCCTGATGTCATAGAATATTAACCACTAGCAAAAAAAAAACTATTTTAAAACCTCCCTTGCAATCCAGTGAAGAGGACTTAAATTTATTAAAGTGATGTTAAACCGTAAACGGTACATTCCGTATTATAAGATTACAGTATGTCCTCTTGAAAAAATCTCCTTTAAAAAAAGAACATTCCAGGCACATAACTAAGTGCCAGAGGCTTGAAAATCTTTGCATCTTGACCGGAATCTTAATTAGTTTCTACTCACAAAGTACGGTGATGGACAGGTAATGTAGCACCAGACAAAAGAAATATTTGTTCCTCTTGTAGATATGTGCTGTAGAACGAACCCCATCTGCTCAGACTACCATAAGACTTGAAAGTTTGCGAAGAAAGAAGGTGATAAAAAGAGAGTACTTTTCGCCTGATTCAGCTCACATAAAGAAGCTTTCTTTTCCAAATGAAAAAAAGCTTACATTCTCTTCTATAGAAGATGTTTCTGTTTCTCTCAACCACAACCCCTATTGATGTGCGAGACAAGGTAATCTTGGTTTTCTACACTGCTTCCCCGGGAATCACTCCAAAAACAGAAGCCTTTCCTTTCCTAATTCACTTGATCTCTGGTGGGGTGGCGAAGTGATACCTTTAACAAACAAAAATATTTAAAAAGAAAAATACCAAGGTTACCATCAGTGATGTGGGCGTGGGGCAATCAATCCCGGAAATTTATTATATCCTTTCTATGAACTGACCATGAGTAACTAATTTTTGCGTTATCTTTGTGCAACAGGCAGTTGATGGGTTTCATCATCATTCGTCTTTTTATTGCTCTCTCAGTCAGGTTGGTTCTGCGCTCAGCCTTTAAAAGAGAGATAAGGGTAATTGTTCAGGTTGATGATGGGTTTAAGCAGAAAAGTTCTATAAAAGGTTTGTTGGTTGGCATCAGTGGCAGGCTAGAGCAACAGCATCAGTACTGATACTGATAGTATGGTATATGCGACTATGGCATTTGCCATAGATACGTACAGTAGGTATAATGGTTTGGGGGTTTCTCGATTTTCACTTTAAAAAGGATGATTCACTTGTTGTAACGGGAGGGACGTGTACCATTACCTATCTACAATTTTACGATAGGCAACGACAAAACAAAAACGATGACACAATAAATGCAATTTAACGTTAGCTTAGGCATCGTGAGTCGAATGCTTTTTGTTAATAAACTACTGTTAAACCATGATAAATGATGTCAATAGCTTGAAATAATTTAGATTATTCTTGTATACCTACGTACATATTTACGAACATTTTTCAAATTTTCTATTTTTAAATATTTTAGTGATTTTTCAGTATATGTAGGTCCTTATCAAGTTCTTCAAACATACAAGTTGAAATTTTAAATAATTATGTGTATCTAGCTACATATTTGTACCCTTTTTAAGTGAGGGTTAACGGATAAGTGAGCTGATTTACTACATTAGATGCAACAAAATTATAGAACAATTAGGTTAAAATTAAACAAACAAAAAACGTAAGGGAAAAAACAACCAAAAATATACAATACGGGACAGTTGATTTCAACAAAGAAGGGAAGGGTACAAAATCCCGAATGTCAAAATCCCGAAAAGCAAAAAATAAGAATACCGAATGCCATAATCCCAAATACCAAAAATCCCGAACGCCAAAGTCCCGAATGGACAAAATCCCGAATGGACAAATTCCTTAATGACGAACAATCCCGAAAGCATTCGGGATTGAATCCCGAATTTCAATACATTTTTAGTATTATCATTGAGTTTATATACATAGAGGAATCACGAAATCTTGCGTGAAAGCGGAACGCATCGATTGTAAAAAAAAATCAAGGGAAGCAAATGGCAGCTCACCAAGGAGTGCCAGGACAAAGAGAGAAGGTGTACGAGGGGTGTCTGTTTTTGTTATTTTGTGGCTTATGTACGCAGACTTATACAATATCCCTTTTCAGCTTTTTATATTATTTTTTATCTGTTTCAAAGCGTAGAGGGACGAGTAATGTATGTAATTAGTGCGTTTGTATGTCGATCAATGATGGTCGCGTCAATTTAAAAATAAAAGGCAAGGAAATGTACATACATGAGCATTCATACATAAATAGTTTAGGTCTTGATTTTATACTTTAAAGATATTTTTTATGTTCTTTCTATTTATTGGGAATCAGAAACTTTTTGGTAGTTACAAGACTGTGTTTCTATGGTGTAAATAAATATTTACTGTGCACAGAGGTCGAAGATCTGTTTTCTAAACGAAAATTATAAATTTGTACTGTGCCTATCTAGGTAACTACATAGGTACCTACCTGGATAGAAAGTTTTTTTTTGTATGCAATTTGATGAACTGTAGCCTGGACAGACAAAAATTGCAAAACTACGAAAAAAATCATGAGCTTTGTTTTGACGTCTTAAAAATTTAAAGTCGCCTAAATTAAGACAGGGTGGACATTTTTTAGAGGATAAAAGGGGATCGATACATTTCAGTTTTTTCTTTCTCGAAAACTATCAGAAATATGTCAACAATTTGCAACTTTAAGTTGTTCTTTAAGTAATTTCAATGAAGTTGACACAGGGATAGCTGAGATAGAATTTCAATAGAAACAAATATTTTCAAGACAGGGTGTTTCATGAATATGTCAACATTTTGCAACTTCGTTGCTCATTGAGCAATCTCAATGATACTGTGATAGCTGAGATAGAATTTTAACAGAAAAAAATATATTTTCAAAACTGGGTATTTCAAAAAAAATTCCAACATTTTGCAACTTCTTTGTTCCTTGGGCGATTTCAATGAAATTGACACAGTCGATAGCGATAATGTCGATAGATAAAAATTAAATAAAAAAGGTTTGATAATTCCTCAAAAACTATGCAAGATTTTTACATTTGGTTTTCGGTATTTGATTACAAATTAATAAGGGCATTGAATATTGAACACAACTACACACAAACTTGCAAAAAAAAAGAATTACAATTTTTTTCAACTACATATTTTTATTTTGAATATTAATTTCTAAAAAAATATTCATTTAAACAACTTGATTTAAGAAACAAATAAAAGAGTGGAGTATTAGCTTTCAAAAAAGCTATAGCACATTATCTTACGTTCCTTCGTTGATTTTTAATATTTTGTTTGCATTTTTACTTGCGATTATAGGTACTGTAAGGCAAGTTTTGGATTCGTGCAAAAACAAAAATTTGGGATAACAATCAAACATGATATTACGATGATAGGGAACACCAAAAAAGTGGGTGGCACAATTCTGTCTGTCTGTCTGTCTGTTCGTCTACAGCCTAAACGGCTCGATCGATTTTCTTCAAACTTGGTACATAGTGGTTTTTGGTGATTCTGCCGACAAGTTTTTTTTAATTTTTTTTTTTAGAACCGAAAATAACGCTACCTGCCATAAATTTTTTTTTGGCAAATTTACATAATCGTATTTTTCTCAAAAACGGCTCGACAACTTTTCTTAAAAAAAAATTCAATAAATTTATTTTAGTAAAGGCTTTCTTTGGGTGGAAAATCATTTTTCAAAAATGGTTATTAATGGTACCTCCCTTGGAACCATTTTTTTAATTTTTGATTTTATTCAAAATGGTATGACCGATTTCAATTATTTTTTTTATACAGAAGCTTCCAAAAAATGTTAATAGTTTTGTGTACCAACATTTTTGAAATTGGAAAATCAAATACATATTTCGAAGATGGCACCATAGATTTTTTTGAAACTCGATATTTAAGACTTTTTTAGTACTTTCTAATATAATTTTAGAAGAAATTTTACATTTATGAAAAAATAACGGTACAAAAGATATGTTGCATGTTGCATGTTGCATGTTGCATGTTGCATGTTGCATGTTGCATGTTGCATGTTGCATGTTGCATGTTGCATGTTGCATGTTGCATGTGGCATGTTGCATGTTGCATGTTGCATGTTGCATGTTGCATGTTGCATGTTGCATGTTGCATGTTGCATGTTGCATGTTGCATGTTGCATGTTGCATGTTGCATGTTGCATGTTGCATGTTGCATGTTGCATGTTGCATGTTGCATGTTGCATGTTGCATGTTGCATGTTGCATGTTGCATGTTGCATGTTGCATGTTGCATGTTGCATGTTGCATGTTGCATGTTGCATGTTGCATGTTGCATGTTGCATGTTGCATGTTGCATGTTGCATGTTGCATGTTGCATGTTGCATGTTGCATGTTGCATGTTGCATGTTGCATGTTGCATGTTGCATGTTGCATGTTGCATGTTGCATGTTGCATGTTGCATGTTGCATGTTGCATGTTGCATGTTGCATGTTGCATGTTGCATGTTGCATGTTGCATGTTGCATGTTGCATGTTGCATGTTGCATGTTGCATGTTGCATGTTGCATGTTGCATGTTGCATGTTGCATGTTGCATGTTGCATGTTGCATGTTGCATGTTGCATGTTGCATGTTGCATGTTGCATGTTGCATGTTGCATGTTGCATGTTGCATGTTGCATGTTGCATGTTGCATGTTGCATGTTGCATGTTGCATGTTGCATGTTGCATGTTGCATGTTGCATGTTGCATGTTGCATGTTGCATGTTGCATGTTGCATGTTGCATGTTGCATGTTGCATGTTGCATGTTGCATGTTGCATGTTGCATGTTGCATGTTGCATGTTGCATGTTGCATGTTGCATGTTGCATGTTGCATGTTGCATGTTGCATGTTGCATGTTGCATGTTGCATGTTGCATGTTGCATGTTGCATGTTGCATGTTGCATGTTGCATGTTGCATGTTGCATGTTGCATGTTGCATGTTGCATGTTGCATGTTGCATGTTGCATGTTGCATGTTGCATGTTGCATGTTGCATGTTGCATGTTGCATGTTGCATGTTGCATGTTGCATGTTGCATGTTGCATGTTGCATGTTGCATGTTGCATGTTGCATGTTGCATGTTGCATGTTGCATGTTGCATGTTGCATGTTGCATGTTGCATGTTGCATGTTGCATGTTGCATGTTGCATGTTGCATGTTGCATGTTGCATGTTGCATGTTGCATGTTGCATGTTGCATGTTGCATGTTGCATGTTGCATGTTGCATGTTGCATGTTGCATGTTTGCATGTTGCATGTTGCATGTTGCATGTTGCATGTTGCATGTTGCATGTTGCATGTTGCATGTTGCATGTTGCATGTTGCATGTTGCATGTTGCATGTTGCATGTTGCATGTTGCATGTTGCATGTTGCATGTTGCATGTTGCATGTTGCATGTTGCATGTTGCATGTTGCATGTTGCATGTTGCATGTTGCATGTTGCATGTTGCATGTTGCATGTTGCATGTTGCATGTTGCATGTTGCATGTTGCATGTTGCATGTTGCATGTTGCATGTTGCATGTTGCATGTTGCATGTTGCATGTTGCATGTTGCATGTTGCATGTTGCATGTTGCATGTTGCATGTTGCATGTTGCATGTTGCATGTTGCATGTTGCATGTTGCATGTTGCATGTTGCATGTTGCATGTTGCATGTTGCATGTTGCATGTTGCATGTTGCATGTTGCATGTTGCATGTTGCATGTTGCATGTTGCATGTTGCATGTTGCATGTTGCATGTTGCATGTTGCATGTTGCATGTTGCATGTTGCATGTTGCATGTTGCATGTTGCATGTTGCATGTTGCATGTTGCATGTTGCATGTTGCATGTTGCATGTTGCATGTTGCATGTTGCATGTTGCATGTTGCATGTTGCATGTTGCATGTTGCATGTTGCATGTTGCATGTTGCATGTTGCATGTTGCATGTTGCATGTTGCATGTTGCATGTTGCATGTTGCATGTTGCATGTTGCATGTTGCATGTTGCATGTTGCATGTTGCATGTTGCATGTTGCATGTTGCATGTTGCATGTTGCATGTTGCATGTTGCATGTTGCATGTTGCATGTTGCATGTTGCATGTTGCATGTTGCATGTTGCATGTTGCATGTTGCATGTTGCATGTTGCATGTTGCATGTTGCATGTTGCATGTTGCATGTTGCATGTTGCATGTTGCATGTTGCATGTTGCATGTTGCATGTTGCATGTTGCATGTTGCATGTTGCATGTTGCATGTTGCATGTTGCATGTTGCATGTTGCATGTTGCATGTTGCATGTTGCATGTTGCATGTTGCATGTTGCATGTTGCATGTTGCATGTTGCATGTTGCATGTTGCATGTTGCATGTTGCATGTTGCATGTTGCATGTTGCATGTTGCATGTTGCATGTTGCATGTTGCATGTTGCATGTTGCATGTTGCATGTTGCATGTTGCATGTTGCATGTTGCATGTTGCATGTTGCATGTTGCATGTTGCATGTTGCATGTTGCATGTTGCATGTTGCATGTTGCATGTTGCATGTTGCATGTTGCATGTTGCATGTTGCATGTTGCATGTTGCATGTTGCATGTTGCATGTTGCATGTTGCATGTTGCATGTTGCATGTTGCATGTTGCATGTTGCATGTTGCATGTTGCATGTTGCATGTTGCATGTTGCATGTTGCATGTTGCATGTTGCATGTTGCATGTTGCATGTTGCATGTTGCATGTTGCATGTTGCATGTTGCATGTTGCATGTTGCATGTTGCATGTTGCATGTTGCATGTTGCATGTTGCATGTTGCATGTTGCATGTTGCATGTTGCATGTTGCATGTTGCATGTTGCATGTTGCATGTTGCATGTTGCATGTTGCATGTTGCATGTTGCATGTTGCATGTTGCATGTTGCATGTTGCATGTTGCATGTTGCATGTTGCATGTTGCATGTTGCATGTTGCATGTTGCATGTTGCATGTTGCATGTTGCATGTTGCATGTTGCATGTTGCATGTTGCATGTTGCATGTTGCATGTTGCATGTTGCATGTTGCATGTTGCATGTTGCATGTTGCATGTTGCATGTTGCATGTTGCATGTTGCATGTTGCATGTTGCATGTTGCATGTTGCATGTTGCATGTTGCATGTTGCATGTTGCATGTTGCATGTTGCATGTTGCATGTTGCATGTTGCATGTTGCATGTTGCATGTTGCATGTTGCATGTTGCATGTTGCATGTTGCATGTTGCATGTTGCATGTTGCATGTTGCATGTTGCATGTTGCATGTTGCATGTTGCATGTTGCATGTTGCATGTTGCATGTTGCATGTTGCATGTTGCATGTTGCATGTTGCATGTTGCATGTTGCATGTTGCATGTTGCATGTTGCATGTTGCATGTTGCATGTTGCATGTTGCATGTTGCATGTTGCATGTTGCATGTTGCATGTTGCATGTTGCATGTTGCATGTTGCATGTTGCATGTTGCATGTTGCATGTTGCATGTTGCATGTTGCATGTTGCATGTTGCATGTTGCATGTTGCATGTTGCATGTTGCATGTTGCATGTTGCATGTTGCATGTTGCATGTTGCATGTTGCATGTTGCATGTTGCATGTTGCATGTTGCATGTTGCATGTTGCATGTTGCATGTTGCATGTTGCATGTTGCATGTTGCATGTTGCATGTTGCATGTTGCATGTTGCATGTTGCATGTTGCATGTTGCATGTTGCATGTTGCATGTTGCATGTTGCATGTTGCATGTTGCATGTTGCATGTTGCATGTTGCATGTTGCATGTTGCATGTTGCATGTTGCATGTTGCATGTTGCATGTTGCATGTTGCATGTTGCATGTTGCATGTTGCATGTTGCATGTTGCATGTTGCATGTTGCATGTTGCATGTTGCATGTTGCATGTTGCATGTTGCATGTTGCATGTTGCATGTTGCATGTTGCATGTTGCATGTTGCATGTTGCATGTTGCATGTTGCATGTTGCATGTTGCATGTTGCATGTTGCATGTTGCATGTTGCATGTTGCATGTTGCATGTTGCATGTTGCATGTTGCATGTTGCATGTTGCATGTTGCATGTTGCATGTTGCATGTTGCATGTTGCATGTTGCATGTTGCATGTTGCATGTTGCATGTTGCATGTTGCATGTTGCATGTTGCATGTTGCATGTTGCATGTTGCATGTTGCATGTTGCATGTTGCATGTTGCATGTTGCATGTTGCATGTTGCATGTTGCATGTTGCATGTTGCATGTTGCATGTTGCATGTTGCATGTTGCATGTTGCATGTTGCATGTTGCATGTTGCATGTTGCATGTTGCATGTTGCATGTTGCATGTTGCATGTTGCATGTTGCATGTTGCATGTTGCATGTTGCATGTTGCATGTTGCATGTTGCATGTTGCATGTTGCATGTTGCATGTTGCATGTTGCATGTTGCATGTTGCATGTTGCATGTTGCATGTTGCATGTTGCATGTTGCATGTTGCATGTTGCATGTTGCATGTTGCATGTTGCATGTTGCATGTTGCATGTTGCATGTTGCATGTTGCATGTTGCATGTTGCATGTTGCATGTTGCATGTTGCATGTTGCATGTTGCATGTTGCATGTTGCATGTTGCATGTTGCATGTTGCATGTTGCATGTTGCATGTTGCATGTTGCATGTTGCATGTTGCATGTTGCATGTTGCATGTTGCATGTTGCATGTTGCATGTTGCATGTTGCATGTTGCATGTTGCATGTTGCATGTTGCATGTTGCATGTTGCATGTTGCATGTTGCATGTTGCATGTTGCATGTTGCATGTTGCATGTTGCATGTTGCATGTTGCATGTTGCATGTTGCATGTTGCATGTTGCATGTTGCATGTTGCATGTTGCATGTTGCATGTTGCATGTTGCATGTTGCATGTTGCATGTTGCATGTTGCATGTTGCATGTTGCATGTTGCATGTTGCATGTTGCATGTTGCATGTTGCATGTTGCATGTTGCATGTTGCATGTTGCATGTTGCATGTTGCATGTTGCATGTTGCATGTTGCATGTTGCATGTTGCATGTTGCATGTTGCATGTTGCATGTTGCATGTTGCATGTTGCATGTTGCATGTTGCATGTTGCATGTTGCATGTTGCATGTTGCATGTTGCATGTTGCATGTTGCATGTTGCATGTTGCATGTTGCATGTTGCATGTTGCATGTTGCATGTTGCATGTTGCATGTTGCATGTTGCATGTTGCATGTTGCATGTTGCATGTTGCATGTTGCATGTTGCATGTTGCATGTTGCATGTTGCATGTTGCATGTTGCATGTTGCATGTTGCATGTTGCATGTTGCATGTTGCATGTTGCATGTTGCATGTTGCATGTTACATGTTGCATGTTGCATGTTGCATGTTGCATGTTGCATGTTGCATGTTGCATTTTGCATGTTGCATGTTGCATTTGCATGTTGCATGCTGCATGTTGCATGTTGCATGTTGCATGTTGCATAATGCATGTTGCATGTTGCATGTTGCATGTTGCATGTTGCATGTTGCATGTTGCATGTTGCATGTTGCATGTTGCATGTTGCATGTTGCATGTTGCATGTTGCATGTTGCATGTTGCATGTTGCATGTTGCATGTTGCATGTTGCATGTTGCATGTTGCATGTTGCATATTGCATGTTGCATGTTGCATGTTACATGATGCATGTTGCATGTTGCATGTTGCATGTTGCATGTTGCATGTTGCATGTTGCATGTTGCATGTTGCATGTTGCATGTTGCATGTTGCATGTTGCATGTTACATGTTGCATGTTGCATGTTGCATGTTGCATGTTGCATGTTGCATGTTTGACCATCAAACATCCGTCAAACATCCGTCAAACATCCGTCAAACATCCATCAAACATCCATCAAAAATCCGTCAAACATCCGTCAAACATCCATCAAACATCCATCAAACATCCATCAAACATCCGTCAAACATCCGTCAAACATCCATCAAACATCCGTCAAACATCCGTCAAACATCCATCAAACTTCCGTCAAACATCCGTCAAACATCCGTCAAACATCCGTCAAACATCCGTCAAACATCTGTCAAACATCCATCAAATATCTGTCAAACATCCGTCAAACATCCGTCAAACATCAACATTTGACGGATGTTTGATGAATGTTTGACGGATGTTTGACGGATGTTTGACGGATGTTTGATGGATGTTTGATGGATGTTTGACGGATGTTTGACGGATGTTTGACGGATGTTTGACAGATGTTTGACGGATGTTTGACGAATGTTTGATGGATGTTTGACAGATGTTTGACGGATGTTTGATGGATGTTTGACGGATGTTTGACGGATGTTTGACGGATGTTTGATGGATGTTTGACGGATGTTTGACGGATGTTTGATGGATGTTTGACGGATATTTGACGGATGTTTGACGGATTTTTGATGGATGTTTGACGGATGTTTGACGGATGTTCGACGGATGTTTGATGGATGTTTGACGGATGTTTGACGGATGTTTGATGGATGTTTGACGGATGTTTGACGGATTTTTGATGGATGTTTGATGGATGTTTGACGGATGTATGATGGATGTTTGAGGGATGTTTGACGGATTTTTGATGGATGTTTGACGGATGTTTGACGGATGTTTGATGGATGTTTGACGGATGTTTGACGGATATTTGACGGATGTTTGACGGATGTTTGACGGATGTATGATGGATGTTTGGCGGATGTTTAATGGATGTTTGACGGATTTTTGACGGATATTTGACGGATATTTGATGGATGCTTGATGGATGTTGGATGTATGTTTGACGGATTTTTGATGGATGTTTGATGGATGTTTGATGGATGTTTGATGTATGTTTGATGGATGTTTGATTGATGTTTGACGGATGTTTGATGTATGTTCGATTAATGTTTGATGGATTTTTGATGGATGATTGATGGATGTTTGATGGATGTTTATTTATGTTTGACAGACGTTTG
The DNA here is from genome assembly GCA_963921185.1 of Dasysyrphus tricinctus. Classification (NCBI taxonomy): domain Eukaryota; kingdom Metazoa; phylum Arthropoda; class Insecta; order Diptera; family Syrphidae; genus Dasysyrphus; species Dasysyrphus tricinctus. The sequence continues at coordinate 119,364,219 of OY992533.1, read as the reverse complement.
GTAGATGTTTGACAGACGTTTGATGAGTGTTGGATGTCTCAATGATGTCTCACGGATGTTTGACGGATGCTTGATAGATGTTTGATGGATGTTTGACGGGTGTTTGATGGATGTTTGATGGATGTTTGACGGATATTTGACGGATATTTTATGGATGCTTGATGGATGTTGGATGTATGTTTGACGGATTTTTGATGGATGTTTGATGGATGTTTGATGTATGTTTGATGGATGTTTGATTGATGTTTGACGGATGTTTGATGTATGTTCGATTAATGTTTGATGGATTTTTGATGGATGATTGATGGATGTTTGATGGATGTTTATGTATGTTTGACAGACGTTTGGTAGATGTTTGACGGACGTTTGATGGGTGTTGGATGTCTCACGGATGTCTCACGGATGTTTGACGGATGCTTGATAGATGTCTGATGGATGTTTGACGGGTGTTTGATGGATGTATGATGGATGTTTGATGGATGTTTGATGAATTTTTGATGGATGTTTGACGGATATTTGATGGATGTTTGACGGGTGTTTGATGGATGTATGATGGATGTTTGATGGATGTTTGATGAATTTTTGATGGATGTTTGACGGATATTTGATGGATATCCAAATTTGACGAAAAAGTTGAAAAATTCACTCGCAGAAAAGCTTTTTTATCAGCAACGATATTTGCTATAAATTTGCATTTAGGTCTCAAATTTTTGTTTTTGTATGCACTTCAAGCAAAAAACTCAGTTAAAATTTGACAAAAATTGCAAAATTCATTTGGCACTGTTAGCAGCACTGTTAAGTTAGCATGACATTCATTTTCTCAGCAATGGAGCTGGCTAGAAGTTTGTAGTTATGCTTTACTTTAGTTCAGTTTTTATAAAACCTTAATAAATTTTCGGGTAGTTATACAGATAATATGCAAATGTTTCTTACTTAATTTTTGCTTGAAGTTGGTATGTTAAATAAATGTTCCTTGAATCTTGAAATGAATAAAGTTTTTATTCCTTTTTTGTCGGAGGTAAGGTAGGTAGAATCAGCGTTTTAACAGTGTTTTGAGATGTACTTGTGTTTCAGTTTCCTAAAAAGTAAAATACTGTGATTTTTCATTACGCAAAGGAACTTTGTTTCGCTTAGGACCCGTTGTACAAAAGTGGTTCAAACTTTAATCCGTGATTCAGGAAAGGAATTTTAAATTGCGAGTTAAATAAGGGTCAACGATGGTTCAAGGTTCTAGTATGTTGTAACAGCCAATTCAAAGCTCGAACCATCGTTGAACCTCATTGAACCGAAATCAATTCAAATCAATTAACAAAATGCGTCAAATGTTTAAAAACAGCTGATACCTAGGGAAAACTTGGAAATTTTCATTGGAAAAACTTGGAAATAGATGACATTTGAGTGGATGGATAAGACTTCCAATTGGAAATATTGGAAGTATAATTTCCGACCATGTTCGCTTTTCAGAATAACCTAAAGCGAAGCGCTTCGCAATTGAGTTATCGCTTTAGATACGATCCACCGCGGTCTCTGGAATAGCCCTACCGTTTCTACTTATCCGATCTTCATGAATAAGATCTTAAAATAAAGCCAACTTGACACGCTACACAGTATAAAAAAATCATTGAAAAGGGACAAATTATTTCACACAAGGGGTGAATAAGCCCCCTTCAATTCGATTTGCAGCATTCTAAATTCAAAAGTTGATGAAAAATTTCACAATTTGAATTCATTTTTAGCTCAAATTGAAGCCCATTTAATTATTTTGAAATGGTAAAGCAAAGTTATAATCGCAAACCAGGCCGTAAAGGTTAAAATAGCCATTAACTGAAAAAACCGCGAAAATTTCTCGGTTTTATGCATATCTCACAAAGTTGCGTTCGGCGCTCGAGGTCGAAAACTTGGATTAATGGCAAGGCCAACATCATAAACAACTCATCTAAAAATCAGAACTACCAGATAAGAGGTAGAGCCCTCCCACCCCGAAGAAAAAGGATACTAGACTGAAAACAGTGAAGTTGATCATGTTAATTTCAGTTTTCTCAAAAACTAGAAGTCATTTTAGCATTTGGTTTTCAGTTTTTAACTAAAAATTAATAAGTGCATTGAAAATCAGAAACAAAAATAGTACTTAATACCATAAAATAAGAAAAAAATAGATTAACACAAAAAAATCGTCTTTTTCTCAAAATTTTGAGTTTGAAAGTAAATTTTTCAAAAACTATCAACTAAAAAAACTTTATTTAAAAATAAAATTAAAGAATGGATTTCTGGCTTTAAGATGCGCAATGAATTTTTCTCCAGATATTACCATTGTTTTTTTAAAGTTATTTTTCTATTTGAAGTCAGCTTTTCTTAAAATTGCCCCTCCCGCCTAAACGGAGGGATATATACCCCCCATCCAGTACTATTGTTTTCTTCTTTTCGCCCAATCTACACGTTCTATTGCTTTGATGCAGCATATGTCAAAGACCATGTTTTTGTTATTATACTGTCTTATATACTACTTGTTGTTTTAAGTTTGGGAGTCATTGTTTTGATCCTGTTGCTTGGATAGGATTTTATTAGTCTTAATTAAGTCTTAAGCTTTATTTGTCCATCAAAATAATAAATTATTTTACTTCCAAAACGTTTCAAAATCAATCATTAAAATTTTCAATGGCGAGTTTCAATGATAGCTATAACTGGCGCTTAAAATTTATATTCACTCAACTGAATGTGAAAAACTCAATTTATCTTAATTTTTATGAATCATATATGTCCAATTTAAAAGATTCAAAAAAGTAATCACCCTTATTACGATAGTCGTTTTACTAAAACCAGAGAAACGACAATTGATGTTTGAATGAAACTAAAAGTAAAGCGCTCTCTCCGCTCTTCACTATTCTCACCTCTTGTACGGTAGCTGTGGAGCGACTGAATATAATTCAAGTTAATTCAAATGGGCGAAACGCAATATGGAGCTGAGCTCATTACACCTTTTAACTTCAATTGGATTCAAAAAGGAATCATGAATTGTCCAGAAAAATCAATATACATATAAGCGTCGTATTCCCATCCACTTAAGCAGAGACTATTTCATCATTCGAAGTAGTACTACTACCCAAGAAAATTCAAAAATGAAGGTTTTGTTCACCTCTGTGATTCATGTATTAATCACCTCTGACGGGAAATGTTTCCTGGGCATCTACCGACTTTGATTAGACCTAATACTAACCCAAATTGGGACCAATTCTTTTAAATTACCAGACCATTTGTTAGAAACATTCCCAGAACAGAAACAAAAAATAAGTACAATTTTACAAAAGAAAGTTTATTTTATTAAAATCTATTTTCGACCCACTGAACAGCACGTAAGTCCTGAACCCTTCAACAAACCAATCGATAAGATATATACCGCCCAGCTGTCTCGGACGAACGAATAATCTTCACCACTTGCCCACGTTTCAGTCCAAAATATCTTGCCACTGGATCGCCAGCCTGAATTCTCATCAACATGTTTTCCTTCAGTTTGTAACGTTGCAGCAGCTCCTGCTTCTCTTCCGGCGTCATCACAACATGTTCCGGAACCAGCTCGTGTTCGGTAATGTTAATTAGCAGCTCCGATTCCAAAAATTGTTCCAGAATATATTTCGGTGCCATATCCACCAAGGACTGCTTTGCCGATGGAGTCATACCGCCCTGAACAACCACAACAGCTCGATGAATATTCTCCTCTTGCATTCGGGTGCAGTAAGTCTTGATGGTTTTTATTCCAATTTTCGGTTCCTCGGGAAAGAATACGAACATCTGATCAGTGGGATCATCGTTGTGGGCAACCAGAACAACCAAATCACCTCGTGCTGGTCGCTTTTCACTTGGTTTATCACCGAAAAGTTCTTTGAATTGTTCCAGCGTCTGGTCGAGTTCATCTTGTGTCACCAAATATCCGCGGTCGTGGCTAAGTTGCATTATTGTCTTTCGAATTCGCCATAGTTTGTAGGTCTCAGCTTCGTCATCCATGTTTTAAATTATTTAAACTGTTTAATTGATTAGTTTTTTTACGATTAATTACACGAGTTTTGTAAATTAAATTGCGGATAGCAAGAGCTAGAAATGTGATTTCTTTGTTATGTCAAACAAATAATGGCGAAGTGTCAAAATCGTTTTGATTTGTCATGCGTTGTTCTAACTACACTACCGACGAACAGAACAGGGTGACTATTAACTACATCCCAATCCCAATAGGACCACTTTCACACGAGAAGATTTTTTCTTTTGGCAACTTCTGTACTGAATATTCGTGAAATTAATAAAAAGTGGAAAAACGACCGGGTTAACGATTTGATTCAAATGTTTGGCATTTCTTTTCCTACTCAATCTTCACATTGTGTGTGTTCCACCAATGGCTCTGTTAAGACTGCTCACTACGCCATGACGATGAGATGAATTCATGAAGGGCTCTTTTTTCTCCTCAACGATTTCACTACAAAATCGAGAGCACACCTCACTGAAATTTTTCGGTGAAATAGGAATACCAACAAGATAAAAGAAATATTTGATAGGATGGGTGCGTTCACCTTTTGTCTATACAGAAAGCTACTTTCTTGGGTTTATGACATTAAGTTCTTTGAGCATTTATTCCTCTCAAAGGTTATGAAAGTATTTGGGAGTTCAAAGGAATGCTAAAGTGATCAAAGCAAAACAATAGAGGTAGAAGTCTTCACTCATATTTGGCACATAATTTATTGCCCTACAAATTTAGCTGGCAGCCTTAGATATTTTAACGCAATTCCTCAGCCAAATTCCTCACTTTTGCTAAGCTGACTGATATTTTTCAGATTCGTTTGCTCATTGCACAATCTTTAATGGGGGCAGGCGATTCAAATCATTAAGATCTTAACGTGACTAGCTAGTTATGGAGGTTTCCATTGGTAAAAAAATAATTTACTTTTGAGTTGTATCTGTCAGATTTTGACAATTTTGGCATTCCAATGGTCGAACCTCTCTTTTTTCGCACTTCACCAAAGAAAAATAACAAACATATAGAAATGTATGCACATAGATGTTAAAAATAATCAAATATTTATTCATATATTTTATTGACTTTTGTAACGGTTAAGGTACATTAAAATTATTAATAAACCAGATAAACCGGCTAATATAGGCACTCAAATAATAACATCGCCCAAAAACTTTGGTAAGCTGCCTTCGCTGCTACTGTTGGCCACTCCAGCATGAGCGTACTCAGTCGACCGGGATAAGATACTTGCGGAAGCAGGTCCTGTATTTGGTATAATGGGAGTTGCTGGAGTCAGTGGTGCTGAACGAGACCCCAGGGCAGCGAAGGGAATGGAAGGCGGCGGTCTGGAAGGCACTATTCTTACCGATCCGGGAAGGATGCGGACATTGTCACAGCATTCGCATTTATTCAGCAACGGATGATTTTGGAATGTACACATACTACATTGCCATGGCTGTTCCCCACAACTGGGATCACAGACATCGTCTATGGTTTTCGGCGGCTGTAATGGCGACACGAGGTCTTGCAAACTCGGAGAAGTCGGAAGTTGTTCAGAATGCGAAGAATGGCTTTCAGGACTTCGTGGTGACTGTTGTGATTGGACCGACTGCTGCCTCGGGAACAGAGATTGTGGCCTCATTCGTGGTGGATGATATGTCGGAGGCGGGGGAGCTGGTCTTATCGGCTGGCGGTCGAACTGGGGTTCTTGGGAACGTTTCAGGTATTCGATTTCGTTCAGCATCACTTGACACACCCGCCGAAGCTTATCGATCTCATCGTCCAGCCGTTCGCACTCGTCCACATAGTCTGTGTTTAGCGGCTGGGTGAGGAATCGATATTCCTGTCGCACTGCGTTGAGTTTGGTTTTGTTCTTGGCGAGTTCCTTCGAGAGGTCATCCTTTCGATTTCGCTGTCGCAAGACGACTTCGGATATATCGTTCTGTGGCAGATACATCGCCACTGATAGGAACCAGTCTGTGGAATGTCGGAGGTCTATGGAAACAGTAAATTGCCGTTTGGACGACAGGATTGGAAATTTTTGTTTACTCTTAATCGAATTGATGAATCAACTATTGATAGAGTTGTAGGCGTTGAATTTCAACCGAATTGTCATCATTTAAATTGTTATATGTAATGAAATTCTCTGCAAGAAAACAACAAACATCATTTAACCATAAATGGAGGCGATGGCTCAGAGTGCTTACCTTATTTTGGAAGTGTGAAATATGTTTTAAACAATTTTGACGGTTTAAAAATCATGTTCTAGGAGGTCTGGATGGATTTTTCTACTTTAATGCAAAATATGTTGATGCGCAAAAGTTATCATCAAGATCTTTGGGGAAAATGATAGAAATTACGTGACGACTTCTTGTTTTGATTCGGAACTTGGTGTTATGTTTTCATTGGTATTTCACAACATACGATAATGGGGGTGGCAATTAAACTGTTTATAGATTGTGGAATATTGTTATGATTTATTTTTAGAAAAATTCCTAGAATTCTTAATCCGGAATTATTGTGATTTTTATCTTTTCTTTAACAACTCGAAGCTTTCTTATTTTTCTTTTTTTGTAGTTCAGCAAACTCAAGTGACAGTGGAGTGACGTTTATCTATTTGTGTCAAGTTTCAGAGAAGAAAAATGGATGTGTTCATAAATAATAAGTGAATGCATTCAGTGGAGTAGTTTGCAAATGAATACGGACTGGGAGATGTTGGAAAGTGAAAAACATATTAAGGGCCAGTTTGTTCACAGTGGGTTAAATCAGCAATTAGATTATCACAGATTCTGTTAAACCCATGGTTATGAATCTGTGATAATCAGAAAGTGTTTGTTCACTGAATTTTCTGTTTGATTAATAAATCATAGTTTTTCCAATAATCTTTCCAGTTTCCAGTCTATCTGTCAAATCAATTGTCAGACGTATTCTGCCATTAACTTAGTTTAGTGTAAGTGAGCTATCTAAAAAAAACATTTTTGTGTACAAAAACAATCAGCGTCTTCAAATTTAATTTTTTGTTCGATTTACGATTATTTCCTGTTATATTACTATACAAAATAACTACCCACGTGAAATTTGTTTTTATTTTAATATTGCTTTCTGTTTTGATTTTTTTGTTCCAAATGTATAGTTGAAGTGTGTAGGTAGTGCTGGCATTTTGTGTAATCTAGTGATGGGAATTTTTCTATACATATTTTATAATTAGGCACTTCTTTTTGGGTAATAAATGAAATAACTACAACTAGAAGTAAAATCTTGACAAATTGTTTGTTTTATTTTGCGAGATGAACGATACATGGTTTCTGTTTTTTAATGTTCTTGTATAGATTTTGTTTTTCTTTTTTATACCTACGCTTTGGGAATAACCAATGATGAACAAACAAAATTCCAGGAAATCTTTGATTAAATCGTGCTAATCAGACAGAATCGGCGAATTAGTGATTTCTGCAATTAAGTGCTCAAATCATGGATTCTCTGTTTAAAATTTGGCTGAACAAACGCATTCAATGATAATCAACTGGAATAATCATTAGGTCTGTTCCTTTACTTTGAATTTCTGTGATTTTCTGTGCATTTCTGCGCATTTTAGTCCAAACTTGTGTCAAACTTCATATAAAAAAAAAAATTTGACACAAGTTTGGACTAAAAATCACAGAAACCCAAAGTAAAGGATCAGACCTATTGATTTAAGTTGACAAGTTGTGAACAAACTGGCCCTAAGGGTATTCATGAAACAGCGTAAAGTCGTCGTAAACGTGGTAAAGTTTTAAATTTCGTAAATCTGTCAAATTTTCCATACAAATTGTGACACAATTACGAAGTTTTAATCTTTACAACGTTTACGATGAGTTTACGCTGTTGTATGAATACCCATATTATAATTGATTTGTCAACTTTCTATCTAAATTCAATAGTGTTGGTGCCTGTCTACATGGTCGTTGCAATGAATGGTGCATCAAGTGCAGTAAGTAATTTTAATAATTATATATGAAAGATTGAAAACAACAAATAAATTAAGGGTATTCATGCAACAGCGTAAAGTCGTTGTAAACGTGGTAAAGTTTTAAATTAAGGGTATTCATGCAACAGCGTAAAGTCGTTGTAAACGTGGTAAAGTTTTAAACTTCGTAAATCTGTCAAATTTTCCATACAAATTGTGGCAGATTTACGAAGTTTAAAACTTTACAACTTTTACGACGAGTTTACGCTGTTGCATGAATACCCATATTATTAAATTAAATTTTAATTTATCAAAAATTAAGGAATAGTTTATAAGAAGTTATCAAAATATCAATTAACTTCGATTCAAAGTCCCAAAATCGACTACAAATAATATAAAGCTTGTCCTTGCCGATGTGTTCATCAATTAATATGTTTCTTGAATGAATGTGGGTTGTTTTTTTTTAACTTTAATCAAACAAACAAATCGACGCAATAAACTAAATGCACATTTGAATATTTGTAATGCCTACTGTCAAATGCCACACACACAATCCCACAGGAATAGTTTGATTTTCTGTGTGCTCCTTAAATCCAAAAAAAAAAAAACGATCTGAAATGGTTGTAAGGAATTCAAAATGAGAAATTAGGTAGTAGTATAAAGAAGAAAGTTCGGAATCACGAGTTAAATATTTGTACAAATTCTAATAGATTTTCTTTTATTCAACGTCAGTCAACTATTTTACGAACATTTCGCTTTTATAAAAATAAAATTTTAGCCCGCGAGTTAACTATCGTAGTACACGGTGTGGCTAACTCGAAAATTTGAGGTGAGTTTAGCATTTTTTATTCATACGGCTGCGTGAGAATAAGGGAGAAAATATGAAAATGAAAAGGATTTTGTCAACATAGACCCTCTGGAATCATAATAGAATAAGGGAGAAAATATGTATGAAAATGAAAAGGATTTTGTCAACATAGACCCTCTGGAATCATAATATGGTGACGACTTTCAGTAAAATGAATACTGTAGACAGGATTTGTCTTCAAATTATCGAGATTGAATAAGATTTCTGCAACATCTAAATTTAATAAACATTTAAAAAGTTGAGTGGTAGATAATTGTTGCTGAACTAGCCTTTTTTCTTGACCTGTTGTGTGTTTGAATACATTCAATCCGTTGCTCAACATTTTAGATGTTATCTAAGCTATTGCCAGGCAAATCTGGAGTTTATCATATTGAAACTTTATCAGGTAAGCTCCAAAATTTTGTCTAGCAACAGCTTTTAAAACAACATTTATCTGAAAATGTCCCATTGCTAAACAACAATCAATGGTGAATGTTTTGAGTCGGTTTGGGAGAGCCATGATAATGATTAAACAACTCATGTGTTCAAGCATTGAGCGTATTCAAAGTGATGTGGATTTGTTTTTTTTTTTCGTTGGATTGCTTAAGCGCTGTCAGAAACCATAGAAGAAAAAACTCAAGTTTGGGAAACTTGGTGTAAATTTCACTTTATCAAGAATGTGGTACACATTAGCTGTGTTCTTTATCGAGTTTCTAACAGCTTCAGACCACCAGATTTAGTGCGAACCCATTCCACAAGCGAAAAATTGAACTGGTTCACACAAAATCTGGCGGTCTGAAACTGCTTGAAACTGTTTGAAACTAATTAAGGAACAGAGGTATTATGCCTAACCAAATTAGCAAGACATTTCACGTTAACAAACACACCTGATATTTCTGCCATGTCATACAAATGCAGATTAAGTCTGTTCCTTTACTTTGAATTTTTGTGACTAGGTGTGTTTGTCTTGCAAATTTGCACAAATTTTTATAATTTGCTGTCAGAAACCATAGTAGAAAAAACCTAAAGTTTGGAAAGATTGGTGAAAATTTCACGTTACCAAACAGGCATAGTTTCTGTGCGTTTCTGCGCATTTTGAGCCAAAGTTCTGTCAAAGCTCATATAAAAAAAAAAAAATTGATAAGGCTGGACTATAAAAATGATAAAAATCACAGAAACTCAAAGTAAAGGAGTAGACCTATTATTTTAAAAGGGTGCTCCAAAATTATAACGTAAGATTAAAATTTACCACCATTTGGGAAGTATATAAAGTATTGGCAATACAAATTATTTGACAGCTGACAGTTGTTAATAATTGGTAAAAATTTAGCAATAGACGTGTTTTCATTCAGAAATAATGCAATATTGGCGACCACAGCCTTAAAAAGATAAATGGGACATTACCTACACAAGATTTAATTAAACATAAAGCAGTTATATTGAATCATAAGGAAAGGGTGATACTCTTTATTGTCGAAATATTCAATGGCCATTTCTTGCATTTTTTTTTTTTTTATAAATTAGTATGCCTGTTTGGTACGTGAAAATTTCACTATGTTTCTGACAGCAAATGCTGAAAATTTGTGAAAATTTGCAAGAAATTTCACGTTACTAAAAACACCTATCGTCTGGCAATAGGTCTGTTCGCGTAGGTACTTTCCAAAACTGCCAATTTCTTCCCATTTTATATTAAAGTTCTGCCAAAGTTCATATAAAAAGATTATACTGACAGAACTTTGGACTTAAATGGTAGTATACACGAACAGAGGTAATACTTGACTTAAAAATAGCAGTAAATTAAAACCTAACGATAGTTTTTGAACATTCTGTAAAATATTAAAATTATGAGTTCAACCGGGTGTTTTTAATTTTTCTGTAGGTACCTACTGTGTAACGAGTATTTTCCAAGTTTATAGGATTCGGGAAATCCAAAACCGTGCTGATGGTGAACACCACCTGTATGTGTAACATAACCACTATTAGCTTCCTACTAAGCTAGTTAACTAACTATTATATAAAACTTATTTTCTGAAATGTTCATTCATTTTTGATTTTTAATCCTTCAACTCCATTAAACAATTGGTTACAGTTAAAACTAAAGCACATAAATGAGCTGTAGGCATCAGAAATCAATAATCAAAAATTAAAATACAAAAATAAATTGAAAATTGATGGAATTCAAATATAAACAAAATGAATTACAATTTCATCTGTGTAACAATAGGTACAATAACAAAAAATTTTCAGTTAATTGGATTTTACCAATTATAAAACACTGCTGTCACCAATTCATCAACTCTACAACATGTTGTTGGTAGCTACTTGCATTTTATTTTATTAAAATAAAAATGTGGTTCTTCTGATATTTTGTTGGTTTAAATTTTAATAGGATTTCAATTGTTGCCTATGGCGGTTATACCTTTTTGTGACAGAAAAAAAAAAACTCAAATTGGGTTATTTTATCAAGAAAAACAACAAATATTACAAAATGTATTATAGTAATAAAAACAATTGCCTGTTTGTCTTTAGTTCTCGTGAAAGGTTCAGTTTTAATTAAAGTTTAATGGAAAAGTATTCTTTTTTTTTCAATCATCGAAAAAAGCAATCATTTTAAAAACACATATGTAGGTAGATACATAAGGTCTGCTGTCTGCTCCTTTATTTCACAGCACTGCAAATTTATAGCAATTTCAGTGTATTTTCTTTTTATTTGAACTTTAACAGAACATTTGACTAAAAAGTAAACATTTTTGGGAATTAAACAAATAGAGGTAGTTTACGTATGAACAGTACAGGAAAGTGTACCAAATTAGACCTACTGATCCAGTTAAAAGAGAAAGTCTATTCTTATCAACAGTTGTTGTTTTCAACGGACATATATAGTCAGCATTTACGTGACCCGATTTTTCCTATCACGAACTTTTTGTTGTTGTTTTAATACATTGACTTTTTCCTAATTTCGAATTCCCTCTTATTCCCTACACCAACAAAAACAAAAATATCACTGGAAAAATCGGGTCATGTAAATGCCGACATAGTTGACATTGCAAAATAAACTACTCTTCCAGTGTCAACTGACTTAAAATTTGCTCACATCATGCGCGGATACAGGGGGGGGGGGGAAATGGGTACAATTGCCCCCCCCCCCCCTCTGGGCAAGAATGAACGAAGTATAAAATATGAATTTAATAAAATGTAATCAAAAATAGGTTATTTCGTTATACGTTTATAAAAAAATTTCTTGGCAGCGCAATGTTGCAGCAATGAGTGGTTGTGCGTAGGCCGATGGCCGACAAGGTTTAGTTAAGAAAAGTTCCGCTATGCACAAATAGCCTTGAAATCGACTGAGTGCAAAGCTTATAACTTCGGTTTTAGATGCGTCCTATCTTCAAAGTTAAGATCTTTAATTAAAAGATAAATGTCCACCTGCATTAATTTATAACATTTTATAAGAAAAGTCAATTTGTTGCATACTAGGGAGCAGGTTGAACCCTAAATAGATTCGATTTTCACTTTTCAAAATGCTGTGAATGAAAAATTTCACAATTTGAAAAATAATGATTTGAAAGTTATTGCTCCACCTCCAACCCTCCTCTACAAATTTGTTTGTGGTTTTCATAGTTAAATATAACGGGAGAGGTGACAGGGGTACTTATCTAAATTTTCAACCTTGAAGTTAATTTTAATTTAAGACAAAATTAAATCTTTAAAATACGTCGATTTAAGAGTAATTATCTTCAAAAATTTCGAATTTTGCTTCCAATGTTCGGATCTACAGGATAAAGATATCTAATTAAAGTTAAAACAATAAACTACATTTTTGTATAAAAGTTATAGAGATATGTATACCAAAAAATTTCATACTACATGGGTGATACAGTTCTTTTTGTGATAAATATTAAAATGTGCCTTTTCATTGAGGGAGTACTTTCATTAGAAAACTCTCGAGAGCGACTTTCGGATATCTGTCCTCCCGTGTGGTGAGCTTATTTCATAATTGTGTCTGTGTTCACTTTCGAGTTTTACTCTCGAGAATTTCTTCAGAGCTGCTCGCCGCCTTTTTACTCTGAAATGGATACGCAGATGTATTTCGAGTTCGCAGCGATGCGTGCAGACGTGCTGCACATCTGTTTAAGCCATAAGATACGTTTTTGATCTGAGAATTTATATTAAAACTTAACGAAGGCTAAGTATATTGTTAATGAAATGTATAACGAAAGTTAGTCACAATCGAGAGAGTCAGACGGAAAGGTTTAACCCTTAACCACCTACCACCGGTCTCAGAGACCGCAACGACTTTTTAAATGCAAATATTTCAATTTTTGTGTGTCGTATTGCCTAGAGCATCCATGTACCTTTTTTAGAGACCAACTTGTATCGCCTATGAGCTAGGAGAGTGAACAGGTGCACGCTTTTGGCCTAGGTTAGTAAAAATATTTCGTCAGCGGTCTCCAGGACCGCACGTAGGTGGTTATGTGATTTTATTGTATTTATTTAGTACTGTTATTCTATTGTCAAAGTGAATAAAAGTGACGAAAATATTAAAATATTGCTACAGGATGATATGTCTGATAGCGATGATATGCCAGAACGAGGTTTGCAGTGACATGGAACCTGCTACGACCGAGGATTTCGCGATATTTCGAAAAAAATGTGGGGAAACTACTGCGAAAAATTGTGAATGTTGGGTGGCTGCAATTTTGTCGAAGTTTTTATTTTAAGTTTGGTTCATATTTTTTTTTTTATTGCTTGGTTCCTAAATTTATTAGAATTAATACCAAGAAGTTGAAATTTTAAGTTCCTACTGCTACAGAAATTATTGTATGAGCATAGCTATTTTTTGTGGTAAAAAAGTCTTTTTTTTGAAGATTTCAAGAATTTTAAGAAATTTTACTTTAGTTAATGTTATTTCAGTCTTTTGAGTAAAGCCTAAGAGTATTATCAAGAATTTTATTAGTTTTTTATTTAGTTTATACCGGAAATTCCGAATTCAGGGTAATAATCTGTGAGCGGTCTCCAGGACCGCACGTAGGTGGTTAAGGGACTGAAATAGGTGGTAGGTGGTTAAGGGTTAATAAAAAGTGGTGTTTTCTTTGTGTTTTTCACTATAATCATTGGGTTTAATTTCAATGTCGGAAAGTTTGGTTTTATATCGATGGACTATCAGATGCCTGATACGGTTCATCTCGGTTTCGATCTATAATTTTACTTTAGCTAAAATACAGGTATTGCCAAATTAATGTAATTGTTTTGTTTGCACAAAATCTTTTTTATCAACGTTCTTCAATTTTCTTGCAAACGCATTTGACGTTATGAACACGTTCTCCGGCTTTTCAATATTTTTGTTTCCAACTCGATTTTTGACTGCAGAATTGCACCACACATGATGTTTTCGAACATGTGGCTTTAGCAAACTGCATTATCGAACACAAACTTGAATTTGCCTTTTCTAACAGCAGACTTTTGCAGTTTGCGTTTGAGAACACTCTGCAAAACGCATTTTGACGCTGATGACGTTCTCGAAAACGGCCTCTTACTAGCAAGGTTAGGTTAGGTTGCCAGCTACAGAAGAGGATGGAAATTTCGATCGAACTCGAACGCCATGTGTCTGAATAGGAACATACCACTGTACCATTAACATAATTATAGATTTTAAGTTGGGTCGTGTGTGTATTTATTTATTTATTTATTTATTTATAGGCTGGAGTTATATCTATTTCACGAGAGCCACCTCGATCATCAGACTCCTTTAGTAGTGCTTAGTCTAGTTATGCTCGTATTAATTGAAAAACTCTTTGCCGTCATATGGGAGCGAACCATGAACCTGCGATTCAGAGGCCGATGCACTACACACCGCGCCACTGAAGCCACATGGTTAGCTCTATCCCAATGCATGTTTCGTTGTTTATCAACTGCAACAGCGACTAGCATTTTTATTAACACACACAAGCTTGTTATTGTTCAGTCGGTTTCTTTCTTTTTTCCCCATGCACCGATTCGTATGCCAACAATTCGTTGGTCATACCAGACTAAGCACCACTAAAGGAGTCTGATGATCGAGGTGGCTCTCGTGAAATAGCTATAACTCAAGCCTATAAACTTGGTGGTAACACACGCAAGTTGTTGTTGTTCATTCAAAATTATAGAGTTACGCGGATCTAGAGGGAACTCAAAAACTCTGTAAAGACACCATGCTACAAACCGCAAAAATTCATTTCACAAAGTTCAAAGTACCTTCTATTCGAGAACTGTGGCAGTTATTAAAGAGTTTATTGCTTTCTGCAAATTATATGTAGAGCGGTATGAAGTGTACATAGATTTTCTGTAGACCTTATCAAGATTTTGGAAACTTACGAAAATTGCCCCCCCCCCTCCCCCCTGAACGAAATCCTGGATCCGCGCCTGGCTCACAAAAAGAACATATTCCAATAAATTTTCCAAGCACATTCCAGAATCGTTTTAAATTTTTAGAATTGAAGAATTTTCACATTTTCTAAGCATATTAGCATATACATAATGTATGTACATAATGTAGGTAGATATTTTAATACATACTTTTATCTGATAATTTCAAAGAGCAAAAAGTCAAAGAGACTACCATCACACTACACGCGATAAAAAGATAAAACTTCCCTCTTCCACCATAATATTTCATAACGAAAATTTAATATGTTTAGACAATATTCAGCGGAATCTGTATGTGGTATTCAACTTGTGGTTTTTGACGATGTCTAAAATTATAAAGAGCAAAGGCAAAACTTTCAAAATTTCATAGTTTATGAATGTGAAACTACAAACCTTGCGAGGACAGACAAAACCAACCCAATTTCAATAAAATAAATATGCACTGACATTATAATGAAAACCGTGGAAGTCATCCAAAGTATGAAAAAACTGTTTGTGTTTGATAGTAACACTAAATGTCACTGTTTATATTGGTCGTTTGGAAAAGTGCTCCAGAGTGGCAGCACTTCTTGAGAAAAAAAGTATTTCTTAAGTATTGGTGTGTATGGCCTTAAAAAAAAGGTTTCAAAAAACAATTTAAACTTTGGCAAGAGGAGCTACTTTTAAGGAAAGGGACACTGTTATGGGGTCTTGAAGTATTTGTTTTTTATAAATATGATGATGTCTTTCAGTATTATGATGTTTCAAAATGTACACACATAGCCTTTTAAAAAGCAAATGAATCGATAAAATATTAAGAAGTAGTAAAAAGTAGTTCTTTACACTCCGAAACTCAATCATTTTAAGAGTAAGAAGAGCACTAAGCATATGTACATATGTAGGCTATTAATGTTGCACAGAACATCACTTGAAGATTGGCCATTCATTATTAATTTATTAATATAATATAATATACGGTTTTTACATGAAAGCAAGCTCAAAATAATTATATAAGTAGTGAATGCAGCACTTGAGGTGATACATCGTACAAAAACCGACATTTTTCTTGCTTTTTTTTATAATTTTTCATAAAAACGCTTACTTTTCTTTACGATATCCTCGGACTAAAATAAAAGTATCTCTTCTCAGTTCATAAAAAAAGAGAAGAAAAAATACAATAAATGACGGCCAACACTTAAATTATTTATGGTTGAATAATGGAGAATGTTTTATTTTTTTTTTGTTGTAGTGGAAATGTTCTCATTCATGTCCGTTGAGTAAAAGTTATTCTTTATCTTTTTTATTTTTGTTTTAAATTCTTTTTATTGTCAGGCAATTTCCGAACAAGTCTTTTGTTCTATTTGAATCGTTGTTGTATTGTTTGTTAAATCTACCACCCCTCCAAGCGTACATGTTAATTGAAATTATTTCAATTGCACAACTTGGTCTCCCATAGGATTTATTATCCTTGATTTGTCTAGGTATTTTATTTTAACCATCACCAGTTCGCACTTTAGTGAGTTTCCCTGTGCAGGGAATGAGATGGGTTGATGGGTATGATGGTGCTAACAACATCAATTAATTAAGAATATGCTCGCAGCAAGGACATCCTCTCGTTGGAAGTTATTTCAGATAGAGATATATTTCTGGTGAGTGGAAAATAAGAGTATTCTGATGACTATGCGGGTGGCACAGATTTGTTCACAACCTACGCAATTGTAAGATTCTTGATGATGTATACGACAGTTGACAGTACTGTAAATGCAAACAGGATAACGGGATGTTAATTGTATGATGATGTCCTTGCCGCCCGCACAATGCATTCTAGATGGTTTTTGTTCACCTACCACGAACGTAGGCGAGAAGACAAAACTATATTTAAGTCCTATTCGTCCTATATATGGAATTGGAGAAAGGATATTTATCGTCTGCGTCTGCTCAACGGAAGTAATCCCAATTCTGTGAGATATTTCCATTTTACGATACACAGTTGGTAATTTTCTGCAGGTTCTGGTTTTGAACTACTCTCTGTGTTCTGAATATCTTCATGAAAAGAATAGTAATGGTAGGAAAATATTAAGCAGAAAACAAGTTCTTACCTTACCTTCATGTAGGTAAATGGCTCATGGTTTCATGGACTGATAGAAAAGTAATGACAGAAAGACATTTTCATTGAGGACTTTATGGTTTCAGAGGCAATGTATTTATAGTCAAAAGGAAGCCACAATAAAATTTAGGTATTTTGGGTTTTGAAACAGAACATCCATTTTCATGATGTTATAGTTAAGAACATTATACAAAGAATAAAGCTACCTACGTATGCAATCACTTTTTGTGGTTTTGGTTGAAGCAGTATAGTAACCAGATAGAAACCTAGTATGTATGTATGTGTGCATAACTTTAAATTTTAATACTTAATGCAAAAAGAATAATTTTTGTTTCGGATTTAGATTCCTACCTTGAATAATCTTTAACTTCACTTGAAATGTATGGGAAAGAAAAGAACAACAGATGGCTCTTTGTTAATTGCATTACAAAATGTAAACATTAAAAATGTAAAATGATACGGAAGCATCATTATTGTGGTTTGAATTACAAATAATTTCGATCTTCTGTGCCGTTTGCATCAGCGATTTTGGTTATTTCCATTGTCCACTTCAGGAGTTGATTATCTGAATATTTTAATTTTTTTGTTATCAGAACATTATCATCAGTTTTATTTTTTTTTACTTTTGATAACATAATCATCTAAAAAGTCAAAATCACATCCAAATTGCTTTTGATTAGTGTTTTAAATAAAGGAATTAAAACACCTTGCCAAAAATGTTTCTTTATCAGTTAAAGACAAAGTGACATTTTGTTTGCCAATTGAGCTTTTCCACTTGTCTTTCAAATTTTCAATTGTTGCACTTTTTCCCCTCGTTGGGTATGGGATTATTTTATATTAAAATGCTAATATTATTTTGATTTGAAACGAATTCAAACACCGCGGATTAATTAAATGATGAATTAAACAAAACGATTGTGCACTTGTGCACCACGACGAGAACTTTGACAACTGGTATAGGTAAGCAAAACCACGAAGAAGAAGGTAAAAGAAAACGCGAAAACGATGGAAAAAGTGCAAACAGCAGCACGGTACAAAAAGCTGCCACCACGGCTGCTCAGCTGGGCTGGGTCCAGCGGAAGAATTTGATGGTAGAAAAAAAGAATTTTGATTTGATTAATCAAAATATAAGTGTTTTATTGCAGGTACAGTGGCGTGCAATAAAAAGTGGGCGCCAGGAATTTTTGTTTGCAAATTAGTAAAATTCCAAAACTAATGTTTTTTTTTTTAAGTGAAGAAGAACCTATATTGAAGTCGAATAAACAAAACAAAAAAAAAAAACAAATGAAATAAAACACACAGTTTATATTCCCAGATAGGGATTCTTGATTGTTTTATTTGGGAAACCTTGGATTACCCAGGATGAAAACCCAAAATTTTTTCAAGAAATTAAAAGAACAAATAGAAGTTTGTGGTTGCTAACGGGGAACCGTTTAGCCAAATTAGAAAGAACAAAGAAGAATGAAATGGGCCGTTAACGAACCGAATAATCAAAATACCGTGTCCCTCAATTAACTGGGATTAAAAGAAAAACGGAATTTACTTCTGAGACGAGGACGAAATACAACAAACTACCGGAATTGAAACTAATTAACAAAAAAAGGTGCAATTATGCAATTGCCACTCTACTTATCTTTTTTTTTTTTATTTATGTATCCTTGAAATTCCTTCCTTTTTCTTTCACTCCTCTAGCACCTCGATTTTTCCTGTGTAATTCCTTCACACCTCGAATCACCTTCTTAATTATCCTTTCTTTTTGGTTTTCCTCGATTTCAAAATTCCCAAATTACTCCTCCTCGATTTTTACTTCAATCCTTCCTAATCTTTCTCGAAACTTTTAAAACTATGTCTTCTGGTTTGGTTAGCTCCCCTCTTATTGACAAATAATAGTGTTTGTCGAACAATTTTGGAGTATTGGTAAATAACAAGTGGAGACCTTGCATTAGTCATTTTTAGAGCAGACCCGTTCCACAAGTGAATAATTGTAGCCACTGTTTTGGACTAAAGAGGGCGCTTACGAGAGAGTAAACAATTTCACCGCCTTCCCAGATTTGGTCCGATGAATTTTTTGTGACTGTTTTGCACTGATGGTAAAATACCAGGAGTTCGTATTTCAGATTAGAGAAAATGGGTTACGAGTCACGAACTCCAATAAAGATATTTATAATACTAAGCGAATTGTCTGTTCTAATTATTTTATTAATATTTCAGACTTGGCCTAGACTGCTAGCAGGGCAGGTACAGTCTCCTCAACATTAAATATCTGGGTAGTGATTTTCTGATGATTTTGATTGCCCTACGTCAGCTCTAGTCGGGTATGTTTTAAGACATGTTTCGAATTAGTGCGAATTGGTGCAGAAGCTTCCCCGGCATTTTGACTCCTCGTAAAGTGAATAGTCGCTAGTGGAGAAAGTGAATTTTCAGTGATGAGTTCCAATGATTGCTATAACTGGCACTTTAGTGCTGAGAGTTCTCTGGACAATGGCATATACAAAGGGCCAGCGCTTGCCTCTCTCGCTAAACAAAATATACATATTTCATACATTAGTGAATTTAGAGGCCTGGTCAAACAGAGCGCAATCCGGCGTTAGTAGAAATGGCGGCACAAGAAACTCGCTCAGTGACCCAATTAGTGCGATCCGGCGTTCTTTGTGAAAATTTACATATAAAATTTGACCACCACGATCTTTGTGCCCTTTCACACGAGGAAACTGAGTTGCCAGCAACTTTTAGTTTCTAGGTGAGAAGGGCAGGAGGAAAGAGGGGCGAACAAAATCTCCCCGGTCGAGGATTTGAGGAGATTTTTTTGACATTCCCTTTCACATCTAGGTTTAGGTGTGTTCAACCAATAGACTTTCAAAGGAAATTTCAAAAATTTCCTGGAGATTTGTTTCCTCGTATGAAAGGTACAAGAGATTTTTAAGGAGATTAAAAGAAAACGTCAAAAAAATCTCCAGCAACTTGTTTCTTCGTGTGAAAGGGGACTTTTATCCCAGTGAAGAATTGATCGTATCGCCGGACCGCGTTCTGTTTGAGCAGGCCTTTTGCTTTCTCCAAACACTAGCCAAAACAAAACCCTACCTTTTTTTTGAAATAAGATTTTGGAGGAGAATATACTGGTATCATACAAAATAGCTGTTCTCTGAAAAGAATTTTTTTTCCACCATTTCAAAGATCTTGTTTGTTAATATTTCGAGTGAATAAAATGAAAAAAATTGGGGTTTTCCCCTTGGAATTAATAAATCGTTTGTCCTAAAATAGATCTCATTTTCATTTTCAGAAAGTAAAATTCATATAAATCTCAAGAATTAAAAAACCCTTTATAACTTAGCTCGAGAACAATATATTTAAACTTCAATAATTATTTCACGCGCTAAATTTTGACGGAAACGAAAATTTTAGGTTTTAGGTTAAGGTTGGCTAAGTTTTGTAGAGAATTTTGAATGGGAGTGAAATCTTAACTCAATAATCTGCGTAATAGAAGCTTAAAGCTAGACCCCGATCCTGATTGAAATCTAAAAAAGCTTCATACAGTGGTGGTCCAGTATAACGAATGCCGATATAACGAATGATCGATATTACGAACACTTTTTTCAAGTCCATTAGGTATTCTATATAACGAACAAATAACGAATTTCAGAAAATGAAAAAAAAAAAATTTCTGTAAATGTTTTAATATCTACAAACATGTATGTATGTTCATGATAATATTGGAAGATACATACACAATTTCCCATCACACAAGTGTTTTTTTTCGCTTGCTTAGTTATGTCCTACGTATTCGTCTTGGTGTATGTAAACAGTTGCTCCGTTCGCTATGCACAAAACTGTAACGGATTTTTAGTCCCATTTTTTGTAGTTTTACGTTTTTTGGCTTCTGGAATATTTTACATGGTTGCTCAGTTTTATGTCTGATGCTGAATAAGAAAATTCTGCAAAATGTCGTCGCGCAAACGTCTTACAATGGAAGCAAAAATTAAAATTATTGACGAATATAAAAGAGGAGTTTCGCTTTCGGACATTTCGAAGAAGTTTGGAATTCCAAAGTCTAGCATATGCACTATCAAAGAAAATGAGAGCAAGGTCCTCAAAAATCTGAGAAATACAAACAGTGGATCTTTTCGTCGACGATCATTAAAGAAGGGTGAATACCCAAAAATGGAAACCGCATTGTACAAATGGTTTATTGCCCAACGTGAGAGTCACGTTCCTATTAATGGTAACATTTTAAAGGCCAAGGCATTGCAGTTTCAAAAAAAATATCACCACGGAGAATTCACAGCAAGCAGTGGATGGCTAACAAAATTTAAAAAGCGCTTTGGAATTCGACTTCTTAAAGAGTCTGGTGAAAAACTTTCATCGAGAGCAGACCTTGTCAAACCATTTAAGAAGAAATTAGCTGAAATAATAAAAGAAAATAAACTCAGCTTTAATGCAATTTTCAATGCGGATGAAACTGGATTGTATTGGAAAATGCTACCAAACACTACATATGTTCACGCTGGCGAAACGAGTGCCCCTGGTAGAAAGATTTCTAAAGAACGTCTTACTTTTCTCGCGTGCTCAAATGCTACAGGTTTAAAGAAAATTAAACCCCTCATCATTGGAAAATCAAAAAAACCAAGGTCTTTTAAAAACAAACCTCTACCAGTTAATTACACCTACTCAAAATCTGCATGGATGAATGCAACTCTCTTCAAAACGTGGTTTTTTCAAAATTTTGTTCCACAGGTTTAAAAAGAAACGCCAAATCTTTAAAGTTACTAAACTCCGTGTTTTTTTTAGGTTGAAGAATTTTTAAGAGACCAGAAACTGCCTATAAATGCTTTGTTAATTTTGGATAATGCTCCTAGTCATCCACCAGAAGAAGAGCTAATAAAAGAAACGGATGATGGCAAAATTTGGGTGGTGTATATGCCACCAAATGTTACACCTTTAATCCAACCCATGGATCAAAATGCCATACGCATGACTAAGCTCTTTTATAGACACAGCTTGCTTAGCAAAATTGTGAATTCCGGAAAGGGCATAATCAATGCTCTAAAAGATCTTAATCTTTACGATGCTGTATTACTCATTGCCTTGTCATGGGAAAAAGTATCAGCGGTTGTGCTTCACAAGTGCTGGAAGAACATTTTATCTCCAAGTTCAGATGAGGAGTTTGATGAGGAGGATGATATTCCTCTGTCAGCTCTCCGTAATCAAGACGATATGATCGTTGTAGCAAATACGATGGCTCTTATGAGAAATATTTTCCCAGAGGTAAACACAATTTTCAATTGCAAAAACTGTTTTGTAAGCTATGAAGTCTTACATAATTTTTTCAGACTGAGTTCACTACACATGATTTGGAGTCCTGGAATGATGCAGATCGGGTAATCCTTGAACCCGAAAATATTGATTGCAACAATTTTGAAGACATCCAAATTGTAGATAGTAATAGTGATGAAAATACTGGCTCAGAAACTGAAGTTCAAAGAGTGAGTCATCACGAAGCTGTCCGAAATTTCGACAATTGCATCCAATGGGCAGAACAAAATGGCATTGAAAACTCTAAAGTCTTAGTTCTAAGAAGTTTAAGGGCAGAGGCATTTAATGATAACATTCAACGCCCAAAAAGACAAATGCATATTAAAGATTTTTTTTCTTAAATATATAATATATTTTTGTTCTATTAAAGTGAAGTATGTATGTATTTATTTTTTTTATAAAGTATGAAATAAAATAATGAAAAATACAATTGTACTTTCTATTAACCTAAAAATTTGTATGAAAAAAACGTTTCGATATAACGAATTTTCGATATAACGAATTGACTCTGGACATTATATCGTTCGTTATACTGGACCACCACTGTATAATGTATCTATGTACTACAAAACTTATGCCATTATATTTTGTATAATAATTTAATTTTATTTCAGTATGACAAAGACAATTTCTTTTTCTTATCTCTCAACCCATTCACAAAAAAAAAGAATCTCAATCCATTTTAAAACTACCTTCCCGAGGTGATCTCTGTTCTATAAAATATACATTTCTGTCGGATATTCATCTTTCATTAGTTTCGCATCAGTAGCCTTTTGCAAATGTTTTTGTTCTTTGATCTTATTTTTAAGTACCCACACCTTCTTCTTTTCACCTTTTGACAAAAAGTCATTTGCTATAACAATGATTTTTCATCTCTGAACAGAGCAAATTGAACCTTCTTCTTCTCTAACCCTATTTCAACTGACAAATGGATGGATAAGAAAATCAACTAATTTAAAACAATAATTGCCAGTGCTGGATTTAGACGTTTTTTGTTATGATATGGACTTTCAGGATAATTTTCATTAAGATATTGAATTTTCATTAATTTGAAATAATTTTAAGAATCCAGAAAAATTCTTCTCCTTTTCAAACCATAATAATTTTTTTAACTTTTCTAGAAGATAAATTGATCGAAATCAGGAAAAAGTAGAAAATTAAAAAAAAAACGCCTTTATGTGAGAGACCGCTTTTAGACGAAAACAATTTAACCAAAGAGTAAACCAAATCTAAAATTGTAATCTGGGTTCCACTATCAAAAATTTCGTAGACTCAGGGCCAATTTTTCAATGCGAGATTATCCTAGTATCGGGCTTAAACCAGAGTTAGCACCAGAAATGTGTTTTCATTCAATTGAAATCCTAAGTTAACTCACTTAATTTGGTGAGTTTACCCAAGGACCAAATTGAGGGCCCTTTCCGTTGTGACGCCATCTTGATTTCGAAGGTGAAAGTTATTATTTGGATGGTGAAATTCTTATAAGAGTCATATGCATAGTGTCAAGCATCGATTTCAATAGATTTTTTACAAAATTAAAAAAAACAAAACTGTTTTACTTAACTCGTTGTTAATCTATTTTCAGGATTAGCAAATTCTGATTTAACTCAGAGCTAACTCTGCACTGAATAACTAGCCCTTAGTGTTACTTCTCAGTTGAGTAAATCCACGACTATTATAAGCTTTGAAGTGGTAGTGCCATTTTGTCTTCCGCTTGGTCAACGATTAAATAAATGCATAGTCTGCTGAGTTGACAAATCCAACCATGAGTATTTATTATGTTTTGTCTTACCATTATAGACCCGGTTATGGACCATATATAATCTACGAAGAGAAAGAGGAAATGTCAAAGACAAAAGGGTACATCCGTTTCCTGAATATAATCTTTAAACAGAATGTGTTTTATCGTTGGATGTCTCCTCTGTGTGAATAATTACAGATATTGTATTTTATCAAAAAAGTTCCCGGGATAAGTAAGGATGAAGTTACCTTTTATTTGAAGGCTTTCTTAGCTAACTGATGAAACAGAGTGACGATATTACTCTTTAACTTATGATTATTGAAGTTTACGTTTACGGAAAGGGAAATTATTTAAAATATTTTATTATTTTCTTCAAAAACTAGTTTTAATATTTATGAACTGTGAAGATTCAAGGCAAGTATACTCCAGACAAATATTGAAAAGCTTAATGACATATCTCAATTAAATGTGTTTAAGTAGTACCTATGTACGTACATACATGTTTATTCTATATAATATATACTTTTTTGGATTATGTATGTATATATTTTATTGTTAGAAAATCTTCCTATTCAAGAAAAAGCTTTTGAGAGGAATCTTTAAAACATTGATGAAGAGTAGGTACCATAAAACGCATTTATAGAAAATATCGGCATATCCAGAAATTCAACAAAGTTACAAAGAACGAAAAAAACCTAATTAACCTACCAACAAATCGATTTTGTTATGTTTTCAACTTTTGCCTGTCAAATTCAGTTTATTTCAAGAGTTTTTAAATTGTTAACCCACTTTACGAAGTTTTTTCATGTAAATTAACTCTCCATACAAAAGAAATCATATTTTCTACCGCATCCAGCTAAGGCAATAATAACAATAATAATAAATTAGCCTTTGCAAATGACAGCACACTTCACATCAAATAAAAATAAGAAGATTTTTCCAAAAAAATTACCATAATTATATTGAAAAAATCCCACAATACACAAATCTCTTTATCTTATACCAAATCATCCAAATCCGAAATTGAAATCATTGATTGAAGTAAGCACATCTTCTTCTGCAAATAACATCATCAACAACAACAATTTAATATTAAATGATTTAAATTTGATATCATTTCTTATTCCATGAAAATAAATAAATAAATAAAAACACAAAACGAAAGGAAATAAACATTTTCAAGAATCTACTTTAAATTAGAATTTTATTTGCTCAATTGTATGTACATCGATACATCCTGGGCGCCACTTAACGCAAAGCAAAATACAATTTTTCTTCCATTTATCTTTATCTTCTCAATACATAGGTCATGGTGATGATGATGATGATGGCATTGGTCTTACCAATTTCCCTGTTGAACGAGTTTCCTTTATTTTTCTGTTTTTTTTTGTTTGAAAACACACTTCCTATGTGAAATTGAACATTTTCCTATTTCTTCAAATTCAAAATTGTATCTATCAGAGAGAGAAAGAGACATGATGACAGGAAAACAAATCGAATTTTCTCAAATGCTGAAGCTCTGTTGTCGATATCGTTTGGGAAACATACATATTTGAGATTAGATGAACAAAAGGAAACGAAAATTGACTATGATTTATTGTTTGTTTCGTTTGAAATAAGAACGTTTCTATGTAGGTATGTGAATGTTAATCGATTGCAAATGTTTTTGAAGTCAACGAGATTCTAGCGGGTTTTCTATTTAAATTTTTTTAGTATCAGCTTTGTTTGGTGATATCAAAAACAAAATTGAGCATGCAACTGGTTCATGAAAGACTATACCAGGTGATATGATACCTTAGGTGTCAAATAAATTTGTTGTTAGCACTTTGAGTTAGTTCACTATTAAGCCAGTTGAATGACTGAGTTTTTCAAGTTGTGCCTAAGCGAACAATAGGGTATTGAATAAACCCGAAAATGAGGGGTACAAAGGAGCTATTGGGTTCAAAGATTTTTATTATCGAATTAAACTTAAAACCGAAAATGCTACTAAATTCGGTGCAGTGCAATAACACCCGCGGTAATAATAAGGCCCGTGGGCGTTATTTCCCAAAATAAAAGAAAAAAACACCCACGGGTTTATTTTCCATTCTGAAATGGCAATAAAACCCACGAAAGAAAATAAATAAGAACCGCGGGTGTTATTGCTTTTGATTTAGCATTTAAACCCACACTTAAAGCATGATCCATACTCTGTTTTTAAATACTTTTCCACTATTTAAAAGTCTCAAAATGGAACAGCTTCAATTATTGTTGGATATATGTATAGGATAAATTCAAGGTTTCCTTAAACCCAGATTCTCTAAATGCAAAAAAAAAACTTTGCATATACCACACCTCGCACCCACCCCAAATCATATTGTGTGCCCAAGCAGGGAGGTTGCAGGTGGGCAGCATGCCCCCATACATACCTCACGGTTTATTCACCGTTACGCTGCGTTCCAGCCTTGTTCTTATGTAAGGTAAGGCATGTGTAAATAAGATCTCGAAAAACAAGTCACTTTTGAGGCAATTGTTGTTTTTATACTTAACGCCAAGGAGAGGGTTTAAGTGACTGGTTTTCCTAGATCCTATTCACAATTCTTCTGGATTGAGAGGCTCTTTGAACTTATCCTATATCCATTGTGTTGAATTGGTCTTCTTTCCATTCATAATTGGAACTAAAACCCACAAGAAAAAGGAAACAAAGCCCACAGCTTTGTTTCCATTTCAAAATGGGAAATAAATCCGTGGGTGTTTTTCCATTTATTTTGGGAAATGCCCACGGTTTTAACTACGCGCGTGTTGTTGCACTGTACCACTAAATTCACCCATGCGTTTCAGAGAGAATGGTCACACTGGTCACTTTTCAAACAAAGCCAAATAAGACAATTAGACACTTTACACTCAAAATTAATTAGGTAACCTTTTGAAATGGATGGTTTAAAAAATTGTATACAAAAAAATTAGTAGGAAAACTTTACAAAAACTAACTAACAAAAGTTTGAAACATCAAAAATTTCAATTTTTTTACTGAATTGCAGATATATCTATCTATTCTATCTATATATATAAAAATGAATGTTTGTCTGTGTATGACCTATAGACTCAAGAGCTACACTTCAGATTGAGCTCAAATTTATGGGTTATATTCAAAAAATGACTGGCAAGGTTTAAAAAGTTATTTGAAAAATTTTCAATAAGTGGCGCTGCACTTTTATCATAAAAAAGAAAAATTGATGTTTTTATGTGAAAAAATAAAGCTTATTTCAAAAACAAGCTCTGTTTTTTATTTCAATAAATATACAGTCATAATTGTTGCTTAAATCGTGATTGTCAAGATTCAAACAAGATTTCAAGATGTCAAGATTTCAATATTATTAAATAATGAAAGTGAAGTGCAGCTGAACAGTAGTATGTAATCTTTGTATGTATGTACGTTTATAATGTATAACGTATGTAGGAATGGCTTCCAAAATGTAAAAGTGCAAAATCCTGTGCAAATGAAATCTTCGATGAAAACTCATTTAACTACTATCGGAAATGATCGTTTGGCCTTCAGAAATATATGCAAGGGTAAGTACAAATGAAAGTGTTTTCCATAAGGACCGGTCAAAATTAAAATGGAATAAAACAAGCTTTGAAGTATGAACGAAACTCTTTTTTTATTTGAAAGGCCCATGCACACATTTCAAATCGCACGACCTTGGTATGGCCAATTCACTTCACCTACGCGAATGGTAATGAATTTCACTAAAGGCTCATCTCAGTTCAGATTAAATAAATCTGTTTGGGGCTTCCATGGTACAGAAAGATTTGAAGAAGATTTATTTTGACAGCACCTTTCAAAATGCAATTGATGTTTTATTTTATAAAGTGGAAGTGAGATAGAATGTTTCATTTGTATCAAACAATAACGAACTATATTCAGCCTCCATTGAACTCTTCAGCGCCATATAAGAGTAGGTTCGTTTTGTAAAACTATTTATTTCCTAGATTTAGGAAATAAGAAATAGTTTTTATTCGTTCGTTGGAAGTCTCTGTTAAATGAGTTGACGGAATAATTGATAACTTAGGGTTCTCCCGCACACTCTTACAGCCTATGCGTTGTTCTCGGCTGATTCTGTGTTTCATTGACGTACGGGTATCGTTTGATTGTTTTCTGAACCAATCTACTTGAATTTGGCCACCAGACGTTGAAAAGTCAGTTTGTAATTCGATTAGCATCACTTCACCATGCATATCTTATAAAAATGCACAAAAATTAGCTTTCATTTGATACCACATTTATAGAAGTTGCTTATATCATAGATAAACTTAGCGAAGAACGCAATCTGAAAAGTGCATTTTCTAACTATTGTGACTTAATAATTCTATTCTGAATAGATTCTCGCAATAAGCCCCTAAAACAGGTTCTACATACAATAATATTTAGTGATATTTTCTTATGTTAATTTTGTTAGCAACAAAATTCTGTCTACCCGTGCGAAGCCGGGGCGGGCCAGCTAGTTAGATTATAAATTAGAAGATCAAGCAAGACATACTCAAAAAACCATTTTAATTCAAAACTAAATAACTTTCGAAACCCATGGTTAAGACAGAGCATAATGGCTGTACAATAAAATGAAGTTCTCATGATAACTTTTTCAACCATGTATGACACATTCGTGTTGAGTAGGGAGGCCTGCAACCAATGCAGAATTGCATTGTTTTTCTATTTGCCTTTTTTTTGATGCCAAATATCTCTCGAGGCCCATGGTTTACAGCTTATCGACTATATAACAAAATGATGTACGACACATTACTGCAGAACTGCATTATTTTTCTGTTCGCCTCATTTAATGCCAAATATCTCTCGAACCCCTTGGCTTACAATTTAACGGCTATGTAACAAAATGAAGTATATGCAATAACCTCTTCAAAAATGTACGACACTTTACTGTTGACTTAGTAGACCAGCTTCCAATGCAGAACTGCATTATTTTTTTATAATGCGTTTTTGTCAAATATCTCTCGAACGACACAACTTTCACCTATAAATCCTTGAAAGAAAATAAATTATTCGTAATAACCTTTACAATGAAGTATGACACATTGCTGTTGAGTTGGCAGACCAGCGCCCAATGCAGAATTGCATTATTGATATGTTCGCCTTTTTTGATGCCAAATATCTCCTGAGCCCCATGGTCCGCAGCTTAACGGTTGAATACAAAAATACAGTGCATGCTATTACCTTTCCAACGATACACGACACATTGATGTTGAGCAGGAAGAAATGTCCAATTGCGGAGTTGCATTATTGTTCTTTGCGGTGCTTTGAAGCCGAATATCTCATGAACCCCATGGTTTAGAGCTCAACGGCTATTTAATAAAATGATGTCCCTCCCAACAATAACCTTTTCAAAGATGTATGACACAATTGTGTTGAGCCAATTTGCCCATTCTCCTTTGATTATTAAATTCGGCTTAGTTTCCGTATTTTACGTCAATGGTCAGTGTGACCATTCTCTCACAAACGCATGGGTGAAATTAGTAGTATTTTCGATTTTAAGCTCGCACTTACATTTCGAGCTAGAGCCTGAACGGGTGCTCCAATTTCCTTCAAATTTGAAACATAATTTGACAATGACCATGTTCATATCCTAACTATTCAAAATTTCAATGTAAAGTGGGCGTAAAGACGCAAATTTCAAAATGGAGCTATCATGTTTCTCCCTCACACCACAGATATGTATTGTGATGTCAAATATAAAAGTTTTGCAGGGTCAGCTTTTGGTGGGAGTAGGGGGTTCAAAACAGCTTGGTTTCATATTCATATGGAAGGGTCATAAATACTTCAATGCACTTTAAAAAAATAAAAAATGATGCTCTGCCATTTTTCCTTAGTCTCAAGATTTTTATCTTGGTTATCCAATAAATGAGACCTAGATTTAAGCTTTTTAAGAAAGCTTTATCGGCGTTTTTGTGGATGCTCTATTTGTTGGTCTTTTTGTTTTGCTCAAATATTGAGTTCCATTAATCGATCTGTCAAGATTATGGTGTTTATGCTTAGAAAAAATGACAGAGCATTAGACCTGATTTAAAAAAAAATTAATTAAAGTGCTTATAACCCTGAAAATAAAAAAAGGACCAAGCTACTTTTTACCCCCCCCTCCCCACTCCCAAAGGCTGAAAACAAAACCTGCCAGATTTTGGTGTTCGATATCACGATACAAGTACGTACATACTTATAATCCCTCATACTCCGATTTTGTTTATACTTCCACTCCCAAAATTTGCTGTTGGCTCTTAGACTAGATATAGTTTTTCTTAAGAATCTAACCTTTTTAAAAATGTATATCATCACTTTTTTGACAAAATACTTGATTTTTTATGGATTTAAAACTTAATCTAGTCATTGAACAAATTAGGGTATTGCTTTTCAGTGATTTGCCTGTTTTATATGGTAATAATAGTACGTATACGCCACAGTGTACCATTTTAATAAAAGCCAATTAGCTTTTTTTAATGCAAAAATGGTGGCAGTTTAATTGCCGGTTGTAGTTGACAGTTAGTGTAAGTAATAAAAAATATTGAATGCTTAAAAAAGAAGAAGGTTGAAGTTGCAGTAATTAATCAGTTCAATTCTAGGAAAACTTGAAAAATGAAGACTTTCAGTTTAGGTGAAATATTCAGCTCAAAGCTAATGAAATTGTATTATTTTCAGCTCATTTGGGTGGTGAGTATTTAAGGTCTTAAAGGAAGACTGCAAAACAAATTCATGGGAAGAATTAGTAATTTACAATTTCATCCCAAATGAATCACCTAATATTTTTTGCATTGGATATATGTATATGACCAAAATTAGTTGAACCCATCACGTTCAATGTCACAAAAACTGTATCTAGGTAGTTCAACATTCTTTAGCATCATCATGCACAATGGCCATCAAACCTTTGTAAAATGAAGCATATAGACGAAAATTTAAAGTACATGCGAAAAGCTGGAAATTTGTAAATCAATTTATCTGGCCTCGAATAAGAAGCTTCAGAATGCAAGGTTAAAAATTAAAGACTAGCAAATTTTTATGATTATTTCATTCTAACTCGAGCTCTGCATTTAAATGTTTACATCGAAATCAAACTATACGAAAATCATTCGAAGACTCCTGCTGAGAATTTTTTCTTTCTTTTTAGAACTCTAACCAAACAAAATAAAAAATGATTTATTTGTCGGTACTATGTTTACAGCATTGATGTGGATCTGATATCAATTCTGTGTCTGAATAAGCGATATCATGATTTGGGTTTATTGGGTTATTTATGATGTGTTTTTGTAAAGAAACATCTTTATAGGTAATTCGAAGGGATAATACAACACAATCATATAATGTACATATTTGCATTCATATAAAAACCAGTTGTCAATATTGAATTTCTATAACGAAGAGGACATTGATCGAGGGTTGATTAAAGCGTTTTGTTATTCTTTTGTAATACTATTTTATAATGAAAAGAGCAAATTGCAGCAATTTATTAAAACTAATCATTGAACTTTAAAATAAGTCTGTCTATGACTTATTGTAAAATTACATATGTATATAAATTGTATAAAATTATATATAGCCAACTCCAATCATAAAATTTAACCCATACCCATATTTTTGCATAGTAAAACATTTTTTTCTCTATGAGGACTTCACTATAAAGTACATCGTTAAAGGGGAGGTCAATAAATTTGTATTGTTAAAGTAATTATACAAAAGTAAAACTTTCTCTGAGTACTTAAATTACAAAGATATCCTTGTTCTGCCATCTAAACAGTGTTTTTAAGACACTATAACTTTTGGTCACCATTTCTACAAGATCTTATATAGCCACTGCCATTTCAAACCAATTGTTACTCGAAGTCCCTTTTTAATTACTCATTCCGTGAAACTCTTCAAGTGAAAAGACAAATTTTGTTTTATTTTCTTTTTTTCTTCGATATGACTCTTTCTATGTCTCTGTTTTTTTTTTTAATTTTAATTAAGGTCCGCAGGAATTAATCAGAAGTTAAGGATGTTTACAATTTTAAGAGGGAAATTGATTTATTTTCCTACGGTTGAATAATAAATTTTACCCACCGCCAACGGCTGTGACGTGAACATAAATCAATTCATTGAAATCGACACAGGGTACTATGATACCTTCCTTGTAATTCAGGAAGTCAAAAAGTAATTTATCCTTGTGAAAAGGGAAATCATTGAAAGTGCAATTTGGCAGAAGAGTGTACCAATCATGTCTTATATAGAAAAGGTAATATAAAATAAGTTACGATTCATTTAAGTGTTTGGGAATTTAATTTATTTAAGTTTTGAATTAAAAAGGAATTTGTATTTAATTCTTAGGAAATGTACAAATACATAACTTTTAAAATCAAGAAAAAAAATAATTGAAAACAATTAAAATAATTACATTAGACAAAAGTTAGACAATAACCAGATGTTTTACAAGTTACGAAATTTTTGAAACAAAAATATGAACATAAGGTTACATTTTCAGGGTTCTAAGCTTTCTAGAAATAGGATTCATAATGTTCAAAATGAAAAAAATGTTAAAAAGTAATTAAATCGCAATTTAACTGCAGATATACCGAAACATATGCTTTT
The DNA here is from genome assembly GCA_963921185.1 of Dasysyrphus tricinctus. Taxonomy (NCBI): domain Eukaryota; kingdom Metazoa; phylum Arthropoda; class Insecta; order Diptera; family Syrphidae; genus Dasysyrphus; species Dasysyrphus tricinctus. Next base: position 119,331,288 of record OY992533.1, on the reverse strand, counting down.
GACAAGTAAAGGAAGTTGAAAATAACTTTTTTCATTTATGTAGGCGACTATTTTTAAATAAAATAGGTATACAAGGAGCTACACCTATGTATGTACATTTGTATAAATACTTAGGTAGGTGTATATGAAAATCATAAACACAAAACTTTATCCCAGTTGGTATCGAAACACAAATAGTTTTCTAAACGTATGCTTTGTTTGCAACTTTGGTTCAGAAGTAGGATGCGATTTATTTATGAAACAAAAATTCTGTGTGCTAATTTTGGTTAATAATTGATTCTTGAAATGTGATGCACTTCAAAATTGTTGTTGAAGTTGTACAACTGTACATGCATGAGTTTAAGCATTTTGTTGGGAGAATACACAATGTTCCCAAAAGCTTAATTAAAAAAGCTTCACTGGACTAGGACGTGTCATTTACGATTAAGAAGAAAAGTAATAAAAATGAAAAAGTAGATAACTCTTCTATTTAGAAACAAAGGGAAACCAATTCTAGGAAAATTAAGATTATTGACACACAGTTGATGCTGAAAATCTTCTTTTTTAAACACAAATCTTCCTCTGTGGGGGATATCGGTCGGTCGAATAGGGTTTAAGATTTTTTTTCACAAATATTCTTAAGAGTCATCTCGTATCTGTACCAACAAACAAGTTAACGGACGAAAAAGTCATCGAAAACTAGCTTTGAGAAGATCGACAAAAAAATGCAATGCGGTCATAAATTCTCCCCGGCTATGCCAACCCCAATATGCCAACTATAAATGTCTGAATTTGAAAATCAAATGCAAAACTCCATCGTCCTTAAATACATTTTTCAATCACCGAAATCCTCTGCTACCTTTTTTTTTAACCCAAACAACATCTCTGCCATAACATAGCATACATCACTTCAACCGCACATACTAGTGCCTGATGGCGACATTTGTGCTGGTCTCCCCTTTCTATTAACAAAAAAAAAAGGACAACTCTCGGCAACAACTGGCAAGCTAATGACATGAACATCCCCATATAACATCTACAGTCTACTCTACATCTACACCCTTACTCACTTCAATCAAATTGTGAATCTCATTCCATTACTTTGGTTGAATTGGTTTTATGGGGGGTTTAAACTGCCTGACAGACATTATTGTTGCTGTTCTGGTTTTTTGTTTTGTGTTCGTCTCTTCGAGATCATCCAGTTTCCAGTTACAAAAAAATGTTGAAACGACTAAAGTGTACTCAGGTTTTTTGCCATTCAATCTCCCCATATTTGTTATTGCACAGGACAACGCCATTTGGGGATCGTAAATGACTTTTAAAAAAATGAACGTTTGGGGAAAGATATTTATCAACTTAAGTTTGTTTCTGTATTTTTGATTTTTATTTTGTGATGGTACTTGTTTTTCTAGCTGTGAAGAGAACATGTGCTCAGATGACCTTTGACTAAAGGTAATTTTTTTTTGTCAAAAAATGTTTATCAATCCCAATTGGGAATAAAATTTTTGTTTTGTATTCAAATCATACAAAAAAACACCTTCGACACTTTTATCAGAACTCAATCAGAGCACTGGGATGTCCTTGAGAGTTTATGAAAGTTTGAAAATTGCTTTTTATTCTTTTTTTAATGAACACAAACATTTATGATTAAGGACCAAATAAATTGTACTCTGTAGGTATATCTATAGATGCTATTTCATCTTTTTTTGTGTGTATATATATAGACACCCTGGGAATCATACATAACTTACTTTGTATTCTCTGAGGTGCGATAAAACGATTTTTTTCCAATTCACCTGTTTTGATTGGTTTCGATGGTGACACCAGGTGCTGACAAAGTACCCACATATACATATAGCTGGAACACCAATGGGGGTTGTTAAATTGAATCTTCATAATGCTTTATACATGAGTAAATCGACATTCATAGAGAAAGATGAGAGAAAAAAAATGCTACAAAGTGTGCAAGCTTTTATTTTTCAAACACATTTTACCTGGCAATGAAAAGGCCTTTTGTTGTACATTTACTTCTATACTTTTTGTAATAAAAAATCCCGTATCAATAGAGCCAGTGTAAGTTCTTTTTCAACTAGATAATTTTAAATTGTAAATGAGCGTTTTAAAAATATAAAATTACGATTCCGTTTATTGATTCTTCTTCATCAAATGACAGTTTTAGTTCCTGAATTTGATTTAAGAATCTATTCAGATTAAAAAAAATTATTTTGGTTTTGGAAACTCTGATCCATTTTATTAATATAGCTACTCGTATATTTCTGGAAGCTGACAAAAAAAATTGGAATTGATAAAAAAGAATCCTAAGCTTTAAGGCTAATGATGTTATACAAATTACTGTAAATCACTCGTTTTTTTTATTGGAACCTTAAGATTATTTAAATATTTTTACGAAAATCCCAAGAATTTTTTTGTTGATTTTCACTGTCAAAGTAGCCCTTTATAGTCTTAATGGAGGTTTAATGAAGCGTTCTTCTTATTAAACGCTAATTGAGATTGAATAAAGAAAATATTTGTTCGTGGAGGTACTTCTAATAACTACCAGTCCAAAGTTTTTTAAAAGTCCAAACACAAAAATTGGGTTTGAGTGAAATCAGTAGAAACTTGTAGCTTTGGGAAGTAGACGACATAATATAGGACATAACCAGCAGGTGGGCAAAACCACATCGAATCATATCATCATATCCGCATGGTGTACGCTGGATAACCGAGAGGTGAACTTACGACGAGCATTGTCATGGGTTTAAGATACTTGAGTTACCTTCTCAGAATGTAGGAGCAGAAGAAAAGATAAGCTCTGAAGATTCAACGATCTATGACCCCCCCCCCCCCCCGCAAATGGAAAATCGACAACAATTTACGTCTATGCTTGTGCAATGTGTGTACATTAAACAGTCTGTTCAAAGCCGAACAGCTAGCCGAGACCCTCGGTAGCTTCAAAGCTGATGCAGCAGCTCCTCAAGAGATGCGATGGGATGGGACGGGCCTGATAAGAACAGGGAATTGTGATGTTTATCATGGGAAATACCAACTCGATGCGAGTCAATCTTGTTTGGATGTGGTTTCAATGTCAGAAGAAGACCAAGGAAATGAGTCTTAAGCCTTCGTGAAGCCAGCGAGATAAGAAGAATAAGAGCCCATGCCTGGCCTGATGCCCCTACAGAAGAGGAAGATGATGCTACCAAGGAAAGTTTCTACGAGCCAAAGGACCCCGCACATTTTGTACGAAAAAGTGGGCCCGGTTAAATTGGCTGTTGTTGGCAATGTGTAAGTGACCAAAAGTGCCCATAGAACTTGAGTCTGAAAAACATTCCTTTCCAAGTTATAACGGTTTTAATGGAGCCTCTTGGTGATGGCTTGGCTGCTAAGCAATTCACTCAACTGATATGCCCAACTAACAATTTTCCCTCGGTAAGGTCCAATTTTTGAATTTCATGAAGTTACTACCTCTACAGGGCCTGTATTGAGGTTGTACATGAAAGTTTTGAATCTTCGAGGTTGTATTTTTGTCAACAGCTTCATATTAGCCTATTAAGGCTGTACTTCCAAATTATTTACAAGCTTATATGTGTGCAGCTTCCTTAATATTTCAATAAGGCTTCTTTAAACTCATTTGTAGAAGCACGCAAAATAAAAGCAAAGAAAAAGCTTTCTTTAAGAAGCTCCATCAAAGAGTTTGTTGATGCCTGTTCACAAAAGCCTGAAACAAGCTGTTATTTTGTTTTGAGAAGCATTTATTTCGAAGAGATTGTCTCAGCGAAGTGATGTCAACTAATTTTGATTGTATAAGTTCTCTGAATACAAGTTCGATACAAGCATGTTTTGATTATTTATCAGATGCATATGCAGGAAGCATTCTTTTCGATAAGTTGGTTTGAGAGAAGTGATGTCACTAAAATGTGTTTGCTTAGGTCCTGTGAACACAAGCTCGATACAAACATAATTTTGTGTACTGTCAGGTACATTCAGAACGAAGCATAATTTTCGATTTGGTGGTATCAGCGAAGTGCACAATCATTGTGTGTCAAAACAAGTTAAAATAACATCAAAAAAATGTACTTTATGCTACATTTCCACTTAAGATGAGTCAATGATTAAAATATTGTTCATCTGTAGTTGTATTAAATTTTTTTGAATCATAGGTTAAATTTTTGAATTTTTTGAAAATATTACCTCTAAAAGGTCTGTATATAGGTTGAACATCGAAGCTTCGAATCTCTGAGGCTGTATTTTTGTCAACAGCTTCATTGAAACCTCCTAGAGATGTACTTCCAAATTATTAACAAGCTTATAGGTGTGCAGCTTCATTAATATTTCGCCAATAAAGCTTCCACAAACATATTTGTAGAATTACGCGAAATAAAAGCAAGAAAAAGCTTTCTTAAAGAAGCTCCATCAAAGAGTTTGCTGAAGCCTGCTCACAAAAGCCTGAAACAAACTGTTATTTTTGTTTGAGAAGCATTTATTTCGATGAGATTGTTTAAGCGAAATTATGTCAACTTATTTTGTTTCTATTAATCCTGTGAACAAAAGTCCGATACAAGCATAATTGGTTTGTTGTGAGAGACGCATGCGCAGGAGGCAATGATTTCGATTAGTTTGTCCTAGCGAGTTATTTCGAAGTGAATCATGAAAGCGAAGATACATCTGAGGTTACCATTATACCTTTTCTAGTTCATCCGTCAAGAATTTCCACATCATTAATTGCGAATATTTTGGTAATTTATGCTAAATATTATTTTTAAAAAGATAGATTTGTAGCTTTGTCCAATGGAAGAAAATATTTTCAATATTATACGATCATTGACAAAATAAAAAAGTTCAGATTATAAAATATAGCTTATATATGTATATATGTTGTAATTTGACCAAACCAAACACTCAATGATCTCGTTTTATAAAATATTATGGGTATTCATGCAACAGCGTAAAGTCGTCGTAAACGTTGTAAAGTTTTAAACTTTAAGCTATCAAAGCACTATACGAAATAGTCTAACAATTATTGTCAAAATTATATTATGTCGTGAATGTCAACAGTTGAAAAACTGACTATGGCCATTTTTATAGCCCTTAAAGATGCAAAATAACAATTACATTATGTTCTTGAAGGTTATAATGGATAGGACTCATTGTATGGATAGTTAAATTTTGTTAACAGATACGAGTATTTTGATTCGTTGTTTCCCAAATCTAAACATTTGTTTTGAATGTTATTAGATAAGGCAAAAATTATACTTGCACTTTCATGTTTAGGAAATTAAATTTTCTATGAATTCTCTCATGTTCTCATTAATGAGAAATTATGGAGAAGAATTTATATAATATATTTTAAGACAATTTCCAAGCATAAACAAAAGTAACAACTCACTTCAAAATAATGAGAATGGTCACCTTATGTTAAATCTTGTTCATTAATCATGAGGAAGTCACACCGAAGTTCTTGGGAAGCTAATTTCGGTTTCAACTGGTTCCGATTTGATACCCTCTCAATACATAACACTATAGCACGATGCGTAAGGTACCTGACTCCCAATCAGCATATCCATGGTTCAAATCCCAAAAAATCCATCAAGTAAGTAAAATGTTTTTTCATCACATAAATATAATTGTAAACTAAGTTTCAGATAAAACACTTACTTGGACAAACAAAATAAGAGAAAACAGATAGCTAAATAAAAAATATAAATTTATTTTTGATTTTATTTGCATAAGGCTTTCCCAAACCTTTTATAAAGTTCCGTGAGTGTTTAAAGATGTGTCAATTGCGGGCTGCATCTGCTTTCACAAAATTTCTTGATGCAAATAATAGCCTGTACTAAAAACTTGTAAATCACTTTTCTGGGAAAGTAAAAGCCTGCCGCATTTGTAATGTTTGAATATTTTTGTTTGTATAAGGCTTTCTAGATATATATTTGTTATCTCCAACCTACCTGTATATGACTGTTTGAAAGCCTTTTAAGCTTCTCAAGTGGGCCAAATCCACTTTTCTAAGGACTTATAGAAGCAAATTTGCTGCATAGGAAAAAGCTTCGATAGACCCTAACAGAAGTTAAATTGTTAGTTGGGTGCAGCTTATGTGAAAAGTTTATAGTCAAAATGAATCGAATGGCTTCAAGATGTTCTCCACTAATATTTTTGAAATGTCCGTGCTGTAAATGATTTTTTTTTATATTAAAGCAAAATACAAGTTCCAAACGCTTTTTTTGGCAAAAAAATGTCAGTGACATTTTTTGCGCAAATATAAATTCGTCGTTATAAATCCTAGTTTACAGTTCCCGTGTGAAAATGTATGCAAATATTTTCGCTTGTCAATAATTATTGAGACGAAATAAAAAAATTACTTTTTTGCATGATTGGCTTATGCAAAAAGGAACATTGCTGTCATAGGTTTACAAAACAATTGGGCAATTGTATCGCGTGAGATAAAGTGTGGTGAATAAAAAATATTAACACTTCCAATCAAAAAATCTATATTCACCTCCCAGCATTATTTGCATGCAAATTGTTTTTGCATCCAAAATCTGATCACAGGGGGGGTTTGCGAGATTTGATGGAATTAAACATATTGAAACACATTCAGAACTTTCAACAGTGTAAAAGGTATATAAAGAATTCAATTTCAAGGATTGTTTTGATTCTGAATTTTTCTTTCCAAAACATTTTTCAATCTGTTTCACAGCTGTTTTGAAGGCTAATGTATAGGAGCCTTTTGGGTTCCTCCATTTTACTGTTCAACATCTCTACAGTTGCGGTCAAAATAATAGTAGTACAAGTAAAAGAATTGCATAACCTTGGTTTTGTAAGTTTTATATTGCGCTGATAGAAAAAAAACTGTTACATTTTGACTAAATAACATTTTCTTAGTAATTGGGTACAAATATATTCTTGTTGCAACGGTAATATGACAAATAAACAACCGTTATTAATCAAAGCTACGAATTCTTCCGGTCAAAATAATAGTAGTGCACCGGTTTATGTAAAGAAATATTATTTTTCTCTTTTATTTATAAAATTGAACATTTAAAAAAACCTTGTATTTTGTTTATTCATTACAACTTCATAGTTTTTATTGAAATATTGGTGATAGTTTTGCCAGCAATGGGCAGGGGCAAACACTGAACACCGGAGTAGCGTGTTCTAGTTAGAAGACTGATATCGGAAGGCAAAACTTATGCGCTGGTTCAATGCCTAGTTGAATGTTCACCAGGAATGGTAAGAAAAGCCATTATTTAACGGCCAAAGTCAGAAAATGGCGGGCGGAAGCCGCTATTGCCACCAAAGTTGGTAAAATGAGTCATCAGGCATTTAAAAATCAATCCCTTTACGCCAGCTTCTGAAGTAAAAGGCATATTTTATGTTGATGCCATGAATAAAACGGTTCGTAGGAGTTCACGAAAACATGTTTAAGCCACTCACAGCCCTAGAGAGGTACCATTGTTGACAAAAAACAATGTAACAAAAATATTGAAATTCGCAAAGGAACCACTTTGACTGGCCTGCATAAAATTGGAGAAATATTCTGTGGTCAGACGAGTCCAAGATTTGTTTATACGGTGGAAATGGACCTTATCAATATGTAAGAAGGCCACCAAACACAGTATATAATCCACGTTTCAAAGCAAAAACAATTAAACACGGAGGACCCAGCATAATGTTTGGGCATGGTTTTCCTTGTATGGTGTTTTTCCAATACACCAAAGTGAAGGTATCATGGATTAGCAAATCTTTGTTAAGATCATGCAGGAAGTAATGCAACCCTATGCTGAAAATAAAATACCACTGAAATGTGTCTTTCAGTGAGAAAATGACCCACAGCCTACTAGTAAACTTGCGAAGCAATGATTCCAGGCAAAAATAGTTAATGTGATGGACTGGCCGCATAGTCTCCGGACTCAAATCCCATTGATAACTTGTTGTGCGATGCACAGAAATATGTTGCTAGTTGCCAGCCATCTAACAATAAAACCCTTAGGGAAGCTATTCAGCACTCATGGAAGTCAATAAGCGTAGAAAGACGTGAAAACCTGATAAGCCCAATGCAACGCCGTTGTGTTGCTGTTATTTCCAATGAGGGACTTGCAACTAAATGTAAGTTTAAGGTTCAAACCCTCAACTACATCTTATGATAAAATTTTTGTCCTATATTTGCTTTTTTGTAATAGTTAAAGGCGGATTATCTTCGCACTACTATTTTTTTGACCGCTGTTTTTCAAAGGTTCTTCAATAAATTTGAAAATATAGGATCAAATATTAAATTTGAAATTTTATTTTTTTTGAAAATGAAAGCTTAAAAACACCAATTTCAAAATCACATGGGTATTAATTTGTTAAAAATCGAGGGATCAACTTTTTTTCAATTTTGATTTTTTGAAATGGAGTACTACTATTATTTTGACCGCAGCTGTATATGGTGTAGATCAGGGCTGTCCAAACTACTTACCTTCGCGGGCTAATAAAATTTACTACAAAAGCTGGAGGGCCGCAGAAAAAAATATTTCCAGTTTTCAAGCAAATTTGTAAAAAAAATCAAAAATTTCTGGAGTAGATTTGAAAAGTAAGAAAAACTCAAGTTTTCAAAAACTGTATTTTAACAAAAACTTATTTAACAAAAATAAATAGGTATTTTTAGCAAAAAAAACACGCAAATCACGAAATGAACGAGAAGCAACGAACAAAGCAATACAAAAAATGATTCCGTTCAGCATATATATTAACCTTCAGATGCAAATAAGATTTCAAAGCCAGAGTTGGTTGGCAAATTGAAAATTGAATAACAAAGTCTTGTCATTTAATTTCATGTGGTTTGGCTTAGGAATTTTTAGTGTGGATAAAAAGGAGTAGATTTAAGAAAAGTGGAGTAGATTCGTTTTTTTCCTCAAAATTGGAGTAAGGTTCGAACGCTGGTAGTAAATGAAACAAATCAGACCAGTAATTTATCCGATTAACTACGCATAGTTAGTCGAGTAGATTACCTGAAGTAATCTACCCTGCTAGCTCTGCTTTTAAATGATGTCATGCGAATGAAATGTTACAAGAATACAAATATATAAATAATACTAAATATTGATTATATGTTTTGACAACGAATTCTATTATCCAAACTATTTATGCCAAAACTATTTTCTGATTAAAACATGCGTCGCGGGCCGCATGAAAACAAGCAGCGGGCCGCATGCGTCCCGCGTGCCGTTGTCTGGACAGCCCTGGTGTAGATGAAGTAAGTTTAAAAAAAAAAACGTGCAAGCGTTTCAATAAAGTCAATTGTAAGCACCGGTATTGTACAGACGCCATGATAATTAATTTTTAAGTACGAACTTCAATAGCAGACAGGACAGTTTTTTTTTCAACAGCAAGAATTTTTGTTTTGCTTTTTATATTGCTCTCCCTCCATTAGTTTTATTTTTCTTTTTTATATCGTTTTCCCTCCATTAGTTTTTTTTTCTTTGTTTTTTGAAATAACAAAGCACACCAAAATGTAAATCTACCCCAAAGGACGATTGTACTAATATTTTCTCGTGAATTAATTTTAAAATCATTTCAAAATAAAATTGGTGCAATATGGTGCTGGCATTTAAAATCTAAGCCACACACAAACCATTCTCTGTGGTGAATTGTGAATTGGTCACTTCATTTCGTTGTGTGTTGTATCCCAAGGAAACACAAATTTTTGCTTCCCTCAGAAACACTCAGCCATGGTATATCTACATAAAATTGTCTTTATAAATTAGTGTAGTCCAGATGGTTTGACAAAACAGATTCTGGTCAGAAAAATAGAAATTCCATACTCAGTTCCCCTTTGTGAAAAAAATGGAGGATTAAGTTTGAAAAATAATGGTAAATTGTAATGGTGATATAGGTATAAAGGTTTTAAGGGACTGCAAAATTTTGTGGTTCGAATAGCAAGTTACAATCGTAAATTTCATTGTTACTTGTAATGTATGAGTATTACGAACTGTGATAAAATATACACAAAATGAGTTTGTTATGTGATTGGTGTGAAATTTTCCACTAACAATGAGTTATCCAGCATTTGTTTAGTAACAAAAAATCAACTCTCTTACTCTAGCTCCCCGACTGAATGCACTAAAGACCTTGCTTTCAAAGGTCAGGAAAACGCTGGGCGATAACCAGCTAAAGAAAAAAGAAAGAATTATGTTTTTTTCTTAATTAAAGGAAGTACTATTCGGTGGTCTTGGACTAGTTTAAATTTGATATTTACAAAATTAGGCTTGGTTTCTTCTTTTACCCTCCTATCCACAAGTAGCTGGTAGATATCGAAGAAACTGAAATGCTAATTACCATTAGACACATTTTTGGGGCATATGTACAGAACAAACCTTCCAAAAACTGACGCTGAAGCATGCTATAAAGTATCTTTTCCTAAATCAAAGTTCATCCTAGCAAAAATTCTTTTGCAAACTTAACGCGTTTTCGAACAAAGAGGTTAAAATTTCTGATAAAAGTTTAACGTAAAACCAAAATTGAAAGAGGAACTGAGCCTTACCAACAAGTGAAAGCACCTTTTTTTCTTGTTCCTTTTAAATAAAACGCGCCTTCAGCCTAGACACACGGTTGGCTTATGAGACCCGAGGTGTTGAATTATCGTAAGAAAGCCACTTTAGAGCACAAAACCCATCAGGCAGAGTCGTAAAAGATTGCAATCTTTGCGATTGCAGTCTAAATAAATCTCTCATTGAATTCAACAAAAAGATTGTATTCTTAACATTCTTTTTTGAGAGTGCGACCTTAAAATGTGCATTCGCGATTCTTTTTCGTTAAAAAGATTGCAATCTTTTTGTTTCCAATCTTTTGTCACCATCAATGATTGCAATCTTTTGAGACTTCATGATTTCTTTTTGCATTCTTTTGGTGTTTTTGGAATTCTTTTGCATCCTTTGAATTTTTTGCATTCTTTAGAAGTCTTTTGAAATTGAAATGTTTGCATTCTTTTTAAGTCTTTTGAATTCTTTGAATTAATTGCATTTTTATTTTGTTTTGCCCTCCATAATACAAAATCTAAGAGCGCACGTTAGTATTATGGAGGGTAAAACACAAAAGAATGCAATGAACTCACAGTATTCAAAAGGATTCAAAAGGCTTCAAAAGAATGCAAAGAATGCATGAAGTCTCAAAAGATTGCAATCAATTTGGTGAAAAAAGATTGGAAAAAAAAAAGAATTCAATCTTTTTAACGAAAAAAGAATGGCGACTGAATTTTTTGAAGTCGCATTCTCAAAAAAGAATGTAAAGAATGCTATTTTTTAATTGAAGTCCTAAAGATTGCGTTCGTGATTTGCAATGTCTTTCAACTCATCAGGGATGTAAAAGAATGCAATTTTTAGTGATTGCAATCTTTATGACTACAATTGAAAGTTCCCATTGATTGACTTCCCTTTGAAACTTCGACTTCAAATTCTGGCAATCACTTTTCACTTGACTCTTAAAAGATTGCCACTATTTGTTTCTTTGTTTCCCTATTAATTTTACAGCAATCAATTGAATGCAATCTTTTGAGAGTCCTTAAATATTTCACACTATTCACGAGCATCATTAAGATTAAGAGTATGTAATCTTAAGCATTTCAAAGTTCTTCATTATAATTGACCTAAAATAATTTATTGTAAGTGCATCAACCTTCCACCATTTCACCATGAATAAACTTTAAATGATGTTACAAATGGGACCATTATCATTTAAAGTTAGAGAAATTCCATAGAATACTCCATTAAACTTTGCTATCCAAAGCCTTTTTACTTGAGTGGCCCAATGACACGCAGATCACGAACTCTTAGTTTTATAAAGTATACACAGTACCTGTACAATGATTTGTCCTTGTCCATTTTATTTAATCCTTGTGTGTTCTAGTTTGTACCTGCAACAGTTTTTGTAGTGTCAGACATTAGCGCTGCATTATAATGCTTTGTACATTATTTCTCTTGTTGTTCTTTGTAAATAGTTCATTCAAGGAAGTTTTAGCAGAAAAAAGGTGGGGAGATAAAGACGAACTCTAGTCACGGTATCACAAGAGTATGCTGTGTGCAATTTAATTTCTTCAAATGCAGTGCTTTAAATAAAACATACAAATTCAAAGTGCAAATGGATTTATTTTGTTGCTAAATAAAAATTAAAAGTGTTGCATAAATGCAAAAGAAATCAAAAAGGATTTCTTTGAATGGGAAATTAAAGAAGACATTGTTTATACAATTATGTATACCTACTTAAAAATGTGTGTCGGAGATTAAAGATAAGTGTTTCGTTTCGTGGGGCGTTTTATCTCTTTGTGTTTTTTTAATGGAATTTTGCAAAGAAATTAACTAGGCACTTGTGAAAAAAGATTGGAATACACCCAATGTTCCCGATGGCAAACAAAAAGAAGAAGACAATTTTTTTTAATCTACATTTTGGGTCCTGAACTGATTTTCTTGAACCAATAAAGGAAACACAAAAGTTAAAAGCTTTGTGTAATGATACTTCTTAGTGAAAACACAAACATTCTTTTTTCAAAGATAAAGAAAAAATGGATTAAATGATAAGCCTTTGCCACTATATTAAACCAACCATTTTCTTGCAAATTAATAAATCTACTACCTAGGTCAAGTTCTTAAATGGGTGCAAATCACACACAAAGGTCGTCACTTTACTTTCTTTTACCAGCTTCTACTCTGACCTCTAAGCTGGTAAACACCATTAGGTGTGTGTATATGTATAGTGCCTTGTACTTGACCTATGGTTGTGAGGGAGTATATTAAAGATTTTGAACTTAAATGGTGGCAGCATACTAGCAAAACACTTTTTTTTTTATGAATTTTCAGTTTGGTTCAACTACCTTATGGGCATACGTACTAAGTATAAAACTTAAATACCAATTTCACCAATAATTTTTCCCCTGAAGTGAACCGAAAACACTCTCGGAGTTTTGGAAGAAGAACTACTGATGTATATCTAATTTTTAAGTGACTTCGAACAAAGGAGTCAAGGAAGGGAAATTTTCAAAACTTTAAATTTAGCACATATACCTATGTACATATAATATGGTCCTCCAGGGTGGAGGTCATGCCATCGCGTCGTCGTCGGGGTGACTTCCTGGCCACGTAAAGTTATTTAGTTGTGAAACAACAACAAGCACGGAAGGATTTACTGTTGACGAGGATTTACTGTTGACGAGCCTATAGCAAACGAAATAAGAACAACGAACTTCAGGTCTGCACGTGGAATGTTCTGTCTCTCTTTAAACCACGTGTAGCTGAACATTAAGCAGAGACCCTCGACTACTACAAAGCAGACATAACCGCCATCCAAGAAGTGCGATGGGATGGACCGGGCAAATGAAAATTGAAATTGAAAGATTGTGATATTGACTACAGCGACTGCTACCGACAAAAAAGGCAGCGTCTTTTTGGGCGTGGATACATCAGCTGTTTTCGAAAACGTCAAATCAAAGTCAATAATTTGATCGTCAAATTATTGTCATTTTTTGACGCAGATTGCAATCGTCATTATGCAATCGTCCTGTCTTGCACAAAATCGGTTTTATGAACGTTCTTCAATTTACTCGCACACGCATTTTATATTTACGAACACGCTCTCTGGTTTCTCAATTTTTTTTTCGTCAACTCGATTTTTTTACTGCGCAGCTGCACTGCAGATGATGTTTCGACATGTGACTTTAGCAGTTTGCGTTAAAGAACATTCTGCAAATGCATTTTTTGACGCAGATGACGTTTTCGAAAACGGCCATCGTAAGAGGTAGACTTAAGCAAGAAGTCTTGAGTTTCAACAATGTATACAAGGGCTTCACAACAATTCACATCAAGGCTACATTTGCCAACATAAGCATCATACGTATGTATGCCTCCACAGGGAAGAAAGATGATGAAACAAAGGGCGAGCTGTATGAGCTCCTGGACCATACTTATCAGATATGCCCTAGCTATGACAATAAGATTGTCTTGGGTAATTTTAATGCAAAACCAGGAAGGGAAGACGTCTTTGGTGGCACAATCGGAAGATGTAGCCGACATGACACCACCTCCTATAACGGTTTCGGGTTCATCAACTTTGCTGCGGAGTGAAACGTTGCGGTAGCTAGTACGCAGGTCCCGCATCTAGATATACTCAAGGGGACATTGCGAACTTCTGGTCAATCAACCGCGAACCAGATTGACCACATTGCGATTGACGCAAGGCACTACTCCAGTTGATTGAGACCACTACCCCGTTGTTTCCAAGGTAATGCTATAGATACCCAGACCAAAACCAAACAGGGAAATACTATGAGGAAGTTCAACGTTGGACGGCTACAGTCACAAGAAATCGCCAGATCCTTTTCCGATAAAGTCTCTCGTCCCTCTTAAATAGTTCCATGCCGCCAAGTATCGAGAACCAGTGGAAGAATTGCCAGGAAGCCATCAGAGATGCCGCCTCTGACGTGCTGAAACTCGCACGACCATCACCAGAGCGAAACCATTGATGGTTTGACAACGAATGCCAGCAAGTATGTGCATGCAGCCAAACAAGAGATATACAAAGTGGCGTGGCATAGAATGATCAGAGCTGCAGAACTAAAGTTTGGAAATTTTACCAAAAGTAAAAAGAACCAGGGTTACAAGGCACAAACCAAAGCCTGCAGGGACGAGCAGGGCAACATCGAGGTAGAATCACAGTCCATGCTGAGGATATGGAAAAATCATTACTGCAAATTGTATAACGGCGATAACGAGTCGAGTTCCGCTGCCATGCAGATTGCATCATATATCCTGGACGACGGCGACACACGTATAGGCCAATAATTCCGTCCACCCGATCTCGATGAGGCTAATGGCCTTGTGGCTTAGCTGTTCAAAGCGGCTAAAGAAAGATGCTCTGCACTGCACCAACTTTAGAGGCATCAGTCTCATTAAAATAGCGTAAAATATCTTCTCTGCCGTACTTTGTGAATGCCTGAAGCCATTCGTTAGCAACCTTAAGGAAAGTGCGCCATTGGACAAATATTCGCACTATAGCAGATCTTGGAAAAAACCCAGGAAATTCTTTGAATCCAATCCTGTGGGATGGTGCAGTAGAGTAGGACAGAGTAGCAGATGGTGCACGCAAGTGGTAGTGGAAGAGGACTTCAACCAACTTGGCGTCCGAAACTGGAGACAGCTAGCTAAAGTCCAAGGCGACTGGAAAAAGCTTGTCGGTTGAGGTCCTGGTCCACACAGGACCGTAGTTTACATAACGGCAAGTACAAATGGTTGAAATCAACAAGAGCACTATACTGAACCCTTTCACGTCGAGAATGGTTTGAGACATGCCACCCGCTCCGAGTCATACAGCTTTCCAATTTGTTTCGCGAAAGAAAAGGCATTGCATTTGATTCGCAGTTAAAGAACAGAAGAACAATATTTCAAAAGTCCTTTCGAACTTCTTCAACTAAATTATAATTCTTTAAGGTTGAAATGAGAAAATAAAGGCTTGAGTGTACTACCACTAAGTTTGCTCTGAATTTTGAAAGAATTGTAGATATTCAAATGAAACAAGTTTTTTAAAATTTCTTTTAAGTTAACCAATTAAAAGTTTAAGAACACCATAACATGTTTAACAAATTCTTACTCATTTTTTTTAGATACCGATATGGCAACCCACAAACCAACATGTCTGGGGTCTAGCTTATTTTCCCGTCCTGCATTTTTAAAGTTCATTTTTATGCAAATCTCAAATCGACACAAAAAATTTTTTTTTTGTAAAAAAATTCAAAACAAAAATCTTATCAGACACAAAAAATGAAACCATAAAACATAAAAATGTTTTTGTTTAAAAATGGTTGAGGTATTTTGGGATGCCACATCATATAAAACAAAACCAGCAACCAAACACGTTAACGTGGGCCAATCATCATCATTTTTATTTTCCATCATCAAGGACGATTGTTAACATCGGCGACAGAGGAGATCCAAACTTTCTCCCCAAGGTTTTTCCAGGGAGAACATACATACATACATATGTATATTTTGTGTTGTTTTGTTTTCCCTATACCTTTGTATGTATGTATATATAATGTATATGAACTCTACGTCCTTGTGTTTTTTTTTTTAGTCGAGACAAATAAGTTAACGTGGGATTGGGTTAGGGCAACTCTACTATAACAGAAGGACTTTCCAATCGTTCGTGTTTTGTTTTGTTATCTTCATCTCATCTCAACCCAGAGGGTAAAGCGAAAACCTAATCGTATTTTATGGAATCAATTTTTTTTGGTTGACATAGAGTGGAAATTCCATTTGATTGAATTTCAAAAATTGAATATGATTTTTAATTTTCTATGAATTATTCAGGAATCTTTTATCGTTCAGTAACTTACTGATGGTATTGGAGCGGGTTAAAATAGGGTCAATTAGGGCGTTATTCGTATACTATGCAATTTATTTGCAAACTATTTGGATAATAATTGAAACATCCGATGGAAATACCAAACAACTCCACAATTTTAAATGTTGAGAAAAAGACAAAAACTGTCTTAAAAATCAGAAAACAAAATACATACAATTACAAAACATAAATCATTCTTGGAAAGAGAATAAATTAAATGCTCTTATGCTCAAGACACTGCAGATTTAAGAAAATTGTATATAAAAACATGGAAATCATGAGAGAAAATCGTAGAGAAGCATGAAATACGATATTCAAATTAGCTTAAACAACTCCTTTGACAGTTTGATGTGAAAAAAAGCCATCTTAATTCTTGATTGAATATGATTGAATGGAAAAAAAGATTCTTAAAAAATTTTTAAGGACAAATTTTGTAATGCGAATCTAAAGTATACATTATTTGCAGATAAAAAAAACTGTCAACCCGTTTTTGAGACATCGAATTTAAGAAAAAATTGAAACTTTTTTTCAAAAATTCAAAAGCTTTTATTTTGAAAATTTTGATATGCAATATTATTTAATTTTATCTGAAATTTGTGTATAAGTTAAATTTTCTTTTATTAAAATTCCATAAAAAAAAAACATTTAAGTTTTTGTTTTCTTTTTATTTTATTGATCATTAACTTAAATCGTTGAGCACAAAATCATAACTGATTTATGGCCAGTTGCACCGACCTCTTTTAAATATTTATTGCTTCGTTTAATTTTAAAATGACATTTATTGGTTGCACCAACCACTTCTAAATCTAACAGGCCAATAAACGAACCAATAAACTAAAGTTCCATTTTCCTCCAGATAAATTTTAAAAGCAAGTTTAAACGAACATATCTAACTACCTACAAACAAAATAATTCAATTTTTTTGACGGAATATTATTAATTCTAAATTAAAATAACGAAAACAACAGGTGAAGGCATTTTGTTTCCTATTTATAATTCACTACTAAAATAAATAAATTATTCCAGAAAAATTATAGACTGGCACTCTGGGCATCGTGTGTTCATCTGATAACGAACTAAACCTAAAAATGGCGAGAAGTCGAAGAGTTGTTCAGGTTCACAGAGCAATACATTTTCTGAATTCGATGATGTCGCTTTAAAATATTTGTTCATAATTTCCAAGAGTGTGTCGAAAAAATATTAGTGTTAGTTGGTATCTATATCAATAGTTTCATAATTTCTCTGGAAAAAAAAGAAAATAATAATAAAAAACAACAAGATGGCGCATTGGCTGTATCTAATGAGAATACCTTGTTTCTGTTTATTGTGTATTCACATTTTCCTTATTGCTATCTCACTTGCACTGGTTAAATTTTTTCGTTCAGTTTAATAAACTTATGATAAAATCCAGGGGTGGTTCATTAACTGCATTTTAGCTAAAAAATGCACGAAAGAGATTGGTGCAACCCAAATAAATTTATCAGTCCGATAAATTTTAACTCCATTTTAGCAAAAACCGCTTTTAGTGAATTTTGGTGCAACTGGGCATTAGAATAACAATATCGTTCCTTATATTACCTATCGCACTTCTGCCTTTCTAAACCTTAATCCCTGACGCAGGTCTCTGGAT
The DNA here is from genome assembly GCA_963921185.1 of Dasysyrphus tricinctus. Classification (NCBI taxonomy): domain Eukaryota; kingdom Metazoa; phylum Arthropoda; class Insecta; order Diptera; family Syrphidae; genus Dasysyrphus; species Dasysyrphus tricinctus. The sequence goes on along the minus strand of OY992533.1, from coordinate 119,313,317 downwards.
GTCCCTGTTACTGACCGATGTCGAGGTCATCCGCTGGAATCCGATATTGCACGATTGCACTGACGGAAATCGATGTGGAAATGCAGACAATTGTTATTGCGGTGTTTGCAATTTTGTACGCTCGTGGCTCGTGTTGAACGTATTTCGGTTTAACTGGTTGGAAATGCAGACATCTATTATTGCGGTGTCTGCAGTTTTGATTGCTCGTGTTAATATTTGTGAGCTTAACTTATACAAAAATTTATCTAAATCCGTTAAGCCGATAATGAGAAAATCAAAATTAAAAAACAGGTACTTTTAATAGTTGCTAAGTGCAAAATTTCATAATTTTTGGTAACAGATCGTACTAATTTTTGTAAATGGAAAAAGTTTAATCAAAATCGTAGGAGTAATTTTTGAGAAAAAAAAGTATTTTCCTTTGCGATTTTTTAACTTTCGTATGGAAGGTGTCGTTAAAATTTGTTCTAAAAATATTTTAGAGAGTACTAAAATACTCTTAAGTATCGAGTTTCAAGAACATCGATCATATCATTTTCGATATAAAAAGGACATTTTTTATAAATCCAAAAAAATATTTTTTTCTTAAATTTAAGTACACAAAACTATTATATTTTTTGGAAGCTTTTGTGTAAACAAAATTACTGTAATCAGTCAAATCTTTTTGAAGAAAATTGAAAATTAAAAAAAATGGTTCCTTGGGAGGAACTATTAATTACCAAAGGAAGCTTTTACCAAAATTAATTTAAATTTTGTAAAATTGCTAAGACAAATTGTATGGCAGGAATCATTATTTTTGATTCTAAAAAAAAAAAAATTGCACGATTGGGTCGCACGTATGTACTTGCTCTTATGTTCAAGACACTGCGGGTTTAAGAAAATTGTATATAAAAACATGGAAATTATGAGAGAAAAATGTAGAGAAGCTCCACGCTTCTCTACATTTTTTTTTCTACATACGACATTTAAATTGGCTAAAACAACTCTTTCGACAGTTTGAGGTGGAAAAAAAGAATGCCTTCTTAATTCTTGATTGAATATGATTGTATGGGGAAAAACAATTAGAATCGTTGGAGCGGTTTTTAAAAAATAAATTTTTATATATAAAATTATTAAAACATTTTTAAGAACAATTTTTGGTATGCAAATCTAAAGTACATATTCATGAGTATATAAAAACAAATTTTGAAAAAAATTACAACTCGTTTTTGAGATATCGAATTTTCCAAAAAAAAATTTGAAACTTTTTTTAAAAATCCAAAAACTTTTTTTCAAAATTTTAATATGCAATATTATTTAATCTTATCTGAAATTTGTATATAAAAAAATTCATCTTAATCCTTATATATAAAAAAATACGTTTAATGACATGTACTATTAATAGTTGCTAAGTGTAAAATTTTTGGAAGTAGATCGTACTAATTTTAGTAAATTAAGAAAGTTTAATCAAAATCGTAGGAGTCGATTTTGAGCAAAAAAATATTTTCCATTGCGTTTTTTTAACTTTTGTATGGAAAGTACCGTTATTTTTTCATTAATGTAATTTTTTACAAAAATATTTTAGAGAGTACTAAAAAACTCTTAAATAACGAGTTCCAAAAAATCGATCATGTCGTTTTCGAAATATTTGATTTTCCAAAAAAAAATTTTGAAACATTTTTTAAAAATCCAAAAAATATTTTTTCAAAAATTTTGGTAGGTACACAAAACTATTTATTTTTGAAAGCTTCTATATAAAAAAATTATTGAAATCGGCTTTACTGTTTTTAAGAAAATCAAAAATTTTAAAAATGGTTCCTTGGGAGGTACCATTAATAACCATTTTTGAAAAATGGTTTTCCACCCAAAGAAAGCCTGTACTAAAATAAATTTTCTGATTTTTATTTAAGAAAAGTTGTAGAGCCGTTTTTGAGGAAAATACGACTGTGTAAAATTGCAAAAAAAAATTGTATGGCAGGTACCTACCGTTATTTTTGGTTCTAAAAAAAATGAAAAAAACTTGTGGGTATAATCACCAAAAACCACTATGTACCAAGTTTGAAGAAAATCGATTGAGCCGTTTAGGCTGTAAACCAACAGACAGACAGAAAGACAGAGTAAGGCCGTTGCCAGTGGAGGACCACAGGCCAAATTGCCCAAATGTTGTGTAGTTCTATGATAGCAATGGTTCCTTTTTGCATGAAACTGTAAACCAATCATTCAAAAAAGCAATTTTGTATTTCAGCTCAATAATTTTTGATATGCGAAAATGTTTGAATAGAATTTTGCGCGGGAACTGTGAACTAGGCTTTATAACGACGAATTTAATTTCGCGCAAGGAATGTCACTGACATTTTTTTTTTCGAAAAAAATGCGTTTGGAACCGGCCATTTTGCTTTGAGTACAATTTTTTTTCACCAACAAGCTTTATTTTTTTTTTTATTTTTTATTTTTTAGTCTACTTAGCTTAAATGGTGAAATATTTTTTGGAAACATTTTAAAAATATGTGCAGCAACGTCAAAAACTGCTTCCGAAAACATGTAAGGTAATCAGGCACTTTGAGAGGTTGCATCTTGAAAACTATGAGCGGTATCAAGAAAATTTTTGGTACAAAATATTAACTATGAGGAGCGCTTTCAAAAAAAGTTTACCTTTACGTAATAGTTTTTCGAGTAACTAGTTAAACATTCGTATGAATGTTAAGTTTTAAGACCGTACCCGTGACCCATATGAATATATTTTATTAAAAACGCAAACATGGTATAAAGTTGTAGAAACTATAGATCTAGCAAAAAGAATATTGTAAATTTTCATTTGCCTTAGTGTTAAATTTTAAAATCTCAATGACACAATAATAAATCAATAACGTATATTTCCAAAGCGACAAGAAAGCTGTTTTAAACATGGGTTTTCCATGAATATAGCTATAGTTAAAGATCAGATCCAATTATTGCAATTTAAAAAAATGCTATAACAAACTTTCCTAGCTCAATGAATGTTACCGCATGTTAATCGAAGATGTACATATGTGCATATCTATATAAAATACCTGTAACATTATAATTATTCATATTAAATTAAACTAATAAATACATGTGATCAGTGATCATTGGTAGAATCATTACGTTTCATTCATTAATACATTTATTTATAGGGATTGATTAATATTAAATAGTTCAGTTAAACGATAGTATAAATTATTGTCACCATTTCGCTTTTGAATAATTAAGTTCAGAATATTACAGTAACCTTAAATTACAAAAATGAAGTTTGAATTCAATTACCATAAAATTAAATTGCATCTTGATATTATGAACTTATATACACTATAAATATAAGTTTTTAAGTAAAAAGTCTCATTAGTTCTAGAGACCTTGGTGGTCATTCAGTAAGCTTCTCTATATAGACGGTTTTATTTTGTTCATTGATCGCAATGACGTGTAAGGCTTTCATTCTTCCAATATTAATTTGTTGGTTGCAGTTCTGCCAATCGCTGGATTTCCGTAGGTTTGATTTTTAACACAATAGCCCAATAGCCGTGTTTTTTTTAAGCCCGGGGCTAAGCTGTTTATACAATGTTATATACCTCAACAACTTATAACCTTGCGTGAAGGAGATTTTTGGGGCTTTACTTAAGCTCAGAGAAAAAGAGAAAAACTGTGTTTCCAGCGCGAATTATGTGCATGCTTGTTATCAGTAGTTTCTATGGAAAATTTCTCTTTTTTTTGTAATGGTGTCGCTAAGCTAAACTAAAACTAAAAACCTGGGTGTGATAACAAAAACCACGTCTAATACAACATAGGAATGGTAGTAGCATATAATCCATGGAATTTATATTTTTTTATAGCCAAGGAAATCCCTCGATGTCGCCCTACTGACGAGGCTTGTGTGATCAAAGTAATAAATGATATTCTTCAAAACCATCCACACGGTTTTCCTGATTTGAATCTTGGAAACCTCGAACCCTATCCGATAGGTGACATGAAACTAAGTGGTGATTCTTCAAAACCTGTTAATTTTAATTTAGAAATGACAAATTTATTGTTCACCGGATATTACAAACAGAATTTCTCGAAGTTCAGGTAATGTTTAAACTAACAAAAAAAAACAAAAAATATGGACCAAGTTTTTATTTGTTAAATAAATTTAGTGGTTTCAAGAAGGATCCAAAAGATTTAAAAATTGATACTGAAGCTTTCATTGATCACGCTGAGCTTAATGGTAAGTATAAAATTTCTGGAAAGATGCTGGTCTTTCCCATAACCGGAGAAGGCGATATAACTTGCATTATCGATGGTCTTCATATCAAAACATATTCAAAACCAAAGGTTGAATTACGAGATGGAAAAGAATACCTTAGATTGGATAATTTGAAAGCAAAAGCTAAGGCTGATCAGTAAGAAAAAACCGCATAATGATGATACAATCTATATGCTGAGTTACTTTACTAATTCTTTATTTTTTTCTAGCATGACCCTTAAATTGACAAATCTTTTCAATGGTGACAAAGCTCTTGGTGAAAGCATGAATGAAATTTTAAATGAAAACTGGGAAGTCCTATGGGATGAAATAGAGCCAAGTTTTAGTGATCTATTAACAAAAGCTAATGGTGCGGCGATAGATAAAGTTCTTAATAGTTTTCCGTATAAAGATCTTTTCATTATGGATGAATGATAAAAATAAATAATGATGAGTTTGAATATTTTTGCATACATAACTCAGGATTTCTATTGCTTTGATTGTTTTTCTTGGTTTTGTGAGATACAAATATCACACAAGACTCAACATGTCGGAGAAATTATCAGCTATTTGGGAATTTTTTTTTTTGATATTTAATGAGCTCAACAGCATCCAGGGTCTCAGCAAGCATGGATTAATATGGAGCGTTTCGGAATGTGGAAAGTTAGAAACTCAAACATCAAAGGTCCAATGTTCTCTTTTTTTTGTTTTTTCTATATATAAGGGCAAGAATTTGTGGAAAAGAAACAGACGAAACGCCAATTTGTAGGACTAAAATCCATAAAAAGCAAGCTTGAATCGAAAACAAACAACATTAGCGTTTTTATTTTGTAGTTCATAGCAGAGACTGAGCTGTCAAGAAAATTTTATTCAGAATGTGTTCTGGGCGTGTTCAGAGTGCATCAGATAGAGTTATGTAAATGCCGAGCACAAACATTTGACAACTAGCGTTGAGGTTTGTTTCAAAAATAATTCAGAGAGCTCAAAGGATGTTCAGTACATGCTCAGAGCTCTATATTCTTATCTAAAAAATGCATCTGAGTTCTTTACGTTCACTGTATATATTGATCTAGAGTCCACACCTGTCGGACCGATTTGTGTCAAATTTGGTAAAAAGCATTTTTATATGTATAACCCCCTAAACCAGTGCTATGCCCCATCAATGCTTTTGGAGTCACTGAAACCTGTAAAAATGTATTTTGTAAGTATGTATATGTCTGACATATCCATAAAAGTATAGCGAAACAAAATATTTTCGTTTTTGCTTCGACATGATTTTATTTTTTCTTGCTTAAGACTTTTGAAGATTTCAATCAAATAACTCTCAAATGCCTTACCATCGACCGTTAACAAATTTTCATTTCCGGTTTGTCGCATAAGAGAATCGTAAAGTTCCATAAAGATTTCAAACAATTTTAAAATACATCTTAGTTCAATGTGGTCTTCCTTGTTTTCCTTAAGCTGGCCATACATGACCGAGCCATCCGATCCATTTGGCTCGGTTGGATTTCATATTAACTGAAAATCCAAATGGATCGGTGGCCGATCCACCCCACACACAACCGATTTTGGATCGGCACGGAGACATTTGGCTCGTTGGCTCTGTCGTGTATGGCCAGCTTTAGAAAATAGCTGCAAAACGTAAACAATTTGGCAAAAGCCAAAGTTTCAACAAACAAAGATTGAGCCCTGACTCTTTTTGAAACTAAATGAGTGCGAAGCTGAGATCCATTTTCTATATCGCTTTCACTTAATTTTAAATTTTCAGATTGCTTTAATGCATTAGTGTAATATTGCCCCCTTTTTAAATCGAATAGGCCCCCCTGTGGAGCTGGGCCCCATGTTGAGCTCTAAGGATTAGTCCCAGCATAGCAATACCTCATCATCATCATCATCATCATCGTCATCATCATCATCATCATCACCATCATCATCATGTCTTGTAACCCTGGTTGGGGTATAAGGTGCCAACAAATCGTTTCCGTCTTTGACGATCTGCAGGTCTGCTAATTTTCATGTTGTTCATTCAGCCCACCCCCACGTTAGCGTTACCAGCTCTCTACCACGGGGAGGTGGGCATAGCATGGTCGTTCCCAGCCCTTAAAGCAACTGGGACAAGCATAGACAAGCCGCCTTTTTCGATACAAAAATTTTAATACAGAATTAATTAAAAAAAAAATAATAATTCGTGGACTCAGTGGCTCGTCACTTCCACCGCATTTATACCGACTCCAAGCCCCTTCCTACACATCTTGATTGGTTGCGTACGAATGACGGGCAGCAAAAATGTCTGCTTAACCAGTCGAAATGTCGGTTTGTATCGACTTCCTTCCTCTTAAAATACCTACTGATTGATAAAATTTCGTCACTTTTTCGACTTTCCAAAACTACATACAAAGCTGTCAATATTATATAAATCTATATTTTAATATGTTGATTTTTCCACAATTTGACATTTTTCGTAGATTAAAGAAAAACGCATCTGCTTGATATGTTTGCATGGAATGGGCGCAAACTCGTATCATAAATTCTTGTTAGATTTCTTAAGAATGTTTCTATGTCTAAGCTATAAATCACATATCCTTGTTCATCTTGAAAAAATAGCTTAGTTTGATTGATGACAAAGTAAAGCGCGCGCTTAATTTATGATCTTATCAAAATGTTTTTTTTACAAATGTTCGCCCTTTGCCCCACCCATAGGCACGGCCCTGGGTGCATAGAGATTTTCCTTTCACTGAGCCTAGTATCGAGGTCCTAACACTGTCCACTACTTTAGAGAGTAATGCTATGTTTCCACCAAAGGTTTATCCCAGCTCAGATTTAATAAATCTATTTGGGGTTTCCACTGCACAAAAAGATTTAAAAAAGATTGACTTTGACAGCACCTTTAAAAATGCAAATGGTGTTTCAATTTTTCTTATGAAGAGGAAGGGAGATAGAATGTTTTCTTTGTGAAGAGCTGAATTCAGCCATGAATGAATCCTTCAGCGCCATACAAGAGTAGGTTAGTTCGTTTTGTAAAAGTATTTGTCCTAGGAAGATCTACCAAGATTAATTTCTAATCTTCAAGATATACGAAATGTGTTTGTATGGTAAATCTTCGAGATTTATGGAAGATTTGAGGTAAATCTTATTAAATCTCAGATTAGTGTTAGGTGGAAATGTAGCATAAGCAAGTAGACAAATATATTAAGGGTATTCATGCAACGTGCGTCGTAAAACACAAGATAAGTTTACGATTTGGTTAAGTTTATCATTTGGTTAGTGAACTGTAAAATTTGTATTGGAAATGGATTATGCTACATTTCCACCTAGCGCTAATCTGAGATTTAATGAGATTAACCTTAAATCTCCTTTAAATCTCGTAGATTTACCATACAAAGGAGAATAGGACAAAACGGTCTACAAGACCAATAACGACGAGACATATATCGTCGGAAAGGTATTTTTATGTACTACAAAATGGGGGCTTACTTCAAATCACTGTGTGAAAAAAGTTATTCGCTAAATAGAATTGTGTTCTGGTGCATTCTAGTATGAATAAAATATATTTAGTATGGGGAAAATTTATGAAAACTGGTCTAACCAATAATGACAATATATATGTCATTGAAAAGGTATTTCCATTACCTACAATATCTTAGTATTAGTTCAGTCCGAATCACTGTGTGAAAAAAGTTATTCGTAAACTAATCAAATATTGTGGTTCATTTTAGTGTGAAAAAAATGTTTTTTTTTTAGTATGGGCGAAAAGTGTGATGGCAAGTTCAACCAATAACAACGGGACGTATGTCGTTGGAAAGGAAATTGTATGTACTACAATAGTCAATACGGCAGCTTAACCCAAATCACTGTGTGAAAAAAGTTATTCGCTAATTGTTACCCATGCTCCATACATTTTATCTGTGCTAAAATTCGCTAAAACAGCGAATAACTATTTCCACACAGTGATTTTTAATAAGTTGTTATGGTAACTATTATTGTTCATAAAAATACCTTTTCAACGACATGCATCTTCTTAGTACTGGAAAGACCAGTTCGTATACATTTTTTCCACACTTAATGGTACCAAAACAAAACCTAGGTTAACGAATAACTTTTTTCACACAGTGATTTGAAATGAGCCGCCATAGTGATTATTGTAGCTCATAAAAATACCTTTCCAACGACATACGTCTCGTTGTTATTGGTTCCTAGACCACCTTCCATACATTTTTGCCGATTGTCCTTTATTTCGTAAATCTTGAAGATTAGAAATTAATCTTGTTAAATCTTCCTAGGACAAACAGTTTTACAAATCGAACTAACCTATTTTTACATGGTGCTGAACGATTCATTCGAGACTCGCATTCAGTTCTTCATTGTTTCACACGAATCAAACATTCTGTCTCATTCGCACTTCATAAGAAAAATTGGAACGCCATTTGCATTTTTGAAGGTGCTGTCAAATTTAATCCGCACAAAAGTGCGGTGGAAACACCAAAAAGATTTATTAAATCTAATCTGAGATAAACCTTTGGTGGAAACATAGCATTACACAATTTGGTTAATCTTATTCAAGGATTTTTTTGCGGAAAACTATCACAGAGAGCTAACAAAAACCCCAACCATGTTTTTTAATTATCGCATCGCGATTATTTGGCGATAAAAGTTGTAAACTAAAACGTAGTTTAAACAAGAAAAAATAATTAGGACGTCTACATTAACTCAATGATTAGGAAAGCTACTTTTCGTTAATTATTTAGGTAGAACTATAAAGGCTCTACCAAGCTAATGCTAATCATTCAGTGACGACGACGAAACTAAATCAGTAACGTTTTGTTTTCATTAGCTGCGTTTTATTATCTCTGGGTCTGGGTCGAGGTTATCTTTTAACATGTATTACAAAAACAACATGGGATCTAGGTTTCTATCGAGGTTAATTTCAATAACCCAGATAGAGGTTTTCACTCTGGCCGGCAGGGGGCTATTTACCATTGTGAATGGATGTCAGCGATTTGTCAGCAGTATAAGGAATAGAGAGGGAAAGAGACAAGTGCTTACATGAAAAACAAATAAACATAAGAAAAAAAAGAGACTGATATACAGCACTGCTTTTGCACTAACCCACATCGTTTTATTTTCACGAGGTGAACCATATGGGTTATGAGCGATAATAAAACGCGGCTATTGGCAACAACGTCTTGTTATTTTTGTCTTCGTCGGCGTCAACGAATGATTCAAAAAAGTTTGGGAAATCCTTAATAGTTGCAAGATGTCAGAAGCAGATGTCATAAACCAATGAAAAGTTGTTTATTTTGGTCAGGTTTCGTTAACTTTTGCTTTCGGAAGAGAAGAGCGATCTGACATTTGGCGAAGTAGGAACGAAACAAAGAGATAGAGGATTTATTTATTTTACTTATGTAGAGTACCTATAGCTCACTTCTCCTATTCACTGTTTAGAAAGACACTTTTTGTTGGTTTTTGACATTAGCTTCCGACAGCTTCCAAATGTTATACTTCTACCTTTACATTTTGTTTAAATAGTTCCGAGACTCTAATTTGGTGTTGGTTCAGGAGAGGTTCTCCATTTTAAAATAACTTAGACATTTGAACACGTCTTATCTGTTACACACCTCTGTCAAATAAATTTTTGACGATTAATATTTTACGTTTATCTGGTTCAATAATACAGCAAATGAATATATGCAAAAATCTCTCTATCCTTCACTCTATTAAAACTGCTGCTGTCCCTCACTTAATCAAAAATTACAAATTTCAAAGCTTAACGTTTGGCCTTTTTAATATAAGTGAGAAGTTAAAAAAGGACAACTTTTATATTTTAACTTTTTTTCGAACGCATTTAATATTCCATTTTCCATTTCATATGTTTGTTTTTCAATTTCCTGAATTCAACTCTCATTGCATCAGTAACAGAACTCTGCATTTTCTCTGAAAGTCTTTTAGATATGAATTTTTCATTTCCATTTCTGATGTTCTTGCACTTATTGGATACACTTATTGGATTCAATAGAGCTAAAAAGCGCAACGTTTTTTGAATATTAAAAATGTTCGCAATGTATAGCTATCTACTGTCAAACATAGTATGCTTTAGCAGAACATCTTATGAATTCTGCATGTTTGCATTTTGATAACCATTGATGTCCGGCACGTATTCGTTTTATTGCTCCTTATTGCTTAGTCAATAGTCTCAAAAATTCCAATTCTAAAGTTGCGTTCCTGTTGCACAGTAAGAAACTCCTTTCGACTTGGTATATACACCTACCCAAAATGGAGAGTTCTAGAATCAACTTATAGGGGGGGTGTTTTCGCTCAGGGAAAGAATTTATTGACTAATAAATGAGTACTAACAAAGCTTGCATTTTTTTTTTCTCACAAACTTTTCTCATATTATATTGGGATTTGAGAGAGAGGAGAACAATCGTTAATCAAGCAAGAAATTTGAAATGTTCGATGAAGTGGAACATTTCGAAAATGAATTTTATTATTAAATTATTCCAACACGGTTGGTTTTGTTTCCAATTTTCTAAGAAGATTTTATTCAAATTTGTTAGTCATTATCTTTGTTGAGTATAAAAGGAAATTAAATATACCACCGCCATAGCATATTTTACACATTTTAACGTTCGTTAAGTGATAAAAACCAAGCACCCCGTATTCCTTATGATGTTTTTAGGGAGGTGATACAAAAATTACAATTTTATATTTTATGCTCTTGCCAATGGTGCTGATGAATAATAAATAGATACCTACGCAAGGCTACTTTATAAAATAGAAACCTCAGCCTCAGATATATGTAAGCTGAAATAAATCAAAATTGAAGCAGGACCCTAAAGCAAAACGCCAAGGCATTCTTTCTTTAATTTTTCGTATGCTAATGAAATAGGTACAGAAATTATTATACGCCAAGTCAAGCCAGAGAAAAGTCAAGATGAAGGAATATGCATATAAATCATTTTGCGATTTTCGTTCTACATAAGTTTCTATAGGTATGGTAAGTGTTTTCTAAGTATTTTAAGATTATAAGATCGAATTGCCTTAAGGAGGATATTAAGTAAATTTAAGACGAATTATGCAAATGAAAATAAGGGATAGAATAATCTTAGGTTGGTATAGCTTTAGAGGAATAAGGGAATTAAATCTCGAAGAAAAATGATTTGTTAAAATTGTAAATGGGGCTGAAAATAGACTAATAAAAAGATAACATCGTCTTACACACGAATAAGAAAATACCTTGCTTAAAATTCTAGACGGTTGGGCGTTGTAGTAAGCGGGTTAGTCAATGATTGGTCTTATGGTGATGTCCAGTGATGAAACGAACACTATACGTCAATTGTACTTATTTTACCTCCATGTGGTAACCATCGGATACTGAGTATTCGATGTAATAATTTTGATCGGTCACCTCAATGCTCAAATTGCGAAGAAAGGACACCTTCGGTGGATTAGTTGGTAGTCAAAGCCTCCGCGAAGAGGCATATGATAACTGCCTCTGACCAATAAACTTTTTAGAAGTTCTTAAAACAGTAGGTTTCTACGGCTACGAGTCCTCAAAGCAACCTGGTGTTACCAGGTGTTAAGACCATATGTTAATGGACGACGACGGATGACATGCCTCTAAGATCTTAAGTTATGATTAGACGGTCAACGCAAATGGTCAATGTGTTGACTCTCTAACATCAAAATGACGTAAAATTATGTCCCAAAGTTGTCTTGTCGTGTGATCGTCAACGCAGAATACTGTCCATGCGCTTACGGCTGCGTTGACACTCTCGTTGACATGAATTCAAGGGTCAATGCATTGACTCTTTTCGTTGGCCGTTTAATCACCCTGTCAACGCTGTTAGGACACTATGACAGACTACTCAACAACGCGTTGACTGTATTTTTACGTTGTATCTTTTTCTGCCATGTCAACGTTCAGTTCAACTCTGCATTGACCTTCATCTCAATCTCAAAATGTTTGCAATTTTTGAGTATTTTTAAACATCGACAGTTGATGGCTTGACAGATAAGGGGGACGACCTATACTTTGACGGCAAAAGTATATTTAGATCTAATTGTCACTGAATTGCCCTAAAATCACTTTTTTCCGGATCAGTACAAAGATTTCTAAAATTTATGATTTTTTTAGATGTTTTTAATCCATCGACATCTTAGCCTTCCTTCAATGAAACTTGACAGTTGATGGCTTGACAGATGGAAGACAAACTTTATTTTGGCAGCAAAAGTATATTTCAATGCAAATGACACCCAATTGCCCTTAAATCACTTTTTCTGGAGCAGTAAATAAACAAACATTTCGGATTTCTAGAGGTCCTCAAGTCCATCAACATCGTAGCCATCCTTCAAAGGAATTTGACAGTTGGTGGCTTGACAGAGAAAGGCGAGCTATATTTTGACAGCAAACGTATATTTCAATCCAAATGTCACCCAATCATGTCACTAAAATCATTTTTTCCGGAGCAGTAAGAAAACTTCAAAAATTTCTGATTTCTTAGCTGTTTTTTAATGCATTGACATCGTAGCCATCCTTCAATGGAACTTGACAGCTGATGGCTTGACAGATGGGAGATGAACTATATTTTGACGACAAAAGTGTATTTCGATTTAAATGTCACCCAACTGGCCTAAAATCACCTTTTTCCTGACAGTAAAAAAACTTCAAAAATTTCTGATTTTTAAGAGGTTTTTTAATTCAATTCACATTGTATTGTTCGATAACACCGCAGTCAATGTCGTGTGATCGTCAACGTAAAATTTAGCTCTTGCCAACTCCACGTCAAAGTTCATATGTTTTGGATATGGTCAAGCAATGTAATCGTCAATGTTTCACGTATCAATACGTTGACACCAGAGGGTACCAATTGCGTTGGCACAGATAAAACGTCAACGCATTTTGGGACAGCATTGACGAGTGCCGTTATTCGTATGATCGTCAATGTTTCATGCGTTGAAACAGTCTACGTTGACAGTATGTTGAAATTGTTTCTGATGACGTCGAGGAGTCAATGCGTTGACCATTTACGTTGACCGTCTAATCTAAGCTTAAGACGTGTGTAATTTTCGAGGGCCAAACGTTGACTCTGCCCATTTCCTTGTTGCGGCAAGGTTAAGAGCTCGACTGTCAAATGATAAGAAAGCTCGAACCGCCCTGAAGAAGAAACTCGAAATTGGTCGCTTTAGCATACCTGGAGTCGCCAGAGCCAACAGTGATGAGCATCTGAGCAAGAAGCTCTCTTCTGTACATTCACCTGCAAAAGATGCCCGCAACCAATAGTCCCAGTATCGCGATATCACCAAAGAGGTAGCCAAAACGGTGGCAATGGTGCAGTGGATGTAGTGTTTGACTGCTAACTTAGAAGTGTGGGTTCGAGCCCCATTCTAGGAAGCATTCTTTTCTATATTCTCCCAGCTTAACTGGACGCCACCCGTGAGATTTAATGAGATAATAAACACCTTGATCTCAATCCACTGTGCCAAATCTTTCCTATCCTCCTACTCTTTCTAACTAGTGCCGTGCAATTCACGTTGCATTTAAAAGACCTTAGGTCTTACAGGCATATAGTTAATATTATTAAAAAAAAACCAATGAATGCTACTAACCGCACCTGCGAAAAAGATCACGTGGTATGACGATGAATGCATTCACCTGAAAAAGGTTAGCTATAGTAAAGCTCAAGAACAACAAGGCTGCTGATGGTTTTACAGCGGAACCCTTCGGAGGAGATGTGTTGAATGGGTTCAGGCATCATCTCACCAACCAAGTTTGGGTTGAAGGAAGTAGTCCCGATGTCTGGTCTATTAGCTGCATTTGGTCCATCTACAAAAAAGACTCTCCTTTCTCCTGCCAGATTATATCCAACGTACTTTTTGAGCGCCTTAAGCCGTTCTGCAACACTATAATTGGCAGTACCAGTGCACCTTCCAGCCAATCAAATCAAATCGACCATAGACCAAATATTCACTCTCAGGTAAATCCTGGAAAAGACCAACGAATTTCAAGGCATCTATTCATCGACTTCAAAGCTACATATGATAGCATTCATTTTCAAGAGCTCTTATGAACTTGGGATCCCGGAAAAACTGATCCAATTGTGTTGCATGACATTGGAAAATAGAGATGCAGTGCAACTAAAGAAAAGCTCTCCCGATCAATTCCAAACAAGCACAGGCATTCGGCAAGGAAATATGCTATCATGTGATTTGATCGATCTCGTTCTGGAGCAAATAGTGCGCAAGGCAGGGGTGTTAACACTGATGGCACTGTTTTCAACAGATCTATCTAACTTGTAGATATGATATCGACATCATCGGCTGGTCCCAACAGGCCGTTATAGAGGCTTTTATGGCAGTTGAATAATAGGTGAAACTTATTGGTCTTCAAGTAAACGAAAAAAACAAAAACTTGCTATCAACAAACAATAAAGAAAGATCTGTCAAACGGCTAGAGCAAAACGTCACTGTTGATAGCAAAAACTTCGAAGTAGTTAAGGAATAAGGAGCTCATCTACCTCGGAGTAGACATTAATCCTACGAACAACACTCTGGCGCAACGAATGGGTTCAAAACTTCTCAGACGAAAGACAAAGAGCACCACTCTTTATAACCGTTATACTGCCAGTCCTGCTTTATGGCGCCCGTCGTAGTGAGCTATAAGCAAACAGGGAGAGCTGACACTGGGCTCCTTCGAAAGAAAGATTCCTCAGCGTATATTTGATCCTCTGTGCGAGGAAGGCAAGTGGTGGAGAGATACAACCACGAACTCTATAAGCTGTATCAAGATGTGGATATTGTTCAAAAAATCAAAACACGTCAACTCCATTGGCTCGGCCACATCGAGCGAATCCGAAATCCCAGCCCCGAGGTTCGAGAGAACGAAGACCGAACTTATCCACCCCGTTTTAAAGACCAAGCTACCGTAGATGCCTAAATGCTTGGTCTAGATGACTGGTAGCAGCGTGCTTGGCATAGAAAGCTGCCACGTCTCAGGCTGCTATACCCTTAATGGATTGGGAGCCGAGTAAGTAGGTAAGTACTATTGATTTCAAGAACAAAAACGCACGTGTGACGTGCATCAAGAAAAACTCAATTAAAAGAAGGAAAGTTATTGAAGTCTTAAAATGTTTATACCCGCGGTGTTCTGTACGTAATTATTGTACTTCATATACATATATTCTTGAAAGTATCACTTTAATTATAAATTGAAACTATTTGTCTCTACAGGTTTAGGGAAATCTGTGACAACATAAGGATTGTAATCCCCCTAAATTACCCAAGAGGTAATATAGAGAATATGAAAGTGTACCATCTACATCAATTCATACTTACTTGTTCAGAATCATCTGTCTCCATATATCTTACTTCCAGTAAAAAAAAAAATCGCAAAAGTTTTCAAAGTAAAAAAACTATGATAAAACTTAAAGTAAGCAAGCCAAGGAAAATCTCTTCTTGGAACAATGCCATTCAGTCTACACCAAAAATTCCATATCAATGTAGATTTCTAATGTTTATCCTGAACAAGAATCTTTGGTATTTCACACAGCCCTACATAAATTCTTTCACCAAACATTAATAAGATAAAAATCAAAATTCTTACAAAATACTTTATTATAGGAAAAGAAATTCTGTTGGATTAAAGATTCCTGACAGATCAATAAAAAAATTCTTCAAATAAGGTTCATAGAATAAAAAAGAAAACAAAATGTTTGGGTGGTTTTTCATTGATTCGTGTGTATTCACGTCAACTTCTTTTTTTTTTAATAAGGACTAGATGATGGATGAGGAGATTTTCTTCTGGCATCACCAAGTCCTTCGACGGGCAAAAAAAAAAAAATAGAAATCTATTTTTGAACTTTGAAATTCTGTACACTCTTATCTGAAGAAAATAATACGATTAAGATGAATATACTTTTTCATCGTTTCTGTGTCGCATCTTTGTCACACTACAAATAATTATCACAAGAAAGTTTCAGTCACCCAAATTGTGACCTTGATTTATCGGTCAAAAAGTAACTACTATACCTTCGTGAAAACATTCTATCTTTAATAGTTGGGACCAAAAGTGACATTAAGAAATTCAGAATTAAGTTAAAGCAAATAAAATCAACAACTGTTTACCCAGAAGGAATTCCCGAAAGTTAAAGACCGTTCAACCAACTTTGATATTTTCACAAAGGAAGGATGTGGGACTTTCGGAAACGATAAATAGATATAAAGAAGAAGTCATGACATATTGTCATGATGATGATGAAATCATCATTCATTATCCCCAAACTCATGAGGTTATTATTTGTTGCGTTTAAGTTGATTTACCTTTTTCCGATTGGAAATAATAATAAAAGGCCTTTGAGAATTGGTTTATTTATTTCCGATCAAGCTGTATAGTTGATAAATGAATTGAGACATTTTGTTAATAAATTGGTTGCCAATTCGAGGGGATACAAAAAATCAAATTATTTTTTAAAAGGTTGAAAGATGCTTGTGGCATAACTAACAAAATAATAAAGAGCTCGGGTATTGTCAGACATCCTTAATCATTCCTTGTATGGTTGTAATTTGTACCTTGATGGTAACGGCCTTGAGATATAAAACTCCTATTACGGTTGTCAATTATCAAATTGATTATTGATATGTTTGGAAATTTGATGTTTAAAAGCCCAACTGATAAAAATTTACACAAAAATTGAAAAAAAAAGAATAGTTCATCATTTTTTTAATAAATTGATTTTAAAAATAAAAAAATCTAAATTTCAAGATTTATCAATTATCGATTTGATAATTGACAATCGTAATAGGGTTGTAAGTAATTGGTTGTTTAGCAATATGTATTTGAATTTGCTGTAGGTACTTCTAAGTACATAGGATTTTTAATAACGTAATGAATATATATGCATACATCCATCTCAGAGTTATTAGCTTCATACTTTATTCAATTGACCAAAATGCCATTCACCGGAAGCATCTGTACGGTATATTTTCTGTCTTGCCTTATTTGAAAACTCGAGCCTCATTGAATTTTATCATAAAAATGACATAGATATATCCATACCACATGTTTCCAGGCTGTTTGCAAATGTAAAATATTTTATTTTGTCAATATTTGTTCTTTCCCTATCCTACACAAAATATTGATCCTTTTAATCGCCATCAGCAATAAAGAGAACTTACCTATAGATTACTGCTAATGGAATTTGTTCGTATGTTATTCTCCGAAATGCTTCATCAAATTTGTATGCGAGGAAGTACTTATAAAGATTTATTTATAAACATATCATATAACTTTGGTATAAAACAAAGTGCTAAAACACTTAATCCAGAAAGGATTAACCTTAAGCTATGGTTCCTTAACCTCAAAATCAATTAAACTTTCTGTATTTGTAATAAGACTCCAATCTTGAGTTTTTGCAAAAAAAAAAGAAACAATAATAAAATTTCCTTCAAGAACAGAATTTCCTTCCTTCACAACGGATTGAAGAATTTAACGATGTTATCGTAATTCAATTAAAAATAACCACACACACCAAGTATATAACAAGGAAGAGAATAATGTGTGTTAGATATAAAACACACACATAAAAACATCACGCAAAATAAAACAGTTTGGTTTAACCACACTACATTACATGTATTTCAAAAATTAATTAGAGAAGGTTCTATATTATGCACACCCTCATGGTTTTGTGTGGAATACAATATTGGTTTGTGTCTTTACAGGATGAACTAACTATTTGATAAAAATACATTTCAATTGAACGTCCATATTTGGCGTAGAGTAGGAGTAGCTCGAGCTATCGGAGTAAGTTCTGAGCAGTGTAGGTATAATCAGAGATCTCCGATATAGTTTTGAAACACTATCATACGATTATGCGATGCGTTCAAACGCAACAAAATTTAATACCGACTTTTAATATTCATCTGACAGCTAGCCAATCAAAAACTCGGAAAATTCAAATATATGAACTAAAATTGATTTGTTGAACACACCCGTCTGAAATGAGTGAAAACGAGTGAATTTGGCTGCGCTCAACTCCATTCGCTCAGTCTTTTTATTCTAAGCTCATGCAGCGCAAGTACTCCGAGCTATCTATCATTAAAACAAAAAACACAAGTTGAGCACAATGAGTGTTCTGAGCTAAAAAAAGAAACACAGATCTTATTAAGCATAGATTACAGTTCCAGTGCGAAAAAAAAATCAAAACGATTTTCCACCTATTCTGTGCACCAAGTTGAATAACATTCAAGGCTAAAAACTTCTGCCTAGGCCTAAGCCACCCATTGAGTCATTAATTTACCCTTAATTAATGAACTATAGGCCAAAAAATGAAAAATAATTATTTTTGGATGCGAAAACCATTTGCATGCAAATAATGCCTTGAGGTGAAAATATTATTTTTTTTTTGGAAGTGTAAGCCGACCATCAACAAAAAAAATATTTTATTCACCACACTTTTTTCGCATGCAAAACAATTGCTGGTCCATTGTTTTGCATGACATTCCATGACAGCAATGGTTTTTTTATGCATGAAACTGTAAACCAATCGTGCAAACAATTAATTTTGCATTTCACCTCAATTATTTTTGACATGCGAGAATATTTGCATAGATATTTTTTGCGCACGCGAACTGTAAACTAGGCCTTAAGTAAAAATTTTTAAATTAGAGACAAAAATTAATAATTGAATACTCCTAGTTGTTATACAAAATTTCAAAAGTGCAGCGATCAGCGTCTGCAATTATTTTCGATATCATTTTTGTTGAACATAATTTTTTTGTTTGCACCTTATCTAAGAGCTGGTTTGAACAAAAAAAATTTGTTGTTCATAAAAATCTTAATTGAAATGTCAGAAAAACTTTTTCGGATGGAGTTCTTTCAGTGGAACAGAAAGAAATTGGAACACAAATAAGTTTTTCTGTCAAAAAGCAATCAGCTGATACGAAAAATTAAATTTCATCCGAAAAACAAATAAATTCATTTAAAACATAAAAAACTATTGTTTTGGCGAAAAAATTCTACGCTGAATTACGCGTCGATTGATACATCATTTGGCTGTCAAATCGTATTGAAAAGTAATAAAAACTTCAATAAATTTTTTTTCGGATGGTTTTTTCTGATCGCTATAACTGGCGCCTTACCTTCATTTTAATTTATATTTCTAACATTTGCCATGTTAAGCCACTATATATTTCGCCCTTAAACATCCAACAGTAAGCATAGGTACATAACGTACTATCCTGTCTTGTATTTTGATAGATACATCACCCCAGCAACTCTGAATAATATGTTATAAAAATAGGAAAATCTATGATTCTCATATTTTTAAAAGATTTGTAAAATTTCTAGGGCACCCTTTATCTAATTAATAAGTATATATGCTAGGATGTATGTAATGTACCATGAACACACTTTATTCGATACATTAAATTTGTGTTTAGTAGGGTAAGTGGGTTCAAGAAGTGGTGATAATATTTCCTTTGTTATAATTATTATTAATTAAATTAATAAGCTATTTGTATCATGCTTAAAGTATGTAATTATAAACTGTATTATACCATTTGGCGACTTGCATCTTACTTGATCTGGATACTATTGATTGCTTGGAAATATTTAATGTCAATGATTAGTCACTATGAAATGCTTTTTTTACCTCATCTCGTGGTGGTCCCTGGGCAAATATCTGCGTTTCCTTATATACATACGTAAATAGATTAGAATTGCAACTGCTAAAGGCCTAGCTTTCTAGGATAGGTTACGGAGATAAGCATTCCTCGTTACTGAAATCAAAACCGCTAACAAAACAGACACTTCGCCTCGGATAAGAAATGATAACACGTTGACTTTTGGCTATTGTATCCGGAAAAAGATTGGTTTCTGGAATGTGAAAACACTTCTTGACAACGGAAGTGAAGGTCCTCAAAATGCCAGATTCCTCCAATTCGAGCGAGAATTCATGCGGTATAAGATGGACATAGCGAAGTGAAGTTAGGTGGTTGGGCTCAAGGAAGTTTAAGTCACCAATCCATAATACTATAATTATTCACTAAGGAAAGGCACCTGGAAGTTATCGTGAATCTGACGGTGGATTGCTGCTTTCTTAAACAGCTCTCAAGAACTTAATTTCCTGACTCCTGAGGGCCATTAGATGACAGGATTCTGAAAGCTAGGTTCCAGAATAGAGTTCGTCGTCACGTCACCATCATACAGTGCTGTTACGCCCCAACGGAGCTCTCTTCTGTCGAGGAGAAGGAGGCCTGTTATAACCAGTTGAGTGCTGCTTATGATAGTACACCAGAAGGGAGACATCATAATTGTAACGGGAGACTTAAATGCCAATGTTGGCAATGACAATGATGGGCTCAGGCATGTTATGAGAAGCATGATGTTGGTGACCACAACGACAATGGTGAACGTTTAGTCGATTTTTGAAAAGCCAATCGCCTTGTAATAGGAGGGATCATGTTTGAACAAAGTCACTTGGGTCTAGGGTGTCGACTAACAGACTGGTAACAACCACTTCGCGATCAGTGGGCAATTTGGAATCAGTCTCCATGAAGTTCCTAACAAAAACGGTGCAGACATGGGAATGGTCCGTGACCACCATCTGCTGGTTGCTACCTTAAGATTACGCCCAGCTGCAGTTCGGAGATTCCAAGAAAACACCCACATGCCCAAATTCAATACCGATAGATGGCGGGTGGAAAATGGCAATAGTGCAGTGTATGTAGTGCTTGACTGCTAACTTAGAGGCATGGATTCGAGCCCAATTCTAGGCAACATTCTTTTCTATATTCTCCCAGCTAAACTGGACGCCACCCATAGGATTTAGTGAGATAATAAACACCTTGATCTCAATCCACTGTGCCAAATATTTCCTATCCTCCTCCTCTTTCTAACTATAGTGCCGTGCAATTCAGGTTGCATTTAAAAGACCTACGGTCTTACAGGCATATAGTTAATTATTATTATTATTATTATAGACTTAAGGATGCCGCGATTAATGTGCTGTGAAAAATGTTGGCATATCCAGTGATAGTAGGTCGGTCGCAAAGAAGAGGAACTGTTGCCTCTGGCTTTCCGAAGAAGAAACAGGGTTAGGATCAAAGAAAGAAAACAGCTCAAAGCTCAAACTGCAGCTACTCCATTAGCAGAGAGAAACGAGGTAGAGTGTCTTCTTATCGCAAGAAGATGAGAGAAGTTCACCATAGCATGCGACGCAAATCGTAACTATATCAACGCATTGACAACAGCAGTGGAAGAAGCCACAAGTAGATGTGAAAAGAGGACCGCCTGCAGAATAACCAAAGAGTTTACTGGTGTCCAAAGCTCTAAGCAACACTTGAAAAATACATACATAGACGGATCACTTTAAGTTTCGGATGAGGACCAGCTGAAAAAGTTGAAGGAGCACTTTTCCAATGAAGTGAACCCAAGATCGATTGACCCACTCGTAATAACAAATTCCCTAATTCACACAGTATCATCATATAGAAGAAATTTTAACCACAATCAGAGAAGGTACTGAATAACAACAAAGTGGTTGAACTTTATTCCCGCAAAGCTCTTGCAAACTGATTGGGAGAGCTTGGGAAACAGTGAGTTTTCCTGAGGAGTGAGAAAAGGAGCCTTACGAAGTGCGAAAACTGGAAAGGAATTAGCGTGCTTGCTGCTGTAGCCAAGGTAATAACAAAAATCGTCCTGGAGCGAATAAAAGACCAACTTGAAGAGACGCTTGACGCCGAATAAGCAGAACCCTGCACTGGATCTTCCTATGTGCACCACATCAACACCTTGCAGATCATTAGATATCGAACAGTGCGTTGAATATCGATCCCGCTTGACAGTTATCTCGCATGATAACTGTTTCGCAGGATTATTTTGTGCATAGTAGTTTCCTCGCACGATATTTTTTTGCATGATAGTTTTCACGCATCATTCTTCCCTCGCAAAATAGTTTTCTCGCATGATATGTAGTTTTCTAGCGTGATAGTTATCCTCCATGATATATTTCATGCATGATAGTTTTCTCTCATGCTATGCTTCCTGCACGATAGTTTTCTAGCATGATAATTTGTTTCGCATGATAGCTTTGCCACATGATAGTTTTCTTGCATAATTTGTTTCCTCGCATGATAGTTTCCTCACACAATTTATCGCATTATAGTTTTCTCTCATGATGTATGTATTTCTCACCAGATTTCTAAATTTATTGTATGATAGTTTTCTCGCAATACAGCTTTCTCGCATGATAGTTTTCTTACATGATATTTTTATCGCGATTGACTTCTGGCATAGTCTTCTCACGTGATAGTTTCTCTTATATGGTAGTTTTCTCTTATGATTGTTTTCTTGCATGATAATTTTCTCACGTGGCTCACATGGTGTATATTTCTTGTACAATATATATACAAAGATTTGTACATACCTACATGATTTTACACCTATTTTATCTGCACCTACTGGAATGGTAGGTAATTAAATAATAAATAAATTGAATTAAATGATTATCCCAGCAGTTCTTACAAAAGGGAAATAATTATAAATTTATTATTCAAATAATATTTTATTATACATACATATGTATGAAACCTCGAGCTGTAATCAATCATTGTCTATTCAATAAGAACATCAGTTGTTCTGAATACGTATATTTGCATTTATCCCCATCATATTCGAATTCAACTTAATATTCACTCCCATAACGTAACAAGTGCTGCAGTACTAAATAACATTTTCTATAGATATATGTATGTGTGCTGGAATTTGATTGGTTTTTAGAGGAAGGAAACAAAGCTTTTACTTTGAAGAAAAAAATGTATTCTTTAAACGGAACTAATAATATGTATTACCCCTGGAGCTCTATTGACCTCTAAACATCATCGCATAAAATTTAACGAACCACAAATTGTATATAGAGTATGGCAATAAGGATATTTAAAATTCGTTGTACTAACTCTAATTGGGGTTGAAAGGAAGTAAGTAGGTGAGGTGAGAACTAAGAGCCAACATGCACAGCCCAACGAACTATGAATAACCAGAAAAAAAGGGAAAGTAAAGTGTACGACTGAGTCGCACGTATTTTCCTCCTTTGTAGTTCAGATGCTTCTTTAAAAAGAGTTGTTTTAAGAGGTGTTTTTTTTTCCTGAAAAAATTGCACACAAAAATCGTTTTTGGACTAAGCAATTTACATATTAAATACAACATCAATTATTTCCCAAAGAGCTTAGATAAGCCGGCTTATCTCTTCTAAGAGCCTGTTTAGATTGGGCAGATCGAGACTGGTCTCACGGCAGTTTTTGGACAAGAGAAGTGAGTGGTCAGAGATCCCTCCACATCTCTTGTCCAGAAACTGCCGTGGAACCGGTCTCAATCTTCCCAATCTAAACACCGTCTAACTGTGTTACCGACACGAAAATATTTTTTCTTCTAGCTTATGTTAAACACCGAGAATTGTCTGCTCGTAGCAAGGCCCGAAAAGGGTAAGTTGTTAATGTATTTAAATCGTAATCTGTTAACCTGGTTTAATTCAAACATAAAAATCTTGAGCTTGATCTTTTTACGAATCCCAAACATGCCCTTTTAAGTATCTATGCATATCGCAAGTATAAAAAAGAGTGTTGAACTTTAAGAGGTCACTTTATATGTGTTCCATAGCAGAATACAAAATCATGAGATGGACAAAATCACTTCCAAGGAAACAGGGACTATACTCTTAACATCATTTCAAGGCATAGAAACGTGATTGGCATATAAAGTGTATACTTTTTTGTTAAATGGTTAAAAGGGTTAGATTTTTTTTTCATCTCTAAGAAATCATCCAAAACTATTATGTGATGGAACAAAAGCCCAAGAATAAGAAAAGGGTCAGTTTACTTAAGAAAAAAAAAACACATTCATCGACTTTTAGTAATTCTTAGCTTTTTTAGCACAAAGGTTGTTTGTTATTGAAAAGTCTAATCGCATCTATCCCATATACATACATATACATATATGTAGATAAATTTTTTTTTTTTTTTTAAGGAAAATTCAAAAGTAATAGATTTATGTACATATGATTTTTTTTTGTAATAAATTGAAAAATGGTTGGAAGACATTTTTCCTGTTAAAAGGTTATTATAGGACTTAAGGGACACCACATCGACCGTAAAAAGGTTGAGAAATTGAGTTTTAATAGTGAAAGTCATCCATTATTTATCCGAAATGGATTTTAATATCAATAGAATGAAGTTTAGTACAAAATCGTTGTTTTTATCAAAGAAGATTCTAAGACTACTGTGAGTTAAATGAATCAAAATTTATATTGCTCTTTTGCTGTTTGAGGCCAGTTAATATTTTTTAATGCTAAACATAAATTCAAAATAAAGTCTGAAATGCACAACGATGCAAAAATGGGTAACAGTCTAGAAAAAAACAAAATTGTATGAAAGTTAAATATTTTCCCGTTAATTAAAATTGAGTATTTACTTCCTTAAAAAAAAAAAAAGTTACCCTCAGTTCACCGCTATAGAAAGTTATCCTTAAAAAAATTTATAATTAATTGTGCAAATGGGCATTTAACGTACAATTTTAAAGTTTTGGTAGGTATCTACCTAAACATAAGTATATCAATTAATGCAATTAAAAACGATACGTACCAAACCACCTCAAACTATAAACAAGAATATTACATTCGTTAATGGTACTTTTTAACTCCTACATAGAAGTTTTCTTAAGTTCATTTGTATGACAGCAAAATGTTTTTTAAGTTCAAGAACAATAAGACGACATTTTCGTTGTTGAAAGGAAAGAAATTTAATTTACAAAAGTTGTCACGTGCGTGTGTTTACTTTCCACTGGTTTGATTTTATTACCGGTTGTTTAACGAAGTATCTATACCTATATGTACATATATAATTATACTTTAAAGCTTAACTGGGAAAACTGACAAGACAATAACAAAAAAGAAAATAAACCACGAAAGTTTTGAAAGAAAAACCACCGCAATGGAAAGGGGAGATCTGCAAATTTAACGTTCACACTGACCAAATAGACACAAAGTGCTACAAACTTGTACAAGAATACTTTATAATTTTTGGAAAAGAAGAACCAAGAAGTATGTAGGTATGTACTATATACCAACTCTATATAACAATAGATTATGTTCAATGCTCAAATTTTATCAAGAAATTCGCAGAATACCAATAGCTTTAACAACAAACTTTTCGCAAGAATCCAACCAAGGATGACAAAATGCAGTTTGTTTTTGAAACGAATATTGAGAAATTGACTGCACCGCCCGGAGCCCTCTGCCTGACATTGTGTGTTTACTCTCTATGGAACGTGTGTTGCCCAAGGGGATTGCTATAGGAATTTGTTCGCAGCACAAAAGTTTCAAAATGCCATCAATGTATAAAACCACCAGTGCTGGAGGGGATGTTTCAAGCAAAGTACCATAAATCATGATGAACATTTGTGTATACTTTTTTTTTTACCAAAAATATTTAATTTTATGTTCCTATCACAATTTCTTAGTTTTCATGAATACCTATGTTATTAAATAAAATAATGAGTTAGCATACAACTGTTAGAATTTCGTTTGTTAAAGCCCGACTAATGTTAGAAGAAATGTTATTGATACAAACTTTCTGGCCATGGAAGCATTTTTAGTATGAACCCTAATTAAAGGTTTTTCCCTCGTTATACGCTCCAAGAGTTTTACTACAGGTTATAATACCCCGACTCCACAGGGCATATAGATTTCCAACATCGCAACCACAATCCAATCAACAATCAGCTTATTTTTTCTCGCTGGGCAAATCATGTCATGTCGTTTCATTTCCCTCTCACCACTACTTCTATATTTTGCAATAATACACGCCCTCCAGAGACTCCAGATGACAGCCAATAGACTTTTTTTAATATCCACCTACCTGTAGATACAAGGAAAACCAGAAAAAATTCAAACGCACCTGAAAAATCAAATCTCATGGCCAAGCTTTGAACAGCGTTCATGGCGTGTTCAAAAGTTGGTTTTCTTCGACATGTCGTCGACAAGACATGGATTTTTCTGGCTCCATTGGATTTTTATTAGACATGTTCTTAACCCTGGCATCGTTCATGGCAGGTGGAGCCTGCGTGTAAATAGATCATTTTTGGAGGTATTTATGGGCTCTAGGATCTTTGCACCTCATGTGTGGAATACTCGCAAAAAAAAGTATGCCATTTATCACTTTTCATCTTATCACGTTATAGAAGGCCAACAATATTCAGTAATTGAACAGCCTAAATCTTTTTTAATGTTTTCTTAAAGTTTTTCTTCAGAGCCACGGTAGGTTTTTAGATACTCTTTTTCTAATGTTCAAAAAAAAAAATAATTTTTGATAGGTGACTAGATTCTTCGCAAAAGGTCAATAGGTTTCAGGAATTGGTCAGCCCTACATCTTTTTCTTATAATTTTTTAAAGTTGGTACATATAATTAAAACAGTAAAACAGTGATAAGCATGAAACATTTCGCTGGTGTTCCAATGAATCAAACGTTGCCGAAATTGATCTGTCAACTATCAGTTTTAAAGCTATATTTTGGACTCTATCCAGTTGGTGTAGTGATGTTTTAAATGCGCTACACCAGATATGAGAGTTATACTTTATATTATATAGAAGCCAGATCAGAAGGGGGAAAAAGTTCTTTTATCTTCTAAGGGCACCTATGCATTCCACAGAATGTTTAGCAATATCTTGTATTTGGTCGTTCCACAAGTGTTGACTAGTAATGCAAATACCAAGAATAGAAAGTAGGTACAATCTAGATCTGTGATCGGATCATCGAAAAATATTGATAATTGAAATCATAAATTTTCATTTCAATCAATCTCAATCATTTCGATGAATTTCGAATTTCTCTTCAAAAATTTGTGATTTTTAAGATCGTTTTTAATCCATCGTAATCATCTTTCAATGTAATTTGATAGTTGATTGCTTAGGCAATGAACTATTTTTGGACAGAAAAACAATATTTATTCGGTCGAAATGTCATCCATCAATTGCCTTAAAATTTCCATTTTCTGGAGCAATAAAAATTCATCAAAAATTTCAGATTTGTTAGAGGTTTTTTAATCCATTGACATCGTAGGCCATCCGTCAATGGAATTTGACAGTTGATGGCTCTAAATATAAGGGACGGACTGTATTTTGACAGTAAAAGTATTTTTTGATCCACATGTGACCCAATTGCCTTTTACTGGAGCAGTAAAACTTCATCAAAAATTTTTAGATTTTGTTGAAGTTTTTGAATCCATCTACATCGTAGCCATCCGTCAATGGAATTCGACAGTTGATGGTTTGAAAGATAGGTAGGCTATGAACTATATTTTGACAGAAAAGGTGAATTTTGATCCAAAAATCACCCAACTGCCAAAAATCACCTTTTTCCGGAGGAGTCAAAATTTTTCAAAAATGTCCGATTTTTGAGGTTTTTTAATCCATCGACATCATAGCCATCCATCAATGGAATTTGACAGTTCATGGCTTGACGGATAAAGAGCAAACTATATTTTGACATTAAAGTTGTATTTTGATTTTGATCCAAATGTCTAACAATGGAGCAGTAAAAAAACTGTTAAGATTTCATATTTTATTTTTTGAGCTTTTTTAATACATCCAAATTGTATTGTTTTTAAATTTGGATCAAATTGGATTCGATCAAAATCGGTACAGTATTGAATTGAATTTGTTAAAATCAGAATAATTCCGTCGAAATCAAAATGAAAATTGAATGGTAAATAAATTCAGTGAAATGAGAATGACCGAAATGATCGAATCATTTTGATGATCGATTCTTGAACGATTGCCACAGCTCTAGTACAATCTGCTTTAGCCACTGAAGACAGCTTTGAGTTTTGGATGCATTAAACCCCACACGATTATTAATAACTCCATTTGACAATGCTGTTTGAATCTTGATATAGTGAGCTCAACATATTCTTCCGTTGCAGCACCACGTTTGAATAACAGGGAGGTTAATCTGGCAAGGAGTATGCAAAACTTAGGGTGCTTTCATCAGCGAAACAATATGATGGATTAGTAGTTTCAGACAAGAGATCTTTTATGAAAATAAGAAATAGTGTCAGAGACAATACGGATCCTTGGAGCACACCAGCATTTATTTTGTTAGCTTCAGACTTGAAACGGTCCAAAACAACTTGGATTGAATGGTCGAAAAGTTAATTACTAATCCAGCTGCAGCGTCTTGATTTTTGATACCAAGAGCATGCATTTTCGATAAAAGAGCAACGATTTTGCTTTTCCAAAACGATGCAATGATTGATTACCGGCAAACGGCAAATTTTGTCATGTCCGTATTCTTAATCGAAATATTGTAATACTGTTTATAAAATAATGAAAAAATCTAAAAAATCTGATTGATTACACTTTTCGATGAGAAAAGCCTTCAAATCACCAATGGATCTGTTGCTACCAAAGCTTATTGAGGATAATTAAGAAGCTTTTGTTGTTATCCAAGATATAATATGATGATTAATCAGCGTTTCCAAGACCTTGGAAGGAATCGATGTTAGAGCAATTGGTTGGTAATTGAAGGAATAAGATTTATCGACTCCTTCGGTATTGGCTGCACAAATGCTTTTTCTGTCCAGAAGGAAAGTGACCTAAGGAATAGAAAAGGTAAAAAAAGTTTGCGCAGTGGTTTTGCCAAAGTGGAGGAACACATCTTCAAGACAGTAGGCGATATACCATCAGGGCCGGAGGATTTCCGAATGTTGAGTACTTTTAGGACTCTGATGACTGTACGGGTACGAAATTATATTGGTTCTAATGAGAAATGGACGTTCTCAAGTTGTAGGAAACCTTTTTGAATGGGTACATATAGTCGGTTTTATTAATTTTATTTTCTAAATCCCAATACTAGACCTTTTTGCTATCGGTAACACAGTCTTTGATAATTAGGAATTTTTACAAGTTTTAAATCTTCTCACAAATGAAGCTACTGAGTGGGAGTAAGATGATGATGACGATGGGTAAAAGGGAGCTTACTCTGCAGATCTTGCGGAGAGCGAAAGAGAAAATTCGATCTTCGAAAGAATCAATTTCTAGAACCTCAGTTTCGATGAGGTAGTTTAAGAGAACATCTTGTGTAAAGGACACGCACACAATCTTAAACGTTTGAATGTATAGCGTTATGGAAGACATCCGGGACCTCAAAACTCGATGAATTTAAATCAAAAAAAGTAAAATTTATTACATCTATTTTTCTAAAATTTGGAATTGAATTTTGATATATAATTCATGTATTTTTGGTTTAAATCATTAGAGTTACGAGCATTCCGGAAGTCCCCTCTAAAAAAATCTTTTCGAACTTGGTTATCTTTCGTGTCGATTCGTCGAGAGCTACACTCGATAATCGAGGAGTTGGATTTGAGATTTTGACCGAGCGGGAACAACTTTTTTTGTTTGGGAAGAAGCCCCTAAAATTGCTGCACGACTAAGCACAAAAAAAAGTAAAATGAAAAATTAAAAAGTTTTGCTTTACTCCCCGAAAATTATAAAAAAAAAAACAGTCCCGTATTCACGTTTGTAACGAAACAAAGTCGAAATCGTTGAAAAAAAAAAGTAAAACCCGTACACCAGAATCACGTGTTTCTAATTGCCTCACGCCGTTCCCAATAAAAACCAATAAATATCCATAAATATCGATTTTCTGCAGTGCGGTTTAATCATCGTATTAAAGGTGCTCCAAAGAAACTAAAAAAAAAATTCACAAAAAAAAAAAAAAAACAAAAAATTTAAGTGTTCCACGTGTCAAGACACACGATTTCCATCGTGCCGGTTGGTCCGTCATTATACCACCGGATCACTTAGGAAATTTAGCTCGTCCCAAATCTTACCTGCTGGTCAAACAAATAGAGAAACCTATAATTAAATCTCGGAAAATCAAAAAAAAAAAATAAACTAAACTAAACGAAACTAAATCGAAACAAAAACTCATAGCCTAAAAAAATCCATCAATCCAACGACTCTCAGTTCACAAAAAAAAAGTGCAATCCGTGACGTCATAGGTCATTATCACCCTTGGAACGTGCGCCATAATAAAAAAAAATTTCTTTGTGACGTCTAAAAATGCAAAGAAATGGTCCTCTAATGATCGTTGAATAAAAAGAGAGAAAGAATAAAAAAATCTTGAACCTTTAATCTCCATCAAATCAACCCAATCACCCTGAACTAACAAAATAATAAATACAATAGAACTCCACCCAGTCACATATACCCCCTACTCCTATTCGTTCTGGCCCAGCCACCTGCAATTAGAATTTTCATCACAGCTTTAAACTATACCATCGTCAACTTCATCATACTCTTCACCCTCCTGTCATCGTTCATCATCTGGAATATTTTTAATGATTTATCGTATTTAAAAATTTTTTGTTTTTGTTGTAAATATTAATTGTTTAAATTTTTTTTTACTAAGTATAATAAAAAAAAAAAAGGTAAAAGTCATTGAAATAAAAAGAAAAAAAAATATAAAACAGAAAAAGTTACTTTTAGTTTTAGTGAATTTCAAGTTGCAAATTTCAAATAAAAAATAAATATATATATGAATCTAAGGAATAAGTGATAAACATTTCGTTCAAAGTTTTCTTTAATGTAATTTTCTTTTGGGAGTATTAATCCCTATACAGGTGTAACGAAAGTGAATATCGGATATTGTGCGCACAACATTTGGATACCAGCTTTGACCACATCATTCATTTTGCATAAATTCTTATTTTGGTAAGTGAAGATAAATAAAACTTAAAATTTTGAACGAACGTTTTTCCTATTAATAAAATTTTTCTTAAGCAAAGAGAAAAAAAAATATTATAGTTATTATAGTTAAGTATTATATTTTTTTTTTTTTCACATTAAACGAAATTAATAAAAAGGAAAGAAAAAAACTATTTCTCTGAATTTAGTAAATGTAACTTATTTGTATCCGATACTGTCAACTCCGAATGTCAAATTATTAAGCACAGTTAGCTAATCTCTCTCAGTAAAATAATTCATAAAAATATAAATTCGGTTATTCAATAATATAATATTACTGCTATGATTCCGCTTAACGTCAAAGCTTGTTGACAATGTTTTGATTTGAATAAAAAAAATTTAGTTGAAACTTATTTTAAAGAAAATAAAATAGATTTATCTAATACATGATTTGGAAATTACTTTACATTAGAAACAAAAGTTTACGAAAACTAAATATTGATTTTTTTTTATACACTTGTGGTTAT
Organism: Dasysyrphus tricinctus; assembly: GCA_963921185.1. Classification (NCBI taxonomy): domain Eukaryota; kingdom Metazoa; phylum Arthropoda; class Insecta; order Diptera; family Syrphidae; genus Dasysyrphus; species Dasysyrphus tricinctus. The sequence continues at coordinate 119,281,842 of OY992533.1, read as the reverse complement.
TGAATACCTACTTTTAGTTTACATTTTTTTTTTAGTTTTTTTTTATATTAAGAGTATTTCTTTTATTTTAAATAAAACTCAAACTTGTTAAATTCTACATACAACGAAATTAATGGTTTATTATTTTTATTTTGGTTTACACTGGTTAGCATGATTCATATCAATTATTTGCATTTAAGTGAATTTGATTCAGAATGAATTTCTCCTGGTAAGGTTTAAGATGGTGGATGTGGCAAATTGTTTTTTTTTATGACGTCAACGGCAGCGATGGTATATCTACAATTGTTTTTTTTTCTTTTTTTTACCTCCTTGATGCTCATCGGGAAGAAAGTTTGTTTTTGTGATTTGGTTGACGCCATGAAGATTTCGGATGTAAGTAAAAACGATTCCTAGTATATATGGATATCGATTTGATGAGTTTTCTTATTTTTTTAATTTGAGTTTTAGTCACATTTGGTGATTCAGAGTATCAGAGTCATAATTGAGAAAAAAAATATAAAATAAACCTACAGCTGGGATGTAGGATTTAAGGCTTCGCCAGGATTAATAAACACTCTTGGGGTTACCACTAATAGGAGGACGTGGTTACCATGGCTAATACGTCACAGTGATTTAGTAATCACAGTGATGTTCGTGGGTTGGGAATTCCTCAGAGGGCAATTCCACCATAGCTCTCTCACCTCAACGGAATCAGATAACTTTAGATAAAAAAAAAACACGAATCATTTGAAACTATTGAGGCCTCGCAAATTCAGAAAAATAAATTTTGGCATGTAATACGTAACACCCGTTCAGTCTTACGTCAGCAAGAACCCACCCACCGACGAGCTAGAACGTGCTAAAGCTAGCATGCCAAGCGGATGTGGACTGGACACCCTTCTCCTTTGCTGCCAGGACTGGCTGGAGGTCCCTGTAAACCTCGAGTCATATTGGTAGAGTGACAAAGGGGAAGGTTTACAGGAGTTTTACTTGAAGGGTTGATATATTGTTTGGTTTTGTTTGTTACTCCAGTGTGATGGCCTTCAACCCACAAGAAATCTCCTTATGCCTTTGAACAGCTCATTCTTAAATTAATTTTCGTTACAAAGTACAGGTGGGAGCCTGTAACTATTTTTAAGCGTAGAGTTTGCGGTGAATTGTTCTACAAACACATGCCTTGTCTATGGAACTAACGACGACGGGGTTATCACTTATCATATTCTTGAAGATGAGCGTGGGAACCGATGACAATGCTGAATTTATTATAATCTTAACGATTGACCAAATGCTTTTACCGCCCATTGCAGTATTTTTAGCCTAATTTGTTGCTCATAGGTCCACAATAAGGTTCTTGAAAGAAAAATATAAAAAAAATCATAAAATTAGTTGATCTTTTATCATTACTTTGAGGTGTGTTAAATCGCTGATTAAATAAGATCATATGACTATTGGAGTGCATTTATAAATAGGAACGAATAAAAATAAACAATTTTGGCAGTCTCTAACTGAACAACACAGCCCAAAAGTATTCTTAGGAAATCTAATAATATGACTTTTCATGTTTAATTAGGTTTTATTTAAAGGGAACTGACAATAATTAAATTCGTTAATTTGGCAACTTAAAATTGGGATATTTTATCCCATCCACTAACACCTACATTCATTCTTCTTTAGAGTATGTGTTAGCCTGTTGCAACATACTTGCAAGGCATAACATTACATTTGCTACTTTTCAGTAAAAGTGCACTGAAGTAGCATTGTGTTATCGACGAGATACACAATTGGGGCTGGGGGCTGGTTAAAGGAAACTTCGTATGAAATATGAAAATGGATATGAAAATGTACAAATAGAGGAAAGGCAAATAAAGTGGTTATTGTACGACAGAAAATGGCTCGACAATAAATTCAGAATTTTGATGAAAATCACAAGCACGAAATGACAATGCAGTTTGACGTGTGCTGATGATTTTGCTTCTTTGTTGTGTAAATGGGGAGCCAACATTGTGATTTTATTTTGAACCTTTTAAGCTGATTTTTTGTTTGAGGTTTTGTCAAAGTCAAAATTTGTAAGTTTTGATTCAATGTCGTATGTTGCTTTTGCTGATGAAAATCTGTATATGCATATTATATTTGCAATGGTTTTAAAAAGTTTTGAGTGGATGGGTTATTTTGGTCTGATTTTTCACTGCTGATTCTCTGTTAAACCATCGATACAAACGAGACAATTAAGAAAGTCTTATCGTTTAACTATAAAATTTCCAGCCAATCACTCATCTGCTCAGAATCCTCTATAAAGCTTGTAAAAATTAAAATGTTCAGGATAAATAAATTTTATGCTTTAAGGCCTATTTTCTAAATCCTTAAAATTAAAAAAGCCTCTCTCTACACTCAGAGTCCTTGATTTTCTGTCGTACAAAAATACAAATTAAAACTGTCAAGTCTACCTACATACCTTCCTACCTATGGGTACATTCAACCTGTCAGTCTTGTCAGAGACCCAAGAGACTATCTTTTCCTCAAAACAATAAATCATTGAAGATGACAATCGTTATTTTTGTTTGCCATTCATCGACCCTTTTTTCTCGTCTAGAATGATGATTGAAAATGATCAGAAAGATTTTCCTATCCTTGGAAATGAATGTTTATTTACATTTTTTTTTTTTTTGTTCTTCCATGAAATGAAAGCTCCATAGAATTTCATGAAGCATAGGTTGAATGGAATGAAATGAAGTATCTGAGACTTGGGAATCGGATCTCTATTAGCTGTAAATAGCATCACGTTGCACTGTGTGCAACTATGCGATGTTCCTATTTTTCTTTATTTTTTTTTCTAATGAAAAAGAAAGATGCAATGGTGGATAGCTAAGGGAATTGAATTTAATTCAATGTGATTCAATTTGGGAGCTTGAAATTGGAAATGTTTGGTGGGGTTTGGTTTGATACGGTTCTGGATTGGTCGGTTAGTGGTTACAACATAAACAACAACGAATTGGGTGAAAATAAATTCCTTGGAAGGATTTGAAAAGCATGAAAGGTGTTTCGTAATCGGATTTCAAAATAACCATTTAAGTTTTATCTGGTTAGATCGAATTAATGGGAAAATTGTAAGTAAGTAAACTTTTGTAAGCTATACATATGTAGGTAATGCCCTTCTGCGAGTGTCAGTTTTTAGTAAAATCCTTTAAGTGATATCAACCGTTGGTTGAGATACTGACAGACAGAGTTATTAAATGGACTCTTATCATCTAAGCTTTATTTTATTTGACATCAATAATTGAAGTAAGGTTCCGACACAATTTCTATGGTTCAACTAACTATAAAATTAACAGCTGTGATATTGTCAATAGTCTAGTATCACCCTGAAAAAGAAAAAATCATAGAGTTAGGGTGCTCAGATATTTTTAGTAAAGGGTCCGCCAAATTACTTTCTTTTTTAAATGCTATACAAAAAAAACTACTGAATATTTTCTCAAATTTCTTTTTTTATTTGAAAGTACAATCCTTCCAGTTAATAATGAAAAATAATTTCATTCAAATGGCTGTTTCGCTAAGTGGGCCTGCGATCGACTTAGGGAAGATGCCGATTTGCCAAAAAAAATCATCTTTTCCGATGAAGCTCATTTTGATCTTGGCGGGTATGTAACCAAGCAAAATTATCGCACTTGGGGCACAGAAAACCCGCACGCCATTGAAAAGCCGATACACCCAAAACGAGTCACTGTTTGGTGCGGATTTTGGTCCAGAGGCATAATTGGGCCATTTTTCTTCGAGTGGCCGTTACAGTCAATGGCGATCGTTATCGGGCCATGTTGAGCGAATTTTTGTTCACAAAAATTGAAGAGAAGGATATTGACAACATTTGGTTTCAACAGGACGGCGCTATGTGACACACAGCCGAAGCTACACTCCATGTAGAAGTAGCATTTTCAAAAAAAAAAAGTTAGGACGAGATATTTTTTTGGATTCGTCTTCAGTGTGATTTTGTTTGTATAGAATTGACCTAATATTTCTTGGACCCGGTGTTTTGAATTAAACTAAAGGACATTGTTCACAAAACCGTCTCAGTTAAGTTTGTCATTTTCTGTTATGGTGGTATCGTTTAAGGCCAGGTTTCAAATCAAATGTATTATTGTATGGGGCCACCGGCATATAGGGGCCCTCAAGACACAAGGGTAAACTATTTTTCAATATGAGGTGAATACGACGCACAGTGTCAAAAATTTCTACTCAATTTATGGCCTTTCGATTGGGGACAAAATGACAGTTCTTGTTCTGAAAAGAAGAGAACATTGTTCTGGATTTGATTTCAGAATCGAAATGAGAAGCGTTCACACGTATCGGATCGGTCTTCCGAACTGCCAATCGAAAAGGCCATTAAAACAAAAAAACGAACGTCACCGGTGTTAAAATGAAATAGAAAAAGTTTGTCTTCCTTATTTCAAGTCATAAGAGCCTGAAAAGGAATTTTCAAGGCAAAAGGTAACTTTTTTCCTCATTATATACAGACGCCTTTCTGAATTTTGGATTTTCAATTTCTGGGAATAAAATATAAAATGAAAATATCAGAATGATGTTATCCTTTAGCTCCTTAACTGCATTTAACATTTAAATTTGTTGAACTAACCCCGTTTGTTTTATCCGATGCTGTAAGAGCTTGTTTTTTCGTCCATTTCTCTAGGGTCTTGGGAAAAAAAACTGCCAGGTAAAATGAAGATTTTCTAGCCCTATTCTCATCTTGTATCAAATCTCCTCAGGGCTTGGAAAAAATACATTTTAGGCGTACATAAATTGCTCCCACCTTTTATTTTTTATGAATCAGCTGTGTGGATCCGCCACTACACTGCACCACTGGCTATTGAAAATTGAAATCTATTTCCTTCAAAGAACATTATCGTTAAATTTCAATCTCATTGTATCCTAAAAGTCCATTTCTAAAATCAACTCCCTATCAAATGATTTCAAATGAAATTTCGGTTCAAACTGCGAAAAAAAATTAATTTACCTAAAGAGAATGCTTCATTGCACACAATTTTCATAATGCGTTATACATGTTCACCTGTTGAAATTGCTCGTTAACATCGAAACCTCTCTATAATCAAAATGTCACTCCCTTTATTTCAATTCAATGCCGCAAAATTCGTGTTAATTATAGATATAAATAAATGTGAATAAATCGACGCGTGTGGGTGGTCATTGAATAGGATTGTCCAAAATAGAATCGTTTTCAGGAACATTTAAGCAGAGATTTAGTAACAGATATCTTTAATCAGAAATTACATACCAACATATGTATATGTAGGTACCTCAGCTCCACAGCGTCCCTCTGCCTAAAGTCATATTCCAAATAGGATATTATATTTAGCTACCACATTTGCGTTAAATTGTTTGGACTTAATTCTTAAAAGCTAAAGCATTTCTATGTTCGCCTATTTTAAAGGATACTTAACTTCAGGCAAGCATTTCATCGCCTTCCTTGAATTCCATTCAATTTCAACAATTTTCAAAGCATATTTTTGTGTATGAGTTCGAAGAGGAAAAAGTTTACCAAGAAATTAACTAAGGGTTAAATGTTATAGCCTGGAACCACCTACGTGCTTTTTCGGGTGAGAAAAGATATTTTTTTTTTTTTTCAAATTATTCGAATTCCACTTACTTAACAGGGTTAAGGATTCCGATATTCAATTTCCCGTTAATTTTTTGTTGTATGGTGTGAAATGGATAGTGATATTGTTAAATCGTTCACACCTATAGAGTTTTAAAGGATTATGCCTATTGGATTGGGACGTATTCATATGTATTAGGGATATTCACGATCCAATGTTAGTGGTCTCTAGTATCATTGCAAAAGTGTGGTATTTCGTCGCCCTAGTATTGAAGTACCGTAGGTTTACGCCATTTTTACATTTTTGGAAAATCACGTTTAAATGTTCGGAAGTCTTTTGTGGAAAAACCAACAGCAGGCATTTTTTGATGAAAATGAAAATGAGTTTGCCGTATGTGTCATAAAAATCAGAAGTTTCTTGTACGTACATACATCAAAAAATAAAGTAAAATCCTATGTACGTACGGCAAGTAAAAGAAATATTTTTCTAGCTAATGGTATACGTGCCTTTGACTGCACATAAGTTAAAAAAAATCTGAACATACATACTTATGTATACATTTGAAGTTTTATGTTGTACGTTGTAGCATAATAGGTCATATACGTCAAAACAGTTCTTAAGCAAAAATTTGTGTAAAATTTATGTAAAATATGACGTAAGACACAATTTTTGGCGTTTACGTCAAAACAATACGTGAACTATCTGATGGATATATATATACCGTTCTTAATATCTCACCAACGAAAAGATATATGTAGAAAAAAACGGATAGGTAACAGATTTGATAAAAAAAAAATCAAATTCTATGTCATACAGGTTGGCATTTCAAAACGTATACTTCCTGTTTTCCAACTAATGTTCAGCTTTGTTGCTTCGACATATGGAATTCACGATGCCCGGTTATTATCCTAAGAAAAACTAATCTACATGAGGATTGAATCGGATTTAGGTGAGAGTTTTTCCTACTTTAAAAGTAAATGGAAAAAATCTCATTGAAGTGAGAAATCTATTCAGTTTTCAGTAAGAAAAATGTAACATTAACCTGTCATACCCGTGACATTTTCAAATTCAATTTTTTTTATTATTTTTCAAAGTTTTGTTTCTCATTTTCTTACTGAAACTAAAGAAATAAAGTTAAATATTTGCAAAAGATTGAGACATAGTTTTCAGGCAATATTTTACGTCACATGAACATTAGATATCCTAATCGCAAATCATCAGTTTCCAAATGTCACGCACCCGTAACGCAACTTACTAGAATCGTCCATGTTATTAAAGCCTTTTTGCTTCGGAAAAAATGGCAGAAGTCTGAATTTTGGTACATAGCATCCTCGTGGCATTCTAAGGAAACTGTAAAAAGTCCCTATCGATATGAGCGCCGCTAGCAATTTACGGTGATCAATGCCCCCCCCCCCCCCCAAATGGTTTTTAAAGAATATGTCCCGAACGGTAAATCTTGTAGAAAAAACGTCAATTACTAGGTTGTAACTTTTTTCATAAGAGTTACCGTTTTCAAGTTAATTCAATGGGTAGAGGTTACGAATTTTTTGTAGTCTTTTACACCACCTTTGAGGTTGATTACAAGGTGAATTTGTCTTACGTGGTATCCCCTAGGAAAATTGGAAAAGAATACTAAAAAATATATACATGGATTTACTTAAAGGTTTTGGGAAATTTCCCCATCGATTCCTGCTCCACGACATTAATCATACGGGGTCGAAGGTCAGGAAACATGGTATTTCCTTTATGCATAACATTTGAGAAAAAGCTAAAGCGTGTAGGGTGGTTTGAGAAAAGAACAAAATCGTATAGGAACGGGGGTTCTACTCTCTGCCGTTTAGCCAAAAGAGAAATTTAAAAAAAAATAGAAAAAAAATATTTAATAACAACGGTAACACTTACAATGCTATGCTTAACTTTTTGTAAAGCCAAATATCTCCCGTTTTATTAATTTAATTCGAGTTAAAGTTGTTTGAGTGGACAGTTTTTGAAAAATTAATTTTCAAACTCAAAATTTTGAAAATAAAAAAAATAAACAATAACTTTACAATAATGAGTCTCAAGCCTGATTCACAATGCGACGAGAAAACGAGACGTGAGCGTGACGAGATCCCGTCGCGACGCGTCGTTGCTGTCAAACGAATTTCAAACAATGAAAGTATATGAGGATATACACAATGAAGCGTTTCTCGTCGTCACGTCACGCCAAGAATTCGAAAAATTGAAAAAAAGACGCGACGAGATGACGATTTTATTTTTTGACAAGTTATTTACATAATAGAAGTATTTTTTTAAAGGAAAAATACGATAACTTGAAATTAAAAGATAAAGTAATTCCTAATCTGTTGTCTTTCAAGCTTTTTTGGATAATTTTTATTATTTTTTATTTTTAACAAAAGAGTTTTCGTTGTAAAGAATCTCGCCGCATTGTGAATTGGGAAACGATTTTATAACTAGAAAAAGATGACAGCGAATCACGTCACGCTCTCGTCTCGTTTTCCCGTCGCATTGTTAATCAGGGTTCACTGTCACATCCATAACGATGCAAACACCCATATTTTATCCTAGTGCAACTTGAAAGCAACCACTTTGTTTTTGGGAAAACTGATCCGGCTGTTTTGGGTGACAATGATGGAAAACAATAAGAGCAATGTGCAACTGGGGCATAGCCCCTCTGAAATTATGCAGGCGTTAACACTGAAGGGACTGTTTTGAGCAAATCTGACCAGCTAAAGAATTATCCAATAACGACATGTAGATGTTTAAATTAAATAAAATAAGTTGTGTGTTTGGTATTACGCTGGTACAGATCCGAGAGTTACAATTTTCAATGAATATGTCGTATAGACCCAACTTAATTTCAGCGATGGCTTGGGTTATGATGACTTTAAGAATGCATCGGGTGATTGTGACTTCTGTGATTTCAGAAAACCTTACAAAAAATAGTTAAATGGAGTTAAAATCACACGATCTTGGTGGCTATTTCACGTCACCTACCTATCAAAACAATTGTTTGTGCAGAATTTATTTTGTGGTATCACCTGATGTGGGCATTCTTATGTTGGAACCACATGTTGTTCACATCTATATTATCTTATTTGGATGAGCGAAAATTACTTATCGTGGTCGATCGCTACAGATTTCCGTTTCTTTAACTAACGAAATTTACACAATCGAAGATCCTGGATTTTGTTGAACTACGAAGTACCGGTAATGTGTTGGATGATTGTTCACTGAACCGGTCAGCTAGGACCAAACTCGGGCTGGCCATGATACCAAAAAAGTCTCGGTATCGTTTGGAATCGGTATCGGAAACTCAAACGATACCGAGACGATTACCAGCTCCAATGCAACTGAAACGATAACACGACGATAACAAGCCGATACCGCACTTTTTGGATTGAAATGTACCAATACTCTCGGTAATATCGTTTGGTATCGGCAGAAAAAATGATTTTCGAGTAAAATTATTAACAAACAATATTTTGTAATTGGTTACTCGAAAACAACTCTTACGATTTGGATGCCAACTTTCACAGTTTTTTCTCTTAAGCAGTAAGAAGGATAAGGTAATGATTTTAACTGTAACCACCCTCTGCCACGCCCATTTTTGGTTTATCGGAAACGTCTTCAAAAAATTTTGTGACAGTTTTACCAAACTCATCCTAACCAATTACACCGATAAGCATAGTACGCAAGCTGAAGCAAAACGAAAATTTCTATACAGAAATTAACACAACGAAATCGTAAACGAATAATTTCCATAGATACAAAAATAATATTTTGGATTTACAAACTCATTCAAATGTGCCATAAGATAATAGTAAGGACTTGTTTTTTTCTGAGAACTTATGACTCTGCGTCAAAATTAATGATCAAATACCTCATTAAGGTGTGTTCATCTACCTCAGAGTAAACATTAACTGCACGAACGATACCCTAGTGGAAAGCCGACGAATAATTACCGCCTGGGAAACCACTACTATTTCAGGCAAAGGCGAAACAATTGAGTTCAAAACTGTTCATGCATAAGACAAAATGCTAGCTCTTCAATTCACTTATACCGCCAGTCCGCCAGACCAGCCAGTCAGCTTGACAATCTGTCTCAGACGTGGACCCTACATGGATCGATAACTGGATACGTTAACAAAGTAAGTAGGTACCTATAACATAAGTTTCTGCAGTATCCTAAAATCTTAAAGTGGACGTAAACTGCAATTTATAATCAAAGTATTTGATAGGATCACTCATGATGAACTTAAAATCGAAATTCGAATAGTTTTTTTAACGGCTTCATTCCCAAAGTTCAACGCACACGTTTTTATGGCAAAAATTAGAACATATCTACTTTTTTACTGAACATTAAAGCTGAATTCTAATTCAACCTCAAAATCATTGGATTTCATTATTGAAAGAAAATTAGGTTCCATAGAAATGGGACCTTTAAATTAAAAAAAAAAAAATAAACATGCAAGCTTCATTTTTACAACAAAAATATTATTAATAATACAGTAGACGCTCGATTTAGTGAATCTCAAAATAGTGAACTATCCTCAATAGTGAACACAGAAAGTTTTATATTAAACATTTGTTTTGTATAATAATGTCTCGCAGGTATTTAAAATTACTTGAGAACACTGAGGAATTGTTTCTGTTTCTTTTTTTACCTAAGAGAAAGCTTTGTTTAACACTTAAATAAATTTAAAAACATTCACATCGAATCAAATTTGAATTTTGGATCAAATTCACAATAATTAGAAAACCTTTTAATACTCCCGCTCGAAAAAGTGAACAATCGCGAAAGAGTAAATAGGCCTGGTTTTTATTACTTCACTATATCAAGCGTCTGATGTAATATTAATTACTATCTGTTTTCAGAATGATTCACAGAAAATTTTATTGGAAAAGCACTAAAATAAAAAAGTTTCATGTGACAGCAAAGGATTAATTATAATCAATCTAAACCCAACACCCAAAATAATAACCGCTCAGTAATTTTTTATTTAATAATATATTATTATTTTTTTTATATATATGAACACTATTATTATTATTTTTATAATATATGAACACCGAAAAATCAAGAGCTGATTTATTTTACATAGATAGAAGATTTTATAGTGAAACTTTATAGACTTACAACTTATTTTCAATGGTACATCAAAGTGAGCGCTACGCATCTGTATAGGGAATAAACTGTTGAGCTCAAATTTCCATCCACTTGTTGTTCATATTTCAAAAATAATCTCTCTGTTTCTGTCTGTCCTTGAAGTTTTTGACGCGCTCAAATTGGTCATTTAAGATAACAAGGATTCAAATTTAAATATACCTATAAGACTGTTCTTAAGTTAAATTAAACTTTGCATATCCATCCCTTGAAGCGTCAAATAAAACCGTTTTCAAAATGAAAACACCCACAACACTTAACGCCAATTTCAAGTAGGCAATCAACAGTTGTTCTTTAAAAAATAAAATAAAATAAAAAAAAAAAAAACCTTAGCCCTCCTGTGATCCTGTGAAAGTAATTTCTCCCCTTAAAACCCCACATTTCATAATAATCCTAAATCTTTGTCGCCTTAGCTGGAGCTCATTGACTGCAGTAGAAGTATATACCTACCGCAGGCTGTTTTGATGAAGTCCGCGTCAAGCGAAAATGAAATTACATGCCCATCATCTCCCTTAAGCTTAGTCCCGGTAATCCATTTTAAAACATTTTAACACAACATTTCAGGACACGAAAGTGTATAAAGGTCAAAAAGTACTAGATATTTTAAGTAAAAAAAAAAATATATCTCAAGGATTCTGCAAAGGAATGGGTGACATTAGTTGCGGCGGGAGTTATAGCTTGGTTTGGTCATTAAATTCTCATACAAAAATGCGTCCTCTATTCTCTTGTGAACTCTGTTCTCTCTAAAAGCTGTTATGAAATACTACCCCTCTTTTTTTTTAGAGAACAATTGAGTGAGTACTTCACAGAGTGAATTCGCCGCAATTCAGCAAAAGCCTTAAAAGATTCTTTTTTCTCTCTCGTAACATAGTTTTGAAAGTTTAACGATATTATATTTTCTAAAATTCACAACACGAACTTTTTTTACAGATTAAAAGTTCCAAAGATGGGATTAGCGAATAATGACTGGAACAAATAGAGTTTTTAATCTTCAAGATAATTTTATAAAAGTTTTTAAAGAAGTTTTTTAAGGACAGTACCTCTGTCACTAAGACCCGTTTGTTGATACAATTCTTAAGCATTTATGTTCTGCTTAAAAGCGTATGTTCTACTTTGTCCTCTGCATAAACTGTCACATAAGCCCTTTATGTTCTACTTAAATATTTAAGTTTCGTATCAACAAATGGACCTAAATAAAGCAATCTTAATCGCTCTTTCTTATGTAGCGAGGTTGGTTGAATAGAAAATTGTTGAAGCTCATTAACTCATCATCCGTATAAGATCTCCTTCGACCATCGATTTAAATTACAGATGATTAAACACAGAAACTCTAATGACATATTTTGTTGAATTGAAAATGTCATGGGGACAGGACATTTTAAGATGGCCAATGAAGGAACTTTGGAGTTGGGAATTCTAGATGTCAGAGATGTCACTAACCATTTGGTGGAAACAAAAACATTTGAACTTTATTTAAAATGATTTTTCAGTGCTCTTAAGGAGAAGAGTTGTGTATTTCAAGGGAAAATGCGCGAATGTATTGTAAAGACCTTGCTCTTAAGGTTCAAGGCTTTCAAAGTCATCCCGAGACTGTCTTTATGACTTTTTTGTATTTTTAATAGTTAAGTGTTTTTCATAAAATATAAGTTGATAACAGCGATACAGAAAAATAAACACTCATGTACACAGTTATGGTATGGATGAGCAGACATTTATTAATGAGTGTCAAGTTAGCAAAGCAACTTTGACGAATCGAAAAATGGTTAGTTGGATAATTTGCCGTTAATTAGTTGTGACAGTTTCGAATTTGTTGTTCAATGTTTTCTATGTAATTTAACTTATTAACGACTTATTAACGGGAAATTATTAAGCCATAAACCATCAGGTATAAGAAGTTTTTACTAGTTTTTCGACAGGGTGCTTTGCTAACTTGATATCAAGTTAGCAAAGCACCCAAAAAAACATAGAAAACATTGAACGACAAATTCGCAATTGTCACATCTAATTAATGACTAATGAACGGCAAATTATCCAACTAATCATTTTTCGATTCGTTAAAGTTGCTTTGCTAACTTGACACTCACCATTTATTACAATAAATACATACATATGGGTGTAACACGCTGTCATGATCAATTACGATGGAATCCAGAAAACAATCGATTGATGGTCTGGGACTCGGTGTCGTGTCACTGGAGCGACATAATTTTGTTTTCAGTATTTTGGATTCAATTTTTAAGCTCAAATAAAGAATTTTAAGTGAATTTTACTCCACATATTGCGTTTTGCCCAGGTACAACAGTTGGGCTCATCAGTTTTAGATGTTGTTGTACCTTTCTACAACTTAATGATGCACTTAAGAACAAAAATAGGATCACAACGGATCCAACCCTGCTTATCAATGGCTCTAAGTAATAGATCTGAATCTAGATAAAGTTGACTTTAACAAAAACATCCGTAGAAATAAAACACCAAATTTCACTTCTAAATAGTTAGATTAGATCATTTTAAACTTAGCTTGAGGTGCTTTAATGGTGATATTTGTGTTTTATTTCTATGGATATCATTGTTAAAGTCGACCTTAGGCTAGATTCGGATCTATTACTCAGGGCCAATGAGTTTAATAAAAACGTCTACCTTTTACCAGCTCGACTCTGTACCTCTATCTACATCCTAAAACCACCAAAGAAATTTTCCTTTTAAATTTTGAACTTAAGGCTTTTTGACTATCTCCTAAATGAGTAAATTAATTTTTTTCTTCAAATTCGGCATGCTGTTAATTAAAAGCTCAAAAACAGCAGTAACGATTTTAATAAAAATAAATTAGTACAGGCATACCTAGCGTGACCACCTGTACCAAAATTACCGGTACAGTACCGAAATTTAAGGATGTGTACCGTGTACCGAAGAAAAGCCTCAATACACACAAATGTGCCGAAGTCAAATTCGTGTACCTACCTCAGGAGTGTCAAAGTGTTCAGTGGACAAAATATATTGAAAAAATGTTCGAAAATGCCACATTGCCTGTGAGAGTAGGAAAACTTGGAAACCAGAAACTGTTATACTAACGGTACCTGCCCTATAACGGTTTTTCTGATTTTCGATTTTGTCAAAACAGCTCAACATATTGTAGTCAATTTTTTATTCGAAAGTTCCTTTAAAATTACAATACTACTGCGTGCCGAAATTATTTAAAACTAAATAAATTTGTTTAAAAAAAATATATTTTTTTTAAATTATAAACTAGTAGGTTTTTAAATGTATGAATCCGAATGTGAAGGTTGCCAACAAAATTGCGTGACGCAACATGGAAAAAAATGCCAAAATGCAAAAATGAATTTCTTGGGAGTTTTTCACTAATGACTCGAAAACTCCCAACTATTCGAAAATTACATCAAAGTACCATTGAAAGTATACACAATTTCCAATAAATCCCTATCTAAGGTTTTCTTCTGAGACAACCCATCGAAAGCGCTAAGAAATTACTTTGTGTGACGAAATTTGAATTTTTGTCTGTAACTTGAACCAAGATATACTTTTCTGGTGGTCTTTGATGCGCTGAGTTTGAATCTGGCCCTGGAAATTGCTCTTTGACATCACGTTTTTAAGATATTCGAATCTAAAAATTTAAAAAAAATGTATTTTTGTATACAAATTAGGGTTTTTTTTTCTCGAGGTAATTTTTTTTTCGAAAAAACGTTTGTAGTCATTCTGAAGTATGAACATTTTACTTCAAAATTCTTTTTGATTGTTTCAAATACCTCAATTTGTCTTCGAGAAATCGTTGGTTTTCGTCTTACTACCTAACTCGAAAAATCCAACAATTTGCCCTTTTGAGAAAAATCATGCAAGTCCATCCATTAGTTTAAAAGTTATTCGACAATGTCCATTTTTTCAGCTTTTCGTTCCAATGGATTTTTTAACAAAAAAGATGGCATAATGCTCTTGAACCAATAAAAAACGGTGTAAGATCTGATATCTTATCATGTTGACTATAACGTTGTTTTCACTATCTGAGATTCGACACGTTAAAAAAGTGACGCACACTTCTTGTGGTTGATCCATGTCATTACATAATTAGGTACTCCACAAACTTTTGTGAGTCACTAACATTAATCTGCAGTAACAGCATGATGCTGTCTTAGTTCTAGTGGATGACGAGAATTAACAAAAATTCCAATATGTGTAGTTCGTTAAAAAAAAAAACGTTAGTATTCGCCGCAGTGTACAAATCTAGTAATATACACTATATTGCGCAGGTTGTAAAAACTGAAAGTGTCAGTAATTAAAAATGACTATTTGAGCCCCTGAAATAACACGTAATCACAAAAACATAATATTTTGACATTTGACAAGTAAATGGACTTTTGGATCCGCCATTTTCATCGATTTTTATTCAGCCTTATTATGAGTTTCGCCCGGAAAATATTTCACCCGAAAAATTTTTGTTCCCTCGGAATTTTTAAAGCTATTATGAGTTTCGCCCGAACTTCTCTTAGCGTAAAATAAACAAAAAAAACTTGCGCAAAGGGCACCAGTACCCTCTGTTTATCTTTCGTTCGCCTTTAAAAAATAAGTGATAATTTAAGATCTTAATTACGATACATTTCGCCCGAAATGAGTAATTACAAAAAAAAGGGAATTCTCATTTTTCTCACAATAGGTAGAAAGTGAAATGTCCCATTCCGGGTGGAATGTTGTTCACGTGAAACTCATAATAAGGCTGATTATAATCTATCGCTTCTTATAACTTCGAAAATTAATTTGGTGTTTTGTGCACTTGGTGACCGGTGATTCATGAGAATCTGAATTTGATACCTAAGCACATTAGGGTGTTCGCTAAAAAAAGGGTCAAATTCAGAGCATGCAGGTTGGAAAGTAGACAAGAATCTCACGGAGGAGGGTAATATTTCCCTCCAACTGGAAAGGAGAAGGGCAATTTTATAAAAAAAAATTACATACACTGAAAAAAAAATGATTAAAAACAACAGCAACACTTACAGTATTGTTTTGTAGAAGTCCATTCTAATGGTTTAATTTCAAATTAAGTTCTTTTAACAAATAGTTTGAACAAAAACTTTTTTTTTGGAATTATTTTTTGAATTAAATTCAAGAGTCCACAAAAATAAAAACAAAAATAATGCCTTTTCAATATTTTGTGTTTTATTTAAACTTTTTTTATTATTTTTTGAATTAAATTCAAGAGTCCACAAAAATAAAAACAAAAATAATGCCTTTTCAATATTTTGTGTTTTTATTTAAACTTTTACACCAGCACGACCACAGGCGTCTGAATATTACCAAACTCCACAAAAAATTATAATAAATTAACCAGTGATTCAGTGCTGTTTTTTAAAATATGTCAGCTCGATCGACTGAAAATTATGCGAAGTGTACAACAATATCTTACTATGATGAAGTGAATAGTAAAAGTCACAAAAAAACTTAAATTTTTTTATGAATGAAGTGGTATTCTTTTTGTTCCTTTTTTAAAATAAAAGTTGATTTAAATACGGGTGTTTTTTAAACGAATCGCTTACATTCAAATCTGAGCTTTATTAAATGATTTTTCTATATGTGGGATTAATATATATGTACCTACCCATAATTAATATCAATTATGTATAAATTGAGTAGGCAAAAAGAAACATGTCTGAAAATTTCATAACAATGTATAAATTTTATCTAACCCGGACTGACTCAATACAAAAAAGAACAACTAGCACAAAATGGCCGTTTCTTTTGTCTACAATTTTAACTTACGATACGAGTACTATAGGGCGAATTGTGGAATCTCAAAAAAATCGAATTCGAAATTTTACATGACATTACGATGGAAAAGAACATACACCGGAAGTAGGTCCGATTTTCTACACACTTCCGAACTAAAGGTTTTATGTTATTTGAGGGGAGTAATAGAATGTTGTTATCTTTAAAAATAAAGTAACAGCCATCATGCAACCGTTAAGGAAGCAAATATTTATCTCGAAAACGCCTCTTAGGACATAAACGCAAAAAATTACTATTGTACTATTGAACAGTCTACGTTTTGTTAAGATTTGCTAAACCCATATATAATTTTATATACACAAAATTGACTTACAATTACACTGAATTTGTGTACACATACATTTTTTTCAAGATATCAGGCGTAATTCATAAAGCTGTTGAGCTTACACTATTAAAGAAGTTGTACAGCAATAGCAATTTAAAGAATGAAAATACAATTTTTAAAATTCCAGCAGCTTCAACATTAATTATTTAAAATGAATTAAATTCCGATTAAGAAAAAAATATATCCGTAATTTTCATTCAAATTTTCGTCTTTAATGGTCGTCTTAAGGTACATTGGGTACAAAAAAAAAAATAATAATAAAAAAAAACTTTACACCTTTCCCTTGAATTTATGATATTTCTTATGATCCTTAACCAGAACCTCGTAAGTATGTCTTGCTGCTTCATTCGAACATCTTAAAATAAATCTTCCAACGCGATGATCACAAACAGCCACCAAATCATAGCAAATATTTTCAATATGAGTTTTGATCTAAAATAAAACAAATACAATTAATATAGCAGTCCTTAAAAATGTTTTCCGATCAACTCACCTTAGGATAAAGAGTTGTAGGCCTCTTATTGGAAACCATAAGATTAATGGTAAAGGTAAGAACATACGGTGCAACTCGCTTAACTTCTAAACTATGTGAAGCAATCAAATGCATAAGACTCTCCATTTTCAAAGCTAATTCAGCCAAATTATCTATTTCTTCACTTGCCAGAGCTGTATCTTTTTGTCGATCACTTTTATACCAGCAAATTGCCTGCAGGAGATCTTTGAAAATGTGCACAAATTGAGGAACTCTATCCATTAGGATCAAATGTCGATGTTTAATGAGAATTGTACACAATTCTGTCATAGCCAAGTGAATATTTTTGAATAGTTTAACATTAGTATCACCCACAGGGAACTTTTTCACATTGATATCCATCATAAAGGCTAAAATGTCATCGAGAGTGTCACAGGACATAGGAATCTAAAAGAACATTTTAAAAAATACAAAAAGATTTAACTTTGAAGGTCACAGTGCAATACAAATTGATATGCTAAACTAACCTTGGAGTTTTCAGCAACCGCTTTTTGGCATTCTAGCAAGCTCAGAACTGTTTCATAGTCAGTTATTTGACATTGATCATCCTTTTCTATTCGAAGAACCATATTGAAAGTTATCAACTTGAATTGTTCATTGAAAATCTAAAACAAATAAACGAAAGAATTCATAAAGTATTTCGTTGAATAGAATGGTTATATTTTTTACGAACCGCTCCTTTAATCGTACTAAATGGACACTTTGCAATTAGTGCCAAAAGCCTGCAAATGTATTCAAAATCTTCTTTAGGAATATCTTTTCCAATTTTCTTCAACGTAAAGAGAAGATCTTCATTTTTTTTGTTGCTAATGATGATTTTGATCACAGATTCTGCAGTTTTCTCGTCCAATTTTGATGCTTTTAAATCTTCATTCAATTGCTTCCAGTAGCTGTTCAGAACAAATTCGATTTCATCTTGATCAAAGTGTAAAATGACATGATTGGACAGGGATTCTATAATCAATTTTATAGCGTGAGGATTGTGACAGTCCATCTAAAGTAAAATAGAAATAAACAGGGATATTAAAGTTTAACGTGGCCTAGATCACTCGTTCAGATGTTAACCAGGCAGCATTGCCGGTGTGTATGGACTTGGTTTGGCATTCCCAACATAGACATAATTGCCAGTCAAAGTGCGTTAGGCTTGGTATTCCCTTATCGAGTTAACAAGTATTCAAATGAATGTAGCACATTTGTAGCTTCTTACCGAATATCCAATATAAATCTTGCAGACTCTTCTAAAATTCTCATCCAGTTGTTCGGCAGCTTTTGTCTTGGCTAAAATCGACTTCAAATAAACGACAAAACCTGACAGAGTTTTCTCCACAAATTTCTTATCTTTTTTAGCTTTTCGTTCACCTTCTTCCTTAAAATATGTCATCACGTGTGATCCATAGATGGCAAGAATCCCCTCCAAAAATTTCTTCAACTTTTTATGAGTGGTACTCGCAGATAGTGTTTCGATTGACATCACTAAAAGCTTCACATGGTCATCGGTTAGTTCACATTGATTTTCTTCTAATATTTGCTGTATAGCTTTTAGGAATTTCTCCGCGAGATCAACATCAAATCGTAGAGTCGAGAAGATGAAATAATATAACTCTATAGCTTGGGATGGAGGCAGAATAACCACCAACCGCTCAATGGCGAAGTACTTGAATATTTGAATTTGATCACCAAAATGGAGAAGGTCTAAAGAAAATAATCTTGTAAATTTTGTTGTTTTTTTTTTCAAAATTAAATAAGAAAACTTACCAGTCAGGATGTCAAAAGCAATCTTTGCTAGCTCTTCATCTTCAGATGCCTTTAAATCTCTGAATAAAGCGAATTGCAGTAGAAAGAACTGCTCCTTCTTGTTTTTTCTACAACAACCAATCGGCAGTTTCCCAAGGATTTCAAGAATCTCCTTCAAACCATCTGGCTCAATGTTCTTCAGAGAGTAGCCTTCTTTCTTTTCAGCAACAATCTTGGCTATCGTCTCTACATCTCCGTCAAAATCGATTCTACTCATGATTGCCTTCTTGCTTCCCTGGAACAATACTCCCAACTTTCGATACAACTCGAGCACAATCATCTCCAAAGCCTCAATGTCCTCGGCGCAGTTTTGAATTATCTCAAGGTCTAGTTCCTGGACAAGAAGCTCGCAAATTTCGTTCTTCTCCTTCGAACTCATGTTGGACAGCAACCAGGAAACATCATTTGATTCCGAGAAGACTAACTTAATCTGTTCAAAGTCCGATGAAGCTGGCGCTAACATGGTTTTTTGGAGATGAACCGATTTTTTTCGTTGGAACAACATACGCCCCTTTAACTGTTGAAGGAGCAAACGATTCGCATTGAACTTACACTCCACTCGGCCAAAATTGATGATTCTTTGCTTAATTAACATCCATTCGTCTTCAGAGAGATATCCATGTAGAGTCTTGGAAGACTCTGAGAACTCTTCATCGTTAGTCATGAAATCCGGACGGTAGTACCACAACAGAAGGTCAAACAATCCCGCATAGTAGCTGCATTCTAGAAATGCATTCATAGTGCGATTGTTGTGCTCTTGGGCCAACAGGAAGTGACCAAATTCCTTGAGAGTTCCGCGGGTGAGTTGTCTATGTGTCTCGATTTCATTCCAAAACTTATCCGATTGCTCGGGAAGCTTACAACCGGAGAAATACTGGCAAAGCAGCGAAGAGTAAAAGTCAAAGAGAAACAAGGTGTTTTCATCGAGCGAGGTTGTGCCAGCTATAAGCTCCTTGAGGGCATAAATTAATGCCTTCCATAAGTACATTGATGGGTTAGACATTAGGCCTATGATGAGTTTCGAAAATCCAAGCCCCACTGATGTCGATGGCCATGCAAAGGTAATATGAGGAAAACTAGCAATTCTCTCGGTTTTGCTCTTTGAATTTGGGTGCTGATGGAATTCTCTGAACAGCACCTGAAGGTAAAAATTGTTTTTCTCATCACATATCTTGACTTCTTCTCCATTCTCGAGTTTGGCTTTCTTTCCGCAACCTTCCTCTGTGGAATCTGTTATTGTTCTTCGTCTTTTCGTCTGTTTGGGAACTTTGTGAGTGGTCAGAAGTTTGCTGATGGATTTTTGGAGAGAAGAAATACTTTTCTCAGCCTTGCTTAGTTTTCTAAACATTTCCATCAAGAGGATAAGGTATTCTTCGAATACTTCTTGCTCCTGCTCGCTTTTCTTGGCCACCATCATTTTAGCTGTGATTTCGAAGAGACTTTTTTCAAGAATCATTGGATTCAGACGAAGAGTTGCACATAGAAGATTAAGAACCTCAAGCAGATGATCCTCCTGAAACTTAACCGCAAAGTGTTTAATTTTGTCTCCAAAAAATTGAATGGCAGTTAGATTGTCGGTGATAGAAAAATTCAAAGAAATGTCATGCTTTCTGAACATTTCAAGAGTATAAGCTAATATAGTTAGATTAATACCCTGGTCCTTGGTTAGTTTACCCTCCACAAAACTTTCAAAGATCACTCTGATTAGTTGTTGGTAGAACTTGATATCGCCACGATAATTAACAATGGCGCATTCGAAGGCCAAAAGGTTGACATGAGTGGGAAGCTCTAACAACCTTGCTATCAAATTGCTCTCAACGTAGTCAGTGTAAATTGTCTTCTCTAGCTCTACGAGATCATTGAAGAACTTCACTCCTTTGTGCTGAAAGACAATTATCAACTCGACAAGGTTCTGCAACGTGAGTTCCGTGAACTTCTCTTCGAATTCTTGGAGGTTTCCTGCCTTAGAGGCCCGAGACCTTACCGTTTCAATGACTTTGCCAAAGAATTCAGACTCAGTTCCAACGAGGATGCCATCGAAACACCGCAAATACTTTTCGTAGCTTTTGAAAATCTGTCCCAGAACTTTTGCATATACCTCATACTCAGTTCTAAAGAGATCCTGCATAATTTCCCATTCTGAGATGCTAAATAGAACCTCAATGGGCTTTCGATTATCAAGGCTTTTCCAGCTGCGTACCCATTTTAGAATTCCCTCGACGAAATTTCGTTTTACCGCCACATCAATCGATCCGAGAGGACATCGCAATTGAAGGAATTCATTTACTAGATTCTCATTAAAGTCGTTTATTGTTTTTCCTAGATGCTTTATTTTTCCAGTCAACCACTCAAGAACTTTTTCATATTTACTGGACAAAGGAAATTCAGAGGATTTCCATGCTTTGATGGCAAAGCTGAAGTTTTCTTCGAATGATTTCTCAGAGCGATTTAACCAGCGAATGAATTCTATGAAAGAATGTGGGATTATTTTATGGACAATTGACGAATAGAACTTCTTACCTTCCTGAGAAGACATTTTTGTGTTGAAATTTAACTAATTTTTTGTATATTTTAATATAAATTTAAAGAAACACAGGAAAATTGGAGGACATTCGTAAACAAAACAACACGTGTGGATAAATGTCAATTTTTTCATGACAGATGTTTCATTTCCAAAGCGTTCTTTCAAGAGCGGAATGTATCTTTTTTTTGGATTGTATCGAGGTTTGTGTCTTGGATCAAAATGTGGAATGCATTTTGTTTTCAAAAATAATTATTGCGATTAAATAATTCGCACGATTTTAAGAAGTGCCTTTGACGCTGATTGAATTGGGAAGACTGAGACAGGTCTCACAGTGGTTTCTGGACAAGAGAAGTGGGGGGTCAGGCATGTTGTGTTGTGAGGCATGAAGAAAACAAACTAATGTAGACACGATGAGACTCACGAGTCCGGACTCAATTTTCCCAATCTAAACAGGCTCTTTTGCTCCCAAACCAACGCGAAAGCATAGTCCCCTTTCACACGAGGAAATTGGGGTGCCAGCAACTTTCAGTTACAGTACCAAAGTTAGAAGGGCAGGAGGAAAGAGGGGTGAACAAAATCTCCCTGTACCTACGTTTAGTAACTCTCGCATCGATAAAATCAGTCGAGAAACCAGAGAATATGAAATAAAGAAGCCAATCCTTCGTACGTTTAACCCCCCAAAACCCATTTGTTTACATTGTTGTATTTGTAATTTCATTTCGTGTCGAAGAAATAGATGTGAATTGCAACAACAACAAGACCTTTTTTTTGACGTTTTCTTTTAATCTCCTTAAAAATCTCTTTCATACGAGGAAACAAATTTCCAGGCAATTTTTGAAATTTCCTTTGAAAGTCCCTTTTCACACGAAGAAACAAGTTGCTGGAGATTTTTTTGACGTTTTGTTTTAATCTCCTTAAAAATCTCTTGTACCTTTTATACGAGGAAAAAAATCTCCAGGCAATTTTTGAAATTTCCTTTGAAAGTCTATTGGTTGAACACACCTAAGCCTAGATGTGAAAGGGAGTTTCAAAAAAATCTCCTCACATCCTCGACAGGGGAGATTTTGTTCGCCCCTCTTTCCTTCTGCCCTTCTCACCGTGAAACTAAAAGTTGCTGGCAACTCAGTTTCCTCGTGTGAAAGGGCACAAAGTCTATTGGTTGAACACACCCAAACCTGGATGTGAAAGGAAATGTCAAAAAATCTCCTCAAATCCTCGACCCGGGAGATTCTGTTCGCCCCTTTTTCCTCCTGCCCTTCTCACCAAGGAACTAAAAGTTGCTGGCAACTCAGTTTCCTCGTGTGAAAGGGCACTAAAAGCCTAGTACGCTGCTGATGCGAAACGAAATATTTAGTTGGTCTCCAATAAGACAACGAAATGCATAAGAAAACGAAGCGGAAAAATATTCATTGACAGTTGCACAAATTCAAAAAATTAAAACAAATGCAAATGCAAAAAAATCACAAGCATCCATGCCGTAATGAAAGAAATAACAAAAATAGCCACAAATAAACACAAATGTCATTTTTTCGCACACAATAAATGGTCTGGGTAATTATTGTGTGCGAAAAAAGAGTGTAGACTTCTCCAAATAATCTGCTACAATTATCAATTTCGCTCATCAAACTGCGTACTGCAGAACGAAAAGTAGAGTAGAACTAAATTTGTATGGCCTTTTCGATTGGCAATTCGGAAGAACTATCCGATCCGGAACACCAATAAAACAAACAGGCACATGCAGTTTGATTCTGAAGTTTTCGTATCCCTGTATTTGTGCAATTTCACATGCGGATGCCAAAAAAGCGGACTTGGCGGACACAAATATGAACGAGTATGGTAATTTTAAACAAAAAAATGTGAAAATAATATTCTAAACGGAAAATAATTGTTCTTAGAAACAGATAAATGTATGAAATTCACTTATTTTTAGCTTAAAATTTACTTTTTGCAATATTTGACAAGACTTTGACAACTATGTGTTTGAATGTGTGAGTAGTTCTGGTTTCGGTTCTGAAATGAAATCCAGAATCGTTTTCTGTTCTTTTCAGGAGAAGAACTGTCATTCTAAACGCCAATAGAACACTTTCAGAAGGGTTTACACGCATTCCGAACGCTTCTGGATTGCCAATCGAAAAGGCCATTAGTTTATGATTTTATTGTGTCATTTTTGTATGGGATTTTTCGTTTCGCATCAGCAGCGTACAAGGTTTAAGGTGTGTTCAACCAATAGACTTTAAAAGTAAATTTCAAAAATTGCCTGGAGATTTATGTTTCCTCGTGTGAAAGGTACAAGGGATTTTTAAAGAGATAGAAAACGTCAACAAAATCTCCAGCAACTTTTTTCTTCGTATGAAAGGGGACAATCCATCGATATCGTAGCCATTCTTCCAAAAAATCAATAGTGGAACGTACTATATTTTTTGAGGAAAAAATTTATTTCGATCTTAAAGTCACCCAATTGCCATTAAACACTCTTTTTCCGGAGCAGCAAACAAATTCTAAAAAATTCAGACTTCTTGGTTCAATAAACCGAATTAACAAATCTCTACTTTTTATATTTGTTGTTACTTGTCCTTTAAAAATATAACAAGTCGATTCGCCAGCTTCTTCAAATATATTTTAATAACTTGTCTTTATTTTCTACATTTCAATAAAAATTATACACATCGGTGATATGAATTAAAATTAAACAGAGCTCCTGCTCAAAAGTCAACTTTTCAAAGCAAGCGCTTCATTTTTGGTATGAATAAAACACTTGAGAAAATGCTTACCGATTGCGCATCTACTTGATGAATAATGATTTGTTTTACAGAAAAATACAGAAAAAAATTTTATTAATTTGTTTGTGAGATAACTACAAATTTTTATAGATCGAAAATTTGATCGTTCGCGAACTTTATTTATGTACATTAGGGTGGTCCTTAAATTGGACATTGTCTTGGATAGCCCTCATTTGATTCAAAACTTTGAAAAACAATTTCCCTAATTTTTCAGATTTTTATTTCACCCCTCTGGTCTCCCTTTTTTCACTTCAAGGTACAAATAATCAGGCGCGGATCCAGGATTTCGTTCAGGGGGGGGCAATTTTCGTGAGTTTCCAAAATCTTGATGAGGTCTACAGAAAATTTGAGTACACTTTATACCGCTCTACACGCCGCCGCCGGGTCACACAAAGCAATGTGAAATGATGAGTTCGAAATTTGAAGAAAGCAAATAAACTCTTTCATAACTGCCACAGTTCTCGCACAGAGGGTACTCTGAACTTTGTGAAATGAATTTTTGGGGTTTGTAGCTAAAGCATGGTGTTTTTACAGCGGTTTTGAGTTCCCTCTGGATCTGCGTAACTCTACAATTATGCTCGGAAAACATAATGGTACAGTGGTATGTTCCTATTCAGACACATGACGTTCGAATTCAAGCGAAATGTCCAGCCTCTTCTTTAGCTGGCAACCTAACCTAATTCTTGCTTGTAAAAGGCCATTTTCGACAACGTCATCAGCTAAAGTCACATGTTCTAAAACATCATTTGTGGTGCAATTCTGCAGTCAAAAATCGAATTGGAAACAAAAATATTGAGAAGCCGGAGAACGTGTTCATAAACGTCAAATGCGTTTGCAAGAATATTGAAAGACGTTGATAAAAAAGACTTTGTGTAAGAAAACCATTGCATTAATTTACAATATCTGTATTTTATTTGAACTGAAATTATAGATCGAAACCGAGATGAACCGTATCGTTTGCTCAGATGCCATCGTTCATCGATACAAAACCAAACTTTCAGACATTGAAATAAAACACAATGATTAAAGTGGAAAATACAAAGGAAATACCACTCTTTATTAAAACTTTCCGTCCGACCTTCTCGATTGTGACTAACTTTCGTTATACATATCATTAACAATATACTTAGCATTCGTTAAGTTTTAATATAAATATTTCGTATAAGGTCAAAGTATCGACTAAAGAGTTGCCAGACACATGTAGTTCGATACAATAGCAATATTTGCGTCGAAAAATGGCAATCATTTGACAATCGAATTGACGAAACAACTATCCTTTCCTTAGGTATAAAAGTTCCATCCAACTTCTCTTCGGCAATGACTGCTGTAGTCGTTTCCTGGTTTATCTCCAATCACCTTCGTTGGATTCGCACTTTTCGGTAGTTTAATAATATAGAACATAGAAGTTCCCAAAACACATCCATAAAAGTCACAAAATTCTCACATCAAAAACGTATCGTATGGCTTAAACAGATGTGCGGCACGTCAGCACGAACTTGAAACACATGTGCATACTCTTAAGGTGCGTATCCATTTCAGAGTAAAAAGGCGGTGAGCCGCTCTGAAGAAGTTCTCGAGAGTTAAACTCGAAAGTGGACACAGACACAGTCATGAAATAGATAAGCTCACCAGAGGGGAAGACAGATATCCGAGAGTCGCTCTCGAGAGTTTTCTAGTGAAGGTACTCCCTCAATGGAAACGCACATTTTAATATGTATCACAAAAAGAACTCTATCACCCATTTAGTATGACATTTTTTGGTATTTTTCAATAACTTTAATACACAAATGTAGTTTATTATTTTAATTTTAATGAAATATCTTTATCCTGCAGGTCCGAGCATTTGAAGCAAAATTAGAAATTTTTGAAGGTCATTACTCGTAAATCGACGTATTTTAAAGATTTAATTTTTTTTTAAATTAAAATCAACTTCAAGGTTGAAAATTTAGATGAGTACCCCTGTCGCCTCTCCCGATACATTTAAGTATAAAAAACCACTCACTAATTTGTAGAGTAGGGTTGGAGGTTGAGCAATACCTTTTTAAAACACTATTTTCCAAATTGTGAAATTTTTCGTTCAAAGCATATTGAAAAGTGAAAGTGAAATCGATTTGGGATTCAACCTGCTCCCTAGTATGAAATAAATTGACTTTTCTCACAAATTTGTATATAGTAGCCTGACATTGATCTTTTAATTAAAGACCTTAACTTTTAAGCACGGGATCAAAAGCCGAAGTTATAAGCTTTCCACTCAGTCCATTGAAGGCACTATTTGTGCATAGCGGAACTTTTCTTAACTTAACCTAGTCAGCCAGCGGCCAACGAACAACCACTCATTGCTGCAACGCTGCGCTGCCAAGAAAAATTTTTATAAACCTATAACGGAATTACTTTTCATTTTGATAAAATTTTATTAAAGTCATATTTTATGCTTAGTTCGTTCTTGCCCAGGGGGGGGCAATTGCACCCATTGCCCCCCCCCTGTATCCGCGCCTGCAAATAATGGAGTTAGGGTGATACTTATAACACGCGAAAAAAATCAGAACTTATAGATTAGATTCAGACGAAAAAAAAATCGTATCGGAGGGGGGATCTTTTTCCCCCCGTTCAGGCGGGAGGGGTAATTTTCTAAAAATTCGACCCAAAATATGAAAAAAATTATTAAAAAACAACGGGACCACTTACAATGGAATGCTATAGCTTTTTTTAAAGCCATGAATTCAGTCTCTAATATTTTTTTCAAACCAAGTTTTTATTGTAAACAGTTTTAAAAAAAAATAATTTTCAAAACCTAAAAACAAAAATAATAATTTTGTACGTTTGAAAATAATTTTTTTCAGAAACTATTTATAATAAAAACTTGATTTAAAAAACATATTGGAGACTGGATTCATGGCTTTGAAAAAAGATATAGCATGCCATTGTAAGTGGTCCCGTTGTTTTTTAATAATTTTTTTTTCTATTTTGGGTCAAATTTTTAGAAAATTTCCCCTCCTGCCTGAACGGGGGGAAATAGACCCCCCCTCCTATACGATTTTTTTTTCGTCTGAATCCAATCTATAAGTTCGGATTTTTTTTCGCGTGGTATGAGAATCACCCTAACTCCATTATTTGTACCTTGAAGTGAAAGAAGGGAGACCAGGGGGGTGAAATAAAAATCTGAAAAAATTAGGAAATTTTGTTTTATCTATTTAGAGTCATTTGATGCTTATCCAAGTTGGAATTTCAAAAAGCCCAATATAAGGACCACCCTAATGTACATATATGGTTTGTGAGAAGATCTACATATAAAGATTGATAAAGGTCCGTATTATATGATTTTCGAACGATATTTTAGGATCCTGAAAGAAACACAAACGATTGATTTCTAGCCTGCAACTGCAAGACTCATTGGGCGTATTCAGGAAAATGACATGTCACAGAGGGCTCAGTGTGAAAAACTGAGCAAGTGAATCCAATATTTTGTTTCCTCAGTTATTTGACAGCAACATTTCTGAGTAATCCTGTTCACGAGACTGAGATTGCTGAGGGCTCTGAGATCTCATTTTCCTGAACTCGCCTATTGTTCTTGATTAATTTATATACGGTATAGAAAAATTCAAAAACGCCGAGGAATTTCTTCATTCATGTTTTTTGATATAATTTTATTTGACAAATGCAACAAAATTCTCAAATGTCACTTGTCAATATTCCTTGATTTAGCAAAGAAAATACAATCCATGACCTGTCTGCGAGAGCGGGAAGGTACGTATGTATAGACATAATGCACATATTTATAATTTTTTCATTCGAAAATTGTTCGCAACTTGTTCGCATTTTGCTAAAATAAACTTTTGGGTGACTTTATCATCCGACAAAACCTGTCCAAACAATATCAAAACTTAAATTTAAATTGTTGGCACATGAATTTTATGGAAAGGGAAATAAGTTTTAAACAAATCCCAATCTATAATAGAACATGGATGAAATCTATTTTGACCATCTTCTTGTTTTTTTTTTTTTAATTTTTGTTACTAAAGCCCACGCTACTTTTTGCTTTGAGGCGCATCCATTCCATCATCAAGATGCAATCTTACAGAAATTTCTTGACATGATGAGCAGTTTTCAAGTAAATTTATAGTTGAAAAAATTGAAAAGCATTTTGGAAGATATAATAAACCCTTACTCTTTGTATTTTGTGTTGGATATTTGTGTAGGTGTGTTCCATTTGAGATTGGGATCGATATAATTAGCACCGATGATTGCGGTCGGTCGTTGATCGTTAGAAACATATGCCAACGACGACGACCGACGAAGCTAGATAGATGATGGCGATGGCGTGTCGTTAAGATTACACTAGAGATAAATCTATAAATGGAATGATCAGTGTCTGATTTTATGATTCGTTTAGCAAATTCTCAGAAATAAATTGTGTTTTTGTTTTAAGCTCCCTCAATTTCAATTTAACGATGTAATTACAATTTAATTTTAATAAAAAAAAAAATAACAAAATATAATAAATTTATCCATGTTTTTATTTTTTATTTTTTGTTTTGATGGGTCTGCGTGTTTTTAAATGCGTTTTTGATTAATTTGGCTATATAAATAATGTAGAAAGTTAAATTAAAAGCTTGTTGATTGGAAGAAATATTTTCTTTAAATTGCCCTAACATTGTCTTTTAAAGATTTTATTCTCTATAATTAAATTATATTTATATTTGTTAACCTTACAAGTCCCAAAATTGATTTTTTTATAATTATTCTTTTTTTTAAAACGCCTTTGTTAACTCTCGCTTTAATTTCTGTTTTTGTATCAAATAGATTTTAAAATCATCATTTTTTTAAAATAATGTCCTAAAATACAAAGTGTAGCCGGAAAAAATAGTAATTAAAAATTCACATGAATTTACGGTCCTAAAAATAAGGATTGCTCCTATAGGATCATTATCATACACCCAATAGGATAAGTTCGAATACATATGAACAGGAATATGTCATATTTCAAGACTACTTTTGAGTCATGACTGAAATTCAATGAGTGTGAAGGTGAGATCCGGCATTTTTTCTCGTTGGCACTCATTTAATTTCAGAAAAAGTCATGACTTTAAGGCTGTCGTGTAATACTAAACTATCAGATCTCTGGTGCAAACACAATAACATGCAAGTCCGCAGCTCATTTGCTGAAGGGTGTTTCTGTATAATCGAAGATTTCAGCACAAAATACATTGCCATTTTGGGCAGACAACTCTTAACTATTAATCCTTGTAATTAAATGAAAAATCCCATACAAAAACAACACAACATAATCACAAACGAAAAATAAAGTTCTACTTTTCGTTCTGCAGTACGCTGACAAGTGAAATTGAGCACATTATTTTGAGAAGTCTACACTCTTTTTTCACAAACAATAACCTTATTAAGCCTAGTACATACTTAGTCATGAAGTGAACAATCACCAGTGGAGAAAGTGATTTTTTGACACTGCTCACTGGTACAGACTTTTGAATGAGTCGTGAACTTTTGATATTTAAAACCACAATGCCTCCAATGAGGCATTTTTCTTTTGTTATCGAACTGTCAACTGTTCACCAAGAGTTCCCGTACATTTTGCACGGGAATTGCTCGTAAACGAAAACTCTCCACACTGCTTCACGAGCACGTTCACGGGTGAACAGAAATGCAAATTAAGTATGTATTCAAGTATGTACTAGGCTACCCAGACCATTAATTGTACGCGGAAAAATGACATTTTGTGTTTTTGTTTGGTTTTGGAAAACGATAAAATATGATTCGTTCTCTGGTGAAAAATTCAAACATTTTTGTTCCGATCGCAACATTTTTTTGAAATATACAAATACAATACGAATAAAGAATTTCCTTAAAATCACCTTTTTCTGGAGCAGTACAAAACTGTGAACATTTCTGATTTCTTAGGTGTTTTTGATGCCTCAGCATCAAACCATCCTTCAATAGAATTTGATAATGAATAGATTGACAGATGGATACGAACATTTTGTTGGTAAAGAAACTGGTTCCTCTTCGGCTCTTTTGGTCACTTATGGTGCAATGAAACAAAGCTATTTCATTTACTTTCCCGACGTTTCGACAGGGATTGCTGTCTTCTTCAGGGGATCTTTATTGAAACGATAAATCACAAACACAGTTGAACAAATTTGTACAAATAAATTTAAACAATTAAAATTGATTTGATTTTAGATAAGAAAACTTACGCATTAATTTAAAAAATGATTTTAAGTTAATTTTTATATAAAAACATTGAACTCTTTATAAATTAAAAAATATAAAAATACAATTAATTTGAAAATAAATTGAAAAAATGAAAAAAAGTTAGCACTTCTTCTAACGAAGATCAGTCTTTTATTGTAACAAAATTTAAAATTTCTTTGCCGTTACAAGAGAGCAGTACACTGCAGAGATGTTTTGCATGTCTTGCTTCCTGTTCATGTTGTTGCTATTCCTAAGGATGTGCAGAGTTTCGAGAGTGTACCTTTTGGCAAAATGTCTCTCTGTTTGCAGGATTTGTACCTCATCAAAATTTGGTTGATGGTTCGTTTGGACACAGTGATTTGCCAGTGCTGTCTTTGCGGAGCTTTTGTTATTGATGTCCGATTTATGGCCAGCCATCCTCTGTCGCAGGAACTGCTTAGTTGTACCCACATAGCAAAGGTTGCAATTTTCATCATCTTTTCCCTTACAGTTGATTTTGTAGACAACATCAGTTTTGTTCTCTTTCTCAGTTTTGGGCTTCAGTTTTGAAAAAAGCGAAGCAAGTGTGCAATGTGATTTGAAAGCTAATTTCACATTTTTGCAACTGTCGGTGACAACTTGTTTAAAATTTTCAGCCAATGTAGGAACATAAACTATGCTTTTATAGGCACAACAATCTGCTTCAATGTTGACTGGAATCTCAGAAATAGATTTATTTTTGTAGCGCTGTATTAAGCTCCTTATAAGTTCATAAGGGTAGCCATTATTTGCTAGGATCTGAGTAACTATATTCTCATTTTTTGAGTGAAACTTTTGGTCACTAAGCGTAAACACTTTTTTAACCAGATTAGTCGCGGTGTTGATCAAAATGTGTTTAGCCTGGTTAGACCGAAAATTTACTAATGTTCCTGATGCCGTTTCTTTCTGGTACCAATCGAAAGAAAGGTGATCTTTTTCACGATGGACTTTTACATCCAAAAAACCTATCGCATTTT
Source organism: Dasysyrphus tricinctus (assembly GCA_963921185.1). NCBI lineage: Eukaryota > Metazoa > Arthropoda > Insecta > Diptera > Syrphidae > Dasysyrphus > Dasysyrphus tricinctus. Next base: position 119,250,146 of record OY992533.1, on the reverse strand, counting down.
CTTTTTCTTTTTCCACGGTAAACTTTATTTTTTGATTGAAATTGTTGAAGGCCAACAGCAAATTTTCAATTTTACGGTGATCAACTACCGCGAATATGTCATCAACATATTTGAAGATCGCTTTTGGTTTTTCAATCCTTAGAAAACAGTCATCAAGAAGATCATCTAGTACCAAGTCCGCAATAGTAGGCGAAAGTGGGTTGCCCATTGGCATGCTCAGATGGATACGAACTTTATTTTGACGATTTACCATCTTATCCATCATAAGACAAATATTTAACTTACTCAAATTACTTTATTTTTCCCATCTCAACAAAAATTATTACCAAAAATAAATCACTTTACAAACTGAATGGATGCTTTATGGTGAATGATTCGTTTTAAATATCTTTGCATTTTATTTTTCCAATCTCACAAACGATTGATTCAGAAAAATAGTATTTAGTTTGTTGGTGAGAAAACTATAAATATTTAAAGATCGAAGATTTAATCGGTCGCGAACTGGATTTTTTTGAATCGTGAAAAGATCGATAAAGATTGATAGAGTTCCGTATTTTATAGCTCGCGAACGATATTTTACGAATCCTGTTCCTTTCATCACCAACTAAAAATTTCGTTTTGCTTCAGCAGCGTAATAGGCTTTAAGTATAATAAACGATTTTGCTTTCTCAACGCGAGGTGTAAGACAATAACTTGTGTAGAATGTTATTTTTCAAAACTCTGAAAATTCGTTTAATTTCACAAAAATGTTGTCCAACATTTTAACCTTCATTAAAGATAATTTTGAATTTTCAGACCACTGAAGTAATAATTTTTTAAAACATATCGGTCAACTGGTGATAATTTCGTAAAAAACTTGATTTTTCTTAACTGATGGTGGCCGCCCCAGTTTTTAACAAACTCGTCAAAGAGTGATTTCTGAAAAATGTTTGCATGGCGAATCATCTGAATTTTCCACTCAGTTGATTTCTATCAGGTCAACGTTTTTCAAAGATATCAGTTCCATGAAAAATTAGATTTTTATGTTTTTCTTTTTTCTAATTAAATTATATTCAAATTCTTCGAGCTACCCATATGTGTGCACCGTTCTAATAATATTGCTGGCTATTCCTGTTACCACTGCATCAAACGATTTAAAATCTTTTTCGAAGCTGAAATAAATCAAAAATTAGGTATACATACTGGCGAAGCGCAATGGAACATTATCATTGATATTAATTGAAGATCGAAGGGAACGGAAAATAGATTTAAGTAAAGCAGTAGGTAGTACCTCGTGGCATAATGGTTAGTGCGTTGGAGTGTCATGTCCAAGGTCTGGGTTTGATTCCCAAGCGCTGCCACCTTAAAAACAGAAATGTTTTTCCCGATGTACTACCTCTTGCGTGGAACTGACAAATCCTCCAAGAGTATACTTGTTATGAATTAGTGCTTCTCATATAGCCGTTCGGAATTGGCAAAACATTTTAGGTCCCCTCCATTCCTGCAACACAACGCCAAAGGAATGGTTGAGAGCTATAAGTCACTAGGCCCTGGTTCTTCATAAGCTGTTGCGCCACCAAATTTATTTTATTTTATAAAGTAGTAGGTAATTGACTATGTAGTACCTCGTGGCTTGATGGTTAGTGCGTAGGACTGTCATGCCGAAGGTGTGGGTTCGATTCCCAGCCGTGCCACCTAGAAACAGAAATGTTTTATTCGAGGTACTGCCTCTTGCGAGGAACTGACAAATCCTCCAAGAGTATACTTGTCATGAAAAAGTGCTTCTCGTTTAGCCGTTCGGACTCGGCAAAAAGCTGTAGGTCCCCTCCATTCCTGCCAACAAACACGCACACAGGAATGGTTGTGAGTTGTAAGTCACTAGGCCCTGGTTCTCCATGAGCTGTTGCGCCACCCAATTTATTTATTTATTTATTTAGGTAATTGACTATGACTAGTTTGCTCTTATCACATCCAGCACAAAAATCATTCTAGTAACCTTTTATTAATTTAATCAATTAAACAAAAAATTGTAAATGTAAAATTGTAATGATTTGTCCTGCCATTATAGTAAACAAATTTTGAAAATTATTTTGAAGAAATAAATCACTTGGAAACTCATCCACCTGATTGAAATCTTCGGGATCAGCATTTAACTTGAAAGTTTATTCTAGAACCATAATATTGCCTCAAAGAGTTTAAATGCTTTCAGAAAAGTGGCGATGCATTATGCCTTTTTCTTTTTTAGATCAGAATAGGGCTCTGAACAGAATCCGAACGTGTTGAACATCCTCTGAACCGAGCGTGTTATGAACGCTCTGAATTATTTTTAAACACACCTGATCAACTAGATGTTAGGATTTGACATTTCACCTTTCAAATGCTTGTGTTCATTTATTTGTGGGTGTTTTTCTTTTTTCATTCAGATTCAAAGAACAGAGCACGAGCATGTCGAACATGCTCTGAACTTTCTCCGAAGCGAGCGTGCTTTAAGAGCTCTGATATTATTTCATAAGACACACTCGAACACCAGCCCTTCTGTCAAATTGACGCTGCTCAGCATTTAACTCTGTCTGCTCAGTCATTTTATACTGAGGTCATAGAGTGCGCTCAGAACAAACGAAAAAAAAACACAAATTTTAACTGTTATACACTCTGAACTGAAAAATTATATATATATATGCATTTTTCACTTCAAAACAAATATGTATTATATATTTGTTTTGAAGTGAAAAATGCACATTTATCAAAAATTGTCAAGTTATCCGATAGAAGCTAATTGACTTTGAAGTGAAAAATGCACATAAATTTAAAAATTTTAAATCCTCTAATAGGTGGAACTGAACACAAATATTAAAAAATTCGTAGCTATAAATGCAATTTGAACCTACATTCTATAGCCTAAACTATAAATATAATTGTTGACTTCAACTCATATTTGAACTAACGCCCCTTTTTGTATTAAAGAAAAACTTTTCGACTTTTATTATGGGGTTTTCCATTGGTAAAATAAATCAATTTATTTTTGATTAAGATCAGTCAAAATCAGCTTTTTGACAGATCCAAATCAATTTTAACCTTCCATTGGGCTGAAAAATTAATTTATTTTTTGATTTAAAATCAATTTTGCAGATCTAAATTTTTCGGCAGATTTACCCCTCCCTGCACCAATACCAAAACAATTTTGAGCTGTCACATTCCTTATGTGGTTTTTGATGTGATTTTTACTTGCGATATACATAGGTACTATAGGGCAAGTTTTGGATTCGTGCAAAAAAAAAAAATTTAGATGACAATCAAACATGACATTACGATGATAGAGAACACGAAAAAAGTGGGTGGCACAATTCTGTCTGTCTGTCTGTCTGTCCGTACCTCAACCAACAGCCTAAACCACTGACGCGATTTTCTTCAAATTTTGAACTTAAGGTTTTTTTGTGACTCTCCAGAGGGGAAATTGAAATTTTTTTTTTTTAGCTCAAAAAATAACGGTACTTGCCATACAACCGTTAAGGAAAAGCTTATTTATCTCAAAAACGGTTCCAACGATTTTGATAAAAAAAAATCAGTGTATTATTGTAGATATGATGTACCTTTTGGTTAGAAAAAAATCACCAAAAACATTTATTAACGGTACCTGTCATATAACAGTTTTTTTGATTTTTGGTTTTCTCATTAACCGCTCATCCGATTTCAATAAATTTTTTTGTACAAAAGCTTTGTTAAAATATAAATAATACTGCATACCAAAATTTTTGAAAAAATAAATTTTGGATTTTTAAAAAAAATTCAAAATTTTTTTTTGAATAATAAATATTTCAAAAACAGGTTGATGAATTATTTTGAAATTTCAGTTTTAAATGTATATTAATATATACTCAAAATTGGAATACCAAAATTTTTTTTGAAAAATGTAACGAAAATTTTATATATAAAAAATTAATTTTTAAGAAAACGGCTCCAACGATTTTAATTTTTTTTTTTTTGCATATATTCATATTTTTTCAAGTAATCAAATGGCATACTTTTTTTTGAGCTCTAAATTATTTATCAGACTGTTTATACAATTATAAGAACGATTTAAATATGCTTTTTCTACTTTTTATATAATTACTTGAATATTTTTTAATGTTCTTAAGTCCCATACAACTTGAACATAAAAGCAAGTACGTGCGATCCAGTCGTGCATTTTATTTTTATTTCGGTTGTGAAAATTGTGCTCAAAATACGAAGAAAATAGTTTTTAATAGAAAAAGGAAGCTGTTTAATTAATTAATGAAGCTAATATTACTCTACCAAAAGTGGCTCAAGGGATGGAAATTGTTACGAATAATAAGATACACGTGAAATTACACAAATACATTGGCAAATTAAAATCAATTTGAAATCGCATTCCATTGGCAACGAAAAAAATCAATTTTTAGATCGAAATCTGAATTTACCAATGCGGAAAACCCCATTAAAATGGTTCACTGAGGTGTATGCGTACTATTTATCATAACTACAAAAACATTCAAATCGCTGAAAATGGAAGAGCAATAGTTACATTTTCTAATTTTAATTGATCAAAAACGTACATATAAAGATAATGTATGTGTATTAGGGTGGTCCTTAAATTGGACATTGCCATGGATAGCCCTCATTCGATTCAAAACATTGAAAAACAATTTCCCTAATTTTTTCAAATTTTTATTTCACCCCCCTGGTCTCCCTTTTTTCACTTCAAGGTGCAAACAATGGAGTTAGGGTTATTCTTATATCACGCGAAAAAAAATCAGAACTTATAGATTAGATTCAGACGAAAAAAAAATCGTACTGGTGGGGGGATCTATTTCCCCCCGTTGAGGCGGGAGGGGTAATTTTCTAAAAAATTGACCCAAAATAGAAAAAAATTATTAAAGAACAACGGGACCATTAACAATGGCATGCTATAGCTTTTTTTTAAAGCCATGAATCCAGTCTCTAATATGTTTTTTAAATCAAGTTTTTATTGTTAATAGTTTCTGAAAAAAATAATTTTCAAACTCAAAAGTAAAAATAAAAATAATAATTTTTTTCGTTTGAAAATTATTTTTTTCAGAAACTATTAACAATAAAAACTTGATTTTAAAAACATATTAAAGACTGGATTCATGGCTTTAAAAAAAGCTATAGCATGCCATTTTAAATGATCCCGTTGTTTTTTAATATTTTTTTTCTATTTTGGGTCAAATTTTTAGAAAATTTCCCCTCCCGCCTGAACAGGGGGAAATAGACCCCCCCTCCAGTACGATTTTTTTTTCGTCTGAATCTAATCTATAAGTTCTGATTTTTTTTCGCGTGATATAAGAATAACCCTAACTCCATTGTTTGCACCTTGAAGTGAAAAAAGGGAGACCAGGGGGGTGAAATAAAAATCTGAAAAAATTAGGAAAATTTGTTTTCTCTATTTAGAGTAATTTGATGCCTATCCAAGTTGGAATTTCAAAAAAACCCAATATAAGGACCACCCTAATGTGTATGTACATGTATTTTGTCGAAATGGTGATTAATTGATAAATTGTGGAAAAAGTTAGATGCTCAAAATAAAAATCTGTGTCTTAAAACCTCAAAACCTCTACATAATGTAGGTACATTATTAGGCTATTGAATATACCTTTTAATAAGGAACAATTAAACAACTCAATGCCGAAAATGCTACTAAATTCACCTTTGTGTTACTGAAAGAATGGTCACACTGGCCACTTTTCAATAATGTTTGGTGTAACTTGGAAAGTATGCCAAATTTTACAATTTTACACTTGAAATATTGTATTCAAAATTGGATTTATCATCACAAGGAAGGTATACAAAATTGTATAAGAAATAACAAAAAATAACAAAAAAAAATCAAAAATCTGAAGATTACTAATTTTGTTACTATGTATTTGGTTTTGTTTATTTAAAAAAAAAAATAGCACACAGGGATGTACAGATGTACACAGATGATTGAACATCTTTACTGAACGAATACCTAAGTACATAAAACCAACTTTGTTGGACATTATTATGTACATTTACATTCACTTTATCATCGTATAATGTAAAATTTAAATAAAACCCTGAATTTTTCTAACACGAAACCAATACTTTCCTTATTGCCTTCGACTTCCTAACAAGTAATCATGAGATAAAAAAAAACTTTCATCAACACATCTCTTTGGCCTAAATTCAAAAAATTACCATTATAACATCAAATATCCATTGAAAATTTATAAAAAAAAACCAATCCCCAGACCACCTTGCAATATAAATTTCAATAGTGAGTCAATTATTATGCTGCCATACTCTATCTATACCTGTCTTTAACATCAATCGATAAATAAAGCACAATTTTCTTTGCTGCGCATAATATTTTGTTTTGAATATTAACAAAAAACTCCTCTTTACAACATAAAACGCAAAAAAAAAGAAAGATTGAACGCATGTTAAACGACAAACATTTTTACAGCAACTTATGTAGATACTCGATACATACTTACATCCATGTACTATTCAAAAAGAGGGGTGTTGTAGGCCTTATTCAAATTACATGCTAACCTGGTGCTTCACTATAGATTATCCTAATAATAAAAAATCCGCCAACAAAAAGTCAATGAAAATTTATTGAAAAACCCCCCTCGCTAAGCTCTAAACCATCAATCAGATATGTGATTTGATATCTCGGCGCAATCAACAATTCGTAAAAAAGCCGGTAAAAGCCGACAACAACAATATCAACATTAACCACGATGTTTATCACCCGGTTCGGTTGCCTATTTTACACTCCACTTCAATACCTCTAAGAAGCAAACAGCCAGAAAGAACGGAAAAAAGTAATCAAAACAAAGTACGCGATAGTACGACAGGCACAACCTTCATCGCTAAAGCCCCCAAGCCCCAAGTATATACAAATATGTGTATTATTTGTGTCTCATAACTTTTTTTAGCATCATGTTGCTAAGTTTAGTATGCAACAAGTGAAATATTAAGCAAACCATCTCGTCGTATTCACATCTGAAATTCAGTTTCAATCGAAACGTCGCGCAGTGCAGATATAAAGCTATCTCTAGCTTCGTGCAACTAAAAATTTTTGAACTTTTTGGATAAATTTGCTTTCTTGCAACTCTTTAAGTGGAATTCATCTCAACATTTTTGTTTGCTGTTTTGTTTTGAGGAATGAACGTGTAGGACTTCAAGTGCGGGGTTATTATTATTTGTCTGTTTTTTTTTCGTTAAAAAAAAGAAGCTCCAAACCGGAAAGTCGTTGATGTTGCAAAACGGTTACAGTTTTTGTTCATAGTGTCTCTTATACCCCTCTTCAGTGGTGAAGTTAAAAAAAATATATTTACAAAAAATAAAAAGAATATCCAATACCTATCTGTCTGGATAACGTGAGAAAAGTATCTTAAATTCAATTTCCACAAGCGTTATTGGATACAAATTTAGCAAAGAAATTGTGTTTCGTTGGGGATTATTGCGTGGAAATAAATAACAAAGTAATCTTATTTTCGTTTTTGCCAAAAAGTTGATTTATTGTCGAGTAAGCAAGCAAGCAAAAAAAAAAATTAATAACTTTTGGCCCCTGGACAAAGTTTTTAATTCAAGAAAAGGTAGGTTTTTATGATTTTGTCCTGTAAATTAGGTTAAGATGTTTATGAGAAATATACATCACCGCATTAAGTCGTAAAAGATAATGAAGCGGGAACCAAAAAATCTGTTATTTCTTGTTCTAATTATGTTTGTATTTTGCAGTAGTTAAAAAAGAATAAAAAGATGATTAACAAAAAATACCAAAAGAACTTTTAGAAATATGCACTGAGTTTCCTCGTGGCTCTTCTTACCTACAGAAATAAGTTTACCAAAAATTTGTGTCTAATTAAGTTACTTCCCTAGGATATTGCGACGTCTGTTGGTTCTTTGTGAGAAAAGGGATTGTGATGGACCTTTTATGTATGTACCAAAACATTTTTGTATTCCTATCGTTGTTAGTGGACCTTGATAATTTATGGGCTAAGATAACTGTTTTGGGTTTTGTGTTCTATTAATGTTATGTTCGTAAGGACGACCAACCATAACAATAACCCGGTCTCTGTACGCGTTGGTTTGTCATTATTTAATAATAATCGAATGTATATCATGACCTTGACGAATAATGGTGGCTGGTGACCTAATAGCTTCGCGTGCCGGGTTTTGTAATAGACGGCTAGTTTAGTGTTTTATTGCTTTTAAGATTAAATATTTATATCAATTGTTTACGATTATGCGTGTTGATTATAAATTAGATATTAGTTTATTGTTTTTATTATTTTTTTTTGCGGGAAAAAATAGTGCTGGCAGAAAGTTTCCCATGAGACTAAATTTGCTTTTTATGATTAAATTTACTATAAAAAATTCTGGGCAATCAAAGATTTCTAAGAGTTGATAAAGTTTTTTTTTTTAAGGAAGTAATTGAAGAGCATTAGAACAGAGTGTATAAGTTTCCAGTGCAAAACTATTTTGAACTCATGAAATTATTTTAATGCAGATTATTTGGGTTAATTGATTCATTTTTTTTTTTTTTTTTCATTTGGGATACCATATCTAAGAAATAGAATTTTTGTATATTTTGTTTCACTGGCTTGCTTTGAAAAATATAAAGCCATAAACATTATATGTAACAAATTTATTTAGAATAAATATTAGGCTAAAACTACCCATAATCTTCCATAATTTTTATTTCAAACCAAACTAAAATTTATATTAAATCTGAACACACTTATTCAAAGCTTCATTTTTTTAATTTTATGTTGACAATATCAAAGTAGATGTGTAGGTTTGAAAATAAGCAATAAATAATTTCGGCAAAATGAAAAGGCAAATTATTTTTTTTTAAACGTCGCCATTTATTATTTATTTATTAAAGTATACAGTTAAAGAAAGCCAATGATCGAATGAACGTGCATTTATATTTTTAAATATTTTGTATAATAAAGGGTGATTTTTTAGCTGGTTTGGTTTTGGCAACACTGGTTTTGACAGCTGACGTGTGTTTAGTACCTTGTGTCACTGTCAAACAGCTTCAGTTTGGTTTGCAATTTAACCATGGATCGTCTTACAAATGAACAACGCTTGCAAATTATTGAATTTTACTATCAAAATTCGTGCTCGGTTCGAAATGTTCATCGCGCGCTGCTTCCATTTTATGGTCGGCATTCTCGACCTTCTGAGCAGTCTATTCGGAAGATTGTGACCAAATTTCGCACCAAATTTACTTTGTTGGACATTAAACCACCAACACGTTTACGTACTGTGCGTAGTGAAGAAAATATTGCGGCCGTATCAGCTAGTGTGACAGAAGACCGCGAAATGTCGATTCGGCGCCGTTCCCAGCAGTTAGGCCTTTGTTACAGCACTACCGAGCGATGATAACAAACTTTTTTTTGCCCGAAATGGAAGTTCTTGACTTGCATGATATGTGGTTTCAACAAGACGGTGCCACATGCCACACAGCACGCGAAACAATGGCGCAATTGCGAGGCGAGTTTGGTGAACAGTTAATTTCACGTTTCGGGCCGGTCAATTGGCCGCCTAGATCGTGCGATTTGACACCATTAGATTATTTTTTGTGGGGGTATGTCAAGGCTAATGTCTATAGGGACAAGCCCGCTTCGATTGACGCACTGGAAGCCAACATCCATGCATTCATTCGTGAGATACCAGCCGATATGTGTGAAAGAGTATGCCAAAATTGGACTCAGCGGATGGGCTACCTGAGACGCAGCCGCGGTCAACATTTGCATGAAATTATCTTTAAACATTAAATTGCAAGGTTCAAACTATCGATTCAAATAAATATTTCATTCATTTTTTCGAATTGTTTGTGTTTTTTTTTTTTAAAGTTCTAAACCTCTTAAAAAATCACCCGTTATTAATTTTTGTTGGGAAATTTTTCAAAGAAGTTAAAGTAGGTAACCTTTGACCTATTAAAATAAAAAAAAAGAATTTTCGTGCCATGATGGCTTGTATAGATTCTGGGGGTGTATTAATATTTATAACTCTTAACCAATTCCTGAGCGCGTGTCATCGACAGAAATAGGGGAACTAACAAGGCTAGGATTATAAGCAGTTTTCCGTATTGAACAGCAAATTGTGGACAAGTTGTGCTTATACCCAAAGTTGATAAATGTTTCCTCGTTAACCTGAATTATCTCAAACCTATTAGCATATCAAAATTCTTTCTAAAAAATATTGAGCGATTGATTGAATTCGATACCCATTTATGATATAAACTCACAAATTGCTTGTTGCAATTGTACGAACAATGGAAAATTGTCACCGCCATAAAAGAGTATACAGTGGTAGTTTTCATAGACTTGGAATACAAATCTGAAATCGCATCTGCATTGACATCTCTGAAGGTAGATAAGTTGCTCGTTGAATTAATTCTTTCAATGCTGATAAGCAGGATTATAAATTTGAAACTGCGCGGTTTTTCTACCAGAAGAATTGTTAAAAAAGGTATTCCACAAGGTTGTTTTCTTTCTCCCCTTCTTTATAACTTGGTATTAAACAAGCTGCTGATATGTCTGTAAGTAAAGAGCTACAGAATGGTTGATTTAGCTGAGCACCCCTGGGAAGATCGATATGGACTGATCGTTAACTCCCATTAAACAAATATTGTTTTGATTCCCTTTCCATATAAAAGATATTCAACTAATTTTATCATGAGCAGTTTCATATTGGGGTTTTATTTTAGATGAGATGCTAAACTGGAAACCTGTCATATATGGAAGAATCAAAAAGGCCACAGCAGCACTTTTCTCATGCAAAAAAATCAAACAACAGATTGGATCTTTATCTGCAAAGCACTTCAAGCCACAATATGTTCTCTACATTAAATGAAAAGTTTGTCTTCAATCAAGTGGAAAACTTCAATCGACTCCATCTGGTGCAGTGGAAATTTTATTCATCTGACATCCCTCGATATATTCTTAGCGAGCAAATGGCTGCCAGTACTTCCATTATTTGCTAAAAAAACGTGTCATTAAGGGAATAAAATTACCTATTTTAGCAAATACAGTAAATGTTAGCAAACCCATTCCTACATGTAAGCTTTACTATCAATGAACATGCTTTGGAGAAGACAAGCCTTTGGTGGAACAATATTACAACTTGTTGGGACACCTAACGTATTTTCAAAGAGTCTTTCAAAGCCTGAATGGAAGAATACGAATAAGAGACATAAGAAACAATTATGTATGCATTTACTGCACATGTTATTTTCTTTCCCAAAGATGTTGGAACAACGAAGAACGTCATTTATAAGGAACGAGTGTTCCTAGGTGTATGTGGCATCTCAATGTACCATTTTTGGTTGAAATGTGTAATTCCCAATTGCAAGCAACCACTTTTACCTGACCTAACCTAACCTACATAGGTGGCAGAGCCTGATAATCGATCGAGAAAAGTAAGTCGATCTTAAACAGGATACAAAGAGTTTTTTGATTATTCCCCCGACACGTTTTTTAATTTATTTTTTAGAACCAAAAATATCGAGTGCTAAGGGTTTTTTAAAACTTGAGACTATTAAAAAAATATATTTTATGCAAATATGACGGCAGCTACCATACAAATATTAAAAAAAAACGTTAAGGAAAATAACGGTCCCTACATTTCGATAAATTTTGTTCCACGCTTAAAAATTTGTACGGTCTGTGACTGCATATGAAACAGTTTTAGATCATACTTTTTTACTTTTTTATTTCGAATTTTCTCCCTATCGACTGAATGGATTTAAATCAAACTTCTTACACAAAAACTTCTAAATTTATTAAAATGTTTTTTAAACTATTTTTTTTAATTTAATTTTTAATATAATTAACTGCTTGTATTTATATAAGTGCTAGAAATTTACATACTAAAACTTTCCTTAAAAATAATATTAAATTTTTTTATATAAAATATACTTTCTTAAAAAAACCCTTCAAAAATTCATATTTGTTCAAGGAATTCGATGGCATTTTTTTGTTTGACCTCAAATAGTTTCAAAGAGATGTTTTAACAATTTAAATAACAAATCCCATGTTTTTAAAATATTTTTCCCTCTTAATATCAATAAATTTATGATTGCAGTTTCTAAAATTTAAGTCTTCTTGATCATACAAGCTACGTGTGACTAAGTCGTGCATTTATTTTAAATTCAATACACAAACTATGACTTTTTTCAAAATGACCGTAATATGGGTGATTCTCTACCAACTGTGATTCTTTTTTTTAATAAAGTATCTTTCGTAATTTAAAAAATTGTTACGTTTTGGGCGTGGTAACACCCTTCTTCAAACAATTTTTATAAAAAAATTTTATGCACAAGTTATTAGTTTGTTTGTTGTTTGTATCTATTTTAATGTTTTTTTTTGAAAATCTTTAGAAAGGCAGTTCAAAAATATATTAAAAAACTTATTTTACAGTTAAAAAGGTCACGAATGAGGATATAAATTCTTTTTTAAGAAATTTTCAAAAATTCAAACTTATTGAAAACAATAATTTGTTTGTTTTTGTGGTTTCATTTAGTCAGAGTATGAAGTCTGTTGAAGCATTTTGCTATTCTTGATTACTTGTTATTCTTGAGATTTCTATTTCCATTTTTGTCTTTAAAAATTATTTACTTTTGGTAGCCAGCTCTACTGAATTCCCTTTTCAATATGCTGGGTTATTAGGTACCTAGCTTTTATTGCACGAAATAATTTAGGTTGGACTCATCCAAGGTATTGCTACCGTTCTTATAAAGAATATTGGTTAAATTTCTATACAAATTTAAACGCCACGGTACTGACATCTATGGTACTGACATTAATGTAATGCCATTTCACTATGCTAATGGGAAAAATAACTTTGTGACACACTTTCTTCGAATGAAAATATATCACTCTTAAAGTACAAAAACGTACACAAAATAAAATGTCTGTTGTTAACTATACATAAATAGTATTTCTTTTAGAAAACCACCATACACATATCTTAAAACTAAAACAAAATGGCAGTTCAGCCGGTAATCTTTTGAATTCAAAAATAAAGCAAAGTCCTCGAACAACATTTATTCATGATTATTTTATTCAGCAATAAGTATTTTTTTCTAAATTTTTGCAAGATTTTGTCATGTAAATATTGCACTCAAACTTTTTTAAGCACAATATTTCTTTTCAAAGTAGTATTTTATTCGAAAATAGAATATTTAATTGGAAATACAAGAAACGTGCATGCCACGGTACTGACATTTAGACTACACTTTTCCAAGCCATGCGGAATATGTAGCAAATTTAGTCATGATCACAAATGTAGATTGTATAATAAATAGCCATTTACCCAATTCAAACCAGAAATATGTACATATAAAAATTTTACATTAAACAACAAAAAAAGCACTGGATACAAAAAACCACAGTTGGCACGGAATCCCCCATATATGTCATAAGGTAATGCAATAATATTTCAATACAATTCCCAACTTTTCCAACAACAAGAGTATAAATATTTCATCTCTTTTCCATTTTATTTTATAAAACAACCAAGAAAATTAAAATAAAGCCGAAATTGTGAAGTTAATCAAAAAAGCACCAGGGGTAATCATTTCCATTTGTATTCCTAGAATTGATTTGTTTTAATCAAAACAATAATCCATTGACCTTTCAGGACTTTTAACCTTCTTTCTTCATTTGAAATTTTTCATTTATTTTTGTGAAATTTTTTGATTAAATGGAAACAAAATCAAACGAAATGGTAATAATGAAATTTAAAGCTTTTTTTATGAAAATATGGTTCTTTTGTAATTTTCTGGGTTTTCAGAAAAAAATAATACTTTAATGAAACTTTTCATGGAACTATGTAAATGGAAAGAGAGAAATTTATGAACTCTATACCAGTAGAAAGGGAAGTTCAGTTTTCGTTTTGACAATCGAAGTTACTACTAGTTCACTCCTTTTACTCGAAATTTTCCATATTCAATACGAATGAAACAATAATTCCAAACTCCAATTGAAACAACATTGAGCCCTATTAATGATTCCATCATAATCAAAAATGTGCTACGAATTCCAAAAACTCCATCACAGAATCCTTGCGGAGTACATTCGAAGTCAAAACTATCTTAAGAATTTCAAAATTCGTGAAATTTGATATCACTAAATCCGAATGAAACGGAAATTATGTTGTCTTTCTCTATGACATGTTTTTCCTGTCGTAGCCACAAGGAAAATGGTTTATTTGCATATAAATTTAAGTATTTTTTGAAGAGTTTGGAATATGGGTAAACCTCCTTTAAAAAATATTTCAAAGATGCTATATTCCGTCGAAAATTATTGTCAGTCTTCTGAGCAATATTGATTGTAAAACATAAAAATGAGCCTTCGATTGTAGGTATGCACCCACATAATGGGTATTTTTAAATAGAGTCGGCTCCTTCTAAGTCGAATTTTCATGTTATATCAAAATTAGTTCGAGTTAGAGAGAGCTTTGGAAAAATTCGAGTAAGAGGGAAATACTTATAGTCTGGGAGCTGACCGTCAGATTACCTATCTCACCGCGGCTACGCAAAAATTGGATGCCAACTTATAGCTTAAGTGCAAACATTTACGAAACTACTAGTCGGACATGCCTTATCTGGTCGCTATGGTTAGAAAATGCACTTTCAGCTGGCATTTTCCACTAAATGTACCTATAATATTAGCAACTGCTATGAATGAAATGAAATGAAAGGTAAGACTGTCCTCTACACGATACCAATGAACAGACAGACTCTTTTTGGCTGTTGCGACGAGTCAGACCATTAAAAAAAAAAATGGTATTTTGACTTAGAGGCAGTTCGACTAAGAAGATGGTTTTTGTATGGAACATTGAGGGGAATGCAAAAATATAGTGAACAAATTCGAGTTAAAGGGAAATTCAACTTACTTAGAGGAGTCGACTGTACATTAAATGGATCCAGTTCTTTTGCACGCATGAAAGATTGAGAGTATTAGTCATTAGGCTCTCTGAGAAAAATTCCAATAGCTGCAAATGCAAATTTATTAATTTATTGTAAAAATCCTAAAACTACCAATAAACAACTTCAAGTAAAACAAAATGTTGGCAAGCCACAGTTATTTGCTCCTTTTTTTTCTTTTCGATTCACAATGATTTGACGTAGGATATCTGTGATTTCGAAGTAGTACCTCGTGGCATGATGGTTAATGCGTTGGACTGTCATGCCGAAGGTGTGAGTTCGATTCCCAGCCGTGTCACCTAAAACCAGAAGTGTTTTATCCGAGGTACTGGCTCTTGCGAGGAACTGACAAATCCTCCAAGAGTATACTTGTCATGAATAAGTGCTGCTCAATAAGCCGTTTGGACTCGGCAAAAAACTGTAGGTCCCTTCCATTCCTGCCAACAACACGCACACAGGAATGGTTGTGAGTTGTTGCCCTGGTTCTCCACGAGCTGTTGCGCCACCCAATTTATTTTTATCTGTAATTTTGAAATTGAGAGTTCACTCAATAGAGAGCGGTTATGCTTTTTTCGATTGCATTCGGATTCTGTGATTATGATTTATTATTATTTTACCGTAAACCCGGGCCCCAAGTCGAAAGAAGCTTTGTATGAGAAAACCCATGCAAAATGTTCCATCAAACTCTGAATTTTAAAAACTAGACAAATTTTAGTTTTGGTACAAATGTAGTCAACTGCATTCAAAATTTGGAACAAAACATTAAAATCGAAACCAAAAATTTCCAATTTTATACCCCTTAAGGGAAGTTAAAATAAGTCGAATTTTCCTTTGCGTATATAAGTTAGGAAATAACTGCCCTAAAATTTATTAACATTAATTACTACATGTGTACCAAAATTTAAATTTTTTATCAAATATTACCAAAGTTATAAAATTCAAAATAAGATTGTTCATTTTACATGTTTTTTTTCATATAAATTTTTGTTCGTCTTGGGGGCCGGGTTAACGGTAAAATAATGAGCTAAAATTTTACAGAAATTGTTTTTATTTATTTAAAAGAAACTAGGGGGCGCACTAACTAAAATTAAGCAATTACCTTTTTAAGGACCACCCTAATCTATATTTTAAAAAATTTCGCCACTATGTCATATAATCCGGTGGATGTTTGTAGCTCATAAGGTACATAGAGTGTGTAAATAAAAAAAAAAACTAATAATTTACTGGAAAAGCAGCACCCCCTTATTATGCGTAAAATAATGATGGTGTGAGATGGAATGTTGACCAGTATCCAGTAGATGTCCATAGAGTATTTCCACCGCTAAGAACTTTTAAGAAGCTTAAACCAAAATTAAGTTTTTTTTTTTCTACCAAAGAATGCTCTTGTAAATAGTAAAGAATGTACAAAAACAGCATTTTTCTATCGAATACCACTTCACAGCCTTAAATACTTATTTCCTTTGTAAAAATTTTGATTATTAGCTATGCTAACCACAAATCAAATGCCACTCATCAATAACACTCTATCATTACTTTAAATCTCAAAGCAATTACGTTTGATCTCATCGCACTTTTTCAAACAACACACTTTCATTCAAATCCTGCAACCCTTCAAACAAAAAACAATTAAATTTCCAATTATTTCAACTACTAAGCTACTTAAACAAACCTCATGTGGTTAAAAAACAACAATAAAAAATCGATAGTAACATCTAAAAAAAGAAAACAAAAAAATATTAAGTATACGCCACAGTTAACACGATTAATTATAATAATTTAGACGGTGTGGTGGCTGAATAGTCTTGTACTTTTGAACCTCTTATCTTACCAAAGACAACATTATTCAATCACTTAGAACAAATCCAGATAAAATATTGAATAAATATTTATTAATATGTTAATAGGCAAAACCATTTTGTTTGCCTCATAAGGCGTGATCGTAAATCATAAATTACTTTCGTGTAATAAATTAATAAATAAAAAAAAAATATCTTCGTTAAAGCAAGTCTTTTGCTTAATAGCCACAATTTTATGCTGCTATAAAGTTATTATTCGTTGAAAGAGGTTTGTGTGGTTTCTTCGATGCACTCAGATGACAGTTTGCCGTTCGTATGGCACAGCCTTTGTTCTCTAACAGTTCAAAAGAATGGAAAAGAATCTTTCTTAATTAAGTTCCTTTACGCATCTTCTGCTACCAATCGTATACACTTTATCTATGTATACATTATATCATATTGTTTTTTTTTAACAACAAGAGCAAAAGTAGAGATTCATCTCTGACCTTCTTGCTTGCACAGTTTTGAAAAAAGGTACGCATGAGTTTCTTAAAAGGTTGACTAACGATGTTATGAACTTTTGCAATCCCCTTTTGGATACATATATATGGAGGAAAGAGTGAGTATGTATGTATATATATATATATATAGCTTCTTTGTGAAAACATTATTGTTCCGGAAAATGAGTGTGCACCTTTATCCATGTCGCAGATGCTGACAGAAAAGTTAGAATTAGAAGTTAAATATTGATGAGCTGCTTATGAAATAAACTTACCTACTCATATGCATGAGTTCAGAAGTCAAAGGTTGACAACGGAATTCTACTGTAAATAGTGTTATATCTACCTCTGTAATTCTTGGAAATCCTTTTTCTGGCTAAGTTAATATTTATTTAATGTGTCAATGCAAAGGTTGTGTTTGAACTTTGGCTAAATCATTGTTATGAACTTGTTCTTTGTAGTTAATTATGGCTGCCTATTTAGCCTGTTTTATTAATTCAAATCTAGACCTTATAGTACAGTCAAATTTAACAAAAAATTGAAATTTCTTTTTTCATTTTCTTGTCAGTCAAATTCTTAAACTCAAAATAGTGCTTTTTTCAAGTAACTATTTTTTTCTTTTATTTTAAAGCAATTGATTTATTTTGAATATTGATTGTCAATATCTCTCAAGTCAAGCCAGTGGCCACAAACAATTTTATAAAATTTTCTAAACGTAAAATTCTATTTGTTTTTTTACATCATTTAGAATGGGCTCCTCTTATACAAAGCATCATTGCTTCGTTCTTTTTATTTCATCGAAAGTGCACCTTAAAGATTTTGACTATATCTTCAAAGTGGCTTAAATTTAAAAAATCATTCAGACTTAGTCAACAAATTTACAAAATTGAAGAGTAGAGTGTTGATAATTCTTACAAAAACTGCATTAGTTTCAGTTTGTTTCTTATTTCAGTTTAATGACTATCAATAATTTTGATACAGTTTTACCTACAAGAACCTTTAAGTAAATAAATACTTTTGAACTCGATTTAATTTTCAACTATTAGTCAAAGCTAAATTAGTCTTAAATGTTTTTTTTTGCTTGTTTATATTTCTGATGAAAAAACTTATTAGAAAAGTTCATGCGACAGGTTTGAATTTTATTCTTCAATTTGTATTCAATTTGCTTACATTCAGCAACTCTCTATTGGGCAGTGGCAATAATTATTTCTCCATCTTAGTGCCCAATATTCTCGGTGTGGTTTTTTTCGGTGGCCCTGATTACATTAGGACAAAGGGGTTTTTGTTTTGTTTTGGCAAAAAATTAATTAATTTTGTCGGTATGCTGTTTTGGTTGGTGACAAGGGAAACAATTTTGTTTTGATTGCACAGAAATCAAGCTCTGGCATGGAAGAAGATAAGGTTTGGTTAAGCTAGTAATCTTGAATGACTGGTTGAAGGCAGTTTCGAAAAATATTCTTAGTCATTGAAATGGGTAAATAAATTGCCAGACGCATAATATAATATATTGTCAGTAAGTAATCTCCAATGACTAGCAATATATAGCCAGTGTTTATTCGGCTTATATTGGTATTTATTAAGCCTTCGGGGGATTTTCGATAATATATTTATACATTTAACATGTTGTGAGTGGGTGCTTGAGGAGTTAATGCATTTAATTGAAAGTTAATATTGAACAAATTAAATACAAATTTAGCTAACAATTGAAGGAATTAAATTAAAATAATATTTAATTACCGGCTTCCAATTCTGAAGGGTTGCAGCCTGAGACACGGCAGGCTTTAATCCTCTAGGATCCTCACCACGCTGTTTCAGTCATTTAGACCAAGTTTTCTTTCCACGATAGCTTGGTCTTTAAACCGGAGGTTTTCGTTCTTTTAAACCTGCAAGCTGAAACTCAAGGACTTTAATGGCTGGATTGTCCATTAGCTCGATTTGGACCAGCCAACTGTAGTGGATCTGTTTTGATTTTCTGGAATTTAAATAATATTGACTTGAAAAATTGTAGATATGTAGGTACATAGTTAATGAACTTTTATGATACTACGAATGATATGGAAAAATCTTATCTTTATTACAACTTTTTCGAGAAAATTATTTTGCAAAACTTTAATACAAATAATAAAAGTTCTAAGGAAATAAATACATAAATTCCTTATAAACGACAACATTTTATCAAATTATTGGATTTATTATTTTGAAGGCAATAAATTCCTAGAATACAAAGTACTTTAATCATTCATTATTTGAATGTTATCAAAAAAAAGAAAAAATAATGTTAAATATGAATGAATGACAATATCATATAAGCTTTTGTATTTCCATGTGAGTTCCAAGAATTTACAATTTAAATATTTAGACGTGGTAATTGTTTTGTTAGTTTAACGAAGAGTTTACATTTTATTTGACATATTTTCACATATGATGCCGTGAGTGGTGAGTGCAAAAGTGGTGTAACCCATTTTTCAAAAATATCCAGAAATTAGGGAAAACATCTTTCCACTATTTTTTATGAGTTATTGCAGTCATTTTGGAGCTTTGAAACTCAAACTCAAAAATGCCATAGTAGCTGATATCTCCCTATACCATAACATTGCCTTCTCAAATATGGTGACGCGCTTAAAAGGTTTTTACTTGCGATTATAGGTACTATAAGGCAAGTTTTGGATTCGTGCAAAAAAAAAATTTTGAGATAACAATCAAACATGATATTACGATGATAGAGAACTCCAAAAAAGTGGGTGGCAAAATTCTGTCTGTCTGTCTGTCTGTCTGTCTGTCTGTCTGTCTGTCTGTCTGTTCGTCTACAGCCTAAGCGGCTCGATCGATTTTCTTCAAACTTGGTACATAGTGGTTTTTGGTGATTCTGCCGACACGTTTTTTTCATTTTTTTTTTAGAATCAAAAATAACGGTACCTGCCATACAATTTTTTTTAGCAATTTTACATAATCGTATTTTTCTCAAAATCGGCTCGACAACTTTTCTTAAAAAAAATTCAATAAATTTATTTTAAGAAAGGCTTTCTTTTGGTGGAATACCATTTTTCAAAAATGGTTATTAATGGTACCTCCCAAAGAACCATTTTTTTAATTTTTGATTTTCTTCAAAACGGTACGACTGATTTCAATTATTTTTTTATACAAAAGCTTCCAAAAAATATAAATAGTTTTGTGTATCAAAATTTTTGAAAAATATTTTTTGGATTTTTAAAAAATGTTTCAAAATTTTTTTTGGAAAATCAAATATTTCAAAATCGACATGACCGATTTGCTTGAAACTCGGTATTTAAGACTTTTTTAGTACTCTCTAAAATATTTTGAGAAAAAAATTTACATTTATGAAAAAATAACGGTACCTTCCTTACAAAAGTTAAAAAAACGCAAGAGAAAATATTTGTTTGCTTCAAAACGACTCCTACGATTTTGATTAAACTTTTTTGATATACTTAAATTAGTACGACCTACTACCAAAAATTATAAAATTTTACAGGTAGCAATTATTAGTAGTACCTGTCATAGAACGTATTTTTTTATTTTGAATTTTCTCGTTATCAGCTATACGGATTTAGATGATTTTTTTTATGTGCAAAATTCTGATAAGATCAAATAATATTGCATATCAAAATTTTCAAAAAAAAAGTTTTTGGATTTTTAAAAAAAGTTTCAAAAATATTTTTTGAAAATTCGATATCTCAAAAACGGGTTGACAATTTTTTTTCAAATTTTGTTTTTATATACACATAAATATATACTTTAAATTTGCATACCAAAATTTGTTCTTAAAAATGTTTTAAGAATTTTATATATAAAAGATTAATTTTTTTAAAAACCGCTCCAACGATTTTAAATTTTTTTTTTCCCATACAATCATATTCAATCAAGAATTAAGATGGCATTCTTTTTTTCCACATCAAACTGTCAAAAGAGTTGTTTTATCCAATTTAAAAGTCGTATTTCATGCTTCTCTACATTTTTCTCTTATAATTTCCATGTTTTTATATACAATTTTCTTAAGCCCCCAGTGTCTTGAACATAAGAGCAAGTACGTGCGACCCAGTCGTGCATTTTATTTTTATCCCATAGGGGCTTTCAAAACTAATTTGTTTTTTATCCGAAAGACCCACATTTTTTCCAATTCATATGAATCATTGTAGAAAAGGTGATGTTCACAAATAAGCTACTTTGGCACTTTTTAATTTGAGTTTCAAAGGTTCAAAAAAGTCTGCAATAACTCATAAAAAATATTGAAAAGGGGTTTTCACTAATTTCTGGATATTTTTGAACCCATAAACGGTACTTTCCAGCAGGACAAACCCACATCCAGACGGCATGCATAGTGAATGACTTGAAAGAGGAGCAAAATATCGAAGTGCTTCAATGAAAACCGTACTCAGCCTACAAAAACCTAATTGAAAATTTTTATGGATGTTTAGTGCAAATAGTTTATGATCCTGGCTATCAGTTAAAGGCCAGAAAATCAAAAATTTCAGCCATGAAATTTGCTTGGATCGAAATTTAGCTGTTTTAATTAAAAAAAAGTGGAAGTACCCACCACTAGAATAGCCCAATAAAATTTAAAAAAAAAACTTGTTTTACTTCCTTCCGTTAACTTTTACAATCAGTTTCATTACGTGTGTCTATATTTTCTTGAAATGAATTGTCATGCAGTTCTTATCAATGATTTTGTTGAAAATCGATTTCAATTTTAACCCAAAAAACAAACAAACAGACTAACAAGAAAGTGAGTTTATATTGAATAATTTTGAATGAACAACAACAACTTGTGTGTACCACCAAGTTTATAGGCTGTAGTTATAGCTATTTCACGAGAGCCACCTCGATCATCAGACTCCTTTAGTGGTGCTTAGTCTGGTTATGCTCGTATTAATTGAAAAACTCTTTGCCGTCATCTGGGAGCGAACCATGAACCTTGCAATTCAGAGGCCGATGCACTACACACCGCGCCACTGAAGCCACATGTTCTGCTCAATCCCAATGCAGGTTTCGTTGTTTATCAATTGCAACAGCGACTAGCATTTTTATTAACACACACAAGCTTGCCATTATTGTTCAGTCGGTTTCTTTCTTTTTTCCCCATGCACCGATTCGTATGCCAACAATTCGTTGGTCATACAAGGGGGAGGGGGGGATGAGTTGAAAGAGTTGACACTGGTCTAGAATTAATTTACAATTTTAAGTTGGGTCTTGTGTGTAAATGGAAATTCACAAACAAGTGCAGTTCATGCATGCATTATTTGAAGAAAATCGGTTCAGCCATTTGGACTCTAGTTCGATGTAAGGTGGACGTAAAGACGCAAATTTTAAAATGGAGTTATCATGTTTCTCCCAAACACCTCAGAATATAAATGAAAAGAATGCAAATTAATTCAAATAAGTGCAAAGAATCGAAATAATGCATTTTTTTCCAAAAGATAACAATCAATTAATGGCTGTTAAATGGATGGGCGAACAATGAGTGCAATCATTTCAATGTCAAATTAATGGTGTTTGCAGACTTTGAAATTGCCAATGATGAAAATTTTTAAGTTGAAGTCATAAAAGATTGCATTCACAAAAGATAGCATTCTTTAACATCTCTGTTGAAATCCCAAAAGTTTGCGTTTAATAGATTGTTGTAAATTGAATGGAAGAAATTATTGCAATCACTTCAATGCCAAACAAATGATGATTAAAGAATTTGAAGCCATATACCCCTATTACGGTTGTAAACTATCAATTTGATATTTGATAAACCTTGAAAATTTTTTTTCAAACTCAATTTATCAATAAACTGGTCAATAATTCTTTTATATTTTTTAATTTTCTTGTTATTAGCAACTGTCTGCATCATTCTCAATGATCAAAACTTTTATAAGATGCATTTTTAAACATTGAATTTTAAATTTATCAACTATCAAATTGATATTTGACAACCGTAATAGGGGTGATAGTCTCATAAATTAAGTTAATGAATGCAATTTTTTGATTCGATTCAATAAGTGATTTTTAATGATCACATTTTGAAAAGATTGCACTCTTTTACAATTTTGTTTATCGATCAGAACGTTAAAGTAGTCAAAAAAGTTTGGCACTTAATTGTACACTTGTACATGCCAATTCCAGCAGTGACTTTAATACTCACCAGCCTTGCAGAATGGCCTTTGAGATAAAAACATAACTTCATTTTCAGGTAAGGAGATGTTTAATTAAGAGAGTCCCCTTTAAATAATCAAATTTCAGGATTTTACATGTTTCCCTTCAAAATTCCAAAATAACAAAAGCAACATTTTTCCTTAAAAAAAAACTTTTGTAAGCATTTAAAAACAATGGACAACTGTATACGGGTCAGTTTTATTATGATTTCAATTAATTAATTCAAAGTCATAAAGGGTTGACTCAGACCAAAAAATACCACCACAAGCCATCTTTATGACATGGTTTACTTATTTTTTTTTATCGTTTCCCATTAATTTTATCAAATACCACTTAAGTGTTCTTGTTGAAAAGGCTTTTATTTTAATTACCATTTAAAGACTGTTTTTTTGTTTTTGTTTGTATTCAACACTTGACGTCATAACGTAAAAAAATGTAAAGATCTTATTTTAAAAATAGAACCGCAAAAAAAGCCTTTTTTTCTCTTCCGAAATAGCACGTTCATAAAACATGCTCTTTAATGCCACTATTCGACAGTAATTACTCTAATAGGAGCGTGCAACCATTTCCATCATCATTATTTGTAGACAAATAAAAACTGCAACATCTTGAGACATTAATAAATAAAACTTTGTCTTATATTGGCGGCCGGTGGCGTACTTATTTAGATAGTTTGAAAATTAATTCTAAAAATAAATACATATACAAAAAGTCATTTTATTTCATTTCAGTTGCTAATCCCATTTTTATTCTTTATATTAAATTCAGACGTCAAAGAAAAGAAGAAAAAGTCCCACCAAAATAAACTGAAAATTAAAAATTGCGTTTTGCGGAATACGAATAATAATTTTTGTATCAAAACAAAATAAAACACACATTTATTTGAATATCCCCCTCAAAAAAATAAACATCTTCAAAACGACCCTCTGTTTTCCTATAGTCTGTTTCGTTAATCATCAATGCCAAAGTGTTTGCAAAATAATAAAAATAATATTCTAAGTAGAAAGCTGTCAAAGTATAAGCTCTAAATGCACATGCATTTACCTTCATATACTATTCATTACATATGTGTCATGTCACACACATATCATACATCAAATTATACAAACAATACAATACAAAAAATATATCCTGTCCAATTTACAATGTTCAAGTTGTATGACATGAAAAGGGATTTTATTTTTCTGAGTGATTTGTTTATTGTGAAAAATATAGATACATACATTCTTGTTAGAAAAAGGTGCTTCCTCTGAGCACACGAGGACACGTGAAAACAGAAATATGTATAAAATGTTCAGTTTCACCTCAACACAATTTGAAATGAAAATATTGTTATCGGGATTGAAAGATTGTTGCTGTCAGCTCATGCATAGATCGTATTGTATGTTGTACAAGAAAGTTTACGGGTAGATACTATTTTTTTAGACTAGTCTTATACCATTTGAAATTATTGCTAAAATTGTTAAACATGTGTTTTAACTTAAGTTAAATGATTTCGAATAGAAAATAAACTTTACTGTCCAGCAAATTCAGAATGATTTTTCAATAGATTGTTTTAATCGTCATTTGCTTTGTGAATTAGACCAGTTTAAACCAAATGGAAAAATAAACCATAATATGCTTAACGAGCTTACCATGTGAAAATAATCGAATACTCGTAATTTATCTACAAAAGGTACACATTTTCTGTAACTTGTCTCGTAAAATGTCACTTTAAACCAGTTAGACGAATACAATGAATAGAACTAAAAGGTTACAAGCAGCATAATGCTACATTTCCACCTAGCGCTAATCTGAGATTTAATGAGATTAACCTTAAATCTCCTTTAAATCTCGTAGATTTACCATACAAATTTATCTCGTAAATCTTGAAGATTAGAAATTAATCTTGTTAAATCTCCCTAGGACAAATAGTTTTACAAATCGAACTAACCTACACGAATCAAACATTCTGTCTCATTCGCACTTCATAAGAAAAATTGGAACGCCATTTGCATTCTTGAAGGGGCTGTCAAATTTAATCTTTTTTAAATCTTTTTGTGCGGTAGAAACACCAAAAAGATTTATTAAATCTAATCTGAGACAAACCTTTGGTGGAAACATAGCATAAGAAAATCAATGAAAATCTTTATCTATCAATACAAATATCGGTTAATTTTATTCAGCTGCTTTGGTTCCACGTAATTAATAACAAACTAGCTTTCCTCGTTTTTGCTGTCTTATAAATTACAACAGTGTTTTTATTCGTTTAACTGGTATAAACAATAAACTGACAAAATACGCCACAAAAACGTATTGAAAATAAACTGTTCTTAAACAGCTTTTCTTTTTAAACATTTCTTTCTTATTCTTTGATTGGTATAAAAACTGGTCGAAAGTACATAATGGTCATTTTTTCCTAGTTTACGGAAAGCAAAAATAAAAAAAAAAAATAATTCAAACGTTGAAAATAATCCAGAAACGAAGATATTCTTGTTATTAATACTGTTAACTATTAATTCTCGTGTGCTTTCAATTGTCAATTTCATGTTGAATACCCGTAATGTTTATATCTGAGTTGAAGGAGCATTCTTGTTCCTTCCTATTTATCCGCGTGTTATTGACTCCCTGTCCCATCATAAATTACCACCTATACCTACCCATTATTATAGGTTACCAGTGCAAGGTTGAAATGCAACCTAGCAGCACAATTATAAATGGAAAACAAGCAAATATAAAAAAAAATAGATTACGTGACATCTATGAGTAAATTGGAAAATAAAATAGAAAAAGATGAGGAAAATAAAAAAAAAAAATGCCCTCCTTTCCAGCCACACTATATTTTTAGATTTTCAATTAATATCTCATAATAGTTGTATTTTTTTTTTATGAAATTGCAGATCCTTCCGGTAAACTGAACCAATCATGTCAACAACAACCTGTTCCCGTTTGCGTCCAATGATGTCCTCGACTAGTAGTAGCAATGGCAAATCCAATAACACAGATGCATCATTGACACTTACCGTTAGCTCACTACGCAATGGTGGTGGTGGTGGTGTTGGTGGTGGTGGCAGCAGCATAGGCTCAAGTGAGTCCTCAGATCCTCTAGAATCAGATTACAGTGAAGAAGATGCCGAAGTCGAAGAGGAAGATGCCGAAAATGAAGATGAAGAACAAACTGAAGATGAAGCTGACGATGATGCTGATGATGACGATGAAGAGGATGTCGATGATGGCAATGAGACAGACGAAGACAGCAGTGAGAGTAATACAGAAAGTAGCAGCGTAGAGACAGCTAAGGGCGTTCGACAGTATCATCTGGATGATTTTCAAATAATAAAAACAGTTGGTAAGTACTCGTTGTATGTATAGATTATAGTGAATGAAGCAATCGTCGAAAGATGAAAATGATGGGGACTGCGCGGGATTGACTCTGTTCATGACGAGTACAAAAATAATAATAATTGTTTTCGCTTTTGTTTATCGTTTTTCGAAAGATGAATCTATGGTGGGGAGAGCGTGTGTTTGTGATTTCCATGACCCAATTGAATGACGAGTCTATTTTTAGAGAGTTTTGAATTTATGTGGATGGAAAATTTGGAGGCAATATACTCAATTTTGTATGTGCTTGGTTTTTTGCTATATGTATAACTATATAACCAACAGGTGGGTGTAGGATGATAATCATTATTATTGGTTTTATTTGTAGATTGCTCGCAGTGGTTTGTTTTAGTTGAAATCTTCACATTTTTTTAACTATTAACGAATGGTTGAGTTAGCAAATATAATGAGATTGAGTGTGATTCGTACTCATTTTTTATTGTAAGTACCTACGTTAATAGCGATATCTTGACAATATTTGTCGTTCGTTTAATAAGTATTTCTTTATAACGTAAACCAAGAGTAATAGTATTATTATTATTATTATTATTTATAAATGCCATGGAAATTTTTTTATTCTTCCAAGCAATATTTATATAATTTCAATTCCTTTCACTTCTCAGTAACTATGTTAATGCAAAGCCCGTTCTTTTCTTCTTAAACAAAAATTCTTTGACGGACTAGGTGTTCGACAGATTAGACGTGTTCCAATTTTGAAGTTATATATTTTCAATGTAGAACCTCTCCCGAACTAATATGAAATTGGAGTCTCGGAACGATAAAAAATGTTAAGCTGTCGAAAGCTAATGTCAAAAATCAATCAAAAATATCTTTCCAAACTAAAAGCTAAAAACTTAGGTCTCATTTTAGAGAAAAATTTAAGCTGGAAACCTAACATACAAGAAAGAGTGAAAAACTCTACAGTGGTAAATTTCAAAAAATTTGCGAAAAGCCGTTGGTAGTAAATGGGGCATCTAACCACGCATTACCCACTGGCTGTACATTTTGGTAAATAGACTGATTGTAACTTACAGCGTGGCAGTATGGTGGATTGTCTTGGGTATAGTGATATATCGCGATAAACTAAGCAAAGCCCAAAGAACAGCATGTTTGTGTAATTAGATCAACTTCGGGCCTTCCTCTGCATTAGACACTCTACTCCATTTGACACCTCTCAATATTTTCAGCAAACAAACAGCTGCACGCACAGCCATTCGCCTCAAAGTTTCTTCACAATGAATCAATATTGAGATTGTTCACTCCGCTATTCTGAATTCATTCGGATCACTTCCAAATAACAGTCCCACTATTGAATTTCGATAAAAACTTTGAAGGTTACCATACTTTCCTGATCCACCTGGTAGGATGTGGAACTCCTAGAAGATCAATCAATTAACTTCTACACCGACGGATCGAAGACCAAAGATGGGATCGATGGAGTTATGTATGTACTCTGATAGACTTCTCATTCCGTCTAGCGATTAAAGCAGTACTTTCTTGGCTCAGAGAAAACGTGATATCAACCTCGGACTTCCGCATCTTTTCTGATAGTCAAACCACAATTAAGTATCTGGAGTCTGTCTCTATTAACTCTAGCCCTTAACTATCGAACATGTCTGTTGAAAAATCCGCAACAGAAAAATATTCACGTTTGTTCGGTGCCAGGTCATAGTAACATGCCAGGTAATTGTAAAGCTGATGAACTCGCTTGAAGTGGGACGTTACTACCCGTCCCACTTGAAAAGCTTAATATTGGTGTACCCATCGCTTCGTGTAAGCTTCTGCTTAAGCAAGATGCATTGAAGAGAACAAATAACGGGTGATTTTTTAGCTGGTTAGGTTTTGGCAACACTGGTTTTGACAGCTGACGTGTGTTTAGTACCTTGTGTCACTGTCAAACAGCTTCAGTTTGGTTTGCAATTTAACCATGGATCGTCTTACAAATGAACAACGCTTGCAAATTTTTGAATTTTACTATCAAAATTCGAGGCCGAGGATCCGCTTTTTTATCGAAAAATTGTGTTCAGCGATGAGGCTCATTTTTGGTTGAATGGGTACGTAAATAAGCATAATTGCCGCATTTGGAGTGAAGATCAGCCAGAAGCATTGCAACAGCTACCAATGCATCCCGAAAAAGCCACTGTTTGGTGCGGTTTATGGGCCGGCGGCATTATTGGGCCATATTTCTTCAAAGATGATGCGAATCGCAGCGTTACTGTCAATGGTGAACGCTATGGAGCGATGATAACAAACTTTTTTTTGCCCGAAATGGAAGTTCTTGATTTGCATGATATGTGGTTTCAACAAGACGGTGCCACATGCCACACAGCACGCGAAACAATGGCGCAATTGCGAGGCGAGTTTGGTGAACAGTTAATTTCACGTTTCGGGCCGGTCAATTGGCCGCCTAGATCGTGCGATTTGACACTATTAGATTATTTTTTGTGGGGGTATGTCAAGGCTAATGTCTATAGGGACAAGCCCGCTTCGATTGACGCACTGGAAGCCAACATCCATGCATTCATTCGTGAGATACCGGCCGATATGTGTGAAAGAGTATGCCAAAATTGGACTCAGCGGATGGGCTACCTGAGACGCAGCCGCGGTCAACATTTGCATGAAATTATCTTTAAACATTAAATTGCAAGGTTCAAACTATCGATTCAAATAAATATTTCATTCATTTTTTCGAATTTTTTGTGTTTTTTTTTTTTTTAAAGTTCTAAACCTCTTAAAAAATCACCCTATATAAGGTGGGAAAACATCACAGTACACATATCTAAGGTATTATCTTGCGCATGTTGTCCGAAATGAGAACTGTCAAAGAAAGAAAAGATGGCGGCCTTACGTGACCCCGTCTGCTGCATTACAACAACAACGAAGAAAACAAACACAAAAGCATAATTTAAATAACACTAAAAACCAGGAAGGAATGTTGTTGCATGACAAAATAATGTTAATAAACACTAAAAAGCTTGAAACAATTGTATTTGCTTATAAATAAGTAACAAATGAACACATAACACACCACAAATTTTGATGTTTAAAGAGTGGGGGTCACGGGATTCGCCATTTTCCACTGATTTTGATGGATGCGCAGAACTGAACAAAAATGAAAACGCTAATGATATTACCTTTAATATGTGTACTGTGGGAAAACATGACTTGTATGGCAACAAAACAAGTATGGCCAAACTTTGATTTAAAGTGCTCTAAGTGTTTAATATATCTAAGCAAACTACACATATCAGCTCAGCTGTAGGTGTAATAACAGGACACTGTTAAAAAGGCAGGCACACAGCGTGGCTTGACGTACTTTCAAACGATTTTTGCAGAATCTCACCTTCTCTGTCCTGCTCTTTCCTACAGACGTGGGCTTCACTTAAGAGATTACTTCTTTAACGATCCTATAGTGATCTGGCAAACACACATTAATTGTCTCACACACTTCGTCAGGAGCTCTAAGTGGTTCAACAAGCAAGGAAAGAGTTTTCAAGATTCTTTGGTATCACAACGGACTAACTTTGTTCTAAGTGTGTCAATATTAACTACTGAGAGCCGCTTATACCTAACATAACCTTTCCAAACAGTCAAAAGGAGAAGAGAGCTATATATTCCACTTAGTATATTTATTAATTTCGCTCTTTTTTTTCGTTCCTATACTTCATCAAATATCAGTTTCACATCCGTGGAGTGAACTTGCGATCACTTTTATATTTCAAAAGGAAAAGCTAACGAAACCTGACGAAAAAATAGCAAATCGCAGTTATGAGCGCTCATATGGTTTTCATAAATTCGTTAATTTTCATCTGACCTTTTCAGTGAGCTATCGATTGTTAACCTTAAGATACACCACAAAAGCTGAGTTTTAAGCATAGGTTGCGTTTTAAGGTTTCTTGATTTTCGTTAAATTTTGCGTACGGAAGTGTGAAGAGCCGCGCCCTCGAGGGCAACTCATGGAAATGGGTATTTAAGACATCTGCTTCCAATACCTTCCAAACCAAAGCGAACCATTCGTTGACAACAACGACAACAACAATTTTACAACACAATGTTATCCACGAAAACAACACGTTGTTAATATGGTTGCACCGTCACCGTCAATGAATGATGGGCATTATTTTGGGAGAGCCTTTAATAACGAAAAGTGGCTTTCTAATCTTTGAGTAAATTAAGAAGTCATCATTATTTTTTGTTTTTGTATTAACTACCTTTTAAATTCACAACAGAATACGATCAGAGTTTTTAAGTTTTCTGAGATATCACATCTTTCAATACGCTGCGCCGGTTTAACCAATTAAATTTGGTTAATTTTCACAACAAAATTCTTGGGTAGTATTAACCAAATTGTGTAAGCCATTTCCCATACAAAATTTGAAAGTTTGTATTAACCAAGTGATACATTTGACTAAATCGTAAACTTATATCTAGTGTTTTACGACGTTGCTGAATACCATTTTTATAGAATACATTGATGTATTTAGTACTTTTTGAGATTACCCCGGGACATACGTTTTGAATGTTTCATTTTTATAAGAATAATAAATGATGCCTACAAAAACTTGAAATGCTATATTTTCAATTCTTAAATCAGATCTAGTTTTTCTTAACATGCCGGCTCCATTGGGCAAAAACGGCGTCCAACTTCCCCAAAAACCCAATCCAATCAGTAATCTGATTTGTTTAGATGTGTTACTGCACGGACATGGATTTCTCATTGGTTCTTTACAAGAGCTCATGTTCAGAATTTTGGGTTTCAAATTTCCTAAATAAACATTTAAAAGAAAAAATCAAATCAATGCGTTATTAGTTTTCAAGTCAGTTAAAATTTAAATCATCCTAGATTGCCAGTAAGAAAATTAGTAAACTTTCCAGGAGAACACCCTGTATAAAATAAGATTCTTTAATGTAAGGTTGGAAGTCTGGACTTGCAATTATTTTTGATTAAGAATATTTTCACCCATAAAATTAAATACTGAAAAAAAAATTCCATGGTTATGAATCCATCAATCAATTATCTGAGTTCAATCAATTTGAATTTAATCAAAATATATTCCCACCATATCAATCCCCGTCAAAATATTCTCAACTCTGTACGGGCGGCTAAATATAATTTGATCAATCACATGAAACTTAATTGATTTGTTTTCCCAAAATGCAATTACATGGAGAATTATCATCAGAAGTATTATAATTGCAGATGAATATTCATTCATTCTAATGTAATTTCGTAAGCTTACACAGCTCTCTCTCTTTCTGTGGATAGTTTGTTGATGTTGACTTTGAAATCGGCGAACTTTGTTTGGCTTTAATTTTTTCACTGCCGCCATCACTTCAAAGTGATGGACCATTTATGATTAATGACAACACAACTAATATTATTCACCGTATTGCAATGACGATTCGCATTTACAATTAAATGCGTTATGTAATTTGCATAACAATGAAACTTTTGAGTATCATCATCTACGGTATACTGAATATAGATAGAAGCACTATGCACAGTCATCAATCAAGTGACCAAAGCAACGTCAACTCGAGCCTGGTAGAAAATGTAATTTATATTCAAGCCAGAGTAAAATTAAGTGAGAGCAAAATGATGGTGTTGACATTTTCGGTGACTTTATTTGTTGGAAATCTCTTTGTTTCACTATTTTGTGACGTTTTGTTTCTGTTATGATTTTTTTTTTTTAAACATTGACCTCAACTTGTGTTTTATAATTTGCGTAGTTATAGGTTAATTCATTCAATTTTTATGTGCAAATAACACCAAAGAGAGAAAGAAAAAAAATGAAATTGTGCTGTAATTGGTTAATAATGCCGCAAAATGTGGTTTTTATAATGATTTTTAATTATATAATTGAGAACAAGTGCTTTTAGCTGGCATTTTATATCCATTTTTTTATATGTATGCATGGAAGAGAATGTGAGTCATATTAGTTTTAACATGACTTTTAGTAAGATTTTGCTATATCATTTGATAATGCCCATCAATAATGCTAATAATGCGAATGTCAAAGTAAAGATCAGTATAACATTTATTTGTCAGGAATAAAGGTTAGTATTTAACCTCCATTAGGGATACAATTGTC
This sequence comes from Dasysyrphus tricinctus, assembly GCA_963921185.1. Lineage (NCBI taxonomy): Eukaryota > Metazoa > Arthropoda > Insecta > Diptera > Syrphidae > Dasysyrphus > Dasysyrphus tricinctus. Next base: position 119,217,334 of record OY992533.1, on the reverse strand, counting down.
TTCAAATGCGTATTTTGTAACCTTTACTTTAACTTGTTTTAAATTAAATAATAAATTCATTAATGTAAACTGCTTCAGTTGATATCATTAAAGGGGATTTAAAAAAAAATATTTGTTCCTTATTTCCCTATTTCCCATTTTTAACCAGCAACGAATACTTTCATTTCTAGAAATTTGATTGCGCAACGATAAAGTTTTGAGAACATTGAATTGAAAATAGATTAACTGCAGAATTGTAAAAGATTGCAATCTTTTGCGAATGCAATCTTAAATAACTTCAATTGCATTCTTTACATATTTTTTAAGAGTAGGTTAGGTTAGGTCATCTCACTTGGATCACTGTGGATCCATTGCGCTCCCCAGGATAAAAGTAGGTAGGTGTGAGGAGAGGATGGGTGTGATATTGAGGACAAGCTTAGGCATGGGATGCCTCCTTGAAACGTCCTGACTTCTGAGTGAGTTTCAGGATATTCTTTAGTGGCAAAGTAGAGATGTCACCCATTTCGTCGAAAAGTATTCTCCGAGGGCTTCTCTTCTAGTTCTGGACAGACTGGGCCATTCACAAAGGAAATTGGATGAGCCCTCTTCCACCTCTTCATCTTGACACCCTCTACAAAACTCAGATGGGCTTATACCTATTTAAATATTCAGCTTTTTTCTTAGAAATATTCGGCCATACATTTCTTGAAACCCGGCAAGTGTCAAGTTATGACCATCTTCAAGGAAATTCTGGTGGATTCTAATTTTTTCCTGCTCCAGTGGCATAAGTACCGAAGATTCGATTTGGCTTGGATCAAGAGATGAGCCGTTTTTGGCCAGTTCATCTGCCATTTTTTCCCGAGAATATCACGATGTCCTAGGACCCATCTCAGTTGAACAACGGTCTACCAGTTTGGACTTTATAGTGATGGAAGAAATAGCTTTAATTCTCTTCTGGCTATCTATGAAGATAGATATTGCTATTGACTACTTCATAAAAGGAATACACTGCAAAAGTTTGCTAGTTTTTTTATCTGTTTATAGGTGGGGTTTCCGAGTAGACACCAGACATTACCCCTTCGTCTATTTTGGAACCGTCAGTAAACACCAAAACATGATTTGCATTTGTGACCCTGTTTTCTTTCCAGAATTCCCAAGAAAGGATATCTGTCATCGCCATCACTTGGTTAAAATCTATGTGCGGTGTGACGAAGTCTGCAATGAATATGTCGGTAAATTTGATTATGGTTCTGTGGCCGTAGTGGCCCTTTTTCCAATTATTACACTATTTAAGTCTTAAAGTACTTTTGACCACCAGCTCTTTCGTAAACTGATCGCAAGCGGAGTTAGTGAAAGAAAAGTTTTTAGGGCTGCTGTAGGTATAGTTCTCATAGCACTGGTTGTGCCATAGGAATTCGACTAAAAAAAAATTAAGTCGCCATCCTTTGTTCCTTAGAAAGATTGCAATTTTTTGTCCCCATCAATTAATAACAATATTTTGGGACGTTATGCATTCTTTTTGCATGCTTTTGAAGTCTTTTGAAATCTTTTGCATTCTTTACATTTTTTGAATTCTTTGAAATTTGGCATTCCTTGAATTCTTTTGAAGTCTTTTGAATTCATTGCATTCTCTGGGGTTTTGCACTCCATAATACTCACGTGAGCTCTTAGAAAAATGATATGATAAATTTCCTAAAATGCCCTAGAAACAATATTTTGTGTGGATGTTATTTTAAACAAGCATGACGGCTTTCCCATGAACCAATGCGAAACATTTGTCAACCAAACGAATTCAAAAGACTTCCAAAAAATGCATGAAGTCCCAAAAGATTGCAGTCAGTTGATGGTGACAAAAAAAATGAAAAAAAAAATTCCAATCTTTTTAGAGAAAATAGAATGGTGACTGTATATTTTTCACATTCTTAAAAAAAAAATAAAGAATACAATATTTTTGTTGAATGCAATGAGAGATTGTTAAAGATTGCATTCACAAAGATTGCAACCTTTTACAACCCAGATTAACTGGTAACTTTGAAAGTCAACATTTATAATAATTGCTGATGCTCGTTTAAGGCAAATTAAGCTATAGTTTACAGTACCCGTGTGATAAAATATTTATGCAAATATTTTCGCATGTCAAAAATTATTAAGGTCAAATACAAAATTCCTTTTTGGATGATTGATTTACAGTTTCATGCAAGACAAAAACACCAATGTCATGGAATGTGATAAACAATGTACCGGTAATTATTTTGCATGCGAAAAAAATTTTGTTGGGTAAAATATATTTTTTGAATGGTTGGTTTACACTTCTGAAAAAAAAAAACATTCATTCATTTTAATTCATTATTTGCATGCAAATGCTTTTGTGTATCCAATTTCCAATTTTAGGCCTTTCATTTATTATTTAAGGGTAAATTAATGACTCAATGGGTGGCTTAGGCCAAGACAAATATTTTTCTTCTTGTATATTATACATGTATGGTGCACAGAATATACAATACTTTACAGTTCCCGTGCGAAAAAAATATACGCAAATATTTTCGCATGTCAAAAATTATTGAGGTGAAATACAAAATTATTTTTTTGCAGGATTGGTTTACCAGTTTCTTGTAATAAAAACCATTCTTGTCATGGAATGTCATGCAAAAGAATGGACCGGCAATTGTTTTGCATGCAAAAAAGTGTGGTGAATATATATATTTTTTCGATGGTCGGTTTACATTAAAAAAAAATATAATCACCTCAAGGCATTATTTACATGCAATTGGTTTCTCCATCCAAAAATAATTGTTTTCCATTTTTAGGCCTTTAATTTATTTTTAAGGGTAAATTAATGACTCAATGGGTGGCTTAGGCCAAGGCAAACTTTTTAAGCCTTGGATTCAATATGGTACACAAAATAGGTGGAAAATTGTTTTAAGAATTTTCTGCATACGGCCAAGTCCAGAATAGTCGATTGGCTCTTTTAACGAAAAGAGATTAAGAACAGCAGAAAAAATGGCTCACTACACGAAAACACTAAAATTTTAAATTTGACAGTATTGTTATCATCTGATAGCCAATTTTTTCTCCCTAAGTTGTCCAGAATCAATTAGGAACATTTTTGTTTTAACAATGATTCTGGAGTCTTTTCGTGTGATGTTGACACTAACTAATGCTATGTTTCCACCAAAGGATTTAGCTCTAATTTTGGTTGATGTTTCCACTGCACAAAATTATCTTATAGGACAGCACCATTCAAAATGCAAATGGTGTTTAATTTTTTGCTGTCAGCCCCGCAAACCAACCCATGGGTGACTAAATTTCCCAAAAAATAACTAAAGTGATTAGGTTCCCCCGAGTGATGCCAATTTATTTTCAGCTTGGAGGATTTAATTTAAAAGTTAAAAATTCATGACCCAAAACACCTTGTATATGAAAATGACGTGAATAATTTGTAGCAAGTAAAATCAAACATTTAGCTGCTCGTTGACTTTTATTACAAAAAAAACCCTTAAGAATAATTAAATCTACTTGAAAGTTGATTTTTCCAAAACCTTGTAGTATAATAATTTCGTGGAAAAGAACAATTATAAAAGCACAGAAAGAATAGCCATTTATGTTTAAGGGTCTTTTAAGCTTTCATATACCTTATCTAGGTTCACATTAAAATCACTAATTTTGGGGATGAGTTTTTTATTTTTTGTTAAAATAATTACCAAGTTCAATCATGAACATTTAAGTGGTCATTAATTTCGTTTAGGGGATTTTAATTTTGCTTTTTTTTTGTATTTGGATAAACATCATTAACTTATATCAACAGCATCTGCAAATTTCTTTTAAAAATTTAGACTCAAAAGATATCTTTTTGACCGCAATTTTAAGGGTTCAATAGACCTACTTCATTTAAAGTGCTTCAATTAATCTTATTATAGACATACGCATGAAGAAAACAATATCTTTAAGTAGTTCCATTAAAAAGTATTGCGTCTGGCAAAACTTGAGAGAAATTATTTATCTCAATTAAAAAAAAAAAAAAAAAGTACGCACCTACATATTTGTCTTTCAAGAAAATCAAGCAGAGATAGGCAAAGTAGTGCAGATGTACGCATGTTTTTATTTTGCAACATCAATATCCAAACATTGTGTTGTGGAAAGCATTTTTATTGAATTACACAACAAGATTCCATTAAACAAACAAAAATAAAAAAATAACCAAAAAAAAAAGAAGCCATACATCTCTCTCTTTCTCTGATGCAACATCATGCATTTTCGTCTTTTGTCTGACGTCATTTAAACTCTTTAACAAAACTGGCATTTTGTAATATTTTTAAAAATAAAACAAAAAACACAAACAGAAAAAAAATGACGTGCATACACAGCAAGACGCACAACATCGCACAAAACAACATAACATCGAGCACCCACTCATAATTTTCGTGATTATCAGCATCATCATCATAATATTCGAAGCAAATACTCTCGAATACACTCGCTCCTGAGCCACCAATGAAAGTGATGAATTATTTCATTTTGCACTCAATAAAAATAATTTTGTAAAAAAATAAAATATAATTAATGGGTTTTTTATTCTTTTTTTGTTTTGTTTTGTTAACATGCAAAACTGTGGCAGACATAGCGACGTTTATAAAAATGTCATTTATTCACAAAGAAATACAAAAAAAAAAAAAAACAAAAATTATTTTCGTGATTTAAAATAAGTATTGGGGGCAAGGAAACAAAGAGCTCTAATGATGAAGGAGGTGAGGATTTCGATTGTTACTTTGACTCTGAATATGAACGAGGACATCAAGATGAAGCCAAAAATATCTTTATATATCTAAACATAAATTCAAATAACCCAGTTCTGACAGTTAAAAAAGAGATACAAAAATACATATATTCTTTCAAGGGAGTAACCCAGGTGAAAGGAACGAACTTTCATCGACAAAACACGTTAAACATTGGTAGATGGGATGTGATGGTTTATACTCGTATGCAAGGAAGAACTTGTTTCTTTGTTTTATTTTTTTGTTTTGTTTATATTTTTGTTTTAAATAAACATCGTCATCATCATCATCATTATGGTGAATAAGATGCAGCCAGTGGGCTCAATATGGAGGTATTGTGGAGGTGGATTTTATTTTTAATAAAATTATCTCTCTCCAAAGAAATTCATATGACTTTTTGTTAAATGAAACATGCATCGATGACATTGATATAATGTGTAGCTAGTATCAGTTTTGAGAATTAGCAACAACAACAAGATTTATTAAAACATCAATTTGAGTGATCTCAGAAACAGAGGCGGGTTAGATGACTGTTTGTGATTGTTGTGTAGGATAGCAATTTGAATTCAAACACACTGATTGTGTCATGGTAGGTTTAAATGCAAATTTCAAGTCTTGCATTTATAGACGCTTAGAATGTAAAACTTCATAACTATACATTTTATAATATCTGAAATAATAGCATTCTTTCACTCCAATATGAGTAGGCATAGTTGATCCAATATTTCTACAATTTCTTGAACTCTTTCACATAATAATTGACAAAGATTCCAGAGTACCTAGATAGATATCTTTTTTCTGAGAATGTACTAAATGAGATGTAAGAGCGAATGAATACTTCACAGACCTAGGGTCTTGTTATGTAACAGCTACTTAAAGTTCATATCTACAAATATTTGCAGAAATACGTCGTTTTCTCAAAGCTATTTTATAGTATATGTATGTTTACTGTATCATCAACTTATTTTGCCAGACACCTACGTAGGGCTTTCGAATTTATTCTTCTCCTCTGGAATCTACTTTTGCAGTAATCAAATTTATATAGTTTCTTAGAAAATTCATAAATTTCTACGGAAATTTTTCCGTATTGTTCTAATAATAGGTTTTGAAGGAAAAAAATTATTTATCGGTTAAATTTGTAAATTTTTATTGATGAAATTACATAACCTCAAACATGTCGAAGCCGATTATTTATTATTAAATTTAAAAACTAACGATTTCTCAAGAAAGAGGGAAAAACAAAAATGAATTTTGAAGAGAAAGAAAGTACATACTTCAAAAAGCTTTTTTTTAAGCCCAAGCATAAGTACAAAAGAAAAATAGGGCTTTCACGCTTTTAAATTAGGTTAGAACATCTCAAAAGCCTGACGTCATGGTGCAATTCTAAAGTTGAATTCATATTTAAGGAATTTAAATAAAATCGAAAAAATACAGTTTGGTTGAAAGGTGGGAACAAAATTCAATTCTTCAGACCAGTGTCAGTCATAAAAAAAGACGAATTGCTCTTGTAATTGATCCATATGTTATTAATTAGGTACTCCACAAATTTTTGGTGAGTCACTAACAAATCTGCAGTAGCAACATGATGCAGTGAACGACCACAATATTAACAAAATGGTGGTTATCACTGTCACATTTAGTGTAAGTTTGTTCAATGATTAATATTACTGGTAAGTCCTCTAATGTGCTTGTTAACCAAAATTGTAGTCAATAAATACATAGTTTGAGTTGTTAATTATCGAAATCATTAATCAGCCAATGTTGGTTCATTAGCTCCATTTAATCAGAACCGGTGAAAAACCTTTTACAGATTTAACCCAGTGCTAACAAACTGGCCCAAAGTTTAAAAAAGAAAATCAAACAAAAACCTAAAATCGTAAAAATTCGAATAGGTTTCTCTTATAAAAAAAGTAAGTATTCGCCACAGTAAACAAATTTATAGTCATATACATCATATTGCGCAAGCTCTTTAAAATGAAAGTGTTAGTAATTAAAAATTGCTATTTAAGAGCTTCTCAAATATCACGTTACCACAAAAACATAACATTTTGTCATTTGACAAGTCAACAGACTTCTGAATCTGCTAGATGAGAAGTACTTATTCATGCGAGTATACTCTGGGAGAATTTGTCAGTTCCTCGCAAGTGGCCGTACCTCGGGAAAAAAATTTCTGTTTTTAGGTGGCAGTGGCTGGGAATCGAACCCACCCCTTCGACATAACAGCCCAACGCACTAACCGTTATGTACGGAGCCAACTAGAACATAAAAGCTTAACTTAAAAAATTAAATAAGAAAGGTATTCATGCAACGGTACAAAGTTGTTGTAATTGTAGTCAAGTTGTAAACTGCGTAAGATCTTTCTAATTTTCTATAAAAATTTTGACAGATTTATGAAATTTTAAACTTTACTACCATTACGATGGTATTACCCCGTTGTATAAATTCCATTAGAGTATTTTGGTTTTATTAAAATGACATGTATACGAGAGCGAGGGTGGATCAGTAAGTGCCTGATAATTCAAATAAAGAACACTTTTTTCAACAGTAAAACACTATTACTCAACATAAGTCGTCTTCCTCCTTCGCCCTTCATATAAGAAGTTTTCTAGAAACCGTCGAAATAGGCCTTGAGCTCTTCTTTGGCCCAAATCACATACTGCTGAGCTATTTCTTCATGTTTGGAAGCGAGAAATAATCGCTGAGAACTATATCCAAAGCGAAAAAACTCATTCCTTAATATTTTTTTGAAGTTTTCAAACGAGTTCGTTTGTTATCAAGTATGCAAAGTTTAAATCACTGCTCCATATCATATGCTTGTTGCATCTTTCAAGCTAGCGCACTTTCACTCGCCAATCGTTCAATATGAAACCGCGGATTTTATCGACTAACATCAATAGGGACCTCAATTCAACGACCGAACGTTCAGCTTCACTAGTTTTGCACCGAAATTCAAAAATTAGTGGTGAATGGTTCCAATCGATGGTGAAGAGTTTTCATAACATTTGCATATTTCTTGTTTGGATTGCGTGATGGTTTTTTGTCGTAAGAAATAATTTCATGAAATTCATTTTTTCCATTTTCATGAAAACATTTTTAGTCGTCTGTTTAAAATGGCTGCCACTATTTGGCAGATCTGTCGGAAAAGATGTCTCTTGATAAACAAAATGAAAATTATTTTGCTGTTTTGTGTAATCGGTAACAGTTGATTCCTGATAACTTCTTTGCATAACTATCAAGTAGTTATGTTCTTAAAATAATCATAAGGCCAGTCAGCAGAGGCAAAAAAGGTCTTGGAATCACTGCCAGGTTTCTACCATGATGCAAGCAGTAGGTACGTCTACAAAATTTGGAGTGGTATAAAGCAGTTCTACAAAATTTGCATTTTAGTTCACCCGTGAACGTGCACGTGAAGCTGTGTGGGGGTCTTTGTTTACAAGCAATTCCCATGCAAAACGTAGGTACGGGAACTCTTGGTGAACAGTTGACAGCTCGATTACAAGTCATTTGAGGCATTGTGGTTTTAGACACCAAACGTTCACAACACATTTGCAAGTCTGTACCAGTGAGAATTGTCAAAAAAACACTTTATTCACTGGCGAAGGCGATTATTGACTTCATGAGGAAGTATGTACTAGACTTAACTGTGAAAAACAATGCCTCGTAGAATAAAAATGTGTATTCAAAAGTTGTTGGATACTACGTGTTATATAACTTTGTTCAACTTTTTTTTTTTCCACAAAAGCAACCTTCAAGAAAATATAATGCAAAAACAATATAGCATACCTTAAGGTGCTTTCAGTAAATAAGTAAGTACATATAATTAAATTTCCTATGAAAAAAGTTTAATATATTTTTTGTACGATGATCCACTCCCAAATGACTGGGTTAAACGCGTTTTTCAAAACGGTGGCTAACGCTCAACACTTAGAAAAACCTCTGCCAACTGACTGACATAGCTAGTCTTGAAGATAACTTTTAAAGAAAGTTATTTTATTATTAGTACCTACAGTGGATGCCCTTTCGATTCATTTGTTTTCAATCTCAATCATAACTGGGTTTTTTGTGGGTCCTGACACCTAAACGCTGTCAAAATATTCGTGTTTTTTTGTCAATAAAATTTTTCAAGAAGCTTGATAGGTAGGTACTTACAGTGGAGCCTTGCATCATCCTGATACCTCTGACCACTTTCCACAAAGTCGGTTGTTTAATTTTGTGATACATAACTTCATTGTTAGAGGGACAAGTATTTAACAAAACCATTTTGACAAGTATAAAGTTATAAGATTATTCACTCGAGTCACTCAAGAAATGAAATAGTGTGTGCATTGTACAATAATTGTTATAAAAAAAAAACACTTGGATCAATAAAAAAACGTTGAAGGTCATAAGATAATTAGAAATTATTTTAATTATGTTATCATTGTAAGCATATAAAGTTGCTCGATGAAAATCCTTTAAAAATAATATGAAAAGAATTGGATCCAAATGGCTGCCCTGGGGAACTCCAGAATTTACTATAAAATGTTTGAATGACAGCCATTGAAATTCACAGAATTTGATCTGCCAAGCAATTGAAATTTTGACCAAGGTTGTCAGATTGGGCAATTTATCATAAATTGGCCATTTTTTCTGCATTTACGACAAAAATTTGAAAAAGTAGCCTAATTTGATATTTTTGTCTTATTATTTTTTAGAAAATTGTTCCATAAGTCCAACAATATTTAAATTCGTTCAGATTATAAAGATTAATCCTAAGAAATTATTATGAAAACAATAAGAATGTGGTATACATTCCAAAGAAAGAAATTTTAAAGGAGATTGGTCTAGTCGTTTTTGGGCTACATTTAGGGCATCGATTTTGGGCTACAAGAATTCTGAAATTGGGCTATACAAGTGCTATTTGACCTGGCAACCCTGCAAGTAACACTTAAAATCATTTTTTAAGGAAAACTTGATTCAAAAATTTGTTCTTTGTTGAATGCCTTAACGGAAACGAGCAGGTTACTTTAATAGACTCTCGTCAAAAAATTGGTCATGATAAAATGTTATGAATATCTCTAATAGCATAAATGGCATTGAAAAGCCATCTTTCCTTTAACCTTTTACCAATTCCTTTAACCTTTTACCAATTCAATTAACGTATACAATAAAAAACATTATGCTCTTAATAAATTCCCAAATCCTAAAAGGTTCAAAGAATTAAATGAACATTTTTGAATGCATTTAATATTTATAAATATCATCACAGTATATGTAAAATGTAATCAATACATTTTAAATTCACTAATAAACTTATATTCCACTAAAAAATTTTCATTCATGCAGTTATATTTTTTGATTATTTGATTAATAGTTCGTAAAGAAAAAAAAAGTTTAATTGATATAAAACCAACTGCCCCCTTGATTGCCAATTCAATTCAAGCCAAACAAACCCAATATCTACCATCGAACAAGCTCACAAGCTGAATAAAAATTTAAAAAATAAAATAAAATGAAGAAACAAAAATTGGAAACATAAATTCCAAGCCAGATGGATAGCATCTGGAAGAACATTACTAATGGCTTTGGCCGGGTGAACTACTTAAAGTGTGTGTTTATTGTGAATTGATTTTAAAAATGTTTATCTAGACCGTGAACAAAACTCATTTGTGGTATGAAAAAAAGAAGTTGATATAATTATTCATTATATTTTTTCTTCTGTTTTCGATTTTATTTTCAAAAAGAAAAAAACAAAATGGGTTCTCTATGATGATGGTTGGACTTGATGATGAGTTGACCATTTATATGATGAATCATATATAGAACTAGACAACATTGTTTATAAACAATCTACACATGCTTCCAAATGTAAAAAAAAAACAAAATTATCTAATGGATTTTGTTATTATAGAACAACAAAAACAATTACAAAAAAAAAATCTCTTTGAAAATTGAGGTCTTTAACACTTTCCAAATTTGTTTACTCAAAAAGTCACGTCTTTTTTAGACATGAAAATTTTAATGAAGCAATTTATACTTTTTTGAGAAAATAAGCTAAAATTTTAATACTTTTTTTTTCGTTTGAAATGAGCCACACTTTTGAAATGTTTGCACTAATATAGCTGATGCTAGCGTAAGTTTACTTATAAAAGCATTTCCCATTAACCCAAATTATATTGAGGTATACGATCGTTCTTTGAATAGATCCAGACCGGAACAGTTTTGAAAATATGTATATTCGAAGTGAAACTGTCACAGAAGAGATGGAAAAAATGAAGAAATATATAAAAAGTATTCATTCAATATAGTACAACCATAGTTAACGTCGGAAAGTAAAAGGTTTCCCAACTTTCCGACGTTTAGGATTGTTTTTTTAGGTTCCATGAATACCTTTATATTATTTCCTAAGGTAGAAGCAAAATATTTACTTAAATAACTTATTATAAGTAGGTAGTGGATATGTATGTATTTACGAGTACATATGTATGTATGTGCAAATATTTAATCAATCAGTCCCATGAAAAAACTTGAAATAGCTTTCAAATTGATATCTAGTTTCCGACTTGATTATAACAATTCAATTATCAAATTTGAAGTGTATATTTCCTCCGATATTCTCAGATAAGTGGGATTCAATGTACAACAATACAACACAAATTGTTTACAAAAACAAAATCTAAGATTTTAAAGATTTTGAAATTGAATTGAGATTAAAATTTGGCATAAAAAGTATTGTAGGCAAAAATAGAAGAGTAGTTTCTGTTGACGAAAATAAGCTTAAATCATCCATTTAACACTGAATGACTATTTCACACTGAATGACGATTTGCATTTGAGAGTTTCATTAAAAAACAAACAACTTTTGTCATTTAGTTAATCAGTGTGAAATGGCTTAGATAAAATAACTGTCACAACTAGCCTGTTTCTATAATACTTGCAGCTGTAGCATTTGCGTTTACCTGTGCTTTCACGTGGCTAAAAGCCGTAAAGCGTATTCGCAAGCTCCATATCGCGTATAAATATCTGATGCCTTTCTATATTGGCTTGCATGTCTAGAGTACATGTTTCATTATCGCCATTGAATCACTTTGGTTTGTGTGTAAGAGCTTCATACTTGAAATAATAAGGCTAACTCTCCACTAAATAATCTACTCCCTTCGACTTCCATAATCAGCTTTCAGTCCAAAGATATTTGTATGTAACTGTTTACCTACATATTTATTTTATGTATGAACAATTTGAATTGTTTACCTTAAGTTGGTGAAAAAAACCACTTGCACTTTGTTCTTATACCTAAGTAAGAAATATAAGTTCGGTACACTGATCTTGCTTTTTTCATTTGACAAATAATGACAATACTCAGTGTCAAAAACAACAGTCTGTCACTGTTATGTTTGAATTTTCATTTTAAGTTCTTAAGGCCCATTTGCTGATTTGCTACTTTTTCCTCAGCTTAAACTGTCATATAAGCGCTTATGTTCTACTTAAATATTTAAGTTTCGTATCAGCAAATGGGTCTAAGTGCCTTAAGGCTAGGACATACTCGCAAATTTCTGTCAGTTGCAAAAAATATAACGCATTAGTTTAAATGAGAATGAACGCACATGACACCATCAAATCCTACAAGGCTGCGATCACTTTTTTTAGTCGTTTTGACAGAAAATCGCAAGTGCGTTTCTATCCTAAGAGCTGAGAATAGCGAACTGCGAATGGTGGCGAGTTTTGACATTTCTTTCATATGAGTGGTCGCCGACAGAAAATTAGACCAGTAAAGTGCCTTTTACATGAGAATTGCGAATGCCAATAAATTTGTTTGGGCAATTCCAAGCACAAATATCAACAAATTCATATTTAAACTTTTCGGCAAAGTGAATAAACGATCCTTTCTACAATTTTAAAAAGAACAAAAATTAGTTTAAATTGTTAAACTAAGCATTTTAATATTTTCTACACGACCAAGGAGATATTTTCTTGGAACTGCCAAACACTTATTCGCAATCCACAACATCAGGATGCATTCCACAAATCTGCGAATGAAAAATTTGCTCGAATTAAAATTTTTTTTTGCACCCATTTTACTGGTTTATTTTTGTATGACAATTCGGCGACCACTCGTGTGAAAGAAATGTCAAAACTCACGACCATTCGCAATTCGCAGTTTGCTATTCGCAGCTCATATGAAAGACACTTAAAATGGCAGACTTGTGGAATGCGCCCTTGCGTTGTGGACTTTGAATGACTGTTTGACAGTTTGCAGAAAATATCTTGTTGGTCGTGTAGAAAATATAAAAATGCTTAATTTAACAATTTTAAGCTAATTTTAATTCGTGATTTCTTTTTAAAATCGTAGATAAGGCACTTAAGTGCTCTCTAGGCGAAATTGGAAGTGAACGTCTTATTATTTGCTCTATTGGGAAAGCATTGAACTCGTTCAAAAAACTGTTGTGGTTTCAATCAAATTTTAAATTTCAGCGATGAAAAAGTCCTAAAAAATGCTTTTTGTTATATCTACCATAGTTGGGTACATGGCACAGTGTATCTGTCCATCTACTTTACATCAAGCCACAGCCTTAACAGTATTTGATTCCAATCTTAAGCGAAAAAATTCGTAATGAATTATGCAGCTGAAGTGAAACGAAAATTCTCATACAAAAATTGACACAACGAAATCGTAAAGGAAAAATTTCGTAGTGAAGCCTGATTCACAATTCGACGAGAAAACGAGACGAGAGCATGACGTGATTCGCTGTCATCTTTTTCTAGTTATTAAATCGTTCCTCAATTCACAATACGTCGAGATTTTTTACATCGAAGACTGTTTTCTGCAAAAAAAAAAAATTAATATAAATTAAACAAAAAAAGTATCCAAGACAAGTTGTAGTACCTCGTGGCTTGATGGTTAGTGCGTAGGACTGTCATGCCGAAGGTGTGGGTTCGATTCCCAGTCGTGCCAACTAAAAACAGAAATGTTTTATTCGAGGTACTGCCTCTTGCGAGGAACTGACAAATCCTCCAAGAGCATACTTGTCATGAAAAAGTGCTTCTCATTTAGCCGTTCGGACTCGGCAAAAAACTGTAGGTCCCCTCCATTCCTGCCAACAAACACGCACACAGGAATGGTTGTGAGTTGTAAGTCACTAGGCCCTGGTTCTCCATGAGCTGTTGCGCCACCCAGTTTATTTATTTATCCAAGACAAGTTATCATATTTCTGCTTTAAAAAAATAATTCCGTTATGTAAATTACTTGTCAAAAAAGAAAATCGTCGTCCTGTCACGTCTTTTTTTCAAATTTTTATAATCCTTGGCGGGGCGTGACGACGAGAAACGCTTCATTGTGTATATCCTCGTATACTTCCATTGTTTGAAATTCGTTTGACAGCAACGACGAGATCTCGTCACGCTCACGTCTTGTTTCCTCGTCGCATTGTGAATCAGGTTTAGTATTCGTTATGTAGTACGCAGTTCAACAGCGAAATGGCAAAGAAACAGAAAATCCTAGCAGAAACTCGAACCAAGTCTCCACTTATTCTGTGTACACAATATTTGACAGCTTGTTTTATTTTGCGGTTGATTTTATTACCTATTTGAAAATATAAATGGAAGAAAATACCTTCGAAATTGATAAGATTCAGTTTAAGTAAACCTAGAACACAGACCACGCTATTTTTTGGACAACTTAAGGCAGCGTACTAGGCTTGATTTTTGTAATGTAGTACGTAGCTTGACAGTGAAATGTCATGAACAGAAAATCGTAGTTGATACTATAATCAAGTCTCCACTTATTTTTCGTACAAAAATTGACAGGACTTCGTACATCTTGCTATCATAAATAAAAAGTACAAAACGTGCAATTGTTTTTGGGACTCAGATATAAACTTATGCTAGGTTTCCACTTCTTGTCATTTACCAACTGACGATAGACACATTTTAGAGTCATTTCACAAAATAACAAATGGAAATACTTCAAATTGGTTGTCTTTGAACTGAAAACTACTGACAAAAGACAAGACATTTGAAAGACAAATGGAAAAAGCTCAATTGACAGACGAAATGTCACTTTGATTTTGACAGGCAAAGAAAAATTTTTTGGCAACGGTTTTTTAATTCCTTGTCAATGAAAGACACTAATTTGACAGCTGGATAGAATTCAATTTAAATATTGTACCTCCCAAAACTACGAATTTCTACGAATTTAGCCCAAAGTTCTGTCAAAGCTCTTATAAAAAAAAATAAAATGTATAGAAATTCGTAGTTTTGGGAGGTACACGAACAGACGATGATATTATATTTCTGACAAAAAAAAATAAAGAGAATCAGAAATTCAACTCTTAGGTGGACAAGGGAAATTGCCAAAATTCGATAATATTTGACATTTAAACCACAAATTCTATAGAAATAGACAAAAATAATTAATCTGCGCACTACTGCACACGTTTTGCATTGACGATGACTGAAAACTGTGAAAAATTGTTCCTTGACAATGAGTGTCAGTTCATAATAGACGCATCAAATGGAAATAGTTGTCAATGAACTGAAAAAAAAGAATTTGTCAAAATGTATTTGTTTTTGAAAAGACAAACGATTTTGTGTCAATTAAAGACACAAGCGAAAATAAACTGTCAATTTTGTCGTTCAAAGACAAAACCGTGATCTGTCAAACTGTATCAATTTAAAGACAAGTGGAAACACAGTATTTGAGGTATGTTTGAAACGGTTCAACTCGGGTTGTTTCAAGTCAGTTTGATTTGGTTTCAATTACTGAATTTTCACATTACTTTCTTGTCGTGCGTATTTGTACTTTTTTTAAATACAAATACTTCTACTTGGATTTTTTAAAATGACGTTTTTACTCATTTTCACTACAATGCAAAACTGTTTGAATTTTTCTGTTTTATTTTTCTTAAGGTAATACATATTTCACAATTTGTTCTGAATAAATGCTTTTATTCGGAATTATTATTTTTTTATTTTTACGACTGTTTCTTCTCGAAATTCACCTATTTTTTTGTTTAATCTTTGATATTGCATATAAATATTTCGATTGCATATGTCTATAAAAATAAACCATTTCAAAAATTCCTAAAATCAATAAAAATAAAATGAAAAATAAGTGTGAAATTCATCGCTTGTAAGAAATATAAAAACAATAATAATTAAAATTGTTCAGGAATATTCATACCAAACTTATTGTTGACTTTCGATCTGGCAAACATTTTCCAGATTCATTTTAGGTATTTTCGGTATAGCTTCAAAAGTTTGTTTAACTCTCAACAGGTATCAGGTCATTCTATAGGTAATCCTCCTTCCATTGACTTGAACGAAAACAAACTGGCTAACTGGGTTTCAGCATCAGCTACAATGTTTACATAATTGCATTCTATTGGGTGCAGTGCCGGGATCTGGTTTATTAGTCACATCACTGGCAGTGACTATACATCAAGGCCACCACCACACACCAACTATGTGTACTTTCCGTTTCCCCTTTTGTAACAGGTAGCCAATATCTACCTAAGCTTGCGCTAGTATTATATTGCAAAAAGCACTTTGCTTGCGAGTTCAGAAATGCAATTTGAATATTTGACGCCACAACCACGACAACGAACAGGCTTAGACATAATATTCTCTTATATAGGAGGTTTAGTTTTAGGCATTAAATGTTTGGACCTGCCGCTCTATGGTCACGATATACGTGTAAAGTTAGTTTTTTGGAAATATAGGTTCATTGGCTGCGAGGAGTGCGAATGTGAATGAAGTTAATTTTGTAACCATAGCATTGTGGACATAGGGAAATGGATATATACCAATTTGAATGGCCGACCTTGTAGATACTTTATATTGTTTCGACAGCAATTGGATTAGGTTTTATTTTTTTTATTGTCCAACGCGTGGCAAGAGTAGATAATAATAAATTGGATGGAATGTTGAACTGCAAGTGAACTTTTACATCGGGAAAGTTGTTACTTTGTTATATTTTATTGTCATAATAAATCAGATGGTTGATTGTTTTCCTTATTTGGACAGAATGAAATTCCAAATGTTTGGTGGCGACTTGTTTTTTTAATAATCTAACATCTAACTTATGCTACATTTCCACCTAGCGCTAATCTGAGATTAAATGAGATTAACCTTAAATCTCCTTTAAATCTCGTAGATTTACCATACAAATTTATTTCGTAAATCTTGAAGATTAGAAATTAATCTTGTTAAATCTTCCTAGGACAAATAGTTTTACAAATCGAACTAACCTATTTTTACATGGTGCTGAACGATTCATTCGAGACTCGCGTTCAGTTCTTCATTGTTTCACGCGTTCGCGTTCAGTTCTTCATTGTTTTACACAAATCAAACATTCTGTCTCATTTGCACTTCATAAGAAAAATTGGAACGCCATTTGTATTTTTTAAGGTGCTGTCAAATTTAATCTTTCTTAAATCTTTTTGTGCGGTGGAAACACCAAAAAGATTTATTAAATCTAATCTGAGATAAACCTTTGGTGGAAACATAGCATTACTTTTATAAATTTAACCGACCAAACAGAAATTTCCTGGGCAGAATTTGTCAGGAAGTGGAAATGCTTTACTCTCTCATGAGTGCTCTCCATCACTACGGAATTTTAATGTGTGGACTGTGGAAAAATAATAAGGCAGCAAATGATAGCAGTTTTGGTCAATATTTGGAACAATCTACAGAGTCAATATTTGCGCTTTGGTCTCAAGGGCTAGTTTAATATCCCAGCAAAGACAGTCAAGATTTGTGTGAAGCTTTTTTTGATATATTTGGAAAACTAGTACCTTCCTAATTTAGATTAGAGTTTGATTGTATGCTCATACAATTGTCATTTTCTACAGTCTTTCATTACACTCTAAAAAAAAGCATTGTTTTTAATTTTCTTCATTTTCTCAATTTATGAAAATTTTTTGCTTATAAGACAAGTTAGGTTCTGAGGTGTCAATCAATCTAAACACTACGATGAAGAAAGAGTAAAAAAAAAGATGTTTTTGATCACGTTCCACAGTGTGGTACTTAATAGAAAAAGCTGGCCATTAATCTATTTTCTCAAAGTGGCAACACTTTTCATAAAGCAATATTTCCAAGCAGCAAATAAAATTTGGTGACCATATTGTTTTTTTAATCGTTTTTCATCGCTACTTCCATACTTCTTAGAACGTAAATTATCACTTGAATAAAAAGCTACGTTTATTAATACTCATATTAAAAGTGCAGTAATTGTTTTTAATTAAATAATTTTGGAAGTTTTTCAATATGAAAACACAAGAATCATGTTTTTTAACATATTTTGTCATTAAAATTTTTAAACATTAACTAAAATTTAAACTCAAAACATACAAACATGCAGTTGATTTTTTTTTAAGATTAAAATTATAAATTAAAAGGGTTTTAATATATTTCTACACCCAATTTTATTTAAAAATAGCTGCAGAAAATTGCAGATGTGTACCCTGCCTAGAGCTTTATTTTGAATTAATAATTTTGTTTATTAAAAAGAAATACCTGCAAACCCTTTTATCTTGACCATATTTCACTAGACAACTGCAAATAGTTTGCCTAGACTCTACTCACCAAACTGAATGCCAATGAGTGTCAAGTTCAATGACACGGGGCTCCCGAGATATAGGGGCCCCCAAGGAACAGATTAAGAAATTTTGTATGAGATGCATACGACTCCCAACGTCAATTATTTATTATTTAAAACTAAACTAGGTATTCCCAATTTTTTAACATGTGTCTTTTTGATAGATTTCGTTCTCCATCCTAATCCTACCGACTAACACAACCACAACCACTTTTTTTTCTGATTCGAAAACGCACCAGTAGCCCAGGAAAATTAGACAAATAAGGAACAAATTCTGACAAAATGGAATTTTGAGGGAAAGCTTCGTTTTAACGACCTGCAAGAGCTTCATAGCCAGTTAAGTTGAAAAACTTATTATTCATTTATCAATAGACCTATCAACAAATTCACTTTAAGCTGGCTAGTTTCAAAGTTAAAGCATTTCAAGATTTGCCTTTTGATTTTGTATCGTAAAGGAATCCAAAAATTTTTTTGGGAAATATCTATAAAACACTTAGTTTCTTCGAAGATCTAGTTTATCATAAGATTTTACACAAAAAAAAATTTGTACACTTATTTTTAAAGCAGCAGACTTTCGGAAAAACGTGCACAAACGTTACAAAATTATTCAGCCTTATTTTGAGTTTCACGTGAACAACATTCCACGCGGAAAAATTTACATTTCACTTTTCGCCTATTGTCAGTTTCACCCGAAAAACAAAAATTCCCCTTTTTTGTGAGTACTCATTTAGGAACAAGGATAAAATGCTTCATGATTAAGAGCTTAAATTGTCATTCATTTTTTGACGGAGCAAGAAAAAAACAGTGTATTGGTGCCCTTTGCGCAAGTTTTTTTTTGTCTTTTTTTAGGCCAAGAGAAGTTCAGGCGAAATTCATAATAGCTTTTAAAACTCCGGGGGAACAAACATTTTTGGGTGAAATATTTTCCATGTGAAGCTCATAATAAGGCTGATTAGTAATTAGATTGTTGATATCTTTTCCACACTTGCACTGAAGCACACTGGGGCATTGAGCGTTTTTGCATGTTTTTCTCAAAATTTGTTGCTCATACGATTAAAGTGCCAAATCTTTCTTTTCTAAAATTTCATGAGCTAAAATTTAAATTTTTTGAAAAAAATTAACGGGTTTCGAGACTAAATTTATAAAAAAAACTGTATTTTGTCCTTTCAACTGTACAAAATCAAAAATCTAATTGAACTTATCTAATTTTCTGATGCAAGTTGATTTCGTAGGAAAAAAGGTTATACCTAAGGCTGTGCCCCTGTTAGGAAAAAGGGGGCCCCTAAAAAATGTTTGATACGGGGCCCCCAATGTGCTAGCTACGCCACTGCGCTAATTAGTCGGAAATTAGTTGTATTTTTTGGTGCTTTGCTTACTTGATATCAAGCGAAGAACTACAAAAAAAGAATATATTGCACGATTGAATTCAATTTTTCAAAACTAATAACCGACAAATTATCAAGCTATAAAATATTGAACTTTAGAAATTTTTACCACTTTTCGAAAAAAAAACAACATAGAAAACATAGAATGAAAAATTGGACATTTTCACAAATAATTAATGCCATTTTAGATTCGTGAGAGTTGCTTTTCTAACCAGATTTCAGGTTTGTAAGGCACCCAAAAAACATAGAAATCATTGCACGATCAAATTGAATTGGTCTCAAGTTTGTATTTGTACCGATTTTTGCAAAACATATAGAAAACATTTAAACGACAGTAAGTCGAGTATATCCATTGAGTTGAATAAAATAGGTTCAATGTTTGACCAACTTACGTCCAATTTGATACTGAGCAAATTAATTGTATTCTCTAGTCTAGTTAGCAAATCTTTCAAAAACGTGACTTGCTAGAGCAATTCTGAGGCCAGATACGAATTGACGGCATCAAAGACCATTAGAAAAGTATAATTTGCTAAACACAAAGTATATTGCTTACCAAAACTTTACAAATGCACGTTTTCTTTTCAACAAAATATCAAAGAAGGAAATTAATTTCTTACTTTATCAAACTTTTTCGTTACCTTATCATCAATGCTTAGTCATAATAAAGCCTTGAATCTGAAGAGTAAATTTCTGTGCTTCAGTACATCTCTTCTTAAAACCCAATTATAGCTATTCTATAATAAATTTGTTCCTAACCCAATTAAAACCATACAAAAAAAAACAAGAATTACCCTGAGGACTCAGATTTTGGAGAGTTTAAAAACAAAGTATCCCCATTGAACCTTAAGATCTTGAGATTTTATAAATAAAGCATTATTTTTTTTTCCTGGACTTTCCTTCACAACCTCAAATATATTATTCAATTTCAATCAATACAAAATTACACAACTGCACGTTTACAATATACTAGTGAGTCTGAGTATATATTCTATATCTATAGATTTTTACCCTGAAGTCAATTTTAAATTAAATTGCTATGAAAACACAATCATTTGAAAGCGAAAAAAAGCACCCGTCTGGTTCTGGATTTGATTGCAATTACGTAAGTCTAAGTAGCGTAATGTAATGTTATTATTTTGCGTGAATGCTTATTTTTTTTTCTTTGCGTCATTGCACTTCTAGTGGGAAATATCCTTGGTATAAAAATTAAAATTAAGTGTACGATTGGGTTGTTCGTAATTACTCCAATCGATGACAGTTTTTTATTTGATGAGTTCGATACCGTTTCGTTATTCGAGTCAAGCTTCTTAATAACAAAACTTATGAACTTTTTTGAATATTTTCTATTCTCTAATTGCAATGTCCTCTGTGTTTAATGTCGATCACCATGTCTCAATTTTTTTTTTTTAATCAAGCGTATCACAGCTCTGATAAAAATTAAGAAAAGTGGGGGCCACGTTTGGCTTCGTTGTGGAGTACCTGATTATACAGCCAACAATAATTAAAACAATTCTATGCATGTAAAATTGCGCTGCACTTGCTTAATGTATATCGACACTTGAAGAAACCACGGCTAAAGATACATTTCTGAAGAATCAATATTTTTGTTTTTATTTTCTCCACCATTAATAAGCCATAATGTTTGTTTAAAACTTGTGGTTTATTTTTTTACGAATACTTAACTTGCGCTTTTATAGTAACTTTATTATTGCAAGTATTAAATCAGTAATCTATCTATTTTGTAAACAATGCCATGCATCTCTTGTTTTTTTATACGCATTAACGTATTTAATTCACGTAAATGTCAGAATTAATAATCAAATTGTGACTTGTTTATTGTTGTTTTTGTTAAACTCTGTGGTTTTGTTGTGAGATCACCTATAAATCCACCAGCATCATGAAAGTGAAAATATTAAATCTATGATGCTCAACTAAAAGTAGGTACGCAGTGTAATTATTCTACAAAAAGTTTATTTACAAAATAATCTTTTACATTTTCATGTAAAATATAATTAAAATAATAAACTCAAACATAAGCTAGGTACTCTAGAGAGTTTTGAGTTCAAGGGAAGCCAAATATTTTGATTTTGAAATATTGATTACATCAATAAATTTTCGCGTTTAAATAAAAACATAAAACCGCATACAGTACACATGTAAGCAATTGCAATGAGAGTGAGACGTTATAAAATGTTTAACCACAAGATGCAACCCACGTAAAGGTGCCATAAATTGTTGTTGATATATCTCGATGTGCAATTTTTGTTTTTATTTAATTTTGGCATTTATTTGGAATTAATCGTATAGTAAATCACGGAAGAAAATATTTTTTTTTATTTTTGTTTCTCTGTCTGTGTCTGCGTATATGATTCAATGAACTTTTTTTGGATAATCATATCAGATAACAAATTATTGCTTTTGTTTTAACCTTGGATATTTGGACGCTTTATTGGTTTCAACTTCTTTTTATTTTTTGCTCAGAAATAAAATAAAATCACTTCCTTTGTACGCATTTAAAATTTTTAATTAATTATGATGGTAATTTGGGTAAACATGTTTCGGAAGCAAAATTTAAAAATGACAACACAACACTACAACGCCCCCATAGTATATAGAGTTTATAAAATACAAAATTATTTTAGTTTTTTTCCTCAGACGTGCGTACCATCTGAGCACACTTTATGTGAAAATATCGTAAATTTAGACGTTTATTAAAACTAGAAACATTGTTGCTGTTTTATTTATTTTTTTTTTTTTATTTTGAGAAAACAAAAATTTATTACAAAAACGAAAAAATATATATCTCAATAATTAATATAATATGTGAATGTTTGGAAGGAACCATCATGTCTCTTGCAGGGTAGACATATTTTGTAATAATATTATACATATTTTAAAATAAATATTTGCAAAAAAATAGTTTGAAATTAAATTGATAGTTGTTTATAAAGAATCACTTGTGGTGAAAAACAACAACTATTGAAAATTATAGAAGGCGTTCTATATCTATAAAGTTTTTCTTTTTTTATTTAATTATTTTATATCAGACTTGTCAAATTAATAAAAGACAAATGTTTGTTTTCCATATTAATTTAATTTCTGTGGTAGGTATAGGTACTTAAGCAAAGTCCGATTTGTCACTTTTTCCAGGAAACGTTCTTCAATGTTTATGGGCTAAAATATTGAATCTAATTTCTCATCCTCAAAATTTATATTCAAGAGACATAATACTAGATTTTTAAAGTAAATCTTGGAATATTTATTATGAAAACTAGGTGTTTTTAAACACATTATGTGTTATACTACAAAATTACTCAATCTCTCTAGTCATTGGCCCTGAGTAATAGATCCGAATCTAGACTAATGTCGACTTTAGCAAGGACATCCGTAATAAATAAATAAATAGAAATAAAAGACAAATTCACCACTAAATGCTAAGATTAAAATGATCTAATCTAAGCATTTAGAATTGAAATATATATTTTATTTCTACGAATTTTTTTTGTTAAAGTAAACTTTATTTTTTTTTATTAAAGTAGACTTTTGATACGTCAGTTTGTACGGATTAATTATGGCTGTTACTGTAGACCATAACTATTTTAGTTTTATTGAATAATTTTGAATGAACAACAACAACTTATGTGTGCTACCACCAAGTTTATAGGCTTGAGTTATAGCTATTTCACGAGAGCCACCTCGATCATCAGACTCCTTTAGTGGTGCTTAGTCTGGTTATGCTCGTATTAATTGAAAAACTCTTTGCCGTCATATGGGAGCGAACCATGAACCTTGCGATTCAGAGGCCGATGCACTACACACCGCGCCACTGAAGCCACATGGTAAGCTCTATCCCAATGCAGGTTTCGTTGTTTATCAATTGCAACAGCGACTAGCATTTTGATTAAAACACACAAGCTTGTTATTGTTCAGTCGGTTTCTTTCTTTTTTCCCCATGCACCGATTCGTATGCCAACAATTCGTTGGCCATACAAGGGGGGGGATGAGTTGAAAGAGTTGACACTGGTCAAGAATTAATTTACAATTTAAGTTGGGTCTTGTGTGTAAATGGAAATTCACACACAAGTGCAGTGCATGCTGCGCATTATCCATCAATGTTACCATCAATTATTGATGTATAATGCGCAGCATGCACTGCACTTGTGTGTGAACTTCCATTTATACAAAGACCCAACTTAAATTTGAGTTTTAAATTTTTGGACTTTTCAAATCCAAATCTGGGAGTATTTTGATACCATAATAAAGCTTGAATAATAACTTTTGTTGACAAAAAAATAGTTCTTGCCCAGCATTCCACATAAAATAATTTGGAGTTGTTCAACCATCAGTTAAATCGAACAATGATCATTGTAGAAATGAAATTGATTTTATGTGGTCCTTTGGGACAGTGAACATTTGTTTGACAAAAATGACAAATTTAGTTATAAGTTTATATTGAAAATATTGACTAATTTTGCTACATATGTTAAACATCTCAAAATCTAAAATTAAAATATTTAATGATGCTATGATTGATTGATAATACTAATAACTGGTCTCAAAGTTGTTTCTTTAATAGGCACAGATCCAATCCAATCGTCAGATCAATTAGCTTTAATGGTTATAGGTTCTAATGCTAATTAATATAAATACCCGAGAGAAAAGCATTTAAGCTGCACTTTATCTGGCAAATATTGTTTGTATGACGTCTTAATCGAGTCACTTCTGATAGTTAAGTTTATCGATTGAAAAATTGCAATTAGCCAGCGCAGCGTTGCAATAATGGCATTATTAATGCTAGATCTAGTATAATTCCATTTCAAAGTAACGGAGAAGACAATCGGACACTTTTAGTGAGGATTTACTTTTTGTAAGAATATAATATTTTTTTATGAAACTCAGTTGTTTTTATGAATTCAACCCAAAGTACAAGACAAATTGACGTATATTTACTTTTTCACTCGATAGCATTAATTACTTTGTGTGACAAAATCCGAATTTTTGTCTCAATCATGAATGATGGGTTTGCATGCGCTGTAATCGAATTTGGCCCTAAAATTGTTCCAGCACGTCACTTTTTGATGTATATAAAGTTAGCAGGACACTTTTAGAAATTCATGTTAAAAACTATCCTATCATTAGTTGCTACTTAATTGCAAATTAGTAACGCAAAAAAAAAATGTATTGCTTTTTTGGTTTAAGAAAAAATGGGTGTCCTGCTAACTTCATATGAATCTAGCAGGACAACTTTCTCAAAAATGTAGATAAACGATCCGAAAAAAGTTGATTGTTGAGGATAACTAATTAATTGCGAATTAGTTACGCAGAAAAAAATTAATTTTTTGTTCGTTTGCGAAAAATTGGCGTATTGCGAACTTCACGTGAACTTAGCAGGACAACTTGACCAAAAATGAAGATTAATGCTTTGAAGAAAATTGATTTTTGAGAACTAATTAATTGCGAATTAATTACGCAAACAGAATTTTTATTGCATTTTTGGTTTGCGAAAAAATGGGTGTCCTGCTAACTTCGTATGAACTTAGCAGGACACCTTTCTCAAAAATAAAGATAATCGAGCTGAAAAAAGTTGCTTATTGAGAACTAATTAATTGCGAATTAGTTACGCAAACAAAAATTTATTGCATTTTTTCGCAAACCAAAAATGCAATAAAATTTTTTTTTTTGTGTAACTAATTCGCAATTAATTAGTTCTCAATTCGCAATTAATTAGTTCTCTACAATAACCTTTTTTCAGCTCCATTATTCTTATTTTTGAGAAAGTTGTCCTGCTAAGTTCATATGAAGTTAGCAGGACACCGATTTTTTCGCAAACCAAAAAAACAATTCATTTTTTTTTTTGCGTAACTAATTCGCAATTAAGTAGCAAAGTAGGATAGTTTTTAACCTGCATTTCCAAAAGTGTCCTGCTAACTTTATATACATCACTTTTTGGATATTTGAATCTAAAGTTTTGAAAGAAATGCTTTTTGTATGCGAATTTCTAGTAATATTATTTTTCGAGGAATTCAACGCATCAAAGACCATCCGAAAATTATATTTTGGTTCATGGTTAGAAACAAAAAAAAACGAAAAATTCACACAAAGTAATTGATCAAACATATTGTCGAAGCTTTCGTTTGAACTAGAAATGGTTTCTAAAACCAATCAATACTTAAATTGAAACTCATGAACGTTTCAATTATGAAAATCAAGCAAATGCGAATAGTTTTACTTAATAAATTATTTAACTTTATTATTATTTATTATTTATTTTCATTAAAAGTGCATAGTGCCATTTATTGGGAGCATTAATAATCCATTTTGACGACCGATTCGTCAACTATCCCTTAATGTGCAGTGTTGATGGCAACAATAATTGCAGTGAATTGTGCATTGGCTGATCAATATAAGAGTTAGCAACTGTTTTTTTACGCCATTTGAAACCATTCTGAAAGAAGAAAATATAATATTTAAAAAAGTTTAGCTAAAAGCTTAATCATATTTCTTACCAACTGCAATTGTGTTTGGATGAATGTAAGCATCTGTGTCAAGGAACATTTTCATGTCGAATAACTTGAGGTTTTCTTGACTAAAGAAACACAAAGTACCTTCGAATACGAAAACGTTTACTCTGTACATTGTCTTGGTTAGTATTCCATGGCCATATTTATGAAATTATAAATGGGCGCTTCAACTTTTTGTACCTTATTTCACATCCTGATGAGCACATCCACGAGCAAATCTATGTTCGGGTTACTTTTTTCATTGAGAATCTCAAAGAAACAATCAATACACTGGACATTTTGTACTCAAACTGAATAAACACAAAAAAAATATTTCCAATGAAATTAAATTTTTTGGTAAAAACATAAATTACAGTTGGCAGAGAAAGCCCACAAAATTATGTCTTTACACATATTTAAATAATTCTTGCTCACGTTCTTTCACCAAGCCCTTACCTACTTAGTATTTATTATCAAGAAACTAGACAAACGAAATAACATATTATCCATATGAATCCAAAATCTATCTTTAATCTAACCAAAATTAACTCCCTATTAATTGTTCCTTTGACTATTATATAAATAATAGTTTTTCTTTTGTATCGTTTAAATATTGTTCTTTACTTAAACATAAATATAAAAGCTTGAATACAAATCTGTTCCAATTATTTTGAGGACAGTAAAAATAATTTTCTATGAGTTTCTTGTTTGAAATGTAACTGACTCTTCTGCACTTAGGTAGGTATAGAGTCCTTTCAATAACAAAACATTTTCATGGCACTCTTGTTAGTATACACTCATATGTTTTGTGAAGACATTATACAAGTACATACATATACTTCAACGCACCGGATACTTTTTATAAAAACCCATTTCTACAATATAAATCTATATAGTTATTTCTGACCGACCACAGAATGAGGCCATTAGAATATACAAAAATAAAAAACCCATCACATTCTATAGACACATCTACTTCAACAAAACAATTCATACTCTACAAACGTATGGTATATGTAGAGTAGTAGGTGAAATGAAAGAAAAAAACCAACCCTCGACCATGTTCCAAATAATGAACTTCGTGACATTTGTTAGTTTTTCCCATCATAAGTAGTTCAACCAACCATATTCAACCAACCAACAACCAAGGATAAGAGAAACACCACTTTTATTCTAAATTTAGTTGAAGAAACCTCTTTTGACGATAAAATTAAGCTTAAGGCTTAGAGTAAGAAAAATAAAAAAAAAAATAAAAGAATTAATTGAAGGATAATAAAAGGACCTATCCTATTTTGTTATAATTGTTTCCTCATCTTGAATGTTAAAGAAACATAATCGTTAAGCGCAAATGAATCCATTAACCAAGCATTTTCCGTTTTCACTTAAAACCATACAAATATTTGCATTAAGAAGAAAGAAAGTTAAGAGAGAAAAAAAAAATAACTTTTTTTAATAAGGAACTATTAAAGTCGATTATTCTCGATTTTGTTTGAAGAAGAAAATAATACAAAATAATGTTAATTGAGAATTTTAAGTACATACAATATCAGCATTTTTATTCCATTAAAAAAAAAATGTCTGCGTTGTGATGAGCATTTGTTTCATGATGCATGCAGTTCCTCTTTACTGGCTACTGGGTCATATTCAAAGTGACTGGATGCAAACATTATGCAGTCCAGTCGTTATCAGTGCTGTCTACGTACTTTTAAAGTAATATTTGTAGCTAATTTCATAACCATGCACAAATATACTCTTCAAACAAAAATAATCTTTTTATCGAGGAGATTATTATTTTTAAAAAGTCTTTTTGCATCTTTTCTTTGAACTTTGCAAACAATTTCATTTTTGTTGTTCGACTCCAATTGGGAAGAGATTTATAAAGTACTAATTTGTATGCCCATTTGCTGCCTTTTGATTTTGGCTGTCTTTGGTTTTTAAATAAGAAAAATGAAAACTTTTAATTTAAAAAATGGTTAAAAAGTGAAAAAGCTGAAAATTTCTCTGGGCACTAGTTGAACTAGCTTATCAACTTAAAAAAAAACAATTACCTGGAAGACAATGGAAAAAGTGTTGACATCTTAACGAGTACTTACTGATCAAAAAGTTCTAACGAATGTACCTAATTCAGAGTTGTTATATCGAAAAAAAAATTCATATACTAAGGTATTTGTAACTTTTATCACACAACTTTTTTTCAAATTAACTACCTAAGTCCATTTCTGACTCGTTTGCTCAAACGAATCAGTCTTTAATATTTAATTTATAGGAAAAAAATGGGCTAAGATCAAGAAAAAAAAAGTGTTAAAACAAGACTATTTGTTTTTCGAAATTCTTAAAACAAGTTCAAAAATGTATGAATTCTTGTTTCAGCACAGCTTCGTGATAATTTTCAGACCATACGAGCTTAAATTAAACCAAAAACAAACTCATTTTAAGTAAATAAGAAAAATAAATGACTTGCATTTGTAGGGTTTTATTTCAATGTTATTTTATTAATTTTGCATTTTATTTTTTTATTTTTTGGGGGGGTTTTCAGCTGCTTTCCTTGTCATTTGGAAATGAAGATACACTAAATTGTTTTATTTGAAGAAAACTTACGATACAAGTATTTAGCTTACTTGGGGTTTTTCTGTGATTTTAACAGGGACCTTCTGTCTACGAGCCGAATACGCTTCCACTAGGCTAATTTGCAATACATACGAAGATACGATGTGGAAAACTGATAAGCATCTACATAACTTACGCAGTTTTTGTGTATTTCCATTTTTAAGATTGATTCTAAATCAAGGTTAAATTAGGCTTAATTTGAGACAAGATCTCATATTAAGATTGAGCAACTTTTAAAAAAATTCTAACCTCGAACTTTTTAGGTCGTTTTTAAATTTTCGTTATTGTATTAAGTTCATTAGATGTCATTTTATGATCAAGGAAATAAGATTTGAAAAAAAAAATCAAATAAGCCCGATCGTACTGAATCTTAGCCTGCAATTTGTCAAAGAACATATACAGACCAAATTCAACTAGAGTTTGTTTTATAATAATTTTTTAAATATTTGTTTGTACTTTTTTCTTAGAACGACAGCTCTGTTTTTGAGTACATAAACGTATGTACCTACGTATTCGTATTAGTAGCTGGAGGCACGGCTAGCTGTGTCGGCAGCTTTATGAGTATAGGTACAGACATTTCCATTTTATCCGTATACCATATCTCGATGGCTATCAGATGGTTATCCGCCTCAATTAATCCATCAGCAATAAAATTACGTACTTATGACGTCTGCACACATGCAATTTCTAAGCAAAATTGCTAGTTGCTGTTTCTAATTTTGTGCAATTTTGAATACCAATATGTTAATTACTTTCACATGCAAGAGATTTTTTTGTTTCTTATAAGAGTTTGCCTCTTTATAAAATTGTTAGTTTTAGAAAATCTATCAAATGAATGCATTTATGACGTTTGCAGAAGAAAGAAAAATTTTGTTTTATTGGATTGAGGAGATTTCGCTTTGAGTGAAAAATTTTTGAAATGATAAATGATTTTGATTAGGTATACATACATATATTGAGGAATATATTGCTCCATTAAAAAGTCAGCAAGCAAATTGAAATTCTTTTTTTACAGTGATTTTAAATTCTTTTTTTACAGTGATTTTACAGCAAAATTGAGAAATTTTGTTGTCGAATCAATTGAAAAATTTTGTTATCAATACACTGTGAATTAAAGCAATCTTGTTGCGTCAAAAAGTGAGCAACTTTGTTGTGAGCAAAATAGATTTGGACTTGGTTGCTCACTTTTTAACGGATCAAAATTGCTGAGACCCTATCTTCCCGAACTGATGAATTGAGACCTAGGAGATCTAAATTTTTTGCACATGGCTAAAAGGTCTGTTCTTGGAGCTAAAGGAACAGAAGCGTCACAGCTCAGCTCCCATCATCAGTGACTTAAAAACAATATTTTTCATCAAAGTTAGTTTTAGTACCTCGTGGCATAATGGTTAGTGCGTTGGACTGTCACGCTGAAGGTCTGGGTTCGATCTCCAGCCGCAGCCACCTAAAAACAGAAATATTTGTTCCAAAGTACTGCCTCTTGCGAGGAACTGACAAATCCTTCAAGAGTATACTTGTCATGAAAAGTGTTTCCCATTTAGCTAGCAGCCATTTGTACTCGGCAAAAAAATTGAAGGTCCCCTCCATCCATATATCAAAAACACGCACACAGGAATAGTTGAGGGTTGTTAGTCGCCTGGTTCCTACCGAGCTGTTGGGCTACCAAACTTATTTATTTATTTTTAATGAGTAAAAGTTATTTTTAACACATTCTCTTTTGTTCAAAGTTAGTACCTTCATGTACTTAAAAAAAACTGGCAAAACAAATATTTTTGAACTTAATTATTTTTCACTCCAAATCTTTGCTTAGTAAGTTTAAGAAAAGAAAAATACAAACCTATAAAAGCTTAAGTGAATACAATTTTCAAATTAATTGTTAACTGGTTTTTCACTTTTTATCTCAATCGTTATAATATCTTAAATTAATTTTCTTTCAAAATCTCAAACGAAAAAGTAGAAAAATGTACACCGATCAGTCAGCAAAACATCTGGTTAATTAGCCCTAAATCTCTCATCAATCTTTGATGGAATTTGAATATTTGTGCATCATTCTTGAACTTGATTTTGTAATTATTTAATCAATATTTTTTTTGGCACAATTAAGTGGGAAATCAAAATTTTTTTTAGTGGGTAAACAAAATTCTTTACGAATTTGATATCCATCATGCAGCGAAAATGCTATACTTCCTCACAGTATGTTTCCATATGTTCTACCTTGAATAAAAAAATTAAAAAAAATTGTTTTACTAATTAAAAGTTTAATATTGCATTCTTTTTCAATTTATCATAAAATATTTTTGTACCTACATACCTAATTTAAAAAAAATGAAAATAAAAATAAAACGACTATTAAATTTTTCTTTTATTGTTTTTCTTGGAATACAAAGATATATACAACTTTTACTTTGCTCCAATTTATTTGTTTGTTTTCCTCTTCATATTATTATTGACATCATAAACGAATGATTCACTTTTAAATGATTCTGATAAATCCCATTCACCATCATCAGTTGTAGGTAATCAGTTTTTATTAATTTGATTTCTCCATTAATGAACAAGTTTTTTTATTTTTATTTTACTGTCACCAGCAATAATAACAACAACACTAACAACAACAACTAAACTATACTCAGCATTTTTGCACTGATCCAAATTGAAAACAAAATTAGTGCAATTAACTTTCCATAAATGTAATATTATGATCTTATTTGGATTTGAGGCATCCAGCATGATGTCTTACTGACATGAACATTTCTATCGCACTTGAAAGGTGTTTTCAGTTAGGAGCTGATGACGGTTAAATAATATTGGATTATATATGTGTAACTCCTTAAACGTGTTCACTATTCAATAAATCTTTCATAAAATGTCAGGACAAAAAATCATGGAGCGTTCAATGCCTTTTTCTGAGCATCAGCTTCAAAATTTAATCAATAAGAACACTTCATGGTCGAGTTTGTCAACGACCCCCTATTACTTCTTGGTTAAAAGATTTCCTACTCCAAATGCATAGTATTATATGCTACCACTATTAATAAAAGAACTTATATTTCAAATAGGTTTATATCTATATAAATTGGTTTTAAATGGTTCAATTGAAAATATTTTAACTAAACATAAAAGCTGAGGGTGCCATTCTGTCGAATAAATTGAAGGGTCTAGGGGAAAAATGGTTTAAGTCAATTTTTGTTAAATTTATCCAATGATAAACTGCTCCATGTATAAAGTTTAAAAACTTTTTCGACAATCTCGAATAACGAAATATCACAAACTAAAATTTTGTTTTTCATTAGCTTCGCAATGAAAAATCTCGCAAATTTCAAATGCTCACATTAAAATCTCGCAAGTTAAAATCTCGCAATTTAAAATCTTGCAATTTAATTCTCGCAAATCAATTCCTACAGCAACGTATCGCTCTTGGTTTCGCGCTTAGAAATAAAATTCCTGCAAATGGAAAATAAAATCTGAAAAACAAAAACTTTTTTTTACTTTTATTTTTAACATTTATATCTAAACATAATATCTTTATTTTTTTTTAATATAAAAAAAAATAACAAAATATAAACTACTCGTATGTTATTTATTTTTATGTAAACATTTTTATATTATTTATTTATTCATGATTATTTTCGGTAAATTAAATAAATTCAATTTTTAAGCTAGAGAAATGTGCTTCGCAAGTATTAAATTTTTGACATGGCTATGAAGTCTATTGCTAAAAATATTTTCCTAAAATGTATTTATGAATTTAAAAATATTTTCTAGTTCAAGGCCTAATACTACGGTTAATGCAATTTACACATGGCACATTACAACTGGATATACAATTACAATCTGTTCTTCTCGACAATTAAAAATAAACAGTACCTAACAATTATTAATAAATGACAGCAAGGTCTGAAAGAAGGTAGGCACATATTTTGCAGAGGGTAGAGGATATCTCGCAAAATTAAATTGCATTGCAAATTGCAACACATAAGAAAATGTATTTGTTGCAAGGCAATTAAATTTTGCGAGATTATGATTTGCAGAATTTCACTATTGTGAGTGTATGAAATGCGGGATTTTATTATTTAGAGATTATGAAATGCATGATTTCATAAGTGCGAGATATCGTTATTGAGAAGGAAGCCAAGAAGATGGGTTTAACGGTGAATGAAAGCAAAACAAAATATATGCTGTCCACAAGAAAGGACACCCAACACCGACGTCTCGGACAGAACGTCACTATAGACAGCTATAATTTTGAGGTAGTCAGAGACTTTGTCTACCTAGGATCCGCTATAAACTCAGCGAACGACATCAGCGCTGAGATCAAACGAAGAATTACTCTTGCCAATCGCTGTTTCTTTGGGCTAAGAAGGCAATTGAGAAGCAAAGCCCTCTCTCGAGCAACTAAACTGTCCCTGTATAAGACGCTTATCATCCCGGTCCTGATGTATGGTGCAGAGGCATGGACACTGCTAACAGTGGATGAGAACGCGTTAGGCTGTTTTGAGAGGAAAATTCTCCGGGTGATTTTTGGTCCCGTCTGCATAGATGGGGAATGGAGAAGAAGATACAACAACGAACTGTATGGGCTGTACAGCGACACCGACCTAGCCACAAAAGTGAAAAGCCAACGACTGAGATGGCTGGGTCATCTAGAGCGAATGGACACCAATGCTCCGGCCCGGAAAGTCTTTGAATCCAACCCCGTGGGACAACGCAGTAGAGGTGGACAGCGTAAAAGGTGGCGCACGCAAGTGGAAGAGGACCTCAACCAACTTGGCGTGCGAAACTGGAGACAGCTAGCTATAAACCGAGCCGGCTGGAAGAAGCTTGTTGGTTGAGGCCCTGGTCCACCCCGGACTGTAGCGCCACCTTAAGTAAGTAAGTAAGTAAGTAAGTATAAAAAAAATTACTGAAATCATAAGTACCGTTTTGAAGAAAATTGAAAATAAAAAAATGGTTCTTTGGGTTATACCATTAATAGCCATATTTTGAAAAATATTTTCACATCTAAAGGTTGCCTTTACTCAAATAAATTTATTGAATTTCTTAAGAAATTTTGTGTAGCCGTTTTTGGTAAAATTGAGATTTTAAAAAATAGGAAAAAAATTGTACGGCTGTTTCCTTTATTTTTTGTTCTTAAAAAAAAAAATTTTTAAAAATTGTAGATAGGCAGAATCACCAAAATATCACTATATACCAAGTTTTGAGAAAATCGATCTAGTCGGTTCGTTCGGTTCGGTTCGGCTACAGCCTAAACAGACCTGGTAGACAGACAGAATTTTGCCACCTACTTTTTTGGTCGTCCCAATCATGGGAATGACTTGTCTGATCAAAATCTCGATTCCGATTTTTTTTACATATAGCAAGGAAAAAAGGGGAAAGCAAAAATTGGTCTTCCGAGTTTGCAATATCTTGAAAAGAAAGTGGTAATCAGAGTAACTTTTTTAAAAATTTACAAATTGAACATAATATGCAATTGAGAAATATTTTGATCAAATAGCGATTTGAATAGCATTTTTTTTCCTTTCACTCGAATAATCGATGATAAAAAGGGTTGATTCATGATTTTTGAATATCAATATCTTCACTTTGTTCAGTTCTAAAATTGCAAACTGATAGTTGCAAATTATTATATCCCGAGCGAAGGTATAAACCGGTATTCATTTTTCGTGATTCGTATCTCATTTTTCGTGATCTGATCCATGAATGCTTTCCTTGAAGATTTCGTACTCAACCCCACCTACCAAAGCAATAAAAAATACATAGAAGAAATTGAAGCATAAATTAAAAACTTTGCAGAGCTAATTAACGACTTATTACACAGGTTTACAAATATCGGTTAACTTTTCGACACGTGAAAGTAAGAGTCGTTCTAAGGGTAATTTTTTAGGCTGAACTCAAATCCATTATTCGTTTTTCGCTATCAGCTCTGGTTTTCGAGATATTATTTCTTAAAAAGTAAAAGAGATATTGGGTCGATTAAAGCTGAATTTTGAAGACTAATTAGTACTTTCAGAAGTCTGTACAATTAAAAAAATTAAAATCAATTCGCATAGTTACATAATACATAAGCCCAAAAGTGTCGAAAAAACGGGTTTTTGGCAATATCTCGAAAGCCAGAGCTGATAGCGAAAAACAGATAATGGATTTGAGTTCAGCAGAAAAAATTACCTTTAGATCAACTCTTACTTAGTCGTGTCGAAAACCTTGTAAGCCTGTGTTATTGGCTAATTACCTGTCAATAACTTTTCTTTTTGGTTACTTGACACGTTCATCTGTTTAAGTGGTTTAGTTTGATTCCGGAAAGTTTTGAAATAAGTTCAAAACTTTTTCTTTTAATATACATATTCCTCGAGTTTCTTAAAATTTCTTAAAGCAGATAGCATGACTTTTATTGATCTAGGGAATATTTCAAAAATATTTACATAAATGTAGGTACTAACAAATCCATTTACATATTTTGTTTTAATTTTGACGTTCGGAGCTACTCGTTATTACTCATTCTACTCCAAATTTGCATATTCAATAGGAATGGAACCATTTCAAAATCCACTCGAAAGTGACAATAATTTTGTTGAATAAAAATGTTTCAGCTTTTTCTGTATAATTGTAGCTTCGTGTTGTATAAAAATTTCGACTGAAGAAATAAAAATACCATAACTTATTTTAACTTAAAGCTTTTTAAATTTTAAATCATCAATTTCTTCAGCCACAAATGATTTCTAAACAGTTTTTTCAAGCTCATGGCTTTTGGATAAAGTTAATCACATCTTTCATTCAAAGACCACAAAGTTTGTTTATTACCACTAACCAATAAAACCAATGATAAATAGCATTTACCCATTTTTAATTGGCAATTATATCTCACAGCAAGCAGAGACTAATTTTGAAATTATAATTAGCAAATATTGAATTTAACCATCTTTCTTCCGTAGATAATAATTGTTTCCTAGAAATCATTATTATTGCACCAGCAGGACCTTTAACAAAATAAATTCAAAGTAATTGTCACACCGAAGAAAGTGTTAAGTCTGCAAATAAGCTTATTTAAATAATTTATAATTTATACCTACTCTAGGCCTGCACACTTATGGTTAACCAAAACAATCAATAAACCATCCATAAGCTTGCCTTTCTATTTAACAAGTAAACACTTGATGTACCACAGAGGACACACAACACAAAAAAAAAGAAGAAGCCAAAAGAAATATTAATCTTTGTTTTTTTTTTGCTGAACCGGTGCCATTGGAAAGACAAACTGAACAGTGATGCCATACATTCTTTATTAAATCTCCATGCTAGAATACATGTTTTTTGTTGAATGAAATGACATTTATGGTGGCCATAATTTAAGTACTTGATCATAAAATTGTTCAATTTTGATACAAATTTGTTTAAAATTTAAGTACTTAACTTCCAAAGAAATACTTTAAATTTAATACTTAAAGAAGTATAATCTTAAAGTGTATGGTTTCCATAAGGCTTCCTGAAATCTGTTTATAAAATTGTGAATGTTCCAACTTCTATTAAAATGCCCTACACAAAACACAATCTAGGAGAAACATTTAATTAATAAAAAAGAAGTAGCTAGATAATGTTTTTATTGAAATTTTAAAGGAGAGTGCAACTTCGATAAAACTTTCTTAATGAACATCAAATCAATAAAGTTAGATGAGAAAGGCCTACAAGAAGTTAAGTTTTTAATTTAAATAGATTATATCTTTAACTAAAAAAATGTTTTAGTCTTACAAAGACAAAAATTGGCAACTCTGACAACAACTGCGTCAACTTTATTATGATGAGAAAAAAAGTGAAAACTGAAAATGAAGAGATAATTGAAATTACACATAAAAATAAGCGACCATTGATTTTTCTTTTACATAACTTTCCCGCAAGAAACCATAACAAACATGTGAGTGATGGTATCCGATCAACTGACGACGACGACTGGACTCTTAACAAATTGATGAAACAAGAAACTTAGGTCCGTCCATCAGCAGCATTATAAAAGAAGAAAGTTGATTTTCCAGACATTGAAACGCATATATGACTGAATCAATACCTTCAACCATACCCTGGCAGTAGAATCTTAATATTAATCAATAAGTCATAAGTTTTTTTTTTAAACAAATAATAATAAAAGATTAAAAATGTTCCCAGTTTTTGCATATGCGTCAGCTCTCCAGGAGTCATTCCTCCTTTGGATTTTAATTATCTTGGATAAATATAAATCGTATTTGGAGCGTTTTTTTTTTTTTTAATTTTTAAGTATAATTTCTTGGTAGTAATACAAAAGCTAATTTGTGAATCACATCAACAGACAGAGGAGGTATAGATCCTCTATAAACACCTTTGTGTGAAATCAGCGTGGGATAAGAGATTTATTTTTGTCGGCGAGGTTCAGAGGAACGACTACCTATTATAATAGGTTGGGATCTGTTTAATGAATTTGCCTAATCGACTAAATGGTTTTTGTATTGTAAGCCATTAAGAGAGTTTAAGTTCATAAAGCCTTTTGTGATTGGTATATTTCATATTTTTAGCTTTATTCAAAAGCTGAGAATTTGTTTGACAACTAAATGAAATCATGGAAGGCAAATTGGTTTCTTTAATTTGACTTCTTATTGGTTGATGCTGGAGAAGACATTTTTTTCTTTTGAAAAACTAAAGCTAGACAACTTTTTCTTTTTAAACTTGTTTTCTCGTTTCGTCGGTATTACATTATCAAAATAAGGACGAAACTCTCTGTCACATGAAAATGGCACAGAATTTTTTCTTTATATTTGAGAATATGCCATTTAAGTACTTGCGTGCCTCATTATGTAAAGTGGGTAATCAAATTATTATAGTCCGGTCAGGAAACCGAATACCGTGCGTTTTGTGGGGGGAACCTTCTTTTTATGTTTGGAATTTGTTTTTGCGATGATAAGGGTAGAATTTAGCCCCGAAGTCATTTCAGTAATCCTGTCGCTTGGCCACCGTTTTAAAAAATGGCGCCAAATCTCCGGTCAGGAAACCCACATCCAGGCACTTTTTGTACGATTTGATCTTATTTTTACTTTTGAAATTTATTTTTGACAGGATAAAATTTAGCTTGGGAATCATTTTTTTTAATCCTGTCGTTTGGGCGTTATTTTGAAAATTGGTTCCCTATTCCTCCACTTTTTTGATCATTTTTAATATTTTAAACATGAAAAAAGGTGCGGAAACACCTCTAGATGCCAAACCCGTATTGGAAAAAAAGGGTTGACATCCTAAACGATAGGTTTTGAACAGAAGTACCTTCGGTAAAAATGTCATTGTTGCCACTTTTCTGGAACATACTTTTTTATATTAAAAGTGTGGGATTTCCATGTTTTGAATATTTTGAACACGAAAAAGCTTGCAAAATTTTTTCCAACATGTGTTTGGCATCTGGAGCAATTTACGAAACTTTTCTCATGTTAAAAATAGTAAAAAATTGTTGCCACTTTTCTGGAACATACTTTTTATATCAAAAAGGTGGGAATTCCATGTTTTTTGTAAATTGTGAACATGAAAAGCTTGCAACTATTTTTCCCAACAAGCGTGCTTGGCATCTGGAGCTATTTCCACAACTTTTCTCACGTTATAAATATTAAAAATTACAGAAAAAGTGGAAATCCCACGCTTTGACATCAAAAGGATGTTCCTCAAAAGTAGCAACACTGAAATCTTACCCGAAGGTGCTTCTACTCAACATCTACCTTTTAAGACATCATTCCTTATTTTTCCAGGCCACGTTTGGAGTCTTGAGACGTTTCCACATTTTTGTTCACGTTAATAATATTAAAAAATACAAACAAAATGGAAATTTCACCCTTTGACATAAAAAAAAATATGGT
Source organism: Dasysyrphus tricinctus (assembly GCA_963921185.1). Lineage (NCBI taxonomy): Eukaryota > Metazoa > Arthropoda > Insecta > Diptera > Syrphidae > Dasysyrphus > Dasysyrphus tricinctus. The sequence continues at coordinate 119,178,661 of OY992533.1, read as the reverse complement.
CCCTAAAAGTGGTGCAACTAAAATATTAACTGAACTAAAACATTAACTCAACACCTATCCTTTAAGACTTCAACCGTTATTTTCACAATACGCGTTTGTCATCTGGAGGCGTTTCCACAACTTTGTTTATGTTCAAAATATCTATATAAATATCAATATCAATATCAACATCAATATCAAAACGGCGTCCAAACGACAGGATTAAAAAATGATTCCCAAGCTAAACTTCATTCTAAGGGCCAGTTTCAAATGTTCCGGTTAAAGTTTCGGATAGATATCCGACACATAACCCTATCCAGTAGATAAAGTTACTGTTATTTATTTTCTGTTTCATCGTCAAAGTCTCGAAAAAACTAACCGGTGGATAAATTTACTAGACACTTACAGTTTGAGAACAACATAAAACATCAAAAACATACTGAAAATTAAATTGTTCGCTGTCAAAACAAAACAAAATTGTCATTTTGATTTAAATTGTCATTGATTTTAAAGATTTGAATTTAATTAGAACCGCGACGGATTGTTTAAAGCGAAATTCACAATATTTCGACGGAGACTCGTAGCAGTTTAGCATTTTAAAGATTTGAATTCAGTTCGAACCGCGGCGGATTGATTTAAAGCGAAATTCACAATATTCCGAAGGACACGCGTGTCAGTTACCCATCCTCAACGTTGGAGCCAGGATTTTGGCCTACAAGCAAGAAGAAAAATATTTCCCTATTCGAAAATAAAGAAGAAAAGAAGAGACCACAAGAGGTGTCAACTATGGACAAACATCCTTTCAATAATGCATTGCAGTTTAAAATATTTAATTATGGTTAAGATGTATGTATGTATGTATGTATATAAATAGCTGTAAGTGCCCTATTACACGACGACTTTAGAGTCATGACTTTTTTCGAAATTAAATGAGTGCGAAGTTGAGATCAGATGCTTTTTCTCGTTCGCACTCATTGAATTTCGAAAAAAGTCATGACTCTAAAGTCGTCGTGTAATAGGGCACTAATAAATTAAAATATTCTTCAATAAATATATAATGCGCTCTTCATCGAAGAAATGGTCTAAGACTATATTTTTTCAATAGCTTCAAACTAATATATTTCTTATCTTCTCGATAAAAGCTTTAACAGCCACATGAACCGGTGGTTAGGCTATCCCAAACTTTATCTGTCGGATATCACTATCCGAGACATTTGAAACCAAAAGTTGAAGTTTATCTTGCGGATAAGTTCCGGTTAGAATATCCGAGACTTTAACCGGAACATTTGAAACTGGCCCTAAGCATTTCAAATATAAATTTCAAATGAAAAAATATAATTCTCCCCCACAAGAAGTGCCTGGATTTGCGTTTCCTGGCCGGAATTCAGGTTGGGCGCCATTTTTCAAAATGATGGCCAAGCGACAGGGTTACACAAATTACTTCCGGGTGAAATTTCATCCTTATCATCTCGAGAAAGAAAATCCAAACATAAAAAAAGATCCCCGCCAAAAAATGCACGGGATTCGATTTCCTGACCCAACTATTACGGTCACAAAAAAAATAAAATGTACTTATTTTCAGTAGGTACATACATACAGTTGTGAACACGAAAATAGCAGTGGGTTAAAAATAAACGAAAAAATGATATATTTTAACCGTTCTTGTGGAAAACTCGGGTTAAGGTTCAGTGTTGGGGAGACGTCGCACATACTACCAGGATCAAATACCACCATAAAAAACAACCTTTGACTCATCTGCCATAAAATATTACGCTCACAGGAAATCCAACATAGTTTCTTGCAAGCTGCATCCGTTTTTTTGGATGTGTTTTGTTGGCAGGTGGCTTATTCTTCGGCATGATTGCTGCTAAATTTGCCTCTAAGAGTCTTCTTCTCCAGTTCATATCACTCATAGAAAGATTGATCTCTTAACGAATCTCGATTGTCGATTTTTGTGGATTCTCTCGAAAAAATCCCATGATTCTCCTTCCGTCATGGAGTGTTATTTTTCTTTTTCCATCTCTTCTTTCTGGCTTTTGCACATATTTTATGGAAATTGGGATCATTTAAGCCGAGCAACAACAAATATTGTGCATTTCCTGGTATGACTTGCTTTCTCTAAGCTGCAACAGAATTAATTTGCACTGCTCATCAGTGAAGTGTTTAATACTGCCCACTTTTGCAAAAAAAATATTAAAAATGCTTGTTTGTATTCATATTTCTTTAAAAACGTTTCTTCTACTACATTTTACTTCCTTTCGGTTTATAGCACTTCAACAAAGTAAAAAAAATAGAATATTTACAAAATACTGCTATTTTAATGTTCACTTCAAAAACGATCCCTAACGATTAAATCTACCGTTATTCTGAACGCTCGGCAAACTAACTAAAGCTATCTCTTTCTTAATAATGCTAATGATTAAGGCTTTCACTAAATGCATTCTTTTTTTAATTGGAAAGTCTAGAACCGAAAATAGAAGGCTTTCAACAATGTCTGTGAAACCACTGCTATTTTCATGTTCACATGTATATGCTCCAAACATATGCAGGTTAAACCTTTAACAATCTTTTTTCGTTACTTCTGCTTCAAAAATCGATAAAAATGTATCTGAAGAGTGTTCCGAACTGAACAAAACCAGTCATTTGCTAACTTTTTTTTTTGCATATATAAGACCGTTTTTTTTCGCTTTCATCAGATACTTTGTTTTATAAAACTTTGCATTTTTTCTAATTGGTCACTAGTAGGCGTATTAATGTATTAAAATTTTTTTTTCTAAAAGTAACTGATTTTAACTTCTAAATTTACATAAATTTTCTGTCAAAAAGTGCATTATAAGAATTAAAAATTTCAATATCAAATGATACAAATATGATAACATAATTAATGAAAATAATGAAAAATATATTGAATTTATATCCACTGCAAAAAGATTTGTCAAAAAAATACCGTTAGGTATAAAAAATTGACTGTCAAAAATGGGTTTTTTCAAAATTCACAAGCATTTTTATTTTGCATTATTAAAATTTTTATAAGGTACAAAATTAAAAATTTTCTCCAATAGTGGCATTATAAAAATATGGAATTTTATGTAATTAAACATTTTTTTGCAAAAAATGCTATAGTGTAGGCTACATTTGCTTTGAAAAACAGCCATTTAAGCCATTTTCTCGATTTCTTAGAGGCTTTTCCAAAATCTAGAGCACAAAATTAAATTTTTGTTCCAATGATGGCATAGAAAATAAGTTTATCTGTCCATTGACACCTTAATCGCTTTGATCGGATAAGTACACGCTTCGCAATCTTATTCATGAAATCACTATTTCAGTCCGGAACACTCTGAAAGACTTCAAGCTTTTTAAAGATGGACTCCATTTCATTTTGTGAAAATTGGTCTTTATTTTGCGCGTTTTCGAAAGTTTGTATCGTGAAACTTCCAGTTTTTGGAAATCAATCCTTTTTTTTAAACCAAAGCTATGTTAATTTATAGCAGCTATAAAAGTTTTTTGGCACTAAAAGTCACCGAGCATCAATGCGCTTAAAATAAAATGGCAATCAAATTAAAACTTTTAATTGATTGTGAGCATGCAAAATGTTTAAAAAGCAAATAAAAGTTATAAGCATCACGTGTTCATAGAACATTTTGAATCGTTTTATTAGTTTTACACCCGAAATAACAATCACAATCATTGGGTCAGTCAATCTGTCACATCTGGAAATAGTTATCTAAAGATTTAAGGATCAGATAGCAAATATCTTAGACATGTCAATTTCTATTTGATGTAGGTAGGTACTTTTCCTATTGGGCAAGACCATAAATTTTATTTGTTTATACATGTATGTATGTATATAGGTATAGTCCTGTGAAATAATTCAAGATTCTGTTTAATATTTTATTATGTGAATTTTATTGATTGTAAATCTTTTTATTTATGTATACCTATCTATACCAATCTTCTTATATCGGGTAGGTTATTTTTATTTTCCAATCTACACAATCCACTTATCCAACCGTAGACGTCTACATCATTCAAAATTCATCTATAGATTTATCTCTGCATAGCCCACGAGCCATCATATGTCTCAAAACAAACACACGACATAAGAAGACATCAATACAAACACACACAATATATGACCAACCATAGAAAATTAGATACAAAATTTTCTTTTTTCTATTAATTTGTTATTTTATTTTTAAAAATTTAAATCTGAAAAATATTAAAACGCAACACCCTGCCGCACGATACCACAGCCACCCGAAAGTGTCTTATATTTTGTTCGCGTAAAATTCACTCTCAATGAAAATGTATGTTTAGAAAAATAAGCTATCCCAAACAAAGTGATGGTTTTGATTTAAATATACATTTTTTTATTTTAATTTTAATATATTTTCTGTGCCAAAGTAATTGACTTTACGTATTCATACGTATATTTCATATTTTGTATAAATTTTCATTCAATTGCGGCCTCACATTCGAAACAAATTGAAAATCACTTGAGATTAAGGAAGCCACTGCTTTGTCTGGTTTTTAAGAGGATTACAAAGAGCATTTTCCAATTAACTTCATCATGCTTCGATATAATTTTCTTAATTTTTTTTTTTTTGATTGGGAAAGAAAGTTTATCTCTTTCCGGTAATATGTATATCTACCATACGTTCATAATGATTTATAAAATTATACTTTACTTACGTATGTATATTGAAAAGGAAATAGGTAGTACGAAATTATAATTGAAAGGAAATGCATCTTACATAAATTTCGTTAATTATTTTGAAATAAAAATGAAAAATTCAGAGTCTTATTACTTTGTATATGTTGAAACATCCGTTTCTTATTCGAATTTCATAACATATTTGAAGTAGTAACTTGAATTTATTCAGTACATTATTTGAATTTAAAAAGGAAACTTATTTATTTTGAAGAAATATCATTTTTAATTTTAATTATGAACTTTAATTCTTAACTTAATGTTTAAAACGTTTGATTTTAATTATTTTTGTTCTGTACAATTGGTATTTTCCAACGGGGCTTTGAGCTGAAATTTGGATCGCCTTCTTCTTTCCAACCGTCATTATGGATCAAACACACTCTTAAAGCGTTATTTTTTAGTTCAGAGCATAGCCTGAACTGTAAAAAAAAAACTGTTTCTTTTTTAGAATTGAGCCTTCCGAGCTTTAAGTTTATGTTTTTTTTTTAGTTCTGAACATGTTCAAAGCACGCTCTGTGAGCTCAGAATAATTTAAGACGTTTTCCTTTTTTAGCTCTTAGCAGAACATGGAGTACAGCTCAAGCTATCGGAGTGAGCTCTCCGATATAATTATTTTAGACGTTTTTCTTATTTTAGCTCTGATCATAGCACTGAGCTGCCAAAAAAAACATCTGCGTTTCTTTTTAAACTCAGAGCACTCAGAGCGCTCAACTTGTGTTTCTTTTGTAAATCAGAGCTAGGAGTACGGTCCATGAGCTCAGAATAAAATGATTGAGTGAATGGAGCAAATAACTGAGCCCAGCACACCCCACTCTTTTTTTCGCTAATTTCAATTTCAAATTTTTAATTTCTAGTTTTAATCTGAGCATAGCACTCAGCTGTCAAAAAAGATCTGTGTTGTTTTGAGCACAGAGCACTCAACTTGTGTTTCTTTTTTTAATCAGAGCTAGATCGGTGTATCCGATACAAGTAGCTGATACAAGGTGCGCTAATGCAGAAGGTAAAATAATTTAAGAAAAAAAAAGAAACAAATTAAATGTTTTTTCAGAAAATTATAATTAGATCGGCCAGCTTTGATCAGACTCTGTTTAGATATTACTCGGTTCAATCAGACTCTTTTCATAATCAGTACTCAGCTCAGAGCTAAAACAAAACGCCTTATGCTGAGGACAGGAGGGAAGCAATAGGTCTGTTCGTGTACTTCCCAAAACTGCCAATTTCTACCGATTATAGATAGTCCAAAGTTCTGTCAAAGTTCTTATAACAAAATGAAATTGACAAAACTTTGGGGTTGAGGTCAACATTCTGCGTGTGCAAAAATTCTGCTTTCAAAATTCTGTTTTTCATAATTCTGCTTTTCAAAATTCTGATTTTCAAAATACTGTTTTTCATAATTCTGTTTTACAAAATTCTGCAAATAATAAAAAAGAAGTCTTTTGAACATTTTCCAAAGGAAGGAGAATTTAAAATGTAAGTTTAAATATCGATTTAAGATTAACGTGCTTCGAATTCATGCAGTGGATGCCGACATTTTTTATTGTCTATGTAATTACCTCCAACTTTTTGAACAGAAAATTATCACATTAAGGAATAAATAAGAACAAAAACATATTTACAGCTCGAAGGGACTGTTTCATGTCAAGTGCATTTGCTGGTAAGCATTGGCATTTTTATTTAACAAAAAAATAACACATAAGACTGGGTATGAGAAAGCAAACATAAAAGAGGACGCTCTTCTTCAAAAAAAAAAACGTTTTTTAATTTAGATCCCCAATCGTGTCCATCTGTCTTTCTGTACCTCAATCTTTCTCTTAAACTGCTGAAGCGACTTCATCTTGGGTCTTAAGGTTTGGCTAAAAGGACCATTCATTTTTTGAATTCCAAAAATAACGGTTTCTTCCCTATAACTGTCAATAAAATCTTAAATAAATACATTTGGTGACGCAACAACTCATGGAGAACAAGAGCCTAGTTGCTTGCCACTCTCAACAACTGTGTGCATGTTGTTGGTAAGAATGGTGTTAAGAAAAGCTTATTTATCTCAAAAATGGCTCCTAAGGTTTTAATAATTTTTTTCCTGGGTATTATTGGGTATTAAACAAAAAACAGAATTATCAGAATTTTCTTCTTCTTAAAACAAATCGGCAGAATTTAGAAAAACTGAATTTCGGAAAGCAGAATCACGCCAGACAGAATTTAAAAAAGCAGAAGTTTGAAAAGCAGAATTTTGAAGAGCAGAATTTTGAAACCAGAATTTTGACCTGTTCCCAAAACCTCCAAGGTTTTAAAATGTTGTAAAGTACATGAACAGAGGTCAGTAAAAGGTGCAGCCGCCTTTGGTTGTTTGGATATAATAAACAATACTTACGATAGTTGCATGCAACTGTATTTCAGTCAAACTCTTGCGGTCAAATCGATTTACAGTGTAATTCCTGCCTTTCAACTCTCAATCATTCGTGTTGCTGTTAGTACAAAACTTGTTCTTTCCTCATCACACAGCAGTTGGAAATTGAAAGAAGCATTTAAAAAATTGTATGTTTCTTCAAAGATGAGAAGTTTGTCATACAGTGAACCACACTTTGTGTGTTCTTAAAAACAATCGTTAGTTCATCACTATTTCTTGCAATTTTTTTTAAATTGGCTCCTTAGCTGCTTGAAATTAAAATTAGGTTAATCCATCACCAGCAGTTATACAGTCCCTTCCCTCTTTGCTTGTATGCAATTAAAAAAATGTTATGTAAATACCCAAATCATTGTAAAATACATTTTGTATTGAATTAATTCTCGGAAATGGTTTTAAATTACAAATAATAAACAAATTATTTCAAAAGAACAACAATAAAAAAAATCAAAACAAAACAAAAACCTGTTTATTTATTTACAGAGACTAAAAGTATGAATGCAGGTGTGACTTTAAATATTGAAAACATTTGGTAAATCACAAAACGAAACTTTAATGCCAATTATATTTATAAAAGAAAAATAAATTATGCCGGGGAAATCCATAGACAATTGAAACAAACAACACATTTAGGATAACAATTTAATTGTTTATACAATATACTGGAAATGGTCAAAACATTTTTAAACTTTTTTTTTTATTTGTATCAACAACCACCGACATGAGTTAAAATACTCAAGCTTTGACTCACATTTCACAGGAAATTCAAATAAAAACAATTAAAATGCCTTGCTTTTATATTTATTTAAAAAAAATGTGGATTCTAAAAAAAATGGTAATAAAGGAACAAATGTGTTTCAAAGAAAAACTGCGATATGAGGTTAACGAGAAATAGGTACAACAGAATAAATAAATTGATGTTTTTCTTTCATGAAAATTTAAGAAAAATAACATGCATGAATAGAAACTTGTCCAACCATTAAAGAAATACATATGGAAGTAACCTTAGAAAATAACGTCAAAATACTAAATATTTCCCTTATGTGGATTTTTTTGCAAAAACCAAAAGTGTAGCTTTGTAACAATTACTTAGCTTCTAAGTTGAACAAAATGGTAAAAGTCGTTTTTGAGAAAATTTGGACAAAAAACAAAACTTTTGTATGGCTATCCTTTCTTAGAAATCACATAAAATATACACTGTGAGGGTTTCGAAATAAATTGGTCGGTCTATTTCTTAAGCTTTACATATCGTCAAGTTATTGCAAGAACTTGATTTTAAAATTTTTTGGGTAAGACAAAGTCCCCGAGTTTTTCCCGAGATATCATACAAATACAAAATAGAGTTACCCAGTTCCTGCAATCAAGAGACGATATTATGCCCTTTTGTGTTGAATTTTGAAACTTTTCAAATCTATAGAATATGAAAATATGAATAATTGTATTTTTTTTTGTCATAAACACAATAAAACAAACAATAAATGGGAAAAAGTATCTTTTTTTCTAATTTCTCAAAAAGTTTCGTATCAGCAAATAGGCCTAATAGCCTATTGAATAGACCGGAAAATGAGGGGTATAAAGGAACAATTACGTGCAAGGGTTTTTATTATTGAATATGTTTGCTTGGCCCATAAGCATGCTTAAAACTGAAAATGCTACTAAATTCACCCATGCGTTTCTGAGAGAATGGTCACACTGGCCAATTTTCAGTATTTTTGGTATAACTCGAAAACCAAGCCGAATTTGACAATTTTACATTTAATACTTTTTGTTCAAAATTAAATTTTCTATTGGGATGGATAGTTCAAAAAATTTTACAAAATAATTTAATTAGGAAAAGTTAACAAAAACAAACCTAAAAAAAATAAAAAAATCGAGGATATTTAAATTTTTTAATAAATTGTGCATAACTTTTTTTGAAGCAAAGATAGGCTCAAGACATGCAGGGACAAAATAAACTAGATACTAAAGGCTTTAATATGGCATGTTCAAAAATGAATATTTGTTCAAAATTTGACAGAGATATTCCCATTCAAACCTTATCATTTCTTACAATATGGTAAATTTCACTTTCGTAAAGTTTTCGAAATCAAAATTTTGATATAATATGACATTACAACTATAGAGAATTTTTTAAAAAGTATGCAAGTTCGCAATTTCGTTTTTCGGCTGTTTTTAAATGCGTTCAGACCTACAGACCAAACGGCTGGTTCGATTAACATAAGACTTGGTACTAATTACTAAGAACGTAAAATTTGTCATAAAGTACTTAAAAATAGGCTTTCGGACAAAAACTGCAAAAAATGATAAGAAATGGTAAAGTTTGAATGGCTATATCTCTGTCAATTTTCAAATAATATGGCTTTTTTTACATGTCATAGGCCTTAAGACTCTAGTTTACTTTGTTTATGCATGTCTTGAGCGTATCTTTGCTCTGAAAAAAGTTATGCGCAATTTAGAAAAAAAAATTAAAAATCTTTGATGTTTTTATTTTTTATGTTGGTTTTTGTCTACTTTTCCTGCTTCAATTTTTTAAAGAAATTTTTCAAACTATCCATTTCGATAGAAAATTAATTTTGAACAAAAAGTATTAAATGTAAAATTGTCAAATTCGGCTTAGTTTTCGAGTTATACCAAAAATATTGAAAAGTGGCCAGTGTGACCATTCTCTCAGAAACGTACGGGTGAATTTAGTAGCATTTTCGGTTTTAAGCATGCTTATGGGCCAAGCAAACATATTCAATAATAAAAACCTTTGCACGTAATTGTTCCTTTTTAAAAGGTCTATTCAATAGGCTATAAACAACTTGATTTGAAAAATAAACAAATGGAGTATAGTCCAGTCAATTTGTGCTCAAAAAGCTCTTTGCGAGCAAATAGTGGAGTAGTTTTGATTTGTTCGCTCCTTTATGTTTTCGGGGATGCTGAATCCCAATCTGAGATTTGCAAACAAAATTTCGTGACGCAATATGGAAAAAAAATACAAAAAATGATGCAAAAATGCATTTTTGGGAGTTTTTCACGAATGGCTCGAAAGCTACCAATTATTCGAAAATTATATCAAAGTATCATTGAAAGTATACACAATTTCCAATAAATCTCTATTTAAGGTTTTTTTCTGCGACAAACCATTTGGACTCAAGCACTAGCCGAAAAATTACGTATTTTTACTGTTTTCGAAAATCCACTCGAAAGCACTAAGAAATTACTTTGTGTGACAAAAATTTGAATTTTTGTCTTTAAAATGAACCAAGGTATACTTTTCTGATGGTCTTTGATGCGTTGAGTTCGAATCTGGCCTTTGAATTGCTCTAGCATGTCACGTTTTTGATATATTCGAATCTAAAGATTTAAAAAAATGCATTTTTTATGCAAATTTGAGGTTATATTTTTTTCTCGAAATATTTTTTTCGAAAAAATGTTTGTGGTCATTTTAAAGTATGAACATTTTACTTCAACATTTTTTTTAAATCCTTGCAATACCTCCATTAGCTTTCAAGAAATCCTTAGTTTTCGTCTTAAGCTACCTAATTCGAAAAATCCCACAATTTGCTCGCAAGTGCCCTTTTGAGCACAAATTGACTGAATTTTTCGAACTAGGAAGTAAGATGATAACTATCGTTTTCTCGAAGACAAATTTTGTCACACAAAGTAATTTCTTAGTGCTTTCGAGTGGATTTTCGAAAACAAGAAATAATACATTTTCGACTAGCGCTTGAGTCCAAATGGGTTGTCGCAGAAATAACCTTAAATAGGGATTTATTGGAAATTGTGTATATTTTCAACGGTACTTTGATATAATTTTCGAATAATTGGTAGTTTTCGATCCATTAGTGAAAAACTCCCAAAAAATGCATTTTTGCATTGTTTTCCATGTTGCGTCACGGAATTTTGTTGGCAAACCTCAGATTCGGATTCAGCACCCCCGAAAACATAAAGGAGCGAACAAATCAAAACTACCCCAAAATTTGCATGGTAAAAATACAATATGACTGGACTTGTATAAGTTAGCTATAGCTATAGCACATTATTTTATAAGCTAAGCTAATATTTAAAACTTTTTGCATTTAAAGTCAATTTTTCAGAAATTGCTCCCCCTGCCTCAGGTGGGGAGATAGAGTCTTCCCCCCTATTCAATATGTTTCTTAGAGTATATCCATGAATCATGCATTAAAATTTTGCTGACGTAGTTTTAGAATTTTAACATAAAAATCTTACATTTACCAAGCAACTCAATTTCAAATTAAGGAAAACAATATATTTAAATATGCCAATATTTACAATTGTATATTAGAGTTAAGGAAAAAATTGTAAATATAAAATTTTACCTGTTGTTGTAAAATAGGCAAGTGATCAAAAAAGCTCATACTTTATCTTTCGTATCTGGGCATTTTTCGGCATTTTTGCCGCTATCAGTTCTCTATAAATTGTGAAGCAAATGGCGATCTGCAGTTAGGTTTTTATAAGTGTTTTCAATACACTACTTAAATTCGGAACTATTTTTCTGAGAGGAGTGCTGTAAAAATAGTATTACGCCTCGAAATGACTGAACATTTCATGTCTTCTCCATTACCGAAAAATGACTAAAGTTGGTACAAATGGTGAACGATATTAGTGTTTGTAAAATTATTCCGCATACAAAGCAAGACTTGAAAAAGGATTATGGTGGATTTTTATAGATTTTTAAATCATGTCTTACTGTATAAAACAGGGTAACGGAGAAGACAAAATTGCACTTTCTCATCCAAATTTCAACGACTCACAGGCACTTTTTTTTTTTAAAGTCTGAATTTCTTTGATCCCCTTGCTAAAAATGGATCAAGGTAACTAAAAAAAAATATGTGTTAAATTTCATTGAAATCGGTTGACGTTTACACGTGCTAGCGAGCACTTGAAGTTTTTCATATAAAAACATGGTGTTTTGACAGTCTCTTACTCAAAGGGCCCATAAAAGTGTAAACGTTGATGGAAAAACTTTAAACTTGGCAAATATGCTAAATACTATAAGGAGTATACAAATATATTTTTTTATTTTTGTAAACAACAGTTACTCCATTTAAAATAGCAACAAATGCTCAAAAACAACGATTTTAAATTAAATTTTTTGATGAGGTTAATATTATGCAAAACTATTGAAAATATTTTTTTTGATACTCCTAACGGTAGTTAATTTATGTGCCAAGTTTAAAGATTTTCCATCAACTTTTACAATTTTGCTGATATTTTGAGTAAAAACTGTGAAAACCCCATGTGTTTTGAATGAATAATTTCAAGTGCAAGCTAGCACGTGTTAACGTTAACCGATTTCAATGAAATTTTACACACATTTTTTAAATTGCCTGAATCACTTTTATCATTGATGAGAATAATTTAAAAATACGAATTTCAATATAACTGAACAAAAAAGAAATCTTTAATCGTACGTGTCTTCTCCGTTACCATTAGCTGTCTTCTCCATTACCATCTTTCATATTTTTTTCTGTTAGTAAAATTAAATTTGGCATTAAACCAAGGATGGTTTTTGATAAATGTTGGTTTTATGAAAGTGTATAAAAAAAATCAACTTCAAATCTTAATGGACAGCGCAGAATTTCAAACTTCAAGACAATGGTCGGAAATCTCTAAATCGTACGTGTCTTCTCCGTTACCGTCTATTTTTTTGAATAAACTTACTAAATTTCATAATTTTTTGGTGAAACTTCTGTGTCGTGTACTTTGTGATGAATTCTTAAACCACTGAGTTTCATAAAAAAATATTAATTTCTTAACAAGAAAAACCTTACTACAAGCGTCCGATTGTCTTCTCCGTTACTTTGGAATGGCCGTGCAAGACATTGTTCATATAGCATTCACTTTTTTTTAATGCACAAAATTATTAACTCACACTAACATTTTCTTAATGCAGGAAATTTTCTAATTCTATTGACATTTTTTTATTGCAGAACATTCTTGACTCGCAGTGATATCTTTGTATGCAAGAATTGAAAATTTCTTGATTTTCTTTTTAATGCAACAAATATTGGTATTTGCATAAATATTTTTATAATGCAAAAATTGTTCATATTGCATTTAATTTTTTTTTATGCAGAACAAACAAATTTTCGATTTTGCATTATATTTTTTTTGTATGCAAAAAATGTATTGACAAAAAAATTTCGTATTGCATTAACTTTTTTTTTAATGCAACAAATTGTCAATTGTTCTTTATGCAAAATATTTTCACTTTGAATTTATTTTTTTTTTTTATAATTATTGCAAACAAAAATGTATTAAAAAAATTCCATTTTTACAACTCTGTGCAATCAATGAAAATTGAAAAGAAAAAAAGAAGCAAATAATTATAATTGTGGTTCAATATTGTTATATGTATGTATTTAAATAGGTTTTTGATAGTTTTAGCATTTTTAGAAACAAAATTTTTAAAATGCTTTGGCAATTTTTGGATTGAAAACACTCCATTTTGTGTGGGATATAGCTGAAGAAAACTCAGATGGCCTAGTGACTTACACGAGTAGCTCTAATTTTTGACGAAATAAATCAGTTTTTAAATATTTTTTTAAAGAAGCTGGAACGGGAGTTTTAACATCAAGTCATCAATTTATTAGGCGTGTTCAGGAAGATGAGATCTCAGAGGGCTCAGTGTCAAAAACTGAGCAAGCGAGTCCAATATTTTATTTCCTCAGTAATTTGACAGCAAAATTTCTGAGAAATCCTGTTCACGAGACTGAGATTGCTGAGGGCTCTGAGATCTCATTTTCCTGAACACTCCTACTTAAATTTTCAAATTTCAAAGGGCACGGTAGTGCCCAGCCAAGTTCGCGGCACTACACCCTTTTTACAGGAACAAACTCAGGTGATTTTCAACCCCCCTCTAACTTCAGTACCAATAAAGTCAGAAAATTCGCAGTATTTGCTGAGCTGATCAAACACAGGTGGCTCACAAAATTCCAACTCTTTAGCATTTGTACTTCCCGAGATATAGGACTTTAAAAATCGCAAAAACCGTAACTGACTGAATCACTGACAGATCATCAAAATTATAGAGCACTCCCACATCGGAGAAACTTGAAATTTCGCACAACGGTAGGTCTTGTGGTGCAAACAAAGCCAAAAATCGAAAATCTGCAATTTTCTGTTCAGGGGGCGTGGCATCCACCCACTTTCTTAAATATTTTTATAAATTATATGGAGCACTTCCGACTGTTGTAGAAAGATGAAAATTGGTAAGTCGGTAGGGCTTGAGGTACTTAAAAAGAAAAACATTGAAAAATTGGAGTTTTCCATTAAAGGGGCGTGGCATCCACCCACTTTATCAGAATTGCTATTATTTATATGGAGCACCTTCAGTTGTAGAATTATGAATATTTGTAGAGCGATAGGGCTTGATTTTCACCTGGCAAAATCCTTGCAAAAAGGAGTGAAATCACAACTGACTAAAATTTGGTGGATTTACTTGGCAAGTTTTGTCTTAAATACTTAATCACAAATTTAAAATGTATGTAAACTTGACCATTGAATCTACCAAATTCTAATCAGTAATCATTAAATACCGAATTTCTGTCATAATTTGGAATTGTTTCGATATTACTCTACTTAAGATATTTGATATTAAACTTCATGAACCTAAAACTTGGCATATATTTTAGATCTCATTACTTTTTGTGGCTGACTTTTTATGCACAGGTTTCTTGTACATATAAGAACTTGGCTCTTTTTTAATATTTTTGTTTTTGTTGTGATATCTATTTACCCTGTGACTACGAGATGAATAACTAGTCATAGAGTAAAAAAATATAATTTCGGTTTCATTCGGATTAAGTGATATCAAATTTCACGAATTTCGAGGCTTCCACTACGAACGTACTCCGAATGGATTCTGTGATAGATTTTTCGGGACTCTTAGCACATTCTCAATAAGAATGGCATCTGTGCTAGGGCTGAATTATTGTTTCTAGCTTCATTATGCATTGGAGCTGTTTTATTCTGTCTCCAATGGCGAAACCAAAATGTAGATATGCGGCAGATGATTTGGGATTCTTCACTCTGTTTTTCTGTTTAGTGAAGAGGGCATGTTATGTTCTATGACCCACTCATACATTTTACGGCGTAGCGACACAACGCCCAAAGACAGATCGCCCAAATCGCAAAATGACACATCGCCCAAATATTTGAATGTGTTTTCATAATGACACAACGCCCAAAATAATATGTCATAGCGCCTAAATTAATGCAATAACTGTGAATGTGTGTGGGACTGTCTAGGGCTCGAATTTTTTGTGAATGATTCACAATCAGAATGGCGAATGAAAGGATTCATGCAGGTCTTTGGCACTGGCACAGATCAACAAACGGTATGACATATACGCCCCACTATGATGGATTTCTCTACAGTCAAAATGTTATTTTTTTTTTTGATAAAAGGCTTTTTTTGACATGAATCCTAAGCCCAAGTAAGAACAATAAAAAAAAACTCGATAAAGTAATTAATTTCCAGATATACTTACCATATGATGTATTACGAAACTTGTCGGCTTTTTAAAACATATTTTCTTGAAAATGAATTTAAATTCTTTTAATATTTATATAAACATTGTGTGTGTATCTAAAATAAAAATAGCATTTGCAAGCCAAAATTTACGTAAGAAAATTTTTATCATGAAGAATTGCATTCCTATTGCTAGAAACACACAAAATTATTATCTTCAAATATCTTTTCAAATTTATGATGTTTGAAAGTTATAAATTTAAAATAAATGTATGCATTTAAAATACTAATTTATATCATTTCTGATAATAATTTAGACATTTTTGAATCATGGTGATGTTGATTGTAGACGCTAATTGTATTTAGATACTTTTTAAAATATGGTGGGAGAAGAGTAGGGTGGTAGATGAAATGTAGTTTTTTTTTAATGTTTATACTTAACAAGTCAAATTTAATAAGAGGAAAAAACCACAAGACTTTATAACTTAATATTGCTTTGAAGGTTTGAATGAAACAGCCAAAGCTTGAGTATGCTACCATTAAGTTTTTAGCATTAAATACTTAGTAGAGACCAATACCCGATCATCAGACTTCATTAGCGGTGCTAACTGTATGTAGATCATGTACATACATACATATATTATGAATAATTTTTTTTTTTTTTTTTCAAAAACATAATAAATCATGAATAACATGAAAGGAATAGAAGATTCAGAATTTATTGTATTTATGCTTCATAAACTAAAATACCTAGGGCCAGATTTTCAGTTCAGGGTTAACCCTGAGTTAAATCAAAATAAGCTAGTCCTGAAAATAAATTAACCCCGAGTTAAGTAAGGGCAGTTTTTCAGCTGAGGATTAACTTTATCTTTCAGTAGTCAAAAATATATTAACATCGATGTGCGACACTTTGGATATCACCCTTCAACGCCTTTCACGTATCAAAATAGAGATGGTGCCATAACGGAATTGCACTGTGAATAACTTTCAATATCAAAATCGAGATCGCGCCACTACTGAAAAGAGATAAATTAGGATTTAAATTGACTGAAAAACACGCTTTTGAAACTAATTCTGGTATAACCCGAGACTCGGATGATCTTGCACTGAAAAACAGACCCTTGAAAATGTCACGCAATTTATAAATATTTTGTATATAAACATCTGATTTTTTTGTGAATATATTCGCTACCAGTGGCTTACTCTTATAAAGAACAAAAAAATTCCAACAAAACATAAACAAAAATGTATTAATTTTTGATCTTTCAATTAGCAGAAAAAAATTCTTCTGTCATTTCTCATTCTTAGCCCTTTTACACATTTTACTATTTTTGTCGCAGAAAGGGTAACTACATTCGTTTATTTATTAGCCTTCCCTCAAATGTGTCACAGTACCATAAAAGCAACATACATAAGTAGTAATCCTTTAATCTATTTTGCTTGAAATGGAACCTGTTTTGTATAATTAAATGCTAGTTAGAAAATTAATCGGGTCAGTTTGTTATTCATCCCATCAAAATAAGGGTTATTTAAATATTCTTAAAATGATTTCCTTGAAACCCTTTTAAATTACAACTCATTAGAAAGTCAAACATACCCCTTATGTATATTCGATTACACCCACCTGCTAGCACAGCGGACAACTGCTTGGACATACAAATAATAAATTTATTTCCGTTCATATCAAAACTGAATGTCAATGTCACAAATTGTGCGAATAAACATCAATTTTAATTTAAAAAAAATCTTCCCTTACGACTCTTTGAACTTCTTGTTGCTATTTTAGCCAAAAAAAAAAAATTATTTTAACAACCATGTTAATCTTTTCGCACGTCAGAGTGTGCAATCACTCTATATGTATGATGATCTGACGTGAGCAAAGGAGGAATGAATTTTAAATTCTAATTTGTCTTCATCTTCAGATAATTTCTTTTTTTAAGATTTTTCTAAAGAGTATTTTTTTTTTATTTTGTACTCAAGTTTTTCACTCAACATGCTTAAGCTGTTCATCTATCATTTTGTATAAAAGCCGGTGTTTATCTAATTTTTTTTTTTTTTTTTTTGCAGGAACCGGAACATTCGGAAGAGTATGTTTGTGCAAGGACAAACAAACAGACACATACTGTGCGATGAAGGTCCTGGCGATGGCTGATGTGATACGTCTTAAACAAATCGATCATGTTAAGAATGAAAAGAATATTCTATCAGAGATCAACCATCCATTTGTTATAAGTTTGTAAGTATACAGACACATATTTTTTGAAAAGGGAATTCAATAGCTTTTTCATATGCATACATACATACAAAAAAACTTTAAGATGTAACTCTACAACAGTCAAAGCAAGAATTTGACATCACAAACTTTACTACATGCATGTATTTTTATTTTTCCTCAAAAACTTAAACATAGAAACAAAATTGGGCATATTCCCCACTCCAGGAAGGTTACTTTCCTTACTCTTATTCTCAGGTCCGTCGGGTTGGAACTGCCACAACGGCAATTTTTAGAAAACTAGTAATGCAGGAATTACATTAGTGCTAGTAAGGTGCTAATTATGTGCTGGAAGCCAAAATGAACACAAATTTTATTTACACAATGCATTTAATTGAAATTTACAAGTTTATAAGAAAATTTAATTGACAGATTTCTTAAGCAAACAAAATTACTAAAAAATATTGAAAAATGTTTTTCATCGAGGATATCTCATAAGAACAAACGGCCCAAAGTATTGCCTGTTTGTAAATAATAAGGTTTTTGAAAATCTTGAGCTAAATATTTTATAATTTCAAAATAACGTCAAGTGTTCATAGTTTCCAAGGGCAAAAATAGGAAATTACCAGTGTGGGTCGCACTCAGCTACAATTTTAAATTACTTTTTAGCTCTACTGATAAATGAGATTTTTTATTTGCGTCATTTTTTCATCCACACATTCGACACGAATCTTATGGCAAGCGCCACTTTGATGGTAATTCACTGCCGAAAATTTGTACTGCTTCCGGTTCAATAATTAGAAAGTGTCTACCACAAACTTCTGAGCGATATTGGTTTTTTTTCAGAATTGTGTTCAGTGCCAAAACACGTGATCGCTAGCAACTTGTTGTCAAGAATTGTTTCATATTCATTGTTAGAAATAGAAAGAAAAAAAAAACGATGCTGGAAAGAAAACAGAAATTGACTGGTGGGCAAATTGGCAGGGAGGAAAAGAATTTGTTTCTTTGTATAATAAAGGGTGTTTCATTTTTCCAAAGATGTGATTTTCATATAACTTTGCTTTTGCATTTCATTTGTCTTTTTCATAGTTATCTTCCTATGTATCTCTATCTAATTCCTACCAACTAACGCAACCGCAACTGAAACTTACTGGAACCATCAGCAGTAGGAACAACCAAGGAAATTTAGACGAACAAATGGAAAGATTAGGAAAAAACTCTTATTAAACTGAATTTTGATTGCGAGCTTCGATTTAACTTACTTTAGGTATTTGCAAGACCTTCATGACCAGTTTAGTTGAAAACTTATTAAAATTTCACTAGGTAAAATTTTTGTGCAGTTTTTATTCAAGTACATCTCCTTATTATAAAACCTGGTTTTTGGGTGGAACAGGTTAGGAGAAGCTTGCTATATCGAAAAGGGTGTGAGCCGCGAATTTGTTTTCAAATAACTCATTCGAGTTTAATTTTACAACAAATTGACGAAGCAGTAACTTTTAGGTATTATTATCTGAACTGCTGTTAACGAAGTCTATATACGTTGGTTTGCCTAAAATTTATAGCGTTACGAAATTTACCTTTTGATGTTGTGCCATTAAGGGACCTCAAAATAATTTTGCAAATATCTAGAAAACAGTAAATTTCTTAAAAATCTAGTTTGTTAAAATTTTAGCTCATAGGATTCTACACCAAATTATACTTTTTCACACAACTTGTTAATTTATATCTTTTCCACACAACCACTGCAACACGTTTTGGCACGTTTTCTTAAAACTCATTGCTCATACAAAAAAGTGTCTTCCTTAGTACAAATTCATGAGCTAAAACTTAAATTTTTTGAAAAATTTTCCGGTTTTCGAGATCCAGTTTATAAAAAAATTATTATGTTTTTTACCGTACAAAATCAACACTTAAATTGAACTTTTCTAATATGGTGATGCAAGTTTGTTTTGTAGGAACAAAGGCTTATGTCTAGGGTATGTCAGGAAAAAGGGAGCCCGTAAAGATATTTGAAACGGGGCCCCCGAAGTGCTCACTACGCCACTGCCCGAGACGCAGTGATGTTGAAAATATGTATCGATTGAAGAAATGTAAATGCGATCGATTTTTCACGATAAAATCTCGATACGCCATCTTTAATTTTTTTATTTACCGTAATAAAAAGTTATGATGAAAAAAGAAGGAAGTGCCGAGAAAAAAAAGTTGTCATTTCAATGTTCCAAGTCGATGGATTTTTACGGCGCTGGTGACAGCCCAAAAAGTATTTTTCTTGGCACTTCTTACTTTTTTCGTCAAAACTTTTTTATTATAGTAGATAAAAAAATAAAAAATGTCGTGTCGTGATTTTGTCGTGACAAAGTTATTGCCGTTTCAATTTTTGAAACCGATGCATTTTTAAGGTGCTGGTGTGGGCCCGAAAATGCTTAACGTTTTAGATAGATAGATAGATATTTATTCAATAGATAATCAGGTTTTGGTTTACATATTGTGTTTTTAGCACAGCTTGTACAGAGATATGATTATGTTATCTTATATCGAGATTTTATCGTGACAAATCGATTGCCATTGCATTTTTTTAAATCGAACCATTTCTACGCCACTGGTGATAGTCCAAAATATGATACCTAAATCTACTGTTAAGTTCCGGGTCATTACATTGGACCTTATTACATTAGTAAAACATAATCCACTGAGTCAAATATTATACTCAAGTCAATATTGTAAAAAATGGACATGGGCGCTTTTAAAAGGTAGATGTTTGGAGGTTGCGCATTCTTATCTCTTTTATCTAAAACTAACAAATTATCTAACGTCGAAGTCCTTTATGAGATTGTATACTTGTTTCATCTTGTGCATGATGTAGCCTATCTATATGAACTATCATAACGAAACGAATGTGTGAATTCGTGACACCTAAACTAGAATTCTTTTACAATTTTGCTTCGAACTGTACTTTTAAACTTTAAGCATCAGTTGATTGCGGCTCATTGAAATAGGCCTGCGACTTCAAATCGCATAATCTTGGTTTTCAATTCATGTAATCTCCGTGAAAGATAACCCTTAAATCGTTCATACACATGGTGCTTTGTAGCATCAGCTGTATGACATGTTGCGCTATCTTGTTGGAATTCAATGTCGTTCACATCCATACTTTCAAATTTGGGCGAATTCAAATTGAAGCATCCGACAACTCCACACTTTTGACAGTTGCAGATATGAAAAACATCCGTCTTCAAAATCAAAATATAAAATTAAAAAAAAATATTTTTCTTAGGGCCAGTTTTTCAGTGCGAGATCGAGATCGTCCTAGTCTCGGGGTTAAACCTGAGCTAACTCCAGAAACGTGTTTTTCAGTCAATTGAAATCCTAATGGCCAGTTTTTCAATGCGAGATCATCCTAGTCTCGGGGTTAAGCCTGAGTTAGCTCCATAAACGTGTTTTTCAGTCAATTGAAAACCCAAGTTAACTCCGAGTTAACTCATCTATTTTGATAAGTTGACTCAGGGACCAAATTGAGGGCCTTTTCAGCTGTGGCGCCATCTTGATTTCGATAAGGACAGCTATTGTCAGTACAATTTCGTTGTGGCGCTATATCTATTCCGATGCATGAAAGGCGTAGAAGGGTGATATCCGTAGTGTCGCACATCGTTGGCCCTAGATTTTTGACACCTGAAAGATAGAGTTTGTCCTCTACTGAAAAACTGTTCCTGAGTTAACTCAGGGTTAATTTATTTTTAGGATTAGCTAACTCTGATTTAACTCAGAGTAAACCCTGAACTGAAAAACTGGCCCTAAATAGAACAAAAAAAAAAGAAAAAAGTTTTACATTGTACAAAAAATTTAAATAAAATATTTGCTTATATAAAATTTCAGTACCTTTTTTTCTGATAATATAATATTTTTTGTAGCACAGAAGGCCAAATTTTTGAGTTCAGAGTTAACTCTGACTTAAATCAGAGCTAGATAGTCCTGAAAGTAAATTAACCCCGAGTTAACTCAGGAACGGTTTTTCTTTTGAGGATTAACTTTAACTTTCAGTTATCAAAAATCCATTATTTTCATCTATGTGCGAAACTATGGATATCGCACTCTTCTATGTCTTTCACGCATTAAAACATAGATGATGCCAAAACTGAATTGCACTGTGAATAAATTTCACTATCAAAATCAAGATGGCGCCACAACTGAAAAGGTATCAATTTGGTCCCTGATGAGTTTACTCACCAAATTAGATGAGTTTACTCGGAGTTAATTTAGGATTTCAATTGAATGAAAACACGCTTTTTGAGTTAACTCAGGTTAAACCTCAGTCTTGGATTATTTCGCACTGAAAAACTGGTCCTCAGCTCAAGTACCGAAAATTTCAAAAACAAAAACTGAAAAAGGAAAACATATCTTTTTCTACAACTCTCAAATTATTAATTCTATAATAGAATAACATTAACAAAAAAGGAAAATATTTAAATTTCTTATAAAAATTCTAACAAAATTTTGTATGAAGATTCATTCTCGAGATTTTGTTTAAAACAGTTTTTTCTTATAAGCACTTCATTATGAAGCACTCCACTTCTAGCCATACGAATATTTTTGATAACTTTTGGATAACCCCTTCAAGAATTTCAATTATAAAACATTGATGCAAAAAACCTAAAAGTGGCCCGAAAAAAGATTGGAAACTTCTTAACAAATAGAAAGGAACTTAAATTTTCTAAGCTACATTCCAGAGTTAATTTTTCTTCTTAAATTTTCTATTGTTCTTGTTTAAACAAAATCACAAGAATGCTGAATGTGAATTGTGAAAACATTTAAAAATTGATTTAAGAAGAATTTTTTACTTTAACATTCCTTGTTCATATAAATTAAGATGCTTAAATAATAAATTAGATTTCTCATATCCACATGAGTGCCATTGAACTAAAAATAATAATTATTTTGTTTTCATAGAATTTCAAATTTAAATCAAAATGCATCATATAATGTTTAAACTTTATAATTAAAGCTATTATATTTGATGCTCTCTGTTTAGTTAAGATTTTTTACTGAAAAATTTCACAATCCATTCCAATACACTTAAGTTAATGTTTATGTAGGAAAATGTGCTTGTTTTTTTTTTTTGATGAATTTATTTATGTTTTCAATTAAAGAAGACGCTTACTGAAAATAGATTTTTTTCTATTTCAATGTTTATTTTGTTTTTATTTTGATATTTTTTTTTGTTTTTAGACAGTGGTCAACAAAGGACGATTGCTGTTTATATATGTTATTTGAGTATGTGTGTGGAGGAGAGTTGTTTTCATATTTAAGAAATGCTGGACGTTTTAGTAGTCAATCGGGTATGTATAAATAAATTAAATTAAATTGAACTCATTTAAAAAAATAAACAAATATTACGTGACTAAATAAATTGTATGTATAATAAATTGTTAAACTTGAATAGATAATTTTTATTTTGACAAATATTTTTAAAATATTTCTTAAATTACTTTTCTAAGAAAAATAAATGAATGAAAAAATCTTCTTTGCTCATCAGGCACTAATTTAACTCATTTTGAATACAAAAACATTATACCGAGATTTATGATATTAGGCGTTATTTTATCAGAAAATTATTATTTATTCAATTCATCTGGCAACACCAGGTAAAAATTTACTTGATTATTGCAAAAACTAAAAATAAAAAAAAAATTTAATCATTTTTTTAAAATTATGATTCTGTCGGTTAGTGTTAATGTACACAAAATTTCTTTTTAATCATATTTTCAAGGTGGTTCAAAACTATTTTAATCAATGAGTCAATGACCTAAGTTTGTAAATTTCCATCATTGCCCAAAAATACTTTCCCACCTAATAGTTTCATATCAATTAATCACAAAATTTACACCCAAGCC
This sequence comes from Dasysyrphus tricinctus, assembly GCA_963921185.1. NCBI lineage: Eukaryota > Metazoa > Arthropoda > Insecta > Diptera > Syrphidae > Dasysyrphus > Dasysyrphus tricinctus. Next base: position 119,154,988 of record OY992533.1, on the reverse strand, counting down.
AAAAATAAAACGAAATATTTTTTAACACATCAAATCAATTCAAGCCAAAAGAAATGAATAAATAATCTTGTTTAATATTTTTCTATGAATAACTTTATAAAATTATGAATACATACAAATACTACATACGTATGCATATGTACATATGTATATGAGTACATAAATAATATATATTTCTTTAAAGATTTATAATATTAATTATTTTTTTCTTGTATCAATACTTACAACAAAATTAATTGCTTTCAATATAAATGAAGTCAATCGGTATCCAATAATTTTCGAGTGTAAAAATATAATTTAAATAATCTTCATTATATCCTGGCAATTATTCTGCATCACTGCATTTGAGTTCACCCAACTTTTATTATTGGGGGCATTGAAAATAAGAAAAAGGGTTTTCCTTTTTGTTTAATGTTGTTCAAATAAAAGTGATTTATTTAACATAAATAATGAAACATGAATAAAATATAAAATTCACTGTGGCGTATACGTAATATTTTTTTATTTTTTTTTGACCAGATGAATAATGTTTCCTTATTATTACAATATCAATTTATTTATTTCTTATTTTTAGCGAATTTTTATGCTGCCGAAATAATTTTAGCCTTAGAGTATTTACATTCACTGCAAATCGTATATCGTGACCTGAAACCTGAGAATTTACTTATCAATCGTGATGGGCATTTGAAAATCACCGATTTTGGATTCGCAAAGAAACTCCGTGATCGCACATGGACTCTGTGTGGCACACCTGAATATCTAGCTCCAGAGATAATTCAATCAAAAGGGCATAATCGGGCTGTAGACTGGTGGGCGCTAGGTGAGTCTATTACCATAATATTTTTTTAAAATAAACATAGAATCAGAGAACTTCTGAAGTGATTTTCTCGGAATCATAATGTTTTATTTTTCAACACGAATCATCCGTTGAGATATTTATTTCGAATGTGTCCGGCTAGTCTGGTGGCCAGCACTAGGCTAGAGGCGGTGAATGTATATTATTTCCTGGGAAGATCTGTGAATCTTATTTTATATAAATTTATTACAACGCGTTTGGAAAATGTATTTTCACAAAATTAGTCATTTCGAGATGTGTGAATGTCTTAAAGTATAGACTTTGTGGAGCATTACAAAATATAAATATCAAAAGAAAATAATAATAATTATATTGCCGTTTTCTTAGAAGTTGTTTTTATTTCTTCTTTAGTTTTAAGACTTTTTGATTTATTTTATGATTGACTTGACACAAAGAGGGCTTGGCAGGCGCATCATTTGCAGTAAATAATAATTGGTATGGTGTTAGAAATGGGTCGATGATCTAATAAAGTAATTTTCCATGTTTTTAAGTCACACTTTTTTAATTCATCTTTTGTTGGATTTTTAAATTTAATTATTAATTTTAGATATTAATTTATTTATTTTTATATTTCTTATATGCATACAAAATATTTATGTATACATATGTGTGAACATTAGTATCTATTTATTTTCTTTGAAGAAACAAAAAATAGTATCTAATGATTTCGGGAGATTTTTATTGTTGGATTTTTTCCAAATGTCTTGAGAAAATTATTTTCTTTATTTGTTTTTTGATATTTAACGTTATATATGTATTTTTTTTATACACATACACAATACAAAACTTGTTTATATTAAAATTATGAAAACAGAAAATTTACTCCAAATCAAGCACTATTTGACTTTTAATGAATGAGCGAGTTTTTATTGGCATTTATAGATTTCATAAAAAAATCAAACTTGATATTTAGATAATAGTAAGATGGTACGTTAGTTTGTGTTGTTTATCTGATAGGTTCACCCTTTTAAAATTTCAAATCAAAGACCGATTCACTTCAAGTTGGAGCATCAAACCTGAAAGTTTCAACGATTTCGTTTTTTTTTATTTTGTCAAAATCGGCTCGTTAAGTTTTAAAAATGGAGTATTTATGGTGAAAATTTTGCTAACCAGGTGATTTAAATGTTGTCATGTTTTGCATTTCGATGTTGACAGTCTGTGGCAGTCATGTTGTTTAAATGACATCGTTCAAATCTTTTCTATATTGTTCAGTCACCGATCCCAAATTACCATGGCAAGTTACACGATTGAGCAACACGTGAAAATGATGAAACTTTATTATGAAAATGGTTGTTCTCTTGTTGCATAGATTTTACTAATTTAATGATCGTCCTTCTCCTTTCCACTGTTCACCGTCCATTTTAAGTTTCGTTCAGTGAATAATCAGCCAATACCCGAACATCAACGGAGTACAGGATCTTTCAAAAACATCGTCCTTGCCTAAGAGATTGTGTAGAAGAAACTTAAGAAGTCAGTTAAATCAATTCAGTAAACGGGATCGGTGCTGAATGTTGTTTGATAACCAATTTATTTTGGCCTAAATTGATCGATATGAATGGACATGGACGGTTTGTACTTCTAGGAGGACGACAATAGATGCACAGAAGGCTCCATGAACGATTTGAAGGTTGGGTTATATCTTGCGGATGTGACGTGAATTTATCACCAATGAAATTATTGCTTAGTGAAATAAGGCCCCATTGAAATCAAAAGAAATCCCAAAAGCAATTGAAATAAGGCCCCATCCTGGTATTTTTCAAAAATGAAATAGTAGCCTAAGGAAATTGGACAACAAATTTGAGTCGGGAGAACATTTTATGTGGAAGTAAAATAAAAAAATCTCTTTTTTTATTTTTCGAAAAATATCATTCTTTTTTTGTCGTTTTCGATTGGATGTTTGCAGTACTCGTTTTCCACTCCTTTTTCGCCCCTACTACTCCAAATTTTCCTCGAAAATGACATAACTCTTCAAAAAAAAAGAATAATATACTTTTTTTCATTAATCGATAGTCAACATTTTTTGTACGATTTATGTTTGGCTACATCTCCACATTGTAAAACCAGTTTTTGGGGTGCCCGGGGTAATGCGAAGGCCGCTATCTTAAAAAAGAGGATGATTTGACTTTTATTCATTCACAAAAAATTCATGAAAAACAATAAAATTATATAAAACTGAGCTATTAAAGAACTCTGATTTTAATCTTGAAGTTTGTCAAAGTTAGATTGTTGATATTGTACTGTAAAGAGACAAATATCAATTTTTTATAAATATCTCAAAAGCTGTATTTTTTTCCAAAAAATTAGTGAATTCATATTAAAGCCTATAAAATTCTACAGAAAAAAGATTATAACACTTTTTTTCACAGCAGCAACTGCTTTTAAGAAAAACGTGCTCAAACGATATAACAAAAGATTTTTGCAGGTTGGGTAAGAAATCCCGCATGCAAAAGTCCTGAAAGACAAAATCCCGAATGAACAAAATCCAGAATGAACAAAATCCCGAAGGAACAAAATTCCGAATAGAAAAATCACGAATGAACACAATCTCGAATGGCTAAAATCCCAAATGCCAGAATAATGAATGACAGATTCCCAAAATCCCGAAGGTGCACTCGAGTTTTTACATTTTAAATAGTATTGTGTTTTCACATTTTTTAAATAAAACTGATAATTTTCAAGAAATTAAAAAGATCTTAATTTTACCCAATTTTACACCTCGTACAAAATTTTTCCCCTACCAAAATGTTGGGTTTTTTTTAGAGAAAAACTCTCGAAGAACTGAAGAGAATTTTTTCGAAGTGAACGTCTAATATTTTCCTGGGCTATGATACCCCAAGTTGCAAAAAATACATTTTTTTGAAACACCCGGCTTTTAAAATATTTTTTTTTTCATTCTGTAACAGCCATCTCGATTTCATTGAAGTCGTTCAAGAAACAATGAATTTGCTAAATATTGATACGAATTAAATTTTGACGATTCAACAGCTTCTTCAATATTTGAAAATATTTAACTAGGTTAGGTTAGGTAGGGTTGATGGGCTGACGGTGGATCTTGTTCCCGTCACATTTAGATAAATGTTGATACATTGTGGTACCCTGATGGATTGGACCATCCCTTTAAAAATATAACGTTTGAAATTCTATGGAGCATCGAGTCATTTAGAGGCGTTGATGAAGTTCATTATATTTGAAATGTTATCACCAGTTGACTTTGAGATTTCTGCTAGATCGTTGAAGAAGTAGCTACTCAAACAAATTTTCCTTATATTGCAGAGTGCCGAACAGTGACCTAGGTGGTGAAGGGTATCCTCCTCTAATTCTTCGTCTCCGCAGCCTCTGCATAAGTCTTCACTACTTAGCCTCATCTTCTTTTTATCATACTCTAAGAGATTATGTCTTGTCATAATCCCTACTTAAGGATTCAGGAATCTCTTTTCCAGGTTCACGTTCAGTTTTTTTCTTATTTTAGCTAGACCACAGAATATTTGCAGTAGAACACGTTACGAGTGAGTTCCATTTGTCATTGAAAAGTTCCACTGTCTTCTTGCCAATTGTCTGCTTAATGGCACAGGGTGGTATTTATCTAACTCAAATGTCTTTATTTTCCTCATTTCAACCAAATTATTTCAAAAAATAAATAGCTTCACAACCTTAGTGAAAGATTCGGATTTTATGATTCACGATTGATGAAGATTAATTTCTGATCCTTATCGTGGGAAAACCATATTCTCCCCGAATTTAATTTATCCGATCTCTCTCTCATAGATCGAAAATACCATTCGTTCGCGAACTATGTACAATAAATATATGGATCGTGAGAAGATCAATAAAGAATGTTAAAGATTCGCATGTTATGATTCACGAATAATATTTTACGAACCCTGGTTTTAAGACATTTTTGTAAAATCACTAAACAACTCATGGCTTATGCCATTATGGTATCTTGAGCTCGTTTTATTACTTACTCTTGAGGACAAATTCCAGATACCACCGAAAAATGCTCGTTTTTCATAAAAAAATACATGTTTTTTGTTCGAGACAAGAGTTTGATAACAAGGACAATGCAAAATAGTAATAAAACCTTTTGGAGGGACAATAAATAAGGAAAGCTCTGTCTCAAAAAAACCCTTCCATCCTAGATATTTCGACGGTTCCTTTGATTACTCAATAGGCCGGAGCGCTAATGTATGGGGAAAAAATTAAATTGGAATATCAAAAACATACCCCCCGCAAAAGTTGTGTCAAGTATTTTTAAATTTTTTAAGATTTTTTTTTAATTATTAAAATGACCGCTAGGGGTCGCGCATCGCAATTTAAAAAAAAAAAAAAACAAAAAAAATTAAATATATTATATACCCCTTTATAACTTCGTTTGGGTCATTTAATTGGCTTTAAGAGCACTTTTTACTTTTTAAATGTCCACTAGGGGGCGCGCACTTCAATGAAAGAAAAAACAAAACCATACGTGGTAGAACAAAACAAACGCCCTTAGTATCTATTAATTTTAGGAAACGCTTTTTAATTTGTTTTTTTTTTTAAGTTTTATTTAATATATTTTTTTTTTGTTTCTATATTCGGAAGTTCTTTTCGTGAAATTAAAGTATTTTTAATGACTCCATCCCTGTTCTTAAATCCACAAACAGTTTGGGAAGCTTCAGTCACCAGCTTAACCGCTCTTTCAACTGCTTGGCTGTGACAAGGAAACTGTTTTAAAAAGTTAGATTTGGTAGTTTCTTTTTGTCCCACAATATCCCAAAGTTCTTCTTCGGTAAAATCTTTTAGTACTGGATGCTCATTTAAACGGTGATTTTCAGTTTTCCACCACTCTATTAACTCGAAATATTCACCTGCTTCGAATTGAAAGTTTGGGAGCTGAATTTTTCGGACAAATTCTTCACTGGTGTTGCTGTTGACTGCTGCTCTAGCCTTAAGTACGCGGCGAAGACCTAGCTCTCGAATATTTTTGCGGTCATCGAACAACATAGCTACTAAAATGTTTTCGCAGTGTCCAAAATATCCATTCCGTGCGAAAACACCATCTACGATTCCTTTCAAATCATTTGGCAAATACCTTGTCAACTTTATAGATTTGAAAAAATGTTTCGCACCATACACGAAAGAAGGTTGAGATTTTATGTCAAACCACATTACTGCGTACACTTTAGCAATATACTCAACTATTTGCTTTAATGGCTTATCCGGGGATTGTTTTGCAACATACACTCGAAGAATGCGGTTAGCAGTCGTAAGCCATCTCGAATGTACCATTGTTCAAGGATTTTTCTCGAAAATTGAGCCTTCTCGGACACCATCGTTTATGGCTTTGCATATTTCATAAAAATACTTTTGGTCCGAGCTCAGACAAGCCAATGGTATTTCCGGTAAATTTATTCGAACTGCTTGATACTGAACGACGCCTAAATTTTGACAGTTCTGTAAGTCCTTTCCAATTTCTCCGGAGTATGCGCTTGGCCCAGTTGTTTTACCGTACAGTTTCTCAAACAAGTGTCTCAAAGGTAACTCGTTGGCATGAAGTAAGCAAATAGACCATTGCAAAGGTCGCTGTATTTTCGTCTCAATTTGCCGAATGATTCCACCTCTTACCCTGGTTATAACATTGGTACCGTCGCATCCAATAAGTTTGAAACTATTTACTGATGTACACGATTTTTCCAAGAAGTTTAGTATCTCATTGGTAATTGTCTCTGCTTTCCCGTTGTGTGGTGTGATATGACCCAGGTACTGGCTATCAGGTTCTCCAATCAACACAATATGCTCTTCAACCAGATTGCCTTTGGCTGTTTTTGTGATGTCCTTGCGACCGTCGAAGTAAATGCCCACGGGATGCCGGTTAGAACTCTGATCCACTTCCATTCTTTGTTTGGATCTCTCCCTCCTTATTTTGCTTTTATCAACAATATTTGACCGATCCATATCATTAATAACTCCATAATCCGTTAAGACGGCTGTAACAATAGTTGCTGTTGCGTTGCCCTATCAGATATCTTAAATCTGTCTGCGACCTTCGCAACGTTCGGGAGAGATTTACAATTTAAATTACAAACCGCTTCATTCTCTAAACATGGTTTTTTTTCTGGCGAGGGTGACATTGAGATCACAGATTCGATGTCGGAATTAATTTGGGTTCCATCGTCTTCGGTTATACATTCAGCTTGGGTGTTTAAAGTGTCTGAAGGTGAAGATGTAGAGCTTGCAAATCTTCTTGCGAGAGATCTTTGGAGCATAATGGTTCCAGGAACATCAACTGTCCCAATAGCCATTTTTCTTTGAGATCTTTGATCTTCCAGGAAGGAGCGTTCTTTTACCGGAACTTTTTTGTCTTTTGGACAGGAACAACATTTAAAATCAACGCACTTACAAGCACTAATGTCAAAGAGTCTTTTGGCATCAGTTTTGAATTCCTTTAACTGTTGTTGAAATGCATTGCTGGTTCTTCTGGCTTTCGGTGGTTTTATGAGAGCACTTCTTTTATCGTTGAGTTTATGAATCATTTTTTCAACACTGAACTTACCAACTGTTGGAATTGAAGAAATCACGTATATTTCCATGACCTTCGTAGCTGCGAGCGATATTCGCTTCATCGATGAGTTTTCTTCATCTTCGAGGAAGGTAAGGTAGCGACAAACATCTTCGTACGTTGGCAGCACACGCAGCGATAACATTTTCCCAATTCCAAATACCTGGCAAGTTTTGTTTTGTGAACGAGTATCCATTTAATCTCTAGAAAAAAATTTCAGCAAATGTATTAAATTCACTCAAACATTGCAACGTTTTGTTTTTCAGGGCACTTTTGAAATTACTTTACAAGACTTACCTTTTTTTAAAATAAAGTTGATATAAATAAAGTAATCCAAGGTGAAACTTTAATGTTCGAATATTCTTTTGTTTAACAAAAAACGCGAGTGAAAGCGAATGGTAATTGGATTTAAATTGAATTCAAATAACACAAAATGCAAAGCCTACTTTTATTTTATTTAAAACCGAAACGGTTTTTTTTTTGAAAATAGAAGGCAACTTTGTTTTTCATTTTAAATAGTTTTGAATTTTCTGAACTGACAAAAATCATATTATTAAATTGAAAATAGCCTTCAAAAAATGTAACTAAAAAAACTTGTCATTTAAATTTTTTGTATGAACTAAAATTGATTGCTTTTTTGTTGGTTTTTCAACGTTGAAAACCTGACACCGAACGATAAAAAAACGAAGAGCTTTTAAACAATGAATAAGACCTTCTTCAATTTGTTCATATTGATACATACCTAAGTTATAGAGCGACGGATACACTGAAAAAAAAACAACAAAAAAAAATCGAAAAAAAAATCTAAAACAAAATTTTCTCTCGCACTGCGCGACCCCTAGCGGTGAATTTAAAAAAATAAAAAAATTCTTAAAATTTATTTTTTAACCATACGCAACTTTTGCGGGGGGTATGTTTTTGAATTTCCAAAAGTAAAAAAATCACTCCGCCCTATTACTCAATCTCATGGAAAAAGAAACAATTTCTTCAAGGTTTCATCAATGAATGAGTTTTTATTTCAAAGGCTTCTTATAACGGGTGATTTTTTAAGAGGTTTAGAACTTTTTAAAAAAAAAAACACAAAAAATTCGAAAAATTAATGAAATATTTATTTGAATCGATAGTTTGAACCTTGCAATTTAATGTTTAAAGATAATTTCATGCAAATGTTGACCGCGGCTGCGTCTCAGGTAGCCCATCCGCTGAGTCCAATTTTGGCATACTCTTTCACACATATCGGCCGGTATCTCACGAATGAATGCATGGATGTTGGCTTCCAGTGCGTCAATCGAAGCGGGCTTGTCCCTATAGACATTAGCCTTGACATACCCCCACAAAAAATAATCTAATGGTGTCAAATCGCACGATCTAGGCGGCCAATTGACCGGCCCGAAACGTGAAATTAACTGTTCACCAAACTCGCCTCGCAATTGCGCCATTGTTTCGCGTGCTGTGTGGCATGTGGCACCGTCTTGTTGAAACCACATATCATGCAAGTCAAGAACTTCCATTTCGGGCAAAAAAAAGTTTGTTATCATCGCTCGGTAGCGTTCACCATTGACAGTAACGCTGCGATTCGCATCTTCTGTCACACTAGCTGATACGGCCGCAATATTTTCTTCACTACGCACAGTACGTAAACGTGTTGGTGGTTTAATGTCCAACAAAGTAAATTTGGTGCGAAATTTGGTCACAATCTTCCGAATAGACTGCTCAGAAGGTCGAGAATGCCGACCATAAAATGGAAGCAGCGCGCGATGAACATTTCGAACCGAGCACGAATTTTGATAGTAAAATTCAATAATTTGCAAGCGTTGTTCATTTGTAAGACGATCCATGGTTAAATTGCAAACCAAACTGAAGCTGTTTGACAGTGACACAAGGTACTAAACACACGTCAGCTGTCAAAACCAGTGTTGCCAAAACCAAACCAGCTAAAAAATCACCCGTTAGTTTATCTTATCTATACAATTATGAAATATATTCTTCCTAGAATAAAAAAAAACTACAAAACATTTTTTTTTTTGGAATTTTAGATATCATACAAAATCTCCATCTCCATGTAATATACATATTTTCTAAATCATTGGTTTTATGTACTTAAAATCCATAACCTTCTTCTAACCTCTAATCGAATTTGTATGTATTTCTGATTATTTTATACTAGATGGTTGTCTTCCTTTTCACGTCATTAAAATAATCTCTCCAAAAATAACAGATTGCATAATTTCTTACAAATCATCCAACCACCCAGTGACAAAAAATAAATATGCCTCATTATTCTGGATTATTTTGTATGTGCTCTCTATCTTCAAATGTCTGTCATTTTTTTTTCTTTGAATTTATTTATTTATCCTTTTCTAACAGAAAAAAAAGAAAAAAAGAAGAAAATATCTTAAATAATGTTTCTCGGTGATGGTGATAAATTGTGACAGTTAATCAAGACAGTTTCAGGTTCATTATCCACAGAGAATATCTCTTTAATAAAATATTAAATATTACACTTTTTTTTGCTCGTCTCTGATGGTTGTCAAAAGAAAATGGAAATGGATCCCTTAATTCATCGTCTTTGAATAAGGATTTGCAAAATCTATACAAGAAGCATATTATATGAGTATTTATGACGGAGGAGATAATAAGATATTTTAATGTACTACTCTTGTAAAATGAATCTTTAATTTTTATTTTTATACACAATGAGTTATAGCAAGTGATAAAATATATAAAAATAACACAAACAAAAAAAAACTATTTTAAAATTCTAATTGCAAATACTTAAATAAAAGAAAATTTAAATAGCTTTTGGAAAAAAATATATTATGTTCAGCTGAAGAAGTGCGAAAATACATAAGATTTAGAAGAACGAAATGTATTTCTATGCGAAAGCAATAATTGTGTATATTTGTATTTCTAATAGAAAGTACCATCATCCTTTTGTTTTTTTTTTTAGTTTTTACCAAACTCATGATACCTGTAGTACTCAAAGTTGAAAAGAAATAAACAAAAAATAAGATCGAACTTATTCTTAATGACCTGTAGAATTATTTAATAGATGCTATTGAATCTTTGCGGAATAAACAAACCACAAACTCTGAAGTGAGTCATTTCTGCATCTTTAACTGATGTATTAGTGCCTATGAATATGTAGCTATAGCTACTTAGCTATAGTCCGAGAAAAGTCTGATTGAGTACAAAAAATTGTGGATAGGTAACATTTGTTATACGTTCTTACATGTGGTCAGAAGTGGAAAAAGTTGGTGTATCTCAATCTGCACTGGAATACCAAATACTGCCATTGCACTGCCACGATTTAAAAAGCTACGATTCAACTATTATGAAGAAGGTTCGAGCTAAAAAAATTCAAGGTTAAAATAATTGAATTTAAAATTATCAATGAATTCTGTCTTAGCTTAAACTTGGTCTTATCTTGGTAAACAATATCATTGGAATTTTTTTCCGGTGGAATGGGGCACAAACGATGTTAAAGTTCCATTCATGAGGAATAGTACACAGCTTGTAAATGCTTTACTCGAAGAGATCATTGTCAGCATCATTCGATGGGTCATTTTTTAATTTTGGTTTAGCTGTCCGGTGTCTTTATTTCATCCATCAAAATGCATTTTTCGTGGTGCATTTTACAAGACGGTGGCAGTCTCGTTGTTTATCAATGCCGCCTAGCAGCTTAATTAATCCATATCCTCAGCACCAATTTCGTTTCTATTAATATGTATTAATATCCATATATTTGAAGATAAAAAATTGCGTAGTAAATAATCGCAAACGTCGCAAACGTTCTTAATCTTCAAAAAGTTTACGACGTCGTAGCCGAATTTTCAAAATTTGTATGTGAAATGACAAGAATTTTTATCGTAAACGTCGTAAATGAAGAAAAATTTGTTCAAATGAAATTATGCTAAATGGCTGTATCAGCTGATTAGCATACCACGTCTAAATATAACCATTAAAAAACAGTATTCTGTTGTTACCATTCGTTTACGACCGACGTTGTTATCTCTTCGAAGTTATTAAAGTGAACGATGGTTTATCAACGTTCTACAAATACCTTTATTAAATCCAAAATGCCAATCGAATCCATGGGGATATTCACTCTTAATTTTTAACATGTGATATAAAGGTTTTAAATGTCAAGCTATGCAATCTTTAAAAAGATTGAACTTGAAATTTGTATCAAATTTGTTGTAACGATGATAGGAAAGACGAAAAAATTTGGTCTCACAATTCTGTCTGTATTGGTAGAGGCTCTCTTTGTTTGGGAAACCATTTTTTTTCAATGGTTATTAATGGTACCTTCCTCCAAAGAACCATTTTACTATTTTCGATTTTCTTAAAAACAGTTTAACTGATTTTAATAATGTTTTAATAAAGTTTAATAAATATATAAAAAAGTATTATCTACCAAAACTTTCAAAAATATTTTTTAGATTTTTATAAAACGTTCCAACATTTTTTTCGAAAACGACATGGTTGATTTTCTAAAACTCGGTACTTAAGTGTTTTTCAACACTGTTCAAAATATTTAAAGAAACAATTTTAGTTTTATGAACAAATTACAGTGCCTTCCAAACCAAAGTTAAAAAACCGTTAAGGAAAATATTTTTTATTTAAAACGGCTCCTACGATTTTGATTAAACTTTTTCTATATGCTAAAATTACAGCGATCTTACAATTACAATACAATTTTTTAAACCGTAAAAGTCTTGAACATAAAAGCAAGTACGTGCGACCCAGTCGTGCATTTAATTTCCAGCACTGTTATGACCTTACCACTTTCCCGTATTTGTCTCTGCGTGCATCCCTGAGAAATAACCATTCAAATATTTGTAAGCAAAAAAATAAGAGAATTCATGCAAGATAGTAAAATCACCACAACTGTCGTAAACGTCAGAAAGTTTATATTACCGTAACTGAACTGTCAAAATTTGTATGGGAAATCTTTAACAACTTATCATAAACTTTCCGACGAGAATAATTTGTATCGCAAAGGTCGTTGTAAATGAAGATGGTAAACGAAGAAAACTTTGTTAATGCAATTATGATCAGCTGATTGGCTTACCACGTCTTAATAAATCCCATAAAAAGAGTTTCCTACTGTTATCATCTTCATTTAAAACATTCAAAATACAAAATCTTGTCGGAAAGTTTACGATTTGTTGTAAATGATTTTCTTAACTTATTTTGAGGATTTTCAAAGTTTTAGAAGATTACCTTCGTCTTACGATATTGCATAGATACTATTACATCCAAGATGGTTTCATCCCCACTTTTCAAAATTTGACAATTTGTAAGTTTCTGTGCAAAGATTTAAGGAAAAGAACAAACATTTTCGAAAATAAAAAGTAAATTATTTGGAAAAAATTTTCCCAAAATACAACACTACCTTTTACACTATTAAATTGTGCGATGATGCCCCCAACAAATAAGAACCGTTGAATGAGAAATTCTAAGAGAATGGATTTTCCAGTAGATGACGTTTATATTATTTATATAATATAATATCAAACGATAGTTCAATAAAAAATGGCGATTGGATAAATTTCTAATGAAGATTGGTATCGGATCGGATTCGATAGCTCAACACAGGAACAAAAGTAGTTTGTGGCATCGGAAATTGCTTATTTTCTATTAGATTGAGCATGAAAAACCACAAACACTCTTATAGATAGATCTACCTACGTACCTATGTATACTGTAGCCTATAGGTACCTATGTACACTATTGTCTATTAAGAAGTCTGTAGGTATAAGATATACATATCTTATATCAGCTATTGATTTTTATTCACTAATGGATAAGAAGTTGCTTTGTAGTCAATGGGAATTGGGTCAATACGGAAAGGGACAAAAGAGTTAAGTGAAAAGTAATAGAGAAAAAGCATTGGTAGAAGGTTGCACTTTTCATGTCAGCAAATATATATGTACTGTTTATTGTCTTTTCTAAATGCATCAATGTCAACGTTGTATATAGTATAGTTATCCAGGAGATGAAAGTCTATTTTTAAGATAAAATTTATTGCCATTTATGTCACTATACATACACATTGTTTAAATGTAATGAATTTTTACATGGTTTTCTATAAGAATGTGTATATTTTTATAAGAACAAATAAATACGTTTTCAAATACCTAACCCAAAGACTTAAATAAATGAACAAGTTTAAATTAATTTATTCAACGCTTCAAGTTGTTTTTGAAAAAATTTGGAAATTTTAGTAAATTCCATATATGTATTGGTATCTTTCTGATCCTAGATAACTATCAATATTCTTAGGACTACAAGAATTCAAAATCATCGCTTGGTTTCAAGGTTGATTTTACAAATTTACTTACGGATCTATTTCCCTTAAACAAAATGTTGATGATGGCTAATAATGGCGGAGAAGTTTTCCGAGAAAAATTATTTTATTAAAAACTATCAAAAATTGTTTCCATTTTACGTACAATAATTAATTTTTGTTTGTTGAAAATATTTAAAGCCCTATTTTCATCTCAAAAAATAAATGAATAAATATTTATGTTACAATTTAAGGAAATTCTTAAATTTTGTATTGAAGCATTAATATGTATTTTTTCTTTTCTTTTAGGTGTCCTCATCTATGAAATGTTGGTTGGGTATCCTCCTTTCTACGATGATAATCCATTTGGTATTTATGAGAAAATTCTTGGTGGTAAAATCGAATGGCCCCGCCATATGGATCCCATTGCTAAGGACTTAGTAAAAAAATTACTCATTCAAGATAGAACCAAACGGCTGGGTAATATGAAGGTACGATACATGATAAACTCAATCTCCTCTACCAAGACATCATTTTTTAAATTTTTGACAAAAAAAAATATGTGTTGTTTTTTTTTTTTTAAGAAAAACCACTTTGTCATGATTTTAATGGAAATTTTTTGTGTGTTTTGTTGTTTTTTTTTTTTGCTGTTGAATTTTATTTTTAATTTCACGAGACATTAACTCTTTGGATTATAGAAAAATCTTTTGATTTGAGACAGTTTCACGCTCATGCCTCTTAATCGTGACAAAAAAAAAACAAATAAAGTGAAAAACAAAAATATGTGAAATGATGTTGATGAGAGACAAAATAATATAATATATACGAGAGATTAAAATTTAACTTTATCTTTGGAATCAAACTCATGCGTTGATGATAAGGCTATTTATTTAATTGATTAATATTAACATTTGTTATTTTTTTTCTGTCTATACGCTTATTCATTCGCATGTATGATTTTTTTTTAATTAATTAATTATAAGTTTTTTTTTATTTATTTTTTTTTAGAATGGTGCGGAAGATGTGAAACGACATCGATGGTTTAAGAATATTATTTGGAATGATGTCTTGAATAAGAAATTAACGGTAAGTTAACATAAACAAGTATAGAAAATGATAGAAAATGAAGTACCTGTATTTTGATACTTTTCGCTATAGGTTTCTTGACAGAACCAAATTAATGAAGTTTTACTCAAATCTAGGACTATGATCAAGTGGTTTCGTTTGTAGGTCTCTGGTTTCTGTGCTCTTAAGCTATATAGACGGGCGGATTTGCTTTAAATTTACTACCAATCAGCTGTTTACAGTGATTTCGAGTTTTTTTTTTAAATTGTTGCAACAATTGTCATTCAAAAAAATCACATGTGTAACAGAAAAATAGAGTTTTGTAATTTGTTGAACAAAATCGCCTTATATTTAGGTAAATGTTTGTTTTTTTTAGAAATCAGATACTTCAAAGTAGTTTATCACCCCTGTTACGGTTGTCAGTTTGATATTTGATATTTGATAAACCATGAAAATTGTTTTTTTTTAAACTCAATTTATCAATAAACTGGTCAACAATTCTTTTATATTTTTTAATTTTCTTGTTATTAGCAACTGCCTGCATCATTCTCAATGATCAAAACTTTTATAAGATGGATTTTTAAACATTGAATTTTAAATTTATCAACTATCAAATTGATATTTGACAACCGTAATAGGGGTGATATAATTTTGTGTTTTAAAAAAATAGTGGCGCAAAATTTAAATTAATTAAATTTTAGTATTATACTAAGTTTAAAAGAGAATTTCGCTTAATTTGAACGATTTAAGTTTAGTTTTATCCTTAAGCATTTTACTAAAGTTAAAATCACCAACATTAGCATCGTACTTAACCCATATGCACAGTTGCAGTTGGTAACGTTTGCCCGCCGCCACCGTATTGTAATAGGTACTATTTTTGGTTGTTTGTTGGTGGTGGAATTAGATGGAGAAGGGTCTAATGGGGGAGATTCTGGAAGTGGGTCTGGAACTGGGACAAAAAAACAATTTTTTTTTTAATATAGGAAACTTTTTTCATGCATTTTTATTTGATAATGGGTCCAATAGAGTATAGGTTTGATAGAAGAAGTTAACTTGTCCCAGTTCCAGACTTACCCCACTTCATCAGACCCACCACCGAAAAAATCTAAAAGAAAATTACATATTTAAAAAAAAAGATGTTTTAGACCCACCTAGGTCAGACCGAACTCCAGTAGACCCACCACCAAAAAATCTATGAAAGTTATTTAAAATAAAAAAAAGTTGTTCCTTTGTCCCAGTTCCAGACCCAGCTCCAGAATCTCCTCGGTCAAATACTTCTCCATTAGACCCATCACCACCAAAAAAATCGATGAAAAATTATTTAAAGTAAAAATTTGTTCCTTTGTTTAAGATTGCAGAAAAGTTATTAGATGACTTTCCATTTAGAAAACTGGTGTTTGCAACAAACTTTGACTATGTGCGGGTTTGAGTTTTTCAACAAATAGATACCCATTTGAAGTTTTGAAACTATAATTAAGTTTAAAATTATCATCAAAAATCAAAATCTTTCGCTACAGTATAATCGTGTGTACATACATATGTCATTGAAGAAAAATATAAAAAGAAGAGGTTAAATATGACTGCCTTGTGGTACTCTAGTCTAGATCATACATTTTTTTTTTTAGATATAATTTTTCAATTTGACAAGTTAGATCCTTGTTTTATAAGTTCTACGTAGGATGCCAAGTCAATATATAACCAATTTAGAAACTCCTAACTGGTTTTGAAAATAAATAAGTTTTCAGTCAAAAATTTTACGAGTACTTAAGTCTATAGAATATATCAGTTTGGAGATCATACATATATCAAATTTTTGTTTAATTGAATGGTACACTCGAGAAGATTTTTTAAAGGTTGTCTTTTACTGCAAAATCCATGTCATTCTTTTATAGCTAATTCTCAGCAGTGTTTGCACACAATGTTCTTAAATAATTTTCAAATACATAAATGTACATGAACGTCTTGCTCTCGACATAATCACTTTGTTGGTTATTTCCCCAAAACAACTGAAAAGGACCCTGAGCTAACTCACCAAATTAGGTAAGTTCAACCAGAGATTAGAGCCCAAATTCAAAAAATCTTGGAGCCGAAAACAGCCCACTCATAAATGATGCATAAGCCCGTGTTTCACTATTAAATGTGAGTTTTGTAAACGATCTGGTACGGCGAACGGTTTCAATTTCATGATCTGTGATTGATCAGGGCCATATCTATACACAAGATTTTTAAAGCTTTGATGACTCTAGCGATTTTAACATGCACACCGGAAAAAACTTTTTCGAAAGTGAAATTCTATCGATGACTTTTACAGGGTTTGCGTTAATGTCAATTCATCGACAAATTGAGGCCAACACCGAGAAAACCATCTTATGAGAAGTATTTCTCATCGGAGTGATTTTTCAAAACAATTTTCCTCCTATTCTATGCATAATTTTGGATAATATTCAAAGCAAAAAATGTTTGCCTCGGCCTGAGCCACCCGTAAAGTCATTTATTTACTCTAATTTAATAAATTATAGGTCTAAAAATGGAAAACAATTATTTTTGGATGCAAAAGCTTTGCATGCAAATGATTCTGTAAGGAGAATATTTTTTTTTTTTAGGTGTAAGCCGACCACACAAAAAATATTTTTTTTTTCACAACACTGTTTGCTCGCAAGAAAAAAATTGCTGTTGAATATTTTATAATTCCATGACAGCAATGTTTTTTTTTTTGCATGAAACCTCAATAATTTTAGGAATGCGAAAACATTTGCAAAGATTCTTTTTTTTCGCATGGGAACTTGGGAATTTTTTTTTTCCCAAAACAACGTCACTGACATTTTTTTGTAAAAAAAAACTGCGCCTGGCATTTGTAGTTTCTTTTGCATAGAACAATTTTTCTGCAAACTGTTTACCGAAAAGGGATACCAAAATTTCGTTACAGCACAGACATTTTTTCTTTAAGGAAACTTTTTTTCGATGCACTGTTTAATCACTTAAGTCCTGCTTATGGAATACAAGAATTTTATTTCTTGAATTTTACTTAAAATTTCAACTCTTACTGTACTTTTTTTTATTGCTTTTCTTCACACCCAAAATCATCTGTGGCTCCGCTTTCGGTCTATTAGGAACTCTATCTATTTTCAATTTTCCAATGAACAATTAAACAGCACAGGTCAGATGATTTTAACTGGAAGCTGTAGTATTAAAAATTAGTTTTATATGGCGTTTATTTTTTTTAACTCAGAGCAGATCACTGTCAAACAAAAATTCTATGTTTCGTTTTTAGCTCAGATACATATATCAGAGCATAGAAAGTGTGTTTCTTTTTTCCATCAGAGCTAACTCAGAGCTTGCTCAATTAGCTCAGGATTAAATGACCGAGCGAATCGAGTGAAACGCTGAGCGAAGCCAACTTCACTTATTTTTTTAATGATACATAATTTAAAATGGATTCTCTGGACAGTCGCCCGTCAATTGTAAAAAAAATTGCAAGAAATTTCACGAAATTTACCAACAGCACCTATGAAATGACAGCTCAGTGCTCAAGTGTTTTTCATAATAAAATCTGAGGAATCTGATCATAATCTGCTCGGAGCTCTACTCTGATCGCTCAGCCTCTGCTCAAAGCTTTGCTCAGAGCCAAAAAAGCTGGGAAATGTAGCTGGGAAATGTAGTATTAAAAATTGAGAGTGTACACGCTTTCAAGCCAAAAACATTAATGGAAATGAAAATAGATAAATCAATATATGTATATAGAATAAGGTAGTCCAAATTAAATTACAGAATAAATAATATATATATTATTTAAAGGTCTCAAATTTTAAGGGGCCTAAGAACCAAGTAGCTTAAATTTGGGATAAATTTCCAATCGCAAATTTAAAGAGCGAGTGAAAAGTTGGAGTATCCAGCAGTTGGCGATAAATAGCCCGTTCTGGCAATCCTACATTCCTTTCAATAATCAAAACTTTTATCAATTCCGTTGTCAAAATATCAAATTTCAATATTTACCAATCAGAAATTGACAATCGCCAAAGAGGGTTGTATCTTGATATCCAAAATCAAATCTATTCGCAAAGAAATAAAATATTACTTAATTAAATATTTTGAAATATTATATATTTAAATTGGCATCATCTGAAAGATTTACACAGAAAACATTTTTGAAATAAGTTAACTATTTTGGAATAAAAAGTGACGCACATAACCAAACATTTACTCTTCTTGCTAGATAATCTTCTAAAAAATGGATAACATGATTTAATAGAAAAACATTTTTTTTGCTCTTTGTTTTTGGCATCATTGTTTTTGAATAGAGAATATCTCCAATTCAAAGGAATTTTATGTTGTAGATATATTTGTCTTCAAATCAGGATTAAGAAAAAAAATACAATTTTGAAGAAAAATCATGTTTTCATTTAACCTTCACTTTTTGTCTAATTCGCTAAATTGTTGTCAGTTGTCTTGCCATGTCAATTCATATACATTAAGATCGGCTTTTTGCCATCAGGATGTTTTTCTAATCCACCTATTTCAAAAAAATAGCACATTCATCAAAATCCGACATCTATAAAACATTCAAAGTTAACAAGAACATAACATTATGTATTTTAAAATTTTATTTTTTTAAACAAAATATTTCCGCTGTCAGCAGGTTAATAAATTTTCCCAGCAAATAAGCCATAATTCTAAATCATTCAAACAAAAAAAAAAAACACAAAACTCTCCCGTCAATTTTAAACCATCAAAATGGTCTAAACAATAGAAAACTCAATAAATTTTTCAAAATAAAAATATTAATAATTGTCTAACAAATAAAATTAAAATAATAAAAAAACACGCCGTAAAAATATTTCAACAAAATTTTTAAATCATATATGATAACCACAATATTTCGAAAACAGTTTCAAAATCACGTTAAAAACAGAATCACAAGCGTGCTTTTTATTGCTAACGTAGTACAGAGCCGGCGGCACCTGTCGGTCATTCGTAAACATAACTGATTCTCAACCTACGCTCGCTATGGCCAGTCTGTCTGTCCATCCGTTTGCTAATTCGAAAAACAAAGAAACACGTCAAGGTTAAAATTCGAAAACGAATTTTCTTACCATTTTTTTTTTTTATTTGCGGTGGTGAACGCTCAAAAATTGATTGAAAAATAGCCAAGTTGGAAGATTATGTATAATAAATTTTCTTTTTATTTTATTAGATTTTTTTCTTAATATATATTTCTTTTTTTTTGTGTTTGCTTGTTGCTGATTTTGGCTTTGGCTGTCCATTGAATTTATTTTATATTATAAACAGTTTTAATGAAAATGAAAGAAATATTTATTTGCGAAGAAAAAGCCTGCAAAAATCACTACCAGCAGATTACGTAGTTCGCATAGTGTTTTGGGGGGTGTTAGATGAGGAGAGAGACGTGCGATAATAAAAACTTATCATCGCATAATCGTTCTAAATTTATACCGTGAAGTCAGATTGGCATAGGGGTGTGCAGGAGAGAAGGGGAGGAATTAGATTGGCTCAGAACCACAAACATATTAATTAGAAAAAAAAAAACAGAAAAAATAAGCGAATATTGATAGTTTGTTTGTGTGTGAGTATAAGTAGCCTATACGTGTTAGGATTATGTATTAAGGAGTGTGGCAATTGACCACCTGTTGGGCGTTAAATATGAAGGTGCCAATTTCAAGGCATTACTCTGGACCACCTGCTAAGGCGCTAACTGTTTGCTGGCTTGAGAACACCCAACATTTTTATATTTGGGTGAAACGTTTTTTCAAGGCAATATTTATCTATGGAGCTTTATGTGGGATTTGAACCAATAATTTAGTTATAAACAAGCATTTATAAAACAAAACGTTTTTAATTAAGCAGTAATATATTTCTGACAGGGTATAAGAATTATATTACTTTTCTAATCAAGAATAACTTCTTGTAGAACAAAGTGAAACAAAGGCTCTTAAGCCATGGCAAAAATGCGCACCCATTTGACGGATAATAACATGGTCGTAATTTTCCTTGTCGACTATTCAACGTTTGGTGGCAAAATTCAAGTCGACCGGTTAAAAGAATTTCAGTAATGCCTCACACACAGGTTGTCTTATTCCATTTCAACATCGACAACCCCTTAGTGGAACATCCTTTATACACGCCAAAATTGTGTGATTCTTGATTAACTTTATCTTTCGTTTGTCAAACATCTTTTGTCATCGATGCGACACTTTGGATATCACCCTTCTACGCCTTTCACATATCAAAATAGAGATAGCACCACAACTGAATTACCTACTTACTTACTTAGGTCCTCGGACCTTTTACATTCGTGAGGCTCCCCTACGCGCCATCGTGTTCGATTTCTGGAGATGTACCTCAGCTCTTTCCAACTATTCCCCAGTTGTGCTGATTCCTCTTCAACCGTTCTTTGCCAAGTATGTATACTTCTAGGTTGGTCTACTCCTCTACCTCGCTGTGTGAGAGGGTTCAATTCCATCGCTTGACTCACGCACTCTTCACCTTTTCGAAGCTTGTGTCCAATCCACTGCCATTTACGTTTTCGTATTATAGAGCCGATGGTTTCCTGACCTGTCCTCATTGGATATATACGGTTAGGCCAGAAAATCCTCGAGATGTTTCGCAGGCATCTCTTCTCGAATATGTTTGCAGTTTCCTTGTGACAGCGGGTATTACTTTTCAAGAGCTATATGTACATCGAAAAAGAAGCACGGATTTAACATTTGAGTGGAACAGTTGTAGCTTGGTCTATAGACTTTAAAGTTGTTTTTCCATATTTTGGATACCATTCCGAACGCAGCCTTTGCTTTTCGGTCCCACCATCAGTAGAGACAATACTCCCAAGATATTGGAAACTCTCTACTATCTCTACTGGTTGTCCAGAAATATCAATTTGAGTGTAGATGAGGAAGTTCCAAGGTTTATCCTTTTTGATTTTGCCCTATTGATCTTGAGCCCAACGATTTCAGATTCTCTCTCCACCCTTGTTGTTATTTGACGGAGAAGGAGATCCATGTTGCTATTATCCTATGAGAGAGTAAGTATAGGTCGTCCCGTAGTGCAGGTGTTTGACGTGTGATTGCAGAATCCACTGAATTCCTCCATATGCAGTCAACAAAGCTGCATGCAGCACATCTTTAATTACCAACAGGAACAATATTGGTGGCAGCATACAACCCTGTCTAACCCCACTATGGATTTCAAATTCCTCTGACAACCCTTTTTTATGCAGAACATAACATTTGGATCCATCATAAAAGCAAATTTGCTGGCGCACCAGCTCGTGGAAAACCTAGTGACTTACAACTCTCAAGCCTCAACGATTTCTGTGTGCATGTTGTTACCAAGAATGGAGGGGACCTAAAATTGTTGTGCCGAGTCCAAACGGCTATATGAGAAACACTTATTCATTACAAGAAGCAGTACCCTGGGAAAAAAATTTCAATTTTCTTTTTTTTAGGTGACAGTGGCTAGGAATCGAACCCAGACCTTCAGCATGACAGTCCAAATGCATTAACCATTGGATCCATCATATGTAGCCTTAATAATAGCAATCAATGTCAATCGGTATTGAGCTTGGGCATTCAGGTGTTTTCTTGGGATCTCCGAGCTGCAGCGGTGCGTAATCTTACGGTAGCAACCATCAGATGGTGGTCCAGGGCCATTCCCATGTCTACGCCTCTTCTGTTTCTAACGTCCTGGAGACTGCTTCTATATCGCCGACTGATAGCGAAGCTATCAATTTGGCTGGAAGTTGCTTGTTTGACCGCCGACACTCAACTGGTTTTTTGGCACCTCTTCTGCTCAGTCATGGTCCCTCCTATTAAAATGCGGCAGGCGTTACAAAAATCGACAAAACATTCGCCATTTTCGTTGCGATCACAAACACCATGCTTTCCTATAAAATGACTGAGCCCATCCTTGTCATTGCCAACATTGGCAATGACCATTATGATGTCTCCACGTGGTGTACTATCATAAGCACCATTCAGCCAGTTTTAAAGGCCTCCTTCTCTTCGACGGAAGAGAGCTCCGTTGGTGCGTAACAGCACTGTATGATGGTGACGTGACGGTGACGTACTCTAGTCCGGAATCTAGCTTTCATGATCCTGTCATCTTAGGGCTCCCAGGAAATTAAGCTCTTGAGAGCTGTTTTGGAAATCAGCAATCCAACGCCAAATTCACGATTACTTCCAGGTTCCTTTCCGGAGTAGAGTAGTATAGTTTTACAAGTTGGAGACTTATACTTCGCCGATCCCAACCATATCTTACTTCACTTATCCCTTAGATCTCCATCTTATATCACATGAACTCTTCCTCTAATTGGATGAATCTGGCATTATGAAGACCTTCACTTTCGTTGTCAAGAATCGTCTTCACATTCCAGAAACCAATCTTTGTCCGGATACAATAGCCAAAAGTCCTCAACATGTTATCATTTGTTATCCGAGGCGTAGTGTCGGTTTCGTGACCACCACGGGGGGGGGGGGACCACCACGAGGAGGTCAAACAAGGCACTTCACCGTGACGATTGTTGCGCTAGTGGAATTCACTCAGATTTAACTGGCACTAAACACTTTTTAAAAATTTGGATTTAAAGAGTTATGGTTTATGGAGCATACAGAAAAATGAGCCACTCCTTTCGATTAAAATTAAATATTAGTTGTGTTGAGTCTTTTGTAAATTCAGCCCATTTTAACCGACGAAATATATGTTAGGGTGCTAATGAAATATCCACCCTCAAACACATACGTTTAAGGAATTTAAATGATTATCATACTTATAGTTGGGCTCCCTGCTTAAGTCTATCAGTGTGAACATTTTGACAATATAATTAAATGCATTTTATTCATTTAGACAAATTTTTGGCAATTAAAATAAAACATATCGTCACGCTCAATGTACTGCAAAAACAAAAACTCAACTGCTGCCAGTTGCTATCGTCAAAATGACGTTTGAATTCAACCAAACGCCACCACGCTGTGCCAAAGTCAGAGCTGTCAATCTTCATTCTTGTTAAAATCCTTCCCCAAATTTCACACGTAGGTATGCGCCAATTTAAAACTAACAAAAAATTTAGTTTGACGTATTTTTGGTACATATATAAAAGGCTGCTTATTTTAGTAATACCTAATCTTTTAGAGCCATTCAGCTGTCACTTGGATGAAGGCTAATGTTAAACGCACCATTTCTAAATTGTATACTTTTAAACAATTATTTATTTTGAGATTTATATACATATAAATGCGAGAACATGAAAATGACATTTTCACCTCTACTGTCACTTTGGGAAAGTAACATTTTTGTATTTTTTACACCTTAAATAAAAAAATATCACAATGCAATTAATTAATTTTCAAAAATGTTGCATCTGCTCTCTCAATATAGAAATAAACAAATATTTATAGATTGTAACGAAAAACAATTAATTGCAAATTAAATGACAGACATTTTGTCTGCCAACAAAATTAAAAACAAACAATAAATCACTGTTCGCGCCCTAGGAAGCTTATTTATCACCCTTCATTTTTTGTATGTATATACATATCTATCTTTCACAACAATTTCAATTAAAATAAAAAGAAAAATATTAATTAGGTTTTGAAAATCGAAAATAAAATTAATTTCCTTATAAAAATATTTATATTATATTTTAATTTTTGTTTTGTTGTTGTTTTGTTTTTAATTGCAGCCACCCATAATGCCCGAAGTCACATTCGACGGTGACACAAGTAATTTTGATGAATACCCCGAAACGGATTGGAAACCAGCCAGGGCTTTAGACCAAAGCGACATGCAGCTGTTTAATGACTTTTAAAAATATATTTACAAAAAAGAAAAAATATTGAATATACATACATATACAATATAGTTGAACCAAAAATATTAAAAATTAAAACTTTGTGATCGATCGCACCTGAGGTAGTTTTTTGGGGGAGGACCTACGTTTATATATGTTTTGGTTTATGGACGAGGATGCTATAGGTTCTCGTCATATATATCGCCAGCATCTTTCTATCCTTTTGTGAATAAATTATATTTTATTTTAAGTTTAAGAAGAAAATTTAATGTTTAAGTTGTTTTAAGTTTATTTATTTAAATATAAAAATGTCCATGCACGATATTTAAATGTATAATTTAGACAAAAAAAAAAATGTGGAATGGAGATGTTTTCATTTCGTATCAATTTGCTAAATGATTTCTGTTTGTTTTTACTATATTATAAGTGATACGATTTATAAATATAAATATAAACATTTTAACAAGAAAAGAAAATACAAAACTTATTTATACATTGTGTAGAGGTATACAGAAACATTTTAGTGAATTAAGTTTTGTAGTCAGTGATGGAATTAATAAATGATTAGTTGTTCATATAATTTGCAAACCATGAATGTATAGGATATCAGAATTATATATATGTATATTTGTTACGTATGTATTTATAATTTTTTTAAATTCAGGAGATATCATATAAATTTAGTTGAATTATAATGTTTATTATTGAGTAGCATCGCATTTTGTTATTCATATAATTATATTGGATAAAATACGATATTATAGTAATTTTAAGAAGAAAAATAAAGATTAAGAAAATTTATGTTGATGATTTGTAGATATTGAAACTTATAAATATGTTGTTTTTTTTTTCTTCAAACTTATGTATTTCTTACATAATTCTGCAATAAAAATAATGTTTTTGCAGATGGAACCAAAGCTATTTAGATTCTTATAATGATTTTGGGGTTTGAAATAGAATCATTCGCAATTTTTTGTGTCGCGCCATGCCACGTAGTAAATTTATAGTAAATTTGCTACTTTCACTGTCATGTTGCCCTGTAAGCAGGAACGAAAGTATCACTACACTATTTTTGATAGTTTTAACTACATTCCTGCATGTAAGGCTTATGGTTTTTTTTTTATATGCAAGCTTGGCGAATATAGAAAATTGCACCATTGACGCAAAGGGCTTTTCAATTCCGGGCTAATTAACACGCTTTTATTAGTTTTGGCTGTATCTATGTATGTATGTATGTATGTACATAACGGAATCTTTGGACGTGATTTTGACCCACTTCAAACGATCAGATTTGATTCAAATTTTGCACACTACTTATCGAAGCTCGATGACAGTACAATAATTCGATAAAAATATCCAATTATCCTGATTAGGCTCGCCAGGATTCATAAATTTCTTTCGGGAGCCTTTGCATGAGAGTAAGAGAGGTTACGCATGCGTGCAGCTCCAGACTTACTCTTTGGCTCGGGAACTTGGCTTAGCAAAACGGAATAGAGACTTTTTAAATGGAGATGCAACTGTTAACACATCTGTACATATTAAAGATATTATTGCTTTAAGCAAATCGAACTTAAAAGTGAAAAATAAATTATAGTTTAAAAAACTAAAATCACGCTTTTAGAGTTAATCAAACTAAAAAGTAAAGAATTATTCTTAGCATGAGAATAAAATTAAAAATTAAATTATGTATGTAGGTGACTGAAATATAATTCCAGTACGCGTCTCGGATAGCTTAACTGGAAGAGCTCTTGGCGCGTAACCAATAGATCTGGGTTCGATTCCCAGTTTGATAAACTCTAAAAACGTGTTTTTAGTTTTTTTAAACTATAATTTATTTTATTCTACACACAGTGACACAGTGACGTAGACAACAACTGAAATTTATTTGAAAGCAAATAAATCGTCAAAAAAAACTATTAAAATTGTTTAAAAACATTTTTCTTCTCGAATCAAAAACTGTCAAAAATTCAAATAGAGGTTACGTACCTCAACGGCTTTATGCAAGCACGATTTTTAGTTTGGAACTTAATAAATGGTACAGAAAGATTTTTCGTTCACATATTGTTAAATGTAATTGATATTTTTTGTAATCAATTACATATGTACATTTGTGTGTAATGATTACAAAAAAAGTAGTCATTACAGGTTTTTCAATTACTTTTTTTTTTCAATTACATGTAGTTAAATCAAGTAATTTTGTTTCATTTGTAATTGAATTTTTTAATTACAATTACAAGCAATCATAATTGAACTTTTTAAAATACAAATTAACGGGTGATTTTTTAGCTGGTTTGGTTTTGGCAACACTGGTTTTGACAGCTGACGTGTGTTTAGTACCTTGTGTCACTGTCAAACAGCTTCAGTTTGCTTTGCAATTTAACCATGGATCGTCTTACAAATGAACAACGCTTGCAAATTATTGAATTTTACTATCAAAATTCGTGCTCGGTTCGAAATGTTCATCGCCCGCTGCTTCCATTTTATGGTCGGCATTCTCGACCTTCTGAGCAGTCTATTCGGAAGATTGTGACCAAATTTCGCACCAAATTTACTTTGTTGGACATTAAACCACCAACACGCCGTTTACGTACTGTGCGTAGTGAAGAAAATATTGCGGCCGTATCAGCTAGTGTGACAGAAGACCGCGAAATGTCGATTCGGCGCCGTTCCCAGCAGTTAGGCCTTTGTTACAGCACTACGTGGAAAATTTTGCGGAAGGATTTGGGCGTAAAGCCTTTTAAGATACAGCTGGTGCAAGAACTAAAGCCAGCCGACCTACCACAACGCCGAATTTTTGGTGAATGGGCTCTTGGAAAGCTGGCCGAGGATCCGCTTTTTTATCGAAAAATTGTGTTCAGCGATGAGGCTCATTTTTGGTTGAATGGGTACGTAAATAAGCATAACTGCCGCATTTGGAGTGAAGATCAGCCAGAAGCATTGCAACAGCTACCAATGCATCCCGAAAAAGCCACTGTTTGGTGCGGTTTATGGGCCGGCGGCATTATTGGGCCATATTTCTTCAAAGATGATGCGAATCGCAGCGTTACTGTCAATGGTGAACGCTACCGAGCGATGATAACAAACTTTTTTTTGCCCGAAATGGAAGTTCTTGACTTGCATGATATGTGGTTTCAACAAGACGGTGCCACATGCCACACAGCACGCGAAACAATGGCGCAATTGCGAGGCGAGTTTGGTGAACAGTTAATTTCACGTTTCGGGCCGGTCAATTGGCCGCCTAGATCGTGCGATTTGACACCATTAGATTATTTTTTGTGGGGGTATGTCAAGGCTAATGTCTATAGGGACAAGCCCGCTTCGATTGACGCACTGGAAGCCAACATCCATGCATTCATTCGTGAGATACCGGCCGATATGTGTGAAAGAGTATGCCAAAATTGGACTCAGCGGATGGGCTACCTGAGACGCAGCCGCGGTCAACATTTGCATGAAATTATCTTTAAACATTAAATTGCAGGGTTCAAACTATCGATTCAAATAAATATTTCATTCCTTTTTTCGAATTTTTTGTTTTTTTTTTTTAAAGTTCTAAACCTCTTAAAAAATCACCCGTTACATGTAAACGTAATTGACTGTTTTTGTAATGATTACTACCAAAAACTCTGGTATTCTATCACATGACGATATCCAATTTTATTCATGTTTAGAAATCTAGTGAAAGCGTTCACTTTAAATGCCATGAAGTTCTTAACTTAACCTTTTTATGGTGGTTTTTCTTACAAACTACATTTTTTCACCTACAACCACTATCTATACATCAGGCCGGGTACTTTTGGGACTGCCCTCGTATTTTTGAAAAAACTAATTGTGAGTTTTTTTTGTAAGTTTTAAAGATTTGAAAAATATTTTGATTTTAAGATTTAATTTCTCAAAAACTTTTCACGAAAAAAACTTGATTAAAAAAAACAAGTAAAAGACTGGAATACTAGGTTTCAAAAACAATTTACTATTTTTTTCGTTCGATGCACGGTTCAAGATTTAGGTATTTTTTGATAAACACGTTTTCCACAAACTCAAATTAAATAAGAGGGACACCCCTGACAAAATTCCATCAAGTAAACCAGTTCAGTAATAAATTGCATTGTAAAACCTACTTTTTTGGCTCTGGCTCTTGGAACATTTGTCGAAAAATTCATAAAAGGTTTTGATGAATTTTAAGAAATTTTGTTTATGTTTTGGTTGCTTCCGCATATTTGGTTAATACCTCCACCAATTTCTTTCTTATTTTGTAATTGTTTCAAACAAGGAGGTATTTACGTAAACTAGTCCTCTCCCCGCCACCCTGTGCCGAAATTCGACACCACTCAGAAAATGAAATCTAGCTATAAAGTACATTCAAAATCGGTTATAACTTATAACGAAACAAACTCAATGGGACTTGAGAATTTGTTCGATATACCATATACCTATCCATTGTTTCGTTACAGCCAATTTTCCTTTTTTTTTTTTTTGTACTTTATTAAAATGTGGGCAAACTTTTTTTAATTTATTGGAATCACAAGCTTCAAGACTTGGAATTATTGTACGTTTTTCTGAAATATTAACAAAATCCACGTTTAAAAAAAAAAGTAACCTTTTCTGATATAAAAATGTGGACAGAATGTGAAATTCGCGTATAAATAAATCAACAAAAGGGAAATCCACACAATTTAATATTTTAACATGCCGGCTCCACTGGCCATGAGCCATGCTCGGACTATGAACATGTCTTGAAAATAACCAATGGAGCTACAAAAATCCATGCCTGAGCCAGGAACATGTCCTTATAAATCGTTCTGCTGATTGGATTGTAGTTTGGATGTTGGACATCGTTCATGTCAAGTGGAGCCGCCATGTTAACTATCGAAATTTTTAGTTTCTACTTAATTTTATTTTAATTACTCGTTACATGCGATAGCTTTTTCATTCAAAACTTTTCGTTTAATTCCCAACAATCTGCATTTACATTCGGGGAGTTATACATAAATCAGTAATTAAATGCTGACAAATAGTACCCGGCTTGGTCTAAAAATAAAAATGTTTTATTACCATTACATTGGAAATTTCAAAAATGCTTAAACCCTTTTTGGAAGAATTCAAAGAAAATGCCTAAATGTTTGTATGCCAGCTACCCATTCTTGATAATGTAGGATAAAACAAAAGTTGGAGTTTCTTCTCTAAGAATACAAATACTACACTCCATGCTATTCCGTCCATATTCAGTGGACTCAGACCGATGAAGTTAATGATGAAATCAACGGTTTTGGACTTTTAAGAAATGGTAAGTTTGATCAAATCTTTGAAATTAAATTTTTGTAGGTATACGAAATTTTTTACAAAAAATTATAATGATATGGATGATGTTGACGGAGATTTTCAATTTTCATGGTCAAAAACTTACCATAAGATAAATTAAAGGAAATAGACGAGAAGAGTACTGTTAATTTCGAGCATTATTCCTTGCACCAGGTAAGTAACCAAAAGCCTGTAACCACATTGGGAGAAAAACTCTGCCTAGATTTTGCTTGCAATAACATTTATGAAATAATAGTGGCAGTGGTAGGCGCGGTAAAATCATCTGCGTCGTTCATTGGAAGTTGTAAATCAATTACAATGATTATTTTTAAATTTATTTAATTTTTTTGTCAATATCTTTCCTGTCCATATTATTACGAAATTTGACTTTATTAAAAGAAAAGAAGACAAATGTTCGTAGATTACTAAAAAATATGGAATAACCTTAAGGTTTTCTCTTTATACTCAAATCTTTTCTCTGAAGCTCTGGGGGGTCATCACCCCGGTGAGCACTAAAAAGTATTGTGGACCATACTAACTCTTCGATATTTAAATTGGCACTCTCCAAAAAAGTTTTCATATAATATTGTTTTAACAAGCGATATTTACCATAATATTTCAGATAAATGAGGCAGTGAGAGCCACAGTGGCCTAACTGCACTTTTCATTATTTTCAGTAGAGCATAAAATAAGGAGCACATTATTTTTAAACACTTGTGGTTTTTAAAAAAAATCAAAAATTTGTAGTTTTTAAATAAATGAGCATTATTTTGATTTTTATTTGCAATTTTTGTATTAATGATTTTTCAAAATATCGTTATAACTGATCAGATAGGCCACTCTAGCACTCAAGCTTTGAATTTTCTTGTGGGTGCCCTCTAAGTGCAAAAAGTCCTATAAGTATGGTATGGAGCTATGAACTCAAACAATTTAAATGCTGAAATATTGTTTGATATATGTATACAGATTCAATTTTTGTGATAAACTCAATTTCGATAAAATTGCAGTTAGGCCACTATGGCTCTCACTGCCTCAAATAACCATATACACAGCAAATTGTATGTTTATTGATTATGCTAACCATATTACATGGTTTTAAAAAGCTGTATGTATCTCTTAAATGGTTGGATAAAAGGATAAGGCACCTCAAAACATTTCTTGTGTCTAGAGCGTTCAATTTTCTAAGGTAAACATTCCAAACACGAACAGTTCCCAATACAAAGCCTAAACGATAGCTCAAATTTTTTTTTTTTTTTTTTTAACAAAACACCCAAATAATGTAGAATTGTAGAAAGTGATCGGTGATGACGTGAAGAGTTCTAACATATAAAACCATCTTGATGGGGTCCAGATCCAACGAAAATCTTTATCGCCAACATATTGCCAAATTTGTATATTAATGAGATCGACCTTTTTCCCAATACAAAGCCTAAACGATAGCTCAAATTTTTATTTTTTTTTTTAACAAAACACCCAAATAATGTAGAATTGTAGAAAGTGATCGGTGATGACGTGAAGAGTTCTAACATATAAAACCATGTTGATGGGGTCCAGATCCAACGAAAATCTTTATCGCCAACATATTGCCAAATTTGTATATTAATGAGATCGACCTTTTATCTAACTAAGCACACGATAATTTGTCCAACATTTTTTTTCTAAAATTATTAGCCATGGAATCAGATAAACAAACTATTTAAAGGAAGTCTCCAAGTTATTATTTTATTTTATTTTGTTTCGCATTTAAAAAGAAACTTATTTTGTATTAAGTTTAAATTATCTGAATTTCTCCCATGAGCTACTTCTCCTTCTTTTCGGCGCTCAATGAATGGAACAACCGATTCAGTTCGTTGGCCACCAGACTGTCAACGATGACTCCATTTGTGTCAATGAAATTTGCACATGATTTGACTGTTGTTGCTTCTCTCAATGACTTGGAATCCTTCACAGACAACACCAGCATGTATTTATCATCGTATTTTCGCATATCCGAACTGGCTTCCCAGGTTTTAGTCACTCCATTGCCATCTTTCTGCACTGCAACTGCAAAGGTTCCCTTCTCGCGGTAAGTTGTGTGTAAAGTCAACACTCCCATGAGTAGGAAGTATGACAAAACACTAAACATAAGAACAGGTTTAGATTCGGGGAATGGATGTGCATAGTCCCAGCCATGAGCTAAAAGTGCTACACCAACAGCTAGGCCACAAATTAACAGACGAGTGTTGATGAGACCAAATTGTTCTTTGAAATTTGGTCGATCCAAGAGAGCATTCTTGACGGAATCATCAAGTGCATGCTTAACAGCGGAACCATCCCATTTGTTGATTTTAACCACCTAAAAAAGATAAATCGTATGAAATTGCTACAATGCACCGGGGGCTGACGTGTCCCAAATGATCCAGTGACAAAAATTCACAGGGTATTTTGGGAATTCAATAAATGTATGTACTTACCTCTTCGATGATTTGTTTCTCTTTTGGTTTTTCTTCTTTTTTTGCTTTTGTGGCCATTATTTTAGGTGAAGATTCTTTATTAACTTTCATGTGACAACTCGACAAAATTATGCGGCAGCTTGTTTTTTGTGTGAAAACGAAAATTGGACGGCGTTTTTCGTTTGACAGATCTCGTTTCTCAGCTTGTTCCGCTTAGGTGCCAATTTTGTGGTAGTCCATTTTTGAGTTGTTTCTATAATATGAATTGGTACTTGACATGTAGGTGGCAGTGTAATGCTGCCCGTTACTATTTGAAATTACGGCGCATTCATTTTGCATAGCATAGCATACAGATACAGATAATTTGAGCCTGAATAATTAAACCAACAAACTTAAAAAAACTAAAATTAAAATCTTTGAGTGGTCTTATGGCATTACCTTAAATAAATTTTATCTAAACTTCATTAGGTACATACATTTTTTAAGTTTCACTAAAAAGGGTAGGTATTTAAGGTCCAGTTGTACAAACGTGGTTCAAATTTTGATCCGTACCAATTTGAAATCGCCAATTTCGTTGAATTAACTGAATATCAACGATGATTCAGTTATGTGAAAATAACCAATTACATGCTTGAACCATCATTGAATCCAGCTAATCCTCTGACTTCGGTGATTTAAAATTGCTTCACCACTGATCGAAATTTGAGCAACGTTTATGCAACTGGCCTTTTGTTAAAATAGGGAACTTTCCAAATTTTTCAAAGTCAAAATTGACATTTATCATTCTGTGGAAACTGTCAGATGCAAAGCAAAAATAAAAAAGAGGTCTTTTACCTGCGATGAAATGTGTGCCCATTCACAGGAGGAAACTGATTTGCCAGCAACTTTCAGTTCCATGGAGAGAAGGGCAGGAGGAAAGAGAGGTGAACAAAGTCTCCCCGGTCGAAGATTTTTTGACATTTCCTTTCACATCTAGGTTAAGGTGTGTTCAACCAATAGACTTTCAAAGGAAATTTCAAAAATTTCCTGGAGATTTGTTCCCTCGTGTGAAAGGTACAAGAGTTTTTAAGGAGATTAAAATAAAACGTCAAAACAATCTCCAGAAACTTGTTTCTTCGTGTGAAAGGGGATATTATTAGGTCTGTTTGTTATTTTGAAATTTCTTGCAAATTTTCACAAACTCTCACAAATTGTCACAAATTCCTGTTTGTTAACTCAAAAAAGTTGCGTCGAGAGAGAGCAAATAATTTCCCCTCCGTAAGAAAACTTGCGCATTTCTGCTATACAAATTTCTGTGAACACGAAGTGTTACAATTGCTGTCAAAAATTAATCGGAAAAATTTCCGAAGTAGGTTTTCAAAAAAAAAAAAAATGGTAGGTATATTCAGTTTTCTTACAGAAGATCTGCATATTCCAATTTTTGCTTTTATTTCAAAATAGAAGAACAAAAGAAATTAATAATAGCATTAATATAATTAATTATGCTGTCACGATTGTTATCAAAGCAAGCCAATAGCCGTAAGAATAGAATTCAAAAATTAGGTGACTGAATTTCGATGAATGATAATTTACTCTCCGAAAAATAAAAGTGCAGTAGAGACTCGATTTCAACGCAGAAGATTGATTTACGAAAAAAGTGCATTAGATCTATTGAAATGATGGCGAGTGGCAGTGCCGTTTATTTACAAAAATGACGTTTCTAACAAAAAGTGGTGCAGTTCATAGTTCAATGCGTTCGTTAACTTTTTTCAAATTTCCCCAACTCTGATAGAATTGTTCCCATTTTCAAAATTTGATAGGTTTTACACATTTTGTTTGGAAACAAATACCAAACATACCTATTGAAACATATTTGAATTAAAACTAAAATTTCAAAAATCATGCCATTGACGGTGTTCTTACCAGCTTCACGTGAGGCGACTCATTTTGACGTTTCTCTTTTTTATCTCATTTCTATCTATTGGAAGGAAAGAGATGGCGAGGTGAGGCAGAAGTTTTTAAATTTTTTGAAAATTTCTGCCTCACCTTTCCATCTCTTTCTTTTCATTAAATAAGAATGAGATACAAAAGAGAGACGTCAAAATGAGTCGCCTCACGTGAAGCTGGTATGAACACCGTCATTTATACCCAATCAATTTGAAATACTAAAAAAATCAGAACAATCACTATACAGTTTGACAGATCCCACAAAATGATGATCTAGATGTTTTTGAATTAAGGAAAGAATAATCAATGGATGCAAAAATCGGTTGCTTACTTCTCATATCTGAAGTATAAAGCAAAATGTTTAAGGAAATGCAAGAAATAAAAATATCTTTAGCTGAAATGTTCATATTTGATTGCAAATCAAATAAAATTGAAAATGAATACGGAAAAAATAAAATAACAGGAGAGTGAAAGAGGAGAAAAAACACAGAAGTAGAAACAATGAAGGATATGGTATTGAAATAGCAAAATATCATCTGCAATTTCTACTTGTTGGCTGGATCCTATGAATTACCAATAGATTGTTAGGTTAGGTTCGGTTAGGAGGGGTGTGCACAGCACAGAAGCCGTTACACGGTGGCCTAATGGTCCATTGTGATCCCCTTACAAAAATAAAGCAGAAATGCTCCTAATCTATTGGTTCACATAGACTGGTTCGTTTGCGAACCAGCCTGTACTTTCTATGAATTTCTTCATGTT
This sequence comes from Dasysyrphus tricinctus, assembly GCA_963921185.1. Taxonomy (NCBI): domain Eukaryota; kingdom Metazoa; phylum Arthropoda; class Insecta; order Diptera; family Syrphidae; genus Dasysyrphus; species Dasysyrphus tricinctus. The sequence continues at coordinate 119,120,029 of OY992533.1, read as the reverse complement.
TTCCATTGAGACTTGCGCTAGATCGTCCAAGGTCTCCAACAAACCTGTTTCCAAAATAACGGAGGCGATTTGTTTGGAGGTTTGGACAGTCACAGATAGCAGGTGTTTAATGGTTTCGATTTCTTCGACATCTTGGCAACTTCTACAGAAATCGGGTGCGAACGCCCCCATTCTGGTGCCCATTGTGCAATGATATTATGGTGTCATTGGCTACTGATAACAAGTTTTAAAATTTAATGCGATGAAAACGAGCTTTTAAATTAAAAGTCTGCCTAAAAGCAAATTAAATTTAAAAGGACTCAATGTAACTCAATGTATTTGAAAATCAATTATGGGTGCAGGGAATTAACTTCACGGGAACTACCTTCACATGGGAATTAACTTCACCACTAACGGGAATTAATTTCACTATTTTGAGGTGAAATTACTTCCCACTGAAAGTGAGTAATAATTTCACTTTTTTGTGGGAATTAATTTCACTTTAATGTGCGTTTCTTTAAGTCCAGATTCATTAAATGCAAAAGAAACTTTGCATACACCCAGCCTCGCACCCACCCCAAATCCTATAATGGGCCCAAGCAGGGGGGTTGCGGGGGGGCAGCATGCCCCCCATACATATCTCACTGTTTATTCGCCGTAATGCTTGCTGTATTTATGCTTGCTGCTAGCACTGTATTTATGCTAGCAGCAAGCATTACGGCGAATAAACAGTGAGGTATGTTTGGGGGGGGCATGCTGCCCCTCTGCAACCCCCCTGCTTGGGCCCATTATAGGATTTGGGGTAGGTGTGGGGCTGGGTGTATGCAAATTTCTTTAGCTTTTAAAGAATCGGGATATAAGGAAACACAATTTTACATTTTTGTAATTTCTATCATATTGTAGGTGGGAAATAACTTCACACAATTTTCGGATGAAATTATTTCCCACCTTTAGGGGGAAATTACTTCACAAAAAAAAGGTGAAATTAATTCCCACTACTGGTGAAATAAATTCCCATGTGAAGATAGTTCCCGTGAAGTTAATTCCCTGCACCTATGAAAACGCCCAACCAAATACCTCAGATAAATCACTGTTTCTTTTTATTTAATGCATGCTCCAGAGAGAGTGATCTGCTAGTTCGAAATAAAATGACATAGCAAATGGAGAGTTAAAAAAAAATAAAAAAGCTATAACGGAATGTAGCCTATTTTTGAACCAATTATTTGTTTAACAATAAGTTTGTTCGTTAAGCCCTGAAGTCACCCTGGGGTCGACCCAAAGCGTTTTTTGAAAACCCTGAACTTTCACTTGCCAGCAAATTCTGTGTTTTTTAAACCTAGGGTCGCTCTGAACTCGCCCTGAAGTAGATCTAGGTATTTTGCTGGGGCGAGTTGATGTAAAGAATAAAATGTCAAAGTTGTATGAGGAATGAAGTAATTTTTTGTTGAAGATTCACATGCTGAGGGTTTTCTTTTGTTTTCGAATGAAAAAAACAAGGAATACACAAATTTACTTAAATAACAAATACATAAAAGTAGAAAATGCTTTTGTTTGTTTTTATTAATTTTTGAAACAAATTTTGTTTCTTGCTTACACAAAAACACTCACTCGAAGCAAGGGAGATCAAGAGGTGAAGAAGCACTTTTTAATAACTTTCTTGAAAGTTTGAGCATACATTATGGAGTCTATTTTTGATTTAAATAATACATAATTTCAATTTTATTCTAAAGTTAATGACAAAAAGTTGTAAATATTTGCTCCTCGTCGATTTTAATAAACAAAAAACAAGTATTTTCTGGAAATCAGCTGTCAATTGGCTGGAAATCTTGGAAGTATATAATTTACGACTCGCTTCGTACTCGATAATTGCTCAATCGAAGCGAGTCGAAAATGAGATATCGAATTGAAAACGATTCGCTTCGTATTCCATATTAATCAGGCCACAAGGTTTCCCACCTATGAAACTACAAGGTTACTAAACTCAAATTGTTATTCCTGAGATCCTTAAAAAAACATCAACCTCCGCAAGCCACCTGTCATCATCGGCGTGGCGGCTGGCGGTACTATAGATTGTGTGCAAACAATCAACCACAGCGCTAATTTTACCTTTCTAAAAATAAGTCTGCAGGTACCTATTTCCAACTTCAACAATATCCAAGCATAATAACTCTCTGTATCACGTTGATGGTGCCTGTTACGAATTTGTGTTATTTTAGCTTGACTCGTGCTTAACTCAAAAAACATAAATAGAAAGCCATAGACTATAAAATCGGGACAAGGAAAAGATGGCACCTAATTCAATATCAATTCCACCTTCCAGACAAGACAAGACAAAACTCATCTGGGGCTGGCTCTCGGAATGACTTCCACCACCAATTTATCCCTCGTTATTAGATAATTGAGCGGAATCACTTAATGAGCTCGTATAACAAGCCTAATCCGCGCGCGTTCATCAGCTTTGAATTGCTACCTGAATAATAATTATCCATCAGGATTTCAGGTAGAGTAGATCGTGCTACCGTGACTTTTGTTTGAAAACAATTTTTTGAATTGTTTGTTTATTTTAATTTTAAACTAACAAAAAGCTGCTGATACTGATGGTGTATAGAAGGAAGTTGTCCAAATGTCATTTGCTGAAATATAAAGTGTCTCTCGCTCTTGCTTTGGATGAAACTCCAAATTGAAAGATAATAATCAATGGCGACCGACGGACGGCACCGATGGACGGGTCAACTTGATGTAACTTTGAGATTCAAGTTATATGAAGGTAAAAGTTGTCTTTTCTGGTCCTGATGGGAGAGGCTAAGATCTTAATTTAAAAAACAATTTCGATACATACTACAAAATCAAGAGTGAAAGGTCGTCAGCATTACACCGAACAGGAGAAAATAAAATAAACTGCTCAAGTCATCGAATTTTTCGATAAAGGGATTAATTTTGTTTTATTATCCTGTTTTTATTGCTTGTGATCAACTCTGATTCAAGGGCGTATCATGGAAAACATTTCAGAGGGTAGGAAACATACAATATAATTTAATAAGTTGTTGGGTACATTTCTACATAATATGAACCTGTGGAAAAAAAATCTTTAAGCAATGGTGAATGGTGAGCGAATATCAAAAAATTTTATGCCAAAATGATTAAAAACTTCACCTGGTTGGTATAATCATGGTAAACTGACAATCTGCGCTTTAAGTGTCAAAATTTAAAGTTTTTGCAATATTATTTGATGTGGGGGTGCATTTGATTATTTTCATATTTGAATATGGTTCATAAATAGTGAGAGTAGATAAGATACAAGAATATAAAAGTTAAATAAATTATTATTTGTGTTTTCTTTACCCACTAACTGGTATAAACTGGTCTAGCACATCCTTTTCCGTTTTTTAACCTACTAATGCATGTTTTTTGTCTCCTGACAAAGTAAGGTACTCCATAAAAAGATAATTTGAGGGAGTTCCAATCCCCAAAGACTCCCCATTTAGTTACAACTTTGTTGTATCTCCTTAACCAAACATCATGGATTCGCAAAAAGGAAACAATTACACTCTGATTTTTGTCTTATGTATATATTTTTTTCTTCTTTCTTAAGCCTTTAAGTGGTGTTTCTGGCTTAGAGTACCAAAAAATAAGGTAAACTTTTAATGCTTGTGCGTTGAAATTGTAATTTATTGTATTGATATCAGGGAACTCAATGCGTCCGTGCGTTGCGTTGTCGTGGATCTACTTACGCTTACATACACGACACGTCTGGTTGGAGATGATGTTTCTCATTTTTCTGAGAATCCATTCGGTTTTATGTTGATTTGGGGTTCAAATTAATTATGTTTACGGTGGTTTTGACTTGCAATTATATTGCCTTATAGGTATAGTGACTATGGGACTTTTGCATAACCATCAACTGCATCTTTGGGTTTATTCAAGCGAAACTACTTTGATTGGCAATATTTATGCAGTTCAACTTGAATATTGACTAAAATTAATTGAGATGAAACTTAAATTAATTTATATGACTCGTTTTTTAATCCTTCCGACGAGGCTATGATCTTTAATAGAAGGTTGCAAAACCCTGTCATACTACTGTAGAGTGTTGAAAATCCTCCAGGTTCCAGAATGTCATCTTAAAACTCTCAGTTTCACTTTTCATTCATCAAGTTTTGTGAAGTAGCAACAAAATTACATATAAGGTGTTTTGTAAATTATATATTCGCTTTAAAAAAAATGTTCTATGAAAAATACAACAACAATATTCAATTTAGTAAAAAACGATAAAGATGCGTCGCTCATGAACTTATGAAATAACGAAAAACACAAAGAGAATCTGCAGAATAATTTTCTTCAAATCTGAACACTTTCGTTCTTCATGTGTAATACTACATTTTCACCTAATCTGAGATTTAAAAAGATTTACCCCAAATCTTCTTTAAATTTTGAAGATTTACGTAAATCTTGAAGATTGTAAATTAATCTTTTTAAACATCCTGGGACAAATACTTTTACAAATCGAACAAGTTTTGAAGCTTGCGCAGAGCGCTAATTTAGCTCAGGCCGGCCCTGCCTATTCTTGAATGGTGCTGAAGGATTCATTCATCGCTGAATTCAGTTCTTCACAAAAGAAGCATTCTATCTCACTTCCTCTTCATGAGAACAAAATGAAACACCATTTGCATTTTTTAAGGTGCTGTCAAAATAAATCTTTTTTAAATCTTTTTGTGCGGTGGAAACACCAAATAGATTTATTAAATCTGAACTGGGATAAACTTTTGGTGGAAACATAGCTAAAAGCATGCATAATGAAATATTCAGCACCATAAAAGAATAGGTTGGTTCGATTTGTAAAACTATTTGTTCTAGCAAGATTTAACAAGATTAATTTTTAACCTTCTACGAAATATATTTGTTTGGTAAATCCTCGAGATTTGAGGAAAATCTTATTAGATCTCGGTTAAGTGTTCAGTGAAAACGTAGTACTAGGTGACCCCAGTGCCCACGTTCTGTATGTCCCCTTTCATATAAGGAAACTGAGTTGCCAGCAACTTTCAGTTCCAGGGTGAGAGTCTAAGTCCCCTTTCACACGAAGAAACAAGTTGCTGGAGATTTTGTTTACGTTTTCTTTTAATCTCCTTAAAAATCTCTTGAACCTTTCACACGAGGAAACAAATCTCCAGGCAATTTGTGAAATTTCCTTTGAAAGTCCCCTTTCACACGAAGAAACAAGTTGCTGGAGATTTTTTTGACGTTTTCTTTTAATCTCCTTAAAAATCTCTTGTACCTTTCATACGAGGAAACAAATCTCCAGGCAATTTTTGAAATTTCCTTTTAAAGTCTATTGGTTGAACACACCTAAACCTAGATGTGAAAGGAAATGTCAAAAAATCTCCTCAAATCCTCGACCGGGGAGATTCTGTTCGCCCCTCTTTCCTCCTGCCCTTCTCACCCACGAACTAAAAGTTGCTGGCAACTCAGTTTCCTCGTGTGAAAGGGCACAAAGTCTATTGGTTAAACACACATAAACCTAGATGTAAAAGGAAATGTAAAAAAATATCTCAATTCCTCGACCGGGGAGATTTCGTTCGCCCCTATTTCCTCCTGCCCTTATCACCAAGGAACTAAAAGTTGCTGGCAACTCAGTTTCCTCATGTGAAAGGGCTCTAACTTTCACATCGATAAATTTGCTCGAGAAACGATGAACATTGAAACAAAATATATGAGTCTTGTTCCAGTTTACAATGTTTCTCACATGATTTTATGGATGCCAGAGCAACAAAACGTGGGCACAGGGCGACTTCAGAGCTCAATGAACAAACCTTGTTACGTGTATGTAACAGCTTTCGTAAGGACAGCGGATGTTGTTTGACTATCATCCATGCAGCTAGGACTGGGCGCGTTCATTGTTTGAATAGATAGCCTATCTAGAATAGCTTTGTATTCATGTATGTGTTTGAACGCAAGTCAGCTGTTATTGACATTTCTCATAGGATAGATTTGTATCCTAAAATTTGTAGGATAGCTTGGGATCTCTTTTCTGCCAACAGCTGTTTCGTCATCAGCTGTGTTTGAACAAGGGATTACAACAACACAAACCTATCCAGATCGCTTTAGTTCGGTGTTTGAACGTGGCTACTTATGACCTTTTTGATTGGCAATCCGGAGGCCCAACTGGTTTAATACATGCCAACACTTCGGGTTTCGATTCTGAAATCAGAACCAGTAGCGCCTCTCTTCTCTTCAAATCAAGAACTGTCATTCTGGCTCTAATCGATACGGCCATTATTTGATTGTTCCAACGAAAGACTTTACTCTTCAATTTCATGAAAAATATTTTGATTAATTTAAAAACACTTTACCAGCACTGTTCAAAAGAAAAACAAATGCCAAAGCGCAAAAGTAACGTGAAATTTTCACCAAGTTTCCCAAGCTTGGGTTTTTTCTTTTATGGTTTCTGACAGCAAATTGTAAAAATTTGCAAGAATTTTCACGTAAACAAACACACCTTTTATTTTACCTGCTTGGCAAAGTACAATTTCGCCAAGTTTCGAAAACTTGAGTTTTTTCTTTTATGGGCTCTGACAGCAAATTGTGAAAATTTGTGAAAAACAGCAAGAAATTACACATTATACCAAATACACCAACTGAGAGAAATTATTTCCTAGTTTCGTTAGTTCTGTTTGATAACTTTATCAAGATACTGGTATTAACTGTAATAAAACACAATTTCATATGCAATTTAATAGAAACTGAGGTGGAATTGTTTTGAAATAGTATAATTTCGAAGATGATTTCGGAAAATATTCCAAAATTACACAATTTCGTTCGTTGATAGAATAGTTTTTGAAAAAAAATTAATGCATTTCAAATTCTTCTAATGTCCATAATTTCAATTTTTGGGTGTAGGATGATTTTTATTATTTTCTTTTTAAATTAAGGCCTTTACAGGAGCAAAATCAAATGAAGCATCGAAATATTTGATATTATGACATACCTACTTTGTTTTTATCAATGAATTTATTGTAACATGAGCATTATTTTTTCGCAATGCACTAAAGCCCTTAGTACAAAATTGGAATAGAAAAGTTCCAATAAGAAGAAATCAACTCAAAATAACTGTTTTATATTTTGTGTGTATCAATAAAAGAAAATAATAAATTAAATTGAAATAAAAAGTTGCACATCTTTGTGAAGTCATTAAACGTGCCAATATTATTCTCAATGTCAAATCTTTTTAACGTTGACCAATATGTATCCTAAATATGTAAATAAATTGCCACTTATAACATTATACTTATATTGCAAAGCAATATGTTAATATTTCTACTAAAATGAAATTTGTTTGTATAAATTTGAATATTAATTCCAAGTGCGCATCACCGGATAATATGCGTGACTTAATTTTATCAAAAACATATACATATTATGGAAAGATTTGTTTTCAAGCTACAGGAGCCAATCAACTTTCTGATCAGAAATGATATGCTTATTATCTGAGTGCGACTTAATTTACTAGTCCATTTCTTGAAGCTTTTCAAAGGGTTCTAATATTCCAAAACCTAAGTCCAAAAGTTCGATATGACAAAAAAAAAACTATTTAAGTATACAATAGCTACAAAAGGAGTATCTCTTTCTGTCAAAAAAAAATCTCAAGTCACTGATGTCGAAGAAGAAAATAAAAACTGAAATACCAATCAACCAAATTTGTTTAAACAAGTAAAACCAGTCGCTGCCGGCCGGGATTGAACAACTTTTTTTTTGTATATTCCGTTGATATGGTTTCTCATCTCCACCGAATTGTAAGCTTTTCTCCGAAAAAAATAACTTTGTACGTTCATTGTACATATGAGTATACTGAACTGAAAAATTCACGAAAGAAAGATGTATCGCTCAGCTTCAATCGAATGTCCAAATTAAATCTCAGCAAGTTATGTACATTCAAAGTCGGAACATCAAAATGTGACGCTCATTGATGGTGAATATGGCGAATGGAGACTGCGGTGACAGTGAGTGCCAACAGGTTTTCCCGCCGATAACAGGTCAATCGATAAAAAAAAAACAATCTTATTTTAATTTCTCGTCTTGCACTGGACATGGACACACGAGACGCGAAACAGTATAATATGGAATGGATATGAGTCCCAAGGTGGACTTGTATCACTAAAAGAATTATTTATAAAGTGAGAGAGGGTGGTGAATGGGTTGTTCGAAATATCGAATTGATTCAATAAAGTGTTGGAAAAATTGATCAGTTGACAGTTGTTGGTGCGGTCATGGGTGTTCTACCAGAAATAAAAAAAAAATTAAATGTTAAGTTTTAGGTGGAATATTTTAAAACTCGATGACCTTTTGGCTCGGTTGAAATCGACAGTTCGTAGGCCTTGATAATAAGAATCACAACAAAAACATAAATGTTAAAAAAGGAGCCAAGTTCTTATGTGCACAAGAAACCTGTGCGTAAAAAGTCAGCCAAAAAAGTAATGAGATCTAAAATATATGCCAAGTTTTAAGTTCATGAAGTTCAATATCAAATATCTTAAGTAGAGTAATATCGAAACAATTCCAAATCATGACAGAAATTTGGTAATTAATGATTACTGATTAAAATTTGGTGGATTTACTTGGCAAGTTTTCTCTTAATTACTTACTTAATCACAAATTTAAAATGTATGAAAACTTGACCAGTGAACCCAAGAAATTTTAATCAGTAATCATTAATTACCAAATTTCTGTCATGATTTGGAATTGTTTCGATATTACTCTACTTAAGATATTTGATATTGAACTTCATGAACTTAAAACTTGGCATATATTTTAAATCTCATTACTTTTTTTGGTTGACTTTTTACGCACAGGTTTCTTGTGCACATAAGAACTTGGCTTCTTTTTTAACATTTATGTTTTTGTTGTGATTTCACTCCTTTTTGCAAAGACTTATTTTGCCAGGTGAAAGTCAAGCCCTACCGCTCTACAAAGTTTCATAATTCTACGACAACCGAAAATACTCTGTACAAATAATAGCAATTCTGATAAAGTGGGTTGATGGCAACCCCCCTGAATGGACAATTCCAAATTTTCGATTTTTTCCTTTCTAAGTACTTAAAGTCCTACCGACCTACCAATTTTCATCGTTCTACAACAATCGGAAGTGCTCTATATAATTTATAAGAATTTTAAGGAATGTGGGTGGATGCCACGCCCCCTGAATGCAAAATTCCAGTTTTTCAATTTTTTCTTTCTAAGTACCTTAAGCCCTACCGACCTACCAACTTTCATCGTTCTACAACAATCGGAAGTGCTCCATATAATTTATAAGAATTTTTAAGAATGTGGGTGGATACCACGCCCCCTGAATGCAAAATTCCAATTTTTTAATTTTTATTTCTAAGTACTTTAAGCCATACCGATCTACCAATTTTCATCGTGCTACAACAATCGGAAGTGCTTCATATAATTTATAAGAATTTTTAAGAATGTGGGTGGATGCCACGCACCCTGTATGGAAAATTTCTATTTTTAAATTTTTTTCTTCCTAAGTACCTCAAACCCTACCAACTTACCAATTTTCATTGTTCTACAACAATCGGAAAAGCTCCATATAATTTATAGAATATTTAGAATATTTAGAAAACCGAATCTTTTGACAGGCACATGAGGCGAAACAACCTAATCTTTCAAGGACTAGGAATTCGAAAAGTGGAGAGACAAAATATATGGGATTTTTGTAAAAATGTTCTCGGAATACATGAAAAAATGGATATCGTCAGGATTGTTCAGATTGGAAAAAGAGATCACCCAAGCCACCTTGTCGAATTTCAAAATCAAGAAGCAAAAGCAGAAATTCTCAGAAACACTTCAAAGTTAACAAATACTTCGTTTGGAATAAAAAGAGACTTAACGAAAATGGAGCGACTTCAACAAAATTTTCTGCTGCGTATAAGAAGAGACATGAAAAAAATCGTTTGCTCTAAGGACATTAAATTCAAGGGAAACCGACTGGAAGTAGAGGGAAAATCTTTTATGTTATCAGAAGGAGAATTGAAATGCGGAGAAAGAGCGGCTAAAGAAGCATTGGAAGAAATTTATAAAACAAATCTTGCAGACATGGATTTCAATTTAAATAGTTATTAGCAGTTAGAAGTCTGTCGCGGTGCTAGGTTAAGTAGTATTAATGTAAACGAGATAAGAACAATTAACAAAACTGAATTAAAAATTATTTCTTATAATGTACATGGCTTAGGCAACAAAATTTTGTTTCCACAATTTTTCAAATATATATGTAATTATGAAATCTTTTTCTTATATGAGACGTTCTTATCTGAAGATTTTGAAAGGTATTCAAAGTTCTTTAGTGGTTATAAATTGTTATGGATCCCAGCCGTTAAAAGATCTCAATTTGGAAGAGCAAGCGGAGGGGCAGTATATGGCATTAAATCAGGTACTCAAACAAAAGCAAACTTCGTCAAAAAAATGGAAAGGGATTTAATTCATATAGCTGCAAAAGGTCGAGATTTCCATATTATACCAGTATATCTGAACTGCAACAGATGGGAGGAGGATTTCCAGAATTTTAATAGCTGCCTGCAAGAAGGAAATATTTCAAATTGTGTGGCTATCGGGGACTTCAACGCTAGGATAGGTGAAAATCAAATTATACCAGATGACATCACAGCCCTTAATAGCCAGATAACAAATAAAAGAGAATCAAAGGACAAGGTTTTAAATGGAAAAGGTCGACGGCTATTAGACACTTGTGACGATTTTGGGATGACTATCCTAAACGGCCGTACACAGGATGATGATGATGGAAGTTTTACATTCATTCAAACAACTGGATCATCTACCATAGATCTATGTTGCGTAACATATGGTATGCTCCAGAATATTCAGGGATTCAAGGTTGAAAATCAAATTTACTCTGATCATATGCCCATAATACTCATGCTGGAATTTGAAAACAATCATCAAAATGATGTGGATATGAAGCTGCTTCCCAAACTTAGATGGTGCGATAGTTTAGACAACACATACAAGCAAAATCTGCATGAACATATAATTGATTCAGAGATTATAGAATGGACTGGGGAAAATTTAACAGATGCTATTAAGGCCACTGTCGGGAATCAGAGGCACACAGAAAGAATAAATGGCAAGGAAAAATGGTACGATGGAGCTTGTGATCGGGCCAGGAAGAAATCTTTCTTTTGGTTGAAAAAATTTCGAAGCAACACAGCACCAAGTCTAAAAGAAATTTATCTGCAATCTAACAAAGAATTTAAAGAACTATGCAAAAGGAAAAAAAGAGAATATTATGAAGCTTTAGGTAACAAATTAAAAGATGTGAAAAACACACAAGAGTGGTGGAGTTTGGCAAGAGAACTCAAAACAGTTAGTTTCGTGAAAGGTAACTCTATATCAAGTACTTCTTTTAAAGATTACTTTTATGGACTACTAAACCCTACGATGAATGCCGTGCAGATCGAAAACATTGGTTCTGTTAGAAGTATTCCTTTGCTCGATGGGGAAATCTCCATCTCAGAAATCTGGGAGTTTCTTAGAAACACGAAAAGAAACAAAGCGCCAGGCTATGACAGAGTGCCCTACGAGTTCTTTATAAAAGCTCCAGACTCTGCCATTGAAATCATGGCAAAAGTTTTTAATCGGATGTTGACAACCGGAAATGTAGAACCGGCCTTCAAAAAGTCAATAATCTTTCCTATTTTCAAAAAAGGAGACCGCAATCTAGCCCAAAACTATAGAGGGATATCGTTCATGGACTGCATAGTTAAGACTTTTGCAGGAGTTCTTTTGATGCGACTTCAGAGATGGGAAAAGGAGTACCATATTCTAAATGAGTTCCAAGCTGGATTTAGGGAAGGTTACAGTACTGCGGATAATCTTTTTAATCTTCTTAGTATAATCAAGCTAAGGATGAATGAAAATAAAAAAGTCTACTGTTTTTTTATCGACTTCAAGGCCGCTTTTGATTATATCAACCGAAAAGCCCTCTTTTACAAACTCCAAAAAGCAGGAATATCAGAGAAAATAATACAAATTATAAAAGATCTATACGAAGGAACGGAGTCTGCGGTATGGGATGGAGAAAAACTCTCAGAATGGTTTGAAACATCAATGGGCGTAAAGCAAGGATGTCTTCTAAGCCCGCTTCTTTTTGCTTTATACCTTAATGACTTGCATGATTTTATTGGTGGTGGCATAAATATAAATGGTATGATGATTCGTCTACTAATGTACGCTCACGATATTGTGTTACTTGCGGACAATCCAGATATTCTCCAGGGAATGATAAACAAAATCGAAGAGTACTGCCTTCGCTGGAATCTTTTTATCAATCTAGATAAGTCCAAAATTGTTGTCTTCAGAAGAAGAGGTGGACGGTTGAGTTCTCAGGAGTCCTGGAAGCTGAACAACCAAAATATAGAAATCGTCAACAAGTACAAATATCTTGGGATGTGGTTGACCCCTGGTTTATGCCTGACTAACCATTTCCAAGAGAGGTCAAAGCTAGCTAAACAGAGCCTTAACCTAAACTGGAACAAGTTCGTTACGAGCAAAGATGTAAATCTCAGTTCAAAAATTGAACTCTTCAATGCTGTGACTAGGGCCATTATAGCATATGGTGCGCAAGTGTGGGGTTACACTTGTTATGAAGAGGTGGAAAAGTCTCAAAGATATTTTTTAAAAAAAATACTTGGGCTGCCCAGAGTATCGCCAAATTACATGCTTACGCTGGAGTGCCAAATGAAACCAATTTTTGAGTACACGATGCGATGTCATATGAATTACATTGGAAAAATTTTAAATTCGTATGACGACAACAGACTTCCAAAAATTTTAGCAAGGACGGTAATACAGAAAAAGATATACTGGTTTCAACGTTGGGAAAATATCCTCAGTAGTGTTGCATATGAAGATATAGAAGAATTGACTTTGAACAGACACCTCTTTAAGACTGTTGTGGATGATGTAACAGAAAAAATTATCGCAGACGACAAACAAGAGGCTCTACAAAGAGCACTCCGCACAAGATCACATGGCATTTACCATATGCTTAGCTATGATGTTGGGAGAAGCTATGTGGGGAACGAGTGGAAAACCTCAATGATACGGTGGATCTTCAAAGCAAGGGGAGGCCTGATAAAACTCAACGGTACTGCGAGGATATCACATGAAAATATCAACTGCTCGCTCTGTAATTTGGCTGAAGCAGAGACACTCACGCATTTTTTTGGGATTTGTCCAATACTCAGAGGGATACGAAGAAATTGCTTCGGGAACAGTACTCTGGATGAGAGCATGATGACCGGCATACTGAATGGAGAAAGGCCATGGGGTCCTCTTGTAACATACCTTCAAACAGCCCTAAAATATCGTCAGGAATTAATTGATGAATTCAACTTTTAGTTAAAAAAAAAAGAAAGTTTTTTCGATGAATTCAAGTTTAGGTAAAAAAAAAACAAAAAAAAAAGTATTAATTAAATTGTTATATACATCACATAGATTCATTGCTTTAAAATTAATCAAGTTCATGAATAAAACCTAGGGATTGTAAAGAAAAAGTATTTGATCGCGACAGACGACGAGAGTCATTGTTGTTTTTTTTTGTATGTTTTAAATATTGTTCAATATTAGCTACATTTCAATTGCAATTTAATTAATTTGTAAATCTTATTATTTCATAGAAATGTATTAATGTATAAGTTATCAAATGAATTGAGAATAAACATCATTACTACTACTACTACTACTACTACTACTACTACTACTACTATAGAATATTTAAGAAAGTGGGTGGATGCCACGCCCCCTGAATAGAAAATTGCAGATTTTCGATTTTTTCCTTTGTATGTACCACAAGGCCTACCGTTGTGCGAAATTTCAAGTTTCTACGATGTCGGGAAGTGCTCCATAATTTTGATGATCTGTCAGTGAGTCAGTGAGTCAGTTAATCAGTCAGTCAGTTACGGTTTTTGCGATTTTTGAAGTCCTATATCTTGGGAACTACTAGTGCTAACGAGTTGAAATTTGGTGAGCCACCTGTGTTTGATCAGCCAAACAAATACTGCGAATTTGAAGTTTCTGACTTTATTGGTACTGAAGTTAGAGGGGGGTTGAAAATCACCTGAGTTTGTTCCTGTAAAAAGGGTGTAGTGCCGCGAACTTGGCTGGGCACTAACGTGCCCTTTGATATATACTAAGGGCGAGTTTGTATACAGCCAGCGGTTTAAATCTGTTATAAGGTTTTTATAATTTGGATATACTGTGTTAAAACCTGAAAAAGTTATTTTTATTTTCCATTTCCTTATATAGGTTCCCACTGATATTATAATCTAGTGCCAGTGGCGTAGCGTGAGTTTCTGCCGCCCGGGGCGGTGTAAAATTTTGCCGCCCCCTCCCCCCGCCCCCACAAATTTGTAAATATTTAAATACAAACAACTTTAAACTACATAAACAAACAAATTCTTCTAGATTTTTCGGCAAAGCTTAATGTATAGTTTATTGATTTCCACTTCTTTCAAACTCTGTCAACACGCTTGCATCAACGTGTACTAGCGGTCATAACAGAGTTAGATCTTACGATTCTCTATAAAAAAGCTTAAGATGATACTTTTTTCTAAAACTGTCTCATTTTCCAAATGAATATTGTATCAGTAAATTAATTAATGCTTTTTTTTAAGTTTTTGGTAGGAAGAAGGAAAATTTTGTTTATGGAAAAAGTATCTCAAACAATTTCTCATCGTCGAACTCGAGATTTTGATTGATAGGGAAGACATAAAAGTGGGTCTCACAATAAGTATGTTCTTTTCCTTGCCCGAATGGGCTTGGGGAAAACACGACTTCGGAGTTTAGCGACGCCATAACAGAAACAAAATTGGAGTTTCCATACAAACTATCGATAACAAGTATGAAATTTATGCCGGTAACACAGTTTTATCTGGGCTAAAGTTAAGCCCCGAAAATTCTCTGGGCTTTGCTAAGCCCGATCCCGGTTGGTTTTTGTTGCATTTAACATGTAAATTGCTTAGCCCCGTTTTTTTTTCGTCCAAGCCCATTCCGGCAGGGAAAAACACAAATAATAATTCTATCTTTGTGTTTGTTCCTTCGGCAACAGCCTAAGCAGCAGGAAGGATTTTCCTTACACTTGGTATAGGTTTTTGGTCATTCCCCTCATATATTTTTTCACTTTTTTTTAACCAAAAGCACGGACCTGCCATCTGCCATACAATTTTTTTTAGAAATTTTACCAAATTTTATTTTTCTCAAAAACAGCTCAACAACATTGATTTTTGGTTTTCTGGAAAACTGTGTGACTGATTTGAATTAATTGTTTTTCCATACAGAAACTCCTAAAAAGTTAAAAAAAAAGTCCTTAGAACCAAAGCTTTCGAAAAAGTATTTTTTGGATTTTCAAAGTAAATTTAAAATTTTTTAAATATCTCTGAATAATATTGCGAATTAAATTTTGCAAAAAATATTTACCTATACAAAAAATCTAGTTTTTTTTTTTAAGTTTAATTTTTATCTTTATATACATTTTTTTCAGATGGCATTTTTTTTTTTGTCAAAAAACACTTTTTTCCCATAAATTCCATGTTTTTATTCACAATTTTTAAAACCGTTCGTATGTTCGACCCAATTGTGGACTTTATTATATTTGGAATGGTATGATAACACAAAAAATTATCAATAAGAAAGTTGACTAGTCGCTATAACCCTGTATGAATAAGTAATAATTTCAGTTTCCGAAATTTCAGAAAAATCAACAAAACAAATTAATTTCTTCAACATTACCTATTTATTTTTTTTTTATTGAAAGGTTATTCTGTTGACGACAAAACTTTAGGTTTCAGGTCCGCCCGCCCCGGACAGAATTTTGTAGGGATGCCAAAATTTAATAATTATGCGAACTGCAGGGCACTTTCGGTAATCAGCAAGGTAGTTTCGGGTATTAGTATTCAATGCGTAGCCTTTCTGATCACGCAACGCAGATTCCCACTTGGGTTGCAAAATCAGTAATTCGCATGAATACATTGGTTAATACCTATTACTTATTAAATTTGTCCGCTCCGTATATAGTGCAGCAAATTTTGCGGCCCCCATATAGTGCTGGTTACTTTCTGGCTTCTTTTAAAATTAATAATGTAATTCTGACACACATGTCAATGACTTTTCTTGAATGGCAATCAATTTCGAATGCTTCTTTTTGGAATAAGTATATCTTTACGCTGAGATAAATAAACTGTCAAAAAACTAACTACCAGCATATCAAGGTCGTTTACCGAAATTCATGAAAAATCGCTCTAACTATGAAGAAAAATCATAATCGGGAACTCTTTATTGGATTTCATTGTAAATCAAATTCTATTTATGTATCTGTTAAGATCACTCAGAAGTTTAAGCTTTTTTTTTAATTTCAGGGTTTTTCCAGTAGAAGTATCAGTTTTTTATCTAAAGCTTTCCTTACGGTTTTATTTTTTTCAAGGCAAAATCGATTTTTGGCGAAATCGAACAGAAAAAATTTTTGAAGAACTATCAGAACTAAAAAAAAATTGAAATTCTGACATTAGATATTGTAATGACTTTCACATTTGAACTATAACGACTCACAATTGCAAACAAACGGGCACAAATTGAGCTTAAGGTTGCAGGGCACATATACCTTCGAATGAACTACAACGACTCTCGAATGAAGAAGCGCCTTCTTCCAGATTATATCGGATACAAATCAACCTATAGAGAGCTTTCTTGAGCTTTAGAGCTTTGATTGTAAATGTCATAATAAAAGCTTTAGGAATCGCGAATGAATAAAGTTGGTTGTAATGAAAGTCAAAAGAAAAGTTGATGGATTAATTAAAGTATTGAACAGTAAATTATTTTGTAGTAAGAAAAGTAAAGTGTTTTGTTTGGAGAAATAAATAATTACGGACCTGACAAAATATAAAAATATGCTAACTTTCACGAACACAATTGATGCTAGGTTAAGAAACTTTTCAGGTGCTACAGTAAGTGGGCAGTTGCTGTTGGTACAGAAAAAATCTTAGATTAAAATTGTAGATAATGATGTTTTTAACAACTGTTGGGAAAAAAAAATTGGTTTAAATTGTGGATTTAAGGCTCTCCCAAACCAACGCGAAACATTCACCGACGACGCGAACTCATTCACAATAATAATACAAAATATGAATATGAAGGTGCACAATGCTAAACAACAACAAAAAACTGTCTTTGCGAATGATTCGCTATGATTTCGCGTTGGCTTGTGAGAGCCTTCAAACTTTCTATATGGCATCGCAACAAACTAAAACAACAAAAAGACTTTCTTATTTCCATTAAACATTAAAATTTACCAAAATGATCGAGATTCCAACATTTTTTGACATTAAAAAAAAATTGTTCCCGAAAAGTGGTAACACTAAGATATTACCCGATGATGAGACTACTCAACATGTTTCTTTTAAGGCATATCCCGTTAATTTTTCCAACATGCATTTGGCATCTGGAGGCGTTTCAACTACTTTTTTCATGTTCAAAATATTAAAAACTACCAAAAAAGTGGAAGTGCCAACTTTTGACACATAAAAGTATGTTTCCGAAAAAAGGCATAGGTGCGTCTGCCAAACATTTATCTTTTAAAATAACAACAGTAATTTTTCCAAGACACGTTCGACGTCCAGAGGTGTTTCCGCAACTTTTTCACGTTAAAAACAACCATAAAAAATGGGAAGTCCCATATTTTGACATTAAAAAGAAGTATGTTCCTGAAAAGTGAGAACATTCAAGTTTTAACAGAAGGTAGATACGTCTACTCAACACCTTTTTCCAATATATCAATTTTTATTTCTAAACATGCGTTTGGCATCTAGAAGCGTTTGGGCTTCCTGACCGGAGTACAGGTTGAAAATGGGGGCCAAGTGGCAGGATTACAATAATGACTTCCAGGCTTAATTTCATCCTCATCATCTCGAAAAGACGCACCACGCTCAGGCTTCGGCTTCCTGACCTGAATAATTGCTGAGGTTTCAGAGATCTAATTTTCCTGAACATGCATATTGAACAATTTAGTGAAATATCAGATACATATGAACATTGCGAAAATTAATTGATTGAGAACTATGTATGTATCAGTGTTTTATATAATTATGACAATAGATGATTAGTGCAGAGAAGGATTTGCTTCCTTAATGTATCTTTAGAATTCATACTGGTTGCAGGCCTTAACCGTAGGTACATAAATGTTATAGCTCTGTCTTGATTGCTATTATTTTTGTTTCCATTCACTGCCAACAAAATGTATTCTCAGCAGAATCAATGGTGAAAATTAAGAGTACAACATTCAACATCCTGCTTTTTAATAAATTCTTAGTCAAAAAGATTGTTATTGCAGATCAGGGTTCCGATCCAAGAGGTTAATGTTTTATTACCGGACCATCGAACCTGCAAATAAATAGAAATAATTACAACACAAGCTTCAAAGTGACACTTGTACAAATGTAAATAACTAATTAAGTATTTCATTGATTAAGAATAAATCAAGCAACCTTTCGAGGAGCAGGTTATGGTTTCGAAAAAAAAGATGCATCTTCATTTCATCGAATAAAAACCCACGTGAATAATTCCATCCATATCCACAAACTTAAAACTAGGATTACCATCGAAACCGCTTCCTTCGGACATTAGTCCATAATCATAAACTTAAGAGTAATGCCATACTGAAAAGTTTAGGAATAACAACTTATAAACGATTTCTCGAAGATAATGAAGGTGATTTAAAGATTCAAAAAGAACCTTAAAGCTAATTGTTTAAGATGACAATACAACATTATTCAAGAAAAACTATAGGCACCTTGAAATTTTTTTTAGAATTTTTCGTCTAATCCTTAACTGGTTCTAAAAGAAAAGTCTTGTCAAAGACGGCATTAGAGCATGCTCATTCTCCATGAGAATGAGCATTATTGTCGTCACTATTTTTGCGAAACCAAACCCATTCAACCATGTTTGATTCTTTATTGAAATTAAGCCTTAAACCCGGAAACTGATTTCCAAGGTCTGGAATAATCGAATACAAAAAAAATTAATCAAGTCTTGAAATACTAACATCTACTGACTTGTGTTGAAAACAACCATGGGGTAAACAACGCAAAGTTCTGTTTTTTTTTGTTTCTCTGATATTGATATTATTTTTTGTATCGTACTGTTTTCTTTATAAAGCTCAAACATTGCAATATAACAAAGTTTGAATCGTGTATTAACAGGTGAATTTCAGGTAAATGTTGTGATCTGATCTTATTTTTCAAGCAGATTTAATAAAAATGCTCAGAAAGGTATGAACATCATGGAATATTTTTTTTTCAGGGCATTAATAATTAATAATCCAAGGAAATATGATAGAATTAAAAACGACATAATAACAAGGTATACAAAACGTTTAAAAAGATGGCGTCAGAGTCTCTAAGGTATTTACAGACTTGTTTGAATAATATTGATAATATATGTAGGTAAAACACGAGGGTTTCTATTTGAACAATTGGGAATCTAATTTTGGAAAGCTCATTCCTATTTAACAAAAAAAAAAAACAAAGAAAATTCAAAACGTCATACGGCTAGATCATTATTTGAAAGCAAAGTCGAGTTTGCGAAGGTTTTTTCTTGTTTTTTTTTTATACCTATGCAAACAACCATAACCTTGAATGATTGAGTAAATACATTTAAGTAGCCTTAAACAATCATATTCTACATTATTTATTTAATACCTACAATATAATTTTCTTAACTGCAACGATATGCCTTGAAACTAGCTTTTTAAAGTAAGACAATTTTGAAACTTAAATGATACATTCCACAAACGAGCGAATTAAAATTTAGTTAACTGCCTTTCATATGAGCTGCGAATTGCGAATAGTCGCGATTTGACATTTCTTTCAAATGGAATTGCCTAAGCAAATTAATTTGCAGTTCGCAGCTCATGGGAAAAGGCACTTTGGAATTTAACCGCTTTTAAGTGCCTTTCACGTGAGCTTAAACCTGCAAATGCGAATAGATTTCTTCAAGCATTTCCAGTAATTGCAAATATCAATATCCTGTTTCAATTTTTCGAAATTTTCGAAAGTGAATAGACGATAATAGAATATGAAGAAAATTTGAAAAGAAATTCTTCTGATTAAGTGGAGTGACTGAATATAATTCAAGTTAAAAATTCAAGTGAGCTCAACTTCATATTTGCGAAACGCAATATGGAGTTGAGCTCACTTGAACTTTTAACGTGAATAAACGACAGAAAACACCACTTAGAACTGCAAAAATTTTACATTTTTATAATTTCTATGCAAGAAGATATTTTCTGCGAACCATCAAACGCTAATTCACGACATCAGAACGCATTCCACAAAGCAACGAATGAAAAATTCACTCGAAGTTAAGGGCCCGACCCATAGACGATGTTCACATTGGACTGACTCCTCCGACTTATTTTGACATTCATCCAACTTCTTTTGTTCAGACACAAACTAATGTGAACACCCACAGACTCACTTTGAAGTTGAGAAGCCGTTTAAAGAAAAGACAAATCTGAGCTCGTTGAGGGATCAATAATTTTTTTTTTCATTCCAAAACTTTAATTTAATTTATTTAAAATATTTTCAAATGAAATAAAATTGAATTGTGTAGTATTTGTTTGCAAAAGATAAAGTACAGAGAGAGCAAACAGTTGTCACAAAAGAAAACGTCAAAAAAATCCATAGATTTTCAAAAAATTTAAAATATTCTGCCTGTCCTTCCCATATCCTTCTCACCATGAAGTGGGAGTGAGATAAAGTACAGAGACGTCAAAAAAAGTCGGAGGAGTCAGTCCAATGTGAACACCATCATAGAATCCGATGTATGCGTTGCGTTGCCATATAATACTGACAGCTTATGACAACCAAACTGAGCATACATCAAGTGACACCTGTCAAAAAGACCAACTCCGAAAAAAGTACTGCCAGATTGAAAACCACACATGAGATAGAATGTTTCCTTTGTGAATAACTGAATTCAGCCATGAATGAATCCTTCAGCGCCAATTAATAATGGGTAAGTTCGAAGTGTAAAAGTATTGTCTTAGGAAGATTTAACAAGATTTATTTCTACATCTTCAAGAAATATATTTGTATGTTAAATCTTCCTAGATTTGACGAAGCCTTGAGGTTAATCTCAGGAAATATGTATAGTAATTTCTAGAAGTACTAGAAGGTGGGCATTATAAAAATTAATTATACCAGACTAAAAAGTAAATCGAAAATACAAACACCAATTCATAAAAACAACGCGAAGTATCCATTGGGTCACCCTTATCATTCGCTTCCGGCAACTACAAATATTCCATGGGCTGGCCCCTTTAGCCGCACTTTTGTTGCCACCTTTTTACTGGTTTACATTTTTTTATGGCAATTCTTAGCTGTCGATGACTAAGCAAATTTAAATAAAATTTATCATATAAATGCCAACCACTTCACTTGAATATTTTTATGACAATTCGCAGCTTACGGCGAATAAACAAATTATTTATTCCTGCTAACATTATGTTTGTATATGAATGAAATGTCAAAATTTACGTAACTCGCAGTTCACTGTAGGTGTCTCATGTGCAAGACGGTGTTCACATTGACTGAAAAACTGTTGTTTTTTGTTGACGTTACCATGTTCACATTTCACTATCAATGAAAGAGTGAGAGTGGAGTTAGACAATACAACGCTGTCGCAAGTGCATGCAGATCCATCTAATTTCATTTGATCTTTTTAATTTTGCGCTTGAAAATAACGCTAAAAAATACATCTGGGGCCCAATTCCGCAACTGTGAGTTTTTTCTTTGTACACAGAAAACCGTGTCCACATCGATTTTTGCGATTCCGCAAGAGTGTGTTTAAAAGGAGAATGGGCAAAAATGTATGGGATCTGGTCTACCTACTCAACAGACATGTGTCATACATCAATGAAAAGGGCATTGCAAAAACTTCATTTTATTATATGACCGTTAAGTTGTAAACCATGGGGTTCAAAAGATATTCGGCTTTAAAGCACCAAAAACAATAATAATGCATTTCTTAATTGGTACTTGGATGACCTGCTCAACATTTATGTGTTATATATCGTTGGAAAGGTTATTGCATGTACTACGTTTTTGTATATGGCCGTTAAGCCGTAGACCCTGGGGTTCAAGAGCTACATGGACATGAAAAACTCCAAATATAACAATAATGCAGTTCTTGATTGGCACTTGGTCTACCAAATCAACAGAAATGTGTCATACGTCATTGGAAAGGTCAATAAGAGTACTTCATTTTCTTATATGGCAGCCAAGCTCCAAACCATGGGGCTCAAAAGATATTCGGCCTTGAAGCAGCAAAAACAACTAAAATGCATTCTTAATATGGTAACTGGTTGCACAACTCAATAGTAATGTGTCAGGTATCGTTGAAAAGGTTAACTTATGTGCTTTATTTTTTTATATGGACGTTATACGCTCAACCATGGGATTCAAAAGATATTTGGGAAAAATGCAGAAAAGAGCAATAATGCATTTCTGCATTGCATGTTCTTCAATCATTTGTATTTCTATCAGCTATTGACATTGGGGTTTAAGGATATTCATATTCAAGCTAAGTTTTAAAAATAAGTAATAGAGATATTCATAGAAAATGTATTCATATATTTTTTTTTTAATATTTAAATAATAGCGTTATCCAATATGACATTGCTGAGGTGAGCTGTAGGAGGCGTAAATCCATTTTGATGCCGGGCAAAACACAAATACCACAAAATTGATATAACATGCGCACATGTACCGACCGTGCATATTATTATTACCTTTTCAAAAAACTATGGCACATCGCTGTTGAGTAAGAAGACCACGCTCCATAATGCATTATTGCTCTTTTCTGCATTTTTCCCAAATATCTTTTGAATCCCATGGTTGAGCGTATAACGCCTATATAAAAAAATAAAGCACATAAGTTAACATTTTCAACGATACCTGACACATTACTGTTGAGTTGTGCAACCAGTTACCATATTAAGAATGCATTGTAGTTGTTTTTGCTGCTTCAAAGCCGAATATCTTTTGAACCCCATGATTTGGAGCTTAGCTGCCATATAAGAAAATGAAGTACTCTCATTGACCTTTCCAATGACGTATGACACATTTCTGTTGAGTTGGTAGACCAAGTGCCAATCAAGAACTGCATTATTGTTATATTTGGAGTTTTTCATGTCCATGTAGCTCTTGAACCCCGGGGTCTACGGCTTAACGGCCATATACAAAAACGTAGTACATGCAATAACCTTTCCAACGATATATAACACATAAATTTTGAGCAGGTCATCCAAGTACCAATTAAGAAATGCATTATTATTGTTTTTGGTGCTTTAAAGCCGAATATCTTTTGAACCCCATGGTTTACAACTTAACGGCCATATAATAAAATGAAGTATTTGCAATGACCTTTTCATTGATGTATGACACATCTGTGTTGAGGAGGTAGTCGACATTTTAAAAGTCGACATTTTGAAAGTCAACATTTTGATCAGAAAAAAAAAAAAAAAGATCATAGTTTAGGGAATGATGTTTACAAGCGCGCGCTTGTAAACATCATTCCCTAAACTATGATCATTCATAACTATGATCTGATTATTATTATCTAATATCGCATTGTCATAGTTCAATAAATCGCATTTTTTGTAATTTAATTTTTTTTTGCCTATATATTTTGACGACTTAATTGCCCATAATTCAGGGTCTGTAATGTGTTTTAACATTAATACAATAATAAAACATCCAGAAAATGAGGCAGTTAAAAGTTCGAAATATAAGGTTACATGTAGGTAGGCAACAAAAATGCGTTCTATTGAACTTTCTCGAAGCTAAACAAAAGGTAATATAAAATTAATAACTACCTACATAAATAACTTAATCACTTATTATAAGAATCAAATAAGAACTTGTGTCTTAAACATAGTCTTAAATTTTCCACAGCATCAAAAAACTGTTAAGTTCCTGTTAAAAAATCAGACAAGAATTTATGATTCTTGAGTTTATAGGTATTCCGTGCAAACATTTAAGGCAGAGCTTTGTTCTTTAGGTTACTTTCAAATGACCGACAGACAAAATATCGACAAGTCAAAATGTCGACTGGTTAAAATGTCGATTTATATTTTATATCGACTTTTCTGTATGGGAAAAATTCCGACAAGTCGATATTTTTCTCGACTTCTATCAGGGCAGTCGACTTTTTGTCAAATCGACATTTCAAACTGTCGACATTTTAATAAGTCGGTAAAAACAAAGTCGGTATTTTAACTTTCAAAAAAGTCGATAAAAGTCGACATTTTAACCAGTCGACATTTTTTTTGTCGGTCATTCGTACGTAACCCGGAAAATTGTTTTGAAAAATTTGATTTGTGCGTTAGTTTCATTTTAACTTTCAGCAATATGGCGATGAATAGATATGGACAAAAAATTTGTCCGAAAGTTCCTTGGCAAATTTCACATTCGTCAAAATATTCGAAAGTATGTAGGTTCGCAATTTAGACTTTCGGCCCTTTATAAATGCCTTAAGACCTACAGACTAAACAGCTGAAAAGTTGTGCGCTATTTAGAAAAAAAAATTTAAATCTTTGGTTCTTCTATTTTTCTTATGTTGGTTTTTGTCAATTTTCCCTGCTTAAATTTGTTCATAAAATTTTTCAAATCAATTTCGATAAAAAATTTAATTTTATACAAAAACTA
Organism: Dasysyrphus tricinctus; assembly: GCA_963921185.1. Classification (NCBI taxonomy): domain Eukaryota; kingdom Metazoa; phylum Arthropoda; class Insecta; order Diptera; family Syrphidae; genus Dasysyrphus; species Dasysyrphus tricinctus. The sequence continues at coordinate 119,095,280 of OY992533.1, read as the reverse complement.
TTAAGTGTAAAATTGTAAAATTCGGCTCAGTCTCCTAGTTGTACCAATTGACCATTCTCCCAGAAACGCATGCGTGAATTTAGTAGCATTTTTGGTTTTAAGCATGCTTGCTTGCACATACACAAACGTACCTTTTAAAAGGTATATTCAACAGCTTATAATAAAAGTTATTACAAATGTACGTAGCTTAATAATATTAAAAATAACAAAAATAAAATATCAAATACTTCATTTAAAATACACCTGAAGCTAACGACAAGTTGACACATATTTCTTAACAAAAGTATATAATTTGTTATTCATCAAATCCATTTTTTTTTTCTTAGGTAAATACTTTAATCTGACGCATGTCACAAATATCATAACAGCCACAATATTGGCAAAATTAGGTATCATTAAATATTCAAAAGAAGCACAACAAAAATCATTTTTGCTGGTTTGATATTTATACTAAAGATCTCACCATAAACAGCTTCCATTCTGTATGTGTGAGTATTAGGGTGACGCTTATTTTTAAATTTGTTGAATTTCTTTCTGACACAACCCCCTCTCTCCCTGCCTTAAATGCGATCAAGGGTATTAAAAAATCTGCAAAATTTGATTGAAATCGGGTAACGTCAACTCTCGTGCCGAAAAAATCTCCCATACAAAATACATGGAGATTTTCCAGTCTATTTCTCAAAATTTCGTTAAAAGTGTGAAATTGGTGGAATATCTTCAAACATGGTGCAGTATATATTAAACACCATAAGGATTGCACAAAAAGAAATAAATTTAAAAACAAAGCACCACCCTAATGAGTATGTGTGTATGTGTATGTTGAAGCACATTATGAATGTATTCGCATAATTTGCCTCCGGAAAAAGGTTGGCATTTCTTTTTGAGAAGTGTCCATTGTTGTTTAAAAAATAAATATCAGCCAACAAAAATTGATACCTACCTACCTCTTGAAAATGTTAACAGGTGAAATAGAGGTTGATGCTTGCAACCGAGTCGAGATTATATCAGAGAAAGAAGAAAAAGTATTAGCAAAATTAAGAAACACTAAAAAGATTCAAGTTTTTTTTTTTTGTTTCTTGTATTTTAACGATCGAACTGCCTTTTAGAAAGGTCTAAGCTGACACTCATGATAATAACTGGATTTTAAGCGGGTGAAGACACTTTGGCTACATTGTATCTACGTATGTATTTAGATTTTTTTTTTTTCAACCTGTCTTGAATGTTGCAACCTTGTTTTTTTGTTTATTTGCTTTTCAAACATTATTATTATACAAAAAAAAATTAAGACTGAAAGTGAATCAATCAAAGATGTCACTAGTCGGCTGCTAAACCGTATGCCCCATATCTTAAGAGTGAATGCACACGCGGAGAAACTTTGCTTTTTTTTTTGTGATGGATGATTTTTAAATTACTTTACTTAATTTATTGTTAAGCTTTAAGACTATAAGATGGAATAAATTAAAAGGGGTAATTAGGTAGTTGAACCAGTTTCCGAACCTGAATTGTATTTTAGTCTGGGAAATATAACCAAAACGAAGGACAATACTTAAGGTGAGTAATTTATGTGCTAATGCAGCACTGAACTGCTGTTTGCCATTGCTTGACAGAACTGGAACATTCCTTGTAGTTGTCATTGAAGTCGTTTGGTTTATTTAAATAAAATGCGATCAATGCGAGCTTTACTGTTTTTTAGGATTTTTGCAACTTAAAGTGATAGATAAAATAGTTAATTAAAAAAAGGTCAAAGTTTTTGTATTTGAAAGCCATTTCCAGTTAAGCCTCTTTCTCCCCTTTCATCCAAAAATAATAGTGCAGTTGTTGAAGTTAAATATAAATAAAAAGCTAAGGCTGTGAAAAGATACTAAAAAATATTTTAAGCTCTATCTTCCGTCTGATCTAGAAGAATGGCGAATTTCTGTCAATTTTAGGCAAGAGCCTTGAAAGTTTTAAGTTGGAAAAATCTAGACGAAGAAAACATGTCAGGCTACCGTTGCTAGTTTCTTGTTAAGAAAATCTGTAAAATAAAATATGTTTACTCGTGAGACCTTTAATAAAATATTTGCTAAAAACAATATCTCCACATTCAGACTACCAAAAAATTCAAGAATTTGTTTTTGGAGCATGTTTAAAACCGTGGGCTCCACTTTTACATCGGAAAATGACATCAGTGTCGAGATCAAACTTCGTTACTCTTGCCAACTGCTGTTTCTACGGACTAAGAAGGCATTTGAGTAGTGAAACCCTCTCTCAAAAAACCAAGGAGACCTCATATAAGACCCTAATCATCAAGGTCCTGCTGTATGGGGCAGAGGCAAAAACGGATGATAGTCTGCTTGGGTGCTTTGAAAGGAAAATTCTTCGGGTGATCTTCAGTTTCGGTCCAGTATGTATTGATATAGTATGGAAGAGAAAATTTAACAACGAGCTTTACGTGTCTTACAACGAACGTTGACCTGGTCAAAAAGCTGAAAATAAAGTGGCTGATATGGCTGGAAAACGTGGGACACGGAACGTATGGACACCGACGCACCAACCCGACGAGTCTTCGAATCTACACCTCATGAACATTAGATGGCCCACACAATAAGTGGAGAATGACATAACAGGAGGTAGCTAGCTAGGGACCGAGCTGGCTTGAGGGGCTTGTAGGTAAACAACGTAGTCCACCCTGGACTGTTTAAAACCGAAAACGCTTTATACTAAATTCACCTTTGCTTTTCTGAGAGAACACAGGCCACTTTTCAGTATGTTTGGTATAGCTCAAAAAGGGAGGGGATGTTTAGGTCTGGGGGCTTCCTTGAACCATCCCGAATTCTGGATGAATTTCAGGATGACTTTTAGTGGCAAGACAGAGATGTTGCCCAATTCTTCGAAGAAGTATTCTCCAAGGGCTGGTTTTCTGGTTTTGGCTACACTGGGGCATACACAAAGCAAGTGAGGAGAGCCTTCTTCCACCTCATCATCCTGACACCCTCTACATAAGTCCGATGAGCTGATGCCAATTCTGCTCAGGTTTCCCATGAGTTGTGCCCCGTAAGGACTCCAACCAGGAGTAATAATTGAGGCCTGCTTATCTTGAGCAAATATTCAGTTTTTCCCCAAAATATTCGGCCATTGATTCCTTAAATCCCTACAAGTATCAATTGATAACCATCGAACATCAGCAGCTTCAAGGAAACTTTTGTGGATTTTACTTTTTCTTTTTCCAGTGGCACAAGCACCGAAAAATAGGTTTGAAAGGGTGACCATGTTCGTTGCACCTTTTACGATTTACTCATACCGGCAACGTTCTATCAGTTTGGACTTTATGGTGATTGAGAAAATAGCTTTAATTGTCGCCTGGCTATATATGAAAATGTCAAAATTTTTGTTTATTACTTCGCGTGAGGAGAGATGCTTTGCTTTTGCGGCTTCACAAACTGCAAGCACTTCCAACTGAAATACGCCGCAAAAATCTGGAAACTTTACAAATTTGCTAATAGGTGGGTTGTCTAAGTAGATACCTGTCCCAACCCCCTCCATGGTCTTGGAACCGTCAGTAAAGACCGAAACATGATCATGAACATGAGATGATGCAAGGTATGCTTTTAATCACGGTGCTTCCCGCCATTTCTTTGTTGTGACTTTTAAAGACATTGCCTCTGGCCTCTATTTGTAGGGACCGCACTTGGCATGTATGTCGAGGGCACAGCTAGGAACTTCGGAGGGTCAAGTCCTTGGTCCGCAAATAGCCAAACGAATATCAAAGATTTATATTTTTTCATGCCCAGATTTCTAAGTTCAAAGACGACGGACGGACATACTCACTAAAGAATGCCTCCCTCTGGTACTAAGTGTCCATCCAAGGATAGCTCATACCCTTCGGTGTTTACCAACGTATTGGTACCTCCAGTGACTCGATAATGAAGATCTACGCCCACTTCACCGTTTACTTACTTTCGAGAATCAATCCATTTTGAAAAAAAGTGCCCCTTAGATTCACTGTAACGAACTGTTTCCATTATAAAGAACGATTCTGTAGAATACGTCAAAACGAAAACATTTGTTCTTTAGAGATAAGATTCCACTGCAACCGTAAAACTGTACAGTGGAAACATTTCCACTGCAAAATAAAACTCATTCAAATGTATCTAAATAGCAAAAGAAGCTTGAAAACTACTAAATTCTTCACCCGAATCTTCATCGAAAATTGTTTTTTTTTGTTGCCATTTTGCACATAGTAACAGGCACTTCAACACAATAACGAGATCATTTAAATACATCTTTAAATGTAAGCCCATATACAACCGTTAAGTTATCTTCATCTTCCCATCAAGCAAAAACTTCTTCTTAAACCACTGTGAGTTCGCATGACTTAATAATTGTGTTGCCTGGCAACTGAATTAGTTGATTCCTCACTTAAAAGTTGTACCTATCCAATTTTATATTCAATTCATCTCAATACGTCTGTCACCAACAAATTCATAACCTCGTTATATGTTAGCTCCGATTAACATCAAAGATTACATATTTTAATCATGACATTTTTATTGATTAAGGATCTTTTGATCATATTATCAGTCTTGCATAACAAATGCAACCATCATGCAAAAATTTTAATAAAACGAGAGATAATTTAAACTGTGTTGATAAACGGGTTATGACATAAAAATTCTACCTATGTAGGTGCATATATGCAAGTTTTTAGCATTGAAATGCAAAAATATTAAATAAAATAGGTAGGTACATGCCTACATATACAAAAATATATATAAACCAGTTAAAATCCAAAGCAATCAATGAGCAATTAAATTCAGTTTAGTACGCAAATATGCACATATACAGGTATGAATGTATATTTTTGCTTGATTTCTAGACTTGTCTCACTTTTTTTTTTCAAAATTCAAGTGAATAACAAGAATGCGACCATCAAAAAGTAGTTTATACACCAGTTGGGTGTTTTATTGAACCTGAATGTGAATTTTATTAATTTAAAAAAAAGTTATTTTTGACATTTTCTAAAAGAATTTCTGAGAGAGTCCATTAATCCATAATGACATGTGGTGGGTGGCAGGCGGTATCAAGGAAACGTCATTCTCAAATGCCTGTAAAAAAATACATACCAATTTTATAGTTTTTAAAAAATGTTGTGCTACACAAAAGAACAACGGGTTTTCATTACTCAGAAATATTTTTAAAATAATGAAGATTTGACAGCTAAGATTCGTAATTCTTTCTCAAAATAGGTATACACCTAGATAGGTTTGTATCAGAATATCTAGTATAATTCTAATTAAATGTGAATAGAATAATTAAAAAATTCAAGGAAACTAGATTAATTACATTTAACCGACCCAATTTGTTTACCTTTGTTCTCTACCATCATATTTGAAATGCCAAGTTTGTCACAATTTTGACATTTATGACATATAAGTGATTAAACAAGAATGACAGTTCATTTGACAACTACCCTCATCGTTAATCCAACTTCTATTAAATTCATATTTTCATATTTTGGGCTCATATTTAAATTCTGTACTATGTGATCTCCATACCAAAGTAATCTTGGTATGGAGCCTATTTCATGCACTTAACTAGAAAACATTCTCAATTCAACACTGATGCCAGTAGTTGTAGCAAACATTCCATAGCTCAAGGTTTTCAAGAATTTCAAAGAACCATTACAAATCGATTCAACACGCCCCTCAGTGGCAAGTCAGTCATTGGTTAAATAAAAAAAAAAAACATTCAAAACCGTTAAATTTCCCAACAACCACAAAATGCTTTTTGCGCTCATTCTATTGAAAAGCTCGTTTAAATACACGAGTGCAAGCATTTTTATTTTCATTGAACCTCGCTGCCTGCATAAATGCATTTGTACCTATACATTTCGGTTCGTCGACATAATTTTGCCGATTTACGGTTTATATCATTTTTATATCCAATTCACCATACTATGTATGTATGTTCTTAGTTATATGAATGTATTTGTTTGAATATTTTGTTGTCTCTTCAAGAAGTTCCTAACAGCCTATCTTAAAGTAGTGTCTATTTTTTTCTTACAATCGGGCCTAACAAGCAACCTTGGTTGGAGGAGGTGTTATGGTGCATGGTTATGGTTAAGTCTTTGATGGTCATCCTCATCGTCATCATCATCAATTCTTGTCAAAGAGCCGGTAAAAATAAAAAAAATTCAAACTAAATAAAGTGCACAACTGAGTCGCAGGAACTAACTCAAATAATGGGTGTCGCGAGGATGACGGATTAATTTGAAAAATATATAAAACTATTCAAAAACGAGCAATTTTTTAATATTTTCCTGGAAGGAACCTAATTTTTTAAAGCTTTAAGAAATGTTTGCACATATGAGCCAAATGTTTGCAGTTACACTATAAACATTGACTTAGCATTCTTCTGAAGTTTTCATCCACTCTTTTGGAAGATGTGGGTTCAAATATGTTGTCTTTGAGGACTTTTAGAGTCCTGGGACGATCATTGTAAACAAGGGATTTCGGGTATCACCAACGGACCAACGTCCTGAGTCCTGTCATTTGGACAAAACCAAATGGGGAACTTTTTAGAACTACTTCAACTTTTCAAATCCATCCGTCTGCTGATTTGCCACCATGTATTTTTGAAATACATAGTAATATTCTCGTATGTATGTGGGGGAACCTGGCCTTAAATAGCACACTTAACGAAAATGACCCATATCTCAGTTAAAAATTTTATAAAAATTCAAATACTATGTTCGTGTTATAGAATAAGAGTGTATGAAGTTAGCCTATTTTTGAATTTGGATTGTTTCAATTTTTTTTTCGAAAATATTCAAAAATGGGAGTTTTTGACTCAATCCCGCGTGCGTTTTTAAAATTGATTTTTCGTATTAAAACCAAAGAAAGTTCTAGCACTAACAATTTCAAAGAGCCCCAGAACAACCTGGAACATTTTTTTGAATTTCGGTTTTCCTTAAAGGGGGCCAGAGCAGGTATAATTAGTAGTTTTGCATTTAAAGTGTGTTTTCGGCTAAAAATATTCAAAAATGGGAGTTTTTGACGTTACCCCCTGAGCATGCGTTTCTTAAAATTGATTTTCAGTACTAAAACCAAAGATAGTTTTAGCAATAAAAATATTAAGAAGAGCCCCAGAATAACCGATCAGGGAAATAATAAGTATTTTTGCATTTAAAATATGTTTTCGGCTAAAAATCTTCAATTGTCAATATTTTTAAATGAATTTGATTAAGGCGATTCTGGGCACATTTCTTAAAAATAATTTGTTTGTTCTTAAGTTTAAGATATGACTATTCAAGGATATTATTTTAGTATCCTGGTTCCAGGTTTTTTTTTCGAAAAGGGGGACTCAAAATAAGGATTTCCTTTAGACATCATCGTAAGAATTTTATTTAAGGTTTAAAATCTTTTATTTGTTATGTTTTTGTTTAAAGCTTGGTAAAATTTACATTTTTATTTTCCATTTTTTGTCATTTTTCTTTGGTGTATGTATGTATATGTTTTTTTATCTAACACTGAAGCAATAAATGTTACCTATACAAAATATTGATTTTTTTGGGTTCAGATTAAATATTTTCATTTAATATCGTAAATAGTGTTTTAAAGCTATAAATTCTTGGATTTCTGATATTTTTAAATACAAATTTGGAACAATAAGATATCTTTTTGAAGGGTTTTTAAAATTTGATTATTAAAGAGGAAGAGGGGCATAGTGGTGTTTTTTCAAAATTTTAATATTTTAAATACATTTTTAAGAACCACGATTTCTAAATAATATACAAACAAATATTGGGGAGCCGTAGTTTGCATTTTTGAAAAAAAAAATTGAAAGGCTTTATCTTTTTAAAACTTTAATCTACAATTTTAATTTTTTGAAAACTCGAAAAAAAATTAAAAAGTAAGAATGTTAAAAAAAGGGGCTACTTTTTTTGGAATTTTGTCAAAAATGGTGTTTTGGGTCTAAAGTCACCTTTTTTAAAATATTTTTTGAAAAAAAATTGCAACAATCTGGTAAAAAATTGGGAACAATTTGGAACAACTTTCAAAAATGAAAAATTTACAAAGAGGGGGATAACTCTACACAATGATAGAATTATCAATAGTTTAGTCAATTTAGACTTTTTTTAATAAAGGAGTTGGGGAGCAATTTTTTTCTTGATTTCGTTAAAGTACCACACAGAAAGCCTAAGTACAAGTTTTCGACCATCAAACCCTTGCAGGGTTGCCGCTATATTTATTTAAAGAGTGAATTCGTTTTTAACTAATAATATCCGTAATTTTAAATTTATCGAAAAAATAAAAATGCATTCCTTACAAAAAGAGTAAGTTCTACACATTTGAATATATGGTATTTTTTTCAAATTTTCTGCATTTAACGAATTAAAACCAATTACATATAAGCAAACAAAATGGAGTTCACACTTTTTTAGTCATATATTCTTTTTTTCTTTCTTTCCTTCCTTACACGAAAATTTAGTTCAAAAGTTCTAGTAATCACTATATCCTACAGTTTTGTGTTTTGTCCCTAACATTTTCTGTTTATAAGCAATTGTTTACCAACTGTATTGCCTGAGAGGTATCGGCACATCATCATAATTAAGTGTTTTAAAAGTATGAGTGGGTTTTTCTCAATATGGAAACGGGGAAGATATTTTGTATTTTTGAGTTCGTTAAAGTACTATAAAGAAAGCTTAAATCCAAATTTTCGGCTATCAATCCATAACAGGGCCGCTATCTTCAATCAATCAAGCTATCTCAAAAACCTGAATAAGGTACAGAGACTAGCCTGTATAGGAATAACGGGGGCACAGAGGTCTACGCCACAGGCAGGTTTGGAAATTATTTTAAATCTTCCACCCCTAAACGAGTACACTAGATGCACAGCAGCCAAAAGCGCATTTCGACTCAAAGAACTGGGCTCTTGGAAGCACAGCACCTATGGTCATGGGTCTATCCTACAAAGGTATGACACAGTGGCTGCACTTGATGTGAAGACTGATTATATTCCTCCTGTAATGGATTTTAACAAACCCTTCTACACTGACGGGTCTAAAATGGAAGAAGGAACAGGTGCGGGGGTGTTCTGTGAAGCCCTTAATATAAGAGAGTCATATAAACTCCCAGATGAGTGTAGTGTCTTTCAGGCTGAGATTTACGCTATTCAAAAAGCAGCAGAATTGGTACACAAGAAAAAACTGATCTCGTCGGAGATCACATTTTTCGTGGACAGCCAAGCTGCGATCAAAGCAATAGCCAGTGAGACCATAAGATCCAAAACAGTGGTAAAATGTCGAGGCATACTGAACAAAATTTGTAACACTAACCAAGTCAAACTCTGTTGGGTTCCTGGACATAGCAATATAGAAGGGAATGATATAGCAGATGAACTAGCAAGGAAGGGGTCATTATCAAATAGGAACAGTAGTAACCAATTAGACATGGGACTAGACATCCCGATCGGCGTAGTTAAAATGAAAATGGACCTAGCAACGAAAGAGCGAATCAATAAATCCTGGATTACCAGGAACGATTGCGTTATCTCTAGAAGTCTATGGCCTAGAATTAATGAAAAGGAAACTCAGTATATTCTATCGCTGAGTAAAAAGAACATTAGAATCTTGATAGGTGTACTAACGGGTCACTGCGCCATTGGCACAATGGCCACCAGATTGGGTGTACTCGCACCCGACTGTTGTAGGAGCTGTCAGGATGTTGAAGAAGTAGAAACCATTAAACCCCTGCTCTGTGACTGTCCGAACCTCCAAACAAGCCGCCTCCGTTACTTGGGAAACAGGTTTGTTGGAGAACTGGATGATCTAGCGCAGGTCTCAATGGCAAATATGAGGAAATTCATAGAGAGCACAGGCTGGTTCGTTAATGAGCCAGTCTATCTGAATCATTAGTTTAGGAGCATCTCTGCTTTCTTTTTGTAAGGGGATCACAATGGACCAACAGGCCCCCGTGTACGCAACAGCCTCTGTGCTGTGCACACCCCTCCTAACCTAACCTAACCTATCTTCAATTAAGAAGTGAACTCGTTTTTCACAAATAAAAATAAATTTTATTGAAGAAATACAAATGCATTCCTGACAAGAAGAATAAGTTCTACAAATTTTGTACGTGGTATTTTTTCATGTTTTGTGTATTTAAACCAATTTAAAGCAACAAAAAATTTTATGTTTAGTGCTACGTAAAAATGTTTTCCTAAAAGTTCTTTAAAAATCGTTAACTTATGGTTTCATTTTAAATTTTTTTAGTCCAAACAGTTGTTTACTTTCTGTAGTACCTGAAAAGATTCCCAATGTAGCATCAAACTTAAAATATTGCAAACAAAATTGTACCTTCCTAAATTTTTGTTTTGAATCAATAGCAAGGCTTGGTTGTTAGTGGCAAAACCAGAATCTACTTTATTTCACTCAAGATGGTGAAAGCTTGCAGAACAAGTATAAAATCACGTATCTAATATGCAAAATAACATTTATATGTTTGAAAACCCAAATTAATACATGCTCGCACTTTAATCTCATAAGCTGCTATGTAAAAAAAAAACATTGACTTCTCTGTGCTCAATATTATGTGATGAATCGATTGGTCAAAAATAGGTTGTAGTCCACATCATTTCCAATGATATCCGATTTTTTAACCTATCCCTTTAAAATATAAAAATCATATAGGTATGTACTTGAAAAAATTGATCTTGAAAAATTGCGATTTTCAAAAAATTTTGCCACAAAAACTAGCATATCAATCAAAAATTCCTCAAACATGATTTTTTTTTGTCACCTTTGCAAAAATATAAAATTTTCTAACACCAAGTATCATCCTGATTTAATGCAAACTATTTCTTAGCCATCCAATTCCCCGTTTTTGTCTTTTAAACGTTCATATTTACATTCCTTTATTTTTACAAATTTTTTATTATACCTACGACTTTCTTGTAATTGTATAATTTATCGAATACACAAAAAATTATCTTTCTACCTTCCCCCGTTTAAATTATAGCAATAACCGAGTTCACTCTTTAAACCAAGATGGCGGAAACCCTGCAAAAGGTTGATGGTCGAAAACTTGGATTTAAGCTTCCTATATAGTACTCTAACGAACAAGAAAAAAATTTCTTCCTCAACGTTTTATTTAATTCCCATAGGAACAATGACTAAATATTCTGGACTACAAATACGGTTCTGTTTTTAAGATTACCAGTCAAAATGTTCAAAAGCATTTGATTTGTATTTCTCTTATACTTTCCTTGACACATACAAAAAATAGCAGTATGTCGAAAAAGCACGCACTTTTAAACATTTTCTGACCCTTATTATTGGCAGAATTTTTGTAAAACAGAATTTTGACCTTCCCAGAATTTCGCTCACCTTTTAAAATTTTCCAAACCTTCTTATCATAATTGACAGAATTTCTAAATACTGAATTTTGAAGGCAGAATTTTCTTAAATGAATTTTGCCCTTGCCCGAATTTCGACCCCAACTCATGCAAAATTTTTGTCTTAAATGGCACACCCTGCCATTCTAGGAACAAATAAGCAATTTTTCCAAAAATACGTGTTGTTTGGAAGCTTTGCTACATACTCTCTAACTTCAGAGAATTTGACTTATAACAACAATTGTTCAAAATTGCATGCTAAATATATATGTATATTTCTTGTGTGCACACTTTTTCCATCTGACCAAAAGGCATTGAATTAAATGGATGTAAAAATTAACTTCAAATTTTACCCATGTTCGTCAAGTTTTTATGTAGGCATACAAGCGGTAAATTCTATTATTAGTATGACTTACAGCGTTACGCAAATGACTTAACAATGTATGTCGTTGGCTCTCGGTCTATTACGTGTGTTTACCTCATTTAGCAAAAAAAAAATAAATGTTTCTACGAAATTTTAACAGCTGAAAACTTTCAAAATTTTGTCGTGGACAGTTTTTCTCGAAAAACTAAAGGACTGCGTTCAAAAAATACTCTGATTCTGTTCATGACAGGTTCCGATAGAGGAACGACCAAATGAAATATCATAAGCAAAACTAAAGGTGTAAAATTGCTGTTTCAACTCCATACATCACACTGCTTGACGATACATATTGTAGAAGTTCTTCAAAAATGATCATTTACCAACACTGGTTTCTAGGTTGTGGTTAACTGCCTGAACAGAATGCAAAACGCAGCTGGAATAGACGTTAAAAATGCTGCATTAGATGTCAAAAATGCTGCAGTAAAAATTAAAAAATGTTCAATTCTTGCAGCTCCGACTGCAGCATTTTTGACATCTATTCCAGCTGCGTCTTACATTCTGTTCAGGCAGTTAACCACAACCTAAATTGCCAAATAGAATAAAATAGAAACCAGTGTTGGGAAATGATCATTTTTGCATTCTGTTCAAGCAGTATATGTGTAGAAAAAGTTTTACTTATTTATTATTCTTAATTGTTAGTTGAAATGCTGAGAAATTTATACATATTTCAAGAGCACATAATATAATATACCTGGTACACAGTTTTCTACCTATTCTACAAAGCTCAAATAAATAAATACAAACAGCGACCAAATTATATTTAATAACCTATTTTGCTTTTTTTAAATTGACTTCCATTTTTTGTGCGACCCATAACTTGCCCTTTTAATACCACTTATATGATATGTATAGAATTTCGAGAAAAGGAATTTCCCATCGTCTTCTCATGGAAATGCTCTTTCTATCGTTTTCCTATTATTCTAATGCGATTCTCTCTTAGAATTTAAAATATTTTTTGTAAAGAGATTGGAGAGCAGTGTGGGGACTTTTTTTATTGTGGTATCGGTATGTAGTAGTTGTTTGAAATTTTCTCAAACAGTGTGCTGAAAAAGTTTTAAAACACTTACCTCCCTCGCATAATAATTAGATACGCACAAAATATATCTTCAAAATGGAAACTAAGACGGTTAGGGAATGATTTTCACAAACCATAAAACGAAGTCATTGAACTTCAAATTTTGGAATTTCAACTTTGTTGTCTAATGTATTAACCTAAAGTGGTCGAAAAGATTGAGATACTTTTGTATTCTATTTTGGTTTCGAATTTTCGGTTTGAAAAAAAAAACTCCATTCGATAGTCTTATTCGTCTGTAAATAAAAAATTGGTGGAACCAAAACTATGAATGAATTATTATTATAATGAATTTAAATTGGCACTTATTGAGTAAAATTATTATCTAAATGAAACCATAATGCCGTTATGAATAATTAATTAACATATAATACCTTTTTTGATAGATCTAAAGTAGGTATGAACTATAGAGTATAGGTATCGTTGGCAATATTAACCATGTTTTTGAGATTAATAATATGGAATATGGAGTATGGTTGAAAATACATATAAACCATTAAGTAAGTGATTTATTGAATGTTTACTCTAATTTAGAGTTTGTTTTTTTTTTCTGTTAGATAAAGGTAGTAAAACAAAAGCAAAAGAAAAATTGCTTTTACACCTCTAAGCAATGACAAATTAGGGTATTATCTAAACGATGCATCACTAAGTTATAATTGAAACCTTTATGTTAATTTTTTTAATGAAATAACAAATTTATTATGCACTAAATTGTATGTTTGCATATTTATGAGAATAGATATTTTTAAGTTAGTGATGAAAGTAGGTACCTAATGGCATTGTTTTGGTTGGACTCTTTTCGATGATGAATCAACAAAGGAGAAGTATTTGCGGAAAAAAAAATATTTTTAATTATAAATACAAGAAAAAGTGGAAAATTGTTTAACAAATTAATATATGAACAAAAAATTATAATTATGTTACGAGTATGATTAAGAGCAAAAATATATTGGAGGTTCTTTTTAAAGGATATTAAACAACTAAAATTGGATATGAAGAGTTTTGTTGCAAATTATTGGATATGGCCATTTTTCAACCCCCCCCCCCCACTCCCAATTTTACCCTGTAATATAATAGCACTCAGCTACTTTCCAATCTTCAACGACCAATTTAAAAATGTTTACAATAAAAGTGGATATAGAAAGTTTTGATACAAATCAAACTGTGGATATGTGGAGAGTTTTGGAAACAATTACCATGCTTGACATCAATAATAGAGGGGTAAGGCTGTCATACTTTCTTTAAAAACTATTCAACTATTCAATATGCCCAGCTTAACAAATCTGCATCATAATCTCAATTTCTTATAATAGTGGATATAACGAGTTTTGGTTCGCATCTACTAATTTTTTTTTAATAATTTTCTTTTTGTTGGATTTACGAGTAGGTGCTCTCAACAATTTAGGTAATTGGCACTATGTACTTTGTTTTTTCTTGTCTCAATTGGTTCTTTCATTTTGGAGCTCAATAGCTCCCATTAAGCCAAGATGCATTGAATTTGGATCAAAAAACTGTGTTGCTATATTAACGCCCAACATGGGTTGGGTACAAAATCCCGAAAGCCAAAATCCCGAATGACAAAATCTCGAATTAAACAAAATTCCGATGAGTGGCGAAAATTCTGAATGGCTAACATCCGTAATCCCCAATGACAGAATCTCGAATGCCAAAATCCCGAATCGCTTTGTACTGTTTTGGAGCAGTGTGGCAGCAGAGATACAAAAAATATTTAAAAAAAAATGTTGAAAGAATTAAATGCTGTCTTTAGTTAGAGTAAGATTGAAGATCATTCAATTGAGACTAGGCTACTTTTTTAGGCAGTGATTTTCAAACTTAAAATAACGGGCTATTGAAGTGCTTCGACTTCGATACCTATCAAGCCTGCATAAAGCATGCATTGGATTTTCCGGAATCACTAGTGAGGGTTTCTGGCTCCCTCTTATAATTATCGGAAAATAGTGTTTTTAACAAAGGTTGTTCGTTTCGGCATCTAATAAACGTAATTGTATGTTCCAATGTCTTGTTTGACTTGGATTATATACCTGCTTAAATCAAAATCAAGGGCAGAATGCAACGTAAAGTGGTGGCAATAATCCCAAATTTTTAAATTTGTGAATGTTTTTTGTATCCCTTATTTTCAAGTTCTGGATGGTCAAATATAAGCCACTAAATTTAAACCATTTATACATTTGACTAGGAAACATTAAAAACTTTTCAAAATGTGTGGTCAAGTCTCTGCAGTATTCACAGCAACACTTTGCTCCTCATGGAGCAAAGGGCAGCAACCAGATTCCCTACATCGTTCCCAGTTCACTGTATGCTGCTTTAGCTGTGTCCACGTTTGAATATTAATGGACTGAGCTTTGTTAAGTACAGGTGACCTCCAGGTGTTCCTTGGTCTTCCAACTTGCCTTAAGCCCTTAGGATACCACACGAAGGACTGCTTCGCTTTGTATGGCCAATCCATCACCATATTTGTTTCCTGAAATTAAGATCCACTTTTCCGTGATGAATCCTTACTTACTTACTTAAGGTGGCGCTACAGTTCAGGGTGGACCAGGGTCTCAACCAACAAGCTTCTTCAAGCTGGCTCGGTTTCTAGCTAGCTGTCTCCAGTTTCGCGCGCCAAGTTGGTCGAGGTCCTCTTCCACTTGCGTTTGCCACCTTTTACGCTATCCACCTCTACTGCGCTGTCCCCCGGGGTTGGATTCAAAGACTTTCTGGGCCGGAGCATTGGTGTCCATTCGCTCTAGGTGACCCAGCCATCTCAGTCGTTGGCTTTTCACTTTTGTGGCTTGTTTGGTGTCGCTGTACAGCCCGTACAGTTCGTTGTTGTATCTTCTTCTCCATTCCCCATCTATGCAGACGGGACCAAAAATCAAAAATCAAAAACACCCTAACGCGTTCTCATCCACCGTTAACAGTGTTCATGCCTCTGCACCATACATCAGGACCGGGATGATAAGCGTCTTATACAGGGACAGTTTAGTTGCTCGAGAGAGGGCTTTGCTTCTCAATTGCCTTCTTAGCCCAAAGAAACAGTGATTGGCAAGAGTAATTCTTCGTTTGATCTCAGCACTGGTATCGTTCGCTGAGCTTATAGCGGATCCTAGGTAGACAAAATTATAGCTGTCTAAAGTGACGTTCTGTCCTTTCTTGTTGACAGCATATATGTATTTCGTTTGCTTCCATTCATCGTTAAATCCATATTGTTGGCTTCCTTCTCAAAACTCACAAAAGCACCACTGACATCACGCTTTGTTCGTCCGAATATGTGATGAATCCTTTTTCAAAGATAAAAATTACCTACTTATGGTGTGTGGCCAAGAAATCTTTAGAATGTTGATAGAATGTTGTTGATAAAAGCCTGTAGTCTGCTCGAGATGTCAGGAGAGCACTTCCAGGTTTCACAAGCGTACAGATGAAGGGATTTTACGTTGGACTCGAAGAGTTTCAGCTTGGTGCCTAACGTTATTATGCTGGAGTTCGGCACCGAGAAAACATTCCAAATGCACTACGAGCTTTGATAATCCTATTGACAACATCAAAGTCCGTTTCACTATCAGTTGATACCTACCATACTTTTGAACTAATTTATTAAGACTTCAAAACTAATAGCTAAAGCTCACACATCAGATCCTTCAAACAAAATAAAACATCGCAATAATAGGTACCTAGGCATGCAAAATAAGCACACCCCAAAACCTAAGAATGGAGATAGAGTAAAAAAGAACTAACAAACATGGGCATCTAACCACTCTCTGAAGGGAAATTTTCTCTGATGTTAATATAATGATGTGATGTAATAAATTATAACAAACCGGCTCCAATCTTATTTAACGGAACGCACATAATAAACACACGCAAAACGCAACACACCCTTCATGATTCCATTAAAAACCACCCCCCAGTAAACCCAGTTCCATATTCTAGTCATGTGCGCGATTTCATTTTCTCTCTCTCTCTCTATATTTTCCCTAATTTATAATTCTTTTTTCTATTTTGTATGTGGGTACTTCTAGTTTAATGTTCTTATTTTTCATTTATACCACCATTCACTCGCGTGTGTAAAAGAAGAGTGTGTGTTGTGTTTGTCAATGCGTGCAACTTGTTGAGTCGTTCACCTATCTATCTCTATATCTCCTCGTCCTCAGTCCTCAAACCTCAACTCTCAACACGATACTTTTGAATCGTTCGTCACACAGATACTTTTTCTCCATATACTGTCTCAAATCAACCACTTGTTACTTGATTTACCTCCTCTCCTACACCTGCTGTAAACCTCCTTCTTCTATCTATTTTTTTTTAATGGGAAACAACAACAACAATAGGTAGCAAAAAAAAGAAACATTTCACACACGTTCTTCTTGTAAAACTCGTAAAGTTCAAAGAGAAAGAGAGTAGAATTGTAGATATTATTACCAACCAAACCGTAACCAACAAATAATATATACACAGATACACACTGAACCGGATTCTTTGCTTCTCAATACACACACACAAAAGAAGAAAATAAAATTCCCATTCACTTCTACAATACGACACTCCGACAAGCGACGACGACAACAGATACACGAACCAAAAACCACCTTTCGAAATAGCAAAGACGGAAAACAAGCAAACAGCAACAAAACTAAAGGAAAGAGGAATCCAAATGTCCCCCCAAATGCACACACACACACACTTGAGCACAAAAGAGATCCCCATCCGTACACAGATACACCACTACATACTCAGAAAAAGCGAATGGAATGCCGTCGTATGGATCTGTATGTATTGTGTAGAGAAGTAGTAGAGTGCAGAAAATTATCGACAACTTTAGCTGCGTCCATTTCACTGAGAGCGTACGTACCGCTAACAACGTTTTCGTCGTCAAAAACAACGTCGAGAGACCAGTCAGTTAGTCAGTCAGTCTATCCACAATCTCTAACTCTGACTTTGAGATACTTTTACCTCGTATATAGTTATTGTATCTCCTATCTGCTACTTCTTTGGTTGGTCTTTTATTACCTGTTTACAGCTATTTTGTATTCTTGTCCGGGTCTATAACAGTGTTTCGCTGCTACAAAAATTTCTCCGGACATTTTTTCTATAATTTTTAAAAATCAGTTTTCCGTTAATTTTGTTTTCTAGTTCAAACTGATTAAAGTGCATTTATTTAAAACAAGCATCTATCACAGTGTGTATCTTAAACGTGCCTTTGCAAAGGAAATTCCGGAATAGCAACCAACCAATCAGCAAATAAACAACAACAAAAAAAAGTACCTAGCTAAGCAACAAGTGTTTGTGCAACAAGTGTTTCTAATCAGAACAGCTATTTGAACCTTTCTTCTTCGGGTGTTATTTTAAATGCAACAAGCAACTTCTGCAAAGGAAAAATTAAATGATTATCTAAATGATGGAGAGATTCTGTTTTCCATGAAATAACTATTAATTAAAAAACAAATAATCGTGTCTAGCTAACCGCATCCTATTCATATCACCAACCTGTTGCATTTCTTAAATTTTATTATTAAACTTTTGCTTTGACCCCTGAAATAAGCACTCATACAAATATAACGAACAAAAAACAGTGACTAAATTATTATAATTTTTTTCTTACTGTGACATAATTATAATATTCTACTTAAAAAAAAAAGATTACAAATAATTCAAGATTAGAAAAGTGTTTCTATACGAATATAATAATAATAAAAAAAAAAACAGTAAAAGATTAAGTTTTGTGAATTTTGTTCTATTATTTTGTTTATTCTTACTTTTGTTTGATTTCAAAAGAAATTTTTTCGTACGGTTAAAGTGAAAAAAGAAATTGTGATAAGTGGTTGATTATATTTTGTTTGTATCGTTTGAAGTGATTCAGTTATTGTAAAAAGAAATATATATAAAAAAAATAAAAGCGCGTAAATTTTGTTTCGGCAACAAGCTACCATTTTTGACAAAACGGCCTTCACGCTGGATATTATCAGTATGGAGCCGTTTTACGACGGTGACCTCAAGGATATATGGGATTCTGACTTAGATCCGGTAAGTTTGAATTTAACTTTTCAAGATTATAGGTGTTTAGGGAGTTATATCTAAGAAACAAAATCCATATACAGAATCAAGGTAGTATTTGTCAGATCGTCAAAAAGTAAGGAAACATGTCGAAGCCCTTGAGAAAGTTGATATAACTTCTAAGAAGAGGTAACCAAACTAGAATTGTAGCAATTTAAGCTTCTTTGTTACAAATGTTAAAGAATTCTTTTAAAGTGCTTAGGAGCTATAAGATAGTATTTTTGGTTTTATATATTTTTTTAATGACATCCAACGTGTGACTAATAAATTTAAGGCTGTTAAAAAGAATAACTATAAAGCCTGTTTCATTATTTCCTGATTTGTTTCTTTTTATAACTTATTTTTTTTTTTAAATGGCGCCCAACGTTTCACCTAAAATATTTTCAAACAAATTCTGGGTAATCCTTTCACTTTTATGACGACACTTAAAACATTTTATCGTTTCCTAATACACTCTTGACTCTAGACTTTTACACTAGAAAGTAAAACTGATCACAATAGATAGGGATAATTTTGTCAATTGAAAAAAATATTTGCGTTTTTGGTTATCTCGATTTTGTTTTGTCTTTTTGATGGAAGTACCTAGAGTTTCTATGATTTGTGTTAAACTCAACTTTCAGCGAAGTTTTTTGTGATCAAGCTTAATTTTTTAGTGTGAGGAGCTTATTTACCTAAGCTCATAGTTTCGACACAACAAAAATTTTACTTTTCAAGACACAAAAATCAAGCTGCTTTATTTTTTTGAAAAAATTCAACTATACAAAACATGTTTTAAGAAAAAATCAGCACTGAACGTGAAAATTAGGATAGATCCTAGTTATTTGTCATTTTTATAACATATGCCGTTTTCTAAAACGTCAAATTGATCGTCAAATGATGGTCATTTTTTGCTAGCGACTAATAACAATCGTTTTGTTTGCAAAAAAATCTTTTCTTGAACGTAAGAAAATTTTCTTGCAAACGCATTTGATAGTTACGAACATATTTCCTGGCTTTTCAATATTTTTGTCGTCAACTCGAATTTTTTACTGCAGATGATTTTTTCGAACATATGTAGGTATGTGACTTAAGCAAACTACATTATCTAGCATGGTGCATTTATGCAGTAAAACTTGTATTTGCATTTTTGAACAGAAGGCTTTTGTAGTTTGCATTTAAGATCATTCTGCAAATGCATTTTTGATGCAAGTGACGTTCTCGAAAACAGCCATAGATTTAATTTTGGATTTAAGAGATTTTATGTGAAATGTTAGCTGGCGCCCAATAAAATGTCTAACATTTGTAGCTATTTGTTTTAAAACAATTATTAAGCATTTAGCAATTTTACCTTTGACTGGTAGCCAACAAAAGATGCAGAATTCTTTTCTATTGTAGTAGATTTTTATTGAGATTTGGAACTTAACGTGGATCAACAGTCTATATTTTTATTTTTATGAAATTTTAATTCGTGAACTAACTTTTGATCGACGTTTAAGTAAATTTGTGAAT
The DNA here is from genome assembly GCA_963921185.1 of Dasysyrphus tricinctus. NCBI lineage: Eukaryota > Metazoa > Arthropoda > Insecta > Diptera > Syrphidae > Dasysyrphus > Dasysyrphus tricinctus. The sequence continues at coordinate 119,074,872 of OY992533.1, read as the reverse complement.
AAGAAGATATCTGAGAACTTTTTATTGGCAGGGTAGTATGTTTATAATGCATTAATCAATAGAAACAAAGCCAAAAAATATGTGGTTGTGATTTAAGCGATTTGCCCTTTCTGTCACTTTATTGGACTCCAAAAATAGCATAGTGTTGGGCGCCATTTTTGTAAAATAGAAGAAACTAGATTTTTTTTAAAAGATATAATTATTATACAGTAGACGGAGACGCTCGATTTTAAGAATCGAAAAAAGTGAACTATCCACAATAGTGAACACACAAAATTTTATATACAAATTAATTTTGTAGGTATAAAAATGTCTCGCAAGCATTTAAGATTGCTTGAGAACACTGAGGAATCACCTCTGTTTCTTTTATTAAACCTGAAAGAAAGCTTTGTTTAACGCTTAAATAAATTTAAAAACATTCACATCGAACAAACTGTGCATTTTGGATCAAATTCACCATTAGAAAACTCCCGCTCGAAAAAATGAACAATCTCCAAAGAGTACACAGGCCTGGTTTTTATTACTTTACTATATCGAGCGTCTAGTAAGAAATAATGTGCATCAGAAGAATCTTTATTCAATTCATAATTAATCCTTTGGATTGAGTATTTAGGTTACACGTTGGGCGCCACTTGTAAAATACATAAAGGTGTAAGTTTTGTTTGTTTTAACAAATTTAAAAACTTAAAATGACACGTAATTGTTGTTATAATTGTGGCTTACTACCAACTTAAGGACAGCCATAAAGCAGAAGAATAGTATAAAAACAAAATATTAAGAAAAACTTTAATTAAATTTAAATTCTGGTTTCAAAAATTCTGCCTTTCAAAATTCCGGTTTTTTCAACAAAAAAAATCTGCTTTTCAAAATTCTGTTTTTTTTTTGTATTCTATCTAGCAAAATTCCGATTTTCAAGATTCTGTTTTTCAAAATTCTACCAATTTGTTTTAAGAAAAAGACAATTCTGTTTCTTTTAACCAAAATGTAGAACAACTAAATCGCAGGGATAATCAGTTGACATTTACCATCGTGTGCAGTTAACATAAAACAAATTTAAACCTCAGTTTGTGGAAAGCGTTTCTAGTTCGATTTTAAATGAGAATTAGTAATGTTTCAGAAAATGGGTACCTATTTTGAAAATTTCATTTGGAATTATGAGTTGAAGTTTTTTTTTTTTGCAAATGTCACTTAGTTGGTAGTAAGCTACAAATATAAAAATAGTATGTCCTTTTAAGTTTTTAAATATCTTAAAACAAAACAAAAAAACCTACACCTTTAGGTACTTTATAAGTGGCGCCCAATGTGTGGCCAAACAGCCAAATCGATAGGATTAACTAGGAATTAAATAAAGATTCTTCTGATGTACATTATTTCCTACTGTAAAAATTGAATGTATTTTAAAAATATACCTAGTTTCTTCCAATTTACAAAATGCTCTATATGAAAATGGCGCCCAACACTAGGCTATTTTAATTGTATTTTTATTCTTTTTGACTGTTTAGTATCCAGATGGAAATATCAGTGCTTCTTATGTTTTTCCTTTTAAATTAGCGTCCAAAATATTAAAAACAAAAAAACGTTAGCCCATTCAAACAAATCGTGAAAATCTAATCGACCAGTTATACTCCAGATGACAGTCTATATTTCTGCCACAATAGGAACGAAAGAACTATAAATAGTTGTGTTTGATAAAAATTCAAGTTCAATTTTATGTAGGAATTCATAACTTGTCCCTATGTATTTATATTAAACCAACATCGCATAAATAAAAAAAAAAATAAAAATAAATGTTTGTTATCATTAAAGCGAAGAACAAAAAAAAACATTCAATTTCTTTTCTTTTTACTGATTTGTAGTTGTTTTTTTTTTCTTTATGGGTATTTTTCATTTTAACATACAATTTAAATAGTAATGAGAATGACTTATACGTCTGACATGAGATGAAAATAAGTACGAGGTGATAAGATTTTTCAATTTGATTTTTGTCTTATTTATTATCACTTTCAGAGAACACAACGACACACACTGACACACGAACCAAAATTTATTATCTTAAAATTTAATCATCAATTTAGTACTTAATAATGACCTGAAAGTGAAATTTGAATATGCCTATAGATGTTCCAAGTACATTTCTTCTCTATTTCTGAAATTTTGTACATATAGATATTTTTTTGGATGAAATTTTTGGTTGAAAATCGAGTTTGAGAGAAAGTTCTATGTTATTTGAATTACTATATCCAATCCACCCCTATGTTTTTATAGATGCTCGGGGTTGATAGTTTTTTTTTTTTTTTTGAATAGAGAACCAGCATTTTTTATTTTGATAATCTATGGAATGACACATCAGAGACATGTGACCCAGTGGCAATGACTTCTGCAAAATGGAAAAGGCACAGTTTAGAAGTTGTAAAAGATAATTTTATGCAGTTACATGATGGGCAACGATGTATTTTCATACATATAATGAGGGTGTTTGCGGTCATAATTACTATGTATTTATACTCTGTTGCATGTAGTCATAGAGGGTGAAGATAAATTATATATTTACGTATAAATAATATATACCTACATAGCTCAATAGAAATGGCAGAGATATAAGGTACATAGGTATGATGGGGTTGATAGTTTGAGTTTAAATGTTAATGACAGATTTATGTATCTGAACTAGAATCACCTTAAAATATGAATTTTTAATTGTGTCTATTTTTCTATTTTTTCTGTCGGTTCTATGAATTTTGAATAGATGATTTTAATAATTTGTGCTTGTTCAGCACAAGGAGCAAGAGGATCCAATATTTTTTTTTCAGTAATTTGACACCAAAACTGGAAAATTTTGCTGAGGAATCCTGTTCACGAGACTAAGATTACTGAAGTCTCTGAGATCTCATTTTTCTGAACATGTCACAAAGTTTTTTCAGAAGAATTCCTAATAAGTCCAGTCATTATTGAAGTATTTGCTTGAAGAAGTTATTTGCCAAAAAAAAAAAGAATTCCAAAAACCTTGCCAAGGTATTTTGCAAATTTGAAGTAAGACCAGTCATTCTTGAAATATTTGCAAATTTGCTTAAAAAAGTTTTTTGTTATAATAAAAAGAATTCAAGAAACCTCGGCAGCCCATTTCGTTTTTCATATATTAATCAATGATAATACCAACAATATGTTTTTACTGTATGAACAGGAACACAGCTATAACTTAAAATGCAATATCTTGAAAAATGTGTCAAAGATCAGCACAGTTATAAATAAAAATAAAAATGAAATATATCAATGAAAATGATTAAAGATATAAATCAAAGAATTAAAACAATTCGACAATAGAATTTTTTCTCTTGGTGATAGCAAAATCAAATCAAAACAATCAAACAAAAATATATTAGTATCACCCCCTGATGGGTCTTTTTCCGCTACTTAAAAATTTAATAACAAAATAACATAAAAATACTAGCTAATAATAAAAATAAACACAAAAATCAAATCAATATATGAACATAATATAATTTATACTGTTGCTAAGCACTTTCTACTTGAATATTTTTTTTTTTGATTTTCAAAAACAACATCAAATTTGCATTGATATTCGATTTATATTCATTTAACGTTCTGGTGACTATGAATTTTTGGTCAAAAATCACTAAGATTTCCCTCATATTTGTGTATTTTGTTGTTGTACTAAAAAGTGTACTAAATCAATAGTTTTTTTTTTATTTTAATGAAATACACATCAGCGGCGGTGGTAATATTGCGTGTTTTGTTTTTGGCTTCCTTTTGTTCTCTTACAATTTTGTGTGCATTTTTTTTTTTTTTTTTTTGCATTTATGTACTTTCAGAATGATCAATACAGGGTGACCTTAAGATAAGAAGAATCGCATGCATGAAAATAAAATTAATTTCCTTATCTTCTGATAGAGGAAAAAATACACTTTATTTATATTTTTAAAAGTTATTGATAGAGAATTACTGTTTAAATAAAACACAAATGCGTCGATGATGATAGAAATTAAAACAAAAAAAAAACCAAATGAAACTGCATAACAATGCGAATTCAGCATTTATGTATGGAACATTTTGTTTGTCAATTGAAAAGCTGCTTTTTATAGTTATGGCACCTTTCCTAATCAAAATAATTGATTAACTACGCAAATTGATTCTTGAAGAACCATTTCAAAATATCAAATATGTTTTCAAACACGCTAGGAGTCAATATGATAAGTTTGTTGATTATAAAAAACAGCACACTGCTAAATAATAATTGTTTATCAGCTAGTGGTGTCTATACTATAAGCATGTTTGTTGCTTAGAAATTTAATCTAAAATAGGGTAAAAGACGTAGTAAAATAGATACATATATGTAAGTATATATGTATAGAAAACAAAAAACTTGTGAATTTTAATAACATTTAAACATTTTTTGTATGTTATTTAATATAAACATAGTTTGTACACGCGTTGATAAAAAAAGGCCTTTGAAATCCCATTTTAAAAAAAATGTAAAGAGTTATTCAAGGAATTAATTTAAGTCATTAACATTTACTGTGGTGTAGGTATATTTACATTTTGAATGAGATAAAAAAATAAAACTGATTTTGATTGTACCTAATACAAGTTCCATTTTTGTGATTTTTAATGAATTTTCTATGGAAATTTTTCGATAGGCAGATTTTGTTTAAACAAAAAAAAAATAAAATTGAATCAAATTATAAAAAAAAAAACATTTCAAAGCTTCTTCGTTGCAGATTGATACAGTTACATATTTCTTTTTTGTTTAACCTCAAAAACTATAGGTATACATAGTTTCACTAAAACCCTTTCCATTTTAAATGCTTAGAAACTCATCTTAGATATACATATATCGCAATCAGTTGATGCTTACGTAGGTATTTAAATGTAGATCAAATAATATAAATTTTTGGGTCCAATTAATTATTTAAATAATAAAAATCAATTCATGATGTTATTCTTTTTTCTTGACCTATTAGTAAAATCTAGAGAATTCAAAAATTTGTTTAAAATTAATTACTTACATATTTATAACATAAATGTCAACAAAAAATAAAAGTTAAAGTTTTTAGGTTTCGTTTATCACTATCTCATCTAATGTTCAATTTAATTCAAAGCCAATCGATATTTATCAGCGGTTGTTGATAGAAGTTCTTAGCAATAGGAAGTATTTTTGAAATTTTAAATCTTGGTCACATCTTCAGATAGCATCAAAGAGGCATCACTTACTTTCAAATGTCATGATGCCCCCAGGGACCAGGGTTACCTACCAATAGGTGAAAGTATGTGTAATTGTTTTTCCTTAAGTCGCTGCTGCTGATTTGAAATGAAAAATACTATACAAAAATTAAACGAAATCATAAACGAAAAATTTTGGTCAACTTTTCCATCTGCAGTAGGTAGGCTGTTGGATGAGTTAAATTGATAATTGTAGCAGATTATTTGTAAAAGTCTCCACTATTTTTTCGTACAGGATACCATGCTGTAAAGCCTAGTACGCTGCTGATGCGAAACGAAAATCCCATACAAAAATGACACAACGAAATCATAAACGAAAAATTTAGTTTTACTTTTCGTTCTGCAGTACGCTGTTCGATGAACGAAATTGAAAATTGTTGCATATTTTTTGGAGAAGTCTACACTCTTTTTTCGCACACAATTAATTACCCAGGCCATTTATTGTGTGCGGAAAATGACATTTGTGTTTTTTGTGTGTATTTTTGTTGTTTCCTTGCTTCCAGCGTGGCTGTGTGTGTTCTTTTTTTTCAGTTGGATTTGTTTTGATTTTTTAAATTGGTGTAACTGTCGATGAATATTTTTTCGCTGCGTTTTCGTAAGCATTTCGTTGTCTTGTTGGAGACCAACTAAAAATTTCGTTTCACATCAGCAGCGTACTAGGCTTAATGAAAGAAACAAAGAAAATAAATACAAATCTAATTTTTCCGCACACAATAAATTGTCTGGGTGATGTGCGAAAAAAAGAGTTTAGACTTCACTCGTCGAACATATTACTTCAGAACTAGTAAAGGTTTTACCTTTTAGGTCTAGTGCATATTTCCTCGTCAAGTGAAAAATCACCAGTGGAGAAAGTGATTTTTTGAAATTTCTATCCCCACACAATAAATAGCCTGGGTAATGGATTGGGTGCGCAAAAAGAGTGTAGAACTCTCCAAATGATCTGCTAATTGTCAATTTCACTCGTCAAATATCTTACTGCAAACTAGAACGGGTTTTTACCTTTTGGGCTTAGTACTTCGTGTAGTGAAAATCACCAGTGGAGAAAGTGATTTTTTGACATTTCCTCTAGTGCAGACTTGCGAATGTGTTGTGAACGCGAAAAAATAGTGTCTCACAATAGTCTCTCACAATTATTAATTTCTCTCTGCAGAACGAAAAGTAGAATTACATTTTTCGCTCTAGAACGCTGCTGAAGTGAAACGAAAATTTTCAGAGGTCTCCAACTTGAGAACTAAATTAGAAACGAAAAGATTGCGGAAAAAAATATGTAGATCAGAAAGATATAAAAAAAAACAGCACAAAATCATAAGTCAATTTTTTATTTCTTGTCTGTTGTGAATTCTTTTTCTGTGTGTGTTTAACGTTTCAAATAATAATCTATGTTCTTCAATAGATTTTTGGTCTAAAAACTGAATCAAGTTGCTTTCGAAGGTATCTTACTTCATTTTCAAATAAAATTCAACAGCTAAATAAAACATAAACTGTCGAATTTTCTTCAGAAATAATGTTCTGGTCAATTAATTGTGTACGAAAAATAAGCGGAGACTTAGATATACCTAAATAATAGGTAGAAATCTACTACAATTTCCTGTTTCAATGACATTTCGCTATCGAACTGCGTACTAGACAACAAAAATCACAACGCAATGTTTCGTTTATAATTTCGCTATGTCAATTTCTGTATTAAAATTTTCGTTTCTTTTGTGCTGCGTACTATGCTTTACTCAACATAAAATAATCAAAAACAAAATTTTATGATTCGAAATACCTTTTTTATTCAAATGCTTCCTTTTAATATCAAAAGTGCACTTAAATGTCACTTGTTCCGTTCCAGTGACTCATTTACCATTCTCTTCTTTCGTCATAAAAGTCACCATAGTAAGAATATTTTGATGAATGTTCATAATAAGAAAAACAAATTAAAAATAAAACTAAAATTAAAATACTAAAACAAAAACAAACAAAACATTTTTATTAAGCAATGATTTTTTTTCCACTAAATTTTAAAATAAACGGACATTGACTTTAAGACCAGCTGTAGGATTCATTTAAAAAAAGGAATAATACAAAGAAATATCTCATAAGAAGTGTCTAAACATAAACATGGTGACCATATTCTCAAGATTATAGGCATGAACAAAAGAATATTAGATATTATTGTTTTCCTTTTGTTTAAAAAAACATTAAGATGTTTAGAAAAGTTGAAGTAACTATACATGTAATAGCTTCTAAAAACTTGGTTATACAATTTATGAAGAATAATGATTTTTCCAAGAACGTAAAACAGGAGGGTGGGGAGGAGCGCTTGCCTCTCTTACCAAAATACATTTCATATATTAAGTGATATTTTATGAGGTTATGTTTTTTAAGAAATTAAATTTTATTATTGAAATCAATTTGATTTTCAATTTTTATTTGAATATTTATCAATTTTCCATTACCATTCTGTAATGGTTATCTACCAATAATAATATTATTAGTTCAAAAAACAAACAATATAAATAATTTTCTGTAATAAAAAAACATCAGATGGTCACCCTATTTATAGCATTGTCCCTCTAAAAAAGGTATCAAATGAAAAGAAGTTCTTCGTTATTTGATGCGATGCGCCAAATAAGATTTTTTTGTTGTCCATTTCGTTTATTATTCGTTCAATGACAAACAAAAATAATGTAAGAACACAATGGTCAAAAGAAAATAAGAGAAAAATAAAAGTCAATAACAACAACACCTGTAAGTGGGTTTCCTTATTTGTATCATGAGTATGAGTCATTTTTAGGTGACATTATCTATCTATCATTTTTGGTGATCCGGATGTTAAGGTTTTGTTCCGTTTGTTATTCTACGTGACCTGAATTTTTTTGCTGTCGAAATAACAACAACAATAACAACAGAATAAATACTTCTTTTACTTTTCAATTAAGATTATAATGTCAATGATTTGTAATAAGATAAAATTACTGGAATTGAAATAAATTACCAAAAAAAGTAAGGTAGGTAAAGGGTGATTAAAAACAGATAAAAGCAAATATTTCTATAATTTTGATTTTAATAATTATTCGCCGAATCCGCAACATTTTACTTATTAGACCAGGAAAAATAGCACAAATCGTATGGGGAACCTTGAAAAAATTAATTCATGAAATATTAAATTTGGAATCGACGCAGAATTGCAACCTCTATAACATATCCAAAGTCCCTCAAAATCCCCGCATTGGCTTTTTGTGTAGATGCATTTGAAGAGGTGCAGGCGGGGAGAATTTGGAGGTCTATCAAACTAAAATATTTGTTTGGGTAAAACCTGATCATATGATACATGCTTTAAGGGTAGTTTTTAACGCTGAATCTAATGAAACCAAATTCAAAATGATACAACCACCCAAAAAGAAGTTATAGCCCTTTTTATGTAATGATGACTTTTTTTTCAGGTACAACAGGTAAAATATTACCGAAAACCCTTTGAAAATAATGGTATGTTAATGAAACATGGAATGAATGTTTCATTTGTCATAGGAACTAAGAATCAAGAGAGTCCTTAAAAATATCCATGGTGAAAGGGTGTTTTTTTTAAGGGGGAGGGGCAACAAAGAATGTTAACCATAACAACCACGTAAAAACTCTTACACCCATGAAACTCGCCAAAAATATTAAACTCTTCATGGCAACCAAGAATCAAAACAGTCCATACAAATATCTTTGTTCTAATAGTGTTTTTGGTGACTGTTAACTTTTGACTTGTTCTACGGAAAATACGATTTCAAAAATTAATTTTTGCTTGAAAAGGCCAATAACTTTGTTAAAGGTGCTTGTATCATTTTAGTTTTGCTTTTATTAGATTCAGCGTTAAAAAATACCCTTAAATCATATACCATACTTTGTGTATATACCTCAATTACACCAAATCGGAATTTTGGCTCAAATCTTCCAACTTCTTCCCAGATTTTCCCTCTCTTTAATAAAAAACCCCAGAACAAATATATTTATGAGGACTATTTTGATTCTTGGTTGCCATGACAAATTATATATTTTTGGCGAATTTCATGAGTGTAAGAGTTTTTTCGTGGGTGTTATGGTTAACATTCTACACTTGCCCCTCCCCCTTAAAAAAACACCCTTTTACCATGGATATTTTTAGGGACTCTCTTGATTATTAGTTCCTATGACAAATCAAACATTTATTCCAAGTTTCATTAACATACCGTTGTTTTCAAAGGGTTTTCGGTAATATTTTACCTGTTGTACCTGAACAAAAAGTCATCATTAAATAAAAAGGACTATAACTTCTTTTTGGGTGGTTGTATCATTTTGAATTTGGTTTCATTAGATTCAGCGTTAAAAACTACCCTTAAAGCATGTATCATATGATCAGGTTTTACCCAAACAAATATTTTAGTTTGATAGACCTCCAAATTCTCCCCGTCTGCACCTCTTCAAATGCATCTACACAAAAAGCCAATGCGGGGATTTTGAGGGACTTTGGATATGTTATAGAGGTTGCAATTCTGCGTCGATTCCAATTTTACTATTTCATGAATTAATTTTTTCAACCTCGGAACCTATTTTTCCTGGCCTATATGGGGAGTCAGACACTTCTCAAATTTTTATTTTAAGATATTTTAGCTTTTTCTTTTATCTGAAATATGGAGAAATTTTTCTTTGTGCTTTAAGAATTAAATTCAAGAAAAAATTCCTGGGGCCCAATCTTCTAAGCAAATTTTTATCAAAAAACCTTTGATTTTAGTGAGCGATTGAGTAAAAGGCTAAATGTTAAAATAAAAAAGGCTTTAGTATAATTTGGCAGTTATTAAAGCTCTCGATCCTCGAACATACTGAACTTTGACACACCTAAAGCAGTGGGTTGAGCAAGCCCTACATTTAAAGTCGTTATCATTGTGGTAGGGGAAACTTCCAGTTGCCATGAAACGAAGAGCAGTAGCAAGCTAAAGAATAGGTGGAATCAATGAAGACTGCTTTGGTTGTTTTAAGAAAACTTTAATTTTATTGAAAACATCCATAAAAGCTTATCTACCTATTAAGACAGAAATAGATTGAAAATCTGAATCAATTTTATGGTTTCTCACTTTGGTGTCTTAGCTTGACCTACAAACAATTTAGACAAGCAAGTTGAGTTGTCATACATAATAGGCGCAAATAAAAGCTACTTTCCTTCGTTAAAATGGTTTTTCCCTTAAATCTCAATAATTTAACAATCCGATTTTAATAGTCTGATAAAATTACCAACAATATAACTACTTACTCTTACTTCCTATTAATTGAATTAATTAATTCAAAGCTAGCATTTCATTCGCCATCAATTATTATTATCCATAGTAGTAGATAATAATGAAATTGTATCCACTTAATTCAATAATTCAATAATCATTATATACATACATTTCTCACCGCACCGTGTACATATACACATTCAATGAACTTTTCTCTCGACTTAACAAATCATTTCACTAATTTTTTTTGTTTGTTGTCCCAGGTATCCAATTTCACAAGAAATATCTCCCGGGAAATGTGTGGAAATTCAAATAAAAAATATTTGAAAAAAAAACCTTCGTGACTTTCAATTTTTTTTTTACTTTTTCACTTGTTTTTCATATTTTTTTGAAATTATTGTTTTAAAGACAAGTCTAACTAGCTTTGTTATTTTTAATCTTAAATCTTTAACATTATAAAATGTTTAAAGCCACAACAGAAAATACCCCTCACCCACCACTCTCTTTTTCTTGATAGCTAGGTATTTTCTTTATTGGCTCGACTGCACTTGGTGTGGATTATCGCTTGTAGCTTAACTGCTACTTAAAGTCATAAAAAAGTGCTTTGCAACTAGACGAAACAAAAACAAAAAAAAAAGAACTGAATATACTTTCTAAATGGATTTTGTAAATTTTTTTTTCGTTTGCTTCTTGAATCTACTCATGTATGGTAAAAAAACATAACTCATTTACCTACTTTATTAGCGGGGGACAACACTCATAGCGAGTGAAAGAAATAAAATCGATCCACGACAATATACACAATAACTTTTCAAGGGTTCTCCATCCTAACACAATGTCCAAGTATATCTATACCTTGGTATCTATAGTAAGCTAGCTTGTGGGTGGATTGGATACAATAAGGAGCTAAGCTTACTCAAGACTGTGATATAAGTTTTTTTAAGTTTTATTTTATAGTTTTTTCTTTTTTTTTCTTATTGATGTCTGATAAATGCAAATTGAGTTTGTTGTTGCTATGTGCGGGATATTGTATCTCGATCTCTCGATATACAAAGATTTGTAGCGTGTAGAATGAGTGTTGAATCAGTTGTTGGACTTATGGTGTTGTGTAATTTAATGCGATTATAGTGCAAGGTTCTGCTTAGTGAAGGTGGTGTACCTTTTTGCTTGTTTTACTCCATGGGTGGTTGATTTGAAAAAAAAAACACAAACACAAAGCTAGGGCTTGGCGCCACTTTGAGAGAAGTGTCAGTCCACATTAGGTATTTGTCAATAGTTATAGATGGTTTTTGTTTCTTACCTACATATTGTTTTTTTTTTAGGTATAAGACTGATGCAAGGTTAGATTTGAGTCATAGACTTTGTGGCCTAATATAATGAAAGTAAATACATAGCTAGTTGACAGTAATAATCAAAGTGGTCCATTTCTGCAAAACAGCATATTCTAAGGCAGCCTCCACATTAAGGACGGTCCACACTATGCCGATCAACATTGTTAATTAACATTGTCGATCAACATGCTAGTGTGTACGTGAAAAAACTTTCGTAGCAACAAAATTAGTGTGGACTGGAATTTTATGATCGATGCGTCAGGATGCAACAGAAGGGTTCAGGGTTTGAATCCTGGGGGTAGCCAACTTTTTTTATTTTTTTTTTCTGAACTATAAAGTTTAAACGATATTATAAGTTATAACATTAAATACTTATTCACAACAAATTTTGCATTTTTCATCTAATAAAAATAACGCACAAAACCAGTAAATTATGTTCATGAAATTAAAGCCCTACAAATGTTTTAAAAAAAATGGAATTTGTTGAACAACTTTGTCGGGTTTTAATAATATCGTGTTAATTTTACTGTCCACAAAAAAATTTTTTTAAAAAAGTTGGATTACCCCAGGATTCGAACCCTAAACCCTTCGGTTGGATCCTGACACATCGATCAGAAAATTCCAATCCACACAAATTGTTGCTAAGAAAGTTTTCGACTTACACAGTAGCATGTTGATAAACAATGTTAATATTTACCAACAATGTTGATCAGTGAGTGTAAACTATACGCAAATAATTTAAACTTTAGCAAATCTTTTAACAAAAACATAAATTGAATTAACCCGAGCTTGAATTATTGTTCCAGCTGTACTTTTTGGGTCTAATCGATTTTGGTACCTATTATTCATAATTGTTAAAAAGTCTTAATTAAGGTATTGGCCTTTTATTCTTCGGTAAGTTCTTGGATAAATGCTCAAAACTTGTTGAATTAACAATTGGGATTTTATCAAAATCTTTTGGCGAACTATTCACACTGTTTTAAGCCAGCCATTTCTTCGCTACACAACTGGAACAACAAGTTGAGCCCGGGTTAATTCAATTTGCGTTGTGGTCAAAACAATATGTTAATAGTTTAAATTATTTGCGTATAGTTTATCTATATTTGCGTTTTGTTTAAGAGAATTGTGAATGTGTTTATTCTATTTACGTTTTGTTTAAATCTATTTGCGCTTGGGTGAAACTTATTTGCGTTTAGATTAAACCTATTTGCGATTTCGTTCATTTAATTTGCGAATACTATATTGCAGGAAGAAATTAATATTATTGGAAGCCAATTTAGAAACGCATTATTAAAACATAATTTTCTACTAAATCTATCACAGAATCAAATGGTGTATGTTTTTGATCATAACAACTTTCCCTGGCAATAATGGAATGCTCCACAAGGTAGCCATCTAGGGCCAGTTCTATTTGTTAGCAATAAACTATGCCTAAGGTTCTGGAGTATGGTAATTTCCAAAATTTATACAAGGCGATGCATATAGTTTTTTTCATTAAGTCTCTTATAAAAAATTGTATTTTTGAGCGACATCTGCAAATGCCACATAAATGCCAAACTTTGAACTCCCAGTTTTTTCCCGTGTGTTGGTACAGTCATTTGTGATAATAAGTGTAACTTTAAGTCCTGCATACATTCACATTATTAAAAATCATCAAATTCTTCAATTAACCCTGATCCAAACAGTTTTTGATGCCTGTTTATGCCAAATATCATCACCCCGGCCCATTCTCACACAAAGTGTTGGTGATCAAAAAAACAATAGACCTACATTAGTTAAGTACGCAAATTAGTTCAGTTATTTTGTGTTTTTGCCTTGCAAACGGTGGGGAAGTTTTGTTTTTGTTTGTGGCATATGCTTTCGAGGGTGCTGAATGCGAATCTAAGGTTCACGACTGAAATTTCGTGACGCAACATGGAAAAAATGCAAAAAATGATGTAAAAATGCGTTTTTTAACAGTCTTTCACTTTGAGCTCGAAAATTACACTGTGCTAGTTCAAAAACCCGACAGATGGCGCACATATCTACTAAAGATAATTCGGATATGCTGAACACGATGGCGTACTTAGTTTTTCGATATTAGGTCAAATAAGAAAGATTTTCGATTTTAAAAATTTGCTTACAAGGCTGAAATAAACGATACAAATCTTGATATATTTGATATATTTTGACTATAAATCAATGTTAATTGATCAAATATGTATTTTTTAGTTAAATTATAGTTTGCAAAATTTATAAAGTCAAAAAAAACTTACAATTCGACACTTTAAAATACGTTTTTCGACAGAAAAAGCATAATTTTTTGTTCAGTTTTACCTGCAATTTTAAATTAAATGAAGTTTGTTAATTTTATTTGGTCTATTTTACTTTATATTTATTGTTGATATATAGGACATCATTCATAAGAACCTACAAATATATACTACACCATCGATTGGTTAGGTGTTATATCAATTTGTCTTCAAAATTTAATAGCCCAGGAAAATTAGACAAAAAAATGGCAAAACTTCGAAAAAATTCCGAGAAAGCTGAATTTTGATGGAGAGCTTTGTTTCGACGTCTTAAGCATTTCCTAAAAAGTTCCGTAAATTTGGGTCGGGGTTAAATTTTTTAGGGGGGGTAGATAAAAGGGGTAACATTTTTTTTAACTACTCGAAAACTATCAGTTTATTTGGAAAAAGGTGGAGGCACAAATGGTAGCTTATGTAATCCTCCACAAAAAAGATTGTGGTACTTTTTTTCATACGAGCAACAGATTTCGCGAAAAACGTGCAAAATCGTTTTAATAAGATCTTTTTACTGTAATGTAATTTTTTGCATCATCTTGCTTGGGTAAAACAGGTAATGAGTAGGTTTGTGCCCGTTTTTCTCAAAATCTGTTGCATCCACGAAAAAAGTGTTATAATCTTTTTTGTGTAGAATTTTATGAGCAACAATATAAATTTATTAATTTTTTGAAAAAAAAATTATATTTGTTGAGATATTAACAAATAAATAAATGAATCCCTTTTACAGTACATAATCACAAGTGTTACTTTGACACGCTATAACTTCAATACTAATTTACCTACAGAGTTGGTTAATAGCTCATTTTTAGACAATTTTATCAAATAAATGTTATTCTCTCATGATTTTGTTGTAAAATGAAATTCTATCAAGTTGTTGAATAAAAGCTAAATCACTTTCCTTTTCAAGGTGGTGGCCTTCCCCTTACCCCGGCCACCCCAAAAATTTGGTTTTATAATGAGGAGATGTAGCCAAACACAAATCGTACAACAAATTTTGCACATCGATTCATGAAATTTGAACAATTTTTTTGACAAGATTTGCTCCATCATGAAGTTCTTGAATGATTTTCTCTGGATCTATTGATTGTATGAAAAAAAGCTACAGTTTTTAGTTAAGAAAAAAATTAATTTTACACCCGTCCCTCCCTCCCTACTAAATTTAACCCCGACCCAAATTTACGGAACTTTTTAGGAAATGCTTAAGACGTCGAAACAAAGCTCTCCACCAAAATTCAGCTTTTTCGGAATTTTTTCGAAGTTTTGCCATTTTTTTGTCTAATTTTCCTGGGCTATTAAATTTTGAAGACAAATTGATATAATACCTAACCAATCGATGGTGTAGTATATATTTGTAGGTTCTTATGAATGCTGTCCTATATATCAACAATAAATATAAAGTAATATAGGCCAAATAAAATTAACAAACTTCATATTAATTTAAAATTGCAGGTAAAACTGAACAAAAAATTATGCTTTTTCTGTCGAAAAACGTATTTTAAAGTGTCGAATTGTAAGTTTTTTTCACTTTATAAATTTTGCAAACTATAATTTAACTAAAAAAATACATATTTGATCAATTAACATTGATTTATAGTCAAAACATATCAAATATATCAAGATTTGTATCGTTAAAATTTTTAAAATCGAAAATCTTTCTTATTTGACCTAATATCGAAAAACTAAGTACGCCATCGTGTTCAGCATATCCGAATTATCTTTAGTAGATATGTGCGCCATCTGTCGAAGAAAAAAAGTTAAATTTTCAAGCACAGTGTTATCAATTACTCGTAAAGTTGAGCATAGTAAAATTGAAAGCTTACACAATTTTTACTAAATCCCTGTTTTTCTGCAACAACCTATTTGAATTCAAGCGCTAGTTGAAAATTTACGTATTTTTAAAGTTTCCGAAATATCCACTCGAAAACACTAAATAACCACTTTTTGTAACAATTTTTGAATTTGTGTCTTTGCTATAAATCAAAATATACTTTTTGGATGGTTTTGATGCGTTGAATTCGAATCAGACCTCAGAATTATTGCTTTAGGACGTTTTTGAGATATTTGATTTAAAAGTTTTGAAAAAAATTCGTTTTTCTATGAAAATTTGGGGTTATATCGATTCGTGAGATATTTCTTTTTTTTCAGATAAATTTGTATGGTCATTCTGAAATATGAATGTTTTTCTACGAAATTCTTTTTCAATCCTTCAAATACCTCCATACGTATTTGAGAAATCATTAATTATAGTTGTTAGCCTTCATCTAAAGATATCTATTATTTGAAAATATGCTAAATTCAAAAATTTCAAGAGGGGCTTTCTAAAAGAGGGAGAGAGGGAGAGAGGGAGAGAGGGAGAGAGAGAGAGATAGGATTGAAATCTTGCAGAATTTTTGCATGTTGCGTCGCGAAATTTTAGTCGCAAACCTCAGTTTCGGATTCAACACTTCGAAAACATACAACCAAGAGTAAAATCAACACTAGCCCAGAAATTGCTTGCCAGGAGTCATTTTGAGCACAAATTGACTGGATTACAGCCTTAAGCAAGCTACATACTGCAGTTTATCAGCTCACAATAAGGACTTAGAAATTTTTGTTGTTGAATTCCATTTTTAAAACCTCGAGAAGTTTTCCTCAGAACCAAGGCCATAATATCAGCTAAAGCTTTTAGCTTATATAGTGCTGCGGACTATTTTGCTTTAATGTGAGGATCTTGTACATTCTACTTTTATTTATTAGCTTTTGAGTAAATGTCATTTATTAATGGGAACCGCATAATTGTTTCTCCATGTTTCACATGAAAACATCAGGTTCGGTCTTGAGCAAAGCTTACAGTTCTATGGTCCAACTCATCTAGTTCTGTCTGTGATTTTTTGATTCTCCCATCGTTATTTTCACTCAATTGCCAACTGATCCCAACAAATTTGTTGCTATAATTAGCATGAAATTGCAACTTAAACTTGTCCCAATTTTGGATTCGATTCAACTAATTAAAGGTATTGCTCGATTTCAGCTAATGTACCTCAAACTCGCTGAAAAAGCGCACTTATCTCGCCGTTTTTCTTTGTTTGTCCTCCTTATTATTAATGTTTCACAAGACAAACGGATTACCAAATCATATGACGCATGACCCCATATAAGAAACTTACTAGAAGGATAAAAATATATTTAAAAAAAAGAAACGATGTTACGCTAACACAAAATTAAAAGAAAACAAAAAAACATTAAACCTATCGATCTATCTCTTACCCGTCAAATCCGTCAAAATGATGATTTTCAATCAAGTCTGTCGCAATGTGCAAGGCAAACAAAAACAAAATCGTCGTCAAACAATCAAATCTAATGTTGGATGTGCGGTTTTCATTCATGAAAATTTAATTCGCAATCCGCGTGATCTGAGAAAAGTGATTCTTCTGCCGCCATCATAGTTTGCCAGCACTCTTATCGACTCAACAGGAATATGAACATTTTATTGTATAAGTTTCACAAACTTCAAACATCGCTCATTATGTGTTTGTTCATTGCAGATGCCAAAGTCTTTGCCAGGGATGGATCGGTTCTAAAATACAATCCCAGTGACATCTCTCTGAGGGCCGTATTTTTTTGATTTGATATTCTTTGTTTGGGGTGAATGGGAGGAAAGTTAAGTTTGTCAGTTCATGAGCTACCAAGTTTTAAATTTGGTCTTTAACTTGAATTGAAAAACTGGTCTTAAGACGAAATTTATACATTCAGAGCCTTATTCATAAACACATTTTAAAGACTGAGTAAAGTTGCAATGCCTCTAAACATAGACATTTTATTCATAAAAGTTATATGACGTTGAATGGAGCCATTTTAAGCTAAACGCGTTTAGGTGTTGCATAGTGGCTACATAAGTATGACATATAAACCTAGTAGATTTTTATTTTTAGTACTTTATTTGACATAAGATCATTGTAATAAAAACGGGTCGGAAAGTTTTCAATGAATAATGATCTATGCAACGTTGAATAGAGCCATTTTAAGCTAAACGCGTTAAGGGCTACATAGGGTGTAGTACTTTATTTGAAACATAACCATTGTTACTAAACTGGGTTGGATGTGGAAAGGTTCTATGAATAAAGATTTAAGCAACGTTGAAAAGAGCCTTTATAAAGGCTTATAAATTGCGTAACTATTTACCCGTTGAGAGATATTTTTGCGAATTCTATTATGAAAGAGATGAAACTAGTGGGGAATAGACACAAGGAACTTGTATTTTGAAAAGATCATTTGTTAAAAAACTGAAGGTATAAATGTCGTCTGAGATGATTTCGAAGTTAAACAAAAATCTGCTTTGAATATTACATCAAGTTATTCATACAAATTTCAAGACATTGAAGCTGAAGAAGTCTTTTTTTCTTTTCCCCCCCCTGAGGGCCTCAAAATTTCTTGATCCAACCCTTACCATTGCGTGATGATTTTTATGATGATCATGATCATAGCTTGCCAGCATATTGCCAAACAATGAATGATTTTCATGTTTATATACTTATTTTGTTGTATCTTGGCAAAAAGGTAGGTGGGATAGCATAGTTATGTAGGTAAGGTATTGAATTGAATTGAATTGAATATATGCAATAATCTATTGAATATCCATCGGATCCTATCCAATTAACCTAAAAATGTCAAATGCATGCGGTAAATGCATAAATCCGGCAATTTCATTGTCTGTAGATACACATTTGAAATGTGTAGATACTTTTTTTTTATTTTTACCTAGAAATAATGTTTGTTTTGGTTTTGAACCTATTATATCGATGATGGTGATTATTTTCTTCCCTACAAAAATATCCCCATAATGTGTGGGGGTTTTTTCGCTTCTATGTATTTTTACTTGTGTAGAGTTCCAGAAATGGAGAAGGTGAAAAAAATACATATTTATCTATTTTACAAACCTCTCACTCCATATATGACGCTGCTGCTGTGCGGGTTGTGTAAATAAAAAAAAAAAACACAACAAAAACAACAAAAAATGGTACGTCTGTCGTTTGTTGTCGTTAAAAAGTTGGCCTCTTACTATAAGGTTTCCACCAACCACGCTACTGCCGGCTTACTGGAACGGGAATAGGTACATAATTCCAGTTCGTTTGTTGGTCTTTATACCTAAAGGCCACCTACATACATCTTTTTTTCTATTTTTTTGTCATCAACTGATTTTACACAGAGAGAGTCTCTATAATGTGTTTGATTATTTTACCGGCTTTTTTCATTCGAAATAGAATTTTGCCGGTATAGGAGGTTAAACTTTTTGTTGCTTTAGACAGTTGAATTGAATAATAAATCAAATCATAAGGTATGAGTTTTTGTTTTATTGTTTCGTACCTGATGAAAAATTATTGATTTAACGACTCTTGACTCTACAAAATGCACGTTTGTTGTAATTTAATTGGAGCATAGTTTTTTTTTTTTTAATATTCCTTTTGTTCTTTGACGGAAAGTTTATTTTGCAAACAAATGGGTTAACAAATATATATTCAGCAATGATTTATGATCCATATTAGCTTTTAGCACCTTGAAAGATTTGTTTTACATATTTTTTATACTTTAGGAATATGGGTTTGGAGAGCATTTCTTTTGGTTATAAAATGAGGACCAACTCTGTGTAGATTTATCAACTTTTGCAGAAGAGAAAACATTTGAATCAGAAATTTATTTCTGTAAATGTACATACCTCAGCTCTCTTCAACTCTTCCTTAATTTCGCTGATTCCTCTTCGACCGATCTTCGCCAAGTAGTTTTGGTCGGCCCACTAATCTACTTCGCTGCGTGAGTTGGCTCCATTGTATTATTTGACTCGCAATGCACTCATAGCCTCTTCGAAGCGTATGTCCAATCTACTGCCACTTACGTTTTCGTATGATATAATCGATGGTTTCTGACCTATCCTCGCATGAAATTCATCATTGGAGATACGATTTGGTCAGAAAATCCTCAATATCTTTCGCAGACATCGATTCAAGATTGTTTGCACCTTTCTTGTGAAAGCGAGTGTTACTTTCCAAGTGCTGTATACCTATAAAACAGCATAAATTCAATATTGGAGCGGAACTATCGTAGCTTGGTCTTTAGGTTTATAGAGTTGTTTCTCCATATTTTGGACAGCATTCCAAACGTGGCCTTAGCTTTTCCGATTTGCTTGATTATATCTACCTATGTAGTTCAATTCCGTCATCAGTAGAGAAAATACTCCCAATATGAAAACTCCCTACCATCTCTACTGGTTGTCCAGATATATCTATTTGGGTAGATGAGGAAGCTCCAAGGCTGATCCTTTTTGTTTTTGCCCAACGGTTTCAGCTTCTTTTTCCACCCTTGTTGTTATTTGATGGAGATCCATGATCCGATGAGGGAGTAAGCATACGTGTCAGTTGTCCGCGTAGTCCAGATGTTTGAGGTGTAACTGCAGATTCAAATGAATTCCTCCATTTGCAGTCGACAAAGCTGCATGAATTACATCATTTCTCAGTATCACAAACAGGAATAGTATTGGTGACAGTATACAACCTTGTATTACTCCACTTTGGATTTCAAACTCTTCTGAAAAGTCTCCTTTTATGCAGAACTTGACATTTAAATACATCGTAGCCTTAATAATAGAAATCAATTTATTCGGGGTGCCCCTCCTCCACAAAGCAAGCCAAGTAAATTCTCTATTAACATCGTCAAACGTCTTTTTGTAGTCAATGAACAGTATGTGAAGCGTTGATCGCAAGCTGTGGATGTGGTCCACTCAGGAAAATCTAGTGCAGAACCCTTCTTGTTCGGCGTCCAGTGTGTCTTCGAGGTGGTATTTTATTCGCTTCAGGACTATTTTTGCTATTACCTTGGCTGCAGCCGGCAACACGGCAATTCCTCTCCAGTTTCCGCACTGCGTAAAGTCTCCTTTCTTTGGCAGTTTTACAATCAATCCCATTTTCACTCTTCAGAAAAGCTCTCGGTTTCCCAAGCTCTCTCAATGAGTTGTTGCAGTAGCTCACTCGATTTAGTTGGTGCTGCTCAAAAGAGCTCCGTGGGAGTACAGTCAAGTCCAACCGCTTTGTTGTTCTTCATCAGTGCTCCGATTGCGGTATACAGTGCGTATTCGGGGATTTGTTACTACGGACGGTACATTGGGTGTTGGGTTCACTTCCCTGGCAAAAAGCCGGGTTAAAAACGCTCCTTATTCTACCTTTTGAGCTGGTCCTTATCCAAAACTAGCAGAGATCCGCCTGTGTCTGCCATCAGGGGTTGTTGGAGCAGGAGCTTTGGATAAGTTTGCTCTTTGGTAATTTTCTAGACGGTGCGGTGATACTGCCACAACTACTTGTGGCCTCTTCTACTTCTCTAGCCAATGCTTATAGTTACGCTCATCACATCACACGCTGCGGTGAATTTCTCTCATCTTTATTTCTGTGCGCAGACTCTAGCTCGTTTATCCCTGCTACTGGAGTAGCTGTAATGCAAGCTTTGAGCTGTTTTCATTCTTCGATCCTAGCCAAAAATTCCACGCACTGTTTCTTCCTTGTGACCGGAGAACTATTCTTGAATATGAAAACCAGTACACAAGTGGTTTCCGATGGCTACTGATTGCTCTCAATCCTTGTGAAAGGTGGTCCCTTAAATGTTGGCGGACTGTGGGATTCTTAAGTCTATCAGTATTAAACTTGGGCATTCGGGTGTTTTCTTGGGATCTCCGAACTGCAGATGCTCGTAATCTTATAGTAGCAACTATCAGAAAGTGGTCCCGGGCCATTTGTATGCTGAGAAGATTATACCGAGTGAAAAAACTGCTGATTCGAACCCGAGAAGTTCAATTTCTTGTAACAAAATTGCTATAATTGAATCCTTTTCAATTTTTGATTTTATTACATATTTTATTTATTCAATAATAATATTTATTTTAACTACAAAAAAAAAATATAAAGGTGGTAACAATTTGTTTGCTAATTTTAATTTGAACAATTGTTCCAAATGAAGTGACTATCCAAACAAATTTGTTAAAATTACTTTAAGCACTTTCCAATCAATCCCACCATTTTTAAAAACGTTCCACAGATTTCCTATGAATTGCAGCAGCTTTATTCATTCAAAGCCGGTGCTAACATCGAATAGGGTCATGTTCTTCATCGGAATTAATTAGCCAGCTCAGAAGGCATCTCTAATCCATAATCTCACTTAAGTAACGTCTCATCATCAAACTAGTAATTTCGAGTTTAAATTTGACTTTCACCTCTATTCAAGTCCAAAATCAATAGATTTTTACCGGCGCGTCCAGCAATTTTGTCTCCCATAATAATCAAGGAGCCAAAAAAATCCATTCATATTATCAAATCATAACCTCTTGCCAAAGTAGGTATATAATTTAATAAAAATAGCAAACTCTTTTTCGTGAACTTTCGAAACTTTCTAAAGACAAATTTAATTTTTGTTTTCTTAAGAACCCACCTTTCTCATGCTTCAAAATCAGTTCAATTATATTTTTCATCTAACCCTTAAGACTTTATTTTTTATCATACTTAATTAAAAAGTTTAACTTGCCGCCACCACCACCTCCATCGCCACTTCATTTCCGATCTATAAATTCATTAAACCGACAAGAAAAATTAAATGTATCTTGTTATAGGAGGTGTGTAGAGGTATTGTTATGTTGATAGATCTTTTTTATTTTGTCTTTCACTCCGTGATTCCGCAGAAAGCTTAAGAGTAGACAAATTTTCACTTTGAATACAAAAAGATGGAACAAGATGTGTTTCCCACGTTTGTTAGAGTCACGTTTTTTTTTTGTATCTATCGGCTTTTATGTTGTTAGTCTTTTCTATATAAGTCTTCTTCAATTTTATTTTCTTCTTCTGATTTTTTTTATTCAGCACTTTTTATTTAAATTGTTAACATTGTATGCGTTCATCATTATTTTCTATATTGATTGTCTGTTTTGACTTTTTTCTTATAATTCTCTTTATAATCACATTTAACTTATATACAATCCAATCAATTTGATGTTATTGATTTGTTGTTGTTGTTGTTGTTGATAATGTTTCATTTGAAGTGAATTGTTGTCATCAATTTGATGATGATCACCTACTTTGTGTTTAAACTACTTTCTTTTTATTTAAAAAATGTGCATTGAATGATTAATGACGAGACTGAAAGCACAAATTTTGATTTAAGAGTAAACAAATACTGATAACATGACGCTACCTTGTGGTATTCCATTTTATTTGTTCTTTTTTTTTGCAATTAGACAACAACTTTGCTAACACAAAGATTAGTGTGTCATTGTGCTTTCATATTGTCGAACATGAATTGAGGATGGTTGCAGTTTTTTTTTAATTTAAATTGACAAGACGTCACTGTTTAAGAAAATCGGCATATGTAGCTCAAAAAACGTGATCTTTGAATTAGTGAATTCAATCGACTGAAAAAAACACTTCTCTATCTCTTTGTAAATTTGGCATATTTGTAGCCCTTTAAAATTCCGCCAGATGGATATTGTGCCAATCTTGAATTTGAAAAATACGCTGACTCAGAATCAGAATAGATGAATAGATTTTCTGAAGTATCAAGTTTTTGAGTTATGTATGTATGTTCTAGATCCGAATCTAGCCTAAAGTCTACTTTATTAACGACATCCGTAGAAATAAAACACAAATTTCACCACTAAATGCTTAGAAGGTGCTTCTAAGTTCAAGCTGATCTAATCTTTTAATCATTTAAAAGTGAAATTTGTGTTTTATTTCTGCGGAAGTTTTTCTTAAAGTCGACTTTAACTAGATTCGGATCTATTACTCAGGGCCAATAAATTCAACAAGAAAACACCGAGTAACATGCACTACAGCTTATGAAAGACAGCGCAGCGCCCAGTGGCTTTAACTCTTAACCACTGCTATTTGCGTGTTGTAAATCAGCTGAAATGGAAGAAATTCAAAGTTTTGCTTTACTGGATTTGAAGGACTAAAATGAGTCAGTATATCATGGCAAAAGATATAGGAGAAGGCTGCCTAAAATCCATCGAGGTAAAGGGCCTACTCGCTAGAAATCGTAGAGTTGAACAGAATTAAGATGTATAGCAACTTAAAGCTATTATGTGAAGTTTGACAGGTAAAACTGTGTCTAGCCGTCTCCAAAGGTGGACCAAACATATTTTCGTAAAAACTTCATTAAAATTATTATTATTAAATATTTGGCAGTAGGCAAAATAAAATAAAATAAAAATAAAATAAAATAAAATAAAATAAAATAAAATAAAATGAAATAAAATAAAATAAAATAAAATAAAATAAAATAAAATAAAATAAAATAAAATAAAATAAAATAAAATAAAATAATGAAATAAAATAAAATAAAATAAAATAAAATAAAATAAAATAAAATAAAATAAAATAAAATAAAATAAAATAAAATAAAATAAAATAATATGAAATAAAATAGAATAAAATAAAATAAAATAAAATAAAATAAAATAAAATAAAATCAATTAAAATAAAATAAAATAAAATAAAATAAAATAAAATAAAATAAAATAAAATAAAACAAAATACAGTAATACAAAATGAAAAAATAATCTAAATATTTTCAGGTGATTGTGAGAAGGAGCCTTTTAAAAAAAGTGCATATTTTCTTAACGGTTTTTAACATTTGTAGAGATTGTCAACTTAATAGCTCTCAAAATATTTGATTTTTAGAAAAAAGTTGTTGGAAATTTTTTTTAAATCCAAAAATAGTTTTTTTTAATTTTTAAAAAAATATTACTTTTAAGAAGCTTTTGCATACAAAATATTGAAATCAGAAATACCGCTTTGAAGAAAATATTGAAAATAAAAAAATGGTTCTTTGAAAGGTACCATTGGTTTTCCCTTCATAGAAAGCTTTTACTAAAAAAAACATATTGATTTTGTTTAAGAAAAAATTTTGACCATTTTTGAAAAAAATACGATCATGTAAAATTGGTAAGAAATGTACCGTTATTTTTGTTTTACAAAAAATGAAAAAATATTTGGACTACTCACCAACAAACAGTACGTACTAAGTTTTAAGAAAATCGATTCAGTCGCTTAGGCTTTAGTGTAGCTGAACAGACAGACAGAACTGTGAGACCCACTTTTTTCGTCTTCCTTATCATCGTAATGACGATTCTGATCAAAGTCCCAAGTTCAATTTTTTTTTACGAATGCATAACTTGCCATTTACATACATAGTACCTACATACCTACTTATATATCGCAAGTAAGAACTTAAATACTTTTTGGAACATTTTGAACTCGTTAAACTAAAAAATTAAGCCCGATTTGGGGTATTTTGCTAGGGATTCTTCTAGGTCACTCTCCCCTACTTTTGGAGGATTTGTCATTTTCTCATAAGAGGCAGTACCTACCCATTAAAAAATTTTCGTTTGACTAATTAGGTTTAATCCTAGATCTCCAGGGTGATAGCCCAAAGCACAAACTTTTACTACAGCACAAAAATTCAATAACAAATTAAGTACTATAAACTAACTACAAATACACAAAAAAATGTTTTCTTAGAAAACGCTGCTAAAATGTTCTCTTGAATTAAATGTGATTGTTTTTGGTCAAAAATTCGACAGACAAAAAATATGGCTATCAGCTTTCTATAAATTTAATTTTCTACACCATTTGAGTGTTTTTTTTTTTTTGATGCAAAAGTTTGAAGATCTACAAAAAAATGTTTTCAGAATTCTAAGATTCCTGTGATTTCTAAGAAACTGGAAAATCAGGAACCTGGTTGTGATGATTTTAAAATCATTGATCCAAACAAAAATGTTCTTATATCAAGCCAAAATAAGTTTGACTGAAATATATTCATTTGTTATAATAAAACAAGGTCCCACCATTCTTCCTTGTGGCATTCCACTTTGTGTATTTCTCTTTTAACAGTAAAATGCTTTGATGACACAATTCTTTTTATGAATACGAATAGAGATAGTAAATAATCTATTAGTTAGATTTCTCCTTGACTTTTACATTTTTATTTTGAAATAAAAAAAGAACCGTATTAATGCACTTTCATAGATAAAAAAGACCTTCAAAAACCCAATACCAAACCATCCAAACGAAATGTTAGGTTTTTTTTTGTTTTGTTTTAATCGTTCATTGTTAATTCTATCAAACATGAATTTAATTTCTCTAACTCTTCCCATTGAGCGCAGTTAAATATGTATACATACATAAATCTATATACATATATATAGTACCTATGTAGTCTATTAAACGTAATTTAAGTTCCTGTTTAAAAACATTTGCTAAAACTCACTAGAGCGTTCAAGCTTTTTTTTGTTAGGTATTCGATGTTAGAGGTACCTTTGAGTGTTGCTGCATACCTACATACATAGGTATCTTATTTTTTTTTTTTTATTATTATTTTATTATTTTGTTGAGAGTAATGTTCAATTAACTTTGATAGTCCGTTTCGACTTGGCACAATAGGAAATTATACAGTTATTGCATGATTATAAATATAAAATGAAAGAAGGTGAAGATACATTTTAAAACTTTGGGCTTCTATTTTTTTTTTTTTTGGAACATTTTTTTCTTTTTTTGTATTTTGTTAACATACATTATGTACATATATCGTGTTTATATAGTGCTAACATGACTTTTGAATAATTTATGCTTAGTTTTTTTTATTGAGTTTGGCGTTTCCCACGCAAGAAAAACTATTTTTAAATTGACTGCAAATATTTGGCCAGTGAATCGATGGAATTGGTTTTGCTTTGAAGTAATTAAAATGTTGGAATAAATTATTTACATAACTTAACTATTTTACGGAAACATTTTAATTTTAGTATTTACCTATTCTGATGAACAAATTTTCTATAAATACTATTGAACTTGAACAGAGACATAAAGGTTGTCATCCGTAATAAAGCTACAAAAACTACATTCAAATGTGAAATTAAACATTTAAAGTAATAAATTAGTGCATAAATGAAACCCGATTTGCAAAACTAAAATACTTATAAACATTCCATCTCAAAAATCAAAACAAATTGCCTTCATTAAAAACCGTTCATTAGTCTAATAACTCCCATCATCACACACATCAGACGTCATCATACATACATATTTAAGTCTTGAAATTCCGACGCATTTAACTGATTACATACAAATTACTAGATATGCTTACAAATTTCTTAGAAGATCTTTATCTTTATTTCATACTGATGGTAAATGAAGTAAGCCTCATATTTCATACACAGAGTTCGACAGACCCACCTAATTACAAACTAGTTACCAGATAATTCATTTCTAATCACTTCCATTCACACAAAATGCATATAAAATATAACTGCAACTGCACACAGCACACGCCCATGGCTTTTAAGATACTATTTCGCTGAAATGATATTAAAGAAAAAAAAATTTGTATAAAACGCCCAACATAACCTGATTGAACTTATTCTCCACCTGTTAAGTAATCGAACTACATATACCAACAACTAGTATTATGCATTTAGACTGTCCGTCACACAGTGGAACAAAAATGTTTAAAAATCGGAACTAAATTTATGAAATTTAAAGATGCACTTGAAAACATTTAATAGTTCCTTTAGAAATCTGCCCATTTTTACCAATTTTAGCCTAAAGTTCT
Source organism: Dasysyrphus tricinctus (assembly GCA_963921185.1). Taxonomy (NCBI): domain Eukaryota; kingdom Metazoa; phylum Arthropoda; class Insecta; order Diptera; family Syrphidae; genus Dasysyrphus; species Dasysyrphus tricinctus. The sequence goes on along the minus strand of OY992533.1, from coordinate 119,047,182 downwards.
ATCAAGGCTCAGATAGAAATAAACCATCGGACTAAAATATTCAGAAATTGGCAGTTTTAAGAAGTAAAAGAAGAGACCTATTATGTTCACTGCTCACTTCACCTGACATGACAAACCCGAGACATTAGATATATTCAAGAAAATGAGATCTCGGAGGGCTCAGCAAATTGTATCCATCAAAAAGTGAGCAAGCGAATCCAATATATTTTTTTTCCTCAGTAATTTGACAGCAAAACTTCTGAGGAATCCTGTTCACGAGACTGATATTGCTAAAGGCTCTGAGATCTCATTTTTCTGAACATGCCTATTTATTAATCGTACACACGCGGCTTCATATGAATTTTTCCCACTCCTTTCTTTTAATAAATTTTAATTTTTTACAATAATTCAATATTGAAACGAAAATACAAACCTGTGCATCAAATTAAAAAATTGGGAGTGACGTCTATCACAGCACGCCTTTTCAACTCTCGCCAAAGGTTATTATAACTATTATTTGCTTTTAAAGTTATAAATTGTTTGTTTTAAAATAAATTATCATATCATTTCTACTAATTAAGCTTACCTCTATTATAATAAATAAAAAAAGAGGAAGAAAGATGAAAAATGTAAAAAAAAAATATTTATGTAAAATTAATGTAAGTTCTTCTAATCTTTTAATTTATTTGTTTTTTTTTTCCAACTCTACCACGTTAGCTGCCCCACTCTAGGGTGCGTCTTTCGGCAGGTAGATAGATACTTTTAGAGTCTAAATTGCAACTGGTTCGACTATATCTATATTAAGATTTTGGATATACTCAGCAATATCGACGCACGTTAAGATAAATAGTTTTCCTATTTTCACGCAATCCTTAAACATATCTACTAAAATGTTTGTATATTTTTTAAGATATCTAATTTACAAAATAAAAGTAATAAATAAATAAACCACAACAACTAATAAATCTATATTCACCACAAAATGCATCTTTGTATCTTATTTTGCTCCCATAAAATAAAATCCGGTTCAATTACAATTGGTAGACAGACAGGCGCAGCCCAACAGCGCAGACAAAGTGAAAGTAGTAAATAAGTCAATCACTCATTGGTTTTTGTACTTATTATATATCTTAGACGAAAAAAAAACTTTTATTTTACACCGCAGGGTATTTTCTACAAATGAATCTATTGTTAAAAAAAAATAGACAGGAATGAAACTATAGATAAACGATCGACGCACGCACGCAGGAACAATAATAAATGTCGTTTTTCATCGAAATTAGGTTTTTAGGCGCGTCAAATTTGTTAAGCTTTCAGATTTTGAAATTTGTTAAAAAAGAAGTTATTTCTGCACAAAATACCAATTAAAGCCAACAAAAAAAAAAGAAAAAAAATATAAGTTAAAGATTTAATTATTGGTTGTTGAGGGATTTCGTAAAGACAAAAAAATTACTTTATCGAGATATGCAGTTTTTACTTTTTATTTCGTATCTTTTTTTTCTTTTAATTCACCTTTGTGTACATAATATCGGAGAGCAGCCTTTTAGAAAGGCTTCAAATTTCATGTGAGGTAATTTTATTATTTATTGGATTTAATTTTTTTTGTTGTTGTTTTAATATAAAGATATAAATAAAAATAAAAAAATTACTTAAAGCTAAAACTGCATAACACTTTATTATTGTGTTTAGGGTTGAATGAAACTGAAAGTGTTTTCCGCTTTATATGTGTATTATAACGAAGTTTTTTTTTTGATGAGGTTTTTACTTTCTTTGATGATTTATTGAATTACATTTTGTATTTGATTGTAATGAAGGTGAAGTTTTTTTTTCGGATTGAATAACACAAAGGTTAAAAATGCCGCTTTTTAAGTGGTTTGTTTGGTTTGTTGTAGTTTTTTTTTTTTCTTTCTGTTGCATATATCAATGACACATTATAATGGTAAAAGGGCAAAAGAGGTTATGAAAAACAATTTATACAATTTATTACAAAATCGTGATGGAAAAATTTACACCTGTCGGTTTATTTTAATTATTGTTATAGAACGTGCCGAAAATTGTTTAGTATTTGTATATTTTTTTTTCTTTCTTATGTGAAAATTGTGAGAAGCATTAATTTTTCTCTTAGGTTTAAGTTCTAACCACTTACTTCATTGTAGTTAAATCCCAAACAATTATTTATGTATGAAAAAGGTAACCTTTAAATTAAACTATAACTTATAGCTGAAGTAAGAAACAAAACTATTTAATACCCTTTGTTCTTCGTATAGAACGAACAAAAAATAGAATGCAATTGTGTCATTTTTTTGATTTCAAACACTTCAAATTTAAAAAAAACGATGGTTTACCACGGTGTGCTTTTGACCAATTTATACCAATTAGAATATTAATAAACACAAATAATATACATGTGTTGCTATATATTTACTTGACAGTGCCCCTTGTCGTGGAAACATAACCACCTTGGTAATTTCCAAATAGTCTTTATTATTAGCGCTTATGCGGCAGTAGCCATGCATTTCTTTTTATACCTGTTAAGCGTAACTTAACACATAACCGATTCTATCTATCCAGGACTGTTGAAAATAAATTATTTTAACTAGTTAAAAAAAAGTGGATAAGTGTATAAATAATATTTGTGACTTAGTTTCGACTAAGCCTGGAAACTATGTTTCAATTGTATATCTGCCTTAATTTTGGCAATGCTGAGGACGCCAATCCAACCGTATCTGTGCTTTATTTTTGGCTTGGGCCAAGGACTCCATCCCATAAACGTATCTGTGCCTCAGCAACGGCTTAGGCTAGGGACCCTATCTCAATTTATATGAAAAACCATTTAATTAGACAAATATTATATTATGTATAAAAAAAAAGCATCGAAATTTGACTGGTCTAGCTACATAACTTACCTTATATTCTGATATGTTTTTAAATCTGTCTATTTAAAACAAAATTTTAGAACTATTTCTCAAAATTCTTTTGTTCAAATTTACTTATTGGTATAAACTGGTCCAATAGTGCTTAACCAATATTTAAAAATTTTCTTAATCTTTCAATTTTAACATTATTCACAAAACCTGACTTTAAACAAAAATTTTTAAATTTAATATGGAACAAATGTATCTTCTTTTGTATAAATATTTGTCTGCTGATTGGTATTAACAAGTCAAAGATATTTTTCGAATGCTTGAATCTGTAAAAATCTTCTAATTTATTCAATGTTTTGAGTCCTTACAATAAAAACTCTGAACTTAAATTTGGAACATATTTTTGTTAATTTACTGTCCACTAAATGGTATAAACTGGTCAAACGCGCAATATTAATATTTGAATACATATTTTTAATTTGTTTATGATAGGAAAACCTAGCTTCTAGCAAATTCTTTGAGTTCCAATATGGAAAGTAACTCTTGTATACCTATTTACCTTGTGGTTGGTATAAACCAGTCTATGATATTTTTTGAATGCTTAAATCTTTCAAAACCTTCTAATTTATCCACTGTTTTAAGTCCTTACAACAAAAATTTTGATAATAAATTTGGGACATAATTTTGTTTAATTGGATGGACAGTTGGCTGATTGGTAAAAACTAGGTAGTCTGTGTAGTGATGCTTTTTTGTGAAAACCCTAGTTTAAAGAAAACTATCAGAGTTTCCATATTGAACGATAGCTGTTTTCTAATGCTATTTATCTGATGGTTGGTATTAACTAGTCTAACCTATTTTTCGAATGCTTGAATCTTTCAGAATCTTCTAATTTATTCAATGTCTTAAGTCCTTGCAACAGAAATACTGTAAATTTGAATTTAAAACCTATTTTTGTTTAACTGTCTATTCCCTGATTGGTATAAACTGGTCTAACACACAAAGTTAATATTTGATATATTATAATATTTGATATAGTCAATGATCATTATTTAGAAAATCTACCTTAAAGTAAACTCTCTTAATTCCATTATGGAACGTAAACTCTTTTGATTGTTCATTTGTTAATTGGTATAAACAAGTGAAACGTTCCTTTTAAACGTTCGCATTTTTTAAAATATTAAATTAGGTATGCAATTTTTAAAACATTACAACGAACATTCTGAATTTCAATCGAGAACATTTTTTGTTCGATTAGTTGTCTATCCGCTAATTGGTATAACTGGTCTAACATTCAAAACTAATATTTGAATATGTTCTAAATCTTTCATTATTTGAAAAAAACTACTTTGAAGCAAACGCTCGGCATTTAAATACATGCATATGTATATCGAACGTCTAGCTATTTTGTGTATTTATCTGCTAATTGGTGTAAACTCGTCAAAAACATATTTTTTTAATGTTTGCATTTTTCCAAACTTCCAACTATGTAATATTTGTAATCCTTACAGCAAACACTTTGAATTCCAATTGGGAACTTTTTTTTGTAAATGGTGTCTATCCGCTGATTGGTATAAACTGTTATAACGCAATCGATAATTAATTCTTATTTACTACCAGATCAACCTAAACTCTAGGTTGATTTCTTATAACGTTTCTGCATTTTATTTTGGTGAAAGACATTTTCAGTTTCATGCGGAGCACAAAGTAAAAGGTGATGAAACGACCTTTAATCATGATGTGTCATCTATCAGTAACGTTTTAAATTCCAAATTCCTGTCAAATTATATGACCTAATTATTTGAAATAAATTTTATAACATTCTCAAATTAATTTTCATGCAATCAACTTCTATTCCCACGAATATCTAAAATATATATATGTTTCTACATACATACTCTTATATTCAAAAAAATCGTAGTCATCAAAATAAATTTCTTCTCGAGAGAGTGTAAAAGCTATAATTAACCAGAGTCCATAAATTCCAAATGACCTTTCTCTCTTATAAAAGATTTAAAACAGCGACAAGTTAACCTGACCACCTTGCATTAATCCAATCTCCACCACGTGGTTCCAGTATCATTTAAGCATAATTAACACTCCATGTCTATTGATTGATATTAAATTGAAGTTTAGAAATTCACCACCCTCAGTGGTTTAATGTTCTATTGGAAATTTACTGACCTACCTGCTGCTAGTGATTGTGATTATAAATTTTACCAAAAACAGAATATTTGTTCTTATTGCTGACTTATAACTGACAAAATGTATGTTTGCCTGTAAGTCTTAAGGTCTTTCAAATGTAACCTGGATAGCACGGCACTAGTCAAGAGGAATAGTAGGATAGTGCTCATTTATATGATGAAATCACACCACTTATAGTTAAAGCAAGGGGACTGTAGAGTAAAAACTGCTGCTAAGAGTAGGACTCAATCACTATGCTTCCAACTTATCATCAGCAAAATTTGAGACGAGACACTTTGTTATTTGTGATGTTTCCTCTTCTATAAAATACAGCACTTTTGCATGATTTTTCTCAGTTAAAAATTTGACCACCTCGAAATGTCACTAACAAAAATCCATCTCAATCAAATGTCATGGAGTGTATTTATTTATCTATCTTCATTCCAACATAGTTAAGTAAAGACCGACTCATAGAGACACACACACACAATTTAAAAAATATAAAACGAGAAAAAAGATGCATTTCAAGTTTGTGATTAAATCAAGAGATATAAAAGTCTCAGACAAAAAGATTATTACAAATGTTCCTTGTATTTGTTTAGATACATTGATAGAAGTTAAGCGCATGCGCGCACGTTCGTAACAATTTTAAATAAAATATTTCAAAAAGCCGGTTCTGCTGGTTTTCTTGAATTGTTTTATTTTTTTTATTTAATTCCATTTATTTATTCTCTTGGATACTTTCTTGTTTTATGTGTTGTTTTTTGTGTTTTATATATAAAACTCCCGCAAGTATCTTTCTCTTTTATAGAAAATGTCAATCACATTTCTTTACTTTGGCATTTGGATTTTGCAGTTTTAATCCATCATTCTATTTTGATTGTGTGTTTGATAGATCTTACTCTCTTTGGAGAGAAAAAAAAACAACTTCATTGATACACCAATCCAGCTTATGTGTATACAAATAATTCTAGGTTAGTTCTTGTGTTTTTATAAATATTTCTTGTATCTAGGTGGAGCACAGCATGTTGCAGGAAACATGAACGGCCTCAGAAATTATGCGGAACTAAATAATTGTGCGATTTTAATCTAGTTTCAATGGTGATATATGTAGGTTTTATTTAACAAACTGTTCTAGATATTCTGTAAGCTGTGTCTTTAAGGTGAGGCCGGAAAAACTACGAGTATTTTTGCGATTAATAATTATAAATCTAATAAGCCCCACAAGCCACAAGTATCTGGATCCGGTATTAAAATATTGAATTAATAACTTATGATATGACAAATAGCTTAGAGCTTATACCTTTAGGCTGACAGCAAACATTAAAAAAAATTATCAATCAGATATAATAATGTGATGTAAAAATACGTGTACAATTGCAAAAGAAAATTAAACAAAAACTCAGAGTAGAATATGAAGGAGAAATAATTTGGTTCTGATAAATTATTCAGAGATTCCTCAAGGTAGCCAAATAGGACTACTTTCTTTTTTTTTAGCTAATTTCTTTTTTAGAAATCTAATTTGCTGTCTGCGATGATTTCTTTAAGCGGATATTTGTATTGTTTTATCATTTAATTTGTTCATAAATTCTGCTGAAACTTTTAATAATTTTCGAATAGAAAATTTTGAAAGAGCACACAGATATTGCAAGAAATTGTTTGTCTTTGCCTTGAAGCTCACTTTAGGTCACTTCTTCGAACAAATATCTACATCGTATAGGAGTGATTCCAATGATTCTCAATTCCAAGAAGCATTCAATTCATTAAACAATATAAGTCTATAATTATCAAAGCTTAAGCATCATCTGTCTTCTTCGTTATTGGGAATTTTCTAAAAATACCTATTTAATATTCTCACCACCAAAAATTCCCCCTTATCAACCAGATAGATAGATTATTTTTTCCGGGAAATTAACGTGTTGCAGGTACTTCTTACAACACTCCCAGTCCGGTAAAGCGTGCCAAACAAATGGAATTCCCCCAAACAAAAAGTCAACAAGTTCAATATACAAACAACATCAAAAAGTATAGCCACACAATCTCTATTAAATACAAAACAACAACAAAAAAACACGAGATACTCGTACTCTTTTCATTATAGATCGAAACAATAATTATTTTAAAAAAAGTTCAAGTTCTTTCTTTTATTTGAAAAAAGAGAATACAAAAAAATTATGATCATTATTCATTGGAATAATCGAAGTCCAACACGATGCAATATAGAGTTGTGTTGTGGGGAACTTTTTGATTTCAAAATGATTCAAAATGATAAACAATTATTGCTATTACACAAAAGCAAAAAAACACATTTTTGTTTTGTAGGTAGGTATTGTTGATAAGACTTTAAAGTGTCACAGGATATTTACAAAACAATAATTAAGATAATAATTATAGAGCAAACTGATGGTTTTTGCGAAACATCATCAGGAAAGAATATATGTATGTATAGGTACAATTTGATATTGTTGCTTAATTGCAATGAATTAAAATCAAAAAAAACTATAGCTAGACATACAGGGTGGTTCTAGTTTTATCTGAGGAAAATCTAATAATAAAATTTTAATAAAATCTTAAAATGTGTGAACATAATATTTTTCAAATAAATCTATTAACATTTTTACATTGGGTTCTTAGGCCCAGTTTGCTCAAATGAATCATGATTCATACTTGATTTAAGTTCAGCAAAATTAATGACTAAACATTCCCAAAAGATAATTTACTACGGTATATTTAATAATTTATTCGAGCAAGTGTGCTCAGTATCTTTTATTGCTAAATTTAATTTTGGAAGTTAAATTTAAAACAAAAATGAATCATAGACATATTTAAAATCACACAAAATTTTATAAAATACTTTTGTGGACGTTTAATATGAAAATTAATATTTAGGGCCACTTTTCAGTGTGAGATCATTCTAGTTTTGGGGTTGAAACCAAGCTAGTTATAACGTGTCTTTCAGTAAATTTAAGGTAATAGTTAACTGAGAGGTAACCCACATAATTTAATCTTGAACTAATTGAACTGATGTTTCTGACAGATGCCTGTCAATTATCTGTTGAAATTTTAGTCTGACACTATGGAAAGGGCGAGTTCTATAAAAGTTCCATCTCGATTTTAGTAATGAAAAAGGTGAAAATGTGATATCCAAATCGATTTCAAAAGATTTTTGGCAACTGAAAGTTAAAGTTAATCCTCCATTTAAAAAAACTGTTTTGGTGTTAGTTCTTATTAAATTCAGACCTAACACAACACTGACAAATTGGCCCTTAATGTTGAATCAATACTGCTGACTTATTTGTACTTAACCAATTTTAGGAAAAATAACGTTTATTTTATTTTTTTTGAAAATTTTTCAAAAATACAAAAAACTAAGAACTATCCATGTTTGATTTCAAATATCTTTTGATTTCAAAATTTGGAACAGTAGGTAAACCAAATCCCGTGTGCTTTTTGGCGGGGATCTTTTCATTCCTTACAAACTTAGGATAAAATTTAGCTTGAGAGTCATTTTTGTAATCCTGTCGCTTGGAGGCCATTTTGAAAAATGGCACCTAATCTGTATCTGTAGTCCAGTCAGGAAACTGAAGTTTATATTTGTAATTTCATTTTGACATGCTGGGGGTGTAATTTAGATTAGCAATCATTGTTGTAATCTTGTCGCTTGGACGCCATTTTACAAAAAAAAAACAACCAGTGGTTTCTTGGAAAATTTCCCTGATCAAAATAACAATTGATGATTTAAAAAATAGGTGTTGAGCAGACGTAGCTTGAGTAAGATTTTAGTGCTGCCACTTTTCGAGAACATACGTTTTTATGTCAACGGGTGGTAGGTACTTCCACTTTTTTGATAATTTTTTAATAATTTGAACATGAAAAAAGTTGAAATGCCTCCAGATGCCAAATGCGTTTTGGTAAATAACAAATGACATTCTATAAAAAGGTGTTTAGTAGACGCACCTTTGGTTAAAATGCCAGTGTTGCCACTTTCCAGGAACATTTCTTTCTTATGTCAAAGGTATGTTGCTGAAAAGTGGCAACACTAACCACTGACATTATACGCCAAGGTGTGCCTACTTGACACTTACCTTTAAATACATCAACCGTTATTTTTCAAAAACACGTTTGGTGTCTGTAGGCGTTTTCGCTAATTTGTTCACGTTAGAAATATTAAATATTTCAAAAAAAAAAAAATGGGAAGTCCCACCTTTTGACATAAAAAAAACAGTATTTTTCCAAAAAAAAGGTAACATTGAAATTTTAGCCGAAGGTGCGTTTGCTCAACATCTTTTTTTTTTTTTTGAAGATATCAATAATTGTTATTTTCCAACATGCATTTGGCTTCTGTGGGCGTTTTTGCCCACACATTATGAAAAAAGTGGGAGCTCCCCCAGTTGATATAAAAAAAGTATTTTCTGAAAGAAAAGTGGCAACATTGAAACTTTACCCGAAGGTGCATCTTCGCAACACCTACCTTTTAAGTCTATTTTGATCATGGACATTTAGAAGTTTTTTCTTATTTTACTATTTTCCATAGAAAATGGCGTCCATCAATAGGATTACAACAATGACTCCCAATCTAAATTGCATCCTTTGCATTTCAAATATAAATTGCAAATATAAAAATAAGATCCCCCACAAAAAGAGCACGAATGTTGGTTTAGTGACTGAACTAAAGATTGGGCGCCACTTTTCAAAATGGCATCCAAGCGACAGGATTACATAAATGACTCCAAAGCTTAATTTAATCCTTAGTGTGTAAGGAATGAATTCCAGTCATAGACAAAAAGGCGAGACATTTATTTTCTCAGGAGTTTTTTAGCCAATATTAAAACAAAATTTTAAGTGAAAGTTTGAAGATTCTTACCGTTATTAAATAATTATTTAAAAATGATTCTGACCCTGAAAATTTTATACGGTTAGCATTTGAATCACCCTTTGAGTAGACAATAAATCGACGGTGTAGAATAAATTATATAGTTGTATACCTCTGTGACTAGATTATAATGCAGTGTATTGATTGTAAACAACTCATTTGCCCCGACATGCAATTCTAACGTAAAATCACCCGGTGTATATGTAATTTTTATTTGTGGGATTAATGATTGCGCGCCTAAAAGCAATATTGATATTTTTTTTTTGTATACCAAGAATATTATTTATTAAGGAGATACCTTTGCCATTTTTAAGTAAATTTTGTTATATTTACACCTTAAATTTATTTGTGTTTGTCCTTTTTTTTGCTTACTGGTAATTTATATTCTATTAAATAATACAGTCGAAGCCTCGTATTTACAACTAGCAAAGCTTTAAAAAATCACAAATGATTTCTTATTTTAATTATGATTTTGAAGACAATTTAAAATAATATTCTTCTGTTTTAGTGGAGCGAATGAATTAAGTTCAAATAAAGAATTTTAATATATGGAGTAAAGCTCGCTCAAAATTCTGTATTTGAATTTCTTATTTTATTTAGATAGATATCATCGCCTCTCATCTTAGCCATTCAGATTAGGCAGACAGTTTTTAGTCTCCTCTATGTACTCCTGCCGACTAAATATGGACAAAATAATAGTTGAGTTTAGAATTCATTCATTATTATGGAGGCCTCGACTCTCGACGAGCTGCCACTAATTTATTTTTTCAATCATCCTCGATAAATGTACATACAATCTCCAGTATGATTTTTCTTTTGATTTATGTAAAATTTAAAAATATTATGCCATATCAAATTGCTGTTACGTGATTTCGACTGTTCCACTATGTCATACATTTTCTCTTGCATGTTGAAATTAATTAAGGTCTATAAATGCAGATACATGCTTTTTTAAAAGACACAAATATTTAAGTGTAATTTAATGCTTTACCTAGAAACCATACAAGAAAATTAGTAACATTAATGCAACTTTTTAAATTAAAAATTCAATGTTAAATAATAATTTACTTTTCCCTGACTTAAAAGTTTTTGTACGAATCGGAATTTTTAACTAAACAACGGAAGTTGAAAGGAAATTACCAAAAATATCGGTACCTGCCATACAATTCTTTTGAGCAATTTTAAAAAATCATATTTTTCTCAAAAACTGCTCCACAACTTTCCTGAAAAAAAAATGAATAAATCTCTTTTAGTAACGGCTACCTTTGGATAGGAACCCATTTTTCGAAAAATGGTAATCCAAAAGAACCATTTTTTTTTATTTTCGAATTTCTTCAAAACGGTAGTTCTGTTATTCAGTTATTTTTTGTATGCAGAAGATTTTTTTTTAGATTTTAAAAAATATTCGTTTTTTCTTTGAAAAGCAAATACATACATATTTTAAAAACTTCATGGTCATAAGTTTATTAAAAATTGATTAATAAATAGTAAACAACATTTACCAAAATTTTATCCTTGTTAAATAGTTCCCACATTTATAAGGTTTTGTGAATGATAATAAAAGTAAACCCTGACCTTCTCAGTTTATTAAGAGTTCGACTTACCTGATTCTTCACCACCGCCACGGATATATTGCCATTGTTTTGCTTGATAAGTCGTTGAGTAAAATTCCTTCTAGTTTCACTTTTGCCAAAATTTATTAGGAACCAATGGCTTTTTCAAAATATATACGGGCATACCTTAAGTTTAGGTATATGATGTTTATTAGCAACATTAAATAAAATAAAATCCCACTTATGACATTTAACATCCCAACCTCATATCATATCAAAAGGCATTGCTCAAAAATCTTATGTGTTATGCTGCACTCCATTCACAATATGTATGTGAATGGAATGCATGACATTAATATTTTTTACCTCATTTGACTAGAAACATTGGTATATATTTGTTTTTATTTATTTATATTTTAGATTGTAAAACATAGCATTTATTTGAACCCCATTTTGGAAGAAACAAAAAAAAAAACATACACAAAAATTTCATAACCTCGTAACATCGTCATCATTTCAACACCAAATATTTTATTTTATTTTTATTTTTTACAAAGAAAACTAATTATTGTGTTCTGCTGGGGTTTACAATTTTAATTTCAAAAAAGGCCAAAGTACAAAATTGCGTTTACCTTTACGTTTTTTTTGTCTTCATATTTAGTCATATACGACCTAAGCATGTGTGCCATATAAATAATTGAATAGTTTGCAGAAGCAAAAAAAAAAAGAAATGTTTTCTTTTGTAGAAATCAGCAATATGTACATCTAGTTTTATTTTGTTAACTTATTGCTCTTTGTGTAAAGAGTTCTACTTAATACTTCATTTCTAAGATTACATACATACCTACCTATTTTTGTTGTTGCATTTATATTGTTTACATGGGTTTTTGGAATTTGTTTGTCTTTTAATAGTAAAATGTGTTATAACTATGCCAAGAGAATAGAACCTTGCTTTTTTTTTATATTTTTATTTTTTATTTTTTATGAAAAATAAATTCCAATCCATGACCTTTTATAGTCCAATTATGAACAAACAACAAATAGTGGCGTTTAGAAAATTATCACAATGTATAACATTGTAAGATCGCTGTTTTTTGCCATTTCAGCCAATTTCATAAAATTTTTGCTTATTTTAGGAAAAGTATGAACCTATCGTTTCGTGAATAAATTTGAAGGTTTTAAATTAAACTTATCATTGCTCATGTGAAAAAGTTTAAAAACGTGATTTTTGTCAAACCGCATTCGTGGACAAGCTTAGATGTTAAGCTAGTTGAATGGTTTGACACAAAGCACTTTTATGTGATTCCCTTCTGGAGAAACTCAAAATTTTTGTTTTAACGCATTTGGAAAAGGCAGTTCCCATGAAAAGATTTTTGTTGCTTTTTATGTATTTTCTCGAAACGGTTAAGATAATTTTAATTAAACTTCGTAGGTACCCGTTTGAATAAATGGATGAACCCTCCCCCACCGCTTCATCTGACACCCTCAACTTAAGTCCAATGGGCTGATACGGATACCTATTCTGGTCATGTGGACTTCCATTGAACTGTTATCCATTTGGAATCCAACTATTAGTTGGGCCAATTCTAAATAAAGTATCTCAACAAAAATGTTGAAATAATCTCTAAATCTTGCAAATCGTTGGCTTAATCTCAAAACTTCGTAAGCCTTTAAATGACATTTTAATTTCAGATCAAACTTAAATCACTGAATTCAAATATCATAACTGTGTTATGATTCCTTTTGGATCTATTAACCAGTTTAAAAATGTTTACCATCTAAGATTTCCATTTTATTACCTTTAAAATCTATTTTTTGTGTCTTCTAAATATTTTATCAAGTTGGACTTAGACCAGGTTTTGACAGAAAGCCGAAGAAATGTAAGTTTTTAATATAAGCTTTAAGTATCTTAACATTTCTTGTTTAAATATTATTTTAGGCCCTGTGAAATAAGTCCCCAATGAAATAACTCCCCAAACAGAAAATGAAATAACTCTCCAAAATTTGCCTGGAGATGAGAAGTTTTTTCATCACCTAAATTTGGGGATTTATTTCATGGGCTTTGAGGACGTATTTCATTTATTAATTGAGGGGAATTTTCATGACGAAATAAGCCCACAAGCTCTGCTATGGAAAAAGTTCCCAAAAATCTGCTTTTCAATGTATTGAAATATATCTACATCGTGGGCACCCCCTTTAAATCGGCTCCATGAAATCTTCTTTTCAATGTATTAAAATATATCTACATTGGCTCCGTGAAGTAAATAACTCCCCAATAAAACAACTCCCCAAACTGAAAATGAGATGGGTCCCCAAATTGTGGGGATTTTGCATTTTGAAATAAATACCCAATTTAAAAATTAAATAAGTCCCGAAAGACTTCTGATGAATTATAACCCCATCATTAAAACAATATATTTGGGGACTTTTTTCATTGCATATTTTGAGAACTTATTTCATCATGAACCACCCATTTTTAAATTGAAGAAAGTCCCCAAAAAGCCATGAAATAAATCCCCGATTTTAGGGAATTCTTTCATTAGAAAAAACTTCCCACCTCCATACAAATATTGGCGAGTTATTTCGCTTTTAGTTTGTGGAGTTATATCATTGAGGATTTATTTCACGGAGCCTAAAAACTAAAAAGGAAACTCAGGGGACTTATTTCATTATTTGTTTGGGAACTTAAGCGTTTTTGGGGGCTTATTTCATCTTCAAACTTGGGGACTTATTTATTTCAAAGTGCAACAAAAAAAAAACACAATTTGTCGAGTTCCTTTTTTTGGTTTGGAGAAATATTTCACGGCGTCTGGTTGTCCTGGTTTTTGAGTTCCTATTTGATATTCCTATTTAATATTCGCGAAGACCAAAATACTAATACAATTTTCGCAAATTGATTTTTTCTCTTCCCTCCTAGTACTCGTACTCCTTTTCATCAACCTTCATATCCACTTATGGAATTCCATTCAAAATGAATACAAAATATGCAACTAGATCAGTCTTTTATTTCATTATTATATATGCCGAAGCCTATCTAAGTTAGGTACCAACAATCTATCACCATAGGTGGTTGCCTCTATTGTTACCGGAAGGAAGCTCATGGTTTTGAATTACTAAAAAACTTTTGCAAACAAACATACACACACATACACTCAAACACACGCGCACACTAATATTAAATAAAAACCTACTGAAGATTTCCGCTGCAGTTAACTTAATTATAAGGTCACTCTCGAGGTTGGTTTTGCAGACATAGTCTGGGGTTTGTGATAGATAGCCTAGCTATGTAGGTACCTCTACTAAACGAGGTAAAAATAAAAACCAAAAAAAAAAAAAAAGATCGTCTGAGTTGTGTCGGCTTTGTCAGCAAAGTCCGATGGTTATACAAAGTGATGGCTCGACCATCATTATAAAAGTTTTTGAACTTTTTTAATATGCACATCAGCATGACAAAACGTTTGTGGTCCGCTAAATTGTGTGGTTGTTGTTTTTGGATTTAAACTGCTGGCTGAAGAAGAGAAAGGTTTATAAAATAAAAAGTATGCCTTTTACTGACGAATATTTTATTCCGTTGAAATGAAGAAAGTTTTTTTTTTTTGTTTAAATTCATGAATCATTACTTCTCTTCTGCTCACAAATATGGTAAAATAGTAAGAAATAAAAATGATACAAAGTATAAAAAAAATAAATCCAAACTGTTCGTGTGAGGAAAATAAAATAATAGTGTTTTGCAATGTTTACATACATATGTAGGTAGCTTTACTAAAAGCCCTTGGTTATAGTTTTTTATATTTCCTAAAAATGATAGGTGCATAGGTACAGGTACATAAATTTGCCTGTATTGTGCTTAGATCAGTGCAAGTGCAAGTTATAATTAAATGAAACAGCTATTAAATTTTAATTGTCACCACGATTAGATGCACGTTATTTCAAGGGCAGTTATAGGCATAATACCTCTAGCTAATGCAAAAATGTACCTATAATAAATAAAAATCGATTGTGATACAATTAAACGTTTTTTACTTGCGACACTATAATGTGCTGTATGGCAAGTTTTTCATTCGTAAAAATAAACTCTGGATTTTATCGAATAAAGGGAGTAAGAAAAAGTTGGCTTTGCATTGCTTCTCTGGCTTAGTAATAGCTTAATTTGATAAATTATTGATATTCGAACGTTCTTTAGTTATTGTATAAAAAAACTTTGATTAACATTTCAGAAAAAGTTAAAACTGCTACTAAGGTTTCTGATTTCATTGAAAGTGAGGTTCACGTTTTTTGTTAAATCTATTAATAAAAATAAAAACAGTAATCAATTATTATATCTTTATCTCTCTCTTAAACTAGCTGAACCGGTGAACTATATTAGTGTCCCTCTCAAAAGTCAAGTCATTGAAAGAATGAAACTCTTTTGAAATTAAATTGATTTCAATGGATTTAAATTACAGACAGCTTTCTTCGTGCGAAAAGCAATGCAATTCATGATTAAAGGCATAACCTGCAACGATTGGCCTTGGGTCGAATTCTTAAAATGAGGGCTTCTTCGCTCTTGAACTTGCCTTTGATAATGGTGCCTTTGAAGATGTTATTCATGAGTCTATTCAACGTCAACCTTGCATAGTTTCGGTTGATTCAGATTACGCATCATTATGACGAAAGTTCTGACTTTGAATTGCAAAATGAGCGGTGATAAACTGGGCACTTCCAACGAACTCGAAAATTCAATTATTGAATAGTTTGTTTGCTTTGTCATCATTTGTAACGCCATCAACCGATTTTAACGAATGCAATATGTGGCTGCTTTGATTTTGAATACTAAAATTTAAATCATCCACCTCCAATAGTTGCAGCTGTAGATGTTTTCTTAACAGTTCTTTCTTGATGTGAATCCACAAAAATTCTGCAGGACCGAAATCAGTTTTGCCATTTAAAACTGCCAACAGTTGTTTAAAGAAACAATAGGCATAGACTGATGGATCATTCTGTAATGCAACTCACATTTTTGTCGTCAATTGTAGCTTTTTTAAGATATGTATCATTTCAGGCAAATGGTGAGTTCATTTTCAGATGTTGATATGGGAAAGACCGGTTAATTTGACGAACATCGCCGGCCAGAAATATTATTGCGTTTCCAAAGAGCCTCGCATTTTTCCACAAACCTTTCATTGTTTGATAAAAAAAAACCTGGAGTGCTCGCTTATTTGCCATTGTACATTCACCCAGATGACAATTTTATCAGTTTTCAAAAGCTGTAACATCGTAGAGCTTCATAAATTGTTATCGTCCAACCGATTTTTAACAACATAGGCTCTGTCTGATCTGAATTGAAATATGTCGCCATTTTTATCGTCAATTTCAATAATGTGTTGCACACGTTATTTTGTTGAAGATTCAGTATTGGGACATTATTTATGCAAATTGTTTCTCTCAAAACGTCTAAATCATCATTCTGCTCACGCTGCAGTACTCCATTGAATGCATCGTGCATCGAGCGATTGGGGGTGGGGGCTGATATTCCCAATTCACTCAACAGACTGCCGCTCATAAGCCGACACATGTCTTCGTTCTTCAAACTTCATGCTAGCAAAAAATTCACAGTGTATGTTTACCACACTATAAGGATAAAATATACACACTTTTCTGCTATCAAACGTTAGTCTGACAGCATAACGCCATCTATTGGAAATTCATTTTTCGTAAGGAAAAAAATTAGTCAATTGTGAATTTAGTAGTATTATTTTGTCACCCTAAGAAAAAGAATATTTTTTTTTTCTTTCCATACAAAATCGAGGTTTTTGATATCTCTTCCTGAGAATATGAGTTTTCACGATTTTCAAACCATAACAATTTTCGGCTCCATTGCACGTATAGATTTCATTTTGGCACTTTATTTTTGAAGATCAGTAGTACCTCATGGCATAATGGTAACAGTGAGTGCGTTGGACTGTCATACCGAAGGTATGTGTTTAATTCCCGGCCACTGTCACCTTAAGAGAGAAATGTTTTTTCCGAGATACTGCCTCTTGCGAGGAACTGACAAAGCCTCCAAGAGTATACTTGTCATGAATAAGTGCTTCTCAACAAGCCGTTCGGACTCAGCAAAAATCTTTACGCCACAAAATGTATTCTTTGAAGATCAAGAGTTGTAAAATTTATCGGCCATTTTTAAACATCTTCAATTAATTTTCCAAGCAACGAGACAAAACGACCCAATGTTCCTACTGAAAAGCCGTATTCAAACTTGTGGTTCAATAAACCAAAATGAGCGCTGATTGTTCAAGATTATAATGATTAACAAATTTGGAAAATCAGCTAAAAAATAGAAAAGGAACTTTCAATTTTGCCAAGAACTTACTTTTATATCCAACCAAACCTCTAAACCATTACAATTTCTTATACGGGTGATTTTTTAAGAGGTTTAGAACTTTAAAAAAAAAAAAACACAAAAAATTCGAAAAAATGAATGAAATATTTATTTGAATCGATAGTTTGAACCTTGCAATTTAATGTTTAAAGATAATTTCATGCAAATGTTGACCGCGGCTGCGTCTCAGGTAGCCCATCCGCTGAGTCCAATTTTGGCATACTCTTTCACACATATCGGCCGGTATCTCACGAATGAATGCATGGATGTTGGCTTCCAGTGCGTCAATCGAAGCGGGCTTGTCCCTATAGACATTAGCCTTGACATACCCCCACAAAAAATAATCTAATGGTGTCAAATCGCACGATCTAGGCGGCCAATTGACCGGCCCGAAACGTGAAATTAACTGTTCACCAAACTCGCCTCGCAATTGCGCCATTGTTTCGCGTGCTGTGTGGCATGTGGCACCGTCTTGTTGAAACCACATATCATGCAAGTCAAGAACTTCCATTTCGGGCAAAAAAAAGTTTGTTATCATCGCTCGGTAGCGTTCACCATTGACAGTAACGCTGCGATTCGCATCATCTTTGAAGAAATATGGCCCAATAATGCCGCCGGCCCATAAACCGCACCAAACAGTGGCTTTTTCGGGAAGCATTGGTAGCTGTTGCAATGCTTCTGGCTGATCTTCACTCCAAATGCGGCAATTATGCTTATTTACGTACCCATTCAACCAAAAATGAGCCTCATCATAAAATGGAAGCAGCGCGCGATGAACATTTCGAACCGAGCACGAATTTTGATAGTAAAATTCAATAATTTGCAAGCGTTTGTTCATTTGTAAGACGATCCATGGTTAAATTGCAAACCAAACTGAAGCTGTTTGACAGTGACACAAGGTACTAAACACACGTCAGCTGTCAAAACCAGTGTTGCCAAAACCAAACCAGCTAAAAAATCACCCGTTAATACAAAGATTTTTCTTACTTTTATCTTTCCATCGACCTCTCAATTTTAAATTGATCCAAGCAGTTCCTTCATATTTCTCAATACTTCTAAAATGTCCCTTGAAAGTAAATACTAGTTTACTTGTGCATAACATTGATCTTTATTTTAATGAGAAAAGCAGTAGATAGTATACATATTTTGAATACAAAAATAAGTTTAAGGATTTTAAAAATGAAATTTTAAACATTCAATGGTCATGTCAAACGATGTGCAGGTCATAATTTATCAAAATAAGAACTAACTTTGCAGCTTTTCAATATAGGACATATTAAAAATGCATTTTCTCTACTTTCCGTTCTGTAAAGACAGGTTTAGTTCAAAAGTTGGCCCTTAATTTGGAAGTGGCTCAAGCTTTCTATCATTTTTTCCGACAGTATGTTCAGCTCTTTAAATTTAAGTCTTATGAACGATTCTCTGTGAGAGAATTTATTCCCAGCATTCCCGGTTTTCATTTTTTTTTAACAGGTCTCTCTGGAAATTTATCACATCAAACCAATTAATTATTATGTGTCAACTAAATGTCAACTTAATGTTCAAATAAACTGTCAAATTTTTCTTGACATTTATCCGCTTCATTACATTGCGCAGAGATACTAGCAAATAGATAAAATATTACCATCTACCTATGTACATAATTGTAAACAAATTTTATTTCCAAGGAATTGCCACACTAAGTGGCTAACGGTAAAAGTTCAATAGCAATTTCTATAATATAGCAATGCAATTGCAAATGAGAGAAGAATTTTCTACTCAACCTAGACATTTAAATGACATAAAATGCATATATGCAGTCTATGCAACATTATTAAGCCCACAACACAAGAACTTCCAAAAGAATGTGCTGTACGTACACAGCTTAAGAAAAAAAAAATGTTTCTGCAAAAAGCAAGACACAACTAAAAAAAAAAAACAAGAAAACGTGTTTGAATGATTGGCTTGGAAGGTATAAGTTGCACATTATGCATAAATTATGGTGACCATTCACTTGTTTTTTAACAGAGAGTGGACTAAATTATAAATTCAATTTTTTAATAAACTTTCAAAGCAATACAAAACAAAAATCAAATATTTGAAAAATACAAATAAAAATTTAAAACAAAACTGTTCAAAAATTGTGCCCTCAGTTGACCAATATCCTGATATAAGAAAGAAACCGAGGTATATCTATTTAATAAAAACTGAATTTAAGACTGCGATGAAAATGTGTTATACAAGAGTCAGATTTTGATCTCCAATCCAAACCAAAAGTCAAAACTTTGTTATTATATAAATAAAAAAAGACTTATCCGACAAGTTTTAACGAGAGAGGGCCTCACGAGTATTGGACAAGTTTTTCTTGTCTAGATTTACCCTATACCAAATCCTTTCTAGGGCCTTGATTAAACTTGACAAAAGCTTGCCATTTTTCCAGGTGAGAAACTCCTCACTGCTTAGTCAAGTGAAGCTCCAAATTTAATTTTTTTTAAATATGGTCACCATAATTATGAAGCATGCACTATTACACTTGCGTCAAGCGATCAAACAAACACAAAACAGTTGCATTGCATAGCAACTTGATGACGAGTAGTTATTGGCAAACACAACGGTTTTTTTTATTTTTTTTTTATTAATTTTCTTGCTATTTGGTAACAACTACTGACAGTTGGAGTTAGTTGTCGCGGCTGTGGCAAATAGCAATGGTATTAACTGCCTGCGGCGACAAACGGTGACGGTGACGACGACAACGACCAACGACGACTCTGATGACGGTGGTGGTGGTAGGTGGCCTTAAATCAGTGTAATAGTGGAAGCCAATGTCTTAAGCAGCACTAGAATAGTTGCATATTTTTGTAATTCTTCTGTTCCTAGAAATAAAAAAATGCAAAGAATATAGGTACACAAACAATATAAATTATAAATTCAAGTGGTGAACTATAGCGGGCGGACGGACGACGACGGGAAGGCAGGCGGTTTTGATGGCTTGGTCTAAATTTGGAAAAAAGGTGAGAACCATGTCAGTTGGTTGATAGATAGACTTTAGTTGGAAATTTTTTATGAGTCATTAAATTTGTTTTTTTTTTTTCAAATTAGCTTGGGTATTAAGTTTATAGTCCGCAAAGAATGCAAGCAAAACCACTATAGGTTTCAGCCAATTATATACAATAAAACCTGCATCATGTTGCAGATACATTGATTTAAGTGTATATCAATAGAATAGATTGGTAAAGCGCAATATAACCTTGAGCAAACAGGAAATTTGTTTAATGTCTTTATTAAGACGAGTATTTAGAGACATTTTAAGGAAGTTATAGGTGTCTGCATATTATATTGAAGGCTTCAAGGCAATAATAAAAGTTATAAAGGTTATTTATTATGTCCAGTCTGCTTAGAATGGCAGTTGTTGTTGAGTAGGTTGTTGATGGTTTAATCCTTGTTTGCATAAAGGTACGGAAGTAAAATGTGATTTTTATATAAAACATGACAGACTCAATAATTAAGACATAAGGGCATATTTATATAGAAGACATTGTTTCAGCTGTTGCTAAGCAAAACTAGAGTTTATTTTATTTAAATTTCATAAAATAAACTCCAGTTTTGCCATTCAACAGCTTGAAAGTTTCTGGTAGATTATCAGTAAGGGATCATGGCATTATCTCGAATGACAAAATGTGGAAATACGTGCGAATGAATCTTAATCATTGCCTCAAAAGTGACTGCTTTTTCACGGTTTTGAGATTTTGGCTTTCGAGGTTTTCCTAATTATTAAAGATTTTAATTCGAGATTTTGGTTTTCGACATTCTTTTGGTTCGAAATTTTTGTTTTCGAGATTCTTACCTTCGACATTTTGTCTTTCGAGATCTTGGTTTTCAAGATATCGGGGTAGACCCGCACCAGGGATAGGATTAAGCTAACTTTGCCTTTTTTTGGCTATATTGGGTTATTTGCCTTTTCTAAAGATCATTATTTTTTAATATCCGAAAAATGTTTAGATAAAAAGGCAGTTTTAAGTGTCTGTGTGTATACTTTTTTATTTACTTACATATATAAGCCTTGTTCCAAACATTGACTTAAACGTTCAATGTTGCTAGCTGTCACCAAATTTTTGCCCAATTTCTTTTCCATACTTCAAAAATTGTTTTTTTTTTTTTTTGTAGAATATCGTACTTATCGGAGAATAAAACATTCATCCTTCCTGACAAATTCTGCCCAAAAAATTTGTTGGGAGAAATTCTTCAGATGTCAGAAATATGCAAAACAAAATCTTGCCAAATGTTGGCACCAAACCGTTCCACACTTTTTCGGCAATTTGCTTCTCTTTAAGAGAATTTTATCAAAATTTAACATACTGACAATTTTCGCCAACAAACCTCTGGAACAAAGCTATTATTTTCATCAAGAAATATCAATTCGAGTGTTGTCCTCAATTTCGACTGTAAGATACACTTAAAAGGTCACAGACATCAATCTTTTTTTAACCTATCTTACGGATTATGAAGAAAATATTTTACCTTGAAGGGGAATATGACCGATAACTTGTTTTTGATGGAATATAATTTCAACTCAAATGATGAACTGCTCAATGACCCCACAGTCAAATCGTTCAAAACTCAAAAACAAGAACTCATATTATGACTCTGAGAAATTTCCTAGAATTGCAAATTATCTGACCACAAAGTTAATGAATGATATCAAATCTTATTTTTTATTTTTTTCTTTGTTAGCTTTACACTTAATTTATATATTTCGCACCTGATTGTCTGCATTTTTATCTTGAACAGGAAGTCACTTTAGTAGAAAATTATATTAAAGGTACTTTTCTTCTTGTTTTTTGTTTGATCGCTTTGCAAAATGCACTTAAAAGTAAATTAATTATAGCTTGTTTTTTTTCTTAGAGGGGTTTTCTTTGACGAAATAATTTCTAATCGTAACTGTTCATCAATAAATTTTAATTAAGCATGTTATCATTAACCATCTGAACTATAATATACAAAGTATCCCGCTTTTTGTTAGAAGGTTTTTTGTTTTCTTTAATTTGAATTCACATATCTTATCTATCACAGTATATAGTTGTTGATGAAGAAGACATTCCGTCACATGATGGCATATGAAGTATACCTTACTCTGAAATTTATTATCAAAGTTTACAAAAAATAACAAGTACTCTTTTGAACAAACAATTAAAACCAAAGGCTTTTATGAATTTTTCTTTAACAATTTAGATAAAAAAAAAATGTATGACACTAGCAATTAAAATATAGGTAAAAGATATAAAAATGCAACAAAAAATAGATAAGCACATATTTTATAGTCCTCAAAAGTTCTAAGTTTATCTTGAATTTTTTAATTCCTAATGAAGCTGTTTTTGAAAGATATTGAATTTACTACTACCCCATGACGAATTAGGTACATATTTATATAAAACTGTTACAGGTACCTATATCTATAGTTAGATACTTACATATAAAATTTATAGATTGAGAGATAACGTTGCAACTTTGTATCTTGATGGAAAGCGTTTAACCACCAGATAGAGTTACATAGATATCGCATAAAGTACAAACAAAAAAAGTAAATTTTTGTATTTCTAAGTTCTTTTTTTTTCTTCCGGAATTGGTTAACCGATCACACAAACTTGATCTCGGTGAAACGAAGCGCTACGTCCCACTTATTATTATGCACTTAACAGACTTTTCAGGATGAAGCAATTTCATGATTGAGTACTAAACTAACCATATTAAATTGAATGGCGAGATAAGTGCTAAATAAAAAAAAACTCACAAAGGTTCATTAATTCTTTTTATATTTATATAAGAACTCTTTTTTTAATATATGTAGTTCAATTATTCTTAATATGTACTAAACAAAATATTACTTTGCTATTATCAAATATTAAACTTTCAAAATTGAAGTAAATACATTTGTGTGTGCTTTTAAATTCATGTACCATTTCATTTTTCTTTTAAAATTACGTACAAAAGTGTAGTACTATAAAAATTCAATTTATAAACGATTTCAACTGAAACTAACGGTGCAGGATCTATTTTTACATAAAAAACACTTTCAGTAAAAATTAAGTTAAGTAAAAATAAATTTCCAAATTTAATGTTATACCTTAAATATATAAAATGCACTTTATGAATAACATTACTTTTAATTCAATTCTTTAATGAAAAGAGGGTAAAATTAAAATTTTATTGTACTAAAAATAAATGTAGTACCTACACCTTTTTAAAGTTTTTTTTGAGAATGAAGAACTTTTTCTAGTAAAATAAAAGACAATAAATTCGTAGTTGAGTTCTAAACTACCATTTGAAATAGAATATCGAGATAAGTGCTAAATACAAAAAATAAGAACAAAGGTTTATTAACTCTATTTTATATTTATGTTAGTACTCTTTTTATAACACAGTTCAATAAATCAAAATGTGTACTAAAAATAAATATCACTTTTGAAACTTTCAAAATTGAAACTAAGTACATTTGTATGTGCTATTAAATTCATGTACCATTTCAATTTTCTTTTTTTCTTTTAAAGTTTTCTTTTACTTAAGTTTAGTACTAAAAAATTCCATTTATGAATGATTTCAAAAGAAACTTATGGTGGAGGATCTATTTCTAAATAAAAACACTCAGTTAGAATTAAGTTTAGTACTAAAAATTAATTTACTACCTACGTATTTCCAAATTTAATGTTGTACAAAAATATATAAACTGCGTGTTACGAATAATAGTCTAAGAGCCGACAGCAAATTTTGGGAGTGGAGGTATAACCAAAATCGGAGTATGAAAGATTAAATGTACATGTATCATGATATCAAATACCAAAGTCTGGCAGGTTTTGTTTTCAGCCTTTGGAAGGGGTGGGGGGTTAAAAAGTGCTAAATCTCTTGATTTATTTTCAGGATTATAACCTCTTTAATCCATTTTTAAAAAACCGGATATGATTTTCTGTTATTTTTTCTAAGCATAAACACCACAATCTTGACGTTCCGATTAATAGAACTCAAGATATAACCATTTTACGTGAACCTCATCATCCCTTTTTTGGAGATTTTCAGCAAAACAAAAAATCAACAATCAAAGTCTCCACAAAAATGCCAATAAGGTGTTCTGAAAAAGGTTTAATCATGGGTCCTATTTATCGGATCATCAAGACTTAGGTAAAATGACAGAGCATCATATCCTATTTTTTAAAAGTGAATTGAAGTGTTAATGACCCCTCCATATAAATAGGAAACCAAGCGGGTTCTAAACGCCCACCCCCACCAAAGGTTGAGAAAAAAACAGCCAGACTTTCATATTCCATATCACGATACATGTACCTTTAATCCCTCATACTCCGATTTTGGTTATACCTCCACTCCCAAAATTTGCTGTCGGCTCTTGGTCTATAACATTACTTTTAACTCAATATTTTAATGAAAAGAGGGTGAAATAAAAATGTAATTGTACTTAAAATGGATATATATATGTGTGTATGTAGTACCAACAATTTTTTTAAAGTTAATATTATACTAAAACTCTCAACAGTTTGTTGAGAGTAAAATAACTTTTTCTAGTAAAAAACAAACAGCAAATTCATGGTTGAGTGCTAAACTACCACTTGAAATAGAACAACGAGATAAGTACTAAATACAAAACATAATCAGAAGAGTTCATTAATTTTTTTTATATTTATATAAGTACAAACTCTTTTAATTACACAGTACCTACACTTCCATAGTTCTTAATGCGTACTAAAAATAAATATCACATTGTTACTACCGAAAACTGAAACTTAATGCATAGATATATTTTAAAATGATATTTAACTCATGTACCATTCCATATTTCCTTAAAAAGTATCTACTAAAACGAGGTGTACTAAAAAACTTCTATACTTATATCAACGATTTCGTCAGATACTTATGGTGGAGGATTTAATTCAATATGAAAACATTTAAAGAATAAATAAAATGATAAAGCTTCGTTCTAAAAATAAATTTAGTACATATGTACATACATATTTCCAGAATTATAAGTGTTCTTAACATATATAAAATGCGTATTAAAAAAGACATTCATTTGAACTTAACATTTTAATGGAAATGGGGTAAAATAAAAATTTAATTGTACTAAAAATAAATATAAAACAACTTCTTAAAGCCAATATTGTACTAAAAATTTGACTAATGCGTGTAACAAAATATTTTTATTTTCACTTATCATTTTAATCTATGAAAATTTTAACTTTTATTCTTGCAGTGAGTATTCTTAATTTGTACTAAAAAGTTTACTTCATCCAAAGTATTATTTTTAATCAAATATTTATTTAAAGCTTTTTTTTTCTACTAAACTTGCTGTCTTATTTGTATGTACTTTATTGTTTTAGTACTTGTTTAAATCATTATTAATTGTTATGAGGATACAAAAAATAAATACATTAAATATTCGCATGCAACGAAAAAATATTATTCAAGGCTTTAAAAGAAAAAGTCATCATCTTTGATTATCTTTTTGATTTGTCTCTGCTTTTGTCTGGGAAATTAATTTATTTCATTTCATTTTTATAGTAACTTATAACCCTTTCTTTTTTGTTTACTCTCGATTAATATTTGTACAAAAATCCGGGATTGACATTTCAACTGTCATAAGTAGAAGTGTAACAAAAGTTTAGCTCCTGAAAAACATTTAAATTTTTTACAATATCGAAGTTTTATATTAACACTTTTAATTCAAAATTAATCATTTGCACCTCTTTATTATTTTGTGCTAAGAAAAAATATCACCTATTCACCAAAGGTAGGAAATATTTTAAGTTTAAAATCCAATTTGGCAGTACGGGATTTCTCTATGAACGGCATTAAAAGAGGCATAACCGACACTTCTCCTGAAGAAAACAACACCAACAAGAAACACAATTCAAATTCAATTTTAAATAAGATGGAGGTTGGTAAATTGTCTATTGCTCAACTGAAAAACATTCTAAATGAGACCATATCGGAGCAAATTAAGGATTTAGCCACTAAATTTGACGTTGCATCCCTATCCGTGGAACTAGAGGCATTAAAGGCTACGAATTCACAGTTAAATCAGAAACTGTCTGCGATGACAGAGCGGTGTGAGCTCTTAGAGTCTCAGATCGAAATTATTTCACGAAAAACAAATGAAAATTCTTTGGTGGTACACCTTCCTCTAGACAAAGAAACCAATGCAGTTGAAGTAGCAAAACAAACTTGCAAGGGGCTTCTCAGGTTAAAAGAAGGTGAAGATATTCACTGGAAAAAATCACGAGAAATTCACAACACGCACTTGCAAAGGGGAACTGTGTTCTTGGAGCTTGGCTCTGCAGAGGTCGTCGAAGAAATATTATCCGCCGCAAGTCAACTTAAAGGAAGTGGAATAAGTATATTTCGCGAACAGACGTTGTTGTATCGTCAAAAAAGGCAAACGCTGTTCGAGTTTAAAAACAAACTTGCTCAAATCAACCCCGAAGCAAAAATTATAATTAAAGGAGACAAAATGCAAATAAATAACCACACTTTCGTTTATAAATTTGCGCGAGGTCTTATTGTCAAATCTTCAGCCGAGATGTCATTTGTCAACAACATGTTTGGTGACAGCTCACAAGAATTTTTTGACTGCAGCGTGGGAGTGAACCTAGCTCCAGTTGATAACAGGCAAGCAGCATCATCTTTCTCTCAACTGAAGCCAGCGCCACCTGAGCGTGAATTAATGCAACAAACCATAGCAAAAAAACAATAGGGAAACAGTGCCGTCTGCCAAAATAAAATTATTAATTCTATTAATTTATCGATTTTAGCATACAATGTTACAGGTTTAAAAAGTAAATTATTGCAACCTGATTTTTTCAATTATATTTCTAATTTTGATATTATTATTCTCATTGAAACTTTTTTAGAAGAAAAATATGAAAATGAATTTTATACATACTTTAAAGATTACAAAATAACTTTTATTCCAGCAGTAAGAACAAGTAGTTATGGGAGAGCGAGCGGAGGTATTTTATGTGGGTTCAAAACTAAATATTATCCTTTCGTTCAATTTAAAGTGATTGAAAATAGGCTTGTTATTCAAATTATTTCGAAACAATTTAAGTTATTTATTATACCATTGTACCTGAATTGCAATAACTGGCATAATGATTTTACCAACTTACGTGAGTTTATAAATAATACTTCTTTGGAAAACATAATGATCATCGGTGATCTCAATGCACGGATTGGTGCTTTTCAGAACTCTGCTGCTCATATTCTTCAAGACCAACTAATTTTTGATGTAACAAGAAACTCTAAGGATGAAACACTTAATAGAAATGGAAGGCTGTTAACGGAATTGTTTGATGACTTTGGGCTTTTTGTACTGAATGGTGTTGCAAGTAGTGACAAGTGGGGTGAGCTCACATTCATAAGCGGACAAGGGCAGTCAGTTATCGACTATTGTGCAATATCTGGAGAGTGGATTGGCTGTGTTGAGGATTTTGAAGTGCTGATGGCCAACTTTTCAGCTCACTTACCAATCCTTGTAAGAACGAATTTCAACGAAGAAGTGCAGCAAATGAATCCAGATATTCCCCGAAAACTCAAGTGGTTTGAGAACAAAGCTCTGCGCTATATAACACTTTTGAATCGCAACTGTAATACTCTCCCGGCTCAATCGCCAAACAATGCTGAAGAAATTGATGAAAGCATAACAAGGATAATTTTTGCTTCAGCTCCACATGCAAATGGAAACTCTACATTTACACCTAAATGCAAATGGTTCGACAAAGATTGTAGCAGCCTTCGAAAACTTTCATTCAGGTACTTGAAATTATTTAGATCTACAAACGCCATTGCTTTCAAAAATATGTACTTGCGTATCAACAAAGAGTATAAACAACTGTGCCTCAACAAAAAAATGATATATCTTAGAAATATTGCAACAAAATTAAAACATTCTAAAAACTCTAAGGAGTTTTGGTCTAACGTACGTGAGTTGGGAGGGCGTTACCAAGGTGTGAAGAATGCTCTTGAAGCTGAAACAATGGCAGCACATTTTAAAACTGTATTGACAGCGGAGGAGAATCTTCATACTTTTAGCTATGCCTTACAGGATGTGCATGTGCCTGAACTCGACTCTCAAATTTCTTTGAGAGAACTTGAGAATACTTTTCTGGTTATGAAGAACAACAAAGCTCCGGGTAGTGATGGCATTCCGGCTGAATTCTATAAAAATGCAACAGAACAACTCAAACAATACATTGTGGATTTTTTCAACTTGATTTATAACAATACTTGTGTGCCAGCTAGTTTTACGAAAGCTCTTATATTTGCTATTTTTAAAAAAGGAGATCCAAGCCAGGTTGAAAATTATAGGGGAATTTCTATTCTTAACTCACTAAGAAAGATTTTTTCTACGATTTTATATGGAAGACTTTCAACCTGGATAGAAAACAACAACATGCTCAGTATATACCAAGCTGGTTTCCGGCCAGGTTTCTCAACCATAGATCATATTTTTGCTATAACTAGTATTGCTAGAAAATATATCGAGAAGAATAAGAAGCTCTACGTGTGTTTTGTGGACTTTAAAGCTGCATTCGATACGGTTAATAGACAGGCATTGATTTACAAACTGGCATCGATCGGAGTTTCAACAAAGTTTCTAATGTTGTACTTGAAATTTCTGGAGTCAACAAGTGCAACGGTATGGGATGGATCTAAGTTGTCAGGATGGTTTGATACGTCTGCAGGTGTTCCACAGGGCTGTATTTTGAGTCCGATTCTATTCGCCTTGTTTATTGATGATGTAGCTGATATTCTTCCGGGTGGTGTAAACTTTGCGGGAAATCTCATAAAGGTGCTTCTCTATGCAGATGACTTGGTGCTGATGGCAGATAACCCCTTTTCGCTTCAACTTCAAATAAATCGATTACAGACGTACTGCGAGACTTGGGATCTTCATATCAACGTATTAAAAACGAAAATCATGATCTTCCAGAATCGGCAGAGAGGAAGACTGCGGGAAGAAACATGGCGACTCAATAACGAGAGGATAGATGTGGTGAGTGAATTCAAATACCTCGGTGTATTGTTATCACCTAACTTAAGCTTTGGCAAACATGCGAAGCAAAAAACCAGTGAAGCTAAATTGGCGATTAATTTGATGTGGCCGAAATTCTTCGCAAATTCAAATATTGATCTTGCCTCTAAATATCAAGTCTTTAACGCTACTGTCAAAACGTGTATGTGTTATGGAGCTCAGGCGTTTGGGGTCAGCCCCATTGAAGAATTTGAAGCTGTCCAAAGATATTTCTTTAAGCGACTATTCCGTTTACCGAACTCTACTCCAACCTATGCAATACATGTAGAATCTGGTTTACCTCCCATTTATCTGCAAAACCTGAAAGCTCATTCAGACTATTTAACAAGAGTAATGAAGAGAAATGAAAACAGTCTCCATAGATCGATCGTAGTAAGATTATTACGAACCAATGCTTCTCCATTCAGGGAATGGAACCAACTGGCTTTATCGCATGATACCACACTATCGCTTTCTGAGAGTAACGTTCGCGACTGGCAGGATATATTTGCAATGATCATAGCAAAAGTGGACGAAAAAATATATGACCAGCACTTAACTAGAGCATCATCATCAGCCTCTAGACAATTCTACAAAAGCCTTAACCATCTATTGCCTACTGAAGACAGTTATTTCAATAGTGACTACTCATCTGAAGTGATAAGCACAATTTTTAAAGCCAGGGTCGAGTTATTAAATCTTAATTTTATACCTCATAGAGCCGATCTTCAGCAAACGTGTAACCTATGCAACAGAAGAGAACCTGAGAATATCTACCATTTCATTGCAGTTTGCCCTATATTACAAGAAATCCGAAGGTTATATTTCCAGGAAAGTTTTCTGACGCTAAGTAGTCTCTACGATATTTTAAATGGCTCTCGGGGTTGGTTCAGTTTGTTCAGTTTTTGCAATCATGCTTTGACCTATCGTAATAGCTTTTGAGTTGGCAGATTTTATTCAATCATTTAAAATTGGTAGCCTTTATGTTTTAAATCATCTAAAATTACAAGAGTTTATGTTGCAAATCATTAAAATTGTAAAAGACCTCAGGTTTCTGGTTTCCCATTGGAATATCTAACTTAATAGTTTAACATTTATTATAAATCATTATGCTCTATTAATAAATATTTAAAAAAAAGTTCTTTAAAATAAATTTTTATGTTTCAAATCATCCAAAATTGTAACCTTTTATGTTTTAAATCATTCAAAATTAAAAAATTTTATGTTGCAAATCATCAAAATTGTAAATGATTACAGATAGTTCGCACTAATCTTAATATAATCAAGAAATTTGTTATCCATTACTATATACATTGTACAATCTTTTTCATAGTTTATTCCTTTATAAACAAATGTTTATGTTATATCTACTCTTTTTCATTATATTTTCTTTTTTTATGAAATGTCATATCCGGCAGACGGCAAATTTTGTCATGTCCGTATTCTTAATCGAAATATTGTACTACTGTTTATAAAATATTGTACTACTGTACAAAAATCCACAAGCGAGTGCTATTATAAAAGAAATCAAAAGCAAATAACAATGTTTAATCCGAGGTTGGCCCAAAAACCCAATAAGATATGTACACGAGTTTTGATTTTCTGATTATATTTTTTTTTACTTTTTTTTTCGTCGTGGAGGTTTGCAATATAAAAAAAAACTTTCAGAATTATTACAAAAGACTTAAGCTATCTAGATCTACTAGATTTCATGTTCCAGAAGCTTTATAGTATTTTTTTTTCTTTTTAAATTAAACCGCATTATGTAAATTTGTTATTTTTTTTATATAAGAAGAGAAATGAGTTCTTGCTTTATATTTTTAAAGGAAAAAAGATATTCATAAATGAAAACAACTTTTATGTCATATCCGTAGTAAGATTAAATTAAACAATACAAACAATAATACTAATTTAATTTTGCGAATGTGGGATCCATTTTACAAAATCACATAAATGTTCATATTTCTTTTAGATAAAAACTACAAACAAATTATTGACTTAAAATTTAATAATAGATACCATTTGCCTATTTTTGTCCTCATACATGCATCGAATAAAGTACTAAAATGTCAAAAATCATTTATGATTTTATAACATGAATTGATTTTCAAGAATAAATAATACAACAACTAGAAAAGAACCTTGTGGCACCCCACTCCTTTTTCGTTTCAAGCTACTTTTTTCTTTAAATTGTTAATTTATATGTAGAAGCTATGTATTTATTCTTAGATATTTGAATAAAACGCACATCCTTGCGTATTTCACAATATTAAACTTATTCATTCTTTCTCCTTACAATTTGTTTTCATTAAACCTACATTCTTCGTTTGGCTGCTCATGCACATGTAAGTACTAAGAATTTATTTTTATCGTAACCACCATAGGTAGTATAGAAGTAAAAATAACTTATTCTCTTCACATTTACCTACCTATATACACAGGAGAAAATGGTTAAATTCAAAATAAATGCACATCCTACTTATATATCTTGTAAATTTTAATTCCAACGAAGAAAGCTGTGCGGTTCGGTAAGGTTTATCATGCACGAAAATTCCATCCATGGTCGTTAGTTTTTGTTTTTATTTTAGTGTTTTTTTTTTGTTAAATAAATTTATTTTCTTTTTCTCATTCATATTTAAGAAACAAAAAAAACTTTGATTGTCCCTTCAATTCCCACTTAGTATAAATTTAACCAAAAAATTAAACTGAATTATTTATTAAAAATATTTTAAATCAACCTGTTTGAATATTTATATATACTTTTTTTCAAATTCTCATTATGAGCTCATCATCATAAACGACATTGCTCGTCGTATTGGGCAATTCTAACAACAACAACAAAAAATATATAAAATAATAAATAAGCCAGAACACTCAAATGCCGGCTTCAGGTGTCTTCTTAAACCTCATGTGGTAGTTATCACCTTCTTTCATTCTATCTACCTCTATTAACTGTATCTATAAGGTGTATAGAAGCCATTTATGTTTACCAAGAGCGCGAGTTGATTTGAAAGATCTCCATACTTGCGATTGAATACAGTTAGATACACTGTGTATCTAAGTGGTGGTGATCATAAAACTTACGGCACCACTGCACCGGCATTTTTCTTCAATTCTTCTTTAAAGTAACTTTTCGTTTTTTTTTTTTGTGTAACCCGACAGAAACAGAATACAGATAGCGATAGATTAGGTACTTCATTTGAGATTCACTCTAACGATGGATGACACTGACATGACGATCATGATGATGATGATGATGATGATGATGATGATGATGATGATCAGAACCAGTATGTGTGAGAAAAGTTAACAGCATTGAGATTCATGACATTTAATTCGTCGGCTAGTACGGTACAACAAAAAAGTAAAAAGAAGATATAATTTTAAACCGATGATGAAAAAAATCTCTGTCAAAATATTCGAACTACATAGCCTCATAAGTACCTACTTGCCTTTCACTGTGAATGTAGTTGAATTAAAGGTTTTTTTGAATTTATTGTTTCAGCATGCGTGACCTGATTGAGTATACACATTTGTAGTGTTTTTTTTTATCAGACCAAAGTTAATAGAACAATTTTATGGCGTTGTTTAAATAACGTTGGGGAATTATTTTTGCATAAAAGAAGCATTTTATTATATTTGATGACTTGAAACTTAGATCATAAAAATTTTGATAAGATTTAAAAAAATGTATCTCTTTAGATATCTAAATGCCAAAATAAACATTAAGAAACATGATTAAAAAGCTTGTCCTCAAATATTTACAAATTTGTACCCCCATTTGTGTCATATAAGCATATAAGATATAAATGTAGTTATATACCTCCCTAAATTTGAATTTTTGTTTTCTTTTATTTTGAAGTTTTTTTTTTTAAATGTGTCTTTAGGTGAAGTTGTAACTATTAAATTTCTTTTGAAAATTTTTGGAGGACTTTTCAACTTAGACAATGTATCTTAGACCCAGTTTTTCAATGCCAATGCCAAATCGTCCTAGATCCTCAGTTTTCTCACCAACTTTGAAATCAACGACTTATTTGCATTCATCTTTTTTTCTTAACAAATATTTTGTTTCTAACAATTCCTGACTTAAAGCACGTTTTAACCTAATAAAAATTAAAGAAATTTGAAATTCAAGCCATTCATAAGAAAAAAAACATTAGCTAGTGCGACAGCTCCTAGAGAAAGGACTCACGACTCTCAAGTCTCAACCATTCCTGTGTCAGTGCTGTCGGCACTTAAATTTTAATTTAAGTTGACAGTGAATGGGAACCAGATAGCCAGATCTTTGAGCAGATGATGCTATATTATTTGATTTCATGTGGTTAAACAGAGTAAAAATGTATATCATCATCATCATCGTGTCCTGTAACCCTGGCTGGGGCATAAGGCGTCAAAATGTATATACTTATGCTAATTTACTTGACCACCTGGGGGCTCAAGCGGGATATTGTAATTCAAGTATTGCGTAATTGCCTTCAAATTTTTCCAATCCAAGTACATATAGATGGATCGCTATACTACTCTTAACGAGGTGGTTTTTCCAGTGTATTTTTTCTAGCATTCTGTATTTTTAGAACTTAAATACTGAAAATTCATGACTTCTAAAATCAAAAATTGTAATATACTTTTCTGTGAATATTTTTAGCTAAGATTGAGTTCGTATCATTTTTTAAACAATTTAAAATTTCCGCAACCATCAACATTACAAAAGGCAAATATAAAGATGTAAAACACTTAATTTGATTTCTTTTCTTAAAAACAATAAAAATTCGAAAGTATTCAAACACAAGTTATATAGACCGGTTAGGAAACGGAATCCAGTGCGCTTTTTAAGAGGTACAATATTTTATGATTTCTTACATGCTAAGAATGTAATTTAGCTTGTGAATATTGAAAATAAAATGTTCAAAACACCTCCAGGAGCCAAAAGCGAGTTGAGAAAATAAGTTGCAATGTATTTCGTGTTCAAAATATTAGAAACTATCAAAAAAAATTCCACCCTTTTGCTTAAAAAAAAGTATGTTCCCGAAAAGTGGCAACACTAACCTTTTACACGAAGATGCGTCTCCTTAACACCTATCTTTTAAGATATCTACTGTTATTTTTCCAGTACACTTAAGCGTCTGGATGCGTTTTCGCAACTTTTTATGCTAAAAATATTAAAAACTACAAAAAAAAGGTCCCACCTTTTACATAAAAAAAGAAATATTTTCCCGAAAAGTGACAACATTGTAATATAAACCGAAAGTACGTGTGCTCAATACCTGTTTTTAAGATATCAATTGTCGTTTCCCAACAAGGTTTAGCATCTAGAGGCTGCTCTGCAAATTTTTTCATGTTGAAATTATTAAAAATTGTCAAAGAAGAAAGAGAAGGTTCCTCAAATTAACATACAAAAAAATATGTTCCCGAAAAGTGTCAACACTGAAATTTTACCCGAAGGTGCGTCTACTCAACATCTGCGTTTCAAGATAGCAACCTTAATTTTAATCATGGAAATTTTCCAAGCAATTTACTAGTTTTTTTTTATTACCCCATTTTCCACTGATTGGCCGCCATTTTTGAAAATGGCGTCCAAGCGACAGGACTACAACAATGACTCCCGAGCAAAGTTTCATCCCTAACATGTCAATGCAAAAAAATTACAGTTTTAAAAATAAAAATAAGATTTCCCCAAAAAGCACATATTGGGGCCATTTTTCAAAATGGTTTCCAAGCGACAGGATTACAAAAATTACTCCAAAACTATTTAATTTCATCCTTAGTATGTAAGGAATAATTTCTAATCATAAAGGTGCCCGCCAAATATCGCAAGGGATTCTGTTTCCTGGCCGAAGTTAGGTACAAAATGTTTTAAGTTTCAAACCAATAAACCATTTAATATCCCTTTTACTAGATTTTTATCTTTTTCAGAAAAAAATTCAATAAAGTTCAAAAACCATATTTCAAAGAAGCCTTGTAATAAATTTTTCAACTGTGGGTATTCTAAGCATCAAAACACAATTTCTTGTAGGTAGAAAAATAATCTAAGTAAACCATAACCAACATTTTTTCTTACATAATAAAAGCAATTTACATAGGTATACGAACATCAACAATTTAAATAGATACTAAAATAAAATCAATGATTCCCAAGAATCATCTCAAATTAGACAAAAAAAATATAATACAAAACCACCTTGTCGAATCCATTAAATATATCAACCTTCAGAAACCCTATCAAAATAGCTTTCTACAAAAAGAAAATCGGAGAAAAACACCCTTTTTCTTCATCTAATATGCCCTTAATTGAATATTGTTTATGTTTTCACATCTCATATGCAAGGTATAAAAAAAAAAATCCCTTACGCTTGACAAGAAAAAAAAACCACAACAAGGTATGAATTCCCATGAATCCCTCCTTACTCTGATTTACAACATTTTATTGTTGAATTAAGTTTTATGTAACATAAAACCCCCAAACACCATTAAATTTTTGCTCAAACCTTTGAATAATATGTGTGACGCAAATCCATGCCAATTTCATGGATAAAAACACTTCAATATGAAAACATCTGGAAACAAATTCATCTGACGTAATGTTAAGTTCATTATTTGTCTATACATAGTATAATACTTTTACACAAACATACATATGTACATGGGAAAATGAAAAAGGAAGAGTAGTCTATATTTTCCAGCCCCCATCATCATATATAATTTCAACACCCCATAGGAACTTATGAATGGGATGTTGCTAGGTCTTGACGCAACAAGTATACCATATTGTGAATTCTTAAATTCTTCCTATTCTCCTCTTTTATCACATCTTCAATTCGCGGATTATTATCGTGGGTGGCAATTTGTCACTTCAATGAAAGTGAATCTACTTAACGTCCTTGATCTATGGAATCTTTCTAACTTGTGTATATAATCTTTGCGTGGAAAAAGTATCTTTTAAGTTGACATAAATAAAATCTTCAGAAAATTGAGATTATAAAATAAAATTTGATGATATAAAAAAAAAGAGAAGAATAAAGTGCACAACGACAAGGCTTTTATGACGTTGTTTAAGTGACGTCTTTGGTTACATGTTGCTCTTATGTGGGTGCTATAGCACGTGTTCGAATTTTGCGAGGGTAGTGTATAGTTGCATTTTTCTTTTCATCTTTTTTCACATATTTACTAATACATTCATGTTTAAAGAAAGAAGAGAAAATTTCCCTTATCCACAAAAATAAACAGCTGATGGAATATAAGGGATGAAGAGTATTTTTATACAAATACAACAGAGAATACTATTCTCAAGGGAGGCAAATTAGGAGGTATATGGAGAGAATTAGTGTTTTTGTGTGGTTTCTTATGTGGGGGCGGCCGGCTTATCAGTGTTGAAAATGTTGATGTATTCAACATTTCTATTTATTTCTTGTGTTTTCGTTTTTCTCTATAAAATATGGGTCATAATTTTTTCTTTGCTTCTAAGAAACCATATGGTAGCGAATTTTTGGCGAAAAAAAAACTTGATATGAAATGTGCCTACAAAAGTTAAAGATAAATTCTTCATTTGATTGGTGAACACCCTGCTGAGTACTTATTTTACATGGAAATTGAATATAAATTTAGTACGCATTTTCTCTTTAGGAAGATATACTAAAATATAAACAAAAATGTATTAAACACCTCAAAAACCAGCTGCAACATTTTTAGAAACTCTAGCAACATTTGAGTTTTAGCAGCTCTTACTGTATCTACTTTAACTTTCAAGAATGTTTATAAAAATTAATAATACACAAAAAATGGAATGATAATGTAAGCCACCAATATCTAGAGAACAATTTTTTTTTATTTAAGTTTCCGTTTGTTTTTGCTTAGTGCCCGATGTTTCTTGTAGATGATTTTCATCTTCTGGGCTGGGAAAGATTATCATCCAGAAGGGTGGTATTCATTTTTATTGATCATTATATACAAAATATTTAAGAAACAATCACTAATCCTCATTTCTTGCACCGTCTAGCAACAATGCTGAAAGTGCAATAAGGAAAAAAAGTTCTGATAGATGCATTGTAATAGATTTTTAAAATGTCTGGAAACATTTTTGATAGTGAGTTAGTAGGGATATGAATAATCAAACATTGTTAATATATTCCTGCTGGTTATACACTCCATATATTCTAATTAAATTTAGTTTTGCTTAGAGTTTCAAAAATTTTACTTTAATCGAAAAAAAAACAATCACTACCCCTTACCTCTTGCACTCACTAGCAACAATGTTGATAGTGCAGCCATCAAAACAAAATTATCTTGTAAGATCTTTTTGGCAATAATCTTCCATCATTTTTTATTATTTATTGACTGAAAAGTAAAGAATTTATTGTAATAAACTTTTAAAATGTCTGGAAACATTGTTGAGAGTTACTTGTTATATGAAAAATCCATACAAAATTACTATATCCATCTGAAACCCACTGGATAAACTAAAACTTCGATTTTTTTAAGAAATTTAATAAATTGGGCCAAATATCAAAAAATGTTGACAGAATTAAAATGAAAACAATTTTACTTTTTAGGAACTATCTTGTTGGCAACATTTGTTTTTTATTGAAATAGAATTTGAGAATGTGTAGAAACATTGTTGAGAGTCAATTGCGATATGAAATTTTTTTTTTTTTTTTTTACTTAAGACCATAAAAAACTCTTTTGAACTACAATTAAGTTTTGAAAGAAATCTCAACAATTGATTTATAAATCAAGAAGAAATACACAAGAACTTACCTCTTCCTCCCTTATCGTTAAGCAACAATGTTGACAGTATTAAGATCTACACAAATTATTCTTTGAGAACTATTTTTTTGGCAATATTTATTTATTGTAATCATTGTTTGTCAAATTTAATGTTTATATACAATGTTGTAGGTAAGGTTAGAATGTCTAGGAACATTGTTGATAGATTATAGGGATACAAATAATTTTGGAATTTTGACAATTTCCTTCAAGAAAAAACACTCCAAGAACTTTAATTTAGTTTTAGAAAACAAAAACAACAATTTAGCTATGATCTATGGATCACAAAAAATTATAAGATAAAGATGAACTCCTGAAGATAATCATTTAATTTAAATGGAAGATTCACGAAATTCTCTGGCAACATTCTGATTTATGTATTTTTGAAATAGAAGAACTGCGTATAATCTCAGCTTTTTGCTTAAAGTTAATTAAGTGCTGCCAAAACAAAATAAAAATAAAGAACAAATTGAAAATATTTATCAGTATTCTTCTTAAATTCTTGTATACATTCTTATAGAAATAAGAAATATTTTACCAGAGATTTCTACTTAAAATTTCTTTCATTCACATCATAGCTTCTATAGGAGTATATTGAAAACTTTCAAATTCTCACCTCAAAAGAAACAAAAAAAAAACCTTTAAATGAATTTATTTAAATTTCTGTCGTGTTCTGTGATATAATTTACTTGATAAAAAAAAACTTTCCTCACGAAATTTAATTTGAGTCATTTAAAGTCATTCAATGTAGATATTGTAAAGGTATACGATATATACGTCCATCGTATAGTTTCCCATTGAAATTAAGTTGCAATCGTTATCTGGGCTATAATAAAAAAAGAGTTAAATGTGAACTTTTATTTTGTGGTATAGATACTAGGTTTACCTATGTATGTATGTACCCTATTGTTCGTGTGTGGATTTTTGTTTTAACATTCTTTTTTATATACTTAAAAATACATAGTTTAAAAGGGTCAATAGTCTCAGGTTTTTATAGCTTTTAATGCAAATTTGCTTTATTTTACTTAATTTTGAATAGAAAAAAAATGTTCAAATATTCTTTGTAATAAAACTTTTAAATTAAACTTTTTTTTATTTATATAAATTTACTGTAAATCTAATGTTTATATTTTTTCTTTATTTTCAGGTACGTAAAATACTATTGCCCTCAATATCAATGCAAAGAGCTTAATAAGTCAGTATACCGTAGAAATGATAAAAATACAAACTTTTTGAAAAATACATTAAAAAAAGTACTAAATTAAAATTATTTCAAATATCATTCTTTTTGCTTTAAAAAGAAACACTTTTTAATGCTAAATGAAAAATAAATTTGAAAAATATTAAAATTTGTTAGATTTTTCAAAGTTAGTACTAAAATTTAGTACCTACTCAACTCTGGTGAAATGCAAAATGAATGCATTCACTCTACAATTTTCTAATGGTTGTTTTTTCAATTTTTGAATATGCGATGAATATGTCGGTGAAGTGTAGAAAAATTTAACTTCTTTTTTGTATTTGGTTTTAAGTAAAAGCTGTGGAATGTTAAGTTAAAAACTTAACGTTGACAATTTTGTATGATTTTTTTCATTTGCACTTGAACTGTGTGTTAGGTTAAAATAGGTTTAACTTCATTTTCGAATAATTTTCCCAATTATTTTCACCCAGGGTATGTAGGTAGCAAAATCGTAAAAAAGGCTTGTTAGTCTCCACTACATGTTCATTGAAATTATCAAAGTTTCTTAATCGGATAAAATTAATCAATTTGCTTGTATTTCAAAAGATACCCGACCCGAGTTTAAGGCGTTCGATCTACGGATAAAAAAATAACCTTTTTCTTATACCGCATTTACGACCCTCAATTGATAGTTATAGTTCTCTGTCGTAAAATGCTGTTTGAATGGCCGTCTAGGTGAGTTGTTCTTAGGTTATCCACAAAGATTTTTATTTTCTCTTCCACAGTTTCTGTACATAGGTCATTGAGAATATAACGCTATTTCTAATATAGATTATATACGTACCGCGGTGTATTCTCGGTCGCTTTTAGAACTTTCTTGTAGATATATTCTCTATTACAATTTTGGTCTGTAGATTGGTTTAGTACAAGCCTAAAGTTGTGTATGTATAATTAGTCTTCAATATGGAATACTTATCTGTCATCAATAATAATTCAATTGCTTAGTTTGGAATATTATCGAAGAAAAATCGTTTTTTTTTTTTAAGTGAGTCTTCCGATTCATAAGTGTAACATTCTAAGTGTTAGTTTGTCTTGGAAGCTTTTTATATTTGCCGTTTGCCCCGTCAGCTTGTGTTGAAACAATTTCATGTCTTAGCTCTTTTCGAATTCAAATTTACGAATTTTTGGAGCATCGTTGTTACCATTTTAATTTTGTATCGTCTTGTATATTGTGAGTCATAAAAATAAACCAGACTGGACCAGAGACACTTCTTTGCGGAACACCATCATTTTATCTTCATTTTAAATTATTTAAATTTTTCGAGTGCATTTCATTTACAACCTAAATTGGGTTTATGCAATCAGATAACCTTTATAATGTTTCTCAGAAGAGTAGCAACTGTCAAAAAATTTTGTCAATTTTGTCTTTTTGTATTTCTCTAAAGCTTACTGAAAATCCTATTCCTCCATGAAAACACAACTTAATTTAACTTGCTTGAAATGATTTCATCTCCAAAATGACAAGAGACAAAATCAATTTGAGCCGCAACTAATACATAAGTCGATTCTTGAGTATGACTTAAGAAGCTTAGAAGAAACTTATATACCTACAAAATAAAAAGAAAACTAAATTTTATCCAAATACATCCAAACTTTTTGTTCAAACCAACTCCTTATATTTTTTTTTACTTGCGATATACTCGTATATAGGTATTTTTGATACAAAGCATATTAATTGTAAACATTGAATTTTTTATCTCTATCAATCAGTTGATCAAACACAAAAAATAAAAATGAACAACTTCAGCACACACAAGGTAGCTTGTTCAATCGGTTTTATTTTGTATATATAAAATAAAAAGTATCTTTAACTCTGTTACCCTGTTGTCGATTGCAAAACAAGTGAAAGGCAAATTTCAAAAGAAAACAGTTAAAGTTAAAGAAGTAGATGCTCATAAATAAACTGATGTGTAATGGTTGTGGTAAGAGTGAAAAAAAAGATACAAAATAAAACTATGTAGCTATTTGAAAAAAAAAACTAAAAAAACATTTCAATAAATAAAAATCTTCAGTCAATAAAATTAATACTCTCTTTAGTCTTACAAAAAAGCTTAGTGGGATGTTTTTTTTTTGTTAACGATACCCAAATTCCTACTGCCATCTAGCTACTAACACTAAATTAAATCCTTATGCTCATCCATCATATATTTCAGTTTTAGAACTTCAGTACTAAAAACTTATTTACTCGTAGACTGAACCAAATCTTCACATAAAATAGAATTCTGCTGATGAAGGCTCTTTAATTTCAATAAATGCACGTTCATGCGTAAGTGGAGCTAAATTGAATATGTATGTGAAGCTTAATTTTGACCTGATACCCTGAAAAATTGGGCTTTAATTTTTATATTTGTATAATAAAATCTAAGGGCCCGTTTTTCAAATTAGGGTAAACTCTGAGTGAAATAAAAGTTAACTAATCTTGAAAATAAATTATCCCCGAGTTCACTAAAAAAAAAGTTTCTCAGTAATGATTAACTTTTTCTTTCAGTTGTCAAAAATCTACTTTCATCGATGTGCGACACTATATACTATAGATACTATATACACGATATCACGATATCTACGCCTTTCAAGCATCGAAATAGAGATGGCACCTCAACGATAATGCACTGACAATAACTTTCACTAATAAAATCGAGATG
The DNA here is from genome assembly GCA_963921185.1 of Dasysyrphus tricinctus. NCBI lineage: Eukaryota > Metazoa > Arthropoda > Insecta > Diptera > Syrphidae > Dasysyrphus > Dasysyrphus tricinctus. Next base: position 119,004,680 of record OY992533.1, on the reverse strand, counting down.
GTGCCACAGCGGAAAAGGCCCTCAATTTAGTTAACTTAGGGCCTGTTTTTCCATTCATGGTTTACTCTGAGTAAAATTAGAGTTAGCTTATCCTGAAATTAACGCTGAGTTAACTCAGGAACAGTTTTTCAGTTGAGGATTAACTTTATCTTTAAGCTGTCAAAATTCTAGGGCCAACGATGTGTGACACTATGGATATCAGCCTTCTACGCCTTTTACGAATCGGAATAGAGATGGCGCTACAACGGAATTGCACTCGCCACAACTGAAAAGGCCCTCAATTTGGTTCCTGAGTTAACTCACCAAATAAGGTGAGGACTTCAATTGACTGAAAAACACGGTTATGGAGTTAAAAAATAAATAAAAAAAAATAAATTGGGTGGCGCAACAGCTCGTGGAGAACCAGGGCCTAGTGACTTACAACTCACAACCATTCCTGTGAGCGTGTTTATTGGCAGGAATGGAGGGGACCTACAGTTTTTTGCCGAGTCCGAACGGCTAAATGAGAAGCACTTTTTCATGACAAGTATACTCTTGGAGGATTTGTCAGTTCCACGCAAGAGGCAGTACCTCGAATAAAACATTTCTGTTCTTAGGTGGCATGGCTGGGAATCGAACCCACACCTTCGGCATGACAGTCCTACGCACTAACCATCATGCCACGAGGTACTACGGTTATGGAGGTTTGGTTATGGAGTTCACCCAGGTTTAACCCCGAGGCTAAGATGATCTCGCACTGAAAAACTGGCCCTTAGGATTTCAATTCACTGAAAAATATATTTCTGAAGCTAACTCAGGTTTAACCCCGAGACTAGGATGATCCCGAACTGAAAAACTGGCCTTAAGCTTCTATTTCGAAATACATAATTGTTTCTTTATGCCAAACAACTCTATCTTACCCTATTTTCATAATAATTTTGAGAAAAAATTGAGTTTTTCTAGTCTAACGTTGTTAATTCAATTTAAAACATAAAAAACCCAAACACATAAGCAGATAACTTAAAATATACATTCCTCGTATCTCAACAAAAATTGTGTCAAAAATTCTACTCCAATAAAAAGAAAAAATTGTAAGTAATCGTAAATAACCACCTTACAACATAAAATTTTTTTTTTTTAACTTGCAGACAAGTTTAAAATTACATCATTCTGATGGATAGTACTTGATATGTCTTGCTATGTACCCATTTGTATTTTTTGTTCGTGTACTAAAATGCTGGTGGTTGCTACACACACCACAACAAAAAAAAAACAAACAGATGTGATAAAATGAAGGTGACAAACAAATAAAAGCAGACAAATCAAATTTAAATATTTAAGAAGAATTTTTTTTTATAGAATTCTATAAAGAACTTCAAAAAATATTGCAAAATATTTACTTTAAGGGGAATTTTTATTTTTCTCTTTAGAAGTTGAAAAAAAAAACCTCATTAATTTGCTTTTGCTTGTAAAAATTATATGATAGAACCTTATCTCTCATCAAATTTGGATGTTTTGTGCGCAATAAAACATAAAGATGAACAAAATAAAAATATATGTAGCTTTACCTACACCTTTCGCAATTATTTATTACATACCCTTTAGGTGAAAAAGATACGCCTTCATGTGTGACAGCTAAAAATCTGTGTTTAAACAAATGAAACATAACATTTTTACTAAATTCAAGATAGAGGCATCAAACATTTTAGGTATTATGCAAGAATTTTGAGTTTTTTTCAAAGAATTATTAAGACTCATTGATTTATTATCCATACCATATGTATATATAATGGCTTATAAAGCCCAGAACATAATCTTAGAGAAGATATCACAACACGCACAGAATATAAGAAAAGATGATGTTAATCTAAAGAAGTCAATGACTCTAGTCTAGGGAGCTTTGTTGGATAAGTTAATTTATACCAATAAATTTGGTTTGTCTAGGGATTTTCTGTAGAAAAAAAAAGGATTGAATAAAGTATTTTGCCGGTTTTAAGTGAGTATTATGCCTGAGGGAATCTTATTTATTAATCAAATACATATTCAGAAAGAAAAAAAAAATACTACATAAATTAAGAGAACCTTAAGTGTGTGTTGTAAATTCCACTGGCGGGCGATGGCTTGTTTGGTTCATTAACAGATCATCACTACTTGATGGTATGTCAATTTCAAGGTTAAATCGAAATGTAAACAAAATAATTTAAAATTGATCGGAAATGGTAATTCAATAAATGGAACTAATTTTTTAATTTCATTTTGCACTCACCCCATAATTATAGACTAACAAAACAATTCAAGAAGAATACAAATAGTTTTGAAATAAGACAAATACCAGAGTTGCAGCAAGTGAATGCAATCTTTTGTGAATGCAATCCTTAAAATTCATTCATTGAATTCAATTAAAAGAATGAATTAATTGACTTCACTTGGAGACTTTTATTTCAAATTATGCAATCATTATTAGTTTTTAATTTAAAATGTTTGTAATCATTTTGTTCCTCATTCATTATACAGCAGTCAGTTGAATCCAGTTTTTTGACAGTCAATTCATTCTCATGCATTCTTTTGCATTTTTTTATATTCTTTACATTCTCTTGCATTCTTTTGCATTAAATCGGATTTCTTTGCATTCTAGCCCAAACAAAGAAAGTTCTTACATGCATCATCTTTATTTTGACAAAAGGAACACTCGCCGAAAAGTTCATTGTCAGATCATGTACCCTTAAAAGTTATGTAAGGTCAAATGTCAAAAAATGTTTTTTTTTCACAAATAACTTTTTAACGGTAAAAACGATTGGAAATTCTTTGACACAAAACTTTCTTTCGAATGTTCGCGTTGAAGATTATCAGTATCACTATTTCAAAAAAGGCTATAATGAGGAAAATGTCGGTTTTTGGCATGTACATTACATCATTAACGGTGAATGCTCTGAAAGAACAACTTAATTCAAAGTTTTTACACCATGAAACCTTCTACACAAAACATAATTATTTTCTAAAAGCTTTTATTTCGTCAAAAGCCAAAAAATCTGTTTTTTTTTTTGCGTTTTGCTCTTAAATGATGAAGTTCTCAGCAAATAATTTACGCTCATTTAAAAGATTACAATATTGTCTTGAAAAAAATTTTACAAAACTTTTTTTCCATACGTTAAAAGATATTGTTTTTCAAAAAGGTGAAGTAGTGAAAATATAGGTTTTTTGAAAACAGCACTCAACCAGTATTTTTTGTCGAAAACTTTTAAATGCAGATTATAGGTCATGTGACCCTCTTCAAGAAAGCATTAACCTATATTTTCTATTAGCGATGTTTTAAACGATATTATTACTTCTAAAACTCGAAAATACTGGTTTTTGCTTTGTTGTCTGTCCTCCTAAACGGTGAAACTGTCAAAACATTTTGTATGCTTGTTTTTAGATACATAATAATATTTTCAAGAAGAAGTTCAATGACACTTTTTTCCCTACAAGCTCTCGGCTTCAAGATATTGGGACATTAAAAATGGTCAAAACTCGAAAATACCGGTTTTTCGAGAACATTACACCAGAAAGTATGTTCTTTAATTTTATTTTCAAAAAAAAATTATCTATTTCTATCCATAGTTCTTAAAAAAAATATTTAAAACTCAAAATTTTGGGAAAAAGCTGCATCTTTATGCCCCTGAAAAACACCGGTATTTTCAAAATTTTACCATTTTAAAAGTATCTTGGAACGTATGGGAAAAAGTATCATGGAACTTCTTCTTGAAAATATTATTATCTAAAAACTGAGCATACAACATGTTTTGGTAGCTTCGTCGTTTGGAAGAACAGAGTGAAAACCGGTATTTTTGAGTTTTGTCCAATCTAAAAAGTAACAAAATTTATCGCCAAAATAAATAGAATTACAGACTATCTTTTTTTTTGAACATTTTTCCTAGGCTATTCCGGAAAAGTGCGAAAATGCCAAGTTGGTTGGGGTTCTTTTCCAATTGTGTGCTTCACTTGAGTCGTGGTCTTCCTCAAAATTGTCTATCTACTGCTTTTTTGGCTTTGACACATCACTCAGTTTGATCAGAAGATGAAAACTGAATTTTGATTTAATAATAGCAAAGTCGTTGATGAAACTTATGTTTTGAAAATGTCTGTACGTTTATGAAAGCACTTGAAAATCTCTCTGAATGTTGAATATGTTCTGGTTATAATTTTTCGCTAAGACAACATTACAATTTTCTAAAATCACTCTTTCCTTTGGTTTAAAAACTAAATCTATTCATTATTAGTCGTTCTTAACATTTCAATGATATAAGACTTGCTGTAGATAACTGCACATTTTAAATTTATTTAAATATAAATATTATCAATATAAGCAAATTTTTAGATTAGATTGAACTAAATGTATTATGGCTTTCTTCTGCCTTAAAAACAATTTATTTAAAATTTAAGACTTAAATTGGATTTTTTGGTACTTAAGTACTAAAGCTTTTTGCAGTCGCAAACAAATCATTTAAATCCTGTTAAAATTTTGTATGGCATTAGATTGCACGATTTTAATACTTCATTTGTACTAAATTGCAACAACTTATATTCAGCCCTAACATTTCCTGTCAAATGTAATGTCTTCTTCATCAAAACCATCATAAATAATTTTAATCTACATTCACGATAAAATAAGCAGATTAAAATTAATCTTTGTAAAGTCCCCAAAACGATTCATTTAAATTATTCTTAAATAAATTTATAACTCAGGATTGAATTGAAATTGAATGTATTTTTAGCTCTTTAGTACTAAATCCATAATGTGTCCCAAACAAATCATTTAAATCCAGTTGAAATCAGTAATAACACAATGAGATTGAACTTTGAATATGATTTTAGTACTAAATCTGTACTAAATTCAAATAACTTAGGTATATCAAAGCCTAAATATTTCACTATCAATTATTATATTTCTTAAACAAATAAGGGCTACGTAACAATCATGATTTTACGCAACATTTACTTTCAACTGCAAAATAAGAGCATAATTTATGTAATTATTAATTCAAAAGCTATCTCAATGAACACACTTGCTCTACAAATAAAATAATTTGCCCTTAAAACAAAATTAATACCTACAGCAAAAAAAAAACCTAAAACAAGAAATCTTAAATCTGGAAAACCCAGCAAAATAAAAACAACCCAAGATTTTTTTTTTATTTTAATTTGATCAACCTCCAAAAACAAGTCATGATCTTCATTCGAATGGAATATCCTCTTCGCAACTGACTGAGCTCTATAAACCTTGCATACATATAGAACCTTTCACTTTATAGTGACTTTCGGCTTGCATCAAAAACATCTCGAAACCAGAATAAAGGGCACGATTTACTGGAGATCCCGTTTTCTGTTACTTTTTTTGTTGTTGTTTTGTTTAATGGTCCTCCTCCCGTCATCTTCATCAACTTAGTTGTGTGTGCAACGCTTCTTTTTTTTTTGTTTTAAAAGTGGTGCGTGCAGTCACTTAACTTTGATCTCACGTTCTAGTTATATAATTTGACTTAAGATTCAGGTTTAACTTATGTAGTTTTGAGAAAGATCAATTGGATAACATGTCAAAGTAAATTTGCGGCAAGACGTACATATACCAAATTGAGGGAGTGCAAGCGTATTAAATGCGTACCACAACGCAAAAAGCTACCGCTTTTTTTATGCAAAGATATGAAATGCTCCAGGGGACTGTTTTTGGACCACTTTTATTCAGGTTTTATATTTTTTTTAATTTGTTTTGTTTTTTTGTTTGTGTTTTAACAAATTAACAAATATCTTGACATAAATCTTTTATGATGTACCCCGCTTCTTCCGCTCTGAAATACTAAAGTATCTAATGGTCAATGAACTTTTTCAACAAGCAGGTAAGAAAGAAGAAAACACACAATAAATACCAACACCATACAAAAAAAGAATCAAATTGGTTGTTTTATTATTTGCTTAGTTTCTTCATTTTTTTCTTCTTCTTCTGTAAATTATTTATTTATTTATTGCGAAATTCGATGGCCCACTGTTGTAGTAGATGGAGTGTGTGTTATTATTTGTATTTTTATTTTTATTTTCGTTGATATGGGGAAATGAATATCAAGTGTAAGTTTCATGTGGCGAAGGAAATATACAAAAAAAAGAAGAAAAAACAACAACAAAAAAAGACAAGCATGCTGATAGTAAAGCCTTAATCGTATTATTGACTAAACTTAACGAAATTATCACCACCAGCTCTCAATATGAATTTGATATTTCGTTTTGTTAATATTTCCATCGTTAGCGTCGTCGTTGTCTTCACACAAAATTGTATTATTTATATACATTTTTGGATGATGTCTTGAAATCAACTAAAAAAATCTTAAAGCGAAATTTAGATTTGTCTTACCTATACCCGATACCTACCTACCGCACATAATTAATTTTTATAAATGAATTTTTTAAGTGTTCATTAGTTCAACAAAACAAAAAAAAATGATTGAGAAATTTAAATGCGATTTAGCTTGTAGAGAATTAATAATGAATGGAAATGAAAGATTGATTGATGCGAGTGGATAATAAGTAGTGTTATGTGAAATTTTTGCATTTAAAGATGACCTAGATTTAGATACATATTTTTATTTTTGCAAAATAAAAGAAGTCCAAATGACAGAAAAGAAAAACCAGTTTACACACAAAAAAAAATAGTTTCGTTGGGTTAAGTTTAGAGATGTGTTTTTTTTTCCAAATATTTACAAACAATACAGAGATTAGTTGTGCTGGTAGGATGTGGTAAGCTGTGATAAACTGTGGAAAAATTTTAACTTTCACTTCTAGATGTTTTATTAATGTCTTACGAACACATTAAATGTGACATTCTTTGAATATTATTAGACGAATTAGACTAGGCATTTTTTAAAAGATCTCAATAGGCTTATAAGGCATTTTTCGTTTTTAGCTCCAAGCATAACACTGAGCTGTCAAAAAAATGTCTGTGTTTCTATTTTAGCTCAGAGCACTCAACTTATATTACTTTTTTAATCAGAGCTAGCTCGAAGTACGTTCCATGAGCTCAGAAAAAAAAGACTAAGCGAATGGTGCAAATAGCTGAACGCAGCCAACTTCACTCTTGTTTTCACTCATTTCTAATGGGTGCGTTCAACACATTAATTTCAGTTCACACGTTTGAATTTTTTGAAATTTTGATTGACAGCTGTCAGATGAAAATTAAAAGTCAGCACATCGCAATCGTATGATAATTCAGTGCTGAGATGAATTTCAATAAATTAATTCAGAGAGCTCTTATCTTACTCTACTCTGAACTATGTAGCTCCAATTGCTCGAGCTATACTCCATGCTCTGCTCAGAGCTGAAAAAGAAAAACGCCTTTTAAAATAAAAATCTTGGGGCAACTATATGCAACTCATTATTCTGACGAAGAACTATTCTTGATTTTGTTTAATCGTTCGTAAAAGCTAATGGCGGACAATGCCAAATGTGTTTTATTTGAATTCCAATTCTGATGAACAGCATCTAATGCTACCTAATGTGCCATAAGGCCATAACTATTCAAATAAAATAGTATCAAGTGGAGACTTTTTATACGTTATCAATTTTCTTAAGAATCGAGCGATGCATTATAGCAGTTTTGCTTAGTTTATTGTGCGGTCCACACCCTTCTAGAAAGTTCCTTTTCTATTTGATCAAAAAAATTAATTAGAAATTCCAGCTGTTAAAAAATGATAGCTAAAGCACTTGCACCTTTTACAACTTGTTCTAACAATTGAACCAAATTGTTGAGTTGCCAAAATGTCTGGTCACAGTAATATCAAAAAATTTGATTCCCACTGAAATCTTTTTGACTTCCACTGACTACTACATTACAGAAAGGACTGGTATTATGACGCCAGCCGTAACGAGAGAATTTGACACAACTATACATATATGCTGGATGGCTCAAAGATGGAGACCGGTGTTGGTTCAGAAATTTTGTCTGAGTTTCTTAACATCACTAGATCCTTTCGGCTGCCCAATTCTGATATTGTATTTCAAACTGAATAACTGGCAATTAGGAACCATAAGGAGGCATGCAAAATACTTAAACCAGACTCAAACAAAAATCAAAATACAGCTACTTAGCAGACAGTCAAGCAGCTTTTAAAGCCATTGATTCGGCTACATCGTCCTCTAAATTAGACCATCAATGCTGAGATGAACTCGAACATTGGCATATTGATGGAAATTAACGGGCAGATGAACTGGCGTTGTAAAGGACAATATATTCTCAATTTTCCTTAGTGAACCCAAACGCAGGTGGAACAGATGAACCAAATGCAAAATATCCAGAAATATCTGGCCCACCTATAATTAATTCCGAACAATTAATCTGCTATGTAAACCCAGGCAAGACATAGCCAGGGTCGTAGCAATTTGTACTGGACACTGGTTAGTAGGAGAATATGCGGCGAGGATCGGTATTAATTCTTACCAGTAAAAAATGAAATCAGTCTTTCACTTTCATCTTGTAAATGTCCTACTCTGGTCATAATAAAGGCACAATCGCTTGGAGTGACATTTTTTGACGACCTTAAGGAACTTTCTGAAATAAAGATCAAAAATTCAACGCAAGGAAATGGATCTAGAGAACGAAAATCGATTGCTACTGTATCATGTTTCCCTCCAGAACGGAAAAGACTGTGAGCAATCAAAATTCGGGTTTCCGCGGGGTTTCATGATGCTCAATGACATTGATTATCATACGGTTGGAACGATTACGCTTCGGTAATACTTTTCTATCTGATGAGGTTAGCATAATGTAATTGGCTTCGGGCGGGATGTGATCCAATCGAGTGAGTGTCTTATGACCCGTCTTCTGTTGTTTGTTCTGGCTCACAATATACTACAGCTTACCTCCAATCGGCACTAATTGAAATCAAGGAATATATTTCGTTTCATGGTCGGATGTTGATCTTCACTGGAAATCTCATGTCCTGCGGAGTGAGCAGACAGAGGTCCATGGAAGTCAAACATTCAATCATGTTACTGGACGACCCCCTGAACAAACCATCTAGTCGGGTATTTTCCTGCCAATTTTAAGGCTCGAAGTTGATACTCAAAGGATTTGTCCACAAAACTTCACTTAAGCCCTAATTGGACACCGAGCTCGTGCCAACATTTCTACCTACACACCTTGTAGTAGTATCTATCTCAAAAAGATGGCGTCGTAAAATCTCTCCACTTGGAAGTCTAGGGAGCTGATGATGTGAAACGAATTTTTGTTTGGTCTCCAACAAGAGCAACACAGTAAAATGCTTACAAAAACACAACGGAAAAAGTGTTTATTATGGAGAGTTTTAATAATTACAAATACGGGTGATTTTTTAGCTGGTTTGGTTTTGGCAACACTGGTTTTGACAGCTGACGTGTGTTTAGTACCTTGTGTCACTGTCAAACAGCTTCAGTTTGGTTTGCAATTTAACCATGGATCGTCTTACAAATGAACAACGCTTGCAAATTATTGAATTTTACTATCAAAATTCGTGCTCGGTTCGAAATGTTCATCGCGCGCTGCTTCCATTTTATGGTCGGCATTCTCGACCTTCTGAGCAGTCTATTCGGAAGATTGTGACCAAATTTCGCACCAAATTTACTTTGTTGGACATTAAACCACCAACACGTTTACGTACTGTGCGTAGTGAAGAAAATATTGCGGCCGTATCAGCTAGTGTGACAGAAGACCGCGAAATGTCGATTCAGCGCCGTTCCCAGCAGTTAGGCCTTTGTTACAGCACTACGTGGAAAATTTTGCGGAAGGATTTGGGCGTAAAGCCTTTTAAGATACAGCTGGTGCAAGAACTAAAGCCAGCCGACCTACCACAACGCCGAATTTTTGGTGAATGGGCTCTTGGAAAGCTGGCCGATGATCCGCTTTTTTATCGAAAAATTGTGTTCAGCGATGAGGCTCATTTTTGGTTGAATGGGTACGTAAATAAGCATAATTACCGCATTTGGAGTGAAGATCAGCCAGAAGCATTGCAACAGCTACCAATGCATCCCGAAAAAGCCACTGTTTGGTGCGGTTTATGGGCCGGCGGCATTATTGGGCCATATTTCTTCAAAGATGATGCGAATCGCAGCGTTACTGTCAATGGTGAACGCTACCGAGCGATGATAACAAACTTTTTTTTGCCCGAAATGGAAGTTCTTGACTTACATGATATGTGGTTTCAACAAGACGGTGCCACATGCCACACAGCACGCGAAACAATGGCGCAATTGCGAGGCGAGTTTGGTGAACAGTTAATTTCACGTTTCGGGCCGGTCAATTGGCCGCCTAGATCGTGCGATTTGACACCATTAGATTATTTTTTGTGAGGGTATGTCAAGGCTAATGTCTATAGGGACAAGCCCGCTTCGATTGACGCACTGGAAGCCAACATCCATGCATTCATTCGTGAGATACCGGCCGATATGTGTGAAAGAGTATGCCAAAATTGGAATCAGCGGATGGGCTACCTGAGACGCAGCCGCGGTCAACATTTGCATGAAATTATCTTTAAACATTAAATTGCAAGGTTCAAACTATCGATTCAAATAAATATTTCATTCATTTTTTCGAATTTTTTGTGTTTTTTTTTTTTAAAGTTCTAAACCTCTTAAAAAATCACCCGTTATAACAACAAAAACAAACGAAAAAATCAATGGATAAAAGAAACAATTAATACACAATTTTTGATCAAGGCAATCAATTGTCTGTGAAATAAAATGAACGTACTTGCTCTTATGCTCAAATTGTGTGGGACATAAGAACTTTAAAAAATATTTAAGTAATTATAGAAAAAGTATAAAAAGCATTTAAATCGTTAAAACTTAGAGCTCAAAAAAAAGTATGCCATTTGATTACTTGAAAAAATATGAATATAAGAAAAAAAAATATTTTAAATCATTGGAGCCATTTTCTTAAAATTTAATTTTTTATATATAAAATTTTTGTAACATTTTTCAAAAAAAAATTGGTATGCCAATTTTCAGTATATATTAATATACATTAAAAATTGAAATTTCAAAACAATTCATCAACCCGTTTTTGAAATACATACTGATTTTTCAAAAAAAATTTTTGAATCTTTTTTTAAAAATCCAAAATTTATTTTTTCAAAAATTTTGGTATGCAGTATTATTTTTATTCTAACAAAGCTTTTGTGTAAAAAATTTTATTGAAATCGAATGAATGGTTAATGAGAAAACCAAAAATCTAAAAAACCATTATATGGCAGGTACCGTTAATAAATGTTTTTGGCGTTTTTTTTTCTTCATATCTACAATAATACACTGATTTTTTTTATCAAAATCGTTGGAGCCGTTTTTAAGAGAAATAAGCTTTTCCTTAATGGCTGTATGGCAAGTACCGTTTATTTTTGAGCTAAAAAAAATTTTTATTTCCCCTCTGGAGAGTTACAAAAAAAACTTTAAGTTCAAAATTTGAAGAAAATCGCTTCAGTGGTTTAGGCTGTAGGTTGAGGTATGGACAGACAGACAGACAGACAGAATTGTGCCACCCACTTTTTTCGTGTTCTCTATCATCGTAATGTCATGTTTGATTGTTATCTCGAAATTTTTTTTGTTGCACGAATCCAAATCTTGCCCTATAGTACCTATATCGCAAGTAAAAAAGAGTGAAGACTACTCCAAATAATTTGCTACAGTTATCAATTTCGCTCATCGAACAGCACTGCTAAACGTACATAAATCCTTGTTTATGATTTCTTTGTGTTGTTTTTATATGGAACTATTCAATTCGCAACAGCGACGTACTGGGCTTTATAATTATTCCAAAAACTGTACATAGTATCGTTTAAAAACCTCGAACTTAAAGTTGTTTTGCTCGTATCAAGTCTCCAAAAGAAAGCACTTCTAAATAACTTATTCTTAAAATTCATTGCAATATTTTACACGGCTCCTGTTACACTTTTGTCAATTTTTTCTCACCTTTCTGCGAATTATTCGTAGTAACTAAAGGATAAAGTTATTGCGCATGACTGAGGCCGCCATTTAGCTTTTTTTCTCATAAACTCTTGAAACCCACTTCCAAACATTTTGAATTTTTTCTTTTAAACAAAAACTCCCAAATTTCATAAATTGTGTGTGCTTCCGAACGGTAACCTTCCATTTAGTGAACTTTATAGATATATGCTTAATACTGCTTAGTCCACTGCTACTGCTTAAGGCCTTAAAACAACTTAATTCTACAAACTATTATATTTAAAAAAAACTCAAAAACAAGTAACATCTCAAAATCAAAATCAACCACAAAATTTCCTTCCTTATATGCATTGATAACTTAATTATTACTGCACCAGCTGCACAGTTCATGGTCATTATCACAATTTTTTTTTTTTTGTATTATTTATTTTTGCACTCATCAGAAAATTACAAGCGGTAAAAAATCACCGTTCCTCCACTACCATATCGAAAAATACCACTTTTATTACCATCAATTATCATTACAAAGGTAAACAAAACCCAAAGCGAACAATGGCCTCACGATCACCACCATCACCACGCTACCACCGCATCAGTCTCTCAAATTAGCACTCAAGTAGTAATAAAACCATCAATTAAATGTTTTCAAAAATAAATACCACATTATAACTCCCTTTTTAAGGTAAAAGATGATTACAAATTATTCGCAACGCTTAAGACTATCAGAATTAATTGGAAATTGAGAAGGCAATATTTGTCTATTAAGAAATCTTTAGAATTTTACTGGAATTAGTTTAAAAAAGTTTATGTTCTAAAATTTAGAACAAATAATTTGATTTGATAGATTTTTTTCTGTTTTACCTATGCTAATTCACTTAGGATTTATAGCTTTTGCTGATTCTGTTGAGGTATCTTTTTTTTTCTTCTGTTATTTTTCACTTCTGACATTTTTGTCTTTTTTGGTCTTCTCCAATGTGTATCCGGGTGTCATTGACATTTCACACCTTATTGAATATTTTCGGTGGTTTTATCTTGAATTGACGAGACGGTGGAAGTTTATTTTTTTTTTTCCTTCTTACAAAGACATAAAATTAGCAAACGAACGTGCCTGCAGTTTCTTTTTGTATAACTTAACGTTTTGCCTAAAGTATCAAAATTTATTTTATATAAATTTTCGTTTGAACAAAAAAAATCATCAAAAATCATAAAAAATGATGATGAGTTTATGTATTTTTGCTCTGTAGTCTAGAAATAGAATTCAAAATTTAAAAAAATAGATGTAAAACCCTCAAGCAAGATAGCATTATTTTACATAACAAAAAAAATCATTTAAACAAGTATTCTTAATTTATTACAAATGTTTATTTTCTTTGTAAAAACATAAATCTTTCTCGGTGTCTGTGTCAGTGCTGTCTTCCTATAAGTGATGCTTTTCACATACATTTTTTATTTATTTAAAGTAATACCATCGGTAGTCAACTTTTGACACGACTAATAAATGAGCAATAAATTTTTCAATAAAACTTGATTTAATTACATTTTTTTTCTCATTAAATTTATCCTAAGTATTTGTTTAAAAATTGCATTGCAATTGCATATCTACACATACATGCATTTAGTAGACGACAGTAAGTTGTTCAGGTATGCATGATGGTTACGATGGTAATATATTTAAAAAATAAACGTAGTTGAGTCATAATTTTGGTTTGACTTAAATATCATCTGTCACAAACAATCGATTCCGCTTATCTGAAATTACAAACTTCTAAAATTTATAAAAAATAATATTTTACCAACATAACCTAAATTTCTTAAAAAAAAATAAGAAAAATAAGTAGGGGAAGCCGAACAGGTTTTTTCGACGCATTTTTTCACTTGTTACTTGTGAGTGCATAATTTTCATTTTAAGTCTAGATAACAGCTCCCAAGGGAAAACAAAAATGTATGCAAATATTTTTGCATGTCAAAATTATTGAGGTGAAATGCAAAATTATTACACGTTTTCAGCTCCATGCAAAAAAAAGCCGTTACTGTGATGGAATTTCATGCAAAACAATGGACCGGAAATTTTTTGGAATGCGAAAAAAATTGTGTTGAATAAAATATTTTTTTTTTAATGGTAGGCTTACACTTCAAACCAAATATATTCACCTTAAGGTATTATTTCCATGCAAATGGTTTTTGCATCCAAATATATTTGTTTCCCATTTTAAGGCCTATAGTTTATTAATTAAGGGTAAATTAATGACTCAATGTGGGCTTAGGCCAAGACAAACATTTTTCGTCTTGAATCTTATACAATATGGTTCACAGAATGGATGGAAAATTGTTTTGTGAAATTTTGATTTGTTTTCGCATGGGAACTGTTGACTACGCTTTATGTTATTTGTACTTATTAAGTATTACCAAGAAAATACAAATCTGAACTTTAAAAATGCTTCTGAAAAATTACTGTGTGTCCAAATAAGTGGATTTTACTGTAAATTTAAGCAAAAGGTAATTATAAATTAAATACAAAGAAACGATAAAATGATGTCTGAAGGTGTTTTAATATTTTAGTACATGACTGGGATTTCTTAGTCGCAAAGTAATATATAGGTATTTGAACTTTTTAGAAATATTGACAGGCTTAAGCGCAACCTAAAATTATAAAATTAACAAGGCCATAATGTCACTTTTTACGATTCAAACCATTTAACTATCTGGTTTGGATACTAAAAATTGATGTAACGAAATAAGAGAGTGGATCCCATTTCTGTTTCGAAAATCTCAATTAAATTTTAAAAAAAAAATTTCACAAACTAGCAATTTCGCATTTTTTTAACAATTTAAGTTGTAACGACCTGAAATGGACTCTTCGACTTGATTACAATGAAACGTCAAAACTTCAAAATAATCTTAAGAAAAGTTAAAGGTTAGACAACAATTTGTCCAGCTCTAGTTAAAAATCCGATTGCAGCTGCGTTGTGTTCTTAAAATTGATTTTTAATTTTTAACAGCTAATCTGGCCCGAGTTTCAGTTGCCTCCATTGTGTTCAGGGCAGGTAGCAGTCTGAATGACTGGAAGCAGGTGTCCGGGACTGTAGACGTACAGGATGAAAATCCACCGATTTTCCTTTTTTTTGCTAGAAATAATTATTAAGTCTTCTTATGCAATATTTCATCGGCTTAGAGTGAAAAGCTGTTTTTTATATTTTACGCCCACTCAAGGGGTTATGACTTATGACTACCCTTAAAGTGTTAAACACAGTGCAAGCATTAGAAAATTTTGGAGAGGATTTAAAAGGAAAAACCGATGCACATTGGTGCTGAATGTTTGCGAAAATTAAAATCGGAGGAAAAAATTAAGTCGGGTAAAGCATTCTACATTCGTGTAGAGTGGCTGAAGAAAGAATCTCTGTATTTTACAATACGACTGAAGTTGGGCTCAAGGGTAAACTGATGAACATTCCTCGAAGTACGAGTATTACGGTTGAATTGTTTTAGGGGAGGAATGTAACTGGCTATTTCACTAGACCACTGTTTATAAAAATAGCTGTAAAATAATGTAAGACATGAAACATAGCGGCGGTGCTCAAGAGATGCATAAATGATTCCGTTTTAGTTTGATCGCCTAACGACTTTAAAGCTCTCTTTTTGAATCGTATCCAATAGGCTCAGGTGGAAGAACAATTTCTTGCATCGTCGGAGAAAACCTAAACACAAGCAATGTTTTTGGCAACGTCGAATATATGATCATTCCACAGAAGGTGGTCTGTGATACACAAACCGATAGCTAAAAGTTTTTCGGTTTCCTCGATGCAAGAACCACACATAGATAGTGGCATTTGGGATGGGTTCTGCTTTAGTGACAGAACACGACTTTGAGTTTTTGAAGCTTTAAATTCTACAGATTTCTATTTCTCCATTGGGCAATGCTGTCGAGGTCAGAATCTAATGCGCTAATCATACGCTGCCGTTGTTGCTCTACATCCGAAGCAGAAGTATGTGAATCAAGAAACAAATATGAAAAGCTGAAGGTACTGTCATCAGCGAAACAATTTAATGGATTGGAAGTTTTGGACAAGAGGTCATTAATGAATATAAGAAAGAGAGTCGGAGACAAATCGGAGCCCTGGGGTACACCAGCATTTATTGTATGGATTTCAGATTTGAAACCGTCCAACACGACTTAACTTCCTCTCGGACGTTTCCAATCCAAAGAAGACTTACTCCTATTTTGCATTTTTTACAAAAAACATGATTGAAAAAAAGTATTTGCGTTTTAAAAAACCAAAATTACATTAAGTATTTTCTATACTCATTATTGCAAAACTCAGTGATATTGAAAAGATTTGAATGTTTGAATTTTTTAGCAATTTTTGAAGTGGTCTATAATGATAAAAAAATGTACAGTTAGTCGAATAATCTTTGCTTTCTAAACGTTTTCAATGATAAGTTTCGATGAAATCTATATGACTGTCATTTGAAGCTAAAAATTTTATTTGGTAAAAGTAAACTATAGCGAGAAGGGAGTTCTTCAAGAAATACTGTTTCAGGAGGCCATTGACCCCAATGCCGAATACCCAAAATCCTGAATGATAAAATCCCGAATGGACAAAATAACAAAAGGAAAAAAATCAGGAATGTCAAAATCCCAAATGGACAGAATCGCGAATGCATTTGAGATAAAATCCCGAATTTAAATACTTTTTTAGTACTATTTCAGTACTTTCAAAGAAAACAAACTGCCATTTTAGGGCTTGACTTCTGTTAATTTTGGGATCTCAAAAATCTCTAAAATGTAAATTCAATTGAGTTTAATAGAGTTCTTTAAAGAAAAGATAAAACCAATTCCTTTTTTTATTTTAAATCATGAAAAGTTTGTTAACCTTTTTTCCAAACATTTTTATCTAAGACGCAAAAAAAAAGAGATACTTAAGTTTTGTTATATGCCAAAAAAAAAAAATAACAAAAAGGTGAATAACCTCTTTCATATCGTCTATGAACCACAAAAATTCATCAACAGGTTCGAATAAAAATAAAAAAAAAATTTGAGGGAACCCAATCTTTCAAACAAAAGTAGTACTAAAAGAACTTCACAATCTTTTTTTACACCAAAAATAAAAAAGAAACGAATAAACCTTTACTTATACACCTAGGTTGAGATCCTCAAAGTCCAAGTAATCGTGCCAGGGGTCTTTAATTAGAAACAAAGAATTGATAACAACTGGAATCTCAAAAAAAAAAAAAAAAAAAAAAGAAGGAAAACGACGACCGGCATTATTGGTGTCCATCGTCGTCGTTGTCGTCAGTCGGTTGGACGAAAGAACTTCTCTGGGGCTGCTTGCTTCATGTGTGTCTTGTCTTTTCATATGGATTTATTTAAAGGGGTTTGTGTAAATTACTTGTTAATAGTCGAGGTTTCAAGATAGACAGACACACAGGTAAAGTACCTAATAGTGTGGTGTTGTTGCTAGTTGCCTGTTATAAATACACCCAGGCCAAGCTAAGATACCTGAGATTTGAAGCCAAGTGTTTGACTAGACCCTTTTTGGGTTGTCCGACTTAATCGTACATTTTGTTGGAAATTTATTGATTTTGGATAATAGGACAAAAATAATCGATTCAAAATCGTTTGGGGACTGGTTTTCCCATATATATTTTTTATTTTTGTTTATTTTTTTTTTTTTTGTAAAGAATGAAAGGTCAACAGATCTTTGAGAGTTTACATTTTTTTTTTTTAATGTAGAACATACATAATTTGTAATTAATGATTTTGTTGTAAATTATGATAAACTTGATAACATTTTCTAGATAACTATCGCTTAGGTATGTGATATTTGAAATCTATAAACTTGAGATGCCCAAAGTGCGATCCATCTGAAGTATAGTTCTGCTGGACAAACAAAAAATCACTTAAACTAGATAACAATGTAACTGCGCATTATGTTTACTAATAAGCTGAGTTTTAACTTTTAGCTTGTTCCTGCTGGTTAATCTTTATTCAATTTGGAAAAAAGTTGTTTTATATTTTTGCTAAAGCTTAGACTACAAAGACGAAGTTTGGACTTAATAATTAACAGAACGAAGTATCTTTTTTTCTTAGTTGTTTGTTTTTGTTTATATTTAAGAGGATTCAAAAATATGGATGGTGTGAACGACTTGTTGATCGATAGAACTGCGCATTGGTTCAGGCACGTTTTCGATAACATGGTTACCGAACTTTAAGGTGTGCCTTCAGTGCAATGCAACATTTATCTTATCGTAGACAAAAACAAATATAATACACAAATGCATGGAAGGCCAAAATTGGTGAGTTAATTAACCTATAATTAATGCTATTGCTATACATAATATCTCATGGCTTTGGCCGATATTTTTTTTATACACAAATAAACATAAAGCTCTTAAATAGCAAATCATAAATTGGATATAAAATTGATAAAACTTTATTTCAACTATTAACAAAAGCTTGGTTCAGAGTAAATAATAAGTAGATATCTAGTAGGTTCTCAATCATAAATTCCACCTCCAGGGAATCGCACAAAAATTCTCTTTAGCAAATTTTAAATTAATCTACTTAGTTTTGTACATAATGTACATATGTAGGTACCAACGCTTGCTTCAACGCTTGACCACTTCTGGGGCTTGATCACGGAATCAATAGCCACACAAATTGGTTAGAAAATTGTTAAAACCCATTTTCAATTATCAAAACTCTCTTGGTGCAAAGAAAACAACAAGAATTCATTAATTTAGTACTTATTTAGTACTTACTCATAAGAATGAATAAAATACATCAAAAAAAGCACTTTATTTAAAGAAAACTACACAAATAATACGTATAAATCTAGTTGAGAATACATTTTGCTTATGCAATTTCTTCAAACGCCTAGAACACGCGATTTTTTTTTAGCTTTAACATTTAAGAGTCAAACCCAGCCTCCCCATTCATTACACGAAAACTTTGCGTGTTTCGCATTTAGATAACCACAATATCCTTCATGTCTCTCATCCATCTATCTATCTTTCTGATGATGACTGCCACCGCCTCTAATATCACACACATACAATTTTGCAGCAAAAACAACAACAACAAATAATAATAATAATAAAAACTCTTCTGAACAAAAAAAAAACTGCTTACCAAGATTGAAGCCGGAAAATGCAGTCTCTCACACACAGCCTGCATGCTGAAAGCTAAAATGAGCTTGTTCATAGTGCAGTTGTACTGCTGCGGTGTCTAGCAACTTTGCTTTGTGGTTATGACGTTTTCCGTCTTCGAGACGATTGTTGTGCATCTGGGGGTATGCGATTACCACACCGCCAATGATGATGATGACTATGACGCTAACCAGCTTCGTCTTTGGAGAAGTCTCTTGACTTCAGTCAATGTGACGCTAACTATGACGCTAACGCTGCCCTGGCTGGCTAGCTGGCTATGGGGTTTGGTTGCTCATTTTGAGCTAGAAAAGCAATTCGAGAGAAATCTCATCGCAATTCATTCAGCGAGAAGAACATTTTACGTAGTTTTTTTTGTATTATTTTTGCTTTGTAACACAGATTGGCTTGGCTAGGTTTTGTGCTTAGATTCAGTCTAAGTATTTTGTATCTGCTAGGTAGGTCGTTTCAAATATCTTTATACATATTTTATATTCTCCAACGTTGTTGGTTGTTTTTGTTGTTGTTATGATGTTGTGCTGTGTCGTTGGTCGTCGCGTGTTTACAATTGCGTTCGTTCACATTTGCAATGTTCCCTGATGAAGAAAAGTACGGGGTAAAGGAATGTGTTCACACATGTAACTCGCGTCATATTATAGTTACTCGGTCATTCACATTGACAAGGTTTTTCATTTCTTTCTGCCATTTTTTTTTTTATTATTTTTTTACAAACAAGGAGAACAAAATATATGTATATATAAACATTGCTCATCCATCTTGACCAGGTATTAAATATGACGTGCGAAGAAGAAGCCAACAACAATAATACGAACAGAGACTTAGCAAATGGAGTCACCATGTACTAAAAGTAGCCATAATTATGAATAATGTCTACCATATTCATCAAGTTAAGCTATTTTTGTGTGTTCTCTTTTCACTTAAGTTGCTGTTTGTATACAAATTCATTGATCGAACATTGTTTGCAGATAAATTTTGCAGTTGTTTATATTTATTTCTGACATAGAAATTTCAGTTGGATAATATTGAAGGCCTTTGGAGTTTACTGCATCACTACAGGGAGGTAGGATACATTTTATTCACTCTTTATGAGTTTTTTAATCACAAAACAGAAGCGCGCTCATTTTAATATTGTCAATTCTGCATTGAAAAAGAAATTTAAATACAAAATTGCTTAGTACTTTTGTACTAAAACTATTAAATTTGTATAATACCAGTCTTGTTATTTGTATATGTGTGATAAAAATGTTACCTAGATACTTACATATAATTTTATATTTTTAGTACAAAAGTACTAAATGATTCAATTGTGAATTGAGTTTGAAAATAACCAACAAAATTCAGAGACTTTAACATATGTATTTTGTTTTTATTAAGTAATGCATTTGGTAATTTGTTTAACAAACACATTCCAACAAAACAACTTAAAGAGTAAGAATCTTTCCAATCTTTTTTTTTTCTCCGTACACATAAAAAAGCACTTAAATTGTAAAAAAATCAGTATGCAGTGATGTTTTTCAAATGCATGATGAAAGCAACATTATTCTACTTTTAAATATATGTACATACATGCTTCACATAAGTTGGTAAAACTTAATTAGTACGCTTCACATTCATTGAACGCAATTACTCTTAAAAGAGCTTAATCAAAATCAACATGAAAATGGTTCGTATACGCTGCAATGCATATTTTAACACCTAATTTGTCAATGGAAAACAATATTTAGATTCCAAATGTGTATCTTATCCTGACTTATATCTTTTATATTTCATACTCTCGCATCCAAACAATGAATCGTTAAGACTTAATGTTTTAAAAATAGTGACTTGAATACATCAAAACAAATTAGTACTAAAATCATTTGAAGTATACCTACTGCACCACAGATTTTTATTTTGTTTTAAAATCAGGGAAAAGTAGAAATTGGGAAAGAAGAAAGGGAAAAAACAATATTCAAATATGCTAAATGTCTGCATGAGATAAACTAGAGAGTATAACAAAGTAAGTACAAATCTCTTTGATGAATAACCCCTATCATTGGCTTCTTTTTTGTCTGCCTTTTATTGTTTGAAGCTTCTTTGGGTTAATGATAACATTTGTGGTATTTTTTTTTTCTTGTTTAGTACAAACATCATAATGTCTTCAGTTGTTTTATATTAAATTTTTGTATGTCTAAAATATGTATAAAAGAAGAACAAAGGTTTTTAGTTTTTCCTTTTAAATTAAAATTGACTTAATATTTCATTTTAATTAAACTTTTCCATTTTATAATCTTTTCAAGTTGTTCACCATATCAGTTCTTTGATTTATATTATTTTATTATTATTATCTCTGTCTAAGTAGTCAAATGGTCGCTGTATATTAGGAATTTTTCTTTTCTAATCACTGACGTGAGCATATGTATAAGCATATTGTTCAAGGTTACCACTCAAAAGCTATTAAGTCATTCGAGATAATTTTATTGGAATCTTTTTAATTCCTTCTAATTGTAAGGTATGTACTATACCTACATACATATATGGGGAATATAAAGATGTTGATACATTAACTACTAAAAATGTATAAATATTTGTAAACTTCAAATTTTTAAAAAAGAAGCAGGCTAAGCACAAAGAATTCACCTTATATAGGAATCTGTTTAAAGAAATGGAAATATGATTTTTTTCTCTTGTTTGGAGTTGTGAAGCAGTTGGGACTTTAAAACTAAGCTCTAGTAAAAATTCACAGCTAAGAACGATAGTTTTACTATTTAAGTTTTAAATTTAAGTATTGAATTGATTATAATTTGCTTGTATCTTAAAATGTATGTAAATTTAGTACTTTTGTACTAAACATACAGTCAAATTGTTTTATGTTCCCGTCTTTTGAAAATACTGTCAAAAACAATTTTATATAAATTTAGTACTTATGTACTAAAGACTCTGTAAAACTATTCTACACTCCCACGTTTTGAAAATACTGTA
The DNA here is from genome assembly GCA_963921185.1 of Dasysyrphus tricinctus. Lineage (NCBI taxonomy): Eukaryota > Metazoa > Arthropoda > Insecta > Diptera > Syrphidae > Dasysyrphus > Dasysyrphus tricinctus. The sequence goes on along the minus strand of OY992533.1, from coordinate 118,982,624 downwards.
AAAAAAAACAAATTAAGGCTTAGTTGTTCAATAAAAATGCTGGAACTATAAAAACAGCAAAGTTTTCCATAAGGTAGGGTAGGTAAAAATGGTGGCAAGAGCGTAACACTCGCTCTTTGCCCAATTAGCACTGGATTGCGCTGCTTTGATACCATAACTCGTTTGACCTGTGTATGAAAGCAGATAAAAGCGTTCCTTGCTTTGAAATAGGATGGCTGTGAAGTATGGTTAATGTACCTTGTGAGTTGGGTCATAGGACACTCACTCGATCGGATCGCATCTCGCCCGAGCTTGCCACATTATGCCGAGCTCGGCAGGTTGTAGAATAGCAACGAAGCGTGATCGATCCGATCATGTGATCATCATTGCCATTGAGCATCATCAAGCCCCTCAGAACCCCGGGTTCCGACTACTCGCGGACTTTGGATCAAGTTTTCCATAAAGAAATCGGTATTAATAAATGGAACTTCAACTTTATGAACTATAATTAACTGCAGCAAATGTTTACCTCTTAAAATAAATATCAAGCCTTCAACGTGATAACTTAATTTCAACTTTTCAATACAAATTTACTTAATTGTTGTATTTTGGTTGTTTATTAATAGTTTTCTATAAAAATAGATGTTCTCCATCGTGATTGAAAGCATTGTTATTAAATTGAATAAATAGCATTTAAATACCAGCTATAAATAAAGTTTTAACTAGTTCAAGACATTAAGAGCAATTCAAAACATTGTCTAAAAGTATATAGCAGCCAGTTCGTCACAATTAAATGTCAATTATAATGTTAGTACTAATGTACTAAAGTCATATATAATTTGTATTTTGATTGAGATTTTTTTTTTATCAAAATAGATGTTTGCAATCGTGATTGAAAAATTACCTTCTTATTAAAATAAAAGCAATTAAATGAAAGAAACAAAAAATCTAGAGATTTAGGTGTACCTGGAAGTCTATCAATATAATTAAAGCTTCTGTTTCTGTAAGTAAATAATCACATTAATTTTGTAAGTCTTAAGCAAAAACAAGAAAAGAAAGAAAACAAAATCCGGATTAAATTTTCAAATTAATCGCTACTTCACTCCTTCATTTTAATCCGAGTACACACCCCATATTCTCAGGAAAAATATACGTACATATATAAAAAAATAAACCAATTTGTTAGCTCACGTGCCTCAGATGTGTTGTAATTGCAGCTTTTTAATGTATTCGCTTATACTCTGAGATTTCTCCTCGTGTGACCACTTGGATTCAATTTATTCTACGCATTTACTACGACATTGATATTCATATACTTATACACACAATAAAAAGTAAAAAAAGATTATTCTCTTCGCTTAAGAATCTTTTTGTTGCGAATTTGGACAGAAAAGAGAAGAACTGAAATTAATCAGTACAGAGCAATACAGGTTAAACCATTCACATTCAAAATGAGCGCAAATTGTTTTTTTTTTTTTTTAATGTCAAATCTTGTATTAGTGTTTTTTTTAATAATTATTTGTTATACAGGTGAATAGATACAAATAACTTTTGGTATTATCCGGTAGATTTTATATTGAAATCAACGCAAAATACATTGTATCAATCACATGCTCTTAGAACAAAAATATAAATAACGTAAACAGTCATTAAATTATTCTATTCTTGAGGCTATATATTTGTTTCGTGCAATAAAAAATAGCGGAAAGCTTATTTATATCAAAAACAGTTCATGACATTTAGCTTTTCATGGCTTTGCGGTGAAACCTACTCAGATTTATACGATCGATAAAATTTTGTTGAATTGATATCAGCACTTTACAGAACAAGTTTGTCCAACTAAGTTGTGAGGTCTATTTTTAAATTAACTTTAGTTTTGTTGATAAGATTAAAACCATAACAGGAAACCGACAAAGCTAAACTTCAGATAGTATCTAAATAATATTACAAAATTTATGAATGAATTTATACATTTCAATTGTCCACTAACACTATAGTGTAGAAGTGTAGTTTATTTTGTTTGCCTTTTGTTGCTTCATAGAATTAAACTTCATGTAATCAACCGGTACTTTATACTTATACTTATAGACATACATAGATACAAAAAGAAATATCAAATAAGTAGTGACAATCAACGCGCAATTCAAGCAGAACGTGCAGTTTTTATTTGTTCGCATTTTATTTGTTTCTTCATTTTCAGTGCCAAAGTAAGAGCCTCTTTAGATAAAATATAAATTTTGTTTTTGTTTTCAATCTTTTCTTTAATATATTTTTGCCGTGTCTATTTCGATTTTTACTGATGATGTAATTATTTTGTTTTGTTACTCTGACAGTACTGTTAATTAAATATTTTCATACAAAATCAAAAATTGCATTGCGGAACAAACTAAATATCCTTGTATCTTGTTTTTTACCTTTTGTTGAGGCAACATGTTGCAGATGCATGTATATTATATATTAGAAGTTAATCAATATTTATGAGAATATTTAAAAGAAAACAAATTATATGCAACAAAAGGTACCTACAGTGATTATTGTGATTTAGTACTTTTGTGCTAAAAGAGATTTAATTTATATAATTAGTTGTTGGTTTTGCTTTTTAAAGATGGGAATGTTTCTCTTCAGAAATAAGTGATATATTTTCATGTCTGTTTTTTGAATAAAGTAAAATCATCAATGTTTAAAATAGTAAAAGAAATATTTTTAAAGAACTTGAAACACTCAAGAAAAACTAACTCATATTTTCCGAAAAATTTGAAAACAGAATGTTCCAAACAGATAAGATTTCTACTGATATCTAACATAATATTTTGTTAAGCTTTGGTCAATAATGTGAAACAAATCGTTTTAGTACTAAACTACTTTTTCAAATCATTTTGGAGTGAAATCAAAACCGCGTTGGTTTACTTCCCGAAAGTACACATTTCTACCAATTCTTATTTAAAGCCTTTCAAAATGTATTCAAAAATGTAAAATTGTACTAAATTTGGAAGTTATTGACAGTTTAAGGAAGTAAATGAACAGACTTAAAATTTACAAAGTAAGGATATCGCAAGACATGAATAATGTAAAAACAACTCGCAAATTACTCATGGCATCTATTCCAAAACTTAAACTTTCCATTTAAAAATAGAAACGTGCATCTCTCTTTATTTTATTGTTGATGATGCGCATTTCATTTTGAACTTCATAAATTTGATAATCACCAACTCTAACCACAAGGTTTCATTACATTCCCTGACCTTTTTAAATACCAACTCTTTCTCATCGAATAAAAAAAAATTATTTTCTCTTTTCTATCAGATTAAAATAAAATCTAAAAAAAAAAAACAAAAAAACCTTCACTTCCTCCTGTCTTTTTTTAACTCTTTATCGTAATTGGAGCTGGATGCTCCCTCTCTCAAAGAAGCATGACCATTTATACTAGTTTCAACGATCTAAATCGCAAAAATACCAACGGTCAGGTGCTACAGTAACTCACCGTTTTACTGTAGAAGGTAGGTAGGTATTGCAGCAACAGAACAGACAGGTAGGCGCAAAAAGACCACCTCTTTAAACAGCCGCATATTCTCAACGGCCAGCTGATGCTGAAGCCGGACGTGAGGCAGGCACGTTTAGGTTTATTTCACGCCTGACGCTCTTTTGTCATTATGTATATGAAAACAAAAACAAAATTAAACCGAATGAAATTTACACAACTCACTAACGAGGGAGTGATGAATATAATATTAATACATATATCTATGTATGTATGTATCATCATCATCATGAGTATAGTAGTTTCTATGTATTTATGTTTGTGCAAATGTTTTATAGAGAGATGATGCCCTATGCGTTTGAGGGGTTTTCCCATTCATAAAAATTGGCGTCTATGTGCTGGCGCCTCATGGAGCAAGAAATTGACACTGATGATGTTCGGTGGCATTAATTACATTCACAGTGGAATGGGTGCACTGTTTGTGATTTTGTTTTTTAGATTTTTTTAGTTTTTATTTTAACTAAGCGTGAGAAGACAAAAATATTTAAAGAGAAACGACATAGATGATGATTTGCACGAAAGGTTGTTTTAACATTTTTCACTATTTATTTGATCAAATGCAAGAGAGTTGACATTGCGATTAAGATTTGACGTTAAGAGTTTATGTGAAAGCAAGGAGTTTTTTTTTGGTTTGTTGGACTTCAAGCTATTATAAGAAAAGGAAAAAAACATGTGTATGTATGTACATAATGCAATGAAATTTGATCAATTAACAAGATTATTCCATGATGCTGAGCTTGGAATATTTTTAACATCACTTTCACTTTTAAATGAATTTACAATCATTTGAAATTTTCTTATAAACGATAGCTAATTTTTTTCTGGAAGCATTGTGATTCTAAAATAAGCAACATGATGTGTACTAAAAGTGTACTAAGCTGAGAACGCTCTTATAGTCTGAATTTTATAATTCAATGCAAATCTTAGCTGTTGATCTTAGAAGTATTTTTGAAATAAACCATCAAAAGAGTACTAAAGTGTACTAAAAGAGCATATATTGTCTTAAAAGCTTGAAATTAATTTAATTGTTTTTCCGTTTAAGAGTTGCTAATACGTGTTCTTATATTAGTTAATTTCTTCACAGTGTTCTTTCTTTGAAAACAGTACTAGTACTAAAATTAGTTCTTAGATTAGCTTAATTCTTCATAGACACAAGTGCTTATTACTGATTGTTAGTATGAACTCATAATCTGTAAATGAGTAATCTAAACTCTAATATGCTGATCATAGTAAAAGCATTTATTAAATTTTAAAAATATTACTAACGTGTACTAAAAGAGCTTATTGACTTGAAAGCTTGATTTATATCTAAATACTTTTGTGTTTAAGAGTTGCTAAGAAGTTTTCTTATAGTCAATTTCTACACAGAGTTCTATTTTTGGTACCAGTCCTAGTACTAAAATTAGTACTCGAATCAGTATAGCTTAATGTTTCATAGGCACAAGTGTAAATTATTGATTGTTAGTACCAACTTATGCTCTTAAAATTAATAATTTAAAGTCTAAGACGCTGATCTTAATAAAATTATGCAAAAAATTATAAAAATAGTGCTAAAGTGTACTAAAAGTGCTTACATACTCGAAATATTGAGATTTAATTAAATTCTTCTTAGTTTAAGAGTTGCTAAGAAGTATCCTCAAAGTCAATTTCTTAACAATGTTCTATTTTTGGTACCAGGACTAGTACTAAAATTTGCAATCAAACAAGTATAGCTCAATTGTTCATAGGCACAAGTGTTAATTATTGATTTTATTACGAACTTATGATCTTAAACTGAATACATTAAAGTCCTTGATGCTGATCTGAATTGTATGTATTTATGTGTGAAATCATAAAATTAGTACAAATGGGTACTAAAAGAGTGTACTGACTTATAAGAAATTTATCATTGCTAAAGAGTCATTTAAAAGTTTTCTAGATGCCAAATTTTTAGAAGTGTCCTAATGTTAGAACAAATACTAGTAGATACTAAAGTTAATAATAAAATCTATTTCAATTCTTCAAAGAAAAATAGAGATATATTTGAATACTAACTTCAGGATTATTAGCAATACTAAAGTGAGGACTTTGTGAAGAAATTAGATCTGTAAGTATTCAAATTCTAGAATCTAAAAAATGTCTTAAACGTTCTTTACCGAATATCAAAAAATTTGAAACTCCAAATCTAAATAAACAACAATTTTCATTTTAAAATCCGGTTTGAAAAATTAATTTTACTGAACGAACACATTCCAGTTGAAAATATTCTTCAATACATATTCCCACACATACTGTTAATCGCCGCCTTGCCAACTTCCAGCTTGCAAAACAAGGAACTATTTTGCAGTGATCCACCCTCAAAATTATTAATCAAATTCATGAGTTTAACTTTTCAAGGTAAAAATAGAAAGAAAGAAAATTTATAACTGCAAAGGAGGACTATATTAAGCTTGAGTACATTTTTAACTGTCATTAACTGACACTGTCAACAGCTTTATTATTATATATGTAATTACCGATCTGTGTTTCAATTTTATTTAAATATAGTTTGTGAACGTATAAACAGACCACCCAGCCCCCAATTCTTTTTGTATTTTTTTTTTTTCATTCACTTACATTTCCTTCCTTATTTTGTCGCCTATTCAAATTTCTAAAGTCTCAACTAATTTTCCACACTGTCAGAGACTTGTTCCTTCATTTTAGCATTTTCAAAAGAGCGTAGGAGCTATTGTTGTATGGGGACGAACTCCTCCACATTAAAATACCAATGGAAATATACTAAATGGCTTTGCAAGGATATCCGTTTGAATGAGTTTTCATTACCAAACACACCACTTGTTTCTATTGTTGTTGTTGTTGAAGGATACATGTGGTTTGATAAAAGATACCCTGCATTAGGATGCCACATTAAAGCCTTTTATTTCAGATAAAATCATTTGATATTTTAAATAGCAACAAAAAAGTTTGTTATACATATGTAAGTGGATGAAAGGTTAACCCTTATGAATATTAATAAGAATGTTTTGAGAAAAATCTTTATTTTAAGAAATAAAAAAAAGTATACTGATGTTTTGTTCACTTTCTTTTTTCAATTAACATTTTTTCCTGATTTTAATGTTTCTTTTTTTTTCTTTATAGGTAAGTAAATTTGGAACTCAACTCTAAGCTTTGACAAGAAAATAAGTATATAAAATGTTTACAAGTAAGTCAACCAGTTATCACAGTTTATTAGTAGACAGGACTAAATTCAGTAGTAACAAAAACTTAAAATTTGATATCCTAGAAAAAGAAACAGTATTACATAATAATACGTTTCATAGTCTTTTCTCTTGATAATGAGCTTCAAAGATAGATATCATTATATCTTAGCCATTATTAAATTTTAGATTAACAGATAAAATTAAAGTAGAACAAAAAATATTGTCAAATATTCACAATAAAACAATAAACATAGTAAAAAATACAAAAAATGTAATCATCTACAGAGAAATAAATCACAGAATGTAAACAAAAGTTTTATTCGAATAATAAAAGCATAGAAAAGATGGTAATGATATGAATTTTAAAGATAGTTTTTGACTGCTCATTTGCTGTTCGTAGTTATAAAAATCTCTTAAAATCGTATCTGTCATATGATATTTAAAAGTTCAAAGTGTCATTGAACTCATTTTGTAAATTTTATTTCTATTTTATAAATATAATAAAGTACATATTCAGAATTTTACTTTTTAATTTTCTTCAAATTCATAAAGTAGATTAATATTAGTACTAGGTAATTTATATTTTTCTCTGCGCACGCCGCCGATAAGAAAAATCTTCTACACGGAAAGCAAACAAAATATATCTTCTTTTTTTCAAAAACTTTTAAAACATTTGAGCTAAATCATCTAAATTTATATACATAAATCTTGTCTTTTATTATATACCTACATAGTTATTTTCTTAGATTAATTCTAAAATTTAGTACTTATTTATATGATTTTTGTGTGTACTTATAGAGTAGTTATATTTAGGCTTTTTTAGGTGGCGTAGAGTCTATTTGTCTTTAAATGTTTTTTAGGGTTAAAATAACAAATTATATAAAAAGCTTGAGTTTTTCAAGACTGATAAGTAGATTTTTTTTAAGAATTATTATTTCCATAACTTTCTTTTTATGCAGGGTTCAACTACCTTTTATGTTGGTATAACACAGTTTTTAACTTTCAGTTTTGCAAACAAATTTTAAAGCCAGACATATAATTTAGTACACTCTAATAAACATTATTATTAAGACCTAATCGCCACACTACATCAAGTTAAACAATTTTATGGTTAACTAAACAATTGCCTGTTTGTTATACTAAAGAAACCATTTATAACAGACGTCATTCGACAGAAAAAGAATATTTTTTAGCAACATGTTGACTTTAGTTTCGTCTTGATTTTACCTGCTGAAATAGATAAGTGGATTTCTCCACTATTGCAATGCTCGCACCACTAGCAGTTCCAATCAGTTAGTCCTTGTTCCTAACTTCAGACGTGACGTATTGTTTAAAACAGAGATACATTTTTTTGACCACACTACACGAATGTAGAATGCTTTTCTTAGCTCACTTTTTCCTTTCCATTGTTATATTCAAAAATTTAAAACATGTGCATTGGTATATCCTTTTAAAATGTATTCTATTTTCTTAATCGACCGCACTTAGTTCTAATCATAAGATATCAACAAGAAAAAGCGTTTCAGGTTTTAGTAAAAAAAAATCGTTAAATGGGAAAAGGGTCTTAACGATTTTTTGAGAAATTACCGAATATCTTTGAATTGCTTAACCAATTTGGTTATTATTTTACATTGTCATAATCATAAAATATCTACAAAAAATTTGTGACTATTCGCAATTCACAGTTTGCTGATCGTATCTCATGTGGAAGCACTTTAGGCAGCTCGTTATCGAAAAAAGATGCTTCTTATCGGGAGCGACCAAGGTTCTGTTAATCATTTGGACAGTAATACAACTGCACCATGAGCAAGTAAAAAGTGAAATACGCTTAAATTATTTGTGCGTCAGCTAGTGTAGATGTTTTGATATCTCTTAAAATGGCAGAGTTTTTTTACATAATTGCTTTCTATCTGATTAATTTTTGAGCCACTAAAAGCTGTTAGATTCAACCAAAGAATTTCTTATAACTTAAAAGTAAAAGTAATCTAAGAATCATATTAAATTAAATAAACTATACTTGCCCTGATAATATTTACAATGAAAAAAAATTCATAAATCAACTTTTAATGTCATGGTTAATACATGAACCCGTACCTTCAAATATAATTAATTTTTATATAAAATCACCGCAACACACTCAGATTGTATTTTTTTTTTCCTTTAGATGTTTTGTTTTATATACCTACTCGTATATTAATCTAGCAAAGCAATTAAAAAGTCATCCCACAAGCTGAACTCTTAATTAATTTTTTTCCCCGATAACCATCATAGAACCCAAGAAGTAAAAATTTCAACTCAACCTTACAAATATGAGATTCAGGACATTTAATTGCACTTTCAGTTAGTAACACACGTATAGTTAAATACCACGTCCTTCATCATTTTTTCTGAAAAAATGAATGAATTAATAATGTTGTTGTAAGATTTTTTCTTTCCCTCTCTTGTGTCTTTTTGTTTTATTTTTTTATTTCTGTTTCTTCTTATCATTTTACCAGCACAAATAATGCAAATTACCATCATAAATGCACATGCAATGTGATTTTTCTCTTTTGCGTTATTTTTCGCTATAATTCTAGTTAACTGATTAAGGTCGTAGAATGAGACAAATAAAACAAAAACTCTGAGCTATAGTCTGGGTTATTCCAGAAATTATGTTTATATTTGAATTTAAGTGAGAAAAAAAATTACTGTATGCACTCAAGTGGCCTAGAAATCAATTTTAGTACTTTTGTACTAAAATGTAGTTATTTTTGTATGTATTGCTATTTTAATCGTACAAACTGACGATGATTATTTATGATTACTTCATCCAGTTCAAGAAACACTTACATACCTACATACATACATACAAGCAACAGACAATTTTATAACAAATTGAAGTCTACAGGCGCCATAAAACAACTCAACAGAAAACAAAAAACCGTTTAACTATTTAGCATATAACTGGCTTGTAATACTACCTATACCTCCACCACCTTTCAACAAAACTAAACCAAATTGATAACATTATAATTATCTTGGAATTTCAAAGGTAGGTTCCTATTACCTCAATTCACACCACACATGTTGCCTATACTGGTTCTTGGTCTTGGATAATATGAATGTATGTAGAAATCGAAGTGAATTGAGACAAATGAAAGGAAAAGTTGTATTTAAGTGTTAATTGCTGGGTGATTTAAGAAATAAATAATTATGTTCATTTATTTTCGAATTTTTCTGTTATATTTATATAGATCAGTTTTTTTTTTTTAATATCTATATAGATTTTATGTAATCACTTACTGCTGTTTAGATAATTATCGCAACGATTAACGTAATTAGACAATAATGACCGCGAATTTTTTTTTGTTCAAAAATCGATCGATTCGTATAGGTGGCGTTTCATAATTCCACATTCTATACGTTCATTATATGTACTTTGTAGCATGTGAAAACCGTGACAAGGGTACAAAATCGTAAATATTGTTAGACATCCTCTTTAATTAAATTTTATCTTCATAGTTATACTTAATTTTCGCAAATTTTCAAATAAATTTAGGTATACACGTGCTGAAAATTGCCGATACCTTTGTAGTTATTTATGTATTGTTTTTTTTTTGTTGAGGAAGTGTTGTTATAGTTTTCTACATGAACTAATTAAAAACTCAAAAGCATGACAAATGAATGCGAGAAGATGTCTTTAGTTTTTGTTTATCTTCAATGCCAAAGATAACATTTCAATATAAGGCGGTACATGCATTAATGAGATATTTTCCGACATCACCGAGATAAAATATTTATGTTTTTTTTAATGAATTATTACGTAATTTTTTGTTTTTTTTTTAGTTTAACTTTATACATGTAAGAGATTAGGTCTATATGAAATGAATACCGCAATATGAGATGGAAAGGAAAGAATTTTCATTGGCTACATCAGTGCTAACTTCAAACATTATATATTGAAAATTATTAACGAAATATGAAAGAAACAAGATATTCAAAGAATATCTCCGCCTCGTCTGGAAAATGGGAATTAACATACAAAAATTAAAACTACGAGTGGTCAATCGAAATGTGCAAAAAATATATTCATATTCTTGCCTCACTCCGAGTGATTCATTTTAACATCTTTATTTTATCTCACTCCCATCTGTGGTTAGAGAAATATGGCCAACTGAAAAAATCTTTCCTCACTTATCTCTTTCTTATTCAGAGATGTGGTGAGACGTTAGATAAATAAAGAGACGTCAAAATAAGTCAACTAGAGTGAGGCCCGAGTGAAAACTGTCCCTAAGTTCTCATTCTTTTCTTGATATAAATTGTCAAATATGACAAGTGACAGATAACTGAAGTTACAACTATCAAAGTTACAACAACAGTAACAATATGACAAGAACTTTTTGAAAATTGCGTGTTTCAGAAAAACTGAGATCTCAGAGATCACATTACTTGCATTTGCTGGATTGCTGTCATAAAATGTCGTGCAAAACAATGGACCGGCAATAGTTTTGCATGCGGAAAAAGTGTAGATACTGAATTAATTTTTTTCTTTTTTGATGGTCGGTTTACACTTCCAAAAACAAATACATTCACGATTCACCTCAAGGCATTATTTGCATGCCAATGGTTTTTGCATCCAAAAATAATTGTTTTCCATTTTTAGGCCTATAGTTTATTTATTAAGGGTAAATTAATGACTCAATGGGTGGTTAAGGCCAAGGCAAACATTTTCGTTTTGAAAAATGTACAATATGGTGCACAGAAAATGGAAATTGTTTTGAACATTTTGATTTGTTTTTCGCATGGGAACTGTAAACAATGCTTAAGTCAAAACCTCCCAGTGACATACATAATATTCATCCCATCATACCCTGGCGCTTTAGTTTCTCGAACGATAAACAAGATATATGTATAGGTAGCTTTAGAAACAGATATAAAATGAAGAAAGTTAACAATAAAATATCATAAGCAAATGTGAGAAAAAGATTTGGTGCCATCACAGAACCTTGAGGTACACCAGCTTTTTTATTTCGCATCGAATAAGATTTATGTTCCCGTTTACCAATTAAACTTTTAGTAAGCATTCATGCAACTTCGTAAAACACTACATAAATTTACGATTTGGTTAAATTTATTATTTGGTTAATGAACTGTCAAATTTTGGAAATGGTTTACACAGTTTGATTAAAATTATCCAAGAATTTTGCTGCCGAAAATTAGCCACATTTATTTGGATAAACTTATCCAAACGTCATTGTGATTTTAAGAACTAGGCGTGTTCAGAAATATGATATCTCATAGAATTAAAAAAAAAAACTCTTACCATGATCTGTAATTATCGTATCACGATTGGTTGGCGATAAAAGTTGTGAATTAAAATGTAGTTAAAAAAAAAGTAATTAGGACGTCTACATATACTACTCAATGACAAGGAAAGCTCCTTGTCGGCTCTTCCAAACCAACGTGAATAATTCTTTAACGACAGCGAAACTTCACCAAAAACGTGTTAATTTCATTGAAAACAATAAACGGAAGCTGTCGTTTGTATTATCGTAATTGAAAAAACTCACTGAAGGGGTCGCATGAATACATTAAAACCATATGATATGCTCATAATTGCGTTTTGCTACTTTTCGTCAGGTTTCGTTAACTTTTGCTTTCGGAAGAGATGAGTGGTCCAGAGTGCACCACACGGAAGTTAAACTGACATTTGGTGTAGTAGAAACGAGAAAAAAGAGATAAGATTAATTTTACTTAAGTGGAATATAGCTCTCTTCTTCTTGTGACTGTATGAAAAATTATCTACTATTATAGTTCTACCTTTACTCCGATTTCACGTTGGTTCGGGAGGGTTTTTTGAAATCTGAACACGTCTTATCTGTCGCGTTTTTGACATTTAATATTTAACGTTTATCGAACAGCTGATTCAATTACGCATTTAACCAAATTTATTAAAAGGTCGTTATTCATGCAAACGTTTGCGTAAACTTTTTATTTTACACAATTTGTAAGTTTACGACGTTGCATGAATACCTACCTTTAGTATGTTTTTTTTAAATCAACGCAATTCACTTGATGACTACGAATTATCTATAAAACTAATTGATGACAGCAAAGAAAGTGATGTAAACATTATGTCTGTGAGAGTGGAAAACAGAATTTACGAATGAATGCTAAGATCCCGGAAGGGGAACCCTTTTTTTCGCTATATGTTTTATTGATATTCAACAAATGTTTTTTCTTTAATGTTTTTTCGTTCAGTGCTTCCAAGTGTTTGGTTAGGTGAAATTTTCGCCAAGTTTCCCAAACTTGGGTTTTTTCTTTTATGATTTCTGACAGCAAACTGTGAAAATTTGCAAGAAATTGCATGCTACCAAACACACCTATTGAGTATCGTTAAACAAATTATTTTGAGATCCAAAGAAAAATGACACAACTATACCAAAAACACGTATTTCGTTCGTTTAAATATTTTTCTAACTGCTAAGCATTAATATTAATCAGCGTTTCCATGATCTTGAAAAGATTTGAAAGCAATTGTATATAAAAGATGAAACACAGCAAGTTTCTTGTGACCTCATTATTCTGACATTGGCCACTATTTTTAAAGGTTGCTGCAGTTGTCATTGCACCATGAGTTATCAAAGCTACTAAAACAACATCAACTACAAATTTATGTAAAAATCATCATCATTATTATTAGACCTTGATTATTAAAAAAAAATACTAACAAAAATTAAAACGAGTATATTTAATTCTAAGAAACGACAAATACCGGCATTACCGCAACTATACCTAAATCTTTATGTAATTCTATCCATTAATCATCTCCAGGTCAATCAACACCGACAGAGACATTGCATGTGTTTAGCTTTTAAGTTGTTTTCGCAAAAATTCATAACCTAACCTCAACTTTGTCCATGACCCATGGCCAACATTAAAACACTGTAGTTGCACCTTAAAACTGAATAACCATTCATTTTTCATATAATATTTGATTTTTTTAATGCAAGATGCAAACAAAAAGAGTGTTAGCCAGACCTGGCCATGTGCAAAGTTTTCATCTAAGACAAACCGGCTTCTATGGTATGTGACCAGTCATGCATGTGCGGAACAGAAAAGAAAAAACTCAGACTCAAAACACCAAACTTCGCCGTGAATATTATAAACTGCTATTTTGCTAGGCAATAGCGCAATCCAGCGGAAAAGTGAGCGGGCAAACCAATGAAAAATTTGTATAAAATAAAACAAAACAAGGAACTAACTGCTATGAAGAAAAAAAAATAACAAAAAGAGTCAAGTATACAAACTCATGAGTGCACATGAGGAAACTGCAAAAGGCAAAAATTTGAGTTATAACGTATAAACCAATATATGGAAGTGAAACAAGAGGAGTCTTTTAAAACAAATACCTCTTTTTGGTATGCAACCGCTCAGCGCAATGGCCTAGCTTTACATTGTTGCATCTCTTTGTGGCTTTTATAGAACGGAAAAAAAATTTTATTAATTCCGACAAAATGATTAACGATCAGTGGCAGCACGATCGGTTGCTCAAAAGTTATTTTGGTGTTTCACAAGAACTGATAGAAGGTATAATTTACATGAAACCTCAAACTCAATAAAGGTCTGTGTAAGAATTCAGAACTTGTGCAAGGCACCAGGCAATCAAAATTTGAATTTAAAATTGCCCTACTAAAAAAATCAGGGCATATCGTCGACATGATCAGTGATCTCTACAAATCAATTATGATCAAATCTAATTAAATTCGTAGAAGGAAATTCTGACAATCCATTAAAGTTTCGCTTTCAATTCTCTATCATCAATTGAATTGTGTGTATTATGTGACAGTCATGAGGGAAATCAATTGTTTTCACACCATCAATTGTTGTATCACATGTGCCTTATTGTTCGAAGTGATGTTTATTCGATTAAAATTTAAAGAAAAAAAAATGGGACCACATTCAATGAAAGTATATTTTTTTTGTTGATGATCAGTGGAGCATTTCGCATGCCAGATGTTTTAGCTTTAAGGTGATGTTGGAATGAAATTTTCGTTTGGCTGCAGGGAAAAAAACTATTGTTTAAGAGATATGTGATCTATCTATCTATCTATGGTTCTCCTTGCAGCAACAAGGAAAGTTAACTTATAAGACAGTTGGACTTTTAAAATGCAAGTAGGATAGTAAATATGCAACTCAAGCCTAGTGTAACATTCTGCCTTTAGGCATGACTTTGAAATGGGGCAAATAACTTTCCTTAGCGTTCACCTTTTACTAACTCAAAAGGTATGGTGACCATTCATTGTCTTTTTGAAAGAGCAGTTCAATTTTAGGAAATTATGTCCTCTTTGATTTTTGCTAAAGAGGACATATCATTGTCCTTTCTTTAATCAACCGTCCTCAAAATGTCTTTTTACTTCCTTAAGTCCATGTATCTACTTTGAAAAATGTCAAATCCATTCTTCATCAATTGCGGCATTTTATTATCCACATGATCCGATCCGGACCAATTTTCTATACGTAATTGCAAAAACAACATGGGATCCTGCTTTTTATCCAGATTTATTTCAATGATCTAAAAATAAGTGTTTACTCTGGCGGGTAGGAGGCTATTTACTATTGTGAACGTGGCTCAGTAGTGCAAAGAAAAAAGGCAACAGATACATGAAAATATACAAACGAATTCAAAGAGAGATGGGTATATAATACTTCTGTCACTAATGTCCTGTTTGTTTTATTTATCCGGATCTGATCATGTGGATAATAAAATGCGGCTACTGTGACTTTAAATTCTATCATCTGCTTTTTATTATTGTGAATAATTTGATAAATGGGCACGTTCCGCTGGCTATTCTCAGTTATCCGGATAGCTTTGTGTTGTTGTAATCCCTTGTTAAAAAACAGCTGATAACAGCTGACGCAACAACAACTCAAGTAATCTCAAAATTTTTGGGATAGCTAGATAGCATAGCGAATAAACATTGGAACGCGAGGAATGTCATCCCTCACCTGTCAAGACCTTTTTGTATGGCAGTTTGTGGCGGCCATGTTGTTTTGGCTGTGTTTGTCAAATTTTAAATGTATGCTTATTCAGTCACTGTTGCCAAATCTCATGGAAAGTTGTACGATTGAGCAACACGTGCAAATGATAAAACTTTATTATCAGAACGGGTGTTCTTTTGTGACGACGATGCGCACGGCGCACCCATTTGACGGATAACATAGTCGTCCTTCCCGATCAAATATTAAACGTTTTGTGGCCAAATTCAAGTCGACCGGTTCAATGAACAACCAGCCAACACACGTTGGCACTGTTTAGGCTGGGAAGATAAAGTCCGGTATCATTGCAGTTTGTGAACAAGAAAAAAGAGAGCCAGGGATGTCTTGAGGCATGAAGAAAACATAAACACCGGACACATGAGTTTCATTTGTTGTTATTTTAATATGCAAAACATTGAAGTTGTTGTTGTTTTAATGTGTTTTGATGCACTTCAAAGTTTCTAATGTAGACACGATGAGACTCACGAGTCCAGGTTCGATTCTCCCAATCTTAACAGGGTCTAACGTCAACGAAATGCAAGATCTGCTGAAAATATCGCCGCTGCCCATGAAAGTATATAGAAAAACTCGAGGCAGTCAATTCAGTAAACACAAGCCTCTACCGATTGATGATAAGCCATTTCTTTTGGTCCAAGGGACTTTCTGCATGACAGATTTGAGTGAAGGGATGCCTCTCGTGGAGGTGAAGTGAATTGGCCACTAGAATCGTGTCCTTTGGCCCACAATTTCTGTTATTCCATTTCAACATTGGCCCGTCCTTTTTAGAAAACCTTTCAATTTCGAAAACGTTATAACTTTGAGCTGTGCCCACGTTCTGTAACTCTCGCATCGAGAAAATTATTTGAGACACGTTGAAAAATGGAACAAAACTCATATATTTTGTTTCAATTTTCATCATCCAATTGTATCGAGAGAGAGGCAAAAACCCATTTGCTATAATTGCCTCCTTTCCAATTTTCGACTTCCAAACGTAAATTAACAATTTATAGAGTTTCGAATTTTGTAAAATATTGATGGACTATTAATATTTATGAGCAATCTATATTAATTTCAAACTAAATAAATTCTCCACTACTTTCTATTTTGGAAAGCAGATAACCCATCCTCAGTGTACATTTGCCTTTATCTACTTTATTTAAAATTTGTTCTTACTTTGTGCCCACTTAAAGGAGGGTGATACAAATATTTTACATAAGGGATTTGACTTCATTTGGAATTTCCCAAAAAATACGACGAAATACCTTTCTCAACAACAACAAAAAAATTAAAAACAAACATCAGCGTCATCTGCGGTCAATGGCTTTGGTTATTTTATGATTCTTTTTTTAACACCTACCTACTAAATGCTTCTGCTTTTATGTGTTTTGATACAAAAAAAAACTCTGATTCACTCCATTTAACAAAATCTGACTAATGTTGAGTGTAGGCCTAGCCCAACTTAATTTTTCTAACCTAATTTTACCTGTCAAGCCGTTTTTAGAAAACCTAGGTACATATTTATGCTTCAATGAAAACAAATTTGTATGTTGTTGTTGTTAACAATTTTTCACTAAAAGAGTTGCGTGTTGTAACTGATCGAATGATTATTTAAAAAAAGATGACAGCAGAATGAATGGAAGTATCAACTGAGTACAACCTACCTATAAACGACAAAACCAAAATTAACACTCATACTACTTACAGCCTGGTAAGTTGGAAAACGAGAAACCAAAAATGTGCTTGTGATTTATGATATGGCTTAGTCGCTTATTATTCGGTCAAAGTCAAGGTTATTGCTGTCAAGTCAAAGTATTAATAAATAAATGTTTGTGTTTTGATTTTTTTTGGTTTTATTTTCTTATCTTGCTATTTCTAAAGAAATTATATTAAAATAATTATTATCATCATTCAATGGGCTTACAAAATTTTTGATCACAATCAATTTAAAGATGAATGAACCCTTAATAGTTTGTATATCATCATTCTATTCTTTAGATCATTGATCTTTAAAATCAGCTACAAAGTATATTGATATTTTTTTTTTTTTTTTGTTTAACTTCAAAGAAAAAGAGGTGATAAACGGTTTAATAAAAAGAAATACCACGCAGATTGAACGCATGCCTCTTACGCATAAATTTGTATTGCCACTGTTATTGTTGTTGTTTGCATACTAGTTATGCATGAATTCCATGCAGAGTTCAATGAACACACAGAAGTGGTTGATTTGTTCCGTGGTTGCTTTGCTTGATGGTGATCGTCCATGATTGTTCAACTTACTTTGATTGTTTGTCGAACGTGAGGTAGCTTCGACATTTTTGTTTCGATTTATTTAAAATATCAGTTGAAGTGTTAGCTCGCATGAGCTCATTTATCACAAAATTTGTATAAAATCAAATTGAAACGTCAAAGTGAAGTTATACAGTAAAATTATTGTTGTTGGGGTTTGATTGATTTATGTTGAAAACAATCATACAAAAGTTAAATTGTTCTGTTTTGATAAGGTATACCATTGTAATCGCAGCGCTAATTCGTTAATTTCGATAAATGCCTGTCATCATAATCTTTTTTTCAAATAAAGTATCGATAGGTTAATATTGCTTTAAAATCCTGTTAAGTTAAGGTCTGTGGTTTGTTTATAATAAAAACACAACGAAAAGTACAAATTTATTTATGTAAGTAGGTATTGAGCTATTTAATATTCAACTTAGCAGGACACCTTTAGGGCCAGTTTGTTTACAGCTAATCATCTTTTATCAATTATTATTGCATCTGATGTGCATACGATGTGCTTTTTAACCTAATCAGCAAAGTTGTTATTGATCAACGTCATTAATCAGAGCCTGTTAAAAATTTATTACAGATTTAACACACTGTGAACTGACCCTTAGTCTTTTTTGCTATTTTTTTTTTCTTCTGTTCACGAGCTATCAGAAAAACATATTGGTTTTGACAGCAAGTTGTGTGATGTCCGTCATACGAACAAAGTAGCATTTAATGAAGCCATCGAACAGTCCTTTATCTGTCAAAGTTCAAATATAATAATGTCCTCGTACTTATTGTTGTTAAATTTTCCTAATTTGCAGCAATAAGAAAATCTAAGAAATCCTAAAAGTTCAACGAACCTTTTATAGTAATTTGCATTGTGCATTCTTGTAGAAAATCAATCTGTGGTATAATCACTGTGGTTTTACAAGGCTTTTATCATTTTGCATAGTGGTTATTTATACCCGCAAATCAGCACCCTCTATGCAAAAACAAAAACCCACCCAAGCACGAAAAGAAGTATGGTGTCAACAGAACAGAACAAATCTTTAACAGAACTTGTGTGTGTGTGTTTTTTTTTTTAAATTACAGGTGTAGACCCCGTACGTTTTATGTATGTATATACTTGACTGAAATGTTATCGGGGAAATATATTGACAAGCCATACCATATACAAAAAATATGATATTATCACACGTAAGCCTAGATCAAAATGAAAGGATGCGATGGCGTTCTTTATTAAATTTACAGAATATATTTTTAGGTTCGTACGTTGAAGTTTACCCAGAGTTGACTCCCGCCATGTTTTCTTGACAACTCCAAGAATTGTCAAAACAACCAAGGTTATTTGGCTCTCAAAAAACACCAAAGGGTCCTCAATTGTGTTGTGTTGAGATAAGCAAGAAACAAAACTAGCTTCAAAAATTAATTAAAGCAAACCACGGTTTCCATTATCTATACATAATAAGTGTCCCATAGTTAACCCAAATTTTGAATTTTACGCCATTTAATAGTACAGTGCTGCCAACGGTATAAAAGATAACAATGTGACAGCTGACAGTTCGGGGCTAGTGAAAATGGAGCATTATACAAAAGAACAACGCTGATTTAAAAACAATGAAGGTGGAGGCTGATTTTTCAAAAAAATCATCTTCAGTTATGGGTTCAGAAAACCCACGAGTAATTGTTGAGAAACAAATGCATCCACAACGCGTGACTGTCTGGTGAGAATTTTGGGCTGGCGGCACTATCGAACCATTCTTTTTCGAGAATGCCGCTGGTCAGGCAGAAACAATTAATGGTGTTCCTTGTCGTGACATAATAACCCAGTTTTTAGGGCCTAAATTATAAGATATGGATTTCACCAAATTTCACCAATTCACCTATTCTTTATCTCAACTCGCTCCAGCAAAAAACCTTTCTCTACTTCAGGGTGAGTTAAGGGCAACTTCAGGCCTAAGAAAATTCAGAATTTGCAGGCTAGGCTGAGTTAAAAGTTTTCGCTTTGGGGTGACCTCAGGGTGACTTGAAAGCTTAACAAAAAAACCCTTTTAAATAACAAATAATAAATGCAAATGACGGAAAACAGAAAAATGTTCCTGCAAGATATTCGATTTATTTACAGAAATTGCGTGGAATTGGTAATATTCAAATATAGACCCACTACATGTTTTTATAACAGAATCAACAAATTTGTATAACATTTATTGGCAGTTAATCTTTTTAGTTTAAATGATTTGTTATTGATGGCAAATTGAAAATAAAATACATGTTTCACCATCAGATCCATGTATCTATTATATTTATATTCATTAAAAGAGCAGGTGTAAATGGGAACTAAACTTGTAAGAAATGTATGGGAAAACCCCAGAAATAAAAGACGATGTCCTCAAAAACTTTGAGCCCCTATTTCCGTTATGTGCATTCTTGCCAAAAACCAGAAACGTAGTTTTATTTCAGTTCTTTTGTACCTCAACTAAGTTCTTAGTTTAATCAAAATCTTAAAAGTCATTTTTGAGAATACATTTCGAAAGACTTAATTGCTGTATGGCATTGACGCCTTCCAAATTATGCTACAATACAAATTTGAATTTGTCCTTCCAGTGAATGACATAAGAACGGTCTGTACCAATCTTGAAGGAAATCGGGTCAACCCTTTAAGCTCTAGTTTGATATACAGTGAACGTAAAGACTCAAAGACGTACAAATGTATATACGCGTAGACGCACAGACGCAGACGTACAGGCACAGACGTTCAAATGCACAGACCAACAGATTGTACGACAAAAACTACTTTTTTTACCTTTGCAGAGTCGTAATGATAAGTTTGATTAAAACCATCAAAAAAGCTAAATTCACCTCAAAATATTTACCAGAATCAAAGCTTACAATGTCAAAAACAGTATTTAAAATTTTCATATCGATTTGCAATGCTTTCGTTTTGAATTAAGTTTAAATAATCGAATTAATTAAAAATGTTCGCTGTGGCGTATGAGTAATATTTTTTCAGTACATTATTTTCTATTGTTTTTTTTTTAGGATTTGTTTAGTAAATAGGGATCCTTACAGAAAAAAAAACAAAAATTGAATTGATTACACATGCTTCCACATACATGAATATATTGGTGTCAATATCATGCAAATAAAGGCCACAAGAACTTATTTGCAAATACATTTTTGTTGAAGCTTTTACTCAAGGAATTTTTATATCATAATTTTATGATTATATTTGAGCATTTTCCCTGAAATTTGGGTGTAAGATGTTTGAGTTAATAATTATTGTAACCTTATATACATATGTACATACGTCCTATCATTTAAAACCAGTCATACCTATATACATACTTCTACAACAATAGTTGCATGAAAAGTGGGTACATATCCAACCAACTTGTTTTTATGGCTACAATAATGGTGTAAGAATTTATGCATTTATTTACACATTACTTGCAGTGTAACTTGTATCAAAATACATGCACGTGTAAATGTATATTCATTTTAAAATAATTACAAGGATTTTTGTGTCAAAAAAATCTATTTGACAATATGGCTGTCATTGCATTAGCTCTTCAGTTTGACAGTTTTCTGTGCTGCCAAACTTCATATTTATTTTTTAAATAATCTTTACCCTGTTTAACTGTTATTTTTGAAAATTTCTCATCATATAGACTCACATGTTATTATAAATTTGTTAAAATCCTTCTTCAATCTTTTTAGAAACTAAAAGTTCTCACACAATTCAACTATGTGAAGGTAGGTATATCTTAGTTCAAAATTTATCAAGATTTAAGATTGCAACAATCAACAATTGCCCCTGTAGGCGAGGAACTTCAACAAAAAAAATCAAAGCAGAAACTCAAAACATTCCCCCCTAAAGTTTATACAAAAAATAAAAAGAAAAGTCAAATCCTACAACAATCCATCGACATGGCATAATCTTTATATCAATCTTGTTTCTATGTGGATTTCCAATTGATCGATGTGCGATGTATAGATAGACCCTGAGTCATGATGGCCTATTACATCAGGTAAATCATCATCATCATCAACTTATACCTATACAGTCGACTCCGCTTAGCTGGAACACGATAATTGCAGAATATTTGTATCAGTTAAGCGGAGTTTTCAATTAACCGAACTTCGGATAACTGAAACTTGTTTCAAATAAGCGGAATTCCGTCAAAATATATTAAATTTCATTCAACAAAAAAACATATTACATTTATTTTGTTTTATTTTCCACAACATTGCACAATATTTTTTAAGGTTACGTACCCTCCAGGGACGGATTGACAAGAAATGAATTTTTGACATTCCAAATCCGAGGGGTGTACTCAATTCAAGATTTAGTGGCAGCGTTCAATAGTAGTTTCACTAATGCGAAGTTGAATAAGTGCAAAATTAGCATTTGAGACGAAAATATTTGTTTCAATTATGCGAAGTTTTCATATAACCGGAGTTCAGCTATGCGAAGTAGTTTGAGTGAAAAATGCTTAAAATGGGTCCGTTATTAATTTCTTGTTTCAGATAAGCGATTTTTTCATTTAAGCGGAGTGCAGTTAAGCGGAATTGACTGTAGTTGGTATAAAGTTGTTGGTGGAGAGCATGGCCAAATGAGCAATGATTATCGGTCTGACTTTTCGTCTCGCAGAGTGAGGT
The DNA here is from genome assembly GCA_963921185.1 of Dasysyrphus tricinctus. NCBI lineage: Eukaryota > Metazoa > Arthropoda > Insecta > Diptera > Syrphidae > Dasysyrphus > Dasysyrphus tricinctus. The sequence goes on along the minus strand of OY992533.1, from coordinate 118,959,989 downwards.
CTCGAGAGCATTATGTATCTTTTGTTCGTATATGAATAGTTGAAAGTTGCAAGAAACTATAAAGAAAAACAAGAGAAACTAAGCGCGCAGAAAAAAAAACGCTTGAAATACAAAAATAATAAAAAAAAAACTTGAAAGCACAAAACATGAAAGAATTCCCTGGTTAACGGTTGAATCCGGGACTGTATTTTGTAACCGTTAAAGTGTATAGCGACAACGACAACAGAGGCATGACTGGTGGTGAGCTGTATTGTGACTGGTGGTGAGTTTTAATACAAAAGTGAGATGTGGGTCTGAAGAATGTGTACAAGACATTCCTTGGGTGAAGGGAAAAAGTTGTTTTTTTTTTCCTTCGTCGTCTTTGTGAGGAAAAAAAAACATTTTCTTTTTCCTTGTGAGCGAAAGGAAGAGAGACCATTTAATTGTAATTGAGGGTGAAATGGGAGGAGAGTATCTTACTCAGATACGATTTTCACCTTCTTTCCATGTAATTCAAAGGTTGTACCTAAATGGACAAATAAAAACCCATGGCGGCGGCGGCAAGTCTCATTCATTACAATTTTTTCCTTGCAATGACACTGACATTGGGATTGGATTGCAGTAAGTTTAGTCAGACCTTACTTTTTCTGAGAAAAAAAATCCCTTTCTTAGTTAAAAAAAAAAAAAAAAAACAACCCAAAAATAACTACGCCAGAAATAAAAGCAGAAAGAACTCGATTCGATTTATTTATCAACTTGAAATTAATTTCTTTTTTGCATTCAATAAAAGTAGTTTGTCTTGGAGTAGGTATAAGTAAGCCGAAAAAAGAGAAAGGTTTTTTTTCTGTCTGTCTGTCTGCCTGTTCTGAAAGTCAAAATTCCACACTGTTTTCAGTCTCGTGATGACAGTAATGTTTTTTTTTTGTTTTTGTATAGATTTTAAGGATGCCAACTGGCGTATTGCGTGAGGAGAATACGAAATAGCTTATTTGAATGACCCAAATACTACTAGAGGGCGGTAAATACATTTTTTGAGTTGTTGTTGCTTTTTTCTTGTTAAAGAAATAGTCTTCGATGAAATGTCGACTTGGAATTTAAGTTGTTTATCGTTTCTTAGGTGTTCCACAATTTTTCTTTTCAAAAGAGTATTTTTATGTTTGTTGAACTAGGAACTTTAGTCTTAATATATGGTTCAAATTTTAAGTTATTCCCTAGGGAAAAAATTCGGACCTTTGTTTTAATTTATTCAGAAAGGGTTGCTGTCTCTGCCTTAATCTTGGCTTTTTCAAATGTTCTCAAAAATGACTTCACAGATTTTAATTAAACTTCGTTCCTGTGATGTCTTAAAACGATTGTATTAAAAAAACGATTTTGATTGATGAAAAATGCAAATAACGGAAATAGAATTTTGACGTTTATTCATAAAATTGATTTATTTTTGAGATATTTCTTATGTCGCCTTCTTTCCATAAAAATCGTTGGTCCAAAATGAAAAATGACTAAAGCCCAGTTTATACTTCAAAGCGAAACGAAATCAAATTTGAAGTGAAACATCAATGATTAATGAACCAAAAAGTTTTGAATAAAATAGTTTCTGTCATAATATTTGGTTACAAAAATCCCATTGAGTTGCATTTGTTTCTAGAAAAATTTGTTCCTCCTTTTCGCCAAAATAATTGCATTAAGTTTCGGACGCCTAGGAAAAAAAGTATTTTTTTTTTCTATGAAAACTACACTTCACATGGATGTATAAACCAGGCTTAAGGAGTAAAGAAAAACTGAAAATGAAATTCTGGAGTTCAGTGTTTTGTTTTAATCTGAGAATCATTTAGAAAATGTCATTTCGAACTTACGTGGTTTTGACAAGAAACCGACGATATGTGCTTCATTAGTTACTGAACAAATTTTGATGAAACCTTTGACTTCTCATAATGAGCTTTACAAAAATAAAAAAAAATTATAAACAAACAAATTTAAAGAAAAATATTAAGGGTATTCATGCAAAGCGTAAACTCGTCGTAAACATCGTAAAGTTGTAAACGTCGTAAATCTGTCAAATTTTCCATACAAATTGTGACAGAACTACGAAGTTTAAAAGTTTACAACGTTTACGACGATTTTACGCTGTTGTATGAATACCCTTATTATTTTTTTAAGACTTTTTTACACATTTTCTATAACAATGTATAATTGTATTGAAAACTTGTACTCAACTTTGAATGCTTTAAACCAGAAAAGTAGTTTCATGCAATCGCGTAGGGAATATTTTTGTTTAACCTCTTAAAGTGATGCTGGTAAAAAAAAGAAATATTCGTTTGATACCGCTTTAATATTAAATTCTGATAGGATTATAATTTTGATGAATATTTACATAAATAATTTCATTTTTAGTTTTTCTTTTTGTCTTAAACTATATTCCATTGTTATTCGTAGTCTTCCCTTTGCATTTCAACGTTCATCCGCGTTTGTTTTTCTCATACCTTAAGAAACCACTTGTTGGTGGCATATATAGTTCAACCATAACACTTTATGACACCACTCCTACCTTGAAAATACCTTTTGACTCACATTTCCCTTAAAAAGAAAAACAGTTCATCCGTGAAGAATTCCGCAACAAAATACAAATTGCTGTCAAATTCTTTAAAAGCATCATTCCAAAAAGTAGGTCAATGTTAAACAGAATAACAAATGTGTATGTATGTGTGTTGATATTATGGATATACATTATGTATGTATGTATGTATAAATTAAGCATTTATATAGTCTTTTTTTCTGTTATTATTATAGTTTTTTTGCAAAATTTAAATTTTCTGACATTTAATGCAGTTAGTTAACTCCAATAAAATACCTGTACCAATGTTGCCGAAAAGATTTATTTTCATCCGTTGATTTATTTGCCGTTGCGTACTTATGTATCTACCTATGTATGTATGTATATGTGCCTGTGTATGTATATGGTGAAAGTTGTATACACATATTTTGTTTGGATATTTAAACTTCTTTTGTTTTTTGTTTTGAATGAATTGTTATTTTTTTTTATTTTGGCAGCAAAATAATGGAAGATTAATGAATGTTATGCATTCTATGTATTTTTATGTGTGTGATTATTTGATTGATGTTTGACAGCAAAAAAAAAATTACAAATTATATTTATAGTCTTTTAGTGGCTTAATCATTTGGCAGTGAAATTTTGTTTTATTGCTGTCATTTGTATGAAAATATGGGTAGGTATGGTAGCTATTTGATCTAGGCATAGGCCTGCATGGTTTCAAGAGTTTTAAGTCCAAAGAGAATTCCCGCGTCATCGTACGGCACCTAGTTCTCGATTTATAGTTCAATATTGATAGAATGTCGGAGTCTTAACCTTAAAAGTGGCAACCCTTTTCTCGTCATTCTGGCAGTGTTGCCAAAATGGTAACATTTCTTAAAAGTTAAGTTAGGACATTAAATATTATATGTAATACTAAAGATCAACCCCTTAAGTTGAAGACAGGTATGTCCTCATATCGTGCACTAACGCCCCTACTATAAGAAATTAGGAAATATGAAAGTCATATTTTTGATAGAGACATAATTCAGCCTTTATGTCCAGAACGATTGGTTCTAGGAAAAAAATTGCTATGAGTGTTTTTGAGCGCAATTACATAATCTCTAATTTTTGTTTTGACATTTTTCCTAATTAAGTTGAAAGTTTTTGAGATATTAAAAAAACTGGGATTAAAACGCTATTTACCCCTTTTTACCCCCCTCACAAAAAATTTCTAGGGTGGAACTAAGAATACATTTGAGAACATGCTCAAAATATCAAAAGAAACGTCTCCACAAAATATAAGCGTTTTTGGATCATTTTTCTTGTTTTAATGAGTAAATAATTAAAATAGGAAAACAGTGTGCATGGACCTTTAAAGCACGATTTGAGTATGTTCCGCCACAGTATTTTTTAGTAATTTTTGGCTATAGCACTATATTATATATTTTTGAATAATCTTTGCTAGAAACTTTAATGTCGCATGTACCAGTTTCTCCCTTAATTGAAGGCTTTTCGGGCTTGAGATGCAAGCCTTTTATGTAACAGTTCACGCAGAGGAAAAATAAAACATAAATACTTAATTTTCGTATCATCAAACGGGTCTAAAAGTCGATTATAGGTATTGCAAATTTCTATTAGTAAGTAATTTTCTATTTGATTATTATTATGAATTTTACTATTTGATAAAATTTTCAATTTTAGCAAGAATTTCTGATCGACTTTTGTCTATTCGAATTTTTTTTTCTTTTTTTAAAAAGAATTTAAATCGTTCTTCTTTTAATGGTATAAAAAACTCGTGAAATATCTTAAGCCGCGTCCACATTGTGTTGAATTATGTAGATCAACATCGTTGATTGACAGTGACAATCAACATTTGTTGACCCAAACGCAACCCAATTCAAATGGAAAGCAATCGATAAAGTTGTTCAACAAATTCCATTTTACTAAAAACATTTGTAGGGCTTTAATTTCATGAACGTAATTCATTGGTTTTGTGCGTTATTCGGTTGGATCCTGACGCATCGATCAGAAAATTCCAATCCACACAAATTGTTGCTACGAAAGTTTTTTGACGTACACACTAGCATGTTGATCGACAATGTTAACCAACAATGTTGGTCAGTGTGGACCCTCCTTTAGAGCTCAAAAACAACAGTGCCATTTGAGTACTTGAAGAAATATTAATATATTGTTACCGTCTGATAAAGTGACAGTTCTACAAGGTTTTCGCTCATAACTCGAAAAACAGCGTAATTATGTTTCGAGTTCTGGGCAAAAAACAAGTAGACAAGTAGAAATGAAAGGATATCAGTCCGTGGTCCTGACCATATACAAAAAAAAAAATAAAAATCGTTGCAGCGGGTTTCTTAAAATCTGATCTGTAACCTTTAAGAAAAATGTTGTGCCAATTTTAAGTATACATATACAGGGTGTCCCGTAATGAGTGGATAATACTGCAACTGGTGATAGCAGGCCTTATGACTGCTCAGAAAAAAAATATAAAAAAAAATATTTTTCTTGTGGTCCCCATGGTATAATTTATTTTCGAAAAATGTTAAAAAATTCAGGGTCTACTAAAAAACCTAATTACAACGGCCACCCATAAAGGATTCTTATTATTTTTGTATTTTTATAATATTCTTGAATAACCGTTCTAAATGATGGGTAGTAAATTTTAACACCAGCTGATGCATTTTTTGTGTTATAATTTTTTAAAATTATTTTTTTATTAAAAAATAATTCAATTTTTTTTTTTCACCAAAGTTTGAAAAATAATAAAGGGAAAAAAATGTATAAGAACATAAGTGGCAAATTTGATAAAAATTGGCCTATTTAATGTTCTTTCCAAAATGGTATAACACATGTTTGTGTCTGCAGCCATAACCAATAAAATTGACATTTAATCTACTAAAGTAGTTTTTTAACATTTTATCAGATGAAATTAAGCTACAAAGTTAAGTAAACACTACGACGACGAATGAATAACTCATATTGTTTTTTTTAATTTTTATTGCATTTAAAAATAACCGTTCTTAAATAATGGCAGTAACATTTAACACTAGTTGCTGGATTTTTTTTTAATAATTTTTGTAATTAATTTTTTAATTAAAAAATTATTAAATATTTATTTTCATCAAAGTTTGTAAGCTAATAAAAAAGACAAAAAACTGAAAACTTTCGTGGCAAATAATGTTAAAAAAAAATCTCCTTTTAATGTTCTTTCCCAAATGGTAAGTCACAAGCTTCTATCTACAGCAATAACATATTAAATTGGCTTTTAATCTACTAGAGAAGATTTTTAACACTTTCTCAAATCAAAATTGACTTGTAATAAAATAGGCATTAAAATGCATAAAAAAGTATTATTTGCAAATATTGTCAATTCTCTGTCATTACATAACGTATAACGTTGTTATACTGGTTTCGTCAATTAAACGCATTTTTGAATTTGATTAAATTAATACTGATTAAGAATGTCACAGTATACGCCGCTGGAGTATGCAAATATGCATTTAATACACGGGGAATGCAGAGGAAGCGCTAACGCAGCTGCAGCACTCTATAGAGAGCGATATCCAAATGCGCGACATCCGGACTATCGAGTGTTCATCAGAGTCCACCAATGTTTTTCAGAAGGACGAATGCCTGGTAATGGACTGGGCAGCACTAGCGGAGGACGTTAACCGCGAGAAGAAATTGATGGTATTGTGCTGAATGCAATTGAAGCAGATTCAACTACATCAACACGGGAGATTGCAAGACGAACAGGGGTCGCAAAATCATCAGTTCATAAGGTATTGCAAAAATATAAATTTCATCCTTTCATTTCACGCGTGTCCAGACTCTGCTACCAAGAGATATCCCCGCAAGAGTTATTTTTTGTCAAAAAATGTTGGAAAAAATTCACGAAGATCCGGAGTTCTTCAAAAAAATATTGTGGAGTGATGAGTCGTCTCTTAAAAGGGATGGATATTTCAATATCCATAATTTACATAGCTGGCAACTGGAAAATCCAAATTTAAATTTAATGCGCGAGGACAGATCGCAGTACCAATTCAAGATCAATTACTGGGCAGGTATCCTGAATGGACAAATTATAGGCCCTTTTGAATTACCAGGCAACTTAGATGGTGAAGCCTATCTTAATTTCTTGCAAACTAATTTGCCAACTCTATTGCAAGAAGTGCCCGAGGAGCTAATGAATTCAATGTGGCTTCAAAACGATGGATGTCCTGCTCATTATGCTGTAAATGTAAGGAGGTACTTGAATCGAACGTATCCCAACAGGTGGATAGGCCGTCTGGGCCCAATTTTGTGGCCACCACGTTCGCCAGACCTATATCCTTTGGACTTTTTCTACTAGGGGTGCCTGAGAGAAATGGTTTATACTAAACCAATTACATCCATTACGGAACTGCGTCGTCGTGTTCAAGACGCTGTGATGAAAATAAATGAGCGCCAATATGCTCGTTTTATTGAAAGGTCCTTCATTAGAAGATGCAGAGCCTGTATCACAGTGAATGGGGGACAGTTTGAACACTTGATATAAATTTATTTAAAAATACAAATAAATCATAATTTTAATACTGTTGTTTTTATGTATCGCATTTCCCATACCTAAATCAAAACCTTTTTGAAAGTGCATACTATTATTTTAGGTATTGAATTTAGCAGACATAATAGTGATACTGGTATATCTATTGACTTTTCCTTACAACTCAATTTTTGTAGTCATCAAACTTTGATGAAAATAAATATTTAATCATTATTTTATTAAAATTAATTAAAAAAATTATTTAAAAAAAATCCAGCAATTAGTGTTAAATGTTACTGCCTTTATTTAAGAACGGTTATTTTTAAATGCAATAAAAATTTAAAAAACAATATGAGTCATTCATTCGTCGTCGTAGTGTTTACTTAATTTAGTAACTTAATTTCATCTGATAAAATGTAAAAAAAACTACTATAGTAGATCAAATGCCAATTTTATTGGTTATGGTTGTAGACACAAACATGTGTTATACCATTTTGGAAAGTACATTAAACAGGCCAATTTTTATCAAATTTGCCACTTATGTTCTCATACATTTTTTCCCCTTTATTATTTTTCAAACTTTGATGAAAAAAAAAATTGAATTATTTTTGAATAAAAAAATAATTTTAAAAATTTATAACACAAAAAATGCATCAGCTGGTGTTAAAATTTACTACCCATCATTTAGAACGGTTATTCAAGAATATTATAAAAATACAAAAATAAAAAGAATCCTTTATGGGTGGCCGTTGTAATTAGGTTTTTTAGGAGACCCTGAATTTTTTAACATTTTTCGAAAATAAATTATACCATGGAGACCACAAGAAAAATATTTTTTTTATATTTTTTTTCTGAGCAGTCATAAGGCCTGCTATCACCAGTTGCAGTATTATCCACTCATTACGGGACACCCTGTATATAATATATGACAGGCAGAATTGTGCCACTCACTTCTTTGTGTTCCTGATCATTATAATGTCATATTTGATTTTTATCTCGAAATGTTTGTTTGCACGAATCCAAAACCTACCTTATAGTACATACATACATACATCCAATCAAAAAGAAACGACAGATAAAATGTTTGAATAGAAAAACAAATTTTTAAAGGGGATTTTTCCCATTATCTCTCAGCACTGATTCAAATTTCGATTTCTGAAAGTGTAAGGATCTTTTATGTTGTAGCACTTTTATATAACATGTAAAGGGTCAAAATATTTATTTTTTTTACTACGTGCATTTATTTATATGGTTTATCCCCCCTTGTCATTATGGGCATTCGGATGCTTAATATTATTAAAACTCAACTATTTCAAAATATAGCTGTTGTTAGCTTCAAGTCTTCATTTGAAATGAAGAACAATAAACAAAAATCATTAAGATCTAAACTTTGATAGGTATAACAGCTTCTTTTGATGGTGTTTTTAGAGCCAATAATTAAATTTATCTCTAGCCATATTTTTTACCTTTTTGCTATTATCCTTCATATCTTCAGCAATGCGAGAAATTAAAAACAATCTTATAAATCTAGTAGTTCCAGTATAGTTTTACTGAACTTCCTATAAGAATTTATACGCCAATTATTTATGTATTACAGTTGGTTAAAAATAGGACAACTATCAGTATGTCAATGCTTCAACTTCATTAAAACATCGGTCATTTCTTCGAATTCTTTCAACAAAAAACTAAACAAATCATTAATAACATAATAATTCTGCAAATAAAATCACAGTCAGAGTCGTGAACTAAATGAAAGCTCATACATTTTATTACAAATAAAAAAAATTACTTTTTAAATGCGTTTGTTCAAATTAAACAACTTCTTCCGCTTGTTAAGCGTTTATTTCTTGCATCGCATAAATTGTTGCACATAATAAATTTATAAGAAATGTGATTGAAGGCGCCCGTATAACTTCCTACCATGTTTTTTTTTTTTTAATTTTAATTTTTTCTATCATACACTCAATATTGTTGGTATAGTTTTGCGGCACCTATTTTTATCTATTTCTTTTCATGTTTTTTTTTTTTTGTATAAAGTTGCTGTTTTTTGCTATTGAGTGCATGTAATTTCTTATTTGAGGTGTGGTTGGCACAAATGATCACAGACAATTATACCGCCATCGCCACCATCATGGTGAAATGATTGTGGCCTGGTATATAGAGGTAACAAAAGAATTGGTATGGTATGTATGTATGTATATAAAGTTGAAAGATCTTTGTATCCGATATTAACATTAACAAAAAAAGAAATGTTAAAATGTATCATACAAATGAGATATTTATGTAGATCCTAAATATATACTACATACATATATTATATATTTAAAGGTAATCTTAAATTGTATAAAAAATGTCTATGTGCTTTCGATTTTGTTATTAAAGTATGTATTTCCTTAAAAGTGAAGGTGGAAGTAATTTTAAATAACCTTGAGGGTAATTTAGACTTAGCAACTTAAGTAAAAGTAGTGAAAACACCTGCATGAATAAAAAAAGAATTAAATGCCAATTTAACCAACCACACCTTCCTTATTAGTTCTGACTTAATATCTGTCAAATAAATGTCAATATTTCGTAGTAGAATAGAAAGGATAAGTTTGATTTAAATTCGATATTAAACACTTAGTTCACTTTCTTGAAATCACGATACTATGCCGAATGAAGACCAAGATACCAATTTGTTTTCAGGAAATTGTCTAAAAATATTGGAGAAAGCTCTTTGATTGATTTTAATCGAATTGTTTATCACCTCTCCAGCAAAATTTCGATTTTTTTCAAAAACTTGTCAGACCCAACCGAATATGAACCAAATACGGGTTGTTCTCCATAAAATTGAATAAGTGTCAAATGGACGTACCTTTTATTTCTTATCGCCTGTTACATCGAGGGTAAATTAATTATATGTATAACTGCTGAAGCTTTCTGATCGTAAAGTTTACGACACACGTTTCATGCGTGAATAGTGTGGTAAGCCAATCAGCTAATTCAGCTATACTATCATTATTCTATTAAAAAAAGTTTTCTTTACTTACCATCTTCATTTACGACGTGCTAACAATGGCCGCATTCAAGTTTCAATGGAAAGCCTATCTAGGATAGCTTTGTATTCATGTATGTGTCTGAACGCCAGTCAGCTATTGATGACAATGACATTTCTCATAGGGTAGCTTCGTATCCTAAAATGTTTAGGATAGCTTGGGATCTCTTTTCTGCCAACAGCTGTTTTGTCATCAATTGTGTTTTAACAAGGAATTACAACAACACGAACCTGTCAAGATCGCTTAAGTTACGTGTTTGAATGCGGCCAATATTTTCCATACACATTTTGACTACGTTGCATGTATACTCTTATTGAGAGAGATAATTCAAGCAACGTCTTAAAATCACTATACATCTTAAGGATATTTATGCAACGTCGTAAATGAACTGTCAAAACTCGAATGGATTCTTAATTTTTGCGTTTGTATGCAAACATTAAATTGCATAGATTTTAAAACCAGTTAATCCATATAGTATCTGTAAGGCGGCCAATATATCAACTTGTAAAAATGATTTACTACCGCCCTGGGGTGATTTTCAAACAAGCATATCAACAACATTAAAGATTATAACTAGGTACTCGTATCACATTAAAAGGATATCGATCAAAACGTGTACAAGTAAATGTATAGCAACTTAATCAATTATGATAAAATGCTAAATTATTAATGTACATTATGTATATTTATACTTATTTGTATAAAGATTCTGAATTCAATTAACTTTTTTTCTTGTCTCTTTAGATTGAATGCTGGAGATAGAATGTTTATTTTGTTCTGAATTAATGCGCATTGCACAGTGACAGTGTAATAGGAAATGAGAACAATTTAGTATATATACAGTACACAACTTCCACTTAATAATTTAAAATCTAGTACTAAATAACTTAATTGTACTTTTTAATCAAAATTGGCAAAAAAAATTGTTAATTTTTTGTATTAGTAATTTCGTGCATTGAATAATAATGAAATGACAATTTGAGGAATAAGCTACCAAAATTATTGTTTGTCTGCCTCTGCTGTTATGCATTTTTATGGTTAGATGGTCATTTATTGACAAAATAAAAACAACTGTTTAATTGCGCAGTTTGTAGTAATTGACGAATGAAAACCAAAAATAAACACTAACCATTTATTACTTGAAAATTTTGTTTATTTTTACAACCGAATTATGTATTTAAATGTAGTTATAGTAGACATAAAACACATTTTAAATACTTGTTTAATGTAAATCTGCCCTTTTCGAAGAAATGAATTCAGAAATCAATTTCAAAAATCTCTAAATTATGAGTTATTTCGATGTTAAACTGCACTTTTTATTTTTCTTCATTCAACATGTTTTATCGTTTCCCATGTCCTAAAAACAAAAAAAGTTTTGTTTTCATATAATATTGTCAAATTGTATTTATTTATGTATTTTATACAAAAACTTCTTATTAATAATATTCATATTTTCTTTTCTTTCAGTCGGATACCCTAAAACTATCAACAGATTCAGATATGACGGACTGGTTTCTGGATCGTGATGTTAAAATGCCTGCTGTTATATTAAATGATAAATTAATATCAGATGCATTACTTGGTAACCTGCCAATTAAATCAGAGCATTCATATAGTCTTAATTCAGACGGTGATTCAATGCCTGATTCACCTAAAAGTCTGCACACAAAAATGGATGGTAAGTAACAGAAGTATTACCTACCTATAGTTTTTTTTTTAATCTCCCTATGACGAGTCATTACTTCGTAATGCCCTTCCGTTTACTTTGCAAATGACCGTGTTAATGAGTTAATTTCTTTTAAAATTAGAACTTTTATAACAGGAACAGGAAGCGAATACAACGAATTCATATTATAATGGAGATTGCAAAAGAATAAAAACAAACATGTATTCAATGACCTCACTTTAAGACTTTGAGTTAAAATCATTCAAAAGCCATTGATTTAATATCAAAAAGATTACTATCATTTTGTTCCTCATTCATTTTACAGCAATCAATTGAATGCCATCGTACATTCGTTTTCATTCTTTTTGCATTCCCTGGATTCTAAAAGGAAATATGTTGTAACTGTCAAATTATGTTAATAGGGCAATTGCACGTAAGGAATGTGAGAGAATGCAAAGAAATAGATAAATTCTCAAAAGATTGCACTCAATTTCCTCTATAAAATAAATGTTGAAAAAAGAAGTGAATTTAATGAATCATTAAAGATTGCATTCACAATATATGCGACTCTTTAACTACCCTGTCCAAGTCCATGATGAAAATGTCTGTATGCCAATCAATTTTTAATCACTTTATATTTCATTTGAAAAAAACGCAATACGAAAAAACCTTTAGTTTATGATTAAAATTCAATTACATATGTCGTTTTTTAAAGAGAGTCCCTACTCCTGGTTTGCTCCAAAACCACCGAATGTCACTTGTTCACTAAAAGGAGTCATTTTCTGTTCTTATAAAGATTTTTGTCAATTTACTTTTCAAAAAGTAATAAATGCATAATAACCCATAATTTCCTTTAAAAGCAATTAAATAAAAATTATGTCGTTTTCGATTAGATTAGACTGTTTCACTCCTTTTTGATTCCAATCGAATATTAAAGCATCGTTTGGTCAAATTAACTCAAACAAAACCGAAAGACGCAATATTTACCAAAATGGCTTCCTCAAACATTTATCACTTTTGACAAGTAATCCAACGAAGAAATGTACAGTCGGTTTTTAAATTTAACAATTTTTCTATAGACTACCTTTTTTTATTGGTGAATGGAGTATAGAGATCAGGACTAAAGGTAGAACTATAGGTCTGATCCTTTACTTTGGGTTTCTGTGATTTTTAGTCCAAACTTGTGTCAAAAAATTTTTTTTATATGAACTTTGACACAATTTTGGACTAAAATGCGCAGAAATGCACAGAAAATCACAGAAATTCAAAGTAAAGGAACACACCTTATAATAGTCTGAAGGGCACTGAAGCTGATGTCAAAAACCAATAACAAGTAGTTTTCCGTACCGTCAAAAGGGGAACACACTCATAACGTAATTATCATCTGTCTCCTTTTGGCATTTCTATTTCACCAAATGTCAGTTTTACTGCTCGGGAGCGTACCTCACTTCGGTAACCAAAGTTGAACGAAACTTGACGAAACCTTCCACTCCGCAATTATAGCCGCGTCATACGCTTTCCGTGTATTCGCTTGTCGGAAGAAATTAATAAGCGAATACACGGAAAGCATATGAAGCGGAATGCTTTTTTGGAATGCCAAAAAGAGATAGATGATAATTACAGTACTTTTTTTTTGGTTTTTGACATAAGCTTCGGTACCCTTCCGACCATTATAGTTCTACCTCAAATCGTCGGTTCCTGGCAAACTCACACGACTTTCAACGTGATCAACAAGATATTTTCTCAAAGAACTGTTCAACGCTAAATCGCTATCCACAAAATCAGGACGCACTCCACAAAGCAGAGAATGAAAAATTCTCTCAAATTTAATCTTTTTTAGCATCCATTTATTGGTTTATTTTTTATGACAATCCATGTCTTTCGACATCACTCATGTTAAAGAAATGTCAAAATTGACGACCATTTGCAATTTGCAGTTTGCTTTCCACATAACTCATAATTCGCAATTATGGGTACATGATATGATTTCTTTAGGTGGTCAGGGGGCCGATTCTGGTTCTGTGAAAAAATGAAACGAACAATTTTTCACGCTTTCACACTAATTCCGATTCCCGTTCTGTGAAAATGTGCAACCAAACATCAAAAACTTTCATTATGAATAATTTGCTTTCACGCCGTCATTAGGAAGCGAATATCCAAAATGAAAGCGTGAATACGAACAAGCAATGACAAATTCAATCATATCTCTCTCTCTGTCAAATCCATATAGAAAAAAGTGTTCCTATCTCACGCATTTCTCTGTTCTCTTCAAAAACACAAGTAAATTGAGAGAGTGCAGTTTTCAGGAGAAATGGTAAGGTGGTTCTAGCATCGATAATATAGTTTTCATTCACAGAACCAGAATCGATTATTTGTGGCAAATGAATCGAAAAAGTGAAAGCAATGGTTGGCAGCGAATGTGAAAACGATTTATTCGATTCACTTTTTCACAGAACCAGAATTGGCCCCCAGAACAAAAGAAAAACACGTGCTCAAAGCAAAAAGGCTTCAAACGTTAGCAGGTGCTCTTGAAAACTCAAGAATTGATAAATTTTATTCATACAACAAAGTAAGAGCAATTGCTCCGAAGATCGGCTTTTGGACTTGAAATTCCTCTCCACTTTAGAAAACAAAATTGAACGAAACTAGGTAAAATGTATAAAATCCGCACACAGTCACCGACTAGCCCTCGAACTGATCACATCGTTCTTCTTCTGTCGTGTGCCTTTCTCTTTTTGTCGCAACCGCGCAAACCGGTATCTCCCGTTATACCACACACCTCTTATCAATATTATTTTTTTTTTTTTTCTAAGTGAATTTTGTTCTTATTATCCTCTGCCAGTGCTTGTTTTAAGATATTAAAATGGCCCCCGGGCCAAGTAGAACTGACGGGTGTCGTTTCAGGCAACTTGACCCTGATTTGGATACCCAGCCAAGCAAAAAACAAAGAACTAACAATATCCCCTTTGATAATTTCCCTGATCTCCCACTTATATTAAATACAAAAAATCCCAAATTTGTTGTAATTACTTCAAAAAATACAGATAAACCTTTGTCATCCTTAAGTCCCTTCCTTTTAAAAAAATCGATAGACAATGTAAGCACAGAATATGACAAAATATCTCTGCTTCGTGACGGTAGCCTGCTTATCATGGCTAGATCCCAAAAAAGTGCAGATAAGTTCCTTAAAGTAAACAACTTAGCCAACGTTTGCCAAGTGGAAGTAAAACTTCACGATCGCCTTAATTCATCAAAAGGTATAGCATACGCACCGTGCCTTATAAATGTTAATGAATCAGAAATTGTAACTGAAATGAAGAGTCAAGGTGTCATTGAAGTTTATAAATATACCAAAACTGACGAAAATGGTAAGCAAAAGCCTTCCGGTCTTATATTATTTACATTTAACTTATTCAATCCGCCAAAATCAATAGAAATTGGTTTTTATAACGCAAGGGTTACGGAATACGTTCCAAATCCTATGCGGTGCAAAAATTGCCAACTTTTAGGTCATACTACTAAAAGGTGCAACGGCAACGCCAAATGTGACTCCTGCAGTCTCCCCCCACACTCTCCACAGGTTTGCACACGCATTATGTGTGCAAATTGTTCTCTTGCCCACCCGTCCTCGTCAAAAATTTGCCCAAGCTATAAGCAAGCAAAAGAGATCTTATCAATTAAGACATCAAACAAATGCACTATGGGTGAAGCTAAGCGTATGTATAATGAGCGTAATCCAACTCAAGCTCCCATTTCATCAAATACATTTGCTGAAAAGCTGAAACAAAATACCGCAAACCATAAAAATACTCAAGTCCAAGATCTACCTCAAACCAAAGCTAGTTCTATTCAGTCAATACCTTCACAAGCTACTAAAACTATAAACACATCACAATCACTCAAACTTACAAAACAAAATTGCTCAGAAAATAACGAAATACCATCTCATAACTCTCCCATCACATATGAAACAAACTCTGAAAAAGTTAACGAATCGGCATCTCTCCCTCTTTCATCTTTATCATACTCTCGCTCCTCTATAACAGATTACTCTCCCACAAATACCATTACCTCAGCATCCAATAACTTCTCTTCAACACATTTATCACAAGCAGAATCACTTTCAAATTATAAGAATACACCTTCATCATTACCACTCTCTTCAAACACAAACACAAACAATTATAATTATTCTAACACCTCTCCACCCACGTCCACCGTCACCTCACAGCAACAATTATCTCTTGTCAATGACAATCCAAACTTAAATGAAAATCCATTTGTAAATGACGATGATGACGACATATAAAAACATTTCTTGCAACCAAATTTCTGACTCTGCGACTCAGGGGTTGAATCATCTGAGCTCCGCAGGGAGCTCAAATGATTCACCTTCTGGATCGCAGAGTCAATATCTTAACAACTCAAATCTACGAAACCCCTTATATCTACAACAAACACAACCTTATCAAACAACAAATCCAACAACGAGTAAGCACACTTTTCCTGCTTCAAGTAGAAAAAGCTCGTGTATCCAAAAGTATCCGCAAAATATGGCGCTAAATATTCTTCAATGGAATATTAAAGGTCTTTTAAATAACTTTGATGAGCTAAGTATTTTAATAAATGACCAAAAGCCTAGTATAATATCACTACAAGAGACTCATTGCCCATTTAATAACACTCCTATCATTCCTAGAAGTTACGTAGGATATTTCAAAAATCTTCCCAATAACACAACATGTAAACAAGGTATAGGTCTACTGATAAAGAAAAATATTCCACACACAATTCGACCTATAAATTCAAATATCTTAGCGCTGGCAGTCGAAATAAAACTTCAGACTAAAATAACCTATATCGGTTTATATATCCATCCAAACCAGACGTTTTGTAAAAATGATATTGACAACATTATCGGTCAAACTGACTCTCCCGTGATTATTGGTGGAGACATAAATGCGTGGAACACGCTTTGGGGCTCACCAACCACAAACAAAAGAGGAGAAATATTTGAAGACTTTCTACTTAGTGAAAATCTTATTCTCCTTAACGATGGCTCACCAACCCACCTTTCAACACATAATACATTGACTCACATTGACATAACCTGCTGTTCACCCGATCTTTTTCCAATGACTTCCTGGAAAACTTTAAATGACCTTCACAACAGTGATCATTTCCCCATTATTTCATCAACAAATCTCGGAACTACCCTGACAAACACCTCCCCAATTCCTAAATTCAAAACTGACTTTTCAAATTGGGGTACTTTTAAAAAAACTGTTACAGAATACTTATCGGACAAACCTTCAACCCCAAATACCAACAAAGAAGCAGCTTTAATTCAAAAAGCAATCAGAACTGCTGCTAATGTTTCAATTCCACAGACAATTGTATCTAATAAGTTACACACAAAACGAATTGTTCCCTGGTGGAACTCAACTCTCTCCACACTGCGTAAGGACAAAATGAGAGCCTTAAAAGATTTCCAAAAATCTCCTTCACAATCAAATTTAATCTTGTATAAGAAAGCAAATGCTAAGTTTAGGCGAGAACTCAGAGAAAGTAAATCGAAAAGTTTTGCGGAATTCACCTCTAGCATAAACCCTAAATCTTCTACTACCAAAATTTGGCAAAACATCCGCCGACTTACAGGCAATCACAATCCACTAAGAATATCGGGTATCCAATCAACGAACGAATTTATTGCTGAACCAGCACAAATATGTAATCTTTTTTCCCAAACTTGGTCTGAGTACTCAAAAGACGAAAATTTTCACTCGACCTTCAGAATCAAAAAAGATGAATTCCTCAATTATTCCCCATATATACCCAATAATAACATTTTCGCTCTGCGAATCGAAGAACCTATTTCGTTGGTTGAATTTGAAGCATGTTTGCATAAAACCAAAGGAAAAACACCAGGTAGAGACAGAATTAGTTACCCCATGCTCAAAAATTTGCCCTTCGATGCTAAGCAAAGACTCGTCCGACTGTACAACAATGTTCTTGATACCGCAGTTATCCCACAAAGTTGGAAAACTGCTACCCTACTTCCAATACCAAAACCAAATAAAGACAAAGCTTTAATCGATGGATACCGGCCCATATCTCTCATATCTTGCATTTCTAAAATTCTGGAAAAAATTGTTGCACAACGCCTTATGTGGTATGTTGAAGCAAAAAAAGTGATATCCCCTAATCAAGTGGCTTTTAAAACAAACAGAGGATGTATTGACGCTCATCTCCACTTAGATTATTATATTTCCAAAGCATTATCTTCCAAAAACCATGTATCCGTTCTCTCGCTTGACTTCGAAAAAGCCTTTGACCGGATTGGTTTGCATATAGTGCTCGATAAACTCAAATCATGGGATGTTGGAAACAAAATGTTTAGCTACGTCAGATCATTTTTAACCAATCGAAAATTCTTTACAAAAACTAATGATTGTTTTTCCAGCGCTTACTCATTGCATAATGGCATCCCCCAAGGATCTCCATTATCGGTTGTCTTGTTTATTATTGCTTTTGATGACATTTCAACTATATTGAATAACTTTAAACTATTAGATAGCTGTTTTTATGCAGATGACATTTATATATTAAGCAAAATCAATGATTTAAATAAATGTAAAACTCTATTCGATAATGCTGTAAATGATATTTTAGAATGGTCTTTAACTTCTGGAGCAAAACTATCTTTACAAAAATGCAAGATTTTACATGTTTGCAGAAAAATTCATTGCCCGGAAATTATGTTAAGTATAAATAATGTACAAATTGCTAATGTAAAAAGCCTTAATATCCTAGGAATAGTATTTAATAATAAGTTTAGTTGGAAAGAGCATTGTATAAATTTAAAAAAATCCCTAGCTGCGAGAGTCAATATTATTAAGTACCTAGCCAGTAAGAAAAGTCATATACATATTAATACCCTATCTTACGTTACCAAAATGCTAATACTCAGTAAAATTGATTATGGAATTTATATTTATGGCAATTCACCAAAAACTACTCTTAAAATAATACAGCCTTCTTACCATCAAGCAGCTAGAAGGAGCATCAACGCTTTTCCTACAACACCAATCAAAAATATACTAGCTGAAGCAGGTCTCCCAACTGTCGAGCAACGTTTTGAAGAAATAACATCGAGGTTAATTGCGAAGTTAGTCTTTTCAAAAAATTCTGTCATCGATAAAGACATTATCCAAACCATAGGACACAAATGTAAAAAACGCATCCCATCAGCAATAAGTTTAATCCTTGAAAAAGCACAGGAAATGGAACTCCCAATCAAAAAACCACACAACCCTGTTATATCATACCCTGCATGGCACATAAATCCCGAATCGTTTATATTGACTTTGACTCAACATAAAAAGACAAACACCAGCAATGAACTATATTGCTTATTATTTTCGGACATCTCAGCAGAACTTAAAAATAAAAAATGGAAATTCATATTCACTGACGGATCCAAGTCAGAAGATAACACCTCGTTTGCCGTCACATTCGAAGATGGTTATATTTTAAGCATTGGTACACTCCCTGAATTTGCATCAATTTTCACGGCAGAAGCATTTGCTATCCTTCAAGCAACCAAGGCAATTGCTAACCGCAGTGGTAAATTTGTTATATGCTCCGATAGTATATCGGTATTAAAAGCAATAAACAACCCAAACAACAACACTGAACTAGTCTCTGCGATAAGAAATAAGATCATAATGATGCCAAATAAAATTAAGTTAATGTGGACCCCTGGCCATGCCAATATTCGTGGTAATGAGGAAGCTGACAAAGCTGCATTTTCTGCTAAGGACGCCCCAGTTTATAAATTCAATGAATTTAGCAAAAAGGATCTAACAACATACATACATAAAACCTTAAAAAGCAGACAGGAAATGGAATGGAGCCTTTATCACCACCATTATAAGAAAGTAAACATCGATAAGTCACAACCACATTACCCTTCAGACCTATCAAAACATAAGATCTCAAACTTTGTGCGTTTAAGACTCGGTCACACCACTACCACTCACCAACATTTACTTACTAAAAACAACCCACCGATATGCGACACCTGCAATTCAACATTAAATATGACACACTTACTTGAAAATTGTGAGGTATCAAAACCGATTATTAAATCTATTTTCCAAAACAAATCAATTTATGATGTACTTAAAACTCCAAATTCCACAAATATAGAAAATGTAAACAAATTACTCTTAAGCCTAAATCTAATTATATAAATGGATAATATTAAATGTAAGAGCTAATAGTCTCCGCAGCTAGGCTCTATGACTCTGTATATTACCCTGTAATTTAAATTACATGTTAATAAATAATAATAATAATAATAATAATAAAATCCGCAATTAAGAGTGCATCGTATGATTTCCTTATATTTTTTCGTTTTCATACGACCACTTAAGTGCCCCTCTTGCGATAATTACAAATAGTTTTACATTTAAAGTTAATATTAATTGGCACAAGTTCAAATTTCGAAATGGCTCGTGTGTGTTCATAGCTTTATTCTCATTTGATTAAAACTCAAGAGTGCAACATTGTAGTCAATTTTATTATCAGTTATTTGAGTTTAACACACGAGTAGTTCTAAAAACTCGTTACATACCTTACGTTTTTGATTGAGCAGATTATGAAGGCATAAGGTACTCGTATGTAGTTTATTGTAGGTATGTCAAGGTTCTATCTTTTAGAACTGAATAATTTAATTGACTGACACTAATTTGAGTATTTTGTAAACAGATATACATGAGAAAGTATTTATGAAAATATGAATAGGTATACTAGTTTATATCCTTCCCTTATCTGTACCGAAATGGGGCTTCCTAGAATAGCTAATGTTTTGAAAAAATTGTAAAATTTACAACAAAAAAAAACGTGTACTTGAGGAAAACCTGCTCCTATTAATTTAACACTTATCTATGTAGGTATCAGTGTGTGTACTCTTTGGTATGGTTGTCAGGGATATTTTATTTTTCAATTGATTGATAGATAGATACAGCTGTAAACCATAACTAAAGTTTAAACAAGCTAAGTACAAATGGCATCACATAATGTTAAACAAATAACAAAAACTAAAAAACGCATAAGAATTATAGGTATATAAACTGTCAACTCACGTGCACATGTGCGATGCTTAAGCTGATAAAAATGAAATAACCTTACGCAAGACATGAATACAATTTAAACAAATAATAATAATTTTGTTGAATCAACTGTTTTTTTTATTTTTTTTTTTTCAAAAAAATAAATTGCATAAATAGAAACCTTTTTATTTTCTGACGGTATATGTAGCACTTTATTGTCGAAAACAACATGGCTGTTTTTAACTGTACTGCGTGCTGCCTGAATTGACAGTTTTTAGTTTTTTTTTAATAAAAAACAGTAAAAGAATGGAAATTGATTGGCTACCAATAAACCTTAATGTGTCAATTATATGATTGTATTCTCTTTCTTTTCTTTTAGAATTTCATTCAATGTTTAAATATAAAATAAAATTAATTAACAAGACAGATGATGGATGATGCGTGTGGGGGGTATTTATCTTTAAGACACGTTAAGAACTCATTACCAATTATAAGCAGTTGTGTTAAGACTCAATTTTTGTTTTCACATTTGTTTGTAGATTTTATTATACTTTGCTGATGTTTGCCTCCGTTACCATTACTGCAGGGATTATTTTTTTGTTTTGTTCTTGGAAACGCATGTAGTACTCCACACACGTGCTGTACTCTTTTTTATGTCAAAGCAATGACACTTTAAAAACTCGTGCGATATTCAGCAAAAGAGAACTTTATCTTTATAGCAATAAAAAAACAAGTAAATTAACAGTAGACTTTGTGCACATAGGAGTTGAATTCTACTCACTTTTAGTCAACTTAAGTTAACTTATTTTTTTTTTACAGCTGGTCTTGAATATCTCAAACTTGACTCAAGCTTTGTAACTTTTTAAAGATTTTCGGAACTTACAGCGTTAATATTAAGACATTTACATATATTAATTTCTTCTTCCCGGCGCACGACGCGACGTTTCGAAGAAATTACACTCATCGTGATCACGGGATTAGACTGGTCCAAAAATCTTTCAAAAGTTACAATGAATAGGTAATGTCCACGAAAAATAGTTTTAAATTGACCTAAACTTAATTTATAAGTAAATAATATGTATACTAGGGTGGTCGTTAAGAAAAAGATCATCGCGGATGGCCCTAAATCGGCTCTAAATCAAAATAAAAAAATTTTTTTAGATTTTTATTTCCATCACCCATAGTTGCTGTAGCAGTAAATTAAATTTCCTTTTTTTTTTTGCATACTAGGAAATTCACATAAAATATGCCAAAAAATTCAGATCATGTATGTACGTGGGAAATAGAAAAGCGAAAAATCGTACAGGGGGGGTAATACCTCCCCCCGTTTGGACGGAAGGAGCAATTTAATAATTTCTTAAAATAAAATAAAATAAAATAAATTAAAAAACAACGGCAACACTGCAGTGATGTTTTTAAGATTTTTATTGGAAAGCCAGAAGTTCATTCTAATGGCTTGTTCTCAAATTAAGTTTATTTGATGAACAATTTTGGCAAAAAATTGCTTAAAACTAAATTTTGAAGAAAAAATATTGTTTTTGAAGGCTTTAAATTTGAAAATAGATTTAGCTGAAATCGTTTTTTCAAAAAACTTTATTTGAAAATAAACTATAAAAATGGACTTCTGGCTTTCCAAAAATCTTAAAAACATGTGTTGCCGTTGTTTTTTTTTAATAATTTTATTCTATTTAAGGCAATTAGTTTTACTAAATTTCCCCTCGCGCCTAAGCGGGGGGAGATATTACCCTCCTCCCATAGAATTTTTTTCTTGTCTACCTCCCACCTACATGCTCTGACATTTTTGGCAGATTTTATACGAAAAAAAAGCAAAAAATAGGGAAATTTAATTTCCTGCTATAGGGGATGAAAATAAAAATCAGAAGAAAATTAGAGAATTTTTTTTCTTCATTTAGGTTTAAGCCCGTCCAAATATAAAATATAAAAAAAAAATCATATTATGACCACCCTAATGTATACTCCTCGAATAAGAGCAACTTACGAATGTCGAATATGCTTAACCAGGCTCTATGTTTCCCTTCAATTTTCATATTCAGAACTTAAAAACTATTGTGCTATGGTATCTCCACTTAACTCCCTTCACATTGATCTAACGCTTTTGCATGTTTAATTCTTTAGAGCGTGAAAATTATAGATAACCAATCGAAAAGACCTTGAAATAATAGAAATATATAAAGACTACCTTGTATGTGAGGCACTATAAACATAATAAAGTTTTAAATAACTTGACCGATGGTATTTGGATATACCCACCTGAATTAATGGCAAATTTTTACCAAGTTTAATCAAGGTCTAAGGTCCTTGAGAGTTTTCAGTAGGAAAAATCAAGGGAAGGAAAACAAAAAAGTACTAAACAAAATGTTAAATTAGTTAAATAAAATTAGAAACAGTTTTTGTTATTTGTTGCTTGCCTCTCAACTCTGAAGATTACTTAACTAAAGAGGGCCAAGAGAGTTTTATACTAATTTATATATCTAAGTCCTTATTTAGAATAAACGTGAATGTGTCCAAAGCCTGGTTATACAATACGAGTTTATTGTTTTTCCATGCGAGTAGTTCAGTATTTTTAATACCGTCACAAAAACGACTGTTTTGAAAAACAGGAAACATAGTCAATAAAAAAAAAAACACTTGTCCAAGCAACACTATATTATGTTTATACATTTTTCTCATGATTGTATAATATTGATACAATTGTCAATAGAAATGTCATAAACCAACTTGTGAGCGATTCGACGATTAAACAAATTGACAAATGATAAGAAAAAAAAAACACAATGTCAATCCTGTCACAGTTATTATGTTAAATAAATACTACATTTTTCCTAAACCTACATTTTTTCTATAATTTGCTTTTTTCACAATAAAAATATGTATTGAGGTAAAAATTTAAGTAGCTCTATAGGAAATGAAAAAGTAGAACATGAAATGATATACTGACACACAACGACAAAAAAAAAGTGTGCGTATGGGACATATTGCTTTTAATTGATTTTTTATCTTATATTTACATTTTGACATTGAAGTTTAAGTGCAAAAATAATAAGTTGTAATTAGTTTTGTTGAAATTATTTTGTATTTGATTATTTGTTACTCTCCAGTTAATATATTATACATATTTATCGTTAATGATGATTGTATTTCAAAATTGATTTCACAAAAAAAAAATATTTTGAAGAAAGCACACTTCTTGTGAATTTATATGTTGATTCTACTTCACCCTACATTCAATTTTTAAAATTATTTGATAAAGATATATTCCAAACATAGTCATTCACCGAGGAGAAGAAGCATAGTGTGGAATGAAATTGATGATGCATTGATCATATAAGTAGGGTCGTCTTGACAAATTTTATTTCAGGAAATGCAAGTTCTGAAATTTGTCACTGTTTACTTGTTGAAAAAGATTTATACCTACATTATAAGTACTTTATACCTTATCAGATTCATAATTTTTTGTAAGCAATGATTATTTGAATTTGATAAGACGACATTTTTGACAAAAATATGAAAATTAATAGTTTTGTTTTTGTAAGCACCCCGCTGAATTGTTATAGAATTATAGTATTTCACTTTGTATATGACTTTTTTTAATACAATAAGCCACATCATAAGAGTCTTCATACAACAATGTAAGGACGTCGTAAACGTAGAAAAGTTTTAAAAATCGTAAATCTGTCATAATTTGCATGGAAAATTTGACCGATCTACGCTGTTTACAATTTTACTACGCTTACGACGACCTTACGCTATTGCATGAATACCTTTAATTATAAATGAAATGTGCTGTTTTTATTTGATTAAATGAGCATAAAAATAAAACGGTATTAGGGCAAGGTAGTAAAGCCATCGAAAAGTTTACGACGCAACGGTGACGTCGTAAGCGCATTGTCTGAATTTATATGGGAAATCTTTCAAAAACAAATCGTGAACTTTCCGATGAGAATAAATTGGTGTCATAAGCCGTCGTAAATGAAGAAGAGAAACGTAGAAAACTTCTTTTAAATGGTATTATAATAATGGCTGAATCAGCTGAATAGCTGACCACACCATTTAAGTAGATGTTTTAAAGACTCAATGCCAAATATTCCGCAGATAAATTGTATTGCACAATTGTTTCGGTACGATTTGTTTTCACGTAATTTTTTTTACTGTTTACTTACTTACTTATCATGCTCCAAATATATTCAGCATGTTTCTTCTGTAAATAAATTGGCTCTAAGAACCACTGGCGCTTACACCAAAGCATAAACAATTTTTAACGGATTTTAAGTCGTTTATGTAGGTTTACCATTTCTACAACATCGCATCACTAGAAATCCTTTTTTCTATTAAATAGTTCCAAATCCCCTCTGATAAGTTTCTAAGTTTTGGTTCTCCATCGCAAGCAAATTTTCTCACTATACTCATACATCCTTTCCTTGGGTAACATTACTTAGTATCCTTTTAATTATTGTGTCATTGTATTTTAAGCAATTCAGCACATATTTATAATAGTTTTCATTCTCAAAAATTAATATGAACTTCATTCTATTCTTGCAGACATGGACGATGAATGTTATCCTTCTATACCAATGAAAACAGCAACCAGCAATACACGTCGTGAACAACCATCATCAGCACACAGCATGTCATCTACATTGACAAGCCAACATTCGACACTGTCTAGCAGTAATCCATTGCTTACAGCTTTGCCAAGTGTCAGCACAATAAATATTCCCAATAACAGCAGCAGCTGCAATAGCACAAACACATTCAGCCTTTCAAATAACAGCTGTGGCAGCGATGGAATAAAAACCTCCAGCACACCACTCACTAAAAACCTGCGCTCAGCAAAACAACTTCAACAACACCAGCAGCAAATGCAACAACAACTACAACTTCAACAGCAGCAACAAGCTCTTGCAACCAGCATACGAAATGATAGCTTCTCAACTGCATCCTCCTGCTCGGACATCGATATCGATGAAACTTGCATAAAGGACGAGCCGATGTCACCAGAGTCAAGTTGCCCGCCAAGTCCTAACTCGCAAGTCTTTTCATCCAATGGATTGAGTCTAAATATGGCGAAAATAGCTGCCTCCACTAACTCAGACTTAGTATTTGAGCATAAAGTAAGTTTGATCTACAGTCATAAGGTGTTTCACATGTAACTTACCGATATTTTTTTTTTCAAGAATGGTTCCCTTCAAATCACACCAGCCTCCAAGAGTCTCCTTAAGTCACAGCAGTATGTGTTTGGCAATTCGGGTCAAAACATAATCATACCAAAAGCTAACATTAAAATGGAACCCTCTCAGCAAAATGGTCAAGTCTTTGGATTGCCACCAACACCGCCATCATCGTTGCCCAGCGACGAATCAGAAGGAAATCAAAGTCCTGAACATCATTTGGTTTCACCAATGTCTCCACCTGCACAGCAACAAATTAATCTCTCCTCGCCATCAACATCAGCGACAGGAGCAACAGCAACAACCTCCTCCTCTTCATCTTCGACGCCCACATCGCGAAGGAGCACACATAGCTCACATAGTGCATCCAGCTCACCAGTTTCACATGCCAGCAGTTCGTCAAGAACATACAGTGGTTCTTCCACAAGGCAACCTATTCACACGCCATTAATCAGTTCACAGCCGGTATGAGGAATTTTTTATTTTTTAAATATAGCTTAATGACTAGGTTTATGAGCCTCTTAACTTTATTAGCCCTCGATTATTAAGTTATTTCAATAGTAAGGTCGCTATACAGATATAAAATTTTCATTCAGCTAAAAAAAAATTGAATAAAGCAATTCAGCATAAAATTGAAACAACTAAGCTTGTGCAGAAAGAGTTTATATGAGTTCATAATTTGGTTCTAAAACTGTAGTGATGTAATAAATTATACATTGCTTTTATATTTTCATTTTGAAAATAAGAATTATTTCAAATACAGTTGCTTGTTATCTGTTATCGACTATAAAATAAATCAATTAGTCATTATAAAATGGATTTTATAGCAAATATTGACATGATTATGATCAGTCAATCATTCAGCGACATTCAGCGCACGTGTTTGACAAGCAATCGTTTATTCCCCACACTTTCTCTTTATAAATTGTACGTGTTACTAAAAAAAACAACTATTTTTTACATTTCAGAAGGGATCAACTGGCACCCTAATGCTAACAGAAGAAGAAAAACGCACACTCTTGGCTGAAGGCTATCCAATTCCAACAAGATTACCGCTTACAAAAACCGAAGAAAAGTCTTTAAAGAAAATTCGAAGGAAAATTAAGAATAAGGTATTATGATTATTTATCTTTGATCAATATTAAAACTGTTTATATAAATAAACTTATAAAATTTTCAAAAGTTTATTGTTGCTTAATAAACAAATCGTGCTGAATATGAAAAACGACAACTTTTAAAATACTAACTAAGCAAATATTAATATCTATTCATAATCATACCAATGTAAATACATTCAATAATAATTAACGGATATTTATTTTGAAAATAATTTTTGAAAAGATCCTGCTGAATGAACATAAGTTCTTTTCAAATTTGTAAGCATGATTTTATTTGTCTACAAATAACTTTTTGCTATAACAAACTTCAACAATTTTCCCAAATAAATCATGCTGAAAAATATAAAAATAATTTATATTATATAAAATATATTTTTGTATTACAACATTTTTTTTTTATTTTTTACTTTCAGATATCTGCACAAGAAAGTCGTCGGAAAAAAAAAGAATACATGGATCAGCTAGAGCGTCGAGTTGAAGTTTTGGTCACCGAAAATACCGACTACAAAAAGAGAGTTGATTCTCTTGAAGACTCCAACGCCAGCCTTCTCAGTCAATTGCATAAGCTTCAAGTTCTAATCAATAAACAAAATGCCAAAAAAGCTTAAATGCTTGTAAAAAATACATACAAAAAAACTAAATTGATGAATGAAACCTGCAAAAATAAAATAATTTTCTCATTTTCTCAAATTAAATAAATTTAAAAAATATATACATACATATATATATTAATATATTTAAAAGCAACACGGTGAAACTTAAAAGTATTTAATTGTAAAATAACGTTAATATTATAACGATACAAAAAATAAAAAAACACCAATTAAATGTTAATTACTTAAATTAATTTATTGCAACGACCAAATAGACAAACAACAACAACAAAAAAAGAGAAAAAAACATTAAAATTATAAATAAAAAAAAAATATGTGAAAAGGCACTAAGTATAAACAAATACATTCCATCCAGGAAACAAAAGAAAGGGTAAATGGCCAATTGTGTTGAATTTTGTTTTTATAAAATTATAAACATTCCATTTTATTTTCTTGAATCTAAAATTTAAAAAAAAAATGGTGTATATCATATTTTTCGATAATTTTTATCATCAATAAAATTAAATTTATAAAAGAAATCACTTCGTAAAGTGCTGTACAAATATATGTTCCGATTTACAACTTTAACTTTACCTATTTACACTTAAAAATGCATAGAATATTTTTAAAGTTAAAAAATTTGATTTGATTTCATAAACAATATAATGTACATAAATAAATACTTAATAATATTTGTTTTTTGTTTTTATTTTAAATCATGACAAACGAAATAAAAATGCATATATTACTATATATGCTTCAAAAAAATAAAATAAATATATAAAAATATCTGTCTTGTTGTATAAATGGCTGTAAATTTTTTAATTCTAACATAATTCAATTTTATTAATAAAAAATATTTTTAGAATAATTTTTATGTTTAATAAAATTTTCTGTACCTATTAAACACATAGAGGAAATCCGGGAAAAATTGCAATGTTTCTATTTTGAAAAAAAAAATATTACCTATGTTTTATTTGTTGGTAAAAGTTTAGTAAAACAAAAAAATACTTATATTATATGTATCTCTCCGTCTTTTCGTGCAATTAGTTTAGTTAAAATATTTTACTGCACTTTATAGTCAATTTTTTTTTAATAGATTTATGTTTATGTTTTTTGTATTTTTATCGTTTGGTTTATTATTTAATAAACG
Organism: Dasysyrphus tricinctus; assembly: GCA_963921185.1. Lineage (NCBI taxonomy): Eukaryota > Metazoa > Arthropoda > Insecta > Diptera > Syrphidae > Dasysyrphus > Dasysyrphus tricinctus. The sequence goes on along the minus strand of OY992533.1, from coordinate 118,931,076 downwards.
AAATAAACGAAATTTAAATATTTTTTTAGTCTAAAATTTATATACATAAATAACTACAGAAAAAAGAGAAAATTACATTCAGCGGTATTTATGTACAGCTGAATAGAGGCTTTTAGTCAATTTTTATTCACATTATGTTTTAATAATGTTTATTTTTTATAAAATCATCGCAATTGAGTGCCTAAAAATATTTTTATTTATACATTTTATCGTTGAGGTATTCCTTTTAAAAAAAAGACCGGAAGTTCAACTGACAACTTTTTGCTCCTAATGGAGTTTGAGGTGTAAAATTTGCGGGCAAAACATTGTCTATTGGGGTCACTTCATTCAACACAATGTACTCGACCCAGAAGCAACAAATTGTAAGGAAGACAATTGCCCAAAAGATTAAAACAAATTTGCACAATTTTAAATGAATATGGTTGCTGGATGATGTACATATATTTATTTCCAAAATCATCTCACTTCAATTTCTTACTGTCAAAAAAATGGTCAATTGATTCGATAAATTGTCGTATCATCGTATTTTGAGCTATGAACTTCTACTTCTTTTGTCACTTCAAAGTATTTAGTATCTATTCATTTAATCTGCAATTTTAATAACAAACCTGCTTGCAACATTAACTTTGAGTTTGAAAACTTATGAAAATTTTGTAGTGAAAATCAAAACTTTCTTTATTGAAAAAAGATTTAAATCTGACGACATTTATGAAAAATGTTCTCCTAAAAAGCTGTAAGCACCTTAATTTCACGTAAAATAAGGTATTTTTAGGCAAGTTTCCAAGATTTTTCACGAAGTTTGTTTTGCTGAACAAAATATTTTGTATTTTTTGAATATACAAAGCTTAAACTTGAAAACTAAGTAATATATTTTGCATACAGATTCTATATTTCTGAAGTTCACAAGCTTCATTTTACTTTCATCAAGGTACATACATATTTTTGCAATAGAAGCAGAAGCCTTTTTGGCCAAGACAAAAATTTATATTTTTAATGTTTAACAAAAGTTTCTATTTAGAATAAAGAAGTAGTCAAAGGCATTCGTTAGTGTACTAAAAACAAAAAGAAAAGAAAAAAACAGATATAGTGGCTTTTAGTCTTGTTACTTATCTTTTTTATTTTTTAACTATTTATTTTACTTACTTATGCTTTTTTTATTTTTATAACATGTTTCTACTTCCGAGCCGAGTTTTAAGAGTTTTTTTTTTAACTTTTTCTACAAATCCAGAACTTCCATTTGGTTTCAATTTTTTACTTAACAAGAAAAAAAATTATCATCTACATAGAAATGCAATTTAAGAAAAAAAAATATTTTTGTCAGAATTTTTAATAGTCATATTAATTAATAAAATACTATAATTATATTTTCTTTTAGTTCTATTATTAAAAAAAATAAATATATTACTTGATTTTGTAATTAAATCGGTACCCAGAAGAACATTAATTGATATAATACAAATATATAAGAAAATTTAAAACTAAGCACATTTTTTTTATTAATATTTTAATTTTAAGTTGTTTATAACATTGTATATGTAAATTGTGTTGTGCACATTTAATATTTTAAATTAAAAAAAAAATATATATAAGCAGCATAAATGTTGATTTTATTTTATAAGTTATACTACCATAATTTTGTTTGTCATGCAATGTTTTTTTTTCTAATGAAAAATATAAAATTAATCAATTTATTTAAAATAACAATAATTAAATCTTCCATTGAATTTACTTAATTAAAAAATAGCTTTTTGTTTTCTTTGATGTTTCATAAAACTTTTAAGGGAATTAAAATAGTTTGATGAGAATTTTGTTTAATACAATAAAAATAATAATAATTATTAAGTGTACAAAAATGTTTATAGATTTTAAAAATTTATACATTTTATTATTTTTGTTTTTTTGTCTTAAAAAAATAATTATATATATATACTTATACATAGATTTATATTTAATATTTTACATAAATGTTTATTATTATTATAATTATTATTATTGTATCAAAAAAGAAAAAATATTTAGCTCAATTTTGTATTAGAAAAACAGAAAGAAAAACTATAGGTATAAGTGTTTAATACTAAGAAAGACCTTATACGCTAAATATTACAAATTTAAAACAAAATATATATATTTAACGAAACTATATTTCTACATAATAATTATTATTATAAATGAAACGAACTTCGATAAATTGAAGGAAAATATTACAATGAATATGTAAAAAAAGGGAAAACTTTAAACCATTTATACATATATATATACTATACATATATTTTTTGAAACTGTAATAAAAGTATATGTTACGATAAATGCATATTATACACATAAACATATATATATATACAAAATAAATGAAATATTGTATAAAAAAACCACAGGGGAACTTCTCGGTCTATTTTTCTTTTGTTGATATAAAGGACTAAAGGAATAAGGGAATATTTAGATTTTTTCCATATTATGAATTTGTCTGAAAAGTAATCCGTCGAACAAATGTTCTGACATATTCTTCAGAATTGCTTGTCAGAAGTGGATGGTACAGTAAAAGAATTTTTTTATCATTAAATCATTTATTATTATCTACTTGATGAACCTTGATGAACTCTTGAACCAAATCAAATACATATGAAAGGTGGATCTGTTTCGAAGAACTCAGGCGATTTTTGGCTAACGAAACAAACGCTGTACGTCAGAACAATTTTTTGTCAGAATACGGATGCACTATAACCGCAGCCACGGTATTCAATCTCAGATGATAAGTAACCTGCCTGGAAGAACAATTTTTTTTTAAAAGAAGCCCTAGAAAGTTTATCATTAATGCTAACAAGGACAAAGTGAGAGGGTAACTATCGAAAATCTCTAAGGCCTGATAAGTTATGTAAACTTTTCTGCCAGAGGCAAAAACAAGTTAAAAAAGGTTTCTAATCTAGGATATGATCTTGGGATATGATCCTGTGATCTTCTGTTTACCAGTCCATAATAATACCATTAACTACAAGTCCAATATGGGAAATGAATATGTTTATGCTTAAATTTTTAATATTTTTGCATAGTTTTCAGTAGTTTTTGTGTTTGAAACATCACGAACAAAATTAGGAAGGGCCTCACGAGTATTTGACATGTTTTCCTCGTCTTTATTAATAATGAAAGGCTTTAAGGGCCTTAACTTAACTTAGCAAAAGTTTTAATTTTTTTCAACCAAGTCGTACTTTTTTTTTGTCATACACTCGCTTGTTCTATCAATTCCAGACCCAAAGGACTTTAAAAAGAAGATAATATAAATCAAAAATCTATTGATTTACATTATTCTGAAATATTTGAATTCTGTTGGCGTTTGTAAGTCATCCAGTTAAGCAACTAAGGACCCGTTATACAAACGTGGTTCAAATTTTTATCCGTGGTTCAAATATTTGTACTGGCTGATTTCGGCGGAATTACTTATGGTTCAACAATGGTTCAAGTATGTTATAGTAATTAATAATTCATAATTCTTTAATCATGTCAAAAAAGCCTTAAGATAAAATCTTTTTTATGGCCTTGAAAATTTATAATAAAATTACAATATAAATGTTGAACTTAACTACTAAAGAAAGAAATAATAATAACAATAAAAAAATTTAACAATATTTGTTGTTTTAAAATAAACATACATTTAGCTAATGAAGATAGAGTGGAGATGCAAAGCGTTTGGGTTCTGAAGATGATCTTCAATAGAGGAAATGAAATCATTTAAATTTAAAATATTTTTAAATTGAGCAGGAAGACAATTCAAAATTTTGGCACCAATGACAAAAAAGGACCTACGAGTTGACTAAAGCTCTTGGAATATTTAAATTTTTAGTGCGAAAGGATGAAGAAAATTGAAGGCTATCGAACAAATAGAGAGGTTGTTGTTGATGAATTAAATTAAAAATATATTTGCATATCTCAACAAGAAAATGTGACATAAGTGGCATACCGAAGATACAATTAGTTAGGTGAGAAACGTGATCATACTTTTTTAAAGAGTAAACAAAACGAATACATGCATTAAATGCTACATTAAGCTTTTGTTTGGAAATGGAGTCCATAGCGGCGTATAAAGGTGCCCCATAAGATATTATAGGCGCAATCAAAGCTTTAACCAGGAGAAGTCTACTTTTTTGGGGTATAAAATATGAAATTCTCCACAAACGTCTGAGGCAGCCGTAAATGACGCCAATAATTTTATTAACATGATTATTCCAGGTTAAAGTTTTGTTGAATAAAAACCCTCAATTCAGTATCGAAGACTTATAAGGGATAACATGCCCACTAAGCAAAATTTTAGGAAAATAAGACTCATCTAAACTAGTTTTATAGATAATTATACTTTGAGATTTACTTGGATTTATGTTTAAGTTATTTTCCAAAGTCCATTGATAAATACTACTTAAATCGTCATTTATACTGTAAGCCCCATCTTCAAGTAGCCCTAATCAAAAGGATAAATAAATTTGTAAGTCGTCAGCATAAAGATGACATGAGCTAAATTTTATTACGTCAGTAATATCATTTATGAACATGCTGAATAAAATTGGGCTCAATAATGATCCTTGTGGGATTCCCCGTTTCAATTCAATAGAATTCGATAATATAGGACCAATAGAAACAGCTTTTTGGCGATCGGTTAAAAAGCTTTTGATCATGTTAACAGAGCTTGTTGAAAAATCAAATTTTAATTTCAATTTATTGAGCATTATACTGTGGTCAACTGAACCGAAAGCATTTGAAAAATCTAGCAAGCTTAAAACTGTAACTTTGTCTTGATCAATAGATAATCGGATGTCATCGGCAACCTTTAAAACTGCAGACACACAGCTATGCTTCTTACGAAATCCAGATTGAAGCGGAGATAATAAGTTAAAAGACTCAAGGTAAGCAGTTAACTGATTCAACATAAGTTTTTCTAATCCTTTTGAAAGTTAGGGCAATATGCTAATTGGGCGATAGTTTGCTAAATCCTGACTAGAACCTTTTTTAGGTAGTGGAATAACTTTAGCAAGTAGCCAATTTAATGTCTGAACCATTGAACCAGTCCATTCTCCGAAGTCGATAAGTTAAAATTGATGAGCCACGAGTTAAAATTTGTTCAACTGGCCCTATGCAACCCTATGTATTTCCGAAACCTTATTCAACCCTTTAAAATTTTGTTTTTCTACACTGCCTTACTTATCAAACTGTTCAAAGATTGATATAATTTATTGCGACCTTCTTCTGTCTGCTCTAGAAATCCAAATAGATATATGTAGGTTAGATACCCGAGAATAGTCATATGGCGTGTGCCCCATGTGCCATCATATCAGAGGAAATAATGCTCACCAAGTCATGAAGTGAGTACTTTAAGTATGTAGATTAGGGTGGTCCTTAAATTTGACATTGTCTTGGATAGCCCTCATTCGATTCAAAACATTGAAAAACAATTTCCATAATTTTTTCAGATTTTTATTTCACCCCCTGGTCTCCCTTTTCTCACTTCAAGGTACAAATAATGGAGTTACGGTGATACCTATAACACAGGAAAAAAAAACATCAGAGCTTATAGATTAGATTCAGGAGAAAAAAAAATCGTATCTGAGGGGGGGTCTATTTCCCCCCGTTCAGGCGGGAGGGGTAATTTTCTAAAAATTTGACCAAAAATAGAAAAAAATATTAAAAAACAACGGGACCACTTACAACGGCATACTATAGCTTTTCTTAAACCCATGAATCGAGTCTCTAATATGTTTTTTAAATCAAGTTTTTATTGTAAATAGTTTTTGAAAAAATAATTTTGAAACTTAAAAATAAAAACAAAAATAATAATTGTATACGTTTGAAAATTATTTTTTTTTTCAGAAACTATTTACAAAAAAAAACTTGATTTTAAAAACATATTAGAGACTGGATTCATGGCTTTAAAAAAAGCTATAGCATGCCATTGTAAGTGGTCCCGTTGTTTTTTAATAATTTTTTTTTATTTAGGGTAAAATTTTTAGAAAATAACCCCTCCCGCCTGAACGGGGGGAAATAGACCCCCCTCCGATACGATTTTTTGTTCATTTGAATGTAATCTATAAGTTCTGATTTTTTTCGCGTCTTATAGGAATCACCCTAACTCCATTATATTTACCTTGAGGTGAGAAAAGGGAGACCAGGGGGGTGAAATAAAAATCTGAAAAACTAGGAAAATTTTGTTTCTCTATTTAGAGTCATTTGATGCCTATCCAAGTTGGAATTTCAAAAAAACCCTATATAAGGACCACCCTAGTACATAATAAAAATATTACATTGTAATAATTTATTTGATTGTTTTTGAGTTTATCGCAAAACCATGCTATGAAACAGCTTGAAAAGTTTTTTTTTTCATCAAATGCATTACGACTGTAGATTAACAACGCTTCTGAGCTTCTGACGTTTGATCATCATGAGTCGTGAAAACAATATAGTGCAGAAAATAGACTCTAAACGCGATGACCTTTATTACTGATAAGAATAATTCTAGGTTATTGCACTCTCCGTAGCTAATGACTTTAAGACTGCACGTGTAGTTAGGTTATAGGAATAACGATAATAGCGCCAGTTTGCGTTGCAGCAAATTAGATTGAACAAAAAAATGGAAAGTTTTGAGTTTCGTGATTTTTACTTGTTCTATATATTTTATACGGTGACCATCCGTCCCGTTTTGCTCAGGATAGTCTACAATTTCTATTGCCAATACCAGAGTTTTTTTTTCAAGAAAAAGAGGACTTTAAAATGTTTTATTATTTGCAGAGTAACTAACAATACATACTACATACCCCTCTAGAAAGATATAATTGCAAGTTTAGCTTTAAATTTATGTAATTAGTGATGAGTGACCAATTAGGGGGATACAAAGATTAATACGCAACATTTCACTCCTTTTGATAAGCGAAATAGAATATCATTTATCATAATCGATCAACCAATAGTAGCTAAATAATTAATTTGAAGAAAACTAGAAAATAGTATTCTTCTGTTTAAAAGGACAGACAAAAACAGCAAGGAAAATACACATTTATAAAAATAAAAAAGTACGTATACGCCACAGTGAACCAGTGTTATTACAGAGCCACGTACTTCACAATTGATAATTATTTTGATCAGGAATAAAATATATATGTATATATGTATATGTATAAGGATACCACAGTACACGAATCTAAGGTATTATACTGCGCAGGTTGTCAGTCGAAAATAAAAAATGGCTGTGAGCGTGAGGAAAAAAACACACGTAAAAACAACAACAAATTAAAATTGAAATTTTCAGAAATAAAAATGGCTGGGAGTGTGATGACTTAAATACATGTAAAAACAACAACAAATACTGACATTTGACACAAATTTTGATATATGTGCAGAAGAAACAAAAATCAAAACTCTAATGATATTACCTTTAATATGTGTACTGTGTAAGGATACATAAAGACAATTTTTAAAATATTTATTTATAGTCAACGTTCGGTCATGAGCTCCATCACTTGGTCCAAAACAAAAAAAATTAATGACACCGAGCAAAGGTAGGGCGCTGGTAATTGTTGGTAATAATATTAATTTTTTATTGAAATAATCACCCTTATTATGATAGTCGTTTTACTGAAACGCCAGAAAAACGACAAAGCTCCAGAAACGACAATTGGTGTTTGAATGAAACTAAAAGTTAAGCGTTCTCTCCGCTCTTCACTATTCTAACCACTTTTACGGTAGTTATTTACTGAAACGCCAAATGTCGCTTTTAGAGCCATGTCGTTTAGTAAAACGACTATTGTTATAAGATAAAAAAAAGGATATTTCTTACAATACCATCTTTTAGGACTTTAGGCCCGTCTGGCAGGATCTTTCAACCGTCCGACCGGTCTGATATATTTTTTTTCATATTTAAGAATATGTCAGCTAGCATATACATATATAAAAATCAGATTTGTGCGCGTAGGTTTGCAATTTTTACCGTTTTTTTTTTTTAATTTAAGAAAAAATAAAAAAAGGATATTTTTTACAATACCATCTTTTAAGACTTTAGGCCCGTCTGGCAGGAACTTTCGACCGTCCGCCCGGTCTGATATATTTTTTCATATTCAAGAATATGTTAGCTAACATAGTATGTAAAAATCAGCTTTGTGCGGGTAGGTTTGCAATTTTGACAGTTTTTTGAAATTTAAGAAAAAATCAAGAAATTATATTTCTTATGGGGTTTTCTTTTGGTAACAAAAATTGATTTTTTTCCCCTTCAGATCTGTCAAAACATAGATTTTGGCAATTAAATCCTTCCAATGGGCATAAAAATCAATTTTTTTTTTGATCGAAAATCAATTTTGCAGATCTGGATTTTTCGGCAGATTTACCCCTCTTTTACTATCACCATTACACGCCAGAACAATTGAAAGCCATCAGTTTGACATGTCTGGATCGCTATAGCTTCACAGGCACAAATTATTCACCAATACACTGAAAAAGAAAAACCAATCTGAAATCGTATACCATTCGGGACGAAAAAAATCAATTTTCGGATCAAAATCTGAATTTACCAAAAGAAAACCCCATTACAAGTCAAGTATGTTTTTTTTTATATACAAGATGGCATAAGCTTACATATGTATGTGCGAAAACTTTAGGTAGATTGGTGTTTCAGTTTTGTCAATTTAAAAAAAATAAAAAAAAAAATATGCGGCAACCCTGCGTCTTCAGTAAAAGAACCATATCATAATTTGTTGACTTGATTTAATATTTATTAGGATTATACGCAGTTAACGTGTTATATTAAATACATTTTTCTCTGACTAATCAATGACATTTTTTAATACCAACTTTAAAAACACGTCTGGCAACCTATTTTGGTCCACCAAAACTGGTCCGGCTACTTTTTTTTCATGTACAAAAAGACATAAGTTATTATAAATTCAACAATCAGCATTCTAAAAGTAGATATGTTGCATTTGGAAGTTATTTTACATTTTGAAAAAATAGGTGGCCTAGGTTAGGTTAGGTTTAGAAGGGGTGATGTTACGCAAACCGTCGCCATAGGATTTTGGTAAGGAAGGTTTGGGGAAAAGGATAAGATGGATTGGGTGGAGTTTAGGTATGGGATGCCTCCCTGAACCACCCTGAATTCTGGATGAATTTAAGGATGTTTCTTAGTGGCAAGTTAGAGATGTCGCCCAATTCGTCAAAAAATATTCTCCGAGGGCTGCTTTTCTGGTTCTGGCTAGGCTGGGGCATTCACAAAGAAAGTGATATAAGCTCTCCTCCACCTCTACATCCTGACACCCTCTACACAAGTCCGACGAGCTAATGCCCATTCTGTTGATGTGGGTTCCCATTGAGTTGTGACCCGTAAGGACTCCAATTAGAGTGGAAAGTTGAGGCCTACTTATCTTAAGTAAATATTCTGTCTTTTTCCTAGAGATATTTGGCCATAGATTCCTCGAAACACTGCAAGAGTCGATGGTTGACCATCTGACGTCTGCAACCTCGAGGAAGCTTTGGTGAATTCTACTTTTTTCTTGCTCCAGTGGAACGAGTACAGAGTGATTGGTTTGGCTCGGATCAAAAGATGATCCGTTTCTGGCCAGCTCATCTACCATTTCATTCCCGTATATATCACGGTGTCCTGGGACCCATCTTAGGGTGACAGTTTGGACTTTGTAGTAATTAAATGGCAACCCTAGAATTGCGGAAATTTTCTCAGGTCTTTATTTTTTGACTAATCTGTTCACGAATAAAGAATACACTAAGTGTTAGCCTTGTACCTAACAAATTTCTCAAGTTATCCAATATCTTTTATTAATCTTTAAGAGCTTTAGGCTTTGGCAAGCACTTTAGACCGCCAAACCCGTCTGGCATAATTTTTTTCATACATAAGAATGTATAAACTAAATTATAAATAAGTTTCAGCCTTGTGCGAGTAGGTCAATTTTGACCCCTTTTTTGCATTTTGAAAAAATCAGATGGCAACCTTTCGACCGCGGCAACCCTGCCAGACCGTGGTTTTCATACTTAACTAGCCCCAAATCAAGCATACACAAAAATGTAGCCTTGTGTCTAGTTTCTAGTAGGTTAGTCAAAGTGGCTGGTAGCTCACCGACTATAGTACTACCAACTGCACATGCTCTCAGGTGCGAGTATACATTTTACATGGGAAGGCAGTTTGATGTATTCCATTGAAAAAAGCTAGCAAAGTACTTGCAAGTACTTCGCCACCTCCAAAGGAAAACGCCTGTTATTGTGCATTTATGGGATTATCTTAAGCGTCAAATCCGCAAACACGATATTTAACCGAAAGCTAAAAAGGATTCTTCAAGAAAAATGGCCAAAATAATAAAATGAGCCCACGTTATCCAAAAACTTATGTCGTCGAAGCCTTCGATAACAAGTGCAGTAATTAAGTCAGAAGAGTTCCCAAAAATGTACTAGTTTTGAATATTAAGTTGAATATGTTGGTATTTTCATTAGTTTATATTTACTCTGGTGATCTGAATTTAAAGAGATTCATATCTTAGCCACTTTCGAAAAAAATGTTTTAATTTTTTTCGACTTGAAGTGTGCTTCGGAATCAAATATTTATTTATCATTTTGATGTAGGTAAATGTTTTTCCCCAAGGAAAAGCGTTAAGTGGAGATTCCCGGTAGTAAAAAGGTGTAAAGGAAAAATTCCGACGGTATTCTTGGTAGGGCTGAATATATTCTAAAATAGATGACGAAAATGCTTTATGATAAAGAAATCGACGAAGGGATTCGATGGACATTATCCAAAGAAAAGCTCCTTTTTTTAAAATAATACAAAACATATTCCAAGAATCATAATGTCTAATCTAGGTCCTCCCTTTGTTGTTGAGTTGTGCAGCTACCAACATCCAATCCTTTCGAAGATTCGCGGGGTATAACAATCAGTCCCTTTTTTACGATTCTGCCGAATTCAAATTTTAAACCTACAAGCCTGATATATTTTGGTCCCAGATTAAGTAATTACAAATTCCAGTCAGTTTATTGAATTTATATTTATTATTTTATTTACATCATCGTGTTTTTGTGAAAATCAAATCAATCAAAAAAGGGTGCCAATTTAAACTATTTCTAAAACAAATTAAAAATTACAAATTCAGCTGGGCCACAATAGTTATGAAATTGTAAGAGGCTATAACCCTGATCACGTTTAAGTTTGGACCATGATTTTAAATATACCTTGTATAGTTGATACTCTTAAAAAATATACCAAACGTACATCATTTTAAAAACATACGATACGTATTTACGTACAAACTTATTTCTTTAGTTCTTTAAAATTTTAACTGCGCAGAACATTTTAAAATAATTAAAAACCAAAATATTGTTTTATTTTTTGTTTGCTTTTTTTTTAATTTTATTTCTTGACTTAAAATTCGGATTACAAAATACAAATCTCCTCACTAGATGTGTTTTTTTTTTTACATTTCCTAAATAAAACTTTAGATTTATATTCTAACAAATTTTCTCATTCGAGACTAAGTGGTAGTTGCATTAACAGAAAATAAATTTTTCTCTATTTGAACACTTTAAAAAAATTATATTATTATTATAAAAATTGAATATTTATGTTTTGCAATATTTTTTCTTAAAACTAACTAAATTATTAATTAAAAAAAATATTATAATTGATTAGTAAGAGCCAATACATACTTTTAGAAAATTTTCTTATATATATGTATATCCGAATTCTGCACAATGTTTAAATGGTTGCCTGTACTAACGGTTTGAGGAGTGCAATGTAATTGCTGCCATTCTCAAGTGTACGTTGATAACCTAAAAGTTATTTTTAATTAAAACAAATTGAAATAAGTTTGAATACAAATAAGGAAGGATAATTGGCACTTTTTTAGTTTTATGAATGACACGCAACCATTTTCATAGTATACATAATACCTTAGCTGTTTTTTGTTTTCTATTCGGAAGCTTCTTTTTTCAAATTATCTGTTGCGCCGTTTCCATAACCATTTGTCATTTGAAATGGCTTCACGGTTAATCTATTTAACTCCTTGACTTCTCCATTTATATTCATTGCCCTGAGCATACTGGCTTCATCTTCATCTGAACTGGCGTCTGACATTTGCCTTGGTGATAGCCGACAACCCCTATCAATATAGTTTTTCAATTTACCCACAGACGCAAGTATTAGACCCAAGAATGGTGGGCTTGGCTTTAGAGGTCTCGACAGGTACTCTGGGTGATATTGTGTTGCAATATAGTATGGATGCCCTTTCAGTTCCATGATTTCCATTCTCTCTTTTTCTGTGTCCATGCCTACGAAGCACATTCCAGCTTTCTCTAGTTCGGGTACGAATTTGGGATTCACTTCATATCGATGACGATGACGTTCCTCGATGGTCTGTGGGTTGCCATACAATCTCTTGATAATGCTATCTCCTTGTTTTAATACAGTGATGCGCTTTCCCAATCGCATTGTTCCACCCATTTGACCAGTATTATGCTCTGGCATGTCAATAACAACTGGACTCGAAGTATCAGGATTAACTTCTGTGGTATTCGCATCTTTCATGCCCAACATGTTGCGCGAATATTCTATAACTGCAGCCTGAAGACCCAGACAAATGCCTAGGAACGGAATTTTATTCTCCCTACACCATTTGCACGCTGTTACTTTGCCTTCCATCCCGCGACTTCCAAAACCACCTGGTACTACGACTCCCTGGCTGCTGCATAGCGTCTGCCAAGCCTCATGATACAAAGACGGTGTCTGTTCGCGGGTTTGTTCTTCCAAATGACACGCCTCGATGAAACGAAGGTTTAATCGAAATCCGGCTGCTAGCGATGCATGTTCAAGGGATTTTGAAACGGAAGCATAGGAATCTGCTAATCGAGTGTATTTACCAACCACAGCGATAATAACTTCTTTATGGAGATTTTCGCTGCGACGCGCCAAATCCTTCCACTGTTGGAGACATCTAAAAACACAGAACTTTAAATTAAAATATCACTCCTTCCAAGCTTAGATCATAAAACTTACTTTTCCCGTTTGCTTGGACTGATGTTCAACTTCAATCTCTCCTTCAAAAACTCCACAACACCATTCTGTTCCATGAGCAATGGAACATGATAAATTGAATTTAAATCGTGAATGCAAATAACTTGCCCAGGTGCTACATGACAGAAATTACTTATCTTCTCCTTTACTTCAGATCCAATGGGTTTCTCTGACCGGCAGACAATAAAATCTGGGCTGAGTCCAAGTCCACGCAATTCCCTAACCGAACTTTGGGTGGGTTTTGTTTTAGGCTCACCAGTAGCCCTCGGAGATGGAACTAAAGAAACATGGGCACAGCAGAAATTCTCACGTTTCACGCGGAATTGAAATTGCCTAAATGCCTCAACGAAGGGCATTCCTTCGATGTCACCAATTGTACCACCAAGCTCGACAATGCATACTTGTGGTTGATTGGAACCACGCACTGGAGTGTGAGCAACACGTTCCACCCATTCTTGAATGGCATCGGTTATATGAGGAACAACTGTAGAAAAATTAAAAATAAGTTTTAGTTTTTTGTTCAACAAAAATAATGACAAGTTGATTTCCTGATTCGTTAGAATTTACCTTGGACTGTTTTGCCTAGATATTCACCACTACGTTCTTTTTCTATAACAAGTTTATAGATTTTTCCAGTTGTTATATTGTTGTCTCTGTGTAATGTTATGTCGAGAAAACGCTCATAATTTCCTAGATCCAAGTCCACTTCGCCACCATCGTCGAGAACATATACTTCACCTTTAGAAGAGAAAAAGTAAAAAAAAGAAAAGGCTTGAATGAGCCTGCGGCAAACTAAGCACATACAAATTTTATCAAAAAGTAATAAATATTGATAGACCAAGAGCCCACATCCAATTTCGGGTGCTAAGGATAGCAAACAAAGAAGTAAAGTCGTCGAAAGCTTGAGTAAAGGTTTTTTTCAATAAATCAAATTATATTTTGTTTTCGATGCACCGTTTAATTACCTATTAAAGACCCGATTATGGACTGCAAGAATTTAATTTCTTGAATAAGTTTTAAACTTCAGCTCAGCAGAACAAACTGAAGTCAGTTCAAGGTTTAAACGAGACTGTGAAACTGGCCATTAGTCTATGAGGCATCTTATCGCTAGCAAAGTTTATAAATATCACAAGGTTTTTTATCATTCGAAAAATTTGAGTAGTGTGCGTATGCTATTGGATATAAATTTTGCAAATTCTTTAGCTCCCTATCTAACTGTTTATATATGTATTTATTTTAGTACACAATAGTCAAGTCAAATTATCTATACCTTCACATAAACACCCACAACTTCAGGACAGTTTCTAATGCGTAGGTTCAAATCATTTCTTTGTTATTTCAGTTGAAATACGTTTTGCAGAAAACTCTTAGGGGAGCTGTAGGTGGTGAAGATAAAATATTTATATGTAAGCAAGGAAGTGTCCTAGGACCAACCCTGTATCTGTTATATACAAGGGATATTCCAGTGGACATCAACGCTATCATGGCCTTGGTCTTTGCTGATGATACTGCAACATTGGTGCCAGATAAATCCGTTACGAAGGCTACACAAAAACTTCAAAATTCAGTCGATAAAGTTAGTGATTGGACGCAGATATGGCGCATCAAACTAAACGAAACAAAATCGACGCATATAAGCTTTACAAACAAAAACATAAACAATGTTCCAATTTGTATACCTAAATAGTACAGCAGTACCTTACTGCAATACCGCCAAATACCTTGAAATGACTTTGGATGCAAAGCTTAAATGGAAAGAGCACATCAAAAAGAAAAGAGAAAAACTAAACTTGAATTACAGAAAAATGTACTGGTTACTAGGAAATAACTCTGACCTATCTATCCAAAACAAACTAATGTTATTTAAGCAAGTATTGGGGAACCCGTTTGGACATATGGCATCCAACTATAGGGCTGTACAAAGAAAACAAATGCTGAACCTACCCAAAAATTCGAAAGCAAGGTCCTTCGGGGAATAATTGATGCTCCTTGGTATATAAGAAATAGCTATCAACATCGTGACCTTCAAATTGAAATGGTTACAGAAGTAGTCAAAAAACACGCTGTATCACACAATCAGCGACTGCAGTCATACCAACTCTGAAATGAAGACCGTCCTAAATGTACGAAACAATGTTCGGAGAATAAGAAGAACCAAGCCTCATAAGCTGATGGTCTAAAAGCTATGGGAAAGTGTTATAACTTTAAGCTTCCCCCAATGCGATTTAAAAATTAAGAAATAAAAATCATTTGTCGATCTTTCATAGATTGGTCCTGATTCACCGTTGGTTTTAGTGCGGTAAGAGTCCCACACTACTCGGTACCTACCGATTCTTACCGTCTTTTGAAGATTTCCATCGGATAAAAAATAAGGCTAATTAAAGAGGATGTTTTAAGTAAGGGTTATTATGGTCCCATTTATCACACAATTTTAAATTTCTAAATATTAAGGAGCTGAAGTGTCGCAGGGTTAAGGGAAAAATTAGGTGATCTGCACAAGGTTCAACAGGAGTTTTACGGATATGTACTAATATATCCAATTCAAAAGACTCAATAAAACACCTTCATATTCGGAGTGGATTTTTAGCTTATCGAAGTAAAAAAAATTATGAGAATCTTGAAAAATATTGCGAAATAATTTTTCATTTCAGTTAAGTGGATTTGAGTGTTTAGTTTGAAGTGTTTTCAGACACACTTTCAATATAGTTTGTATAGGAATATGCACGCTTATTTATTTTAGGTTCAAGCATTTTATTTATCGCTGTTATGGGATTTGATAAGTATTGCTGAGATTCTTAGCTCATATACCTATTTGTATACTTTTTATATTTATTTACTTTTTCACAGCAATTAAACTGTTACTGTAGCAATTCATTAAAATCTTATGCTTGGACGAAAAAAAAAATTTAATTGTTTGAAGCGCCCAGGGCCGTAACTTACATTGGGGCAACTATATAAGCGGGATTACTTGTACGATTACTTAATCACTGCGCAAGAATGATCCTTTAAATTTTTAGTCAGATGTTTATAATTTTACAATTAATTGTAGGTATAGGTAGGTACTCAAAAATAGCGCAATATTGTATTGGGGTCAAATGTGCATGTAGCCTGAAATGCCTTCTTTACTTTTTTGGATAGTGTCATTATTTTTTCGCTCACTTGCCCTCTATCAGCTCAAGGAATTGCTTGTTTTCGAGCTAACTAGATGTAAACAAAATTATTATATCATATTTTAAACGGTTACTGCTAACACGAATGTTAAATTAATTTAATTGAAATTCATTACATATGTACGTAGGCACGTACCAATATCAATATTTAGGAAGAAGATACCTACATAACTGGAAAAAGATGGTTTTGCCTCGGGGCCTTACCAGTGGAAGTTACGACCCTAATGCACTGCAGTACTTCTCTTAGCAATTCTGTCTATCTTTCTCGCAGTATAAATAACCAAACAAATTCGTATCATGCGCACATCATTTTAAAATATGAATATAAACAAAACACGTGCACTTGGTATGCATACAATTGCTGGATGTACCTAGCCACTCAATATCTTTATCAGATTCAAAATATCAAAGAATAATAATATAACACTGCTCCCGAGCCTCCATTCTATCTATTCCTACGTTTTGTTCAATTTAAGTTTTGTTTTCTTTACTTTTAGCTTATTCGAAAAAATAGCAATCGTCACAGCATAAGTAGTGTTACCTACATGGCCAGACTATGCATCAAATTGCGTCTTAAGTTTAAGGAATTATTATTACTGGCCAACAATAGCAAAATAATAAACGAAATAGAAAACAAGAGAGATTTTTACTATGCTCATCTTTGCATGGTCTTTCTTTCGATACGTGTTTCTCTTACCATGTTCATATGGGGAAAATGTTCCAGCATCGATATTGATATATGGATCAATCTTAATCGATGTCACATCCAAACCGCATGATTTTAACAAAGTTCCAAATGAACTGGCTATAACGCCTTTGCCAACTCCACTGATCACCCCACCAGTTACCAAAATATATTTCATGTCCGACGTTTCTTTTGAATTATTGCTTGTTGACTGCATTTTCGTTGTTTCTTCTTTAAGCCGATTGTATTTTATTTTCAAGTTCAATTTTATTTATTTAAAACGGAAATTAAACAATTTTAGTTGCGTTTTCTATTTTTAACACCGATTTGGCCTTTTTCTTTGAGCAAAACAACCACGTGGGGAGGGATTTAATGTGGTCTCGTCGTCGTCGGTTCGTACAAAAGCAAAATGCGTTTTACACTACTTTGCTTTCACAGAGAATAAATAAAAAAAAAAAATCAATTTGTTGGAAGATTTACTAAGTAGTGTTAACGATTAATTGGTTTAATTTATTTATTAAAACTTTATTAATTATAATGAAAAAATATTCTACAATTTTTTAATTGGAAAATTTGCACAAGCGATAAAAAACATGTTCACGGAGCGACGAGTGGACTTGACACCTTGGATGCAAAACGTCAAAATTCGTACTAAAAAAAAACACCGAATGGAAATGGAAAATGGGGTTCAGATTTTTCGTAGAGACCATAACTATTGTGAATCGAGCATGAAAGTAGTGCCAAATTTCTTTTAATAGGATTAAATTTTTTTATAAAAAGAAGATATAAAAACGTAGTACCACAGATACTAGAGTTACATAGATATCGCATCCAGTACAAATAAAAATGGCCATTTTTTCAATATTTTGTGATTGCAAGCTCTTTTGTTTCGTCCTCAAAAATCGAGTCGGTTGATCAAACTACTGATGACTTGTTGTTGACGTTTTGTATTTATGTCTATGTATGTAAATCTATCTTTTTTAACATCATATGTGGTCCATAACTCACACAATATTGATATAACTGGGATGTAGCTCTACGTCCCACGATAAAAAAGTAGTCATTTTTATTTGCTCTGCGTGCGATATCTATGTAACTATAGTATCTGTGGTAGTACGTTTTCAAGTTTGAAAATTTCTAAATTCGTAACCAAATCAGGGGCCCATTCCGCAGGAGTTTTTTCTGTGTACGCGGAAGATCGTGTGCACACCAATTTTTGCGATTCCGCAAGACTGGGTTTTAAGTTTTTGACAGTTAACGCGTGCACAATCAGTCAAATATATTCACACTTGTTTTGGGCGTGAAGCCTAGTACGCAGATCGAGACAAAATTTATCTCCCATATAAAATTTTTCCCAGGACAAATTTTATCTCCGTTTTTTTTCCAAGCGGTACGCAGCTCCAGCGCAAAATTGACAGTTGAAACCGCTGTACGTGAAAAGGTAAAAGAAAGTCTCCACTTAATTTTGCGCGGAAAAAGAATGTTCGAAGCATTATTTTTCCGGACAAATTGTGACGTTTTATATATATTTCGCTTTTTATAAAATAAAACCTTCTCCCTGTTTCATTCTTTCCATTTATAAGACGTTGTGAGGACGCAAAACTGAATATAAAATATAAAATGCGTACAGAAAATGATGACATGGAATGAGAATAGAATTAATTGAACAGCTGTTTGAAATCAGTCAGTGGCGTAGCTAATGAGAAAGGGTACAAAAGGGCCACATTTCAGATACAGAAAATATTTGTTTCAATAAAAAATTTAAACTGATTCCCAAAACGAGTTGGCAATTTTAATTGGATATTGGGAGCAGTGGAAAAATATGAACATTTCTGATTTTGACATGTTTTTTTTAATCCATCGACAGCATATCCATCCATCAATGCAATTTGACAGTTGATGGCTTGAAAGATGGAGAACAAACTATTTTAACGGAAAATTTTATTTGATCCAAATGTCAAAAAAGTGCCCTAAGCCACTTTTTCCCGGAGAAGTAAGAAACCTTCAAACATTTCAGAATTTTTAGTGGTTTTTAATCCATTGACATCGTAGCAATCCTTTAATATATTTTGACAGTTGATGACTTGATAGATAGGAGACAAACTATATTTTGACGAAGAAAGTGTATTTTGATCCAAATGTAACCAAATTGCCCTAAAATCGACTTTTTCCAGAGAAGTAAAAGCTGAAAATTTCAGACCTTTTAAAGGCTCCCCCAAATCAACGTGAATTCACTGTGAATCATTCGCAGTAGCACAAAAGATGAAAAATTCACAACGCCAAACAACAACAAAAAACTGTCGTCGGCGAATGTTTCGTGTTGGTTTGGGAGAACCTTAAGGTATTTTCATCCATCCACATTATATTGTTCTCCTATAAGCGCAAGCGATCAATTTTTCCTGCTCTGCACATGCTTTGAAGGAATTTGATTTCTGTACATGAAAGTTTCAAATTTATTTTAATTTAAGGTAAATTTATAATTTTTCAAATTTTTAACTACGCTACTGTTCTCATTTGACTTTTGTTTTTATCTCTACGCCTTCAGAATTTGTCTCGGGAAAAAAAATGTAGAGATAAAATTTGTCTTTGCTCGATCTGCGTACTAGGCTTGAAAAGGATGTGTACACGGAAAATCATTCACACTTGCGGAATTGGGCCCCAGCTCATTACCTAGTAAGTGACAATTCTATATATACTTTTTTCTCACCAAAATTATATCTGAAAATTTTCTAGATTTCCAATTGGTGGAGCAGAATTTCAGTAATATTGCGTTTAGGCCAAATGAGGTAATTTCGTTGAAAATTTCCAAATTAGATACGAAATTACCTCATTTCCCATACAAATTCACGTTTCGAAATGAGATAATTTCAACAAAATTTGCACGAAATTAGCTTCGAAATACGATGAAAACAAATCGAACACACCCAAAATTGAATTGATTGAAGCGCAATCAATTCAAATTGTCAAATTTGAAATATTAAATGCCAAACCCGTTTAAAGTGCCTCTACACTATCCCACAAAGTATAAACACATGTCATAATAAAGTGGGAAGAAATTTCATACGACTGCCAAATTTGTGTGATGTACTTAACTGACTTTCATATTTTCCTTCCACACTTGCATCAAAAATCAGTTTCACCATAACCTCAAACGCCCAAGTGGGATAGAAAGTGTGATGGTTTTAGAACCAATCCTAAATATTTTCATGTATTAATACATGTCAAATCGTGTCGGATGCGCTGTCAAGTTGTGTGTGATTAAATTTCATATTTTGTTTCCACACTATTATACATGATTTCTTCACACTTTTTTGACATGTGTTAATACTCAGTGGGATAGTGTGGAATGGCTATTAGGAAGGAGGTATAGAATATAAAAGAGAAAATACAAATCTGGTTAATTCAATAAATTATATTTGTTTTGTATTATATTTAATTTGTAGTAATCATTCTTGCTGTATGTGGTGCTATTGCTATGCTAAAGGTTTTTGTGGCCTTTACTCCAGAATGTGTTTCCCCAGGTATGGTGGTGGGCTCATCAGTTAGATGCCACCATACCCAATCTAAGACGCATTGTTTAGTCGATGGTTACCGACGTCTGCATATCACAATTTTGTGAGAAAACTAACTGTGAAGTATGCTATCTAAGGAACTTTGGTTAAAGTTGTGCACTTAGATTTTGTTGTTGTTTTGCCCGTGGCCAGGCGAAGTAATTAAGAAGAAGAGTTTTTAAGAAAATAAATAGAAAAATTATTTATAGTCAAAGACTATAAACAAGAAATCATAGCTCTTAATAGCCAGGTAACTTACAATAGAAAATCAGAGGACAAGGTAATAAATGGCAAAGGAAAACGGCTATTAGAATCATGTGAAGATTTTGGTATGACCATCCTTAATGGGCGAACCGAAGATGATGCGGACGGAAATTTCACATTTATTGAAAAAATTGGCTCATCTACAATTGATCTCTGCTGTGTAACCTACGATATGATAAACCATATCCAAGGTTTTAAAGTCGAAAATCAGATATACTCAGACCACATGCCCATTATACTTGAACTGGAACTCAAATACAACCATCAAAGCACCGTTGAGATGAAACTGTTACCTAAACTACGATGGAACGACAACTTAGGAAATATGTATAGACAAAACCTGCATGAATGCATCATTAGTTCGGAGATTGAAGAATGGACTGGCAAAAATATAACGGATGCTATTAAGTTTGCAGCAGGGAATCAGGCTCACACCCAAAGAATTGAAGGCAAAGAAAAATGGTACGATGGAGCATGCGATCGAGCTAGGAAAAAATCCTTCTTTTGGCTTAAAAAGCTGCGAGGAAACAATTCACCGATCATAAAAGATATCTATCTTCAATCCAATAGACAGTATAAGGAAATTTGTAAAAGAAAGAAAAAAGAATACTATGAAGCAATCGGTCAAAAACTAAAAGAAGTGAAAAGTACCCAAGAATGGTGGAATTTGGCAAAAGAACTCAAGACAGTCAGTTTTGTAAAGGGAAACACAATAGCAAGTGCTATTTTGAAGGACTACTTTTATGGGTTACTTAATCCAATGATGAGTGTCATTCAGGTTGAGGATATAGCGCCAGCCGTAAGTAATCCTCTGCTTGATGGAGTCATATCGAGTTCAGAAATCTGGGATTTTCTTAACAACACAAAAACAAACAAAGCACCAGGATATGATAGAATACCTTATGAGTTCTTCAAATACGCGCCAGATTCAGCCATTGACTTAATGGCAAAGGTTTTCAATCGGATGCTGACATCTGGAAAAGTGGAACCAGCGTTTAAAAAATCACTGATATTTCCCATTTACAAAAAAGGAGATCGAAACTTAGTGCAAAACTACAGAGGGATATCCTTTATGGATTGCATTGCAAAAACTTTCGCTGGAGTCCTATTGAAAAGGCTGCAAAAGTGGGAAAGAGAGTATGGCATTCTAAACGAGTACCAGGCAGGATTTAGGGAAGGCTATAGTACGGCAGATAACCTCTTTAATCTTTTCAATATCGTGAAACTAAAAATGCATGAAAATAAGAAAGTTTACTCCTTTTTCATTGATTTTAGAGCCGCTTTTGATTATATTGACCGCAAAGCCCTTTTATATAAACTTCAAAAAGTGGGAATAACAGAAAAAATAATCAAAATTATAAAAGACCTTTATGAGGATACCGAGTCAGCTGTCTGGGATGGTGAAAAACTTTCCGAATGGTTTAAAACTTCAATGGGTGTTAAGCAAGGATGTTTGCTCAGCCCACTCTTCTTTGCCTTATACATTAATGATTTGCATGAGTATGTTGGTGGTGGAATAAATGTCAACGGTATGGTGGTACGTCTACTCATGTATGCAGATGATATCGTGTTGCTGGCCGACAGCGCAGAGGTTCTCCAAAGAATGATAAATAAGATCGCAGAGTACTGTCAACGCTGGAATTTATTAATCAATCTCGACAAATCCAAGATTGTTGTTTTCCGAAAAAGAGGGGGGCGGCTTAGTTCACAGGAATGCTGGAAGCTTAACAACGAAACCATAGAGATTGTCAACAAATATAGATACCTTGGAGTGTGGCTGACCCCTGGATTGTGCCTAACGGAGCATTTTAAGGAAAGAACGAAACTGGCTAGACAGAGTCTTAACTTTTCATGGAATAAATTCATTGCGAGTACGGATGTTAAACTCTCTTCGAAGATGGAAATTTTTAGTGCTGTGACCAGAGCCATCATATCATATGGAGCACAAGTGTGGGGTCACTCAAAATATGAAGAGTTGGAAAAGATGCAGAGGTACTTCTATAAAAAAGTTCTTGGGTTGCCAACAATAACTCCAAATTATATTCTTACGCTGGAATGCAAAATTAAACCGATTTTTGAATACACAATAAGATGTCACATGAACTATATTGGAAAAGTCTTAAATACTTATGATGACACCCGGCTACCGAAACTGTTAGCCAAAAATGTTATTGAAAAAAAGATATATTGTTTCAATGCTGGGAAGATAATTTAAATCTAGTTGAAATCGGTAATTTAGAGGAGCTGGTATCAAACAGAATTAATTTTAATAGTGCTGTTTGGGATATATCAGAAAGAATCATCCAAGAAGATAGTCGAGAAGCACTACAGAGAGCACATCTCACCAGATCACATAGCCTATACAACTTACTTGACTACAATGTTGGAAGAAACTATGTTGGCGATGATTTAAAAACCTCAAAGATCCGATGGATTCTTAAAGCAAGAGCAGGCCTCATAAGGCTTAATGGAACGGTAAGATCATCGGTTGAAAATGTTAACTGCTCGCTCTGCAATATGAACGAAGTCGAGACACTTATGCACTTTATGGGAATTTGTCCAATACTCAGGGGGATACGCAGAGATTGTTTTGGCAGCGCAACACTGGACGAGGAGATGGTGGTAAATTTGCTAAATGGAGAAACGGACTGGAGTAATCTTGTTCTATATTTACAAATGGCACTCAAATATCGACAGGAGCTGACTGATGAATTCAACTTTTAAAAATTGAATAGCAATAGAAATAATTATTAATAAACGCAAAAAATAGTTAATAAATATTAATACATAACAATAAATAAAATCTAGGGAATGTATGGAATAGTTACTTGATCGCGACAGACGACGAAAGTCATTGTTGTACTTTATGTTTTTGAAAATAACACAATGTAAATTGCTTTCTTACTTTTAAAAATATTAAAAAAATGTTATAATTTATATAAAAATAATGAATTGAATGAATAAACATAACTACTACTACTACTACTACTACTACTACTAAATCCATTTATTTCTTAATTTTTGTGGAGTTTATGAATATAACTCAATTAAAAGGTTTTTGTGGCCTTTACTCCAGAATGCGTTTCGCCCAGGTATGGTGGTGGGCTCATCAGTCACGGGCTCATCAGGCCACGGGCAAAACAACAACAAATTCTAAGTGCACAACTTTAACCAAAGTTCCTTAGATAGCATACTTCACAGTGAGTTTTCTCACAAAATTGTGATATGCAGACGTCGGTAACCATCGACTAAACAATGCGTCTTAGATTGGGTATGGTGGCATCTAACTGATGAGCCCACCACCATACCTGGGCGAAACGCATTCTGGAGTAAAGGTCACAAAAACCTTTTTAATTGAGTTTTATTCATAAACTCCACAAAAATTAAGAAATAAATGGATTTATTGTTTATAGTCTTTGACTATAAATAATTTTTCTATTTATTTTCTTAAAAACTCTTCTTCTTAATTACCATTTTGAATTAAGAAAGGAGATCAAATTATTTTTGAACCAATTTGCAATTCAACAGGGAATATTGCAATTTATACATCAATTTTTCCTATGAAAAACCTATATATCCACTCCCACAAAAGCTCTGAATTAATACAGCATTCACCTATTCATGTTGGCAACTTTCTTCTTCCCGAAAGATATCACTTCACACACAGTGGCGATTCCTGGTCTTTGGCTTTGGGTTAGCTACGTACCTTGGAAAAGTTTTAAATAAATAAGCCAAATCACAACTTTTAATTTTATTTACAAAGTTGAAAAGAAAATAAACAAAACCTGTAATCCATAAATAATATGGATATTTTAAGTAATTAATTTTATTTACAAAGATAAAAAAAAAATAAACAAAATCTGTATTCCATCTATACATCTATACATCTATACACATAAATAAAATTGGAGTGTCTGTCGTTAATATTGAAATAGTTTCAAGTTTTTGATCTTAGGTGGATGTTAACTTGCTAAGAAACATATGCAGTTATGCATTTTAAATTTTTTTGTCTGTCTGTCTGTTTGTCCGCGGTAACCTTCAAAACAGCAGAAAAGTTTAAAATGGGCCTTTACGTACATGTAGTGGACAACTCTGGGAGTAATCTAGGGTTCTTTTAATCGTAAAAATGTTAACGGTATTTTTAAAATATTGGAAAAAGAATGAAATTGAGGGAAAATTATGTCGAAACAAAAAATTGATACAGGATATAAAAACAAACAAGTAGAAATAATCGATTTTAAAAGTGTCAGTCAATTAAATTAGAACAATGAATTATATAGACTTAAGAGTGGTGAAAGCCTTGCTCAACATTTTGACATGCGACCAACAAGGCAACAAGGCCCTTTGACCAATACCAGTATTTTCAAGATGCAAACAAAAATGTTTTATACCTTACACTTCATATTCGTTCAAACTATATTCCCTCAATCTTGCAGTATTATGACGGCCCTTAAACCAAATAATAAACCAAAAATAACTATTATCTAACAAGAAAACGTCTTATAACAGGCATTAAGTTTAATTTTCACACCAAAAATTACAGATTCCCAGAACACTTCCAACAGTTTTTTTTATTTACAAAAACTTGAAATTACTGGATTTCCTAAAGCCTAATTTTAAAGTCCCTTTTTTAAAACTTTAGTATGAAATTTGACTAGTTAATAGGATTTCAAGGCTTAAAGGAATAACACATGAATTATTCTGCGCTTATAGAAGTTGAAAAACTAAGAAATAACACAGATTATGAGCTTATTTTCAAAAAGTTTTGGACTACTGGGAGTGTTCGAAATTAGGCGACTCTACTGTAGAAATAATTATTTTTTAACAAGTTTTGAGAAACTATCTGAAAGTACTAATCTTCTTCTTCAAATATCAGTTTATATCTGTCCAATATCTTCTTTCCTCTCTGATCAATCCTTTGTTGAAATGTTAGCGTTTTGCATATTTTACCATACACGGTTTATTTAACATGAAGAAATATCGAGTGAAGACTAAGAATTTCTCGGAAAGTAAGTGAGATATTGAAAAGATTTAAACTGATATTTGAAGAAGAAGATTATAGTACTTTCAGATAGTTTCACAAAACTTGTAAAAAATAATTATTTCTATATGTTAAGAGACTTCAAAAATAGCAACAAAAAAAAAACGATTTTTGGTCATTTTCTAACGGCAATTTCTTAAAAACCCGAGCTGATAGCCAAAAACGGATGACGGATTTGAATTCAGCACCCAAAAATATACTGAAAACCAATCCTCACTGCCTGTACTAAAAAGTATAAACCTTTATTTATAAGCCTTTTTAGTTTTGGCAAAATACTTTTTTTCCCTTTAAGTTTTTGAGTTACCATTTTTATTTTCGAAACTATAATTATGAATCTAACATTTTTTTTTTTTGAAAGCTTATCTTGATACCATTATAATATATTTTTTCAGATTTTTTCTATCAATAAAACGAAAGATATAAAGAAAAATGCGAAATATTTTTTTTGTCAAAATACTTCTTCCGACTATTGTATATTTACTCACATAAATAATCGCCAAACTATTAAATAATCAGGTAATTATTCCCACTAAACTGTCGATTCAATAACAAATCTCTATTTAATCAAATAATGGCAAAAATAAGCACACGCATATCCACCAATATCAAAACAAAAAAGAATTCATACCTGCTTGCACTCCGCTTTCGAGTTTGAACGTAACGCCTTTTAGTTTAGCGCATTGTTTTGCGCTAAACCTTCCCTTTATTTTACTGTGACGTGAAGTAAAAAAGGCACCAACACTACTACATGGATTGTATGAAATTGGTTAGCGCAAATTCTAGCGCTAAACAAGGTTCCAACGGAGACATTTTGTATGAAAGCTTTGTATTGCTTGCAGGGAAAATTGATTTGAAAATGTGGGAAGGTAGTTTGGTAATTATTTATGCCATTGATTATTGCAATTAATATTTGTAAATACTTTAATTTCGTAATCGTTATGCTTATGATAAGGAGGTGCATATGAAGATAATATAATCTAATATATTCATTTAAATTGTTGGTTTAGCGCCGCTAAACCAGCCAACTGAGAGGAATCGCCCCTGTTCACACAAAGGTGTTTTACCAAAATCTATTTGACTTGCAATTGCAACAACTCCTTGCTTTATGCACCTCTCCTGGTAGTGTTGCTTAAACATCGATAGTCTATCGATAGTATCGATAGTAAAAAACTATCGCGTACATCGATAGTTTTGAAAAACTATCGATAGTTTCAAAAATTCCAAATTATGTAATGAAAGGCTTGTTACCATAAAAATTTAAAGCAACAACGTATGAAATTTTAAGGTTGTCTATTGTCTCCATCATTATTTTTTTATCCTGAAATCTTGACATTGATGTCGTTTTCGATTGGATTTTCTGACTGTTCTACTCCTTTTTGATTCCAATAGAATATGAAAACATCGTATTGTCAAATTTACACACATACTACTGGATGACGCCATATTATAAAATGCCTTCTTCAAGCATTCATCACTTTTGACAAGTAGTGCGACGAAAAACTGTATGTGTATGCGCGTGTTCGAGATCTAATCCTTCTTCAAATTGGGAATAGAAAAATACTCTGACAACAGTACTGCCGTGTTAAGAAGAAAAAACGTAAGTGTATTTTTGACATTTCGAGATAAATGCGTTTTTCTGTTTATGTATGTAACTTTTTTATTTCTGGATGAATTTGTTTCATACTTTAAGGAAATGATAAGTAATCAAATTATTAATTTTTGATCAAAAACTCATTTGTTTATATTTAATAGAAGTCTTGTTAAATAATTTTCATGTTAAGACTATCTGCCGTATCTGCAAGTAAATAATTTTCATTTCCCGATCCACGAATATTTGTTTGGTAGTTACGTTTATTTTTCTTATGAAAAATGCAGATACGTCAATTTATCTTAAAAAGCCATGCATATACGTCAATTTATATTAAAAAACGTATGGTTTTTTGTACATACGTCATATTTCGTAAGCGTTTTTAACCACTAAAAAGGCAAGATAGTGATTTTATTACTAAACAATAAAATAATAACCCTACTAAGGATGTCAAAACTGGCTGTAACTCAAAACAGACAAAATGTCAGTTACGTTTTTTCTTCTTAACACGGCAGAGTACTCCGAAAAACCAATGGCAGGCTTTTAGAGTAGATGAAATGAAAATGGAGTAGAAAAGGCGTACTCCGAACGTCCAATCGAAAACGACATAAGACTATGGTTCTGTTGGTTAAGAGCTAAGACATCAAAGATGTGAATAGTTGAAACCAAAGATAGGTTATAAAGGTACTTGAAACTCTTAAAATGGCAAAAAACATTAAACGAAAATACAGTAGACGCTTTATTTGTGAAACTCGAAATAGTGAACTATCCACAATAATGAACACACAAAATTTTATATAAAAATGTATTTTGTATACAAATTTCTCGCAAACATTAAACATTGATTGAAATCATTGACAGCTTTGGTAAACGCTTAAATAAATTTTAAATTCACATCGAACAAAATGTGCACTTTGGATCGAATTCATCTTTAGAAAGCCCTTTAAAACTCCCGCTCGAAAAAGTGATCAATCTCGAAAGAGTGAACAACCTTGGTTTTTATTATTTCACTATATCGACCGTCTACTGTAGTTTTGAATGAGCTAAAACTAAATAATTATTATCATTTAAATTCAATTTTTAAAAATAAATTTTGAGACCTTAATATACTTTTTTCTTTTAAAAAAACATAACTCATTCTATGATTCAATGGATTTTGCAAGAAGTCTTTTTAAGGCATTTTAAAAATGTGCGTAGTTGATTTGGTAAAACTATCGATAGTATCGATACTATCGATAGTTTTTTGTAAAAATATCGATACTATCGGAAATGGAAACTACCGATGTTTAAGCAACACTATCTCCTGGCAATAGATCCTGATGTATTGTGGCTCACATTAGATTCAATTCCGATGATTCTTTTTTTTTATGCAGCTAAATTGTATCTATGTATAGGCTGAAACAAAACACAATGTGAAAGATACCTGTATGTACATAAATATTCTTATAGAATATGGAATTTTATTTAATTATCTCCGTACAGAAATCCCTTGGAGTGGTGCATTTCAATAAAATAGTCAACCGTAGACAACAATTCGAACACTTAATTTAATTTTTTCAAACTATAAATGCAATCTGTCAAAAAAAATTTATAAATTTAACAGGGATGTCAAACGAAATTAGCAAAGTAGACGAAAACACTTTTTTTGTGATTTGTTAAATTACCTCATTTCGGCTCTAATTAAAACGTAGTATAATACTACGTTTTCATTAGAGTCGAAATGAGGAAATTTTGCAAATTACACAAATAGTGTTTTCATATAACTAATACTGCGTTTTCATTAGAGCCGAAATGAGATAATTTGGCAAATTTCGAAAAAAGTGTTTTCATCTGAATTTGGTAATTTCGTTTGACAGCCCTGTTTAAATATGACAGCCCTGTTTAATTTTGACAGTTTCCCTTTATGGAACTGATTTAAAATTGTTTAAATGCAAATAGATTCTAATGGAAGGTAATTAAATAATAAGTTTTGATCTAAAAATGCCTATCCCTTGCATATTTTATAAGTAACTGTTTTCAGCATATGGGATTAGTAAGTGACGGAATCCTGGAGGAAATATAAATTATTGAATTGTAGCCAGGAGGTCCAATGTATAACATGAATTATCATCACCCAATTACTGTCCCAATTCTACCAAAAACTCTGCTTCTCGATTCCATTGCAAAGCACACGCAAACTATGCATGTTCCTGAAACTGACGGATAGTTTACGATACATTCCAGGAAAAAAAAACCATGGAGAATGGACTGAAGAATTCGACTGCTGGAGGACAAACCGTTCAGCAGCCAGCGAATGGTCAAAAGGACCACCGTGTATAGTTCTATAGCCACATTCATACATGCAGCTGCTTACTTTTTTAGTTTGTCTACATCATAAACATATCTACAAAATATCAGCGTTTCTAAAATCAGACTTTTTTTCAAATTCGTTTTCATATTCAGGCCACTGTCACAGACACATAAGATGTTAGTAGATTCCCTTTAAAAAAAATGGATACAAATATAGGCTTCTATGCTTTTGGTCATTAGACCTATTTTTTAGTGCATTATTGTCTTCGCTTACAAAAAAGTAGCGTGTTAAATAAAACAACAATACGGAGTTATACAAAATTATTGTTGTATTCAACATGCAACTTTTTTAAGCAAAGATAAAAATGCACTAAAAAACGGCTATTATAAACAGTCGTTGATACCCTGACTATTACATTTATTAATAGCTTCATCAACAAAAATCACTCTTCCACATTCCACTGAGAAACGTTTGGCTTGTATTTATGCCGTCTTTCTTAATCCAACAAATGCTAATAAGTTAACATAATTTCAAAATACATAATTAATGTGTACAAATTATAATCAATTATAATAAATCATATATGTACAAGATACATAAGATTATTTTTGTTTTACTATTTTCTTGGCCAATCTGGAACTTTTATTTATTTAAATTTCAACTTAAAGGTGTTTTGCTTTTTCCAGATTCGCAAAGCATGTCAAATGATTTTGCATTTTTATTCTCCATGGTTATTAATCAGTGAAGAATAATTCCATTCACAAGAATCGGATTCAGCTATCCTAAGCGCAAACGCCCACTAAAGACTTATCAGTTTTGCTGGTTGTCAATAGAAAGATTCCACACAAGTCCGATGGTATTTGGAAACGTTTGGGCAGCAACTAGGTCTTGAACAGCGTATACAGAAGTCACTAAAAAATCACTTGTAGTGAACATAAATAGATGCTCTGATTTGTGACCAGAGTAGACAAATTCTGTTTCTTGATAAGTGGATTCGTGGGGAAAGTTATGCACTCGCCGAGCTGATACATCTTGTGGAATACTATAAACATAAGGAGTCTTTGATGGGTGATAGGATTGTAACTACTCAAACTCAACTGAACAGAGCAGAGCTCATATATCACTGCACAACATCCACTTCCAATTTCCAAATCGGATAAACATATTTGTTTTATGTACATACATTTCACTTCCTGCAAGATCCACTGCTGTAATAATAATAATTAATACTTCAAATATCCTTAAAATATTAAATATACATACCTAATAAGTAAATACATTCTTCTTTTTCGATTTTCCTAAATTATGTGGTGGCATTTGAAATTTCAGATTTGACATTTCAAGTTAGAAGTTGTTCGATTGTGAATTTTTATTCACAATAGCACTGAATTTAGATCTGTTCGATTTGGTTTCACATAATTTCCAACCTAATTTCGTGCAAATTTGGTTGAAATTATCTCATTTCGGAATTTGAATTTGTATGGGAAATGAGGTAATTTGGAATCTAATTTGGAAATTTTAAGCGAAATTATCTCATTTGGTCTAATGAAAACGTAGTATAAAGGGCTCTGGAGACGCTCGAACATGGTGCGAGTGAACATGGTTCGAGTACTATGTTCGAGTTGATTTTACTTGTCTGCGGGTTGGTTCGAGTACCAATTATTTGGTGTCACTAAACAAAAATTTGGTCTCACCAAAATCAAAAGGATTTTGATATTTTTCGATGTTCGAGGGCGGGGCTAATCGTTTGTCGTACCAGATTCGACTGTTTGCGGACGGTTTCGTATGTTTACTCGAACATTTCGGTTTAATTTTGACTTTCAATATTAAAAATAAAAAGAAAAATGTCAAACAACCTGAATAAAAATTAAATAAATGTGACAGTGAATATTGTGAATGACATATAAATCGTAAAAATAATGAAGTTCGAGAAGTCTGATTTCTGCTTTGTTTCAGTGTCTGCGGAGTTTAGTCGAACTATGTTCACTCGCACCAAGTTCGAGCGTCTCCAGGGCCCTTTATGCTAATTTCGTTTGACAACCCTGGTCAAACATTTGAGCTTCCTTTGACAATTTGACTTTCAGTTTAAATCAATAAATCATAAATGCAAATTAGAAAATTTAAAGTTTAAAAATTGCAGAAAGGAAACAGAAATCCTGGACGAAACGTATGTATGTTAACACTTTTGTTATAATTTAAAATAGCTGTCTATTCACATGTGAAATAATTTGCAGCCCGAGAAAAATATATTGACAAAATCCAAATCCATGAAAAACTCTGTGGGAACGGGAAGAGGTCTACAATTTTAGCAATGCTGTTGGTAAGCATCTTCTTGTCGAAACACGAGACTGATATAGAAATACACCTGTAGAAGTAGGAAAAGATGAAACCCACCATTATGATGCAGTCGTATATTTTTAATAAAGCATTCCGCGATACTGTTACACAATTTTGTACACTATTTTTGTAATAAATAGAAACATTGAATGGGTTCATTTTCATTCATTATTTTATTTTATTACATAAGGTGCGTTTTATTGGTATTTATAGCTAAGAATAAAACGCTATACTCACTATTATATTTAACCCAAGTCCAGCGCCACCTTATTTTAAACTTAACGAAACTTTATCTCAACTTTTATATCCACTCTCTTACTGACTTATCTATCGACACTTTTTGCTTATTTGTTGTTTACCAAGGGAAATTTTACTGTGCTAGCAATAACTTTTTCCAATAAAACACGCCTAGTTTAAACGTTAAGCTATTCAACAGACAAGCTTTTCACCTCTCTGCTCAGCAGTGAAGCAACCGGGGGAATGGTGGCCAGATTTACAATCAGGAGTGGCCACGTTCACACATGTAACTAAAGCGGTCTGGATAGGTTTGTGTTTCTGCAATCCCTTGTTGAAACACAGCTGATGACGAAACAGCTGTTGGCAGAAAAGAGATCCCAAGCTATCCAAAAAATTTAAGGATACGAAGCTATCCTATGATAGAAGTCAACAGCAGCAATGACTGGCGTTCAGACACATACATGGATACAAAGCTATCCTAGATAGGCTATCCATTGAAACTTGAAATCGGCCAGTGAAATTTGAATGTCTTGAAAGATCCCTTTGGTTGTTGCGTAATACTGATTCATCTACTGGCAATATGGTGTCATTTTGCCTCCACTTGTGGATCTTGTAGGTCATTAAAATATTCATTTTAGGTATGATGATATGATGATCTCCTTGTCTCCTTGTGCCCTCCAGTGGTGATTGATTTCTTGTATTTCAAATTTGACATTTGAATTAAAAATAATTCGACTGAGTCACAATAGCATTTAATTTAGGTTTTTTTGAGCTTTTTTTCTGAATTAAAAAAGAAAAACACCTTTGGTAAATAAATATATAAATAAAACCCTTTTTTCCATTTGCTTTGAAACGCAGCGGTATGTAAGATTATAAGATTATAACGCCAGTTGAGGGATGCTCCAAGCTGCTAGTTTACAATAGCCACGTTTTATTATCGCTCATAACCCATATGGTTCACATCTTGAAAATAAAACGGTGAGGGTTAGTTCAAAAACAGTGCTGTATATCAGTCTCTTTTTTTCTTATGTTTATTTGTTTTTCATGTAAGCACTTCTCTCTTTTCCTCTCTATTCCTAGCACTGCTGACAAATCGCTGACATCATTCACAATGGTAAATAGCCCTCTGCCCGTCATAGTGAAAACCTCTATCTGGGTTATTAAAATTAGCCTCGATAGGAACCTAGATCCCATGTTGTTTTTGTAATACATGTTAATAGATAACCTCCACCCAGACCCAGAGATAATAAAACGCAGCTCTGTAACAAATATTAAGTTAGCTCGTGTACTTTCTAGGCTAAATTAGGCAGTCTGTCAAATTTTGAGGAGTAGGGATGCAATTCTTTCAGTGAGAGGTAAAACTTTGCACAAGTACAGGAACGCATAGAACCAAATTTCTACAACTTTTTAAACATCAACAAAAATAAACAAAAAAATCTTTTAAGAAAACAAGAAACAAAGCAACAGCATTAGAATTTTCATTTTAACTTTATATTTTTCATTATATTTAACATTTTTTTATTAATTAATCCCGAACTTTGCATTCCAGACATACAAAATTCAAATACACTTAAGAACAAAAGTTTTTTTATTATTACAAATATTTTGTTATGAAAAATATCACTTTTTGTATTCATAAGCACTGCACAATAAACGAAAATCAAGAAATTCACAATTATTGTATTACCTTTTCTTCTCTAAAAATATAGTTCAATCAATTCTTGTTTATCTTGAAGAATATAGAAAATCTCTACTTAACAAAATGGAGATAAAATTTGTTTATTTTAGATTAATTTTTAAAGCACACTTTTATTCACGCACCCATGTTGAGCCTTCGATTTAATGTTTCTATGTGGTGCTCTGGTCGTGGTCGAGAGCACTCTGCGGGTAGGAAATATTCTTGTAGATATTTTAAATGAAAAAGTTATGAAAATAAAAATAAAAGTAGCTCACAAACGTCAGATGACAAAATGTAGATTTGAATTAAGACAGACGACTCCATTTTTTATAGGCAATTTTAATAAATGGCTGACCGTTTTTATAACGGTTTTACTTATTTCGTTTCATTTGATTTGTGTCTCTTTCTAACCCAGAAGAACCCATTGTGAATAACATGTTTTCACTTTTTACTTACAACGAACCAAAATGTATATATAATACTATATGTATGCAATTGAAAATTACAGAACACCAACTCAATATTTTTTAAACTGCGCAAGACCATTTTTTGAAACTTTGAGGTTACTTTCATGGGGTTGAATGCCACATGTCCACGTGATAAAATTTGACAACCTGTTGCTGATTTTTGAATATTATAGAAGATTCGTCACCTGTTGCATGTAGCTGATTGAAAACAAACAGTTTACTGATACTATATTCTCTCATACCTCACACTCCATATTAGGGGAAGTAATTTTTTTAATTATCTAAATAGTCAATATAATACAATTAGCTAATGAATCCTAAGTTGTACTTGAATAAGTTATGTTTTTAGATATTGAGCTCTGTAGGTTAGGTGAATTTTGAAACCAATAAGTATTATCAGTCTTATTCGAAACATATTGGATTTATGAAGTCTTCATTTTCATTGAGGATATACTGAAACGTCAGTTAAACAATATATACGAAGTAAATTAAAATGCATTCAGGACTACTGATATTATCACAGGTGGGGGTGTTGATATGAGTTTAATTGTTCATTTGTTTTCATATTAAAATTAATTAACATTTGAATTTAATCAACGAGTTCTTTGAATGAAATTCAATTGAAGAATATAATCAATTTTTTGAATTTTAGATCTATTATGTCAAATGACACATCAAAATTTACATAAATGTTTTTAATTTACTTACAGATTTTTGGTCTGATACCATTCAATTATATGAACCGTAAAATACATTACTACGATTTTATACTCATGTTTATAGTACCATGTTTCTATATATTTTCCTATCTAATGGCCAACTTCGAGATGTATTCTGTGAAGAATTTACCAAGATGTGGAAACATATGTACACTTGGCAGTACAATTTTCATTAATATGGGTATATTCGTTTATATTACTGATTACGTATTAAGCTTGTTGCGTGGAAAATATTTCTTTCCTGAATTTTATAAGCGCCTCAATGAGATTGATGAGGTTTTGAACAAATGTCAACAAAATGTCAAAGTCAAACGAAAGTCAATTAATTTGATGAGGAAATTGAAAATAACTATATTTTTATTATTTGTTTTCATCGCTGTATACTATGATGTTGTCCTCCAAAAGGGGTAAGGTCTTTTAATAGATATACATACAAAATACCATCATAATAAATTGTCTTTTTGACAGGTATTATGGAAATATGTTCATTTTGGCAACAATGACCGTATCTTTTCCGTTTTTTGCAAGTAGCATTGTTCAAGCGCAATTTTCTTACCTAGTGGCAATTATTTCAGAACGTTTTAAGAAATTAAATGTTTTATTGGAAACCTTGAACAAGGAATGTTCAAAGAAAAATTTACCAATTAAAATTTTCGACATAGATTCTGATGGACCGACGAAAACAAGTCTGCCAATGCATTTTAAAGTCGACAAAACTGAATTGAAGAAGGTTAGTGATAGTGAAAATGAGGACAACACCACTGAAGGCGAACAAGAAGAAGACGAAGAACTGGAACAAGGCAACGAGTATCCTGATATTGAATAGTTCTGTCCAACTTTTTCATAGCTTTTGACATTTTAAATGAAATTTTAACTTTTCTTTTCGATAGCAAAACTTCAGAAGAATATTTGGTGGATTTGTTTCGATTGCACGATAGGATTCTCACCCTTAGTCGACTTACTAATCATGAGTATGGAGCACAGACAGCTCCATATATGGCAGTGTGTTTTGTAACTGCCATTTTCGCAATATTTATGCACACCAAAGTCAGTGTTGTTGTTGGAGGTAAAAGTGATGTGTTGGATTTTATTGCGGAAATTTATTTCCTCTGGGGCATCATCACTTTAATTGTGGCATATATGGTTTTAAGATTGTGCTGTAATGCTAATGGATACTCTAAGAAATCAGCTATGATCGTTCACGAGATAATGCAGAAAAAACCACAGTTTATGATGGGCAATGACATTTACTACAACAAAATGAAATCGTTTACTTTGCAATTTCTTCATTGGGAGGGATTTTTTCAATACAACGGCATTGGAATGTATGCACTGGATTATACGTTTATATTTTCGGTAAGAAACATTTAAGGCTCTCCCAAACCAACGCGAAATCAAAACGAATTATTCGCAAAGA
Organism: Dasysyrphus tricinctus; assembly: GCA_963921185.1. Taxonomy (NCBI): domain Eukaryota; kingdom Metazoa; phylum Arthropoda; class Insecta; order Diptera; family Syrphidae; genus Dasysyrphus; species Dasysyrphus tricinctus. Next base: position 118,894,605 of record OY992533.1, on the reverse strand, counting down.
CAGTTTTTTGTTGTTGTTTAGCGTTGTGTATCTTTCATATTTTGTGTTATTGTGAATGATTTCGCGTCGTTGGCGAATTCGCAGCGAATCATTCACAATAGCACAAAATATGACAAATACACAACGCCAAACAACAACAAAAAAACAGTCGTCGGCGAATGTTTCGCGTTGGTTTGGGGGAGCCTTTAAGGCTCTCCCAAACCAAAGCGAAATCATAGCGAATCATTCGCAAAGATAGTTTTTTGTTGTTGTTTAGCATTGTGTATCTTTCATTTTTTGTATTATTGTGAATGATTCCGCGTCGTCGGCGAATGTTTCGCGTTGGTTTGGGAGATCCTTTAAAGGCTCCACAATGCTAAGCAACAACAAAAAACTGTCTTTGCGAATGATTCGCTGTGATTTGTGTTGGTTTGGGAGATCCTTTATTGTGAATGATTTCGCGTCGTTGTCTTACTAGTCAACCGTCTAAAAAATCTAATAAGCAAGGCTGTATGTGTATATGGATTTAATTTTTTTACGTAACCTATTTTATTTCAGACTGTAAGTGCCGCGACGTCATACCTCATAGTTCTGCTTCAGTTTGACATGACCACTATTTTGAAGAATGATGGCTTGATGGATTAGAATTAAAATATTATCTTTAACCAAGCGTTTGATTTATTTAAAAATGTGTCTTTTTTGTGGTTGTTACACTCTTTATTTGTGAAATGTCAAAATTATAATAATCATACATATTTAATAAACAAAAAGTACTACAAATCTATTGTCTTAAAACATCCATCATATTGTGTAAGAACTTGATTACCTCTGGATTCTGGAACAGGGCTCTTTTTTTTACATTTAAAACGACATTCAACAAATCTGGACATTTTTCTTTTTCTCTAGGCGAATGAAGAATATCGGGATTTTGTGAATTACCATCACGACTTCCTTCATCGTCGCCAGCACTGGCAGTTGTTGTTGAAGTTGACGCCACTGAACCAAAGCTTTCCGTATTTCGTTTACTCACAGTACTTGTTGTAGTTGTTCCAGTTGCTAGCTTTAATTTCGTTCGTTTCGCTCGACGTACAATGGTTGGATTATTTGCTTTCTCAATTCGTTTCGTATATTGTTTACGAACCTTTATTTCAACGTTGTTGTTGTTGTTGTTGTTCTTCGTGGTATTGTTGTTGTTCAGCAAAGAAATATCAGCCCCCGATTCTTGTAATCGTCTTTTTACGTGTAAATTTAATCTTTCTTTGATGTTGTTATTTATTGGTTTTTCACTTGACTGTTCTGGAGTTGTTTTGTGAGTTTTTTCTAGTGAATTTTCTGTTGTTTGGCTCATTTTTTATTAATTTCCTGAGAAAATGAGAAGTGGATAGAAATGCGAGAAAAAATTCGTAACTTAAAAGAACTGTCAGATTGTTCAGAAAATAAGTGGTGCCAGTCACCTTTTTTTTAATGCAGTGAGAGACTATCCGAGCGAAGGCACCAGGGAGTCAACTATCTCGATCTGTGAAATAAAAAGAAAGTTATCACTTCAGTTTTCAAAGAGTTTAATCATTTTATCAATTCACAAAAGATCAAAATGGTGAATTTTGTGTATCTAATAAGCACACCTTATTTCGGTGCTTCATTTATCGTTTTTCAGGTTTTCAAGGAATGAATTGATTGTGATAAAAGAATCATCATATGAAAGCATTTGTTATCCATTGTTCACACTTAAAAAATCGCATTTTGGCATGAAGTCGTTATCATATTCCTTACTTCACAGTTTCATATATCGAAAATTGACTCCCAGCTATGGATCCAGGGCTAAAGGCTCTCCCAAACCATATTCGGAGTGACACACACTGGATTCGACTGTATGGATCGCGTGCTCAAAATGCAAAATTGAGATTTATGGTTTATTTCAAAAAATGTTTTGTTGCAAAGTTGACATAATTTTCATCAATTTAAAAAAAAATAAAAGTTGAGAGAGGAAGTAGGCTGGAAGAAAATAAGCGTCAAAATGTGTTTTTGACAAATAGAAAGATCCTATTGTGCTCTAGTTGGATAATTTAAAGTTAAGAAAATGAATTCCAGTGATTTAAAAACAAAAATAAAATTATGCTACCGATTAATTAAGATCAGTAGATAAGGAAAAATTTTGTTCGTTTCTATAAGAATAAAATTCACGAAAATAGAAAATAAAACTGATAAAGTTCGAAAACAAAATAGTAAACTTTTTATTTTCCAAATTGCATCAAGGGCCTTCAATTTTAGCTTGCGTATCTACTTTTAGAGCTTCTATATTATGAGACTACTCAGTTTCTAAGGCCTTTGTTGCAATTTGGAAACAAAATATGTTTACAAATTTGTTCACTTTTTTTTCGGTGAGTTAAATTTTCTTGAAAAAAAAACAACTTCAATGTTTTGCACATTGAAAGACTAGCTAGCTAGCACAGTATAATTTCCCTTGGTAAACAACATCAAACCCGAAAGTGTCGTGTCATTAAAAAAGTGGATATAAAAGTTGAGATAAAGTTTTGTTAAGTTTAAACTTAAGTGACGGTGGATTTGGGTTGAATATAAAAATGAGTATAGTGTTTTATTGGTGCTTCCATTGCTGCGTAAAGCCTCGTACGCAGATCGAGCTAAAATTTCGCTCCCATACAAAATTCTCTCCAAAATTTAGCCAAACATTTTAGCTGAGAGGTACGCAGCTCCAGCTAAAAAATCAAATTTTCGTTTCTTACTGAACGCACTCATCTGTCAAAATTTAGCGCGTAAAATAATTGTTCGGCACATAAATTCTCGAGCTAAATTGTGGCAGGTTCATTTATTTGTGATTATGTGAGCTTTAAGGCTCTCCCAAACCAACGCGAATTCGTAGCGAATCATTCGCAAAGGCGTTTTTTTGTTGTTGTTTAGCATTGTGTATCTTTCAATTTTTGTACTATTGTGAATGATTTCGCGTCGTCGGCGAATGTTTCGCGTTGGTTTGGGGGAGCCTTTACATTGCGAAAATGAAAATTGAGACCGAGAAATATTCAAGGACAAACGATTTAGCAATGCCAAAAGGAAAAATCTATTTAATTTGATTATTTTAAATTGAAATATTGAAAGAAAATTCTTTGAAATCGTTGAATAAAATTTCTTTTCAGAGAACAGCTGTTTTCTGTAATGTATTCTCCACAAAAATCTTGTGTCAAAATTTAGCTAGGACTTTAGCTTGTGTTTGGAGAGAAATGTGGGTGCCGAATTTTAGCTCGATCTGCGTACTAGGCTTAAGCTATAAATACCAATAAAACTAATTTTATAGTCCCGTTTCACACGGCGCATGAAATTAATGCGCAACTCTTGCTTATTTCATTTTGAACTTGTATTCGGTAATGCACGCATTCTTACCCGAAGCATGTTCGAGTTGCGCATTTTTTTTTTCAGCTGCGAATAATTTTGACAGCTATCTTTCCTCTATCATTATGTTTTTGTTGTATTGAGCTACATCCAGAACAAGAATGTAGCAAAATAAGAAAAAAAAAGAATATAGACAAAGAGAAACGTCAAAAAGTTGCAGGGACAGTCCTACCCGTGCATGTTTAGGTTCTTCTATTTCTATTTCATTTTTTTTCATTTTTGCACTCCAAGCATGCAAGGTAAACATGCGCTGTGTAAAAGTGGACATATGAAAATATACCACGCATCGTTTAGTTAAAATTGTTCCGAAAATAGAGTAGTTTTGGCATCACTTTCTTATGATTGCCATGTTTCAATTCACAACTTGACATTTCATTTTCAAACACACTAGTTAGCTCGTTTACTCTACAAAGGCATCTCATATTTCTCTTTCCATAATTTTGATTTTCATAGGAAGGGCATTTTCTTTTTTCTATCGAGATAAATCTTATTTTAAAAATATATTCATTTAAAAGTGCAAATTATGATAAAAAGTTTTATTAAATATATACTTTAAATATCAAAGTATATTTTGCCCAAAAAATATTGTGAAAAATATAAAAAAAAATCCTACTAAAGTATAAAACTGCAGAGGGCTAAATAAAGGAAAAATTCTCAACTGAGTACAATAATTTATTATTCTTCGTGCACCATACAGCTACTCTAGCTACGACGAAAAATATATTTAATTTTTTGTAAAAAAAGAAGAAAAACAACAGATAAATCGAAGGAAAAATTGCAAAAATGACTGCAACAGATCAAATGCGACAAATGCTGGACCAATTGATGGGAACTGCAAGAAATGGTGAGGCTTTGGTATATTTTTTGGTTTTTTATTATTTCATAGGAAAATTAAGTCAATCCTCGTGCATTAATTTCCGAAGTTATAATTTTATTATCTAAGGTTTATTTCATCGAAAATAAATGTAGGTCAAAAGGTGAGTTCTATAATTATTACAACCAGAGAATTTGTTTGTTTTAAGTTGTTGTAATAAATTGTGTGTACCTATCTATAGGCATAATACTCCTTCCCCCTATATAAATCATTGTATATTTACTAAGTCAAAATTTCTTGTTAAATGAGGTTATTTTTTCAAGGCTATTTGTGGTATACTGGTGAAAAATTTTGATATAATTTTACCTTTGGGGTTCTCCCTTGGTAGTTCGACTTTCTTGACAACTAGGTTCGGCGATGACCAGATGCAAATTACAAAATTTTTATAATGCGTAGCACGTATCTCCTGCAGTTCAGTTGTATTGACGAGCGTAACAACTTCGGACTCCAAATTTTTTAGGATTTACACCATTAGAAAACTGGCAGTAAAAACCATAAAAATAAATGTGTCCGGTTTTTTGATAGATACAGAATCCTGGCAGTTTGTTAGTCGTGTAAATCAAGCATTGGAATGCAACTTGAGGTTGGACTGAAGCACCAAAAAGTGCATGCATCCGCAGTAGAGGCGAAAGGTACATTTGATTTGCAAAAAATGTTTCAATTTTTAGACGTAGGTTCTTAGGTATGCCAAAATCCACATTTTTTTTTGCATACACAGCATAATTCGAGTTAAGAGTTTTGCCAAAACTATGTGTCCTAGAGTTGTCCACCGGTGGACTCTGTCATTGGCAGTAGCACACTACTTTCAGTAATGAATTTTGTTTACCTGGCACAAACATTAGGCGGGAAACCATCCCTAGTTCAAAAACAATACACATACCATACACCATTAAATAAATAAAATTGTAACAAAATGGTATTACATATTAGCCCTGTTTTTTAGTGCATTTTTATCTTCACTTAAAAAATAGCATTTTAAATACATCAAAAATTAAGTATAACTCCGTATTGATGTTGTATTTAACATGTTACATTTTCTAAGCGAAGATAAAAATGCTCTAAAAGACTGGGCTATTATATATTTCGCGTTGGTTTGGGAGAGCCTTAATATTTTTAATAAAACATTCTCTTATTGTTGATAACAACATTTCCAACAAAATAGAGGAACTTTCTTAGGTACAAGACAATATTTGCTGGCAGAAATGACACCTAAATTTTGAAGTTGTACCAAACTGAGAAGTTGTTAGTAATTGATTAAAACTGAACAATAAAACTATCTAAATCAAGGAGTTAGGTCTTTAAAAATTAGAACATGTAACACGAATACTGGTTCTATAGGTTTTGAAAAAATCAAAAGATGGAAAAATAACGTCTACATTTTTGTTTTCGCCCTACAAAAATATTCCTTATACTAAATTCAAGTTTGTTTTTACTTTTTCAGGTGAAGGTGGACGTAATTTAAAATTTTCCGATCCAAAAGTATGTAAAAGTTTTCTTCTGGGATGTTGTCCTCATGATATTTTAGCATCAACGGTAAGTCAATAATAAATTTACTAAATACAAACAAAAGAACAATTTTCAGGTTATAGGTTTATTTCAAAAAAAAATATTAGAATCTAATCTTCGCTAAGCAACTATCAAGAAAAACTTTTAATTAATTTATCTTTTTGTTGATTTTTTTGTTCGATGTACTTTTCAGAAAAAAAAAAAAAATTATCAATACAAATAGTTAAGGTCTTGCGCATTGTATGTATACTTTCAATTAATTTAAAAAGAAAAATTAAACAAAAAAAGATATCCCATCTTGACAAGTCACAAAAGTTTAAATAAGCACAGCAATAATAAAACTGTTGCTGCTGGAGCACAATTCTTCATGGGTTGCTTGAGATTTCCAATTAAAACTAAAGCTGTAGGAAAAACCATTAATGTATGTATGTATCTAACCGAGCGCAACTGGAAAACAAAGCCTGCGGCAATCCGTGAGTTGTGTTTGTTGATTAGGATTTTATTTTCTTAATTATTTTTCTTATAACAATTTTTTTTATCCGAAATCTTGAAATTCCATATAATTTAGTTGCGATATACATTCCTGAGTTTTTGGGGGACAAAATAATAATCAAAAAAAACAAACAAAAACAAACAAAAACAAAAATGGTTGCACATTTTTCTCACTCTTCCCCCCTATTTATGGGTATTTGAACCGGGAAAATTGTAAGTAAAACATGATGGAAAATTTAACTATAAATTAACTTTTTGTTAAATCAAACCCACATAGCAGGCAGCACTGAGAATAAAACAGGAATTCATACCTTAAAAGTAAATTAAATTTACCCAGATATTAACGTACGTATAAAAAGGAATAAAAAAAAAACACATTTTTTTTTGTAAAATTAACTTCAATTCATTAAAACAAAAAAAACGTCGTATTTAAATTTTTCTTGCATAATTCTAAAGAAAAGATGATATCTTCGATGGTGTTGGATATGGTGTGTTATGCTTTTATCTGCGCATCCACTATAATATTCTAAGTTGGCTTCATTTGGTAAGTCACATAAATGTATAATGTTGTTCAGTTAAATTAATAATACAAATGTAGTTTATAACATATTCATTGGGTGTCTATGATACGATAGCTTGATGTAAACCCTAACTCAAGCTAAAGATAACAGTAAGTTCGAAAAGTTAGCAGCAAGATATTTTTCCTATGACCATAAATGATTATTTTGGTACTGAGCTTACAACCCTCATTCGCTTTGGGGATCAAAATCGAATAACGGTTCCTTCAACTTTTGATATATCTAATTTTATTCTTGGTCTATGTTGCAAGGACTCACCAAATATATGTATCTTTACAGCCTTTGTCTTGTCAACTGTCTTAAGTGGCTAAAGCCTATTTTCCTCTCAAAATAACCGGGTTTTTTACTTTAGATGGCGCTCACATTCCAGGATGGACTAAGGCCTCAACGAGTATTAAGACTTAAAAAAATCAAATTTGTTAGGGGCTTGACAATATCCTTGTTTTCTGAGCAAAAATTTTGATTTCTAAATATCAAGGCAAAACAAGCCAAGGTCCGGCATTTTATGCTGCCTTCATTCCTTTAAAGATATGGAAAATGCACTATCTGCCCGATCTTAATAAATTAATAACGCTCGGAAGATTGTAAGAAAAAGGAGAAAGATCAAATAAAATTTTTGGTAATGAAGGTGTCTGTCTTACTTCACTAACATGATCATACTACAAATTAAAAACAAAAAAAAAATAAAAATAAAATATTTGATGTAGATCTTTTCTCTATTGAGAGATCATCAAGCTCCATTTAAAATAGCCTTAAAATAGACCTTAAAAATTGGGCAAATTACCTTACCCCTAACCAGGGAACATGATCGTTTTGAAATTATTTGTCTTTAGATTTTATTCGGTCTCAAAAATGTGCATTCTGCTCATATGGACTTTCGTTGACATTTGTACCAAAAAAAAATCTAGTTCCGGAGATAAAGCATATACAATAGTTTAAGACCCAACGACATAAAAAGTCAAGCCATTTGCGTAAAGTTGTAAGTCATATCAATAATAGCCTTTGAGGTGTTGAACCATTAGATGTTTGTCTGCCTACCAAAACACGTGTCGAACAGGTGTAAAATTTGACGTAAATTTTGTACATCGATTTATTTCAATGCCTATTGGTCGGAGGATAAAAGTGTGGATGCAAGAAATATTTAGCCTGCAATTTTGAACAATTGTTGTCATAGATCCATCTCTCTGTATGGAATCACTAAGAAGATAGAGAGCCAAGAAGTTTCGAAACATCACTTGTTTACCTGTAAAGTACACACTTTTCATGTAATTTTATTGTTTATTTACATACGACAAGGATGAACAAGTTTTAAATTACTTTCCGACGGGTAATAACACAGGTTGACACATAAACTGTTATACTTTTGGGCGCTGAGCTTAAATCCGTCATCCATTCCCGACAACAGTTCAGATTTTTGGATTATTCTCGTTAGAAAAGGACAAAAATAAAATAAAAGAATAACCCCTTTTCTCAATTTGTTAAGGTTATGTAACAACGAAAGGTATTTTTTTTTGCATTCAAATTAGCATCGATTCCTGATAATCCAGTCATATTGAATTTTTACCATGCAAATTGTGGGGTAGCTTTGATTTGTTCGCTCCTTCATGTTTTCGGGGGCGCTGAATCCGAATCTGAGGTTTGGCAACAAAATTTCGTGACGCAACGTGGGAAAAAATGCAAAAAATGATGCAAAAATCCATTTTTTGGGAGTTATTCACTAATGGCTCGAAAACTATCAACTATTCGAAAATTACATCAAAGTACCATTGAAAGTATACACAATCTCCATTAAATCCCTATTTAAGGTTTTTCTCTGCGACAACCCATTTGGACTCAAGCGCTGGTCGAAAATTGACGTATTTTTACTAGTTTCGAAAATCCACTCGAAAGCTCTAACAAATTACTTTGTGTGACAAAATTTGAATTTATGTCTGTAACATGAAACAAGATATTCTTTTCTGATGGTCTTTGATGCGCTGAGTTCGAGAGCGCTAAAAAATTACTTTGTGTGACATAATTTGAGCTTTTGTTTGTAACATGAACCAGGATATACTTTTCTGATGGTCTTTGACGCGCTGAGTTGGAGAATCTGGCCTTGAAATCGTTCTATCACGTTACGTTCTTGAGATATTCGAATCTAAAGATTAAAAAAAAAATGCATTTTTATACAAAGTTGGGGTTATATTTTTTCTCGAGGTAATTTTTTTCGAAAAAATGTTTATGGTCATCCTGAAGTATGAACATTTTACTTCAAAATTCTTTTTGAATCTTTCAAATAAAATAAGACGTCTTACTACCTAATTCGAAAAATCCCACAATTTGCCCTTCTGAGCACTAATTTTTCGAATTAGGTAGTAAGACGAAAACCAAAAAATAAACCAATAAATAATAAATAAATAAATCGAGGTATTTGAAAGATTCAAAAAGAATTTTGAAGTAAAATGTTCATACTTTAGAATGACCACTAACATTTTTTCGAAAAAAATTACCTCGAGAAAAAAATATAACTTCAAATTTGCATAAAAAAATAAATGTTTTTTTAAAATCTTTAGATTCGAATATGTATCTCAAGAACGTAACGTGATAGAACGATTTCAAGGCCAGATTCGAACTCAGCGCGTCAAAGACTATCAGAAAAGTATATCTTGGTTCATGTTACAAACAAAAGTTCAAATATGTCACACAAAGTAATTTTTTAGCGCTCTCGAGAGGATTAGCGAAAACAGGAAAAATACGTCATTTTCGACTAGCGCTTGAGTCCAATTGGGCTGTCGCAGAAAAAACCTTTAATAGAGATTTATTGGAAATTGTGTATATTCTTTCAATGATACTTTGATGTTATTTTCGAATAGTTGGTATTTTTCGAGCCATTAGTGAAAAACTCCCAAGAAATGCATTTTTGCGTTTTTTTCGCTGTTGCGTCACGAAATTTTGTTGGCAAACCTCAGATTCAGATTCAGCGACCCCGAAAACATAAAGGAGGGAAAAAATCAAAACTACCCCACAATTTGTTCGGGAAGAGCCTTTTTGAGCACAAATTGACTGGACTTTGAAAGCAGTAACCTTTTTCTTCAAAATTTGATTTAAAACTTTTCAATATCTTTGTTACTCTCTGAGATATCATTAGTTCGATTTTAGTCGTTACCAATTTTTCACTATTTTCGAGGTTATGTAATAACAAAATATGATTATTGTTTCAACTAAATTTTGTAATGATTCTGGAAAGTACTATTCCGCTTCTGCTGAATTTAGTTTAAACCTTGCCAATACATTTTTTTCTCTAAGAATTTCCTTGTTGAAATTTATGTGTTTAGCAAATTATACCGAATTTTAGCCTTTTTATTAAATAATGTAGGGCAGGTGATGACTATAGACCAGTTTTTCAGTGCGGCGTTAAATATGAGTTAACTTGAGAAACGTGTTTTTCAGTTAATATCCTAACAAATTGAGGGCTTTTTATGTTGTGGCGCCTGCTCGATTTTGATACAATGTTATTGATAGTGCAATTTCTATTGTGGCGCCATCTCTAATGAGTGATATCCCTAGCGTCGTACATCAATATTTCAATAGATTTTTGACAATTTGGCCCTTCCCTTATCATGAATTGCGAAATAAAAACAAAAAAACGATACTCAAGCAAACGATAGTGACAGCTATACATAAAATCATGTGTAAAAACTAAAAAACGACCGCCAAAAGCAGTCGTAAAATAAAGAGTATCGTTTTAAAAAAACGATTTTCGTAAAACGTAATGGTAATTTATCGAAAACGATGGATTTTGAACGATAATCTTAATTCGTAATACGGGTCCTGAAAAATGAAGTAAACCCTCAGCTGAAAATCTGTTCCTGAGTTAACTATGGGTTAACTCAGAGTTAACCCTGCACTGAAAAACTGGCCGTAAGAAAAACTAAAGATTTCCCGGAGACAAACAGATATTAACTGGAAACATTTAAACTACATTTTGAAGAAAAAGATAAGTACTTTCAGGATTTGTTGCAAATTTTGCTAACAAAAATTACCACTACTTTTTACACAATCTCAAAAATATCTAAAAACTGCGTATTTTATATTTATAACGGGGTTATCTTAAAAACCAGAGCTGATGACGGAAAACGGATGATGAATTTGAGTTCAGCATTAGCTTTAGTCTAACCTGCCCGTGTCAAAAAGCTTGTAAACCGATGTAGTTTATAGTGAATAAGAGAATACGGTAAAAAAATATAAAAATCAGGGGTCGAAGTCCAAACACAAATAGTGAACACGTTCTTAGAAACAATTTTACGGCCTAATATATGTAGTAACCATTCCACTAATGTAACACTAGAATTATAACAATTTAACACAACCAATGAATATGTTTTTATTTATTTAATATGAAAAATGAGTGAAAAAAATGAAAATAAAAATTTAATTAACTAAATTAAATTAAAACAACATTTTACATGAACAAATCCATCGATGTTACTATTTTCTGAAGAAAATGAAAATTACTAATTTTGTTGGCGTTCATCCTGCGCTTAAGACCCTTTGCTTTTTTGGTACGTATTGTCAAAAACAATGATATCATATTCTACAGACGTCGCACGTTTCCAATGTACGTATGTATTTTATTCAAAAAACTATTCATCTTACACGATGCTATCTTCTAATAATTTAAACAAAAATTTAAATAATTTTAAGGACAACTTAACGTGTTTTTTGGTACGTATTAAAAAAAAACATTTAAACATAAATAAAACACATTTTCTGAGAAGTACACGCAAGTTTCTCAATTGAAAAAAAAAAATAGCAAAAAAACGATTAAGAAATATTGGGAGATCCATTCGCCCGTCATTACCAAAGCTATATTAGTCTTTAATTTGGTGAGTAAAATTTTATATAATTTATAATTGAAAAAAAAAAAACAAACAAAAACAACAACTACAAAATCTTTGTCTGTGCGAGGTTTATATTAGAGATCTTTAGGATATTTGCAATTGTTTTTTGAAGAAAGAGAAATAATAGACCCAGTCTCTCTTGATTGCTTGAGATTCGATTGAAAGTTTTCCACATCATGGGGTTTACTCTTTAAGTGGATGTAAGTTTAAAATATGCATTATTTATTTATATTAATTTGTTTTATTTAAAAGATTGATAAATAATTTATTTTGTTAGTTTAATATTTTCATTTGAAAATTGGTGTTATATTTTGCAAGCGAATTTGTGTCCTGCCTTTTTAATGAGCCTTTAAACCTTCTTAATTCTTTCTGATCAATTGAAATATCGTCTTGAGTGTTCAAACCAATATGAACCGTTTATTTTGAAAGTGGTATAAGGCACATTTACACATTTTTGTCAAAGAATTATATAGCGTTTTCGTTGGGAAGAGGCCCCCGGAGCTCTCCGATCCAGAATGCCAAACGAACAAGTTGCAACCCTTTTCTTGATTCTGAAGTTTGGATTCGGTTGTATTTGTGCACTTGATTGTGATGTTTCTCAATAACAGCAACGAATATCTCCACCTTGGGTTTTTACTTTGAGTAAACTCCTTAACTAAGCTAAAATTCCACAGCATGGTATGAAGATAATGATAATGGAGAGGATGAAATGTTTGGCCTATCCATTTTTTCGATAGTTATTTCCTTTCAACTCCAAATTTAAGTATAATGCACAATAGCAATTCCAAAATTAAATAACAAAAAAATTACATTTGATAACTTTGACATTTCAATTGTAGACATGTGTGCGTTCTTCTGGGCCCGTATCGCGTAAAACCAAAACGGTCGCTAAAATAAATGATTGTCTTTTTGATGATTGCTCTCTCTATACTGACGTATAGATAGAGATATCTATCGTAAAAACGACTATTGCTCTCTCTATATTTCTTATGGATATGATATCATATCTTATGGATATCATAACTATAGGGAAATATAGAGAGAGCAATGGTAAAAACGACAATAATTTATTTTAGCGATCGCTTTGGTTCTTCGCGATATGGGCCAATCGTTTATCTCTTCTTTTCAGAAGAAGAACTGTCATCTAGTGCCAAACGAACGTTTTCAGAAACATTCGGAATGCTTCCGAACGCTTCCGGACGACCAAACGAAAACGCTATAAAACTATTTTAAATTAATTTTTCTATTGAATGCAACTTTTTCAAATGAAGAGATGACGTTAATAATTTCAAAACTATATGAATTTTTTAAATGGATATAACATTTTTTTTTCTGGACAACATTTTAATTCAATGATATATTTTATTAGAAAATTGTAGATTTCATTGGTGAAACCAAGGAACGGACATCCCACAGTACTTACATTTCAGTGCTCCTTTCCAAGCCATGTGAATAAGTAGCACATTTTCATATATACTCTAAAAACTATTTCAATAGCTCAAATGATCAACATGATAAAAACTTTCATACCAATATCTCAATACACTCGGGCGTATGAGTGTTTTTCGCATTTAATTTTATGATGAAAGTTGTAGCTCCCTTAGAATGCATTTGTAGGACCGATTTTGATCAAAATTTAAAGATTTTGATTCTTTATTTCATGCCTAGGAAGAATTTTTTTTTTTTTGTTCATTTCCTTTGGATGTACATAAAACTAGGCTTAAAGCAAATATTTCAACTAAAAAAAAAGGGTTTTTATGTGTACCCCTTGGCGTAATGTATAGTGTATTGGAGTATCATGTTTAAGGTCTTATTGCATTCTTTTCAAAAAAGGGGTAACGCTAAGTTGCAATTAATTTAATCAACAATTTGATCAATTTTTGTTTTATAGGACTTAGACCACTTTTAAAATAAAGAACTAGATTCGAAATTTGTATTATTATATTATTAGGTCATTTCATTTTGTATAGGGAAAGACATGCTAAATAAAAAATCACTTCCACCGCTACAATTACCAAAAAACAACTCACCTGCATGTTCACGAAATTTCAAATCTCATACCTGACGAATTTCAAATTCATTGACGTTCTTGCCAAGTTTTTTGTTTTCTCATCGAGTCTCTGGCAACTGTAAAAAAATATAGTGAGCATTTTGTGATCTTTTCCCATGAAATTTGTTCCATAATTGAAATAAATGGTTTCGTTAAACACTTTTGAAATTAATCATGGATATGACAATTAACTACTGAGCAGAAAAGTTAAAAGGAATTTATTCTAAAGACAACCGATAGAAAACGAAAATAGTCACTGTTGTATTGAGGTTCTTGTGGATGCCAATGGTACAGTGCTTGTTGCGCTTATCTTTTGGCTAAGAAGTTGAGTTTCGTATTTTTTACTAGGCAGCATTACTTTGTATCTTCTTCAAGGAACGTCTCAACTGTAAGATTTAATAAGATCTCCTTATTCCAATCCACTGTGCCGACTTTCCTATCCTCCTTGTTAATATATCCAAGCTGCGCTTTAAATACCTAAGGTATTGCATGTGTGATAGCAAAAATTATTATTCGGTCACATTTGACAATTTTTGAGTGGAAAAGTTACAAAGGAAAGGAAAGAAAAGAAAAGAAAATAACCTTACAGGTCAATGCCGTTTTGATAAACCTTCGAAAGGGCAGGTTTGCGAAAGGTTGCATTATCTTGCTTGCATAACAAATACCGTATTTTAGAATCACCAAAAATATGTCTTTAAATTGGCATCAGAATATTTTCACAACTTTTTCCGCAGCTATGCAGCCCCAGATCAAAACGCTTACTGTTCTGTGTTTAACAGTTGATAGGTACCATTCGTTCTAGGCTGAATTTTTCACCAACACTTCACTAACCAATGAATAACGCCAGGATTACCAAACAACTTAAGTTAAAAAAGCACATGTTTTAAAAGCTAAAAAAAATTGAAATGGCAACGTGAACAACAAATAATGCTTAAAAGTAGGAAAAGTAATTTTTTGTGAAAGGTTGGGCATATTTAAATTTTTGTTTGGCTAGAAAAAGTAACTTAGCTTTTATTTGTGCATCAAAATAATAACATTTTTACTTTCTAAACGTCTCGAAATTGAAGAACAATATATAAAATGCTGAGTTTCATTGAAAGCTGTTACTGGCTCCGTACTAAAAAAAGAAAAAATAATTCTTGTCCAGCAAATTGTAATAAAAAAATATGTTTCTGAATTTTTAAATATAAAAACAAACACTGAACTTTTATAGTTCGAAGTAAACACCTTTATTGACTGGACTATTATTATTATATTAGTACCTAGTTCATCAAATAATTGAATTATATAATTAATTTGAGTCTCTCTCACATGGGTGTTAATGTGATCCATACCAATTGGATGAGAAACTTATTTATATTCCATGGCGGTACTCAAAAGAACGACCCTGTTTGAAGTACATTCAACTGGCTTTGTTCTGTCCATGTCTGACCGTCATTAGTTCAATATTAAATTTGATTCAAAATGCAAATAAGGTTTTGTTTTCGTTTTTGATTAACTTGATAAGATTCACTGGAAAACCAACAAAACTAAAACATGGATGCCCCCCTCTTTGGCAAGTAGTGATGACAGATGATTATTCTCGAAACCGGAAATCTCAATAGAGAAATGGATATATTCCGGCTGAAGCATCATAGATGTGTTTGTTGAAGCTGGGGTGGTGTAATAACGTTTATCACTTTAAGTGCGCATTAAAATTCTGATTTGATTCAAGAGGGAGGTAAGGCAGGTTTAACAACATTAACTGCTGAGACTATTGAAACCAAACGTCCTTGAGTCATGAGCATTTTACTTTCATGCAATTGAATGCACCGTATTGGTCGTTTGGTTTTTGTAAATCTGTGAGTTAAGTCGCATTCTTTTAGTTGATTGAATTTGATTAAAAAGCTTATCATATAAATGTACTCGTAAATTGTGGGAAGATATTATTTGCACAACTTGCTTACTTATATTAAACACGTTAGTTTGACTTAAGTTAAAAATGTATTCATTGGCTATTCTTTTTTTAATTATTTAACTACTTCAAGTAGATGGGTATTTCCCTGCATATTAACTCTAAAACAAAAACAATTGAAAAAGTATAAACTGTTCATAAAAATTTTGTATTTCTTACCCTGTGACGCAAGTATCTTAAAAATAAAAGTCGAGGTCTGACATAACGATACTGGCAAAATCGAGAAAGTGACATACATCATTTACTCCTCCTGAATACTTTAATAGTCATTTTAAATGGAACATAAAGGAGTAGGTTCGCTGGTATAATTCATGTGCTGGTCGTTGAGCTTCAATTATGGGCTGCATCTTAGATGAGTACTTTGCTAGGAACAAAGGAACGTAGCGTCTATTAATAAAAGCATTACTTTAAATCCTCAATGATATGTTTTGCGTAATTGGGAGGCTGAAAGCTCCCTCAACGTCAAACGCATCATATGAAATATCAGAGATCACTCGAATCCAATGGAACTTAAAAATACAAAATTAACCAATATTCATAACACTTGTTGCTGTTATAAAATAATTTTTTTGGTTCACATATTTAAGCTATTTCAGGCTTAGTAATAACGAAACGGATTTTTATAATGAAATTGAAGATTTCTTAAATCAACCTTAACGCTCTTTAGCGGTTCCGACTATTCTTAGGCTTGTTACAGTTCTTATAGCAACCCTTTTCTTGATTCTGAAGTTTGGTTTTGGTTATATTTGTGCTATGCTGTTGCATTTGGTTGATGAAACGTTCACACAGCTGTTTCTCTAAATATGATATTCCTCAATAACAGCAACGAATATCTCTACCTTGGGTTTTTACTTTTTGAGTAAACTGTAGTAGATGACGATAATGGAGAGGTTGAGGATAGCCTATCCATTTCTTATTTTTTTCATAATTTTCGCCTTTTAACTCCGAATTTTGGTATAATGCACATGCATATTCGCAATTCCAAAATTAGATAACAAAAAAAAAAAACTAACATTTGACGATTTTGACGTTTCATATGTGTGTGTGCTTCTGGTTTAGATTCTTTCTTCAAATCCGCAATCGTTTTTCTCTTTTTTGTTCAGAAGAAGCATTGTTATCTACGAACGTTTTCAGAAGCATTCGGAATTAGTTTTGTTGTAAATGAAAGTTACTAAAAGTGTAGTGATAATGACTCAAATTTCGGACTTGTCGAACCCACAGTTTCGGTTGCTATAAAGAAAGTAATAGATGTGCTCGATGAACGTATATATCTTTCCATTATGGATGAAAGTGAAGCTAATGAAGAGCACCATGCCTCCACGATTTAATTAAATCGAATAGCTCAAGTAATGATCAAATTCTAATTAAAGCCGTTTTCATTCAAATTGTGTAGCCTTTTTCTCAAGTTTTCACAATCTAATGGTTTTTAGATAAAAAAATGCCCTACGTAAATAGCAGTTGACTGATTTTGATTCAAATGCTAACTGGAACACAATACACAATTCCAACTCAACTGCCTTTCATAATACCGAAGCACAACGAATAATTCAGCCATTTTGTAAGTTGTGATTAAGGGGCTTACATGAACCAGCTGGTTGTCGAACCATGCTGGATCATTTAACGCAAAAACAACTGCTGGACCAACATGCTCGGCGGATTTCAAAATTTTTTTGAAAACTAATTGGCTTGTCCAACGCACCAACTTGTGTGAACAGATGCTCAACAACTACGGGAGAATTTGGCAACAACAAATAATGAGTTCTGGAGAGAGTTTTTCGAATTGTACAAAACCTTACCAAAGGTTTGGATAATAAAAATTGCAGTGAAATTTTTTAAGCTATACCTTCTGCATGCGTTTGTTTAGAGAAACGAAAAATAATGATGCTCGGCAACATCAGTATCCATGTAAACACAAATTTTGTTACTTTTTCCATCGAGCAATGTTTTTGAACAAGCTCTTCCATGTAAACGCCCCTATTGATAATACCGATTGGTGAATTAAAACTTCAGCAGAAGTTGCCATCCATAATAAGAATATGAGATTCGACCTCTCACTTTTTGAGAAAACAAATGAAATCTCATTTTTTTGAACCAAACAAATCAACATCTGTTTGACAACTTTAATACGGGCGTTATTTTTTATCGTTGAGACCATTCCAGAATTCTGTGAGGTAACTGGGTTTTTCTATTTGGTGGAATTGTTTTTGACTAACCACAGATTTCATTCTTGAAATCAAAATTCCCCCGACTGATAGCAGAATAGGACTTTGTGTTTTTACTTCACAACCCGCTTGCGCGTTTAAAATAATTGTATCCATATCTATTCAATCATCTCTTGATCGAATGAACAATTCTAATAATTGCACGCGTCACAACAAAAAATTAACATCACACTTATTGTGAATAACCGGTAGAATCTTCCAAAATCAACTTAGTATTTCTCATTTTTTTTCTAACAATCAAGAAATGCTAATTTAATGTAAATAAAATAAATTCTTAACAATATTTTGGTCGAATAGCTTTCCATTATTCATGCAAATGATTTTTATTATCATTATGGATGTATGCAGGTATCGTTTTCTCTTTTGTAAATATTATCGTTGACCTCTCAAGCTTAAGTTTTTTTATGTGTATTAAAACTCACAATTATAGAGATACATATACATTTTGAATTAATTACAATTTCTTAATGGAAATGATTCTCGATTTTTTGTTTTTTTTTTTCTTTAAATAATTGCCATTCGAACTGAGATAACGAATTAAAAAGATTAGCGTGACTATTGTCCAGTAAATTCAATAGACATATTTTTCATCATATTTTTAGAAAAAAAAGTCAAAGATCGACTTGATACGAGTACTGGGTTTCTATAAATATAGTAGGTAGGTTGATAATTTTTGTTATAACAAATAATAATTCATTTTCAGAATATAATTTTGCTCTGTGCAAATTGTTTAACTTAAGAACAGACAAGCTTATGAGTATTGTTTTTAATGACGAATTTGAAATATGGTTTTGCGCAGTATATAACTTGTTTAGTAATCTTTTGTTTGAATGTGGGTATTTGAAATTTAAAAAAAATAAAATTCAATTCAATTATCCTCAGATAAGATACAAAATTAGCATCACTTGTAATAAATGCCCTGTTAAATTTTTCTTTAGCTATTTATTGAGCTCTTAATGATGATTCTTTGGTTGCAAACAAATTGTAGTTTCTTCACGAATAGACAAATCCAATGCTGGAAATCTTTTTGTATGTTAATTTTGTTTGTTAGTTCTGTGCATGGTTTTGGAAACTCGAATCAAATTCGATGGAGTTAGACTTACTTCGCGGAATAAATTGGAAAGCTAAAGCTGTGGTTCGTAGCTCGTAGTTCGTAGTTCATGTGAATCAGTAGCTTAAGTATGCACAAGAACTCCTACTGTTTATTACATGCTTTACTACTTTTTACATTTCTTTTATATTCTGATAGAAAAAAAATATTTAAATTGTTTTAAAAACGTTTTCTGTACTGCCGTTGTCTAAATGTAAACATACATTACTACTTCTCAGTACCTATGTACTCCAGACTAACTCTTATATAACTCTTCAGAGTTTAAACTTTAAACCAAATACAGGAGATAAACAATGCTATGAACATGCAATGTAATGCTTATCATCAAATTAGGCGTCTATATTATTTTTCCGACCCGGAAAAAAACAACTTGAGAAAACATTTCTTGGATAACCTATGTAACAAAGGTGAAGGCTGTTCGTCGGCACAAATAGTTTCTAAAAATAAGCCTAACGCATGTTTTCTTAACCTTTTCACAATATCTTGCATATTCGAATGACCCTGAGTCTATCAAAATATCAATCAACTTCCTTTTAAATAAAAAAAAGTCTTCTAGAATTTATTGTTTCCATCTAATATTTAGTGTTTTGAATTTTTAAACATTTATTCACATCAAATTTTTGGAAAATATATCTCACATTTAATACAATTATGTTTATATTTTATGTATTTATTACATTAAATTTAATATAAACATTTAAAAATAATTAATAAGATTTTACAAAAAAAAATCGATAATCGAAAAACAAAACAAAAATTAAATATAAAACAAGGCACAGTTAGAAGTTGGTTCTTGTTCACGAATAGTTAAGCCATTAACTACTTTTGGTCTGTGTTCTGCATGATTGTGGCGAATATATACATATACGTATATATATTTGTAGAGAGATATTTGTATGTAAAAAGCTTTCTAGTAATAAGCCTGTTTTCTAATTTTCTTCTTTTTTTTGTCTCAATAATATCACAAAGAATTAAAAACAATGCGCGCCAATTCTAATATCAATTAAATTAAAGCTTAATCAAAAAGTGTGTTAAACGCTTGCATTTTGTCTCCTAAAGTTATTTTTTGAGGTACCAAGACTAGTTTTGCCGATAATGCTAAGCTATTTTTTGTTTTTTCTTGTTAATTTCTTCAACTTAATGCATGCAATAAGCTAATAAAAATGCAAACATTGATGATGAGAACAATGCATAAATAGAACTGGCTCCACTGGAAGCCTTTTGGATGGGTGAACTGTCGGGCAGCTCAGCGGTTGATGTTCGCTGAGTTGGTACTGCAGCATTTACAGTGGCTTGCTGTTGTTGTTGCATTGGTTGTTCAGCGCCGGGAGTTGGTTGGGCAGCTCCATTTGGTCCTGGTGTGGGTTCACCGGCTGGGGGAGCTGGTGGAGCAGGATAGCATGCAATTTGTTCTACTTGTGTTTGTTTTGTTGGATCAGCAGGATCAGTGACATTAACCGTGATTGGAACGCAAATTAAGCCACCTGGTGGTGGTTGTTCTGGTGCAGCACCCGGAGCTGGGGTAACAGCTGAGTTATCTGTACCAGGAGCCGGGGGAGCTGGTGTCACTCCAGCTGGTGGTATCGCAGCTGAACCAGCAGATGGTGCATTCATATTATCAAAAGTACCCGGGGCAAATGGTGCCAAGGGAACTGGTGGCTCTGCAGATGGTGACACTGCGGCAGGTGGTCCTGCAGGTGCAGCGGGACCAGGTGCGGCTGGCATAGGAGCAGCTGGACCAGCAGGGGCGGGTGGGGCTGGAGCGGCAGAAGCTCCACCGTTATTAGTTATGACAGTAGTTCCGTCAGCATTAGTTGATGTCACTGATCCTGGTGGTCCATTGTTAATGATTATGATGCGGTCTCTATCGCCGTCTGAGGAGCTGACAGCAGGAGCAGGATGATAATGTGATGAAGATCCGCTGTTAGATCCAGAGGGGGTCAAGACATGACCAAGAATAGCTCCTCCCACAGCTCCCGCAATCAAACCAGTTCCTTAAAATGAAGAAAATATATTAAGTTAGAAAAATGTTTTTTGAAGCAATATAAAATTCAACTTACCTAAACCAGGTCCAGAAGACTTTTGAACAATTGTCGGAGATGCCTGGGGATAATAAGTTGCGCCAGGTGGCATTTGTCCCATTGGGAAGTAACTGGCACCTGGTGGAACTCCACCAGCCGATGGATAATAAGTTGCTCCTGGTGGAATTCCACCAGCTGATGGATAGTATGTTGCTCCTGGTGGAACTCCTACTGGATGATAGGTTGCTCCTGGGGGTAATCCCTGTGGATGATAGGAACCTGTTGGTATTCCTTGTGGGTGATAGGAAGCTCCAGGTGGTAATCCTTGAGGATGATAAACTGCGCCGGCAGGTAGAGTTCCAGTATTCGGGAAATAGGTTGCTCCAGCGGGCATTTGCTGCCTTGGATAGCTGGATTGAACTCCTTGAGTATTGGTAGCGTGAATTGGTGTATGAACTCCACTAGATCCAAAGCCAGTCGAGTTAGATCTTGGTCTATAAACTGTGCCAGTAGAATGAACACCTGAACTTCCATAATTGCCAGTACCTCCAGTGCCATAAGAACCAGCATTGGTGTTTGTTCCACTGCCGAAAGGTCTGTTATTGTTATTATTGTTGTTGGTGTTTGTGGCCGCTGAATAAGATGGTGGTGCGGCATTATTTGGTTTATATGGTGGGGCGGCTTCGTGGATATTTGGCTTAGCTCCACCTATTGGATTAGTTGGCGAATATGCTGGTGGCGGTCCTTGTGCCTTGGGCACATTCCAACCAATCGGGGAAGCTGGTTGTGCAGCTGGAGCACTTGGCTTTGGTCTATTCGGCTGCGAATTATAGCCAGAATAGCTCAATTTCGATAAATCAGCATGTGAATTTGAATTTGATGTTGAGAATGTTGGCTTTGTAACCGATGGAGAGGAATGTGATGTTCGACGGTTGTTGCTACTACTACTTCCGCTACTTCCGCGACTTCGGCTACTGTAGGTGCGCTTACATTCTGCAAGCTGACCGGTAGCCAATAATATTACCAGCAGCGATGCTATGTATTGGAGTTTTTGTCCCCTCATATTAAGGGTACTTATTTTATGAAAGAGTATTATTAATATTTCCTTGAGAGATAGAAATTCTGTAAAGAAAAAAAAAAAAATATTGTTTGAATTCCGTTGACAAATGAAATTGATTTTTAAGTGATTTATTTTTTATTTTCGGATACATATTTCTAACTTGTAAGAAAAATGAAATTGTGCATAAATATTTTAAATAATTTCAATTTCATTCTTTCCGGGTCGATTTGCGTTTTAAATTCTGATGCCTTATGGTATTTGTTTTCAAGTTTCACTTCCAGTTTAAAGTCTGAGTTCATCTAATGCTTTAATATGTCACATTTTCCAAGTCTATATGAAACAAAAAGAACAATACCACGAAATCCAATAAGAGAAATACTCTGTATTTTATTCTAGATGAACTAAATATTTCTTTTTTAATTGCCGATAGGTGTTTTGTTATTCATACTTGAAAAGTAAACACAAGTGTTTAGAAGCAAACAGATAAGTCATCGTCTATATTTTGTATTTCTTTTGAAGTGAGGATTTTTTTTTTGTTATAAGCTTACAAATTCCTTGGGAAAAACCTGCAGCAGCTTCTGTAAACGTCAATAAAATGTGAATGCATTGTAAATTACGTATCAATAGTTCAAAGATTTTAAAATGTTTCTTGTTTCAAATTTTATTTTTGTTAAAGTGAAAATAAAATTCCCAAGACTTGGAAAATATCGATTGGAATAATGTTTTGCTTTGAAGTTCCTATTTCTGGAAAATATTGGGTTGGTTTCTAAAGACAAGTCAAAATTTGAAAAGAAAAGATTTAAAATATTTATCTCTGAAGATGACACATTTCTTGTTCTGAAACGTGTTTAAAATTCGATTGATTTTTTTTGTATTGCTAAATTGTCATCCATACATACATATAAATGTGTACATACATATGTATCTAATCTTGTGAGAGTAATGGACTTTCAACAACGACCTTGTAGGTACTTCATATTCATAAAAATAGGAAGACATGTCATGCATATGGCATGTTTTTCAACTTTGCCAACATTGTATACAGTACATTTGAATAAAATCAAATCAGAATCTCAACATTCAGACAAATTGACATAAGACCTTAAACCTAATGTTACACGTTCAAACAAAATTATTTCCAAAAAATGTTTACTTTTCACAGAAATCGCTGATTATGTTTCGGGCTGTGTTGACACAGCTCTGAGTCAGATATCGATTTGTTCTTTTTTTCTTTTTTTTTATAAACTATCTTTGTAATGAGACTTTTGTTGTTTAAATGGCACGATGGCAGACGGTAAATGCTTTATATTTACATACATACATATGTTCACAACATAACCGTTAGTAATGCTATTAGCAAATGAACACTGCCTATGTTAACAAACTGTTCCATTTAAAGTATTCATAACGAGATAATATTATTGTTTTCGACACATGAGTATAAATTACACATAAGCTTTAACCTATAATGCTTTGTGGTAGGTATACTCCATAAGTGTCAATGTTTTCAACATAATAAGACCGCCATTTAATATCTACAATTTATTTTTTGCACGAACAGTCGCATTTTCTAGATTATATTTTCCTGTTGCCGCAACGTACATAAGTACAGAGGATTCATATAAAATTCTTTAGAAAATTATACCTATTTGGGTCGTTGGACAGATGACGATAATGAATCACATCAATCTAACTCTATAAAAATTTAAACATCGTATTCCATTAGCTAATGCACACCACATTGCAAGCACCAGTTCTACTTACTATGAACAAAACCACGTAATTACAAAAACAAAACAATACAACAACACTAACAAGCAAAAGTTCAATTTTCCAAATTGGATTATTCTGAAACTTATGGTTGATTTTTTTTTACAAATAACTATAGAAAACAAAATGTCAAACTAAGTGATAATTATTATACTCGTAGTATGGTCGAAAGGTGAAATCCTATTAAATTAATTAATTTATTCTTCGTATTTGCTTTTACCTTATACCTTTGTTTTATGTGGGTGGTAGATAAAAAAAAAAAACGTGAGCATTGAAAGTTGTGAAATAACTTAGCTTGTTTCTTTTTATTCTTTCACGCATAATTTAATTAAGAGGGTTGAATCAAATTAAAGTATGTTGTATAGCGTGCTCTTTTGTTTAAGTTTGCAAAAAAATAAATAACAAGTAAACTTTACGCACGCGACCTGTTAATTTGTTATAAAAAAATCTCTGAATCAATTTAGACTAATCTTTTAGAACTGTTATGATAAATTGCTTGTTATTAGAATTCATGAAATGCCACCACTTGAGAAAGAAATTTTCTCAATTTTAAAAAAGCAGATTGATTTGACTTCGAAAGTATTTGAAGATTTAAGTTTCTAGGTACCTATATTATTTCTTAAGGTGGCAAATCTGAACTTTCTTTATTGGTTTCAGTTTAATTGAAACACAAACAAATTCCACTGGTTAAAATGAGACTTTTACCCTTCTATGCTCTCGGCTTTCAGAATATTCGATTTCGAAAAATTTTCTATGTGAAAATACCTGAAAGTGAATATGGAAAGAAATTAAGGGCCTTATTGCAAGTCTATTAAAAAAAGACTGAGTCGATTATTAGTATTGTGATTTTTCTATTTGATTTGTATGTATTTTTCTATTTGATAGAAATTTCAATTCTATCAAGAATCTCTGATCGACTTTTGTCTATTCGAATTTTTTCGAATAGACTCTTGCAATAAGGCCCTAAGTGTTCAAACGACAGCAAAAAAGCGTTAAAGCATTATTTGCCGCCCTTATTGAAATTCTTAAGTTGTCAGAAAATTCGAAAATAAAATCTAAACAAAAACTGTTTTTTGAAGAAGAAAATATGTTAATAAAGTGTTCAACAGTTGTAGGCCTAGATCGCAAGAGAAAAGCGATCGGTAAATTAAACGGTCGTCGTTTTGACAGAAGCCGATAGAGAGAGAGAGAGCACCATTTTAATTTCACACGTTCTAATCACATTATTTCGTATTTATTGTACCTGCCTAATCCTTTTTGACAAAAATAAACACATTTTTTGTCATTGTTCAAAATAAAAACTCCAAAATTCTTAAAACAAAACAACTTTAAGACATTTAAACGAACAAATTGGAACATTATCACCAGTAATTAGTTGGCTCAGAAGCTTAGAATTTAATAAATGGAGTAATTAAGAAAAAACTTAAGCAATAATGTACATAGGAATCGAATATCAAAACGAATAGAAGTTTGTTGTTTTGTTTCAGGATATTCCTGGTTCGTTAGCTAAAAACCTCACAAGAAATGTGAAGAAAATTTTCTTTTCAATTTAGGTACGCAGGTAGATACCTACGCTGAAATGATATCCCTTTTATTTTGTTCCAAGGGATATTTAGTTATAATTTAGCTATAGATTTGGCTGCAAAACTCATTGATAAGTCAAGTGTCCCGCCTTTTGAAAAATTATTTGACAATTTTGTATTTTCCCACTTTCAACTACCGACATCCATACCTACAATTATTTTTGTATAGGTATGTACATACATAGGTGCACGTTTGCATACGACAATGCTCGGCTAATGACATCCTAACATCTAACAAAGGAAACTTTGTACGTATATAAAACCTTTATTTATTTTATTTTAATTAACCCTTTACTGCATTCGAAGCCAAATATGGCTTTCTCTGTTTGAATCCTTTTTTCTCTTCTCTGTCACGAAAAAATGAACAAGATACAACACGATCCTCTTCTTTGTATTTCTGAGAACGCATAGAGGTAGTTATTTTGTGTGTGCGACAGCAAAGAAGGGTGTATTTCATGATCACAGGTCAGTCGGTCGGTCGTGTGCATTGAAAGCGAAAGTGTAGAATAAATTCATATTTTAAGTGTTAATTACAGCGATTGTTTGGTAAGTTAAGTGAAATGAAAAATATATTTTTGATTAAGTGTCTAATTGTGTATGCAATGAACCAATTTTTATTAAAAAAAAATTATTGGCATGGTCTTGTGAGAGCAAAAAGTGGGGAAGCCATATTTGGCTTCGTATGCAGTAAGGGGTTGTAAATCTACACATTTTGTTGATTTTTTTTTTTGTTTGGTTCGAAGATTTTGTTTCTTTTTCTATTGTTGTTTTGCTTGGAAGTTGTAGATTGAAATGTTGTTTGTTATTTTTTACTTCAGAAATGGAGCCCCTTCGCTTTTATGGACATTCTACACTTGTAAACCCCATTCCTGGGGATGGATCTAAAAGCGACGATGAATTGGCGGCAGATTCTGATATGGAATTGGGCACTCAAGAAATTCTTCATAACCAAAGCGGTGACCTAACTGTGGATGAAACTGACGAGGAGTCTGAATCAGAGAATGCACCCAATATAGCAACAACATCGAAAGCAAAAATTAAAAAAA
Source organism: Dasysyrphus tricinctus (assembly GCA_963921185.1). NCBI lineage: Eukaryota > Metazoa > Arthropoda > Insecta > Diptera > Syrphidae > Dasysyrphus > Dasysyrphus tricinctus. The sequence goes on along the minus strand of OY992533.1, from coordinate 118,868,077 downwards.
CGAAGCAAAAAGTTTCTTGGAAAAAGGGGCATCTTCCTGCTTACGATGAAGAACAATTTAAATTTACAGGATCTATCGAACTCCCAGAATATGTAAAAAGACTAAAGGCACCATCAGATTTTTTTAGCTTTTTTTTTACCGATGATTTGATGAATTTAATTGTAGAGGAGTCAAATAAAAAAGCTCTTCAGGACAATATAAACAAGCCGGCGAATATATCAAAAAGCGAGATGGAGCAGTTCATTGGGATGGTGATATACATGTCTTGTTGTCAACTACCGGCTGCGAGGCATTATTGGAATAAGTCTGTTGGACAATCCTTTATTTTTGAAACTATGACATGCAACAGGTGGGAAACAATCAAAAGATTCCTTCATTTCAATGACAATACCAATTTTAAACAATATGGGACAGAAGGATATGACAAACTCTTCAAGGTAAGACCACTCTTAGAGAAAATAAGGGAGCGGTTACTGCTGATTCCAAAAGAGGAGTTCCTCGCCGTAGATGAGCAAATAATACCCACTAAGTGTCGGCATGAACTAAAACAATATAACCCAGCCAAACCTCACAAATGGGGTTACAAGAACCAAGTGCTAAGTGGAGTGTCTGGTTTCAGTTACGATTTTGACATTTTTGCAGGAGAACAGAGCAACAAAATTCCTGACGGGTCACCTGATTTGGGCGTGAGTGGGAATGTTGTTACAAGACTTACATCGACAGTGGAAAAAAATGTGAACCACAAAATATTTTTTGACAATTGGTACAATAGCCCGAATTTGCAGGTTCATTTGTTCAAAAATGGGCTCTTACCACTGGGTACCGTAAGGCTCAACAGAGTTCCAAATTCAAGAATGCCGACTGAGGAGCTGAAAAAAGGGGGACGTGGAAGCATGGTTGAAAAAGTGGCCATAATTGATGGAGTTGAATTGAGTCTGGTTTCCTGGTTTGACAACAAAGTCGTCAGCATGATGTCGCCGTATGTTGGTAGCGAACCAGTAGTAGAAAGACGCCGTTATTTCAGAAAGAATAAGCAGTACCAAAATATTTCTGCTCCTAAATCTGTCGAGGTATACAACAAGTATATGGGCGGCGTCGATTTGCTGGATTCAATGCTTGGATTATACCGTATTCCTTTGCGATCCAAAAAGTGGTACAAAAGAATATTTTTTCATATGATAGACTTATGTACAGTGAATGCGTGGATTATTTGGCGTCGTGAGAACGACTTCCACTTACCGTTATTTGATTTTAAACTTGCTGTTGCGGAGCACTTATGCAAGGCTGATAAGCTAGCTTTGAAAAGACGCGGCCGACCTAGTAATGTACTTACTCCTGGAACTCCTGAGGCTTCTGGCTCTCCAATATCAATTAGAACTCCAACTACCATCACAACACCGACAGTCACACCAAAAAGAAGGGCCCCTTCAAGGCATCAAGACTTCCCTCTTCCTTCAGTACGTTACGATAATCTTGGTCATTTTCCACAAATTAAAAAAAATCGCCAAATGTGCCAAAATAATTGTAATGGCCGTTCATTTACTTTTTGTCAAAAATGTAAAGTTAGTTTATGTTATAACGAAAAAAGAAATTGTTTTTCTCGGTTCCACGGCGCATAATGGGCCGTCTTTGAATTAATTCTTAACTCAAAAAAAAAAAAATGAATTGTTTTGTTTTGTTTTTAAATGAAAAATATTTATCTTTTGTTATTTTTTCTTGTATTCTTACATAAAGTGAATAAATAAAATGTGTAAGTTTTCTTACCCCTTACTGCATACGAAGCCAAATTTGGCTTGTGTTCTTATTTTTTAAACAAATTAACTTTTTTATTTTTTTTTTATGAACGATGTTTTGAAACAACCCAAAGAACCTATGCAAAGCGTTTTTTTTTTTTTTCGTCCGCTAAAATTAATTCATGCGGTAGAGGGTTAACTGTGGCTACATATACAATGATGAAACAAGTTTCAATTTTGTTCTCAATTCTCAAACTCAATAAATAAAATTCCCTAAAAAGACGAACAGAGAAACAAGTTTTTTTTTCGTTAATTTAAAATTATTATTCCTGGACTGGTGGCTGTGGAACTTGTGCCATCAAGACACTAGAAAGAATATTCAATAAAAATTCTTTTAATTTTTATTTGGTTGTGGTGTGTTATATTTTCGGTTCAATATCAAATCGAAATGGCGCCGCATATCATAATTTGTGTTGTGCCAATTTTAAGATTAAGAAAAAAGACATTAAGAAGACATGTTGGGGGCAAGAGTGTTATCTCTTGACCCGCTATTTTAATTCGCAGCATCTCTTTTTAAATTTACTTAATGGTCGAAAATATTGTTCAATGGGAATTTTATTGGGAACCACGTTGCGTAAAGAAAAACAAAGTATTCATACATTTTGTTCGACAGCAGTAGTTATGAAATTTTCGAAAGTCGTGTTGCCATATTTTTTTTATTTTGCTTGTCTTGTTATTTTTCTCATCTTCTCATTTACTTTCAAAATACATTATGTACACAAACACGCACATATATATACATATATTTCTTTTTTGCATCGCGGTTGAGTAGGTCGCTGTTATATAGACATCGAAGTGAAAAAAAAACCGCTTTAATTTGTCATTATTATTAGATTTGCAAATTTTTGGTTTAAAGTAAAAACAAAACGTAAAAGAAAACTTATTGGAAAACTCAAAATCAAGGACACGAGTTAAAGTAGGTATATCGTCGTCGCGTCCAATGAGCTAACACTTATTGTCCGTCCAGTTCTCATGACCTTTTATTGATTAAAACGAAAATATTTTATTACGAGCAGACACGAAAATTTAAATTGAAATTAATTTTTCTAGGCGAATCCAAAATTCCAAAAGGTGGTCATTGGGTCCGTCGCATTGCCATTGATATTTATGTACATACATAGGAACTAGGTAGTATGTCGCTATTATGTATATCGAAGAAAAACATAAAATTAACAACAAAATACACTTAATTACATTTTATTTTTCTCTGTTGATTCGCTTTTTTCCTGTTTGGGTGCCGAGTATATAGAGGAAAAGTATTTTTATATTTTCAACGATTCCACCAAAGCACGACGACGTAATAAAATGAACTGAATCGTGATGCCATTCACCAGTTGATGTTAGGCCAATTTGAATCACCTTCACGTTTACAGATACCACTAGTCCCAGTCCCACTCCCAGCCCAGCAGCGTCGAATCGAATTGAATCTCTCGGAGCAGAGCAATACTACTATTACAGTACAACAAGTATACCAACATCATTCTACAGTATAAGTATAAGTATACAGACGGTAGGTAGTAGGTTGTTGGTATGAATTTCCTTATTGTACTGTAGCAGCAGGCCAAAGCTGAATACATAATATAGTAGAAGTCACTATGTTGTTCCATTTCGAATACCATGGTAATATAATGACAGTAATTGAATATTATTCACTTAGTTTTTTCGCAATATAATTTTTACTTGTGAATTGTGACTCATTTAATGAAGAATATACATAACTGGTTTTGTGACGTCAGTAAAAAATTAACTTTTATTAAGACTGACATCATTTTATCTCTGGCGTTAGTGGCTTCTTGTTTTGATTTTTTCCTATATTATTTGTAGCTGTTACTGTTAGCTCTGGTAGTGGCAGCAGCCTCTCTATTTTTGTTTCATTTTAAAATTGTTTCACTGTGAGAAAGATTCGGTCATGTTTGTTTTCTAAATCCACCCCACGTTTCAGTATTATAGAAAATAGAAGCAGGTTTAGGTAGAATATTCTTTTCCAAAAAAACATCGGCAGTGAATTTATAGTTTTTTTTTTGAGAGAGAGAGAGTGGAAGAGCAAGATTTATTATAATTTTGTTTTGTTTTGTAGTTCCCCTCTGTGTTCATTTTTGTCAAAAGTATTTGTCGGTATTTCTCTCTAATAATAAAGTTGTAAATCATTGATATTGGTTGGTGTTTTTCAAGCCTCTATGCAGCATATATTTAGGTAGATGTCTTGCTATGATATGACGATGATAATGGCAGATGTTTTGCAAGGAAGAAAAAGATGAAACAAAAAAGATCCCATAAGACCTATACTATTCAGTTTTAATTTTTAATTTAAAGTTTTTTTTTATATTTTGCCTTAATAAAGGCCATGGAATTCTTTTTGATACACTTTTTAAACTTTCACGTCTCGTTTGGAGTTTATGAAAATTATAATACCTAGTATAGATCTCATCCCCACCTTTTTTTTTACAATTTATGGTCAACCGTCAAAAATTTTTAAGAGTGGCAATGAAATGTGCTTTTAAGTGCAAAAAAAATTTCAAAAAAATTTTTAAGTGTTTTGTCATTGTTTCATGCAGCATTTGTGTTTCAAACCCGTTGAAAACAGTAAATACCTAATCCATTTCAAAAATTTTCTTGATCGTTATAACTGGCTCCTAACTTAACCTTCAGTCAGGAACAGCAAAATTTTTGGTGTGTGAAACATAACATGACTAAAAATATCTAAAAATTATATTTCAGTTTTAGAGTGGATTGAGAGCAGAGCAAAACTAGTATGTAGTCGTACTCTAGACAAGAACGGCAATCTCAATTTTTATTTCCCTATGCTATAAACTTAAACATGTCATGCAAAATCGATGGGACGTACTTGTTAAAAAAGAGTTAGCCTGGCCTGGACGTATTACGGATGAAGCAATTCTTGAAATATTCAGCCTTATCATGAATTCCATCGTAATCGGAAACTTTTTCGAATCCCGAAAAAAAGCTATCACCAAATCCGTTCGTAATGACAAATTTTTCATTACGATGGAACCTGTGATAGTTTTTTTCGGGATTCGTATTTGCATTTCCCTCAAGAGCATTTTTTGAACTTTCGTCATCAATAGTGAGGCTTTATCCCTTGATTCGTCTGATCGCGATCACATAATATGTGAATGCATCATATAAAAACATCAACATATTTTACGATAAATCATATTTGATTCATTATTGATAGGTATGACATGAAGATATTCTACGTCCATGAATCATACTTGAAACATAATAAGCACAATACTTAACCGTTTTGTTTAATAAGAGCAACAAATTACTCATATAACAAATCTGTTATATTTTAAATCTTACTTTCAATAGTAACTAATAATATTTTCTAAAAACAGCAACGGGCGTACATAGAGATGATTTTAAATCAATTTTTATGGTTGGATTTATTAAAATAATATTCCAAAACTCTATAATCGAAGATATATTCTGACTAAACGATGGCCAATTAGGTATCATAATTTTAAAAGCAATTCACAATAAAAAGTCATTGATATTTTAATGTCAAAGTGTATGCGTTAAATAAACGACACGATGATTATTGTAGAGTTACATGTAAGATGTAACAAATCACAGAAGATCTTGTTCACTATCGTGACTACAAAAACAAACGCATTAAAGTCTCAGAAAGCCATGGTGTATTGAAACAAAAAACTACAGAAACAAAATCAATCTGCTACAATAATCAATTTCGCTCCTCAAAATATGAACTGCAGAAATAAAATCCGAAGAAATTTTTCGTTAATGATTTCGCTGTTTCATTTTTGACATTTGTTAGATGTCTCTAAAACCTGAAATCAATCGAACCAATAAACCCATTCTGTTTCGGATCCATGATTTAGAACTGCAATGAAGGATTAAGTTTAAGTAACATTATTTGATTCTGTTGATTTTGAAAACGTTGACTCATACGAATCTTTCAAAGTTCTGCCATACCCAATGTATGTCATAAAAATAATCAACATCATCAATGTCAAAGATGAAAAAAAAAACATATTTCTTTATCAAACTTTAATATTGTCTAGTTCAGTGCTTCTGAGATTAAACATTCAGTCATATCTATGTCATATTACCTTTGAAAAAGCTTCTCTTATTACATCATCTCAGGTTTAACTTCCAGCATCCATATCAGTTACCTATTTGATCAAATGATACAAAAATTATAATATAAAATAAATAAACCGAAGGTAAGAGCATCACAACGTTATTAATTTGTTGGTGCACATATTCTAAGTAACCAGATACTAATCAGTTATCACGATGATCTCAAACAGCTTTTGAAATAATCTAGCTGCATGTTTGTGAAAAAAAACTTACTTTGTCGAACATTTTGTGAATGAATAAAAAACAACAAATTGATTGCGCTAATGGATATTGTATATATAGCGATCTGTGCTGCATTGTATGGTTTTTATTTTCGTACAAAACCTTTTTTAATTTTAAAAACATAAAACTGCAAAAACAAATACTTATCTCAGGAAAAAATTATTCATGTACCTGCGAGTATTTACCACGAAAGCGGATCTTTTTAAATCTGCTTTTTTTAATATCTTCTGGTTAAGTTCACAATGCATAAATCCCTAATAAATAAAAACTTTCTACTCTTTACAAAATAACCACAACAACGGCTTTTCGACCAGAAACTCCTACATTCATACATAAATATACCATTATCTCCAGTTCAAATAAATTAGTGTTACAAGTTGGCTTTTTTTCACAAGTTCTTCATTTAATAATCGACCCGTGAAGAATCTTGAAATATTGAAAATGTTGTCTAGCCAACACGTGCCTTATATGCATAAAAACGGAATACAATGTTCATTTTCTCTCATTGAATTAAGCATTTGACCAAGTAAAGGCGGTTGTACGTATTTACTTATAGATATACGCAACTTTAAGAGTTATGGGATTATGTCTGTTATGTAATTTTACCATATCCAACTTACTAAACCTTCCCAATAGAGGTTATACATATTTATAAATTCCTTTTTCAAAACTCCCCTCATTAAAATATTAATATAGAATCATAAATTCCATATGCCATGATTTTAATTCGTTTTACTGGAAGCGTTTATCAAAACCACCCAAAACATATCAAATAGGTACTTGGTTAAAAAATATGCCACCAATATGCCACAATTTCATTAAACTCAACTCAATGACCTATATAACTTCTTCTAAATATAAAAAAGGCATGCCACAATGTTTTCTCGTTTGGATATTAAAACATTTTATCTTTTACGCTTTAAAATTCAAACACTACCACATAATTACCCTTCAAATTCGTACAGTTACATCATAATTTATTTTTGAAGACTCCAAGAGGGTTTTGTCTATGTTATTAATTTTTAGAGCAACTCCCTTTTAATGGCTTTCCTGGACTCATTGAAAATTCTCCCTTATGCCTTCTTGTTTGCCTTAAAAATTCATACATATTCGGTATAAATTGAAATTAAACATTCATTCATCTGTTGTTTCGACAAAATTCGCTTGCAAACTTAAATAATAATTTCAAATTCAAAAGCCTGAAATGTAGATTTACAAAAATTAAAAAAAAAAAAAACACAGAAAAAAACTTTCAATACTTATTTCTAATCGTTTAAATCGTTTTTTCCTTTCCTTCTTTAGCGCATGGACCTTGGCGAATGTCCAAAAGTCCATGACTTGGCTTTCCGCGCTGATTATGAAAGTGCATCGAAAAATCGTGACTATTTCTATGATATAGAGGTAAATTATTTTCACTTTACTTACAAATTTTTAAAAAAATAATTCTTATTGAATTGAAATTTCAGGCAATGGAACATTTACAAGCCTTTATTGCTGATTGCGATCGTCGTACTGACGCTGCGAAAAAACGTTTAGCCGAGACGCAAGAGGAATTGACCGCTGAAGTAGCTGAAAAGGCCAATGCTGTGCATGCACTTGCCGAGGAAATTGGTAAGAAACTTGCAAAAGCTGAAGCTTTAGGTGAAGCCGGAGAGGTGGAAGAGAGTATTGCGCTTATGAAGGAAATCGATGATCTTCGTTCGAGGAAGGTTAAAGCCGAACACGAATACCGCACGTCGATGCCAGCGTCGACCTACCAACAGCAAAAGTTACGCGTCTGTGAGGTCTGCTCTGCCTATTTGGGTATTCATGATAACGATATTCGTTTAGCTGATCATTTTGGAGGCAAACTGCATTTGGGATTCATGGCTATCCGTGAAAAACTATCAGAGCTTGAGAAATCGGCAGGGCCACGAAAGGCTGATCTGCGTCGAGCAGGAAAGTACCACGAACGTGACGAAGACAAACACAAGTCAAGATATTTCGTTGGAGGTCGAGAACTAGACAGACGTTCCCGTGTCCATCGTTCACGAAGCCGTGAACGCAAACACAAATCCGGCAGACGATCGCCAAAATCTCGCAGTCGCAGTCGTAGTCGTGGACGCAGTAGCAATCACCACAGCAGCAGTAGCAGCAATCGCAGAAGGTCACCGTCCCGAGACCGGTATCGTCGTTAAGAAAGGTTGTAACCGTTTATATTGTTTCAAGAAGCGCACTCATCAATGTACACACACGTATGTAGAATGGTGTCATCTGTTTTTAGATTTCTTTGCAAACTAGGATAATTATAATTAATCTTTAAAAAGTTCACTTTTTAAACTTTTTTTCTCATAAATAATAATTTTGTTCGAACAAAGACGACAACTGGACGCGCATTCTGCTCATATATCGGTGGTCAGTATAAGAGTTACCTATTTTCATCTTTAAGAAATTGAATCTTTTGTATTCGCGGTGTCGCTTGAAAAATAAAAGTGTATAAGTTACAAAAGAAAACAAAATTAGCAATAATAAAGAACACATACAAAATCGGCAACGTTATGTTTATGTTTCCATGTAAGTTACTCAAAAAAATTTAATTTAATCAAATAAATATGAATAAAGGATACAAATATAGAAAGAAAAGTTCTTTGGGTTTAATTTAATAAAAAAAAGATGAATTGCGTGGTTTTTATTTAAAAAAAAATAGGTACCTAAACATTTTCCGATGTGTATTTGATTTGTATTAAAAAATCTTGATGCCCAACGAAAAATTTAAATTTAAATAACAACGGTCACAACATAGAGTCATCTATATGTGAAATATGAACTTGTTTTTTTTTTTAACGAAATCGAAAGAAAAATCTGGTACACAAACCTTTATTTCATTTTCGGTCTATGGTTTGTGTATTGAATTTTTGTTTCGAATGTTTAAACGTAGTTTCGTTAAATTAACGGCTTCTTAGACCAAATATTTCTACCTGTCTACCTATGCAAAATGTCTTGATTTTGTATTATTAGTTTAGATTTAAAAATAAAAACAGCAATAAATACAACTTCGATTAATTACTCTCCATCAGTAGATACCCAGGAATCGGTAGAGATATTAGCATCTCTTACCTTTTCCATCAATGTATTTTTTATATTAAAATCAATTTGGTTCATTCTACAATTTTCTACAATTCGTTTCTTTTCATCGGCGCAAACATGACGTAGTTTTTCTCCAGTCAACACATCCACTATGTATTCACTTTTTGGATCATAGAAACCCTCTTCAGTGTCATAGTGTCCTCTTGGAATAATTCTTGAGGGTTTTTCCTTTGTTAAAAATGTTTCACCAACAGGTGGTATGCCTTGGTTTATTTCAATCCAAAATCGTCTATCTGATTCGCAGCAATAATTCCAATTATGCTCAAGGAACTCCAAGCCATCACCAAAAAAAATGTCATACTTATCACATTTTCCGTTGATAAAATATCCAGACATTTTAAATTTTGATTTAGGATCTATTATCATTCCACGTCCATGAAAGATTCCATTTTTAAAATGTCCTCTATATTCAGTACCATTTGGGTAACGGTATGTACCGAGACCTGTCATCATACCTTCAGAATCTATTTGGCCAGTATATGATGATCCTGTACAAAAGTTGAGAGTTGGTTTTTCGTTTGACAGCGGAAGTTGGAGCATACTTCTTGTTGTTGTGAATAAAAATAATAGAAAAATGTATGTTTTGTATACATTTATGTATAACTTAAATTCCAGAGTATTCTTAGACCTTGATTTCTAATTTTGTAAGGCTGTGGCAATTAAGCTGAGCCGCTTGCCTACTTTGCGTTAAATTTGATTCCTACACGTTAAGCCAAATTTCTAAGTGCAAATGCTTAACAAGTTAACAGCACATTCAAGCTATGTAGCATACTTCTGGCTGGTATGAAAAGTGGAATATTTTTAAATCGGTCCTGTAATAGCGTTTTCGTTTGGTATTCCGGAAGAAGCCTCCGGAGCTCTCCGATCCAGAATGCCAAACGAACAAGTTGCAACCTTTTTCCTTATTCTGAAGTTTGGGTTTGGTTGTATTTGTGCACTTGGTTGTTGCGTTTAGGTGATGAAACATTCACACAGCTGTTTCTTGGAATATTGATATTCCTCAATAACAGCAACGAATGTCTCCACCTTGGATGTTTATTTTGAGTAAACTCCTTATCTTAGCAAAAAGTTCACATCATGGTATAAAAATAACGATAATGGGGAGGATGAAATATTTGTTCTATCCATTTTTTTTATAATATTGGTTCTTTTCAACTCCAAAATGTATATAATGCACAATCGCAATTCCAAAATAAAATAACAAACAAATTACCTTTGACAATTTTGACGTTTCCATTGTGCGCATGTATGTGTGCTTCTGGTTTTGATTCTTTCTTCAAATCCAGAATCGTTTTTCTCTTCTTTTCAGAAGAAGAACTGTCATCTAGTGCCAAACGAAACGCTATAAGTAGCTTAATGTCATTTTCGATTTTATTTCGCAATTGTTCCATTCCTATGAAATAGGGAAAACCTACTCCAAATTTTCCATATTCCATAGGAATACAACAGAATGTAAAATGAAAAAAAAAAAAAAATTGTAATTAAAATACAAGAAAAATATTTACGTCCAAAGTTCTGTCAGTGGAACAGGAAGACATTGAAATTGTACTTTTTTATGGAATAAGCATAGTTTACAGTTTCCATGCGAAAAAAAATCAAAATTTTCAAAACGATTTTCCACCTATTCCGTGCACCAAATTGAATAACATTCGAGGCGAAACACGTGTGCCTTGGCCTAGGCCATCGATTGAGTCATTAATTTACCCTCAATAAATAAACAAAAGGCCTAAAAAAGGAAAATAAATATTTTTGGATGCAAAAACCATTTGCATGCTAATAATGCCTTGAGGTGAATATATTTATTTATTTGGAAGTGTAAACAGAACATCAAAAAAAAAATATTTTATTCACCACACTTTTTTTCGCATGCAAAACAATTGCCGGTCCATTGTTTTGCATGACATTCCGTGACAGCAATAGTTTTTTTTTTTGCGTAAAACTGTAATAGCGTTTTCGTTTGGTATTCCGGAAGAAGCCTCCGGACCTTTCCGATCCAGAATGCCAAACGAACAAGTTGCAACCCTTTTCTTTATTCTGAAGTTTGGGTTTAATTGTATTTGTGCACTTGGCTATTGCATTTGGGTGATGAAACATTCACACAGCTGTTTCTCGGAATATTGATATTCCTCAATAACAGCAACGAATGTCTCCACCTTGGATTTTTACTTTGAGCAAACTCCTTATCTTAGCAAAAATTCCATATCATGGTACAAAAACAAAGAAAATGGGGAGCATGAAATGTTTGTTATATCCATTTTGTTTATAATATTGGTTCCTTTCAACTCCAATTTTTTGTATAATGCAAAATCACAATTCCAAAATCAAATAACAAACAAATTACCTTTGACGATTTTGACGTTTCAATTGTGCGCATGTATGTGTGCTTCTGGTTTTGATTCTTTCTTCAAATCCAGAATCGTTTTTCTCTTCTTTTCAGAAGAAGAACTGTCATATAGTGCCAAACGAACGTTTTCAGAAGCATTCGGAATGCTTCCGGACGACCAAACGAAAACGCTATAAGCCAATCACGCAAACAACATTACATTTCAACTCATTTATTTTTGACATGCGAGAATATTTGTATACATTTTTTTTGCGCACGAGAACTGTAAACTAGGCTATATGGAAAATTAATAGTAGGAGTGAAAAAGGAGTACTCCAAACGTACAATTAAAAGCGACCACAGTGGGGCAGAATCACGAAAAGTAGGCATTAAATCAACCAACAGGGCTAGGAACCTTAAATTTGGCACGAATTCTACTGATGCCAATGTTAATGCATAGTCAAAGTTTCTAATGGCCACGCCCATTTTTAGGGTTGCCACCCATACAAAAAATTTTAATATTTCGAAATTTACATAAACGGCTCCAAAATGTTAAAAAAACTGTGTGTATCATAAGTGATTATTATTCTAGGTGTTTTTTAATTGATTGTAATTCAATTTCATCTATAAAAATTAAACAAAAGGTTGCAACTTTTGAGACTTTTTTTATTTTTGGTTTGTATTATTATTATTGTTACTAACTTCTTAATTCTTAAACACATTTTTAATTACAAATATACAATTATTATAGATTGAACTTAGATTTCTTCATCACTTTCCAACATTTCATCTTCATTTTGTGAGGGAGATATCAATAATTCAACGGCTACCTGAGGCAGATGTTGCAGTTTTTTTTAGGGAGCTTTTGCATACTTGTCAAAACTGGATCTGATGATAATAAAAAAAATTAAATATGTCTGCATTAGTGTTTTCTCTGCTATTTTTCTTTGAATGATGCTCGCTATATTTTTTAAAATCTTTATTCCGGGCTTCTTGCGCTTCTTCACCGAGTTGCCCAATAGGTAATGAAGCATATGAAATTGTCTCGTTCCCATGAATTTAATATTGATGGACGGTAGGCGGCATAGAGTACCAGGTATATTTTGAAACAAAATATTTTGCTGTTTCATGGGAAAATTTTCTAAATTTCAAAGAATTAACTTCATGGCCACATGAAACAACTATCATTATGGTACGTATTTTTTTAATTAAACGTAAATCAATTTGAGTAATAGAGAATGGGTGTTAAGCCAAATTCTATTGGTTTTTAAAAATCTTGGCTCTACAGGACTGAACTTTTCCCAACGCGTTTTAAATTGCCATTTGAATTTGTAAATTTGTATATTTATATCGTTTTCAAAGGTACCAGAGCATTGAGTCCGCCTAACAACTTCTTCATTTAAAAACTTTATCTGGCTATCCAATCCTTGGCAACCTGACGTCTTCACTATATTGTAAAGGTCTTGCCCCGTTACTGATAACGTTTTGGATGTTGTTCGGCCTAAGAAGTTTCAAAAATATTACAACTTTGGCCAAAACATGTATTTTCAGAACATGACGTCACCAACAACAATGAACGCTACACACAGGGGAGCAAATTGTAGCAAGAAAACTTAACATATTCTGAAAGAAGACAAACCACAGAACAAAATGACGTATAAATCACATTGGGATTCCACGGGAAACACAACTATCCGCATAAAGGTATCAGAAAAAAGCAAACAAATACACAATTTTTCCTTTTTTTTTTCATTTCTAACTACAAATTAAAACAATAGGAATATATTTTTCTCAAAAAAATTAACATTCAGAAACGCACCTGAGCTTACTGATTCCATTGCAATAGGATTTAATTTGATAAACGTAATAAATAAAAAAAAAATATACAATTTATTAAATTAACGAAAAGTGGTAAAAATAGGTCTGCACTAGACGCAAAATGTGAACTCTTCAATTGTGACGATCTCCACTAGATCACGTGATGCGAATAAACTTTTTCTGTCTCATTTCTAATTCTCCGTTATATCTCGGAGAAATAGAACGGTTATTTAAGATAAAGGTCAACTTCCTAATTTGATTAAATGCCAGCTTTTTTGGATTTTGCCCCATTGTGCGACGTAAGGATGAAATTTAGCTTGGGAGTCATTTTTGTTATCCTGTAGCTTGGACGCCATCGCAATTTAAAAAAATGGTGCCCAATCTGTAATCCAGTCTGGAAATTGAAATTCCTGCGCTCTTTGGGGGGGGGGGGGGGGGGGGGGGAGAACTTATATTTATGTTTGTAATTTATTTTTGACTATACTAACCCCCAGTTTCACAGTGGAAGTTTAGACTTAAGTTCAGCTGAACCTGAACTTCAGTTCAAATTTTGCCCGTTCGGTTTTACAGTGCAAAATGAACTTCAGTTCAATTAAACAAAGTTTAAGAAGATTTTATGAATGCAACTTGGCAGCATTTTAGAAGATAGTGTAATTTGTTCTCCATCGAAGTTGTATTTTTCTCTTTTCACTCACACAAAGTTGTAAGTACCTACACACACACTAGGAAAGGAGCGAATACTCATTTTGATACATGCACGCACACGGTCGAAAATGAACATCATTACGTTATGGTAGTTGTCAATTGAGAGTTGAGAATATGAGAATGCTTGAATTTCAGTGCTATCCACGTTGAACTCAAGTTTGAACGGCAGAATACTGTCGTTTAATGTAAACTACAGAATGAACTCAGTTCAAGGTTTAAAAGAACACTGTGAAACCGAATAAGTTGTTGAACTTAAGTTTAAACCAAAAGTAGAGTTTAAACTTGCACTGTGAAACTGGCGCCCAATCTGTGGAAAAAAGTAAGTTGAGTAGATGCACCGACGCGTCGGATAAAATTTAAATATTATCACTTTTCGGGAACATAATTTTGTTCGATGCCAATATGTGGGACTTCCCCACCAAAAATGACACGGTATTCGGTTTCCTGACTTTAATATAATCCGTTATAAAAATTAGCCCGTTTTGTATTCTTGATTTTCTTGAGGATAGATCTTTTGTCTGGGAATTTCACAACTCGGTGTAATTTTTTTTGCCCGACTGTCTTGATATAAATTTCGATAAATTAAGCATAAACATAATATTCAACCACATTGAACCCAAACAAGTTTTAAGCACAGATATACCCCTCATTAGTTTCCCAACTCTTGTTTCCATTAAAATACGTAGAAAATAAAAATTCATGTTTTCAGTAGATAAGCTTTAATTTATTTTTATTTTAACTATTTTTGCTTCTCTATAGGTTTGTTTATTTTTTTCCACTTCTAGTTTTCTTTTTAATTTTTGTTTTCCTATTATTATATTTGTTTTCAATAGTACATACATTATGTTTGATAGATATAAATAATTTAATTTGTTTTGATTATAATATTATAATAATTATATTTAATTTTATAAATATTCCGTTACTACCATGATAATATTCAACTACCAAATAAATACAGTAAACTTATACATAATAACTTTGGCACTGCCAAAAGAAATTTTTATATTAAATATAAAACGTATCTATATATATATTTATTCTTATTTTATGCAAAATAAAATAAAAAAAAGTCTATTCATAATGCGTGGTTTCCACTAAATAAAAACAAAACAACAAATTTAAAATAATGTAACGAAAAATGAGAGAACTAATATGAAATTATTTACATTTGATGTACATAAAATGTGTGCTATTTTTTTTTTGTTTTGATTTTCGTTTGTTTATACATATAATTTTGTATCTTACTTTGTTTTTATTATTTATGTACCTATTTAAAAATATAATACAGGTTTTTTGTTTTGTTTATTTGACCTTAAACCACCATTTAAATTAGCATACGAACTATGCTAACACAAAGAAAATGGAGTTTTTTTTTGATTTGGTTCGATACATTTTGTGTTTTTTTTTTCTTTTTGCAAATAAATAAGTATGTAACAAAATTACTATTTTTTTTTTATTTTTTAAGTTAGAGTGAATTTTTATGAATTTAATAAATACTTTCATCACTGGGAATTTATTTTATTCTTAGATTTAAGTCTGCGAACTTGCAATGGCACGCAAATAGATCGGCGGCCATTTTGCGCAATGCATTTTCAAACGAGGGGCAGTTTTTTGGTTTTTGATATGCTGTTAACGGTAATTTTTGTATTTTCTTTGTTTCTAGTAGGTTTTATTGAAGTCAACCCGCGGTATGACCATTTTAACTAGGCACAATTATAAAAGGATTCATCGAAAGGCTTGACACGCACACGTTGTTTGTAGTGGTACTCTTTTAGGTATGACTTGAGCCGGATGGGAATTTCTAGTTCGGAAATACCGTCATATGTTGTTCGGCTGACAATTGTTGCGCGACAAAGTTGCTGAAGAGAGAATGTTTTATTTCGATGCAGGGGAGAGGTTAGCATTGGTTCAAAGAACATAACAATAGACGGGTCTTTATAGTGCTCCAAGAGACGAGTGACAGTAGGGGCTGTAAAAACTCCAGGATCATGACAATCGAAGCTGAATTCATGATTGAAGTGTTCGATTCGCGCATGCAATGACCGCCCGTACTTTCGAAACGTCACCGAGAAAAGGTATTCCTCTTGGGCTGAATCTCTCAGTAGAAATGTTCCTTCTGGCTTTCCTTCCAATAGCCTTTCAGCCTCGTAGCGATCCATTTTGCCCCAATAATATGTAGACTTGGTGATTCTTTCCAAATCTGGTACCAGCCAATGCATGAAGTCCACCTGTGAGTGTACGACGGGCCCATTTGGCATCGTCGCTGAGGAGTTCGTCGAACAAGGTGAGACTGACATTGAACTATTCGACGATTCGGGCGTTCTTGGTATGGCTAGATCGCTGGTCATCAGTCCAAGTGCATGTTTGTCTAGATTACCAATAGGTGCTAATGCGACAACTTGCGAAGCAGTTGGATATTGAACGACCACAATTTGCGGTGAGGTAAATGGGATGATAACATCATTCATGATAACTTCATTTTCAGGGGACCAAAGCGCCAAATGGTTGCTTTGTGTTCGAGTCGCTTCATTTGAGTTGTTGGGTAATGCAGCCGCCAGCGGTTGCAATCCAGAAATCTGGCTTGATGTGCTTGATGGAAGTTGGTTCTGTTTTTTGCTGCAACTGGGTCGGATTTTTTTCAGTACATCGACGCATGTGCATTTGCAGTATATCCATTTGGAAGGATAGGCGGAGGGTGATGGTGACTTTTTTCGGCGGCAGCAGTGACTTTTGCAATCTGAAATTTAACAAATAAAAATATTTTATTAATAAGAAAAAGGTATTTGTATTTATATTTTATTCTGTTAAAATTTCTGTTTGGAGGTCAATGGTATAATTTAAATCCTAATTTTTCAGTTTATATTTCATGAGCGCTCACTAAGCTGACGGAGCAAGTTTTTTTTTCCTAAGTATTTGACAGCAAAACTGGGGAAATTCTCTGAGCCCTCAGAAATATAAACTGGACAAATGTCATGTTTGTTAAAAGATTGATCAATGAGAAAGTAATAACCCACCTTCAGCACACATTGCAGTTGCAACTCCAGTTGCTATCGCTGTACATTCTTCTTCAAATGATTCTGCATTGGCATCACTAAATTCACTGCTACTCGTACTACTCCGATTACTTGTGCTATGATTGTTATTACTACCTTGCCGACTGTCAGTTACATTATTAATTATCTGGCTGTTTCCCATTTGTTGCACCACTATATTTAAATTTTGTAAATTTCTTCCATTTCTGAATTCATCACTGCTCTCTTCAACAGTAAAGTTACTCACAAAATTATTATTATTATTGTTGTTGCTTGTATTATTATTGTTGTTGTTTTTTAGCATTATCGATGAGCCACCATTTAAATTATTTAATTTAACCTCACTTCCTTGGTCGCAAGCGATATTTCTTTGAAAACTAATTGCATTTACTGTCAAATTTGAACGTTCAACATTCAAATTATTATTACTTTCTGTTGTTGCATCTAGTCTTTGTGTTGATGATGTTGCATCATTTTCACCCGGTTCCATTTTGGCTAGTAATTGTATTTTAATAATAATTTGTCTGGAACCGTTTGATGAGGAACTTGATTCACTGCTTGTTTCTAAACGAACTGTCTGAGAGTCAGTTATGACTTTTATTGTACGACCCGATGATGATGAGTCGAGATTCAATGATGAGGTATTATAGGATTCCCTTTTAGAGATGGCTTTATCGGGATAGTTGTTGCTTTTTGTTGAAGAACGTTTTCCTTTTTTATCATTTGCCGCAACGTTTGAACCGTCGGCTATTGTCGTTTTACTAAGACGGTGCCCCATTAGATTTACTATAAGTCAATAGAGACTTTTTTTATTCGACAATTTGTTAAATACGGAAGAATTGTTTCTTGTGATGTCAAATGTTGAGAACTTTGAGTCATTTCATTTGAAAATCTGTAATAAAAGAAAAATCAATATTAAATTAGTTTTAATGTTTAAAAAAATCTTTTTTTTTTTGTTTGAAAACCTAGTGAGTAGGTGTTTGGAAAGACATCATAACAGAAATGATGTGTAAAATCGCTAAGTCAAAACATTCATAAATGGATTAATTTGGCATCACTCTTTGTGTCAAGTTGTCAAACTTCAAATAAATCGGTGCCCATGTTCTGTAATGTCGTTTTCGATTAGATTTTGGAATTGTTTAATAAATATTCGATAGAAATGGAACAATTTGTAAATCCAATTGAAAACGACATAACTCACGCATCTATAACATCAGTCGAGAAAAGTTGAAAAATGGAACGAAACTCATGTATTTTGTTTCAATCTTCATCGTTTCTCGACCAATTTTATCGATGGGAGAGTTACAGAACGTAGACACATAATCAAGAATTTTATGACAGTGTTCAGACAAGCTTCACGTGAGGCCACCCACTGCCATCTTTCATTTTTATCTCATTCTGATCTATGGGAAAGTAGGAGATGGTCAAGTGAGGCAGAAGTTTTTAAATTGTTCAAAAACTCCTGTCTCACCTAGCCATCTCTTTATTACCAAGAAAAGGGAGTGAATAAAAAAGAGTCAATTAACTTGAAGCTAGTCTGAACACCGTGAATTTAAACATATTTGAAATCACATCAAAATGTGAATATGCCATAATTTTTGCAAATGGCATCAAATGTCATTGTGCTTTGACATTTATGTTGTAGACAAATAGAGCAAATACACAAGGTGTGGCAAAATAAATATTATGATGTGAATTCGATAAAATTACTATCTGGCATTTGTTACTTAGCCCTATTAGGAATTACACGATACGTCAAACAAGCGAATAAATTAGCTGGGATGGATACAGAAAAAGAGAAATAAATAAGCTGGGATTTAAAAAAAGAGATATGTATCTACTCTTTTCCACAGATTATTTGTTTTAAATATCTAAGCGAAAGTTTTTCTGCGCCAAAATTCTTCCCACATATTCAACAGCTTTTACTTGATTAAAATTGACAGATGAAAGAGAATGAATACCCTGATGTCAGTTCACTAGTACTCCTTCAGCTATGTCAAAGTAAGATTTTCTAAAGATTGACTAATGCAACGTATGCACCTAAACAAATTATTAAATAAAAACAAATTCAATCTGCAATGCATGAGTTCCAGTTTTATAAACAAACAAATTCTAATCAACTACAGGGTCAACAAATAAAAAGACATCAATGTGTTTGCTATCTACGTCATTAAAGAATATATAAACAATTTATTAAACAAACAAATTTACCGAGAACGCACTGAAAAGAAAAGTGAGCAGTAATCTGTCAAACAAAACGATCTTATCTGTTTTTTTTAGATGAAAACACGGATTCTCTTTCACATTTTTAATCGTTCTGCCAATAGAATCAGTACATATGTATATATATTTAACTTGTTTTTACGTCAGTAATATAGTAAATAAAACTGCCACTGCACCAACTAATGGTAAACGTCAACATTCAACGTAATTTATTACGTACATTATGTAGGTTAGTAATACTTTAGATGTCATGGTGAATAAAAAGTATTCATCATTTTCTTTTATACATTATTAAGAACCGGAAGTATTAAAACATTTTTAATTAAACTACTCCTACTATTCAATAAGCACGCCTTGCCTTCTTCCTTTTGCTGATGGTCTAAAGAAAGAGTGTTATAACAGAAATATCGGTTTTTCTTCATGCTTATTTAAGTGACAGCTTTGAAACATAATGACCATTTTATGATTGAGTCTGGACTGGTGAGTCTCATTGTGTTTACATTATAGACTGTGGGGCACCTCAGAACACATTAGAACAACAACAACATAAATACTTCGGAATTGAAATAACAAATGCGACTTATGAGTCCGGTGTTTTTGTTTTCTTCATACCTCATGACAGCCCTGACACCGTACTTCTCACCCGCTAACTACAAACCGTGATATCAGACTCAAATTTCCTAATCTAAACATATTCATACATAATAATGTAGTATCAACAATCAGGTGGTAGCAAAACATTAAACCCCAGGCAACACGCTATTTCCATCAAACGCAAAAACACATCATGTGGGGGCCACATTATCGTCATATACGTCATAATTGATTTAAGGTACGAAACATGAACCAACCAAAAATTCACGTAGAGGATTGAGGGCGGTAGTGTGGCTTATTTGGATTTATCTTCACAAAACTGTAGGTACTCCAACGTCATCGAAAAATCCAAAATTGGCAAAGAAACGAATAAAAATATCATGGAGAGGAAATGTTTTAAGTATCTTTTTCCGTTTTAGAAACAGCTTGACAGCAACAGCAAGATGACCAACCGACGCAATTTGTGATGAAATTCAATGACACCACTTCCGTTTAAGATTGTAAAATATTTTTTTATCGGAAATAAATAAGTTTAATATTTCTTGTATCTTTGAAAGTACATTAATGTACCTACACGTCTATTTTTGGCAAAAGTATAACGATGACATCTCTGCTGACACCTACTTGACTTATTTTGTGTGCGCAACGGGAAAATGTAGGTTGTCATACAAAACAAAAAGACAAATAGGGAAAATGTAGGAGCTCAAAAATAAATAGATTAACAGAAAATTATGAAAGTAAGAGGAATTATATGAACATATGAAGTAGGAGGTGAAAACAAAATTGCGATTCCGAGAGAAAGAAAATAATAAATACCTACTCAACAACAACTACTGATGAAAAATAATATTGTAGAGTGGGAAGGAGAAAAAACCGTAAATAAAATATTTTGACAAGTAGTGTGACACTTGAGAAGAGATGATTAATTTTACTTCATGATGTTTAAAATGCCATGTGTGCATAATGCGATGAAAATTAGAAAAAAAATCTTTCAGTACATAATTTAAGCAAAATTATCTTCTAGGGTTGATTTTTTAATATAAGGTTTTGAGCTTAAACTGTTTGTTTTTATCCCAGTTCAGATTTAATAAATCTATTTGGTGATTCCACCGCATAAAAAGATTTACTTTGACAGCAGATTTAAAAATGCAAATTTTTTCTTATAAAGAGGAAGTGAGATAGAATGTTTCCTTTGTGAAGAACTGAATGCAGCCATGAATGAATCCTTCAGCGCCATACAAGAATAGGTTAGTTTGATTTATATAAAAGTATTTGTCCTAGGAAGATTTAACAAGATTAATTTCTAATCTTCAAGATTTACGAAATATATTTGTATGGTAAATTTTCGAGATTTAAAGAAGATTTAAGGTAAATCTTATTAAATCTCAGATTAGCGTTAGGTGGCAATGTAGCATAATACCAGAATATTATCATATATAGTTTTTTTTTTGCGCACGAGAGCTGTAAAAGCTAGTTGAACGTGCCCCAAAGTGTACTAAAATTCAATAATTCATTGAAAAATGAATGAATTCAAGGATGTCTATGAATAAATGAGGTCACATTAGGGCAATTGTTGGAATGCGTTTATGAAGACCAAGTTAGCTAAATTATTTAAGCACTGACTAATCTGCCCAAACGTGTCTCAAGAAAATCTAATTAAAACGACCGAGATTTAGGCACAAAAGCAACCGTCAAAGTCAATGATTCTTGCATTAAAAAAAAAATGGCATAACTGAGCTGTCTTGTTATCATCATGAAGTGGGAGCACTAAAAAAATATGTCTGTTCGTGTACTTCCCAAAACAGCGAATTTCTACGAATTTTATTTTGTTTTATATGAGCTTTGACAGAACTTTGGGCTAAATTCGTAGAAATTCGTAGTTTTGGGAGGTACCTACTCGAACAGACATAATGACTCAAACTTACGTTTAGTGGTCGCTAACTTTAAAACCAGAAAAAATATCCAAAAACAAACAATAAGCTGCTAAAAATTATTTTCACTCTAAGCAAATTATAATCTCTAATGAAATGCATTACCATAATAAAAATGTTTAACTAATCTGTAAATCAGTTTTAATGATTTCTAAGAACAATATTATTTAATCTGTGGAATCTTGATTTTTTAAAAACGTTTTAATAAAATTTTTAAGCCAAATTGTAAACAACTGATGATCTCTAGATGATATGTAGGTAAAAATAAATAACTATATGTGCGTAGTTACTTCAAAGATCTATAGCATTTTTTTTGGCTTATCAAAGCTTCAACATTTGCTACCTACATTATATCATTGAGAATTAGGTATGTATGTTTACGGTAACAAGAATGTCATTGATTGAGCTATTTCAATAGTTTTTTAGTTATTAAGATAAATATCTGTAAGGTAATCAGCAAATGATGTATTAAAAAGAAAATAGATTGTAATAGTTAACGACATTTTCATTTGAAAAAAATTAAGCACTCATTTTGTACTTCAAAATTATTATAATAAGGATAAGGCCGTCGTAATCGAAGTAAAGTTTTGAACTACGTTAATCTGTCGAGAAAAAAGACATAGTAGAGGATTGAGTAACAGCAGCGTTTAATGATGCCTATGGAAAATTACGACAGATTTCCGCAGTTTACAACTTTACTACGTTTACGACCACTTTTCACTGTTGCTTGAATACCCTTATACTTAGATTGTTTACGACTTCAAAAAATTGTAAACAGCGTAAATCTGTCTAATATTCCATATAAATTCTGATATATTTACGATAACCTAAGACTTTACTAATTTTATGATGCTTTACGCTGTTGTATGAATACCCTTTTTAATTTTATTATAGTACATAACGCTTAAAAGAAACTCAAAAATTGCATTATATGTATTTGTTCCTTTAAACCGAGTGTTTCTTATATCCTTAGAACGGATATAAGAAATAAGTTTCTTATACGGATATAAGAAACAAAAAAGAACACAAAAACCAAATTCAGTGTCAAAATGAAGACTGAACTGAACTTCTCTTCTAATGTCAAATTGCATCATAAATGACATTTGCATAGTTTGCTTTAAAAATTTTCTTAAGGGTCTGTTCATGTTTTATGAGTTTCGTAAGTTTTTTACAAGTTTCTTAAATCCAACCAACCTTACATGGAAAAAAGAAAGTTCGTGTTTGAAAAATGTTTCTTTTATCAGTGTTTTTCTTATAAACGTGTTTCTTATAAACACACAATTAAACATTAAAATATATGGGAAAGTACACGGTGCTTTGGTTCAAGTTTCTTCTAAGCGAGGTTTACTTATAAGCGTGTTTCTTATAAGCGATAAATACTGTATTTGATTACTTGTCGGAGTCCTATTGTATGTAGAATATGTAAACGATATGACATTTCATTAATTTCAGTAAGAAGAAATTCTGCAGAAAATCATTAGAAAATGAAACTCATCCAATTTAAAAAAAGTTATTCATCACAAATTCTATTATACTTTACTTTTTGTTTGCATTAAATTATTAAACGTCAATATATTTGAAAAAATTACAAAATATTATTCATTAAAAATTCTATAGAACTGTTTGTTTTTTAAATAATTTTGACATTTAAAAATAAAATTTGTTTGAAAATTTTGCAAAATGTTTTTCATCACGAATTCTATAGAACTCTTATTTTTTTCTATAATTTTGCCATTTAAGAAGAAAATTTATTTGAAATATTTGCCAAATGTTATTCATTCATCTTTAATTCTATAGAACTGTTTTTTTTTCATAATTTCGATATTAAGAATAAATTATTCAACTTCACTTTTAAAAGATATTTGACTCACAGTTAATTTAATTCAACTATAGTAAACTCATTTTTGTTCTCTAATATTGAGTAGTTGTACAAATAACTGTTATTGCAGTCAAATATTCTACTTGCGGAGAGAATACCACCACATTAGTTGAATCAAATCGTATGTCAATTGGATTGAAATCACTTCAACTTTTGAAACTAATGAGAAATGATACAAACCTACGAATCAAATTTAATCAACATTTCAATCCAATTGACATACGGCTTAGTAAGACATGTACATGTACATAAATATTATTTTTAATAGGTAATCATAGTAAGCTGCCAAATATTGGTAAACTGTCAAAGATTGGCATTTCACAGATCAAAAGCAAATGCTGCGGTCATATTTTTCACTCTGGATTTAAATTGGATTTAAAATCCAACAACTTAATCAGGATTTATCAAATCCATGTCCATATTATTTACTCTAAACATGCCTTAAATCCAATGGATTTAAAATGCTATTAATTCAGATGTAAAATATTTTTAAATTTAGATGAAAAATCGTTCCATCCAAATGTCAATTTTTTTTCGTGACAGTTCTTGAAGTTAATGAAAAGTATTAAATTACATTAAACATAACTTTTTTTCAGAGCTCTTAATACGATACACAAGTAGTTTCTACACTGTCTGAAGCAATCGATGCAATTAAATAAAAGAAGGAACAACACCAAACTGAAACGTGGAACACATTTTTATGTAAAACGCAATGCATACTAAATGCGATGGGTCGAAAATAGGCTCAGCAAAAAAGAGACTGCTGCCAAAAGTGCGCATACTTTGATCCAACTGATAGAATCAAGAGGATGTATACATATGTATCCTTTTGAAGGGATATCTGCTCTGGGATGGATTACTATAATGACATCCGGCTGAAATACTCCTCATCGAAACACAAATGCTATAACACAAAATAGATCATCGAGGAAAAGGCCTCAATCAAGCTCACAAATAACAGAATAACCACAAAACTCAAGTGTCAAAAGTTATTTCTGTTTTTTTTTTCCTTAATTTGTCACTTTATTTACTTTAATTAATTTATTTCACTATGTTGGTAAGTTTCGGGAAATGCACAAGCAATTAGAAAATTAAATGTCAAGAAAAACTCAATGATATGAAATTGAGTTTTAATTTTGATTTATGTAAGTAGGTAATTAAACTGACCTCCGGAGGGCAGGTAAACTCCAGTTTTGCCTAGCAAAAGCTAAAACAATTTCTCTGAATGTGTCCCAATTTTTTTTTACAGTGAATGACATGACAATGACAACATTTCTAAAAAACAAAGGTGTTTCCACCGTGGATTTTGTTTTTTCAAATTAAAAAGGTATGTATATTTATAAAATGTGTCATTCAAAAAATTTTAAGTACTCAACTTCAAAAGAAAGATACCAATTTCTAAGAAAAACCTTTAAGGCGCTTAGATATAGTCTGGCTCAACCTTAGCAGAAGGTAATGGAAAATAAAATTGCCAGAATTATTGAATATAACATTCTATGTATCAGATAATTATTTCAACACTTGCCACATTATGTACATACATTAAGTTTAGAGTCAAGTAATAAGCAGTTTGTTTAACTTCACGTTTAATCATTTGCGTAAAAGCAAAAGAATCACAGATTTTTGTGTATTCTTTAACAATTGTGGTATTTATTTATAACCACCAAAAATTTTACATCTTGCAATGGAAATTCTGTTTGACTTTTAGGTAGGTACTTATGAAAACTTAATATTAACTTACAAGGTACTTATATGAATCTATCTAGTAAATTTGAATTAGCTTTTGCAAAAAGAATGGGGATTTTTTTGTTTTTTGTTGGGCGCCACTTAATAAAAATTAATTTTATCCAAAAATCGCCATTTGAATAAAACTTCCACTTGCTAGGTATACCTAATGGTGTAAATATTAAGAAAAATGGGTAAATTCAAGAAGGGTTTGAATAAATAACTTGAGTGAGCCAAAAATCAAATTCTCTCTAAAGATACACTGGAGTTTTAGGCATTTCAGAATTAAAGTTCGCAGATAATGTCTTGTTGGTGTAAGGGCCTCGAACATAAATCAATTGGCTAAATCTTTCCTTCACTAGATTAAGGCAACGCTGCACTGGTGTATAAACCATCCTTAAAAGCGTATTCGCATTCGTATGTTTATGTAA
The DNA here is from genome assembly GCA_963921185.1 of Dasysyrphus tricinctus. Taxonomy (NCBI): domain Eukaryota; kingdom Metazoa; phylum Arthropoda; class Insecta; order Diptera; family Syrphidae; genus Dasysyrphus; species Dasysyrphus tricinctus. The sequence continues at coordinate 118,842,150 of OY992533.1, read as the reverse complement.
AATATATTTTTTGTTGATCCAAAAAACGTATTTATAAATCCACTAAAATATTTCAAATAAAATAAAAAACCCGTTATTCGAATTAATAAGTAAACATAACTGTCGTGTTAAATATCACTTGGTAGTATGTAAATGTTTAACAGGATTTTCAAGTACCTACCGACCCTAACTTCTAAAATCAAAAGACTACATTATATGAATCTAGATATACCTATCTACCTACTAACCGAACAAGAAAGTAGGTACCTAGATTTCTATAAAACTATAGGAAGGTAAATACTGTAAATATACATAAATAAGAAGAAATTCAGCTTAGTTGTTTTTTGTGCTGATTGTTTTATATATGTAGGTATATCCATATTTGCTCAGTTTATTAAAAATAATCCAAGATTTTTGTTTTGCGCGGATAATCCAATCCAAATAAAATGACATTTACACGAAAATGCATAGTGAAAACACAGCTTAAATAATTTTTGTTCACTTTAAATTCATTTTTCCAACACGCACAACTTTGTTTTATTTTTTTTTTTTGATTATTTTTTTCTCGAGAATGCAAAATGATGCAAGCCACATTTCAAAATGGGGCCATTTAAACAGAAATACTAGGTAGGTATAGGTACACAAAGAATATATATATTTTTTTTTTAATAATAAAATCTAGGTTTTCATTTCTTTCTCAATAATTTCATTTTTATCATAACATTTTGACATCTATTTCTTGGAATACAATCCAAAAATGATCCCAAACACACAAATACACACACCTTAATTCTTAGAAATTTCCACCGCTCACGATCAGTTCCGTTTAAAAATGAATTTCGTTAAAATATTTTTCCACGAAACAAATAGGTATATCGTTGTTAATATGAACCGACGACCACGACACAATGAGAGAGAGATACACCTTTCAAATGTACTTGTAATTTTTTTTTTTTTTATTTTTGCGTTTCTACAGCTCGAATATAGAGGACGTCTTTTCGACTCAACCAAATGCGATAGACTGACTTGACTGGGGCTCTTCCAGTTCGGCAAAAGGCACCAAAAACGAACCAAAATGGTCTGGTCTGGTAGTGACAGCAATTGTTGAAGTTGATGTAGAGGGGGTTTCTTCAGAATTGAAAATGTGTGAGTCTCTCTGAATGTGGCTGTCAGATATTATACTACAGTAGGTATACAGATTGTTGACCAAGGTCTGGCCCTGGTGGCGGATAGTGTAGATAAAAGAAAATGACAAAGCGGCGCACGATTCATGGAATTGTATTCGTATCTCGTATCTTTTGGATCTTTTCTATAAATTTGTGTTTTATTTGCTTTCTCTCGTCATTTTATATGCTATTTTAATGGTGACACATCTGCGCAAAGTAAATGCGCTCTGTATTGCTGCTGCCGCGCGCCAATGCTCCATATAATTTTCAAGTGATGTCTGATGTCACAATCGAACTTCATATAAAACTGTACAAAACTAATTCCGCAAAGCGAAAGAAAAATGTACTCTAAAGATTCAATCGCACAAACTGTGTACATGTGATTCATACATTTATGTACTTGCTTTTTGTTGTAACCGACAGATGGAGTTGCATGCACCACATGTCACAGTCTCACAGTCATCGTTTGTTCTTAAAAAAAAAAAAAAAAATAAAGAAAAGGGGGCATGTACAAAAAGAATACAAACATGATTGAACTCGCAACTCCACGTCTAGACTAGACAGGTTGACTTTTGGTCAGATCGTGTATTTGACAGTGACAGCCACATGACATTCGCAACGCAAATGATTCACCTCACTCGCATGTTGTTTATTGGGGTGAATTTTTGGTTTTTAAGGTAAATTTATAATTAACTTATATTTTTATATTTCTTTACTAAATTTAGATATTCTTTAATAGGAAGGAACCTACATATTTATAAAATGATTACACATCGCGGAGAACTCAATGAGTGCTGTCGAATTTAATTTATCCGTTATTTTTTTTTTCTTTTTTAAGTTCTAGGTATATGGTGATTCCCAGAATATTACAGGTACGTCAGCGAGTCTTCATGAGTAGGTACCTACTTATCGGAAAAACTACAAAGCCGGAGATAGAATTAGAAAGGATGTAAATGAAAATAGAAATGTGTGAAGTATCTAGAATTCTAGATGGATTGATTTGAATTTTAAACAGGTATAGATAGATAGGTAGGTAAGGTAGGTACCTAAGTATTTAAATGTAAGCAACATAATTATTGGAATTTTAATGAATGGATTATACCTACCTACCCACTACTGTGTGAGTTGTAAAATAAATTAGAATTTATTGTTTTATTGGCATTTTTCCAAAGGTGGGAATGTACAAATAATTTTCAAGAATTGGCAGTTTAATAGAATATTTATTCAAATAGGTATACGCACCTATACTTATAGGTTTTATTTTTGTTTCTAGCAGCTGAATTGTGAGTTTCATGGGTGGCTTCTGACCTTTTTGAGTTCAAAACAGGCAATTTAAAAAAAAAGTATGTGTACATACAAAAATGTGACAGCTGTACTGAAGGACAGATGGTGTTATTGAATTTCTTATTGGTTGGTAGGGAGAGGTACTTATAGGTATCCTCGTGTAGTCAGTCAAGCTATTGTAGTGCAATTCTTTGGAGAGAAGGTTTTTTTTTTTATCTTTTATTTAATGAAGTTGAAGTCTGTCATGTAGGTTGGTATTATGAAATAAAAAAAAAAATACCGACTGGACGTTGCGAATAATTTTTTAAATGGAAAGGTAGGTAGGTACTTATATACATATGTATATTGGTGGTACCTTTTTTTTAAATCTACTGGTTTTTTCGTTTATGAATAGGTATGTAATTGGTTATAAAACGGCGAAAATCTGTCTATTTTTCCCATAGGAATTGTGACAGATTCACGAAGTATAGGTACAACTTTACTACGTCTCCGACGGCTTTATGCCGTTACATGAATACTCTTAAGCTTTAACTATATTGCTCGGGGGGGCACTTTAGCGGTCAGCTATAGTTGCGGAGTGCAAAGCTTCGTCAAGTTTCGTTTAACTTTGACTTCGGAAGTGAGGTGCGCTTCTGACAGCACCTCACTTAAGTAAAACTGACATTTGGACATTTGACACCTTTAATCTGAAACAGCAGGTACCTACAGCAAGTGCAACTACCGCTTAATAACTGCAATAGAGAATAAATGTCACTTCACATTTAAGGTAGAACTAAAATAATAATGTCAAAAACCAACAAAAAGTAGCTTTCCGTATCGTCAAAAGGGGAACACATCCATAATGTAATTATCATCTATCTCTTTTTGGCATTCCTATTTCACCAAATGACAGTTTTACTTAAGTGGGGTGCGCTCAGGAGCGCACATCACTTCCGTAGCCAAAGTTGAACGAAACTTGACGAAACGTTCCACTCCGCAATTACAGCCGCGTCATATGTTTTCCGACCACTTAAGTGCCCCTCCGAGCATTATAGTTCTAAATCAAGATTAAATAAAAGCTGCTCCAACGTAGTCAAGATTGCTGATGACTCCGAAAACGAGAAAAACTACCGCTTCGAACTATGAATACGCAATATGTGTTATTATGCCATATATTATTTCCGTCAAGTTTCCCAAACTTGGGTTTTTTCCCCAATGGTTTTTGACAGCAAATTGTGAAAATTTGTGAAAATTTGCAAGTATGATTGTTTTTTCACTTTGTCGAAAAGTAAAAACAAAAATTTGTAGATAGTATTTGCGCTTGGAATTACCCAAACAAATTTATTCGCATTCGCAGGTCGCTTCCATGTGAAAGGCACTTAAATTTTAAATACCATTTTGGAACCATCTGTTATCATATCTCCTTATCATAAGCGAGGATATTAGTTACCACTTACTATGTAGATATCTGCAGTCGTATTTATTAGATTTTCTTAAAATACGCTTGGGCAGTTGTCCAGCCTAAAATAGCCTTTTCACACCGGAACCAAAACGCGGTTTTCGCGAAAATATCGTTTTTGGAGAAAAACCTAATCGAAAACACAAGTTTTCTCATACATTTTTTTGTAGCTTCAGGTTTTCGTAAAACACAAGTTGTTGTATTTATTAGATTTTCTTAGAACACGCTTGAGCAGCTGTCCAGCTAGTTAATGCCCAAATAGTTTAGACAACTTGTTATTTATAAACGCATTCCTACGATTGCCCAAATGTGACCTCATTTATTCAGTGACATGCCTGTATTTATTCATTTTTGAATGAATTAATGAATTTTAGTTCGCTTTGGGACACGTTCAACTAGCTTCTCATTTATTTCAACACTAGAAAATTAGAAAACCAGAAATATTTGCCTACCTCATTCATTAACGTGTCTTCTTTGAAATAAGATTTGGACAACCAATTTCAGTGGCTAAGTTAGCCAATCGGTGCTTAATGTTTATAAATTACATTTTGGAGTTGGACAGGTGTTTAAAGTAAGACATTGCTTGGAATGGGTTTATAAATACCACTGAAGTTTTATATAAAACCAGTCGAAAGCATGTTGGAGTTCAGAGATGAACAAAACAAACGTACCTTTTAATTAGTTCAGCGCCTATTGAAGTGTCAAAAAAGAAACTGATGGGATGCTTTCAAAAGAAATTGAAAACAGCTGACGACATTTGTCATAATAATATATATAAAATTCGAATCTCAAAATAAATTAATTTATTCAAAATTGATAAATAATTGTTTGTGTTAAGTCAAATTGTTCATATGGATCCTATTTATATAATAAATCACCGTTTTTATTTAAAAAAAAATGGAAGAAAAAAAAATAAAGAAAATTTTACGTGATTTGTGTAAGAAAAAAACTGGAATGTCAAACGAAAACGTATAATGTTCAGTGTGAATAGTTTTCGAGTTTTGAAAAAGTTTTCACCGAAAACCGGTTTTGGGGTTTAGTGTGAAAAGCCTATAAATAGTTAAGCCAACTTGGTATTTATAAACACATTCCAACAATTTCCCAAACGTGACCTCATTTATTCAGTGACATATACTACGTTTACAAGCAGAATCGAGAGCTCGAGTTGAAATAGGGTCGAATATTCAACCCAGGTTTTTCGTTACTTGAGTTGAGTGCTCCATTTAGAGTTGAGTTGAAATGGTATTGAGATTCCAGAAAAATGAATGGCATTAATGTATTTATTTTAATGCAAAGCAAATAAAATTGAATTAACACGAGTACTTTACTACACGTATCTATTTAAACAAAACTATATTTGAAGACAAACATACAATAAACAGACCAAAGTGTATTATCTATAAAGCCAACTCCTCGACCCAGGTTTTTCATCACAAATTTCGACTCGACTCAGCTCCCCGACCGGAATCGAGTCGAATCAAGCTCATTTCAACTCGAGCCAGGTATACAAAGAGTTGAAGCGAGCTTCAAGCTCGCTTCAACACCACATGTAAACGTAGTAATAGGTACCAATATTCATTAATTTTTAAATGAATTTTAGAACGCTTTGGGGCACGTTCAACTAGCTCTTCATTTATTTCAAAACTAAAAAATAAGAAAACAAGAAATATTTTCTTTACCATATTCATTGAAAGTGTCTTCTTCAAAAAAAGATTTGGACATTGGATAACAAATTTCAGTGGCTTAGTTAGCCAATCGGTACAAAATGTTTATAAACAACATTTTGCAGTTGGACAGATGTCTAAAGTTAGACATTGCTTGGAATGGGTTTATAAATACCACTGCTCGTATTGCCCTTGATAGGTTTAATAGATACCAACAAACAAATTATTTCTACACGTGGCAAAAGCCCACGGCCATTAAATTTCCTCACTGACAAGTACAAAATAATATTCATAAAATATTCCCCCAATTAAATTTCACAATAGAATTTGTCTATTCGCTTGAATATACATCAAAGAAATAACGATTTTATTTTTAAAAAAGACAAAGAAAAAAACATTAATTTCACTAAAAAAAATACTCACAAAAGTAATAAGAAAAACCCGAATCAATTAACTGTTCCTATAAGAAAAAAATACAATAAAACCGTTAAGAAAAAATTATGTCCTGTATTAAAAAAAATGTATTGTTATTTGAAGATTAACAACATTTTTTAAATTTTTCTTAATAAAAATTAAAATCAAAAAACTTATTTTTTTACCAATATCAATGTTTTTTTTAAGAATTTGGCAAACATTCAAAACAAACGCACGTCTGCTTAGATTTAGTTTAGTTTTTCTGATGTTTACATTTTATTTATATGAGACAACTATCCACACCCACACTACTCACTTGGAATAAAATGCCATCTTCAAAGAAAACACAATCATTAAGGCTAAGATGTTAGACAATTGGCTTAAGGGGCTTAACAGTTTTCGAGTGGTTTCTTAAAATTTATTGAAGATAAATTAGAATCGTTTGACAGATACGCATATTGAAGTGGTTCTGTAAAATATCAATATAGAAATAAGCAAAATGATTTCAAAAAATAAACTTAATTAATTCTGAAAATACTACTTTTGAAATTTAATGTCGTTTTTTTTTGTTGTGAGTTTCTCGACAGATGAATTCGTTGTTTTTTTTTTGTAGCATGTATGTATGTATTTGAACTTTGTTTGATACAAATTCGAAACAAAACCATTTAAAGAAAAATAAGATTAAAGTGCGATACAAAGCGACACGAAGGCGACGACGCACATAAGCACCGAAGTTAATAATTGAAGTCTTAACATAATTAACTGAAAAAGCACGTTCAAATGTAATTCAGTTCTGAATGCACAAAATTTCTTTCGCCACTTTGCCGGAAGACTCTTTTCCCAAAGACTGCAAAAAGAGTACTCGGAGCTTCCGAAAAAAACCATTGCTTTCATGGAATGTCATGCAAAACAATAAATTGACCGCCAATTGTAAATAATGTGGTCAGTAAATTTTTTTTGTATGGTCGGTTTACACTTAAAAAAAATATATTCACTTCACAGCAATATATGCATGCAAATGGTTTTTGCATCCAAAAATAATTGTTTTCCATTTTACTATGTTTAAAGCCTAGTTTACAGTTCCCATGCGAAAAAAAAATATATGAAAATATTTTCGCATGCCAAAAATTATTGAAGTGAAATACAAATTTTTTTCTTGCATAATTGATTTAAACTATAAAGTTTCATGCAATGGGCAAATGTTTTGCATGCGAAAAAAAAGTGTGGTGAATTGAATATATTTTTTTGGATGGTTGGCCGGGGTTTACACTTCAAAAAAAAATATATATTCATCTCAAGGTTTTTGCATTCAAAAAATACTCTCACATGGCAAAATAATTAAAGTGAAATGCTTAATTAATTGATTGCATGATTGGTTTACAGTTTCATGCAAAAAAAAACATTGCTGTCATGGAATGTCATGCAAAACATTGAACCACCAATTGTTTTGCATGCGAAAAAGTGTAGTACCTATATAAAATATTTTTTTTTTTAATGGTCGGTACACTTCCATATATATTCATCTCAAGGCATTATTTGCATGCAAATGGTTTTTGCATCCAAAAATAATTATTTTCCAGTTTTTAGGACTATAGTTCAGGGCAAATTAATGACTCAATGGGTGGCTTAGCGCAAGGCAAACGTTTTCCACTTTGAATATTATGCAATTTGGTGTACAGAATATATGGAAAGTCGTATTAAAAGTTTGATTTTTTTCGCATGGAAATTGTTATAACTATGCTTATGGCAAGGTTTACAAATCCAAAAATCAAAGCGAATTGCAGAGTGGAAAGTTTTCTAGTACAAAAATCAATTTCCCTCTGTAACGAAAATGAAAAAACCCTAAAATACGAATCAAATTTCTTCGCTATACTGAAATGGATTACACAAAGCACTTGTTAGTTTCGTTTAAGGCTTTCTTCTAAGAACTTGAAGCTTTTATACACAGATGTAATGGTTAACGGGAGTTCAAAGATATTTTTTATCATATTCGTCGTTAAAATAAAATTTAAAAAATCAAAATCAATAAAGACGTTAAAACTTCTTTAATCACCTAAATCAAAAACCCCATTAAAACGCCACAAATGCAATAAAAATAAGATGTTTACTCGAAAGACTCCAATTTAAATATGGATTTCTGGTGAATTTCATTGCATACATATATACGAAGGTCAAAATGAAATGTTTGTGTACTTTAAAACAAATTAAAAGTAATTAAATTCAACTTTATCATACCAAAATAGATATATTTATAATAAGAACGGCGGCGGTGAATGTCCGAATGAAGATTAAACAAATAAAACAACACAAACAAAACTTCAGAATATTTAATTTGCATTTTTGATTTGAAGTTATATTTAACAACATTTATGAAAGATCAATTTATAGACCACAAATCAATTAAGCTTTTTTGTGAATTAAGATATTTTTGTGTGGAGGCCCTACAGTTGAGCTCATAAATCCGTCTTGTATAGGTATATATTTAGCTTTATCAATCGATATGATTAATTAAACAAGTAATTAACATAGGATTTCCGTTGATTAGTTCGTAACATTTCACTTCATTGGTGAATGATAATCCTTTTTTGGCCTTCGAATAAAAAAAAAAAAAAAATACAAATAGTCTGAAATGTCCTTTCTAGGTTCTTCAGTACAATTTTTCACTTGTGGAACGGGTTCGCACTAAATCTGGCGGTCTGAAACTGTTTGAAACTCGGCAAGGAACACAACTAATATTAACTCCAAAGTGACATTTCATTTCAGCAAAGCAAACATTTCCAACTTGACAGAAAACAATCAGCTTTCTGTCAAAATCTCTCGTAAGTCCGTAAATGTCATTTTAATGTATTTCAGATCAAAAAAATCACTGAATTCAAATATCAATCTATCAAACACATTTAAAACTTTGTACGATCTAAGAATTCCATTTTATTACCTTTTCAATCGGGTTTTTTGCCTTTTAAGCAATTTTTTTTAATTGGACATACAAGGTTTTGACAGAAAGCCGACGATGTGTAAATAAAAATTAAATAATATGGGTATTCATGCAACAGCGTCCTCGTAAACATTGTAAAGTTTAAAACTTCGTAATTCTGTCACAATTTGTATGGAAAATTTGACAGATTTACGAAGTTTAAGACTTTACCACGTTTACGGCGATTTTACGCTGTCGCATGAATACCCTTAACAATAAATAGAACCGTCCTGTTAAATTAATTTAGTGTCAATAAACAATAAAATTACCTACTATTTCAGTAATGTCAATGTAATTTGGCTTCTTTTTTTTGTTTTAATTATGGATTATTTTTTGTGTTCATTATAGTCATTGATGGATTTTTGTACCAAATTATCGCACCTTCTCGGATTAAATGTTTTTGCACTGATTTTATTATCAATTAAGTGGCGCCAGATTTTTATTATTAAGTAATTGTTTTGTGTTTTGTAGGTATTTAAGTTTAAATGAATAAAACAAAAATACCTATTTATATGACAGCAATTAAATGCAAATTATATACATACATACCAACACACTAAAAGTACATACATACATACATAATTAATGTGAGAATTCATATTTTAATCTGAACGCAGCGAATTGATTAATGAAAGAAATATAATTTAGGTATGTAGATTGTGTTTCTTTATTCATTCAGAATATTTTGAATATTGGGAATAAATATTTTTCTTTTTTTATTCAATGGAATATTCCCGGTAAACCATTTTGATGTTTTTTTATTTATTGAGTAACATTTGGAATGAATTCTTTTCATTCTATATGAAAGATGTAATATATGGGGCGTTCAGTGCAATTTATGTTTCAAAAGCCATTTACGGTAGATTCACATTGATGTTATTTAATTCAAAACAGACAAAAAAAAATTAAAAAAGTCTCAATCCTAGTATGTATAGTTTTTCAACGAATTTGCAGTTTTGCACTTTTAGCATAAGAAAAAAATTTTGAAAACTATTTTCCACCTATTCTGTGCACCTTGTTGTATAATATTCAAGGTGAAAAACGTTTGCCTTGGCCTAAGCCACCTATTGAGTCACGAATTTACCCCTAATTAATAAGCTGTAGGCCTAAAAATAGAAAACAAGTATTTTTGGATTTAAAACCCATTTGCACGCCGATTATGCCTTGAGGTGAGTATATTTTTTTTAAGTGTAAACTGACCATCCAAAAAATATATTTTACTCACCACACTTTTTTCGCATGCAAAACAATTACCGGTTTATTGTTTTGCATGAAATTCCATGACGGAAATGTTTTTTTTTGCATAAAATTGTAAACGAATCATGCAAACAATTAATTTTGCATTTCGCCTCAGTTATTTTTGACATGCGAATATATTTGCATATATTTTTTTCGCACGGGAACTGTTAATGATACTTTAATTAATAAACCATAAGCCAAAAAATTGACAACAATTATTTTTGCATAGTAAAATATTTGTTTTCCAAATATTTTTGCATGCAAAATGCCATTCCCCATTCAAGCATAGTTTACAGTTCTCATATTAAAAAAATCTTATTTTCCGCCTTGGCCTGAGCCACACATCGAGTCATTAATTTACCCCTAGTTAAAAAACTGTAGGTCAAAAAATGAAAAATATGCAATTATTTTTGGATGCAAAAACCATTTGCATGCAAATAATACCTTGAGGTGAATAAATATTTCTTTTTAAGTGTAAACCGACCATCAACAAAAAAAAAATATTTTATTCACCACACATTTTTTGCATGCAAAACAATTGCCGGTTTATTGTCTTGCATGACATTCCATGACAGCAATGGTTTTTTTTTGTTGCATGAAACTGTAAACTAATCATGGAAACAACTAATTTTGCATTTTACCTCAATTATTTTTGACATGCGAAAATATTTGCATAGATTTTTTTTTGCGCACGGGAACTGTAAACTAGGCTTTAAACAAAAAATATTTGGTTTAAAGATCTTACAGATCCTTATCGTGAGAGAACTTTATTCTACCAGAATTTTATTTTTCCAATTTCTCACAAACGAGAGTTCTTGAGGGACTATAATTTTTTCTAGATAGAATATCTTATCGTTCGCGAACTATATTTCGTATGGTTCTTGAAAAGATGGATACCTTAAGAATGATAAAGATCCGTATCTTATGATTTACGAACGATATTTTACGAACCCTGACCTAGTATCACAGAGCAACTGCCATTAATTTATCCTTTTTGTTCAATATTTTTTGTCACTAAAAAGGATTATGAAAAATAATGACTAAAATAGGATAGAATTAATGGCATTTTCTCAATCGTGTAAATGCAAAATTGACTAGATAATAAACATACCTTTATTTTTACAAAAAAGTGAAAATATCACCATTAATATTTTCATAAGAAATAATTTAAACTCAGACCCTGTTCTAGTATCTAGTTCATATGTATATGACTTCTAACCTTGTCATTAACTTTATTTCTAAATTCTATTTATTTCCATGTTTATTTTTTTTATCGCAAAATTTCAAGAGAAAACAAATTCTACAAAGCAATAATAATTGCTTTGTCAATTTAACACAATTTCTTCGGGGTCTACAAAATGAAATTCACAATAACTGACAACCTAGCATTCAAATTAACTTAATTTACCAAAGCAAACAAATAACAGAATTCCTAGAAAAATAAAATAAATTATATGAACTGTGTGTACCTATAGTTATTCTTTTTTTTTTTTAGCTTACCCCCTAATTGCCCTCGTTTTACGCGTTAAAACTAATTAAACAACCATTGATAATAGTGACACAAATGTTGCCGACAAAAAAAATCTTTATATGTATGTAGCGCTGAATTTGGGAATACGCCAACCATTTTGTTTGAATACTTTAAACTTTGAGGAACTGTTAAATTCAAAGTCTATCAGCTGTTACAGATTTTTGTAGTGTATTCGTTTCCAGATACCCTATACGATGTAGGAATTACAACGCAATTGTATTGACACTGCTTCAGGCTTGTGATGATTGAACTAATATGCCATTTTTTGATTGATCATACCGAATGAGAGTTTACCTTTTGGGATTTGATTTCGGTATCTAATCCGAGTGGGCTTACGTGTTTCATAGAAGGCCCTGGGATCTTACTACTCCATACATATGAAGAATAGGTATTCGAAAAAAGTATGCCATCTAAAAGGTCATTAACTGGTCACTTAAAGATAGCTGGTTTCAGCAATTGATCACCCACAAGCATTTTCCTATGTTTTTTCAACGTTTTGTGGAAAATCCCACATTTGTGGGATATTCAAACAATTAGTAGGCTATCTGATACGTCAATTATTATCTTTCACAAAAAATTATTTAGTTGCAGTAATTGGCCAGCCATAGACTATTATTAATCAATTTTTGAAGTTTTTTCAAGGTAACTCATTTTGGGATTTAAGCACATCAATTGTGGGATATTCAACAAACCATTTGAAAGGTCAGTATGAAATCACAAATAGTCTGTAAGTTTCAGTAATTGACGGCCTAAGAATGACCAATAACTTAAATTGACCAACCTTTTATGACTGATTCGCGAACTTACAAATACCTTTTTTTTGAATATCCCATAATTGAGGTATTTACATCTTCTAATCACTAAATGAGTGACATTGAAAGAAATTTGCCAGCTCATAAAAAATCGCCTATAGCTGATCAATAACTGAAACTAACTGAACTTTCGTGATTTTTTTTAATTACTTCCTCTTTTTTGAATATCCCACATATAAAGCGCTAAAATCAAGAGATATCGAAGAGGTTTTTTGAATTAAAATGTCAAGCATGCATCCACTTAACTCCCACGTAAGGTCGAAATACCTTGTTTGACCCTCCAAACTCTTATGATAGCATGCACTGGTCAGTGTCTTCAGACTTTCATAACCTTTATCCCCTGTATTCATCAGCAAACCCAATTTTGTTCCCCTTATGTTAAAAAAATTCGCTTTTTTTCCCCTGGGTAAAATTTTTATATATTCATGCATAAAAACAAAAATAAAAATTATGTGTTTCTTAACAGTTTTAATTTTAGCAATAACCTTAAGTTAAAATAGAAACATTGATAATACTTGTACATTATGTACATAGGTACCTACTAATAATCATATCCTTTATTATATAAAAAATAAGTAAAAAACAAAAACGTAAGATCTGCATTTGCAAAATGCTCGAATAGCTGAAGTTGATGCTGCAGTTTCTTTTTCCTCCTTACATAGCAAGTTTCTGAGTTCGGGCAATAATTTCCATTGCTTCGAATATTTCTTTCTGGAGTTTGCTTCGACACGAAAGAAAACCTTCAGAAACTCAAAACTTGTAAATGGGACATCACATGGATTATTTACCTACTTCCAAGATTAAAATTTAGGAAACGTTCAGATTGAACTTTTTCTTTTTATAATGAGAATACGTTTGGATATTTATCTTTCATAAAAAATTTATTTAAAATGCTTCCTTTAATTTGTTCCCCTTTTTTAAATTGTTTCCCCTTTTTTAAAGCTTGTCCCTCGATTTCCTATTATTCATTATAAAATCAGCAAAAGTGGTGCTTTTCCCCTCATTCTAGGATCACTGGCACTAGTATATGCTAGGCGTACTAAAGAGAGTATGCTACACACAAACACAATCACACGCAACTTACTCAATGTGCCAGTGCTGTCGAAAAAAATACTAAAATAATAGTGTTTAAGGATTTAAGAAAACCCTAGTGGAAAGAAATTTCGCTCAAACCGTGATCAATTTGAGGTTTAGAAATTTTTAATTTTCGCAGGAATCACCCAACAGAATGTAAGCTTAGACTTGGAAATGCCTTAGGGCTGATGGAACAATACGGTTGTGGGGAAAATTACAGTGAAATGAAACAAAACATGGATTTTGAAAGAGTATAACGGTATGGTCTTAGGGTGAGTTTCCACAATTACGAATTCTTGAGCAAAACCTTCATAGCTCTCGCAGCTTATTAAAGTTAAATAATATACAAAAATAAGAACAGGTAACGACAAAACTTCCAATAGCTTTCGCAAGAATTTCATCTTTTGAAAATAATTGGATTTTCTTTCACTTTTCCTCTCACAAAAACTTTTTACTCATCATAATTATTATTCATTTACTGTTTCTCAGAAATAACTTAATATAAAAATAAATAATTCTCAGAAAATGTAATTAAAATTATGTCACATCTGAGAACATTTCCATCGAGAGAAAATACCTACTCTCATTACAAAAAAACACTTTTTTGTTTCTTATTTTTTTAATAATAATTTACAATTAAGTATTAAAATTCACTTATAGACATTTTTCAATCTTATTAAAGCGTTAACGTTCAGTTAACATTTTACATTATACAATATACACATATTCTTCGAAATCAGCAATATGGAAAACTCAAATAAGTATAATGTAAATTCAAAAGTGATATGAAGTTATATTTATGTAAATGATTTCGGAAACAATAATGGATGTTTCATTATAATAATAATTGAAATATTTCAGATGTAATTAATTAAAATAAGCCAACGACCATTTAATGTCGAAAACAATAGGTGTGTTTTTTTCCTTGCTCGAATGGGCTTGAACGAAAAAAACAACGTTGGGGCAACAACAACTAAGGCTTAGATAAGCCCAGAGATTTTTCGGGGCTTGACTTAAGCCCAGATAAAAACTGTGTTACCGGCATGAATTTCATACGTGTTATAGATAGTTTGTGTGGAAACTCCATCTTTTTTCTGTAATGGCGTCGCTAAGCCCCGATGTCGTTTTTTTCGCACGATTCTCCCGGGCTTGAAAAAAACACACCTAATGTTGCATATAGCTAGGTACATGATAATAAAATATACAAAGCTATTCTCTAAGTTAAAATAAGGTAAGTTCGTAAGGTTGTTTCAGTTGCATCAAACTTGTTCCAACTTTTATCAAAATTGATTTATTTTAAACACTTTTGAGTTCGATAAATTAGTGGAAGCCTTAAATATTAACCCATGAATCTAATTAAACCAACATTTTTACGCAATTGACACATGCCATAAGGACCATTTTGTTCACATTAGGTTAAATCCATGGGTAATTATGATTTCCACTAATTCTGATGAAATGGAACTCCGCTTATCAACCAAAATCGGCTCATTAACGATTTCCAAAAACTCAAACTTTAGAGTCATTGATTAATAATGTTGTTTAAAAACTCATTCAATGATTTACCAGCTGCAATAATCATATGTCGGTTTCCATTGGTTTCACTCAAGAAGACACTCATTCCGAATCCAATGGAACAGTGCTTGTTACTTCTACTCAATTCTGAAGAATCATTAAATAGAAACCTTTTGCTGACACACAAAAAGTAAAACTGAAAACAATGGTGTATCAACCCCTAACTAACAAATAATAATTTTTCTTTTTATTTTTCTTGATTTTTGTATTAAAATATATTAAATTCCTTGGTTTCAAGTGCACAGTTAATTGGAATGAAATGTTAAAAAAATATGAAGTTGTACTGCAGTTTGTCTTGACGTTTGAGTGAATTTTTGTTGAAGTTTCGTGTTGCATGTATTAGTGCTTCTGAGTGTCTTCTGAATTCAAATCAAGAATCAATTTTCTCTTCTCAGAATCGTCAGAAGAGTATTTTTTGTGCCAATGAAACGGTTTCAGAAGCGTTCCGGACGATTCTGGACGCTTCCGGACGTCCAATGGAAAACAGCAATAGATTAAAAAATTTAATAATTAGATGTGAGGAAATTGGCTTTTAGCATTCTTAGGACGCTCATTACCAATGTATAGTTACAATATAGGAAAACTGAATGAAAATAACAAAATATTTAACGGTGAGTAGATCGGGTTGTCTACGAAATCTCGCTAATTAAAATCTCGCATAGCGAAATTGTTGTGAAATTAATTAAGCGCGCATTTTAAGTTTATGATGGCGGAACTACAATCCGCGAATTCAAATGGATTTATTTAATCCAAACAATCGAATTAATAACTTTAATAATATAAACAAACCGAGCACGAAATCTGCGTGCGCTGCGACAAGACAACGAAACGAGATGAATGACGAGCTGTCAAGCGATGGGTGCGTTTAATAATTTGCACAACTGACAACACATAAAGTGCTGCCACCCAGTAGCTCAGCTCTTCAATCTCACCCAAAGAAAAGAAAACAAAACCAAATAAAATCTCCTATCCGCCCTTTTCCTCTATCCTCCTCAAAATTGTTTCGCACCTCGAAACACTTATTTTTTTCTCCAAATTTTTCCAAACGTTTCCTCCAGTTTCTTCCGCAAAATAAAATTACTTTCTCAATTTTCTTTCCTTTTTAATTTTCCTCGACTTCTACCCAAAATTAACTTCTTGCTTGAATTGTTCTCCAAAGAGTGAACTTTCCATGCTAATCCTAATGTCTACCTCGGCCATTCCATAGTCTATCACACATTCATAAAACCAGCCAATTGTTTTCGAGATCTTCAGTCATGGGATCACGGCTTCCTGGAAAGCTACGTGCTCTCCTCGAAAACCTCCGTTCCTCCGTTGTCGAATCTCATCGAAACTTTACTCTCACACACACATTCAATGATTCAGCAAGTTGTTGGATGTCTTTCCAAAACTTGCCGAATCCAAATGGCCGAGTTCCGACCCCTTTCAACTAACTTTTTTCGAGAAAATTTAAAAGAACAAAAATCGAGAAAAAGTTTGTTCTAGGCATTCTCCTAGTTACTCTAAAATAATCGCGAGTGATTCGAAGCGCGAAGTAATCTCTACAAAATTAACACTTCGAGGTGAAGGAGAAGAATTTATTTTATCAAATCCTGACTTTTACTCAACTCTTTTTTTCGTATCAATTTTGATAGATTAAAATATTAAGTTTTAAGAATTCAAAAAAACACGTTAACAACCCATTTACTCACAAAATATTGAATTTACGTTAAGTTGAATTAAGTTAAGTTTAGTTAATGATGATTTGAGAATTTAGATATAAGTAAGAGTCCGCCTGACTCGCTTACTTCTTCAGCTCATCCGCTGGCTCCTATACAAGAGACTGTCCGTCTTTTTGGTAGTTATAATTCGTGTTCCATTCAATTGAAAAATTGTTCGAAACCTGTTTTTGTTACTTTTCCAAAATACTTTAAGAGTAGGTCTCTGGCTGATAAACGCCAGGTATCTACTAACTCTACAAGCATTTCGGAGCTACAACGGAAAAAGGAAAGGCTAAAAAGAGCAAGTGATATAGAATAGGCAGATGAAACTTGTTGTGGTAAATTTTACCGCAACAAAATCTTGCAATTACAAAATCCCGCATTTCTTAATCTCGCAATAACAAAATTCCACTTTTCATTACCTCGCGATATCGAAATCCCGCAAACTAAAATCTCGCAAATCAAAATCTCGCAAGATTTAATTGCATTTACAACAAATAAATTTTTTAAATAAAAATCTCACGCAAGATTTTAATTTTATTCGATTAAAAAAATGTATTTGCTGCAATCCAATTAAATTTTGCGAGATATCCTACCTTCTCCAAACTACATATATAAATCCAGAATACTTTTAGACAACACTATGATTTATAAATTGTTGAGGATCTCCCAAAGCAACGGAAATCATATAGCGGATCATTCACAATGTTAGAAAATATTGCAGATACACAATAGCTGCGTTTTATTATCTCTGGGTCTGAGTCGAGGTTATCTTTTAACATGCATTACAAAAACAACATGGGATCTAGGTTTCTATCGAGGTTAATTTCAATAACCCAGATAGAGGTTTTCACTCTGATCGGCAGAGGGCTATTTACCATTGTGAATGGATGTCAGCGATTTGTCAGCAGTATTAGGAATAGAGAGGAAAAGGGACAAGTGCTTACATGAAAAACAAATAAACATAAGAAAAAAAGTGACTGCTATACAGCACTGCTTTTGCACTAACCCACATCGTTTTATTTTCACGAGGTGAACCATATGGGTTATGAGCGATAATAAAACGCGGCTAATGCTAAACAACAACAAAAAAAAACTGTCGTCAGTGAATGTTTCGCGTTGGTTTGGGAGAGCCTTTATTGTTTAGTTTGTAAATCAAGTTGTTATGTATCGTAATGTATCAGCCTTAAATTGCACTAATGGAATTTGACCCTGAACTAGAAAATATTTTGAGTTTCATAAATAAGTTTTGGGAAAATTTATAACAAAAGACTTTATGTCAAACGTTGAATACTTTGCGAAGCATTGCTAAACACATTTCGTTGGTTAAAAATTAATTTTTTTGGTTTACCAACAATAAGAAATAAATTTTTTTTTCTTAAAACAAAGTTTATATTATTTTTTGTATGTACTAAAAAATTAGTTTTAAGTTACATTTTTCAATTGTTAAAAATAATGTCTAACAATTATTAAAAAAAAATAAAAAGCACAACTGGGTCACCTGTACTTGCTCTTATGTTCAAGACACTGCGGGTTTAAGAAAATTGTATATAAAAACATGGAAGCTATGAGAGAAAAATGTAGAGAAGCATGAAATACGACATTTAAATTGGCTAAAACGACTCTTTTGATAGTTTGAGGTGAAAAAAAGAATGCCATCTTAATTCTTGATTGAATATGATTGTATGGGAAAACAAAAATTTAAAATCGTTGGAGCGGTTTTTTAAAAAATAATATTTTTATATATAAAATTCTTAAAACATTTTCAAGAACAAATTTTGGTATTCAAAGCTAAAGTATATATGTATTTATGTGCATATAAAAACAAAATTTGAAAAAAATTGTCAACCCGTTTTTGAGGTATCGAATTTTCAAAAAAAAAATTTGAAACTTTTTTTAAAAATCCAAAAAATATTTTTTCAAAAATTTTGGTACACAAAACTATTTATATTTTTTGGAAGCTTCTATTTTAAAAAAATAAGTGAAATCGGTGGTACTGTTTTGAAGAAAATCAAAAATTTAAAAAATGGTTCTTTGGGAGGTACCATTAATAACCATTTTTGAAAAATGGTTTTCCACCCAAAGAAAGCCTTTACTAAAATAAATTTATTGAATTTTTTTTAAAGAAAAGTAGTCGAGCCGTTTTTGAGAAAAATATGATTATGTAAAATTGCTAAGAAAAATTGTATGGCTGGTACCGTTATTTTTGAAAAAAAAAAATGAAAAAAAAACATGTGGGCATAATCACCAAAAACCACCAAGTTTGAACAAAATCAATCCAACCGTTTAGGCTGTAGACGAACAGACAGACAGACAGAATTGTGCCACCCACTTTCTTGGTGTTCTTTATCACCGTAATGTCATGTTTGATTGTTATCTCAAATTTTTTCTATGCACGAATCCAAAACTTATCGCAAGTAAAACAAATATTTTGCTCAAAATGTTGAATATTTCTGATTTCATCGATTAATTTTTCATAAAAATGCAAAATAGGAGTTAGCTGCTTTTCAATCTAAGCCGACGATTTGCTCATGTCCAACTCTCCAAAAAAAGAGAAATATAAAGGGCGGTAAGGTTCCCATAAACCAATTTTTTTTCTCGTTTAGATTCCAACAAATCGACAAAAGCAATAAACTTCAAATCCCAATTTTTTGCCAAAACTAATACTTTTGTCTCGTATTTTTACATGACGATGACGTATGCATCAAAAGTCATCTAAGTAAGCCAAAATTCCACATTCTTTAACAAAATCTTATTTAATTTATATTATTTCAGCTGTTTTTTTGTTCAATCCAACAATACTTTATTTTTAGGTACATTCACATTGTAACATTCATACAATAGTAGTTCATTTAAGTTCAGTTTATAACATACTTCTATCTGATGAAGAATCTTAACATTTATTCCACAAATTCACATACACGATATGAGTATGAATCATAATTTTCTTTTCCGGTTGCTATAGCGGATATTGCATTCTGGAAAATATGTATAAAAAAAGGGAGCGGGTCGAAATGCTGTATTTGAAAATACTGTATGGTCAAAATTCTGTATGATACTGTATGATACTGTATGGTCATAATACTGTATGGTTAATATTCTGTTTTTCAAAATACTGTATTTCAAAATACTGTATGTTCAAAATACTGTATGATCAAAATACTGTATCTTATAATACTGTATCTCAAAATAATTCATCTCAAAATGCTGTATGAGCAAAAAACACTGTATCTCAAAATTCTGTATCTAAAAAAAAATTATTTTTGCATAATTCCGTTTTTAAACTTACATTATAAAAAAAAAAACAAAAAGCCGAACTCGATTAAGGAATATTTATTCATTTATTGTAAATCCAAACAAATGTAAAACCAGAATACATACATTAATAAGTCACTAGTATCGCCCCGTGGTCGAAATTCGACCTTTCTCTATTAATGTTTTAATGGCAACATATTAATATAAAAATTAGATTCTGCTAGAGCGATTGGCTATACCTTTCAAATAAAAAAAAAATTGTGAAAATACGATGCCATTAAGTCAGTTAAAAAGGGAGATATAGAAAAGTGTTTACGTATTAATATAAGTCATAACCATTGTATATAAATTCTATAGTATTCTCATGAAGAAAAAAAGCTCATGGCCATCTATGCGTCCAAATGTCATACTAATTTTTGTTAAGGAATCTCGGTAAGGCGACCACAGCGAACCTATCGACCAAATGTCTACCTACAAAATCGTGTTTCATGAGAATACTATAGATTGGATATACAATGTCATAACTTAATAAATAGATAATAAGCAATATTATTAACTATCTATGTATTGTATGTAGAAATGCATTAACAAAAACAAAGTAACGACAAGTTACAACAAAACAAATCAAAATCACAAAATTCCTTGTACATTAATGATAACCAAAGGAATTAACTTCAGATTATAAGCAACACTTTAATATAAACCTAGATTTTTTGCTATTCTTTTAAAGTAACTAATATGGTTTAAATCATTAATCTTTCACATTACACGTGCAATTTTTTATTTCTAAGAACAGTTTTCTTCTTTTTACGAATATGTTCACCATTTCTAACCCTTTCCACTTGCGCTTTTGCAATTGTTTATGCAATTGTTGATTATGATCAAAACAATTCATGTAAAAATGTGAGATAGATACAATCAATTAAGAAGAAGAAAATGAGAGGGAGAAAATAAGAACAAGATATCATTTATTTTGTTTTTGTTTTAATAAATTCAAAGCCTTATGAATTATCGTAGGCACATGTTATTGTTCAAGGGAAGTTTATCAGAATAATTATGCCAATGAAATATTATTAAGATATATTCTTAAAAACAGTATACTGTTTTCAAAATTCTGTTTTTGAAAATGCTGTAAATAGGCTGAAAAATAAAAATCGTTTTGATAATGTAAAAAAGTGCGCACTTTTTTACATTATCAAAACGATTTTTATTTTTCAGCCTATTTACAGCATTTTCAAATACAGAATTTTGAAATACAGAATTTTGAAATGCAGAATTTTGACCAACCAGAATTTTGAAATACAGAATTTTGACTTACAGTATTTTGATCATACAGTATTTTGTACATACAGTATTTTGAAATACAGTATTTTGAGATACAGTATTTTAAATACAGTATTATGACCCATACAGTATTTTGACCCCAACCCATAAAAAAAATGTAATCTAAAAAATC
Organism: Dasysyrphus tricinctus; assembly: GCA_963921185.1. Taxonomy (NCBI): domain Eukaryota; kingdom Metazoa; phylum Arthropoda; class Insecta; order Diptera; family Syrphidae; genus Dasysyrphus; species Dasysyrphus tricinctus. The sequence continues at coordinate 118,820,589 of OY992533.1, read as the reverse complement.
CAACCCACAGACCGAAACATGGGAATTTTAACATTTTGTAAAATGTGTCCTAATCATTTCATGGAATTATTTCTCAATCAAATTAAAGATAAGGCATTGACTAGTTCTAACTTGTGTATTTTTTCGACGCAAAACGTTTTATTACGTTATAAAGTGGCACGTGGATTTCTCACAAACCGCATTTTGTTGTTTCAATAACAACAAAAAATCACAAAATTTACTATAGATTCCCACGATTTACTTTATACAGGGTGTCCTTTAAGTCGTCAATAATATTTTAAGGCACGATTCTTGGGCATATTCTATTCACCCTTTGGTGTTGAGGGGGCAATTTCTGAAAAAATGACTTTAATTGCAAAAACAAATTTTAATTGACATACGTCCAATATAAATGCGCTATAGCTATTTAAAAGCTCATACTTCATTCTTTTGATTGTTTTTTTTTCGAATACAGTGAATAGTTTTTGAGAAATTAAATATTAAAGTTAAAATTTTTGAAACAAAGTTTAAATTTTTATTTTTCAAGTTGATATTGTTCAATATTTATTCTCTTATCAATTCTTAGTCAATTACATAAAACCGAGTGTTTTAGTAATTGTTTTAGTTAATCTTAGATTCTGAGAAACTTAAAAAAAGACAAAAGGTACTTTTCCCAAAAAAAACAAAAAACCCAAAAATGGGTTTAATTATGGATTATTCGTAATTAAATGAATTATTAATAAATAAAACTCTTTTTCCTATTTTTTTTTGTTGGGAAAAACACTTTTTTATTTTCTCAAAAACTAAGAAAGATTTTTACACTTGGTTATCGGTATTTGTCAAAGAATTGATAAGGGCATAGAATATCGAACACAAAAACAGCACTTAATTACTCAAAAATTTGAAATAAGTATCAAATTGAAAACAAAAATCACATGCATTCTTTATAACATATTAGTGTTTGTGTTTCGTTGATTAATTTTTTTTTTTTAAATTTAAAGTCAGTTTTTCAGAAATACAACATTCCCCCACACATTTTTTTTATTTTCTTAGACGAATAAACTAACACCCTGTAGAATATGTGACTTTTTCATAATACTCAATAATGTAATAGTCAAAGGCATTAAGCTTAATTGTTTAGTCAGATGCTGTTCAAAATAAAAACACAAAACGAACTTAATGAGAACTAAATTATGAGTTATGTTCAGGATTTTTGTGTGAATTAAACGACTACGAAAACTAAAGTTGAGCATTCTTGCTTTTTTTATTCAAGTTACTTAAAATTAGTAAAAGTTCATTATGGTAAAAATATTGATTCATTTAACTTCACATGCCAATTTTGTTCGTGTTCTTCATTATCATACGTAAAAGGTTTGTTCCTTGCCGACTTTCAAACAGTTTGAAACCGCCAGATTTAGTGCGATCTCGTTCCACACTTGAAAAATTGCACTGGTCTGCACCAAATCTGGCGGTCTGAAACTGTTTGGGACAGGGTGTGTTTGTTAACGTGAAATTTCTTGAAAATTTTCACAATTTGCTGTCAGAGAAAAAAAAACAAAGTTCGCGAAACTTGGTGAAAATTTCATGTTACCAAACAGGCTTATAGCTTCCATGTTTGACTTACAAATATGTAATAAACTTACCCTCTTTCTTAATATGCCTGTTTGGCAAAGTGAAATTTTCACCAAGTTTCCTAAACTTAGGTTTTTTCTCCGATAGTTTCTGACAGCAAATAACAAATTGTCAAAGTTTGCAAGAAAGCGAGTGTTTATGAAAGCCACTATAGGCAGCCACTTAACATTTCTGAGATCACTTGTACAGAGAAGTGCCTACTTTCTGTAACTCTCACATCATTAAAATTGGTAGAAAAACAATGAAAATTGAAGCGTACATGCGTTTTGTATAATTTTATGACGTTTCTTGACCGATTTTATTGATGCGAGAGTTTCAGAATAATAGATGAATTCTCTAAGGCCCATTTGCTGATACGAAACTTAAATATTTAAGTAGAACATAAGGGCTTATGTGACAGTTTACGCAGAGGAAATAGTAGAACATAAGCTTTTTAAGTAGAACATAAATGCTTAAGTATCGTATGAGCAAACTGCTTTAATTCTTTTAGATAAATTTTATTTTCTATGAAGATGCAAAATATAAGGCTTTTTTATATTTTAGCTCTGAGCAGAGCTGCTCCATGCTCTCGAAGTTCGAATTCGGAGTTAGCTCTGAGTTGAGTATAAACAGAGCTCTCTGATATATGTAGTTATGAAACAAATGTAGGCACTGAACTGTCATTCAATTTGCATTGACTTTTAATTTTAATCTGGCAGCTGGCCAATCAAAAACTCGAAAAAAGGAGTGAAGTTGGCTGCGCTGAAGTTGGCTGCGCTGGACTTTTTGATTCAATTGTTTTTTTTTATCCTGAGCGTACTCCAAATTGGCTCTAATTGAAAAAGAAAAACAAGCTGAAAAGAAATACAGATCTTATTTTGAAAGCTCAGTGCTATGCTCAGAGCGAAAAAAATGCATAGAGCCTGATTACTCTATTCGTTTTTTCAGTCGTTTGGTGTTTCATCTTTTTGACACGTTAGGTGAAGTGTGTAGAAATGTAGGGGGAATGAAGTAACGAAAGCACGTATGAGAATTTAACGATTTTTTCCGGTTGAACTTTGACCTTTTAATAATGAGATTAAAAATAGTTTTTCATAATTATATATGTAGAATACATGAAGTGATTTAAAATAATTTTTAATTACTATAACTGCCTATTTGCCAATAAATGAACCACAAATTTTTTTGAACGTCAAAACCACGAATGGATTTTTTTTATTGTGTGTAATCACGAAAATACGTACCTGTCAAAAAGACAAAAGACGAAACGAACGAAAAACAATACGTGTAATCAGGCTTATATAATCAAAAAAATAGAGTTCAAAAATATACCAAACATTTTTTGACAGTAAAATTGAAGAAATCGAAAACGGTGCTCACGTTGGACTGAAATACTTGATTTTTTACTTGCGATATAGGTACTATAGGGCAAGTTTTGGATTCGTGCAAAAAAAAAATTTCGAGATAACAATCAACAATAACTACGATGATAGAGAACACGAAAAAAGTGGGTGGCAAAATTCTGTCTGTCTGTCCGTACCTCAACCTACAGCCTAAACCACTGAAGCGATTTTCTTCAAATTTTGAACTTAAGGTTTTTTTGTAACTCTCCAGAGGGGAAATTAAAAATTTTTTTTTAGCTCACAAAATAACGGTACTTGCCATACAACCGTTAAGGAAAAGCTTATTTATCTCAAGAACGGCTCTAACGATTTAGATAAAAAAATCAGTGTATTATTGTAGATATGATGTACCTTTTAGTAAGAAAAAAATCAGAAAAAACATTTATTAACGGTACCTGCCATATAACGGTTTTTTTATTTTTGGTTTTCTCATTAACCGCTCATCCGATTTCAATAAAAATTTTTGCACAAAATCTTTGTTAGAATATAAATAATACTGCATATCAACATTTTTGAAAAAATAAATTTTGGATTTTTAAAAAAAGATTCAATTTTTTTTTTGAAAATTCGATATTTCAAAAACGGGTTGATGAATTGTTTTGAAATTTCAGTTTTAAATGTATATTAATATATACTCAAAATTGACATACCAAATTTTTTCTTGAAAAATGTTACAAAAATTTTATATATAAAAAAATATTTTTTAAGAAAACGGCTCCAACGATTTTAAATGTTTTTTGCATATATTCATATTTTTTCAAGTAATCAAATGGCATACTTTTTTTTGAGCTCTAAGATATTTATCAGGCTGTTTATACAATTAACAGAACGATTTAAATGCTTTTTATACTTTTTCTATAATTACTTGAATATTTTTTAAAGTTCTTAAGCCCCACACAACTTGAACATTAGAGCAAGTACGTGCGATCCAGTCGTGCATTTTATTTTTTGACTTTTTAGTATTCACATCTCGCTCTCACTGCTTCATTGAAATGAAATGTGAATACCGAAACATTAGGCGAGTTCAGCAAAATGAGATCTCAGAGGGCACAGTGTCAAAAACTGAGCAAGCGAATCCAATATTTTCTTTCCTCATTTCTTTGACAGCAACATTTCTGAGGAATCCTGTTGTTCACGAGACTGAGATTGCTGAGTGCTCTGAGATCTCATTTTCCTGAACTTGCTTATTGAGCCTGATTACAAGATTAGTTGATGAAACCACAAAAGCGTGTTACTGGCTTAAAAGAAACAGAAAAACAAAACTCCAAAGATCTTTGAAGAAATTGAAATTATAATCAGCGACTTAAAGCTGACATGACATTGAGTACCTATTGAAACAATAAATATAAATAGGTTTAACTGCACATCGGTCTTTAACCATAAATAAATGAAAACTTTAAAGACGAAGTGTTTTTCTCATTCAGTAAATCTCCAGTTATCAACTGAGTCTTATACCTATGGCGCACGAGTTTAAACTGCAGAATTATTTATAATTATCTTGTAAGTAATAATTATTACATAAATAAATAGTAAGTTATTCATTTATTATTATTAACTCTTTTGATACATTGGTTAACAATTCAATGAAGTTCAAAGTAAAGGCTTTGTCGATAACTTATGAATAATCTAAATTTAGCTTAAAGATTGAACTCTAATGGAATGCTGAGGAGATTATGAAATTAAAAGCGAATTGCGATTCCGTCATTCATTATTAATATTAATATATATGTGAGTTCATTACGTTTCGCAGAAAAGGGGGTGTGTATTGATGATGATGATTGTGTTTTATTTATTTTTGTTCTCGTTTGTTGATTTTTTATATCTACAGAGTATTGATGTAGGCGAGTGAGCAACTTGGCTACTACCCTGAGTTCAGAGGCTTGTACATATAACGGGTGATTTTTTAAGAGGTTTAGAACTTTAAAAAAAAAAAAACACAAAAAATTCGAAAAAATGAATGAAATATTTATTTGAATCGATAGTTTGAACCTTGCAATTTAATGTTTAAAGATAATTTCATGCAAATGTTGACCGCGGCTGCGTCTCAGGTAGCCCATCCGCTGAGTCCAATTTTGGCATACTCTTTCACACATATCGGCCGGTATCTCACGAATGAATGCATGGATGTTGGCTTCCAGTGCGTCAATCGAAGCGGGCTTGTCCCTATAGACATTAGCCTTGACATATCCCCACAAAAAATAATCTAATGGTGTCAAATCGCACGATCTAGGCGGCCAATTGACCGGCCCGAAACGTGAAATTAACTGTTCACCAAACTCGCCTCGCAATTGCGCCATTGTTTCGCGTGCTGTGTGGCATGTGGCACCGTCTTGTTGAAACCACATATCATGCAAGTCAAGAACTTCCATTTCGGGCAAAAAAAAGTTTGTTATCATCGCTGTAACAAAGGCCTAACTGCTGGGAACGGCGCCGAATCGACATTTCGCGGTCTTCTGTCACACTAGCTGATACGGCAGCAATATTTTCTTCACTACGCACAGTACGTAAACGTGTTGGTGGTTTAATGTCCAACAAAGTAAATTTGGTGCGAAATTTGGTCACAATCTTCCGAATAGACTGCTCAGAAGGTCGAGAATGCCGACCATAAAATGGAAGCAGCGCACGATGAACATTTCGAACCGAGCACGAATTTTGATAGTAAAATTCAATAATTTGCAAGCGTTGTTCATTTGTAAGACGATCCATGGTTAAATTGCAAACCAAACTGAAGCTGTTTGACAGTGACACAAGGTACTAAACACACGTCAGCTGTCAAAACCAGTGTTGCCAAAACCAAACCAGCTAAAAAATCACCCGTTATGTAGGTACCTATACATATTTAATGTTTATTTTAAAAATCCTGTTCCTTTACTTTTATTTGAATTCCTGTGATTTCTAATCCAAACTTCTGTCAATTTTTTTTATATTATCTTGGGCAGTATTTTGGGCTAAAATTCACACAAATGTACAGAAATCACAGAAATTCGAAGTAAAAGAACAGACCTAAAAGGTCTGTTCGTGTGCTTCCCAAAATTGCCAATGTCTACCCATTTTAGTCCAAAGTTCCGTCAAAGTTCATATAAAAAAAATTTTACGGTCAGAATACGAACAGAGCTGATATTTCTTTTCCTCTATAAGATCTGTCATATAATTGAAAGAACGGAATATAGCGAGAGTTTCTATAAGAATTTTAATTCAAAGTTAAAAGTTCAAGTGAGCTCAACTTTCAAATTTTCTTCATATTCAATTATTATAAGAATTTTAAAAATTTAAAAGAAATATGCACAAATGGGCCGCAGGAAATTGTTCTTCCGGTACAAAGGCTAATTTGGGTTGAAGCTTATAATTCTTACCATGATTGCAAATATAAGGTAATTTGTTGTCAATCAAAACATTTTTATTATAATAAAGATTATTACTAAGACATCACGCTAATGAGTCATTAAAATGTCTTACTCCCTAATCGCAAGCCTTTCCATCGATATCTAATCTAAACAAAAATTAGTGCCTTCTTAGTCACTTTAAAGAATGAACGTAAATGTGAAATTCCAAAGATGATTTTCTAAAAAACAAAAACAATATTTCCTTAGAAACAATTATGTATAGATAATTCAATATAATATTTTCATTAAATAAAACATAAAACTGACCGTCATCAAATTTTATTGCTTTTTTTTATAGAGTTCTCCACATTTTGTGCCTTTTTGTCTTCTTTGAAGTGTTTTTTTTTTTTTTTTTTGCAAAAATCATTATCTTTTAATAGGAATATCTATGTCATTCACTTAATAGTACTTATAAAAGTAGGTACCTACTTATAAGTTAACTAAATTTCATAAGAAACCAATATCTTATAAACAATTTTTTGTCTAATCACCAATAATAAGTAATCAGAAGTTTTTTTTTCGTGTGAATTTAAGTTAGACTTTATATGCTTGGAATTTCTTAAATTTATCAGAATTTTTAACTGCGTTGTCATGATTTTATTAAATTTTTATCAAAACGGAATGTTTTGGAAAACACTTTTTTTTTATGATTTAGCTTGCAAAATTCAAAGAAAAAACAAGTTGGCTTTGAAGTGTTATCCAAGGTACCTACATTATGTAGATATGTATTTATTTTTTGGATCACCGAATTCTATAAATCCTAATTTTGACTTCAATAGTTGAATCCGCTTAGTTTTGTTTAGAATATTAATAATTTTATCACGATCGACTCACTTTGAAAGTTACCTATATTTCTTAAAAAATTGAAGATTATTACAACCTAATCGATTAGTGTCAAAATGACAGTTCTGGTCCTGAAAAGAAGAGAAAATTAGCCAGTTTATGTTTCTTGAGCGCTCAGCAATTTTCCTCCGTTTTTTGACAGAGCAGGATAGTAAAATATAAACAGAATTCCTGAATAGAAGACAAAACGGCTCTCTTTTTCAAAAGAAAGAAAACTTCTTATGTAATTTACTGCGACAAAAAATAATTGAGCGAATCCAAAAAATTTCAGTCTCAGTTTTTAAGGGGAAAAGTGAGGAATTTTTGAGAGGAATCCTGTTTATATTTCCGAGCCCTCCTCTGAGATCTCAGAAATGTAAACTGGACTGGTGTGTAATCACGAAGGTGCGTACCGGTCAAAAAGACGAAAAACGAAACGAACGAAAATACGAATCGTGAAATCAGGCTCTTTTAATGTTGACAGATTCGTAAAAATCCCTTGACGTCGTTCACATTGGACTGACTCCTCCGACTTTTTTTGACGTCTCTGTACTTTATCTCACTCCCACTTCATGGTGAGAAGGAGATGGGAAGGACAAGCAGAATATTTTAAATTTTTTGAAAATCTATGGATTTTTTTTGACGTTTTCTTTTGTGACAACTGCTTTCTCTTTCTGCACTTTTTCTTTTGCAAACAAATACTACACAATTCAATTTTATTTCATTTGAAAATATTTTAAATAAATGAAATTAAAGTTTTGGAATGAAAAACAAATTTATTAATCCCTCACCGAGCTCAGATTTGTCTTTTCTCTAAACGACTTCTCAACTTCAAAGTGAGTCTGTGGGTGTTCACATTAGTTTGTGTCTGAACAAAAGAAGTTGGATGAATGTCAAAATAAGTCGGAGGAGTCAGTCCAATGTGAACACCGTCCATAGTTGTGAAGTATTAGATTTGTTTGTTAACGTGTGCTTTCAGAAACCATAGGAGACAAAACTCAAGTTTGGGGAAATTGGTAGAAGTTTCACGTTACCGATCAGGCAAATTGTTAAGGTGTGTTTAGAGTGCGAACTCTGACTTTTCAAGAATTTTGACATTTCCTTACATGCGTAATTTTTCTCGTCCCAAACAACTGCGAATGGTTATAGGTATTATATATAAAATATAAATATTAGGTCAAATTTGAATGATTTTTTTTACTCTCTGACTTATGGAATTCATCCTGATGTTGTCGATATCGAATTTTCGTTTGAAAGTTCACAGAAGATATATTGTTGGTCAGGCAGAAAATATTAAAATATAAAATGCTAGGTATTCTCATTATTCTTCATCAGAATAATTCTACTTAATATTACACAGCCAAATAGTTATTCTCTGAAATCGCTTTCAAATTTTTGAGGTCATCCATAATAAAAAGAGTATTCACATGAACGCATGACAAACTAATGAAAATATGAGTGAAATATAAATTTATTGGAAATGATTTTAATAGGTTTTCATTAGAAAAAAAAAGATTTTTATCAGAAGTATACCTAATATTTTATTTTAATTAATATACATTTTTCTTGCGAAAGAAACTTTATTTTTATTTAATTCTTTTTATGTTGAACTTATTTATTTATTTAATGTATCAGTAAACTTTATTTTCATCGATATTGTATAAGTGTAAAAGTTCATCGGTCTTTTGTGTGTGTCTGTGCATCGCATCGGACAACAGCCTTTACGGATGGACGGTTTTCAAATTAAGAAGTTTTTCCAAGAATTGAAGTGATTTATTTTTACTATTAATATCTAATATCTATATAAAGCTTATATGTTCTTACATAAATGATTATGCACATGTAAATAAATTATACCTAAAACATAGATACTGTTCTTTGTATGAACTTAAATAGGTATAACAACAGGAAAGGATCCAATTAGAATTATATATATATTACGACAAAGAACGATGGACCTCGATAACGAACACAATAGCGATATACATAATACATATTACGATACCTATTATGATGAAAATTATGAACAAACATACACATTTTCTAATGATGATGATGATGATAAAATTTCGAGAATTTTTGTTTTTCAAATAAAATGCTTTTCTGACAGCATCCTTTATGAACATTTTATTATATTTGCCAAGAAACCTTTTATATTTTTGTTTATCAATATTTTTTTTGCAGTAAAATTATGTACATAGGTAGGTACATTATGTTCTTTGGAAGTAGCTAATTTGATATTTTCAAAGTTTTAAGAAATTCACTAAAAGAAATTCTAGGTATTTATCGAAATGGCAAACAAGAAGGGCGTCATTGTGATTTAATGCATTTTAGTAAGAAACGAACTCATTTTATTGCGAATTCTTGTGTACCTATGTAAAGGAAAATAAAATAAAAAAAATATTTTAAAGAAGGCTAATCACAAAAATTGTAGGTAGGTATGATGTACGTATGGTTAAATGAAAATGCATAGATAATGTATATTACAAATTTTATTGAGAAATATAGATACGAGGAAATTATGACTGCATTGCACTTGCATCCATACAGTAAAAGTTCTCTCTTACTTTTTCCACGAAAACTAACAAACTGTCAAACTTTGAAGAGTTAGGATTAAATTCTCTTGGAAATATTTTTCGCCAGTAGTTTTCAAGATTTTACACATTGTGAGTTTTTTTTTCAATTTATTTCGGTTTTTAAATTTATGCATAAGGGAAACAAAATACAAAATAAAATGTAAAACTTATGAAATAAAACCCTACAAATGCAAGTAATTTTCTCTTTCTTAAAATGAGCGTGTTTTTGTCTTAATTCAAGATCCCAAATTCTGAAAATTACACGAAGCTGTATGTAAAACAAGAATGAGCTTATTCAACACGAGTTCAAAATAAGAATTTTGTCCTAAGAATTTCTTAGGTTTACTCTACAGAATTAGTCAAAGTAGGTATAGAATTCGTGTTTTATTTTAACTATTTTTTTTTAAGTGTAGTAATGTCGTATCTACTAATAAACCATGGAACTATGCATTAAGTTTTTTCAGTAGTGCCAATACAAAGCTTCAAGAACCTGTCAAGATTGAATACCGTTATTTTTATAATCCGTTGATACAAAGCATTTGGGAAAACGAAAACTATCCCAGGGATTGGAAGGATGGTGTGATTGTTAAGTTGCCAAAGAAAGGTGACTTAAAGAATTGCAACAATTGGCGTGGTATCACCGTTTTGTCCGTTTTCCCAAAACTAATGGCAACCATCATTCTCGAGCGAATAAAGGATAGAATCGAGTCTACACTCAAGAGGCATCAAGCTGGCTTCCGCAGTGGTCGATCGTGTGTCGACCATATCAACACCCTGCGTATCGCCGTCGAGCAGTCGATGGAATTTCAATCACCGCTTTACCTTATGTTCGTGGATTTTGAGAAAGCCTTTGATCGAGTTAACCGGCAATGTATATGGAGATCGTTGCTTGGTAGATGAATTCCACCAAAAATAGTTGCCATTATAAAAGAGTCCTACAACAACGCAAGGTGTTTTGTTTTGCACAATGGGCAGCTATCCGACTCCTTCGTAGTGCAACAGGGTTTGAGACAAGGGGATGTTCTATCGCCAATTCTCTTCCTGCTGGCGATGGACGACGTATTGACGGCCAGTGTTGGTACAGCTGAGAGACAGGGCATTCAGTAGAGACCGTTCGAAAGGCTCAGTCATTTAGACTATGCCGATGACATATGTCTACTGGCAAATAACATCAGTGGGCTGAACGGGATGTGCCAAACACTGCAAGTGAAGGGACAGACGAGTGGTCTAAGAATAAACAGCAAAAAGACAAAAATAATGCTCACAGAGGCCGCTCCACACAGCAGCGTATTATTCTACAGGAGACGCCAGTTGAAGTAGTGGAACAGTTCTACTACCTTGGCAGTATTGTCTCTGCAAACGGTCGTACGGATCTGGACGTTAAAAGTAGAATAAACAAAGCTCGTGCTGCCTTCGGTACTCTTTCCCCGATCTGGAAATCAAGTCAAATCTCCTTACGCACTAAGTTGAGATTCTTCGAATCCAATGTGAAATCCGTGCTGTTATATGCTTGTGAAACCTGGAAAGTCACGTCTATCATTTCGAAGAAATTGCAGACTTTTGTGAATCGCTGTCTTCGCCACATCCTAAAGATTCGCTGGCCACAAATAATATCAAAAGAGGATTTGTGGCGCAGGACAAGACAAGAGCGGCTGGACGTCGACATAACAAAGCGTAAATGGCGTTGGATTGGTCACACACTGAGGAAACTAAATGATGAAATTGCAAAGCAGTCCTTTGAATGGAATCCTCAGAGTGCACGGCGGGTTGGAAGACCAAGAACAACATGGAAATCAACTGTCTTAGCGGAAGCAGAATCCCAGAGAAAGACGTGGCCACAGCTAAAGTACCTTGCAGCAGACCGTGAAGGATGGAGACGATTTGTTGACGCCCTATGCCCCAGCCGGGGTTACAGGACACGATGATGATGATGATTTTTATAAAACTGACAGTTGTAAAATTGAAAAGAGATAACTAGAGGCATTTTTTTTGCATCCAATTTTAATATTTAAAGTTTGTACTTAAAAAAAATTGAGGGTAGATATTGGTATTGCAAATGCAAATATGCAAATATGAAAACATACCTAAAAAAAGCCTGGTTTTTGTTAGCTTAATAATTTACTATTACAGCGGCTTTCTCTTTCAAATATATGTAGATAAGAAACTGCTGTTAGTGACCTTAAAGATTTTCAGAAAAAAAAATACCGCTGAACCAAAATCAAAAATACATAGGTACCACCAACTTGAAAGCAAAACAAAAAAAATATATTAAGATGAAATATCTTCTCAATCATCTTAATTCTTGGAACATCAAAAATAATACACTTCTTGAGAAAAAAAAATATAAAAATAAGAATATATCTCTTGTGTGTGCGTAATCATCATGAATAATTGCACTTCTTGGAGGAAGAAAATTCTCTTTTCTCAGCTTGCTTTTATTACGTTTGTTCGGCAGAAGCAGCAAGATGAAAACAAAAAAATAAATAACAGGGTCGGATTTCTAACTTTAATAAATAAAAGTGAAAATTTCTCAATAACTCTTTGATAATGGTTAACAATCAGAAGGGTATTATAGAAGATGTTGATTGAGGAAAAATACCGAAAGAAAATGTCTTATTTGTTATCTTACATACTTATATACAAACATTGCAATATACCCAAATTGTGCTTCGTGGAGCTTTGAGGTCTTAGAAGTCATGTCATCCGCCAAAACTTAAAGGTGGTTCGTCTAGAAAATGCGGCATCACATTTAAAGGATTCTGACATTGACAGTGAGATTCAAGAAGGTGATTATGAATTTAGAAAGAGCCTAGTTTGTGTGTATGCAAATATTTTCCCATGACAAAATTATTGAGGTGAAATACAAAATTATTTTTTGGCATAATTGTTCTACAGTTTCATGCAAAAAATAAACCTTTTCTGTCATAAAATGTCATGCAAAACAATGGATCGGCAATTGTTTTGCATGCGAAAAAAAGTGTTTTGAATAAAATATTTTTTTTTTGGATGGTCGGTTCACACTTCAAAAAAGAAAAATATATTCACCACAAGGCATTATTTGCATGCAAATGGTTTTTGCATACCAAAATAATTATTTTCCATTTTTACGCCTATAATTAATGAGTCAATGTGTGGCTTAGGCCAAGGCAAAAGTTTTTCGTCTTGAATATTATTAAATTTAGTGCACAGAAAAGGTGGAAAATCCATTTGAAAATTTTGATTTATTTTTCGCATGGGAAATCTTAACTATGCTTATGGTGCACAGAATAGGTGGAAAATGGTTTTGAAAAATTTTCTCAAAAGAAAATTTGTTCTTACATTATGGATGGCAATATTATTTGTGGGAAATAGGTTGGTTTACCTGTTTGCAAAATTTCAAAAAAAATTCTCGAAACATTAACGAAATACATATTTTAAAATAACCAAACACATAAAATTTGCGATTATGTGCATATTTCGCCAAAAATAAAACATCAGTTTTGTTGAAAGTTCTTTAGGATATAAGTAGACCTGCGTTCAAAATCGTTAAAGCTGTTTCTGCGAAAAAATAGATTACTTCCCGACTCAGATGAGTTAAAACAATATTTCGAAATTTGCCTCTAGCAAATCACCCATTTAGCCTTTAGCTCGATGTACACATCGACGGCGGAAGCTATGAAGAAACTTTTTTAGGCTTCTCTATCATCATTGTTTTTCATGAAAATCAGACGTTTTTATACGAAACCAATACTTCCCTTGAACGATCAGAGCCACATTTTTCCGATTTTGCAGAATTCAAATTTAAAGCTTTCAAGTCTAACATTATTAAAAATAATTATTATCATTCTTAACAACAAGTTCAAAACAAAATGATTCCAATTCCAAGGCTCCTATTGAGAGGCAAGTGAACACTGAATACAAGAGGTGTTAAGTTTTGTGGCCTTGATTGTTTATAGTCAATGCATGGACCATGATAGTTGTTTCACGCACTTATGAACCTTCCCTTTGTATTTTGACCCTAACCTTTATCATTCTTTTCCAATCTGTTCCATATTTCGATTCGTTTCTAAGTGACCTAGAAGATGGCATCATAATCTCATTTGACGTTCTTTCCCGCAACCTTTCAGATTTAACAATAATTACAATTTAGACTTCTTGGGAAACACCTAGACCCTTAATTTATGTTCTTTAACTAACTCTAAGGGCCAGTTTTTAAGTGTAGTGTTAACTCTGAGTTAAATCAGAGCTAGCTTATTCTGAAAATAAATTAACCCTGGGTTAACTCACAAACAGCTTATAAATTGATGATTAACTTTATTTTTCAGCTGTCAAAAATCTATTCACAATCAAAATCAAGATGGCGCCACAACGGAAAAGGCCCTGAATTTGGTTCCTGAGTTAACTTCACACATTACCTAAGTGATTTAACTCTGAGTAAAGTTAAAGAATTTAAATTGACTAAAAAAAAGAATTTCTGGGTTTAACTCAAGTTTACCTAGCCCCGCAACTAGAATGCTTTCGCACTGAAAAACTGGTCCTTAATGACTTATTTAATCAAAAAACGTTAAAAACAATCAGCTTTGAGAAAAAAAGATAAGTTTAATTAAGCTAGTGATATTTCGAACATTCAAAAATAGACATTTATTCCAAACTGTAATTTTTAAGGCCTTTAAAAATTAAAGCTTGGTTGATCCGGCTATGAAAAACACCCAAGCAAAGAATGTACATACATAGTATTTGCCAGAAAATAACAAAAAAAAAAAAAACAAAATTGAAATAACTCAATGAAATTCCACGAAAACTACATAAAACATACTGCGTTGTGTGCTGTCGTTTGTATAAAATAAAACATTTTTTTTGTTTCTTTTATTTTAGTTCCATGTTCCTTTCTATATCTTTATCTACGAGTATGTACATGTATCTACATGGAAACACTGTCGTCTTATTTTTGTTTCTATTCTTTGGGCTAAGCGCCATAGCTTGTTGATAATAATTTAATGTATGACTACGTATGGACACCCAATTTCTTTTTTATATTTTTCATGCTTTAAAAATAATATTTTAATATTTTTTTATTTGTATATCTATTTTGGATTATAAACAACATTTCAAATGCATTTTTTGCATGCATTTAAGACTCAGAGGGGGTGTGCCAACTTTGTGTAGATATTGAGTGTTTTCTTTCGAAAAGCCATTTTTAAAATAAGTCACTCTTGTATCCTAGGCAGCACAAGATCAAAGCAATGAACACAGAGTGTTGTGCTCATTTGCCTTGTTTTGTCAGAATAAACAAAAACCATATTGAAGTTAATGACCCCCTTAAGGTTTGTTTGTTTCGTTATTTCAATAGAATGATGGTTAGGTACATCTCTAGCTGTCAAATGTGTAATTTTATTTCTATACGGGGTTTGAGTATTTGTATTTGTCAATAATAAATACGTAAACGCTCTCATGTCTACATTATCTATATTATTAAATTATATCTACACATAAATATTAGTTTTTATTTTAGAAGTGGAAGTCGATAAGGATTTACGCAGTTTGAAGACTAATTGATTATACTTTGATTTTATTTTATAATTGATAAATTATAATTTTGACGCGAACAAAGACATAGTATATGTAGATATGCTATCATTATGTTTTGTATCTAATATGCTTTGTTTTTGTATACCTATGTGTACAAAAAATTGAACGGAGGTAGTGTAAAAATTTTAGCCAAATTATTTATGAGGTCTCCCTTTCGGAGTTTTATCAATTCCCAAAATAAAAATAAAAACAAACACAAAAAGTCATGCTTTTATGAAAGAGCTAACAATAGCAAACAAAGATTTCACATTTCGGTACAGAATCATTGGTTTGTTGATTCAAGCCAAGTACGCTGCTGATGCGAAACGAAAAATCCCATATAAAATGACACAACCAAATCATAAACTAAAAATTTAGTTCTACTTTTCGTTCTGCAGTACGCTGTTCGATGAGCGAAAATGATTATTGTAGCAGATTATTTGGAGAGGTCTACACTCTTTTTTCGCACACAATTAATTACCCAGACCATTTATTGTGTGCGAAAAAATGACATTTGTGTTTTTTTTGTGTTTATTTTTGTTATTTCTTTCATTACAGCATGGATGCTTGTGATTTTTTTGTATTTGCATTTGTTTTAAGTTTTTGAATTTATGCAACTGTCAATGAATATTTGTCCGCTAAAAATTTCGTTTTGCATCAGCAGCGTACTAGGCTTCAGTACGAAAAAAGAGTGGAGACTTCTTTAAATAATCTGCTACAATTATCAACTTCACTCATCCAACAGCGCAGCGTACTGTTTAACAGCCTCTACGCTATCCCACAAAGTATTAACACTCATTTCAGAATAAAGTGGGAAGGAATTTCATACGACTGCCAAATTTGTGTGATGAAAATGATTTTCATATTTTGCTTCTACACTTGCATCAAAAAAAATCAGTTTCACCACAACCTCAAACGCCCAAGTGGGATAGAATGTGTGATAGTTTTAGACCCGATCCTAAATATTTGCATGTATAAACAGATGTCAAATCCTGTCGAATGCGCTGTTAATTTGTGTGTGATGAAATTTCATATTTTGTTTCCACACTATTATACATGATTCTCTTCACACTTTTTTGATATGTTTCAATACTCAGTGGGATGGTATGGAATAGCTACTAAGCCTAGTACATACTTCCTCGTGAAGTGAACAATCACCAGTGGAGAAAGTGATTTTTATTTGGTCTCCAAAAAAACAACGAAATGCTTACCAAAAATATTCATGGAGAGTTTCACTAATTCCAAAAATATAAAACAAAATAAACCCAAACAAAATTCCAAAAGTTACTCACTCCGCAAGAGTAAAAAGTTACAGATTTTGCAGGTTTAAAATAAGTCAAATATGACATGACGTTTCTGTAAGTGGTTCTGGATCGCTTAAGAAAAGTAAATATTAGGTGGATACCTAAACACCTAAACTTGGAGACTTATTAATTCCGATCAGGAAACCGGAAGCCATTGTGATTTTTGGGGGACCATTTTTTATAATTGGAATTCATTTATAACACACTAAGGATGAAATTAAGTTTGGGAATCATTTTAGAAATTCAGTCGCTTGAATATTATGAAAAATGGCGCCCAATGAGTGGAAAATGGTAAAAAAAACTAAATTATTTGGAAAATTTCCATGACTAAAATGACGATTGATATCTTTATGATAGATGTTGGGTAGAGAAACTTTGGGGTAAAATTTCAGTGTTGCCACTTTTCGAGAGAATAGTTTTTTTTTTCTTGTCAAAGGCTAAGACCTCCACTATTTTGGTAGTTTTTAAAATTTTGAACATGACAAAAGACGCAAAAACGCCTCCAAACGACAAACGGAAGGTGGAAAAACAAGTAGCAAGATTTTCGTGCTCATGATATTAAAAATTACCCAAAAATTCGAAGTTCCACTCTTTGAAATAAAGAAGTATGTTCCTGAAAAGTAGCAATACTGATATTTTAACTGAAGAAGAGGCTATTCAACACCTATTTTTTGGGACATCAATCGTTATTTCCATCATGGAAGTTTTATCAAGTATTTTACAAGTTTTTTTGTTTTTTACCATTTTTCACAGTTTGGGCGCAATTTTTGAAAATAGTGTCCAAGTGACAGAATTACTACAGTTACTCCCAAACTAAATTTCATCCCTATGCTAGGATTCCACTTGTCATTTGCCAACTCACGAAATACAAATGGAAATACAAATACAAATGACAAACACTATTTGTTAGTGCCCTATTACACGACGTCTAAAGTCGTCATGACTTTTTTCGAAACTAAATGAGTGCGAAGGTGAGATCAGATGTTTTTTCTCGTTCGCACTCATTGAATTTCGAAAATAGTCATGGCTCAAAAGTCGTCGTGTAATAGGGCACTTAATGAAAGACAACAAAATTTGCAAGAAAAGTGTCTTTTTTGCAAGGTGTTTTAATTCTCTATCAATGAAAGACACTAATTTGACAGCTGGTCCAATGCAATATGAATGTGATTTTGAAAACTTGTACGATTTTGTGCCAAAAGCAAAAATGAAACTGTGAAATGAGAGACCACAACTTATAGTTATCCTCCATCCATTTCAGAGAATGATAATGTTCCTGAAAACAACAAAATAAAATTAAGTCCGAAAGTCAACTCCTGGGGTCAATTCTCGATCTGTGAAACTGTGAAGTGATAAATATAATAACGCCTTCACGCCAAATGCGATTCTTCGTTTATCACAATCATTTCATTCTGTGAAAACCTGTGAAAAGAAAAATGATAAACAGAAACAAATCGTGCTCATTTCATACACCCAAGTCGCCATCTTAGTCTTTCTATGACGTCAAAATCATCTTTTTCTATGAGCAAGTGGTAGCATTTTTCATGTTAGTACTTTTTAGAACTCACTTTGACAGCTGTTTTTCATAACGAATTCGGGAATCGCCTTGCGCGTGTTTGTGAAGTGATAAAATGATAAAACTCTGTGAAAACTGAAATGATAGCTTTGTTTTAATTTTACAGTTTCCAAAAATTATTAACCAAAATCGCTGATAGAAAAAGTACAGAAATTCGAAATTATTTAGAATTCAAACCACAAATTCTATAAAAATAGATAAAAACGATAATTGTTCGCACACATTTCATTGAAGATGACTGACAGCTGTAAAAATTTACCCATTCCCAATAAGTGTCAGTTCAAAACAAAAATGAACTGAACAAAAAAATTTGTAAAATTTTCTTTGTCTTTGAAAAGACCAACGATTTTGTGTCAATTAAAAACATAAGTCCAAATGAACTGGCAATTGTGTCGTTTAAAGACCAAATCGAGAAACTGTGTCAATTCAAAGTCAACTGGAAACCTTTATTATCAATTTTTTTTTATTTGATCGATTAAGGTTAACGATCCTTCGTAATTAAAAACGAAATAATAATAATTATATTTTTTTATAATTTCAATACTCAACAGTTTTTCTTACCAGTTTAGTGAACAAAAAAATATTAAACCAATTCTAAATTGCCTATCTGTAATCCATGTATCGAACTATACCTATTTATTGTGATTGCCATCCTGAGGCACAAACTACCCTCATCATTATTATAAAATTCTTCTTTTCTATTTTAAATTATTCAAAAGTGAGCTATCGATTTCCATATTTTCTATATGGTTGAAATGTTTATACCTGGTACCTAATTAATTTATACAATAAAATAACATAAATTTAAATAGACAAAAAAAATAAAAATTCCAACGAAAGTGTTTGCTTAAAAAACACCTTTTTTGTAATGTTTTATTAATTTTCTTTGTTTGCTTTTGTTGTTATATGAAATCATATTCTATACCATCCTGGATAAAGGGGACTTATAAAATTTAATGCACATATTAAATTTTACTTTTTATGTTGTTGGTTTCTACGAAAAAATTAATTTATGTATGTGAATATGATATTTGAAACAAAACATCTATGTACCAGCATAATTACTCATACGTTTTTACAAACAGTGTCATAGGGCAGATATTGGTTTTTTGTAAGAAAATATCGTTTAAAAATGTTATTATACTCATGTCAATAACTAGTCAATTATAAAATATTTTTAAATAAACAAAACATTAACAGTTAACTCACTAATGAGGTTTTAAACACTTTTTGGACGAAAGAGGCTCAAAGAATTTAATAATAATTTTGACTTCAAGCTTGTTCCTTTATATAATTAGGTAAAGGTACATACATACATATACATAAAAATTTATGTAAAATAGAAGTAATTATAAAAATAGTTCACCAAATCACAAACTATTCTATGATTTGCTGAAATTCATTCATTAAAAAGTAATCTTAAATGAGAGCTACATATTTTTAAGTGAATTTCAAAAAACAAAAATAAATTAAATATTCAAGGTCTAAGTGTGGACATGCACAAACATAATTAACTCATTTAATAGAGACTAATATAAAACTGATTGAAACGACATAATAATAAAAACATTAGGATAATGATTATACAACTCAGAAATTAAATTAAAAAGAAACAAGTCATTAAAATGTTATAAAATTTAAAAAGGTTGGATTTTTATGAGTTTATTATTGTTTTAAATTCGATTGAATTGAATTCTATGAGTTGTGTGTTTATGAATATTAAATAAATAATATTGTTATTCCGGATGAAATTGCGATTTTTTTTTTATATAATACAGCTGGTGAAGTGTGTATTCGTTTGACCAAATGGTAAATATTTAGTTTTATTGTGAGTTCCACCTGTACAACATTTCATTTGAAATTATAGCTATTGTATTAGGCACACTTTTTGCCTATTTTGAGTTTCAACCGAAAAATATTTAATGTTCAAAGTTTTTATGAGTACTCAATACGTGCGAAATGTCTCGTTATTAAGTTCTAAAATGTTCGCTTAGTTTTTAGTGGCGAATGAAAGAAAAACAAGCATTACTGATGGTGCCTTTCGCTATAAGAGAAGTTCAGGCGAAAGTAATAATAGATTTCATAATTCCAGGCGAATAAAACAGTTTTAAAATATACCTTTTCTTAAAATCAAGGAACTAAAATTATGCTGGGTTTCCACTTGTTATTTACCACCTGACGAAAGACCCATTTTTGGGTGGAACTTCTCCTAAATTTGTTGTCTTTGAACTGACACTGACACTGACACTGGCAGTAGTTGTCATTGAAGACAAATGAAAATAGCTCAATTGACAAACGAAATGTCACTTTGTCTCTGACTGAGAAAGACAATTTTCTGGCAACGTGTTTTAATGCTTTTTCAATAGCCGTATTTTACTGTCCACGTGATCTGATCCGGATCAGATCATGATAAATAAACAGAATCTTAGTGACAGAAAGTGTTATATACCCGTCTTTTTTTGCTTTACGTTTGTTTATTTTTCATGTATCTGTTTCCTAGCCTCCAAACTAAATACCCTCCAACCCGACAGAGTAAACACTAATTTTTGGATAGTTGAAATAGATCCAGATCAAAAGCACGTTGTGTCAAAAATTGATCCGGATCAGATCATGTGGATAATGAAATGCTGAGGCTAATAACAGTGGTCATATTGGACTAAAAAACTGGATTTATAGTTTGACGTTTCACTATTCACATCTTATTGCACTAAAGGAGTTGGACCAAGATATGAATACTGAAAAGTTAAAAATAAAATGCACGACTGGGTCGCACGTACTTGCTCTTATGTTCAAGACACTGCGGATTTAAGAAAATTGTATATCAAAATGAATTGAAATTATGAGAGAAAAATGTATAGAGAAGCATGAAACATGACATTTAAATTGGCTAAACCAGCTTTTTTGACAGTTTGAAGTAAAAAAAAGTATGCCATCTTAATTCATGATGGAATATGATTGTATGGGAAAAAAATATTTAAAATCGTTGGAGCGGTTTTTTTTTTAAACTAATTTTTTATATATAAAATTCTCAAAACATTTTTAAGAACAAATTTTGGTATGCAAATCTGAAGTATATATTTAAATGTATATAATGACAAAATTTGAAAAAAAATTGTCAACCCATTTTTGAGATACCGAATTTTCAAAAAAAAAAAAATTTAAACTTTTTTTAAAATCCACAAAAAATTTTGATATGGAATATTGTTAACTTTTATCTGAAATTTTTATGTAAAAAAAATAATCTAAATCCGTTAAGCCGATATCGAGAAAATTCAAAATAAAAAAATACGTTCTATGACAGGTACTGTTAATAGTTGCTAAGTGTAAAATTTTATAATTTTTGGTAGTAGATCGTACTAATTTTAGTAAATAGAAAAAGTTTAATCAAAATCGTAGGAGTCGTTTTTGAGAAAAAAAAAATATTTTCCTTTGCGGTTTTTTTACTTTTGTATGGCAGGTACCGTTATTTTTTCATAAATGTAAAATTTGTTTATAAAAATATTTTAGAAAAACTACAAAACTCACAAGTATCGAGTTTCAAAAAAATCGATCTTGTCGTTTTCGAAATATTTGATTTTCCAAAAAAAAATTTGAAACATTTTTTAAAAATCCAAAAAATATTTTTTCAAAAATTTTGGCACACAAAACTATTTATATTTTTTGGAAGCTTCTGTATAAAAAATAATTGAAATCGGTCGTACTGTTTTGAAGAAAATCAAAAATTAAAAAAATGGTTCCTTGGGAGGTACCATTAATAACCATTTTTGAAAAATGGGTTTTCACCCAAAGGAAGCCTTTACTAAAATAAATTTATTGAATTTTTCTTAAAAAAAGTTGTTGAGTCGTTTTTGAGAAAAAAGCGATTATGTAAAATTTATAAAAAAAAATTGTATGGCAGGTACCGTTATTTTTGCTTCTAAAAAAAAAAATGAAAAAAACCTGTCGGCAGAATCACCAAAACCCACTATGTACCAAGTTTGAAGAAAATCGATCAAGCTGTTTAGGCTGTAGTCGAACAGACAGACAGAATTGTGCCACCGACTTTTTTCGTGCCCTCTATCATCGTAATATCATGTTTGATTGTTATCTAAAATTTTTTTTTCACGAATCCAAAACTTGCCTTATAGTACCTATAATCGCAAGTAAAAATCAGTTTTTTAGTCCATTGTGAAATCTGACACTAATTTGACAGCTGATCAAATTCAATTTGAATGTGATTTTGAAAATTTGGCTGAATTTTTTAATCAAAAGTGAAGAAAATAATAATAAAATAAAACGCACAACCGGATCGCACGTACTTGTTCTTATGTCCAAGTTGCTTGGAACTTAAGAACTTTAAAAATATGCAAGTAAAAAAATATATAAAAAAGTATACAAAAAAAACGTTTAAATCGTTCTTAAAATTGTATAAACAACTAGTAAAATAGCTTAGTACTCAAAAACCAGGTATGCCATTTTATTACTTGATATAATAGGAATACAATGCAAATACAAATTTCAATCGTTGGAGCGGTTTTCTTTAAAATTTTTGTATATAAAATCTTAGTAACATTAAAAAAAAAAATTGGTATGCACGTTTTAAGAAAATATTAAATTATATCTAAAAACCAAGTTTCAAAAAAATTCACTAACCCGTTTTTGAAATATTGATTTTTAAAAAATAAAAATTTAATATTTTCTTAAAAATCCAAAATTAATTATTTTTTTCTTCAAAATTTTGATATGCAATATTATTATAATTTTAATGAAGCTTTATCATAAGAAAATTGTTTGAAATCCGTTTAGCCGTTAATGAGAAAATCAAAAGACCAGTAATATGGGAGGTACCATTAATAATGGTTTTTGGTAATTTTTGTCTACCAAAATGTACACTATGCTTACAATAAGGCACTGATTTTTTATATCGAAATCGTTGGAACCGTTTCTGAGATAAATAAGATTTTCCTTAACGGTTGTATGGCAAGTACCGTCATTTTTGGAGCTAAAAAAAATTCAATTTCCCCTCTGTATTAATTATTTCTATTTTTTTTTGGCTCAGATCTTCGAAAACATTTTCGAAATTGGAGCATTTAATTGCATTATCGAAAAAGTTTGATTTTTTTGAGAAAAACCGTTTTTAAGCTAGCAGAAGATGGAAATGTATGGGAAATTGAATTATTTTTTTTTTGGCTCAGATCTTCGAAAATTATTTCGAAATTGGAGCATTTAATTGCATTTGGGTAAGCATTTAACTAATCAAAAAGATTTGAATCGAAAAATTTAAAAGAAAAAATTATTTAATTCTTTTTCAAAATTGTGACAAACTTTTTTTTGTGAAAATCAAGTTTTATTCGAAAAAAAAATATTTTTTTGATTCGCAGAGCATTTAAATAACTCATTTATATAGGACCAAACCCAATTTTCATACTTAATGTTTAAACCATTTTAGGAAATTTTACATACATAGAAATTTACCAAAATCACTTGAGCATAAAAATTAATTGTTGTGCATTCAATTAGCATTTAATAAGCGCTTTATAATGCCATCACAAAATATATGTTCTGCTCACCTTGCTCTGCTAACTTGTTGGACATTAAAAAATTTAGTTTTTGCCGCATTTGATAACAGTTTGACAAACTACACATGCATGAATTTTAATGCACGACCAGCTCTGGTTTAAATTCTGAAATCAAATCCAGAATCGTTATCTCTTCTTTTCAGCACAAGAACTGTCATTCTGAAAGCTAATAAAACACTTTCAGAAGGGTTTGCACGCATTCCGAACACTTATGAATTGGCAATCGAAAAGGCAATCAGTTCATAAAAAATGAAGCAAATGGAAATAGCTGTCAATGAACTGACGAGTTCGTCGGTAAAAAAAACTGACATTACTTCTGCCGTTAAACTGGTAATGAATGCATCAAATCATAAATAAATTATTATAGTTATCTAATTATTAAACTGGAAAAGCTGGAATAAAGAAATCTTAAAGAGACTCAAATTAAACAACAAATTATTCAAATAAATGAAATCATATGCATTTATATGAAGGCTATTGTGAACTGGCATTATTTTCCAAATTGTTTCACTGTACATTTACACGACGAACGCACACTGGTTCAAGTTGTAAGGAGAGGCGGTCTTAAATCTATGAATCTGAAAAGATTAGTTTTTTTTGGGGTTGGGGTCGAAATTCTGGCTGGGTCAAAATTCTGCTTTTCAAAATTCTGCTTTCAAAATTCTGCTTTCAGAATTCTGTTTTTCAAAATCCTGCTTTTCAAAATTCTGATTTTCAAAATTCTGTTTTACAAAATTCTGCCAATAATAAAAAGAATGTTTGGAAAATGTCTTTTTATTATTGGCAGAATGTTGTAAAGCTATTTTCTCATACATTTCTCATCATGAAATAGGGAAAATTTCCTGTATTTGGATTTAATTTTAAGACTTCTCTTTTGTCTAGGACAAAAATTGTAGGTATGAGCATAGTTTACAGTTCCATGCGCATAAAAAACAAAACTTTGTAAACAATTATGCACCTATTTTGTGCAAAAAAATGTTTTCCTTGGCCTTAGCCAAGCATTGAGTCATTAACTTACACTTAATTAATAAACTATAGGCCTAAAAATGAAAAACAATTATTTTTGGATGAAAAAATCATTTGCGTGCAAAAAAAGCTGTAAGGTGAATATATTTTTTTTTCGAAGTGTAAATCAACCACAAAAAATACTTACTATTCACCACACTATTTTTCGCACGCAAAATAATTCCCGGCCAATCGTTTTGCATGAAATTCCATGACAGAAATGGTTTTATTTTACATGAAACTGTTAGCCAACAACCAATATAATTTTGTGTTTCACCTGAATAAAACTATAAACTAGGCTTTACTCAACTTTTGCACCCACATTTAAGGCTTCATTAACCCGTTAAAGTAAAAAATAAAGTGAAATATAAGTTGTGCGTGAATAGTTCGTTGTAGAAAAATATGTGCAGCAATCAAATAACATAAATAAATGACGAGCAAAAACAAAATCTCTTCCAGATTGGAAGAAAGTGTTGCACTGAATTGTCTAACAATAAAGTAAAAAAATCACTTTTTTCTTTTTCGTCTTTCAGAATAACCAGAATTAGCAGAATTTTATTGCTTAAAATTTTATAATACAGAATTCTGAAAAACAGAATTTTGAAAAACAGAATTTCGAAAGACACAACTGAAAAAAAGCTGAATTTTGAAAAATAGAATTTTCGTGCAAAAAACAGAATTTTGAAAAGCAGAATTTTGAAACCAGAATTTTGACCCACTCCCTTTTTTTTTACTTATTTCTATGAAAATAAAACGAATTACTCTAATAACAGGTTATTAACAAAAAATGATGCAAAATGTTTGCCCCGCTAACTTTTGAGGGCTTTTTTGACAAAATTTTTTTTTTTCTTTATCGTTTCTTGAAAAAATACGATGAGAGATAATAAGAATAAAAATGTAGGATAATTTCTTCTTTTTTTTTTAATTAGGTCATAAGAAGTTTTTAACCACGCCCACTTCTAAGAGATGTATTGGAGTAGTAAAATCTACTAACACTAACAAAATTAAACACTATTTCATAAACGATAGTCTAGGGTTAAGGGCGTTAGGGAAGTCATAAATTTGATTTTATATGGGCCCTAAAAAAACTATAATATTTGTTTTTATTTTTTATTTAATTTGTTTAAAAGTGCTTTATAGAGGAAAAATAACAACACAAGTCAAAAGAATCATATGACTTAAAATAATCGTCTCTTAAATAATCTCATTTTTCATTTCATTTATCAACTTTGGAGTCCAAAATTTAATACTTAGAAACTGATATAAGAAAAAATGCCTCAACTATTACTTAATCAAACTGCAATGCTTAAAATCTAAATATTTAACACTAAAATGAAAATATTTATCAATAAAATGAAAATATTTATTAATAAAATAATTTTTGTCCGCCCCTGAACCACAGTGCGACGTTTAATGCAATTATTTAATGCCTGTTGGCCCTGTCATTTGTTGTAAGAAGAAAATAATGACAAAATATTTAAACTAGATAGATAGATAGATAGATAGATAGATAGATATTTATTAAAACTTGAATAAGAAGTATACATTTTGTTTCTTATAAATAAAATATAGGCATGACATTAAATTTGTCGTCTGCCAGATTGGCAATTCAGTGTTAATTTTCTTATGTGTTTTAATTTTACTTTTCTCATTATTTTTGTATATTAATAGTATTTTAAATAAGTTATATAAATCTTAGTTTAGAAGCAAATCATAATTTTTTATTTATTTTATAATTTTCTGTTTATGTAGTTTCAAAAAGATTCCGAAATTATTCTGTTTCTATAAATTAATGCTTCCTTACAGAATTCAAAAAGTATTCTCCAATTTTCCCCATTCAAAATATTGTGGGTTTCTAAGTCATTTAAAACGTTTTTATTCCAGTATATTCTTCGAAGTTCTCTCAATACCGGACATCGTCCAATAAAGTGTATTATGTTTTCCACTTCGTTTAGATTACACATAGAGCAAAACTGTAGTAGGTCACTTCTGTGGGGCATGAAGTTTAAGTGAATCATTTCCAATCTTGCTTTAAATATGGTTGCTATCATTGGAATACTGTATGATGAGTTGAAATAATTTGCTAGTTCCAAATTATGGTTAAGATTTCGATATACCAAGCGTTGGCTCGATGCTTTTGCTTCTTCCAAGAATAATTTTCTCTGTTCTTCATCGAATTTCTGAAGCAGCCCGTATAATTGTGTTTTTAAATCATCCAACCTATTTTCGTCAAGCATTAATGGACAACCGCACTCAAGAGCCAGTCTTTCCCACTCATTAAACCATAGTATCCTATTTCTCAGTGCATACAAAGCGATTTTTTTAGGAAGTCGTTGGTCGTCCATTTTCAGCACTTTTAGAAGGTAGTCGAAATGAAGTTTCAATGTTGATAAAAACAACGGAGATAATCCAGTTTCTATGTATATAGAGTAGTTGGGACAGGAAAATGGCAGCTTAAACATTTTTTTGATGAAGAATCGAAGTAAGCACTCTACCGTTTCATAGCTCTTGAAGCCCCAATACTGTGCACCATAGAACATTATAGCCCGAGCTGTGGACTCAAACACCTTGAATTTGGCTTTCGCTGAGATGTAGGAACAACTAAAAACACTTTTCCAGTTTATACAAATAGCTGCTTTTGCTTTTTCCAGTTTGGCATTTAAGTGAGGTTCCATATTAAGATTGTACGTTAAATTAATGCCGAGATATTGGAATTGCTTCACTACATCCAGTCTTTCACTTCCAAACGTCCATTTTTCATCTTGACTTAAGACTCCTGTTCCATTTTTAAAAACTACTATCTTTGATTTATTGGTGTTGACTTTTAAATTCCACATTTGACAGTAAGTTTCTAATTTATTTATCATTAACTGAAGCATCTTAGGATCTTCTGCTAATAAGACTATGTCGTCAGCGTAGAGGATCACTTTAATTTTCATCCCCGCTAACGATACTCCCCCTGGTAATGCGTTTGTGATGTCATCTATGTATAACGAAAATAACAATGGACTCATACAACATCCTTGGCGTACTCCAAGTTCCACATCGAATTTTTCAGAAGTATGGACTCCATCGTATACGGTAGCGGTTGTAGATTCGTATAATTTTTCTAGCGCTTTTATAAACTTGTAAGACACCCCAATACAGCTTAGCTTATAGAACAAACATTTTCGATCAATAGAGTCGAAGGCTGCTCTGAAGTCTACAAAGAAAGCATACATTTTTTGCTTTCTACTGAGTTTCATTTGTGCTAAATTTGCCAATATAAAAACATTATCTGCCGTACTATATCCAGACCTGAAGCCGGCTTGGAACTCGCTTAGTTTGCTGTTGTGTTCGACCCAATTCGAGAGGCGCTTGAGTAATATCGATGAGTAAATTTTTAAGGCAGAGTTCAAAAGCGATATGCCTCTATAATTTTCTGGGGTAGCAGGGTTGCCTTTTTTGTATATGGGTGTTAAAAGAGCGTCATAAAAATAGTCCGGAACAATACCAAACTGGTATATTGTGTTTAAGCAGGTTGCGAAGTGTTTTTTAAAAACATCTGGACAGTTTTTATAAAACTCAATTGGTACTCCATTGGATCCGGGTGCTTTATTTGAAGAAACTTTGGCAAGAGCATCACAAACATCTTCAAACGTTATAGATCTATCCATTTAGATCTATCTATTTAAACTATTTACACGATCATGTTATTAATTGCAAGAAACTGTTAAAAAAATTGGGACAATTTGTCACTCGTGCAAATGTGCCATAACTATTGTGTATCAATCAACATTATGATGTTAAAACTTTACACAGCTGTGAGGAAGTTGTTTCACCACGTACCAAATGTATTGTTATCAAAAAGAAAATATAAATGTTTTTTTTTTTTTTTTTGCAAAAAAACAAATTATCGACGATATGATCTACGAAAATTATGCTATCAGTCAACTTTCAAGAGTTCTTAGAAATGAATCTTCAACACGTATTTCTTGAAGAACAAACAATAACAATAATGAATTTGATGAGAATGATAAAGCGATTCCAGGTAGTGCATTCTTTTTATAACTTAATTATTTGTTTACGATTAAAGTTCAAATTTGTTATGAATAAGCAAACATTTGCTCTATATTAACTTCTGACAAAATGAGAAACTGAAAAACAAATAAAATAATGTAAAATTTACAGCTGACTGATGGGTTGTGTGTTCTTGCTCTATGGTGCTATTAAAATAGATCGGAAAACTACATGCTTTTTTTATTAAAATAACTCCTGAGAGTACCAGTCTTCCTCAAAAGTTAAGTTATAGACATTTTTTTTTTGCATATAATCAAAACAAAATACATTTAGCGTCCGCCATGCTTACAATTATTTTTTCGAAACTTTATGTTCCGGAACTTCGTCTTTTCAAAACTCAATTTTTGGAAATTTTGTTCTTCGAATTTCTTCTTTCGAAATTTTGTTTTTAAGGCTGTATTAATAACTACTTCGTTTCTTATAAAGTTGAGTTTTTTTCCACGAAAAGATAGCATGCTCTGTGTTGTTATTATAACAAACAAAATACAAGTATGATGATAAAACTGCCACTTCTAAGGTTAAGGATAGTCATATTTTTATGCAAAGCATTCTTGTTTCGTTTATATTTTCGTTTTTCTAAGAAAAAAATTAAGCTTGTTTCAGATAGGAGCTTTTTGAATTTATTATTATCAAAACAATTCTTAAAAATCTTAGACCCAGTTGACAATTTGTTTGTTGTTAATATTTGTTTTTGAATATTTTTGAATAAAAAAAAATGCTGCCCGAATGGGTCGCACGTACTTGCTTTTACGTTCAAGAGGCTGAGGATTCAAAAAAGTTGTATATACAGACATGGAAATTATGAGAGAAAAATGTTTAAGCATGAAAAAGATATTTAAATTAGCTAAAAAAAACTATGTAGGTACCATAATAGCTTGAGTTGAAAAAATAGAATGCCATTTGAGTTCTTGATCAAATATAATTGTATGAAAAAGAATACAAAAAAAAATAATTTATTATAATATGTGATACTCTGCCAACTTTGATTCTTGTTTTAGAAAATTTTCAAAAATTAAAACTTCTTGGAAACAATTTTTGTTTTGTGTTTGTGGCTTCATTTATTCAGAGTATCATATCAGTAAAAGCATTTTGCTACAACTTTTATAAAGACCAAAAAATATAGTGAAATGTACTAAAACTAGTATAGACGATAATGACACTCTTTTCCTTTTTTTTGTTTTTAACTTGTTCTCCCTCTGTTTGACCATATTTTTGTTGAGATTCTTAATTTTCGAATACGTTTTGACCTCTTGACATTTCTACTTCCCTTTTTTTCTTTAAAAAAATATCTCTTTTTCGTTTTTGAAGTCTGTTTTTCTGAATGGCAACCCTTTTCCTTGTGCTGGGTTATTACTTAGTTTTTATTGCACGGAATGATTTTGGTTTGGCTCTTTTGAGGTATTGCTACCGTTCTTACAAAGAAAATTGGTAGAAAAAAATATTATTGCAAGAAATTATTTAATTATGTTTAATTAAAACTCAAAAAGCATTTAATGCCAAGGTACTGACATCCACGGTACTGACATTTAGACGGTTTATGTGACCTAACTTCTTTATGCTAATGAGAAAAATAATTTCCAGGACAATTATAACTTATGCCGTTGAAAGGAGTAAAAAATTCTGATAACCAGCCAAAAACATGTTATAACATGCTTTAAAAATACTACCACGGTACTGACAAATAAATTTGTGACATACTTTCATCCCATGAAAACATATCACTCTTAAAGTACAACAACGTACAAAAAAATTCGTTTAAAAATTCATGTAAGTTGAACTGAACTTAATATAAATTGCGTATGACAAAGCCCTCACTATGTCACTGATGAGTTCAAGTGAGTAAGCCGAACGAAACGCCAATTTATAGAACTAAAGGCCATAAAAAGCTATTTTGAATTAAAATGACTGTTGTTAACAATACTTAACTAGTTTATCTTTTAGAAAGCACAATACATATGTGTTAAAGCTAAAACAAAATGGCGGTTGAGCGGGAAATCTTTTTAATTCAAAAATAAAACTAACTATGGGGAACGCTATAGAACCATGATTAATGACTTTTTCGTGCCTGAATTGGAGGATGTTGATGTTGATGAACTTTGGTTCCAACAAGACGGCGCTTCATGCCATACAGCCAGCGAAACAATCAACAGCATTGATGACAAACGGCGCCATTTGCTGCAAAAAGTGGTACAAAATGTAGGTGAAAAAAGATTATTGATAGAGAAATACAGTATCAAAGAAAAACTAAAATACAAAATGGTTCTTTGGAAAGTATACCATTAAAAACCATTTTTAGAAAAAATGTTTCCTTTCCAAAGGTAGCTTTTACTAAAAGAAATATAATGATTAAACAAATGTGTGGGAGGAATCTGCAAGAAAACATTATGCCCCAAGATTTTGAAAATTGAAAATTAGACAGTAGCCGAAACACAGACAAACAAACAGGGCCCAGATCACGTAAGACGATTCGATTGAACGATCGTCGTTTTGACTGTAGCTATCTCTATTCACATCTACAGGGAAAAATAGAGAGAGAAATAGTCGAAACGATGATCGTTCAATCGAATCGTGTTACGTGATCTTGGCCCAGAATTATGACACCCAATTTTTTTTACGAATGCCTAACTTGCCATATTGTACCTATATCCCAAACAAAAAGATAAGTTAATTCCTCGGGAGCATAATTATAAAATCAACCTTAAGTTCTTAATTGTTCACTCTCCGTTAAATTTAAAGTCGCCATTAAAGATGGGAAATTGATAATTTATAATTATCCCACTTTAACTAACGTTAAATTATTGGGGAGTAACGAAAATATGACTAAGAGATATTGATGTTGAAATATTAATCAAAAGTTAATTAATAAATTAAAATTTCTTAGTTATTAATAATAATAATAATAATCTTAGTTATTTATAATAAATTTTGTTGTTAAAACTTGATAATTAACGTGAATTAGAAGTTTATTTTCGAATACTAAGAAATTTTAATTTGTGAATTAACTATTCGTCAATATGTAATTACATTTGTGAATTATGTAAATTAGAATTTAACAAATAATTTCTTATTAACAACAGTATGTGAGTGCCTAATTAAGATCAAACAATCAAAAATAAAAACTTACCAACAAAATTAACTTAAATATCCAATCACTAGGCATGACCTAGCAAAGTCTCCCCACAAATCTGAAAAGTAAAATATTGAAATTTAATAAAGATAATTTTGTATTGAATTTGTTTTTTTTTTCTTACTAAAATTAATAATGAATCTTTAAAACAAAACAATTAAATCTTATCTACCTACGTTTATAATAAAGAACCAGACAAGAGATATTACAATTTATAACAGTTTATCGACACTAAAAGTACGCCGATATTAAAGCGCAAAAACTCTGGGTGTCCCAGCGAAGTATGTGTATCGGCAATTTTTTTTTGAAATTGCACAATTTCCAATACACTAACGCATTTTCAAAATCACACTTTAATTAAAATGAAATTGCGCATGAAATTATGTTTTATCATAGTTTATAACAGTTTTCCAAAATAAGTAAACAAACAGGGCTAACAAATTTGACAGTAGTAAATTCGATGTCAGTTTGTGCTTAGGTGCCTTTGAAAATTAATTTAATTTTTGCATTTGTAGGTATTTTTATTTTTAATGGCCAAGCACAACACCAAAAACACCACCTCTTTCACCTCTCATGGTTAAAAATATTGGCCTTGAGTGATAGATCCGAATCTAGCTAAAGTCGACTTTAACAAAAACATTCGTAGAAATAAAACACAAATCATTTCTAAATGCTTAGATTAGATAATTTTAAACTTAGCTTTACGTGATTTTAAGCATTTAGTGGTGAAATTAGTGTTTTATTTCTACGGATGTCATTGTTAAAATCGACTTTAGGCTAGATTCAGTGCATATTTATTTATTTGTTTAATCTTTACGTACAAAACTTTTTAAGACTATTAAAAATATTAACAAGTATAAACCTAGTATCACAATACTTATAATTAAAATAAAAGAGATGGGACAGTAAATAGGTATAATTTACATTTAAAAAATGTTATTAAGTAGCTCTGAAACTGATTTTTTAAACATATACATATCTATTTAATTGCAAATCGACTTGATCATATATAGTATTGAAAACTGAACAGGAATTAGATACTGGATCACATTTTCCATAGTTAGTTCTATGAAAAGCAACAAAGAAAAAATTATTTACCCGAAGTGTCCTAGCTGGTGCATGTATGGGAAAAAGAGCAAGCAAAGGTGCACAATCAATCCAATTACAAATCACGTCTCTAGCAAACATAACCAAATAACACTTACGTCTCGCATGGAGTGAACTCAAATCTATCAGTCGAGATCTTACTTCATAGGGTGGCATAAAACCATCAACCCAATTCAGTTTCCATAAGGCAAACCTAGTAAATTTTTTTTGGACAGCTTCTATACGTTTAATGCTAACTTCATAATGAGGGCACCAAATACAGCAAGCATATTCAAGTACTGATCTTATCATCGAAACATAGACCGATTTCAAGGTGTACGGATCTGAGAATTCCTCCGAGTTCCTCTTAAGGAAACCTAATAAGCTATTAGCCTTAGATATAATGTAATCATAGTGACTATTAAAGTTTAATTCACTATCCAAGAACACGCCTAAATCTTTCTGCACACTCACTCGTTTCAGCTCTGTGTCATCAATCTTAAAATTAAAACCAATAGGGTTATAAGATCTCGCAAACGAAATGAAAAGGCACTTGCTTGTGTTAAGAATAAGACAATTCTTCTTGCAACAAACTTGTACTAAATTCAGATCATATTGTAAACGTTCACAGCCCGAATATGATTTAATTGCTCGATATAATTTCAAATCATCGGCATAAAGTAAACAAGACGAATACATGACAACATCCGGAAGGTCATTAATGAATAGGAGAAACAGAAGAGGTCCAAGATGGCTTCCCTGAGGGACTCCTGAATAGTTGTAGATTAGTTTGGACAACTTTGAGCCAATAACCACAAACTGAGTTCTTTCAGTAAGGTAGCTCTTAAGCCACATTAACAAGTTTGAATGAAAACCTATTAGCTCAAGTTTTTGAATGAGAACATTATGTTGTACCTTGTCGAAAGCTTTGGAAAAATCAGTGTAAACAGTGTCAACTTGATATCCGTTTTCTATTTTATCAAGGCAATAATTAGTAAACAAAGCCAGATTTGTAACGGTCGAACGACCACTAACAAATCCATGCTGTGCTACCGATAAACCATTTTTTACCGATTCATAAAGTTTGTTTTTAACAATGGCTTCAAAAATGTTGGGTACTAACTGTAGTTTTGAAAGGGGTCTATAATTGGTAACCATTTGTTTTGAACCAGATTTATGAATCGGTGTTATATAAGATTTTTTCCAGTCTTCCAAAAATTCACCACTACGAAGAGATAAATTGTAAAGCCTTGTTAGAGGTTTAGCTAAGGTTGTCTTACACATTTTAAGGAATAAAGGTGATATGTTGTCGCAACCCTTTTTACCTGATGTTTCTAGCATAGAAAGTTGTGCCAAAACTTCTTCCTCCAAAATCACCAGATCTCCAATGTCAGCAAATGAGTTAATGCTATCATCTTCACCAGATTCTGATGAGAAACCTTGAGCAAAATTGGATTGAAAAAACTCTGCGAACATATCGCAAACTTCTTGTTATCATTATAAATCATACTAGCCGGAAGACCATAGGACTGTTTTTTGCTGTTTAAGAATGACCAAAATGCTTTTGAATTGTCCTTTATGTTAGCTTCAATGCTCCATAAGTATTGTTGATATGAAAACTTTTTTAATAATTCATAATCCTTTCTGCAACGCAAATACTCTTGCAATCTAACTTTGCTCGTATTTTTTTCTTTTAAAAGTTTCTTAAGCTTATTTTTTAGATTCGGATCTATTACTCAGTGCCATTGTATTAAAGCCT
This sequence comes from Dasysyrphus tricinctus, assembly GCA_963921185.1. NCBI lineage: Eukaryota > Metazoa > Arthropoda > Insecta > Diptera > Syrphidae > Dasysyrphus > Dasysyrphus tricinctus. The sequence goes on along the minus strand of OY992533.1, from coordinate 118,785,797 downwards.
TCTAAAAGACAGTTTCGTCTAAAAACTCTATAATTTAGAAAGAAATTTGGAATTCTTCAACGAATTTATCTCATTTGGTCTAACTATTTGATGTTATGTTCCGCTGCAAGAACGCACGTTCTTCCTGCTGCGCGAAGCAGGTGGCTAAAATTAATTGATATTCGAATTAATTGAAAAAAAAAAAAAACAAATACTTGGCCCAAGCTGATTTTGTTTACGTTTAATAAATAATTGTAAGAAGTGTATGATATATCTTGTTTTTGTTTAGTTTTATAAAATTTCGGGTTCTATCAATTTTATTTATTTTTTTGTTCATAAGATTAAAAAAACGCACGTTAATAATAAAGAGTTAACCATTATTCAGCGTCATTATTGTGCGCTGCGGCTCCATTGTATTCATCACTTTGGACGAATTCGTAAGTATTTAAACTTTGACACCTCACTGAATTGCGGCTTTTCGAAGCATTCATCACGGCTCTTCGTCACGTCTGTTGTATTAAAGCAAACATGAAAAGGTTGTACATACATCTGTGGTATGTTTATAAATAAGAGATGATATTTTTTTTTTAATAAAATCTTCCAATTAAGCCAAATATAAATATTATTCTGTTTCCACCACATTATAATCACTTATTCATGAGCGCCTAATTCTACAAAAATATTATTAATACAATCTATTGCAACCCACATATATGTTCAACTTTTTGAAGAAGAGAAAATAAAACTATTGGATCCAATGAAAATGTGAAAACATTTTCAGTTGTTTTCTAAGAAAAAATAAACAAATATAGGCACAAAGGCAGAAGCAAAACACAGCTAAAAAACATAGTACCTACTTAATTAGTGTTGTGCAAAATACCAATGAAAATTGAATTCGAAATTGCACAACTCACTCCAGTTTGAGTCCCACATGATGCTGACCTCAGGGGCGTACGCAAAGGGAGGGAGGATGCAGGGAGGCGCGCATTCCCCCTTATCAAGATATATTTCACGCATTTCTGTCAAAATTCTGCGTTTGTAAAAATTCTGTTATCAAAATTCTGCTTTTCAAAAAAAAAGCTTTTAAAAAATCAGTTTTTCATAATTCTGTTTTAGAGAAAATCTGCAAATAATAATACATTTTTCAAACCATCTCCTCTTATTATTTGCAGAATTTTATAAAACAGAATTTAGACAAATATATTGGCAGCTCGAAAAGGCTTGTCGGTATATTTTATTTATGTCAACTGCACTCGCCGGTAAGCGTCAATTTTTCCTTTAAAAAAAATATTATGATCTTTCCATAAAAAAAGGCTTTAAGCCCACATAAACTGTGCAGCTATGAGAAAACAACAATGTATGGTGGAATTGAGAACATTATTTTTACTACACGAAGCACAAAACCTGAGTTTTTATAACTTTCGCCGTTTGCATTATTATTTTGGATTCGTAAGAATAGAAATGTGTTTTTGAAATACAAATTTTTTGTGTCAGTCCCGCAATTCCTTCTCTCTGTTTTTCTGTGCCTCGATATTCGCAGACTATGCCGCTGAAGCTATTTTCTTTAAACTTGAGAATCGGCTGTAGGGGAAAAGTGATTTTTTTAGCTCCAAAAATAATGATATTTTATATAAAACCGTTTAGGAAAACTTAACTATCTCAAAAATGGCTCTTGCGATTATGATAATATTTTTCCTGTGCATTATTTGTTTAATACTTTGCTAAATTTTAGTAATAAATGGTTATACCCACTTACAAAAAAAAAACTGAATTCACCAAATTATTCTCTTCTTAATATAAATTTGCAGATTTTGAAAAAAAAAAAATGAATTTTAAAACCAGAATTTTAACCTCTACTACTTTTCTACTTTTGAATGCATCTCCATTTACAGAATTTTGGAATACTGAATACCCTTTGTATTCAGTATTCCAAAATTCTGAATACCCTTTGTATTCAGTATTCCAAAATTCTGTAAATGGATCAAAGATTCTGTATGAAAAATACCTGTCCATTATTCTGTATTCTAAAGTTCTGTAAATCCAGATTTCTGTATTTAAAAATGCTGTAAATCCAAAATTTTGTATTTCAAAATACTGGAAATGCAATATTCTGTATTTTAAAAATTAAAAAAAAATTCAGCTTTCGGCTTTAGTTCTTCCTAGATACTAACCTAACACCTGTGCAAAGCATAAACACTTTTTTGAGTTCCTAGAAAGGTCACTGAATTCCAAAGTGCCAAAATTAAGTTTCCAAATTTCTGTATTTCAATATTCTGAAAATTTAATATTCTGTTTTCTAAAATTTAAAAAAAATCTATATTTCAAAATTCTATAAATTTATAATTCAGTATTCCAAAATTCTGAATATTCTGTATTTCAAAATTCTGTATTCCAAAATATTGTAAATTACAAAAGAAAAATTGTTTTGATAATGAAAAAAGTTAGCACTTTTAACAAAACAATTTTTCTATTTATCATTTACAAAATTTTTGATCACAGAATTTTTGAAAGCCAGAATTTTTTAATACAGAACTATGTAGGTATTTACAGAATTTTGAAATCTAGAATTTTATTTTTTTAGAATTTTTGATTCACAGAATTTAGAAATACAGAATTTTGAAAACTGATTTTTGGCATTTATAGAATTTTTGATTACAGAATTTTGAAATACAGAATTTTTTAACCCGAATTTTGACACGTACAAAATTATATAATTATGACCCTAACCCATCTCAAAGGTTTTGTTTCTATACTAATACACATTTTTTGAATCTTCCCCCTGATCGATTACCTGCGTACGCACTTGCCTGACCTCTGATAAATCTAATGTTCTGAGAATTATCAACATAGGTAACATATTATGTGGAAGGAGCAAACATACAACACAAAATAAATTAACAATAAATTCTAAGAAGTCGAATTAAATACATTATTATTATTTTATTTCACTAAATAGACAAACTGACATACGACAGATAACTTTTCCATATAAAATCGATAATTACATGATGATGTTTTGCCATTTTGAAGTGGGTGGGACTTTGAATTCCGTGAAATTGTTTAATTGTTGATTTAATCAAAAATCTTTTAAGTATAACATTATAGTCAAAAATATTATTAATTACATAGAATTTATGGATTTTGTAAGCGTAATCATACTTGCAGGTTTTGAAATAGATACCTCTACTTTCAGTTGTACGAGGCAAAAGCAAGGCTTTTTCAAATTGGTTGTATTCGGCAGGCGATTGGTTTGAAACTATCGAATAAATTCCAATTCCAATATTTTTGAAGGAAAAATCTTTAAAATTTTTTAAAGAAAACTGTTTTAAAAAACACTCAACATTTTTTAAACTTTTAAAAATAAATGATTAGTCAAGAATTAAGGGGACCAAAATTCCGCAAGAGTGAATTTTAAATGGCATTTTTACTTCACTTCACTGAGTTTTTTAAACAAATTCAGAATGTTTTCAAGGCTCAGCGGAATCCAGCTTCCATCCGATTGCGTTTTTGTGACATGTGAATTCATCCCAAAATGGCGTGTCTAGAAGTTGCAAAGCAACAACAAACCTCGGATACGGGCAGAAATACTGTTGACAAACTAAGCAATCGAAATAACTAAGCAATCGAAATAATAACAACGAATCTCAGATCGGCACGTGGAATGTTCTGTCTCTTTTAAGAGCCTCTCTTTGCAGTCGAACATTTAGCTGAGCTAAGGAGTGTGATGGGATGGGCCGGGCTAAAGAAAACTGAAAGACTGCGATATCTAATACGACGACTATTAACGACAAGAAAGGCAATGTCTTTTTGGGTGTAGACTCGTCGTTAGAGAAGGCCTTGGGCAAGAAGTCCTGAGTTTCAACTATGTGAACGAGCGCTTCACGCTAGTTCGCATCAAGGCTAAATTCGCCAACATAAGCTTCATATGTGCGCATGCGCTCACAGAGGAGAAAGATGATGACACCAAGGACGAGTTCTACGAGCTCCTGGACAGGTCATGAGCAATTCCATAGCTTTGACATTAAAATTGTATTGTGTCATTTGAATGCCAACCTAGGAAGAGAAGACGTCTTTGGTGGCACAATCGAAGGATGTAGACTGCAAGACACCACCTCTGACAACGGACCCAGCTTAATCGACTTTGCTGTGGGGTGAAACATTGTTGTAGCTAAAGTACGCAGTTCCCACATCTCAATATACACAAGGGGACATGGCGATATCCTGGTCAATCAACCACCAACCAGATTGACCACATTACTATTGACACAAGGCACTTCCCCAGTATCAATGATGTCCGAACGTTCCGAAGAGCCATTATTGACTCAGAACCACTACCTCGTTGTAGCTAAGGCAACGTTTCGGATATCCAGACCAAGGCCAGAACAGGGAAATACTATGAGGAAATTCGACGTCGGATGGCTAAAGTCGAACTAAATAGCCAGGTTCTTTTCCAATCAAGTCTCTCACACCCTCTTAAATAGTCTTACGCTGCCAACTTCAAGCATCGAGAACCAGTGGAAAAACTGCCAGGAAGCCGTTAGAGATGCCACCTCGTACGTGCTGGGCCGACCACCACAGCGAAACCCCTGGTTCAACAAAGATTGCCAGTAAGCTTAAGCAGCCAATCAACATCAGGCATACAAAGCGGCGCTGCATAGAAGGACCAGTGTTGCTGTGAGCTCTACGAGCAGAAGACGAGAGAGGAACACCGGTTTCTCAGAAGAAAAAAAGGAGTATAGCGCACAATCGAGGAAATATAGGGATACCATTGCAGGAATGAAGTTCGAAAGTTTTACCAAAAAGAAAAAGAACCTCTCAGGGTTACAAGGTCCGAACCGAAGCCTGCAAGACCGATCAGAGGAACATCGTGATAGAATCGCAGTCGGTGCTAGGGATATTGAAAAATCATTTCTGCAAATTGTATAACGGCGATGACGAACCGAATCCAGCTACCATGCAGATTTCACCATTCAACCTGAACGACAAAGGCCAATAATTCCATCCACCCGATCTCGACGAAGTGAAGGTAGCTATGTCTAAACTTAAGTCCAATAAAGCTGCTGAAGCTAATGGCCTTGCGGCTGAGCTATTCAAACCGGCTGGCGATGAATTGTTTAGGAGTATGCACCAGCTCATCTGCAAAATATGGACGGAGGAAAGCATGCCCGATGAATGGAATCTCAGCATTGTTTGCCCCAACCTGAAGAAAGGCGATCAATTGGACTGCACCAACAACAGAGGCATCAGTCTCCTTAACATCGCGAACAAGATCTTCTCTGCGTACTTTGTGAACGCCTGAAGCCATTTGGTGCAACAACCTGATAGGTCCCAATCAATGTGGCTTTAGGCCAGGGAAGTCCACCATTGACCAAATACTTGCACTACGGCAGTTCTTGGAAAAAATCCTGGGATTTCAAATCCATACCCACAACCTTTTCATCGATTTCAAGGCCGTAATGTTTTCATTTTAATATAAGTTGTGAAAATTTCAAATTTTTCGTTCAATGTTTTCCATATTTTTTTTTGAAAGATTTAATATTAATTAGTTGGGACGATTTCGAATTTGTCGTTCTATGTTTTCTATGTTTTTTTTTTAGTGGAAAAAACTTCTATTATTTAATATTACAGTGCTTAATAGTCTTATGCTATGTTTCCACCAAAGATTTATCTCAGATTAGATTTAATAAATCTTTTTGGTGTTTCCACCGCACAAAAAGATTTAAAAAAGATTAAATTTGACAGCACCTTCAAAAATGCAAATGGCGTTCCAATTTTTCTTATGAAGTGCGAATGAGACAGAATGTTTGATTCGTGTGAAACAATGAAGAACTGAATGCGAGTCTCGAATGAATCGTTCAGCACCATGTAAGAAGAGGTTAGTTCGATTTGTAAAACTATTTGTCCTAGGAAGATTTAACAAGATTAATTTCTAATCTTCAAGATTTACGAAATAAATTTGTATGGTAAACCTACGAGATTTAAAGGAGATTTAAGGTTAATCTCATTAAATCTCAGATTAGCGCTAGGTGGAAATGTAGCATTACGTTAATTAGTTTTCACAAATTCAATTCTTCATGCGATGTTTTCTATGTTTTTTGTGTGATTTTTATCAACTAAGCAAAGCAACTTTGGGTTATTCCAAAATGGTTAGGTGGATGATTTGCCGTTGATTTGTCGTTAATAAGTTGTGACTGTTTCGAATTTGACGTTCAATGTTTTCTATGTTTTTTTTGTGTGTTTGCAAACTTTACATTCCTCGAAGAGTAGCAAAAGCATCTTTTCTTAATGTTGTAAGGCTTAATAATTTGCCGATAGTTAGTCGTTAAGATGTTGTGAAAAATTGAATTTGATCGTGCAATGTTTTCTATGTTTTTTTTCTCGGGTCCTTTGCTAGCTTCATGTCAAGTTAGCAAAACACAACCGCAAAAAGGGGAAAAACTGCTAATACAAAATGGTTTCTGGCTAAATAACATCCCATTAATTAGTTTTTAATTACTTGTGACAACTTGGAAATTGTCGTGCAATCTTTTGTATGTTTTTTTCGTTGAGATATTTGCTTTATACTCATGTATTTAAACTAGGTGCTTCATTGTAAGTACCTTTTCATCTCGCTTTAACCATAATTATTTTTCCTAGTTAACCTAGTCTGTTTTATCATTTCCCCGCCATGCCACGATTATACAATAATTCCATTCCATACTCTATTTGAATCAAAACTAAAAAAAAAAAGACTTCAGTTAAGTACTTCGACCCTTCTTAAAGCTTTTTGTGTAGCCATCACAGCAACCTCTCTTGAGGAAAAGATGATAGAGAAATTATAATAAACTCTGGAAAGAAAGGTTAATAAAGTAATGGTGGTTGTAGCACAAAGAGCAGCTATTCTTTTTATTTCCTAGAAATTTGAAAACAATTATTTATTTTTTTTTGTTATAAAAATGAGGGCGAATAAGAATCAAGCGAAACGAAATTATATTTTCCAATGAAAACAACTTCAAAAGCGGACAGAGATAGATAGAAGCTACAGTATATAGATATACCTATATGTATGTATCTATTGCCATAACTATTCATCCTCATCTGCTTCTGCATCTTTCTTTATATAAATTAATGTATACCTACCTAGTTTTGACTGTGCTGAGTCTCTTTTTCATAACCGTTTTTCTTTTGATTTAGGTCTTCTGTGAGTGTGGAGTTAGAAAAAAAAAAAATCTTAAATTCGCAGAAATCCTTTGCCTCAGTAGATTTTCCCTAAAATTCTTATTAAGACCTAGTTACCTATAAAGGATTTTTTTTTTATTTTCAAAAGGCTATACAATTGGGATTCGCTGAATTTGCTCGTACATTTGCCTTCCCTTCGCATGTTCTTTGTGAACAGAAAGGAAAAAAAAAACTGCAAAAACCTACGCTGTATCGCACTTTAACAGTAAAAATATTGTATGTATATATAATGCTGGATTCACATGTTTCTATCCCTATTCACTCTGTGAAAAAAAGAGGACGTCAAATATAAAATTTAAATTAGTTGAATAGAGAAAAAAGAATATCTTCAGAAATGCAGATTATACCTAGAAACTCTACTCATGTGATGGGACAAAAAGCTTTACAGACTTTTTTGCACATTTGTCATCATACAAAAAACCCGTTGTTTTAATGATGGAGTTTACATTTCACATACTGTCTAAAAATAGAGATTTTTTAATGGGTGAAAGAATTTTGATACTTATACAAATGACAAATACGTGGTTTCGACTGTTCGACAATAAGTATCTACTTTTGTTGTTATTTTCTTTGAAACAAATCCTTGTGATAGTATCCATTTTGCTATACCTACCTTCCTGAGAACAAAACGAGACAAAAAAAAGACATTTTATTTGCAAAACACATACATTCAACTTCTATGAATTATTGTGACATTCAGTTGCAACAACTACGACCCATATTTGCCTCCAGACTTTTTTTTTCCTATGCAATGAACAGAAGAATTGATTTTCTCAGAAATTTTAAATTGAATGGCAGTCCAATTGAAACTTATTGTTAAAAGAGAACACACAGGAGAATATAATTGGTTTGCAGAAATAAATTGAAATAAAAAAAAAAAAATCGAACAAATACTACCTATCAATATTTCCATTTAACATGATATTTAGGTAGATATGTAGATACCTACCCTAGCCTATAATACTGTCTTGCAATATTAACCGTGCCTAGTATGTATATTTGAAAAACAAAATGGGAACAATAACAGTTGTTTTTTACTGTGAAAATAATTATCGCAGTTCATGATGGCGTTTCGTTCTTAAATTGAATAGAAAATAGAACAAAATATTGTTTGATTGAATTTCGCAATGTGTCGCGGCGGAATTTAACCTAGTTCTTAAATTATGCACTGTGGGTAGGTATACAAAAAGGTAAGGTAGTTTGAAATTACTTGATGACTCCATTTAAAAGCTTTTATTTCGATTTCCAAATGTGGGCCAAAAGCAAAGAAGCAACATTCTAAACTGGCTTTTGTTAAGGGCTTAGCATGATACTAAATAACAGACTTCTTAGCACTTAGTACATTACTAGCTCTCCAAAATCCTCAAACCTTTTTTCGATTTACTAGCTATTATCATATTAATTCCATTTTATTAAAAACATTTCATCTGAACACGTCCAAACAGTGACAGTTCGTATAAAAAAAAACAAACCAAAAAAACCTTTTTTAATAATTACAACTGTCAAAGTGACAACCTGCAATTTTTTTTTTACAAAACGGTGCTCACTTGAAATTAGGTGTGTTTGTTAACGTGAACTTTCTTTTAAATTTTCACAATTTGCTGTCAAAAACCATAGGAGAAATAAACCAAGTTTGAGAAACTTGGTGAACATTTCTAATTCTTTGTTTGGTTATAGTGCCTGGTTTAAATAGATTTTGTAAGAAAGTGGAATTTGATTGTGCTTCCGCTGTCATTGGATTTGATTATCTCAAGGCTATAGTCATCCGCTGTATGATGGTTTTGTTGTTTGTGAAGAATGTTAACTGAAATTGTTGTAGATGTTTGGAACAAAGATCAAAAGGAAGCCGAACGTAAAGAAGAGGAAAAATAAGAAACTCGTGCCTATGGCAATTGGAAGGAACGTATGTATATAAAAGGGCTGTAAATTCGTGAGCTTTTTTAGCTCAAATTCAATTTTTAGATAAAACAAAATTAATTGGTGTTCGTAAGGATTTTGTTATATTTGTGCATCACAAACTGTATAAATCCGTTAGAAGTCTTGCATTTAATTTATACAATCTAATTCAATTCAGCTCTTTGGAATACAATTGCCAAGAATTTTGTTTTGGAGGAAGATGACAGATACCATGGATTTAGCACGATACAAAAAAAATGCAGGTGCCCAACGCGTATTGAGAAAATAACGGTTGACGTTTTAAAAGATAAGTAGTGTTGAGTAGAAGCACCTTGGGTAAAAATGGCAATGTTTCTACTTTCCGGGAACATACTTTTTTTATGCCAAAGGTTGGGATTTCTACGTTTTTGGTAATATCTATGCTCCCAAAACGTGGCAACACTGACATTTTAACCAAAGGTGCATCTACTTAACACCTATCTTTTAAGACATCAACAGTTATTTTTTCAACACACGTTTGTGGCTGAAGGCGTTTCCGCAACTTTTTTCACGTTTAAAACTATCAGAAAAAGGGGAATTCCCACATTTTTACATACAAAGAGTAGGCATGTTCCCGAAAAGTGGCAACATTGAAATTTTACCCGAAGTGGAATCTACTCAAAACCTTTCTTTTAAGTTATAAATCCTTACTTTGGTCATGAAAATGTTCCAAGTTATTTACAAGTTTTTTTTTTAATTTACCATTTTTGACAGATTGGGCACCATTTTTGAAAAGAGACTCCAAGCAAAAATGCAAAAGACTTCTAAGCTTAATTATATCCTTATTATGCCAAAAATTAATTACAAATATAAAATAAGACCCCCCCCCATAAAAAAAAGTGCAGGGATTTCGGGTTTCCTGACTGGACTACAGATTGGGGGCCATTTTGAAAAATGGCGCCCAAGTAACAGGATTACAAAAATGACTCCCAAGCGAAATTTCATCCTTAATGTATGTAAGCAATGAATTCCAGTCACAAAAAAAAGTCCCCGCCAAAAAACGCACGGGATTGGGTTTCCTGGTATATGTTTTGCGAGCAACAATTCAAAATCTCATAAAAGAGCACAAATGTGCTTGACACGGCACTAATAATGATTCGAAATATTTTGTAATCACTTCTTGTTCAGATTTATATGTAGGCATATTTTTAATTATGAAAAACAATTTTTAAGGTTATAATTTAAAGTTAATAAGCATCCCTCAACTCTACTCGTTTGTCAAATCATAAACGTCAAAGTTCAACCAGAAAAAAGTCTTAAAATTTTCATACTTGCTTTTGTTACTTGGTTCCAACTACATTTCCCTTCACCTAATGTGTCAAAAAGACGAAACACGAAACGACCGAAAAAACGAATCGTGTAATAAGGCTAATTGTTGTATGTACTTGTAATTTCATATCGTATCGAAGAATAAATGTGAATTACAACAACAACAAACACTCTTATTGGACCTGTGCTAAATAATGTGCTGCGTTTTTCACTGTTTTAATACTTGGAAAATCTAGCCAATTCAGCAGTTCCTTTTAAAATGACAGCCGAGGTTTGGCATCTTTATTTGACAATAGGTCTGTTCGTGTTCTTTCCAAAACTGCCAATTTCTATCCATTTTAGTCCAAACTTCTGTCAAAGTTCATATACAAAAAATTAAATTGACAGAACTTTGGACTAAAATGGACAGTTTTGGGAAGTACACGAGCAAGAGGTAATCTTTGCTTGGATACCTACCTTTTCTCTTTCTTTTGTACCTACAATTTGAGAATAAACTACGACAATGAACTTAACAACCAAATGTGTAAAAATGGTTGAGGATTAAAATATTGTTTATACCAATCAAACATACCTACCTAAACAACAAAAATAATATCACAAGACCTCATAACCTTACCTATTTTAACAACCTCCAAAAGATATAAAATCAAAATCACTTCCACAAAGGTCATTAAACCTTCACAACATGTAAACAAAAAAATGTTCTCCATGACCTATCTCACACAATTTTTTAAAAAGATAATAACTACATAAAGGTATTAGTACCAAACCCATACCTTCCTACCCATATCTTCTCTGTCAAAGCGAAAATAAATCGTTCGACAAATTGAGTCTGCTGAACCTTAGTCAACGGGAAAACCGTGTAAAAAAAAGAAGATATAAATAGGTAGGTAAGGTATATGCACCTACATACCTTAACAGAAATAAAAACTCTAAGCCGCCATAACTAATCCACTAATCCCTCAGACTTCACAATAAATTCTTTCACAAACAAGATATAGAGATAAAGAATAAAGAAATAAATATAATAAAACTCTAATTAATATTGCCAACAATTTTCAAAAGACTTGGTGAGTACACGTATATATACGTCCATATACATATTTAATACTAAGGCGTCTCTGTCCCTCGTTTAATATCTAAAAAAAAAAAAATACAACAAAACTACTGATTGCAAGCTTGAGATACCAACCTGTTTTTCGCAGGAACTTCATAAATCATAATCAAAAAATTCTAAGAATTATTTCAACATCAACCATTGCACCTGAGTTTTTTTTAGTACAGTTTTGCAAAAAATGCTATATACCTATACTTATATGTACACAAAAGAACTAAGAAGAGTAAAGGTAGACATCATGGCCTGCGCCTGTTATTGTACCTATGTGGTAATTGGAAAAATAGCTTGTCTGGACATACTTGCTGTATGTCACTCATTTATGTATTATACCCTTAGGTAGGTATTAAATGCGTTTCTGAGAGTGCGCAGAAGGCACGCTTGCGCATTACATTTAAAATTGCACGATTTTTAGTACATTTTTAGTACACTTTTTCCCACTACATTAAAATGAAAAAAAAAGAAAAGAAAAATGATTAAATAAAATTGAAAGAAGAGGCCATAAAGAGCTATAAAAAAATGTTACTTCGTAGAAATCAAAATTAAGACTTCGCCGAAGACGTTAAACCTCGTGTAGCCCCAAAGCAAAGCAGCCGCTTACCCACTCTGCCATCATCATGCACATATTTTTATGTAGTTTTCTGTTTGGTAACTGGCCTCCGGCTCTGTTTGGTGGTTGTGGAGAAGCAACAGCAAATATACTATAGCAACGTCTTGTTGCGCCGTAATTTTCGATGGAAAAACGATGAAACGAGTTCCACGAATTTTATGAATGGAAATTCAAATATACACAAAACATAACCAGCTCTCACTTAGCTTTGGTGCTGCTTGTAGGTATAATCTCGACTTTTGTATAGTGGGATAACATTTCATTACGAATTGCAATAAGTTAATATAGGCAGGTATCTACCTATCTAGATAATTATGGTTGAAAAAAATGACTTATGTTTTAATATCTCGTTTTTGAAAAGCGCATTCCAGGTGATGAAAACTTTTTTTATTACTAAATGTTGTAATTCAAATTAAAAGTTTAAGTTAGCTCTTATTCTTATCCATATTGCATTTTGCCATTTCTCTGCGGTCGTACAGACTTAGAAGCAGTGGTACGGAATTCCAAAAAAACTCGAATAATGAAATCTCGTTTTTTTATCTCAAAAAAAAAAAAAAAAACAGAATCTCGCAAATTAACACTCCTGCTATTCATATTATCGCAGTCTCATGGCTTTTCTTTTAATAAATCTTTCATTTAAGTTTCGTACCAAAAAATCTCGCAATCTTAATTCAAAATTTCGCATATTCAAATCTCAGCATAATATCGCTCTCAGTTTCGCACTGCAAATAAAAATTCTGCGAACAATATACATAGAAAAACTTGAAAATGAAATTTTTTTTCTTTGGCTATTGTTGTTTTTCAAAACGAATTTTAAACATTTAAACAAAAACACCCGACATAACAAGATGCAATTAAATTATGCGAGATCTTAATAAGCGAGTTTTTGTAAAAAGGGGTTGGGTACGAAATCTCGCATTCGAAATCTCACAGTAACAAAACCCCGCTTGTCATAGTCTCGCAATTAAAAAATACTACTTTAAGCAACCCCGCAGTTACGAAATGCCGCAAACTAAAATCTCGCAAATCGAAATCTCGCAAAATTAAATTACATTGCAACAAATTAAATTTTGTTAGTAAAAATCTCGCAAATATTGTTTATATTTCAATTATTGTCAAGAGAACATAGAAACTGTATATATCCAGTTGTAATGTCGGGTGAAAATTATTAACTGTTAAAAAAGAAATGCGTTTTGGAAATCAATAAAAGCCTTAGAAAAAGGTTTTCGTCTTCAAGTTTCTTTTTCTTTTATTCGCACGACTTTTTTGGTGCGAAACTGCTAGTGATAGTACTGGGAGATTTGAATTCGAAAAGTTTTGATTTGCGAGGTTTTGACATGCGAGATTTTAAACTGCAAGATTTCGGTTGATATTTGCGAGATTTCGGTTGATATTTGTGAGATCTGTTGCGATGTGAAAATGTGAGATAGTGAAAAGCAAGATTATTAATTTGCATGAATTTGTCTTTCGAGATTAATCGAATTTTTGGTTTGCGGGATTTCCTACCGCCCTCTTAAGGAAACTGCGGGCTTGTTTGGGATTATGAAAAGTGAGATTTTGTAAATGCGAGATTTGTTGTAATGCAATTAAATTTGGCGAAATTTTCTAACTTCTGCAAAACAAATCGATCGCTTACCTACTTTTAAACCATTTTGTTAATTATAGTTGTTATTGTTTAAATTTTAACTGTAGGTAAGTGCAAGAAAGAGTGCGATATGGAAATGCGTGATTGCTAATAACGAGATTTTGATATTGCGCGCTTATGTAAAGCAGGATTATTAATTTGCAAGATTTCGTTCTTCGAGATTTAAAAAAAAATGCGAAATTTCGTTATTTGAAATTTTAGTTTTCGGGATTTTGTACCGCTCCCTGTTCAAAGTGGGGTTTTGTTTGAGATTATGAAAAGCGGGATTTTGTAATTGCGAGATTTCGTAATGCGAGATTTCGAATGCGAGCTTTTAATTTGCCGGATTTCGTACCGCTCCCTGTTTAAAGTGGGGTTTCGTTTGAGATTAAGAAAAGCGATATTTTGTGCGAGATTTCGAATGCGAGATTTAAAATTGCGAGATTTATTTTTAGATTTCATATATCGAGATTTCTAATTTTCTGCAAATTCATATTTAGATTCACGTTATTTTAAGAGACTGAGGCCTAGTTTTTCAGTTCGAAACAGCTTCGAATTTGGTGTGTTAGCTCTGGGGTAACTATACAGATGTCACACTTTGATTTCAATACATTTTTGATAGCTGAAAGTTACAGTATATAATCTACTCAAAAATTATCTCTGATCTGTCTCAGATTTAAGGCCTCAGCATTGAAAAACAAAACTTTGATTTAGATCGAAAAAAGTGGGCGTAGGAAGCTGTAAGTGCGCTTGATGACATATGTCTTATGTTAATTCTTTGTCATAAAACATTGATGTATCAGTGTGTTTTTAATTGATAGCTCAACATTTCAAACAAAAATAAATATTCTCGTCTCTACTATAAAAATTAACTTTATGCCAGTTTTAAAATTATTTTATCCCACTGTTTTTTCGAGTTTACATAAAATATGTATGTACATAGGTAAACTGCATAAAATCAAGTATGTATCTCGTTTGTCCGTTGGCTTACAATTATGGTGGTATCTGATGTTGTGTCTGACTATCTGTCTGTCCGACATTAGCCAAGACAAGATGCGTCCAGAGAGTCCATAAAATAGAACCAGTCCCCAACAAAGAGTAATGTTAGTTATACTTAGGTACCTCTAACATTATCTTATAGGTGTACAGGAATAAAAAAGAAATATTGCAGCTGCTTCTGCAATATTCGTTGGTCGTCGTTGGTGTCATGTGCTCGTTTATACTAAAATGAAAATGCCCATGTCTACTAAGCGACGGACGCACACAGGTAACTCTGTTTTTTTTTTAATGGAATAATAACAATCCGTTCATCTTTAAGTTTTTCTTTTCTGTTTTAAGTGCGTTTCATAGGTAAGCTTGAGGCAAAACATTTTAACCGTGGGTCTTTTCTCAAACATTTTTTATTTTTTATTTTTAAAAGAAAAAGAAATTTGTGAAGTAGGTCCAAAAAAAAAAGAGACGCATGTTTGCTTTAATTAAAACTCATCAGCTAGCGACCACAATAATGATGATGACGATGAAATAAATGATTAAGTTTGTTCGTGAGTATAAACAATTTATTTTAGCAATTAAAAAGGTAAAGGATGCTCTAAATGACTATTTTCTATTTTTCAAAGTTTTAGAAATAAACCGATAAAAGAGGAGATTAGGAAAAAAGGTGAAATTTTTAGTTTTGGTATTTTTTTGTTTTATGAAAAGGGTCCTTAACCCTGAATTCTATTAAGTGCCAAAGAGATTTATTTAGTATTTTATGTTAAATAAATAGAATTCTGGAATTAGGAGCTTAAACAAAAATACCAAAAATAAAAATGTCACCTTTTGTTCCTAAGCTCTTCAAATGCTCTATAACTGGAAACAATTATTATTGATACCAACCTACATACGAGTAGGTATATTCGTTATTTGACCTTTTAGTTCAAAACACTTTTGTTTAGCGAAATACCTCTGGCGAAATAAAGTTTTTCAGCGTGCGTGAAGCGTGATCATCGGAGTTTTGGCGCTTAAATCTAGTTAACTGAATTTCAATGGAATTATAAAGTTGGGTGTGTGTGTTCGATTACAGTTTAAACTACTTTTCCGATAAAGTTAACAACCAGCACTATAGCGAAACTAATGAAATATGCGTCAAACAAAATTGTCTCGCTTGTAGAAAGTAATGTATTTTAGATTTTAGTTAATTTAAAAATTGAATTTTTGAAATTTTGCTGGCTAAATGCAAACTTGCCTCAAGTCAATATACTATCGATGACGAAGTGTAAGTTATTCGTGCTCTGGTTATCCAATCAGTGATGGTAGGTACATGAAAACAAGAAAAAATACCTACGGCATATACCTACCTACCTATAAAAAATCCCTTTTTTCTCCTAGACCAGCCTGGTTCACACTCACACACGTTTTTTTGGCAAAATCCGTGCAAATGAGCAGTGGCACAGCGTGTTAGTATACATTCTTCATAGAACTTTTCACACGATCTTTGTACGTTGCCGGCTTATGACAAACAAACGTGCGTCGTGTGAAAGTTTCTATGTAGAATGTATACGTCACAGCTTATTCGCACGGATTTAAAATGCGGAAAAATGTGCGGTGCATAGTCGTGTGAACCAGGCCTAAGCGTATTCATGCAACGGCGTTAAGTAGTCGCAAACGTAGTAAAGTTGTAAATTAGGTGCAGGGAAAGAAATGGGGACTAAATCCACTTTAACGAAGTGGACTTAGTTCTCATAGAAGGTGGGAATTAAATTCCTCGAAAACTGAGTGGTTTTACTTCCCTTTCAATGTGGATTTAATTCCCATTTCCAAGTAAAAGTCAATCTTATTAGAAAAATAGAAATACTTTTTACAATTATTGTTGCAAAGGATAACTTCAAAGTTTCTTTACCTAAATCCAGATTCTTTAAATGCCCCGCACCTACCCCAAATCTTATAGTGTGCCCAAGCAGGGGGGTGGCAGGGGTCAGCATACCTCACTGTTTATTCGCCGTAATGCGCATTGTCTTACAAAAATACAGTGCAAGTACCCACCATTACGGCGAATAAACAGTGTGGTATGTATCGGGGGGCAACCTGCAACCTCCTGCTTGGACACACTATAGGATTTGGGGTAGGGGCGAGGCTGGGTATATGCAAAGATTTCGGGCAGTTTTGCATTTTTGTAATTTTTATCGTTGAAAGTTAGTTCCCTCTTTATTTTTCAAAATGTGTACTTAGTTCTCATAACGAAGTGCACTACTTTTTCACCTTGGCCGGGAACTAAATCCACATCGTTAAGGTGGATTTAGTTCCCATTTAATGAGAACAAAGTCCCTCGGTGGACTAAGTTTCCGGGGACTTAGTTCCCTGCATCGTAAATTACGTAAATCAGTATAACTTTCCATACAAATTGTAACAGATTTAAAACGTTACTTCTTTTACGACGCGACGGCTTTACGCTATTGTATAAATGAATACCCTATACTATTCTTTTTAGTTCTTTAACAGATGTAAAATGTTTTATTTTACTGGAGTTGGAGTAGGTATTATGTGACATGTAGGGATGAGCGATATTGAAAAAACATCGATGTTAACATTAGCCGCATTTTATTACCGTTCATAACCGATATGGTTCAACTCGTGAACATAAAACGATGCGGTTAAGTGCAAAAACAGTGCTGTATATCAGTCCCTTTTTTTCTTATATTTTTATTTGTTTTTCATTTAGTCTGTCTCTTTTCCTCTCTATTTCTAACATTGCTGCCAAATCGCTGACATCATTCACAATGGTAAATAGCCCTCTGCCGGTCAGAGTAAAAACCTGTATCTGGGTTATTGAAATTAACCCCGATAGAAACCTGGATCCCATGTTTTTTTTGTAATAGATGCTAAAAGATAACCTCGCCCCAGATCCGGAGATAGTAAAAAGCAGCTATTGATGTCAACATCGATACTACTTAACATCGATGTTTTTTCGGGTATTTTTGTTTAAGTTTTTTGTTTGGCCAAAATTCATTTAAATGCCTTATGCTAATTCTGCTATCAAAATAACTAATACCAGCCATTTTTTGTATAGATTTTTAAATAATTTTTACACAAATTATAAATGTGACGTCATAAGCAAGTCGTTTCATCTATAAACTGTGTTTTTTTTATTGAAAAATGTTGATGCACCGAAAATCGTGGACAAAAACTGCACGTGTAAATTGTGTCTTTATAATGTTTAAGTAGGTATTTATTTTGCACAAATGAATGTCAGACAAATTTAATGAAGCTTCATGTGTAGGTAAATTGTCATGTGTGCTTTTTTTGTACATTGGTTTGTAATGTTGTTGCACAGGAAGTCATTTGTCAAAACTTTCTGAACATCGATGTTAAACTATGTACCTAGGTATTTTGAACAAATGAACGTAAAAAAATATGATAAAATATCTTTGCAAGGTGTATGAACTGTCATCTGCGTGCATTTTTCCTTTTTGAACATCGATATCGCAAATAATTCTTTTGCACAGGAAGTCATGTGCCAAAACTTGCATGTGTAACGTCAACAAGTCTGAAAGGTATTTCATGTGTAAACTGTTATCTGTGACATTTTTGAACATCAATATTGCAAAATATTTCTTTACATGAAGATGTAGCGCCGTAATAATGCATCGATTTTGATAAATTGAAATGAAAATCGATTTGTTACGACAAAATCTCGATACGCCATTTTTAGTTTTTTTTTTTTGTTTAGGCCTAGTACGCAGATCGAGCTAAAATTCCGCTCGCACACTTCTCTGCAAACACCAGCTAAAATCTTAGCTAAATTTTGACACAAGATTTTTGTGGAGAATACATTACAGAAAACAGCTGTTCTCTGAAAAGAAATTTTATTCAACAATTTCAAAGAATTTTCTTTCAATATTTCATGTTAAAATAGGCAAAAAAATAGATTTTTCCTTTTGGCATTGCTTACTCGTTTGTCCTTGAATATTTCTCGTCTCAATTTTCATTTTTGCAACAAATAAATTAGCCCGAGAATTAATGTGCCGAACTATTAGGTCTGTTCCTTTACTTTGAATTTCTGTGATTTTCTGTGCATTTCTGCGCATTTCAGTCCAAAGTTGTGTCAAACTTCATATAAAACAAATATTTTGACACAAGTTTGGACTAAAAATCACAGAAACCCAAAGTAAAGGATCAGACCTATTATTTCACGCTCTAAATTTTGACAGATGAGTGCGTTCAGTAAGAAACGAAAATTTGATTTTAAAGCTGGAATTGCGTACCTCTCGGCTAAAATGTTTGGCTAAATTTTGGAAAGAATTTTGTATGGGAGCGAAATTTTAGCTCGATCTGCTTACGAGGCTTTACCGTTATAAAAAAGTCATGATGACAAAACGTAGAAAGTGTCGAAAAAAAAACTTAAATTTTATGGACTATCACCAGCGCCAGCGCTGTAAAAATGCATCGATTTTGAAAATTAAAATGGCAATGGATTTGTCACGACAAAATCTCGATGCCACATCGCAGTAAAAAAGTTATGATGAAAATACTTTGAAAATTATGAATTAAAAACAGGATATGTCCCGAGGGAGGCCAAAAATGTGCATTTATAAATATTGCAGAGTTAACGTAAATCAGTTACCATAAATCAATTTTTTTAAAAGTAGTGTATCGATATTTTTTCAAGAAAAATCAGCTGTCGTAACATTTTTTATAATCGTTGCATTTTTATGGCGCTGGTGACAGCCCGTAAGTTTTCAAAGTTTTTATGCGGCACTTTTTCGTTTTTTCATCATACATTTTTTATTACGGTCAATACAAAAACAAAAAATAGAAAATGGATAATCGATATTTTGTCGTAACGAATCGATTTCCGTTTCATTTTTCAAAATCGATGCATTTTTACGGGGCTGGTGACGGTCCAAACATTTTAAAAATTTTTTCCTGACTTATTACATTTTTTCATAATTATTTTTTTAGTACGGTTACAATTGGTATATCCTAATTTTGTTTCTTTTTTCAAACCCAAAATTTTTCAAAGTTTTTTTTTCACCACTTTTAATGTATTTTCATCATACAGAATGGCGTATCAAGATTTTGTCATGACAAATCGATTCCCGTTACATTTTTTTTTTTAATTTAACCATTTTTTTGCAATTGGTGACCGACCGAAAAAGGATATTCAAATTGTTTGCAAAGTTCAGGTTCATAAAAACTGACGTACCGCTATAAATTTTTGTTGCAGATAGCCATCTTGTCAGCTAATCGAAGTCGACTGTATTTAGTATTAAAAAAAAATCAATGAAAATGAAATAAATAAACATTTTATATTTATGCAGAAAAACTTTCAAAGTTTTCTTCCGACTTAAAAGGAAGTTTTTATCTATGGCTTATATACTTAGAGTGAGTATGAGTAGCATGAGTATTAGTATTCTGATGATATTAGTTTGAAAACAGCGAAGAGAAACATCAATTTTCAGCATGTACCTACTACATATGTACCTGGTTTAAAATAAGTAGAAAGAGAGTTTCTTTTTTTCTTTTAAATCTACAAACATAAGAGACATTTCATATGAAACTTCTGTGTTTGTTACTTTTTCGACCAGAAATACCTATTGAATAAGAAAATTCCAGGATAGAAAATAATGTTGGTAGGTACATATGAATATACTAAAAGGGAAAAAGTTTTTACAAGAAGAGTAAGAACGCAACGTGTAACAAGCATTAAAATAGCAATTTCAAAGAATTTTTGCTTCACAACTTAGGTCGGTATACCTACCTACACCCAGAGTTTTTAACTTTAAATATTCAATTTTCACCTCTGGGAAATAGTTGAGAGTTTTAAGATGTATTTCAGTATGTTATGTATAAAGTTCGGGTTAAAAGCTTTGTAATGACTATTTTATTTGTATTTCTTTGAATCAAGTTAAAAGCCGACTTACATCAACGTAATACTTTTGAGTAGGAAGTTATATTTTCCATGTGAAAAAAGTATTCCATAAGGCAGCGCAGGTTTCTGTTGTGACAAATAAAAAATTGTAGGTAAAAACAGAAAAAACAACGGTGTAGGTATACAATCATTTTCGAAATTCTGTACGTTTTTCGATACCTTATAAATCAACTAGCTGGCCTAGTCCGACTTCGCACGTAGGGATAAATCTTAGTTGCGTGGATAACAGTTGTACTTAGTAAAAATAAAACTAATAAAAAAACCACAAAGCTCCAGTTACAGGGTTGTTGTAAAAGAATGCAATCTTTTGTGAATGCAATTTTTTATGACTCCAATAGTTTAAAGATTGCATTCATTAACTGCAAAAGAATGAAAACTAATGCAAAAAGAATACAAATGAATGTAAAGAATGAAAAAGAATGCATTTATTTTCAAAAGATTGCATCCAATTGATTGCTGTGAAATGATTGCAATCATTTCAATATAAAATAAATGGTGATTGCAGAATTATAAGTTGCACTCTCGAAGTGAGGTCAATAAAAGCAATATTTTGGTTAAATTTAATAAATAAATTTTAATGATTGCATTCACAAAAGACTGCATTCTTTTACAACCCTATATTGTTCTAATTCAACGAACTCAAAGAAAGGAATTAATTTAACTTTAAAATTGTATAAAATCTGCGTTAAGGCTTCTTGTATAGGTACCTCCCTCTTAAATCAGCAATCTTCAACTATCAGCGTTAAAGAATAACCAATAGAATTGAAAGGCACAAAAATTAGTTCCAGCGTATTTGTCCTATACGTCTATGAAGACTTCGATGACTTGAAGTTTAAATTATACGCAAAGTATATGCCGGAAAAAATAAGTACTAGACATGTGCATCGCAGCGTTGCGTTAGCGCAATGCGTTGAAGCAGCAGCTGCGTTTGGTGCGCTGATACATCAAATTGTATCTAAGTACCGCAAAAGCGCAGTTCATCAACTCAATAATCGAATAGGACTATTGACAAGGCGCAGCGCTAGCAACGCGCCGCGCAAACAAAAACCATTGAAGCAAATGAAAAAAGCGCTGATTTACTTGTAGCGCTCTCAAAATGAGTTTGGGAAAAAAGTTGAGTTGTTTGTATTCACACATACAAAAGGAAGTTTCGCACTTTAAGGACAAATTCGAAATTTTTCAATTTTTTGCAGAAAAGGGGCTTAGGCTCAGGGCGACGTTTGATACTAAATACAGAATTTTTAGCTTGTCTCTAATCTGACAAGCTATGTATATGAACTTTCAAATTCTTTTCGGTGATGGTAGTATAAAAAAGTACCTAAAAAAACACGAATTTTGCCAACTTTTTTGAAGGTTGATTTAAGGGTCTTTCTTATGGTGGTATTTGGAACGAAATGTTGTTTTTTCGTCAAAATATAGTTAATTGTCTACTTGTCAAGCCATTAACAGTCAAATTTGATTGGGTGATGCCTGCGATCTTGATGGATTAAAAAGGCCCTGAAAAATTAAAAAAAATCTTAGGGCTTAGGGTGACATTTATGACGCAATACAGAATTATTATCAACATTTTTTTCCTAATCTGAAAAGCCATGCACTGTTAGATTCCATTGGAGGATGGCTACCATCACAATCACAATGGATAAAAAGAAACCTCAGAAAAACCTGAACATCGCTTCTGACAAGATTTTATTTTTTGAAAGTTGATTTAAGGGCCTTTGGGTGACATTTGCAACGAAATTTGCGTCAAATTATAATTTTTTGTACATATGTATGTATCTATCAAGCTGTCAAATTTCATAAGAGGGTGGCTTCGATCTTTACGGTTTAATAAGCCGCAAGAAAATCAAAAACTGTCCTCTGAAAATTCGAAATTTTGTCAATCTTTTTTTTCGCCAGAAAAGGGCTGTTTTCCAATTTAAGATCTAGGGTGACATTTGAGACTTAATACAGAATTTTTATTTTGCCCCTAATCTAACAAGCCGTATGTACCTACTGTCAAATTCCATTGGAGGATGGCTACCATAACAATGGATAAGAAATACCTCAGAAAAACACCAGTTTTGCCTCTTCCTCTTTTTTTGAGGGTTGATTTAAGGGTCTTCTGGTGACATTTACAACGAAATATTGTATTTTCGTCAAAATATAGTTTGTTGACTATCTGTCAAGCTATAAACTGTCAAATTTCATCGGATGATGCCTACGATCTTGATGGATTAATAAGATTCTGAAAAACCAAAAAATACTCTTAAAATTCGCAGTTTGTCAATACTATTTTTTCTCCAGAAAAGGGGTAATTTTAGGGACTTAAAGTGAACAACATTTTTGTCAAAATAAATCTTGCCCCCATATGTTCTAGATACGAATTGTTAACTTTATTTATTTTTTTTTTACTTCAATTCAGTCCAGTCTGTACGAAGTTTGTATATGAGTCAAAAAAGCACACAAACGAACGACGCGCCTGCGCTGCAGCGCAAATTGAGTCAGTGAGTTATTTAGTTTGAAATTAAGCCTAGTACGCTGCTAATGCGAAACGAAAAATCCCATACAAAAATGACACAACGAAATCATAAACTAAAAATTTAGTTCTACGGTTCGTTCTGCAGTACGCTGTTCGATGAGCAAAATTAATAATTGTAGCAGATTATTTGGAGATGTCTACACTCTTTTTTCGCACTCAATTAATTACCCAGACCATTTATTGTGTGCGAAATTTGTGTTTTTTCGTGTTTATTTTTGTTGTTCTTTTCATTCCAGCATGGCTGCTTGTGATTTTTTTGCATTTGCTGTTGTTTCAATTTTTTGAATTTGTGCAACTGTTAATGAATATTTTTCCGCATCGTTTTCGAAAGAATTTCGTTGTCTTGTTGGAGACCAACTAAAAATTTCGTTTCGCATTCGCATCAGCAGCGTACTAGGCTTTAGTAAAAAAAATTGCGTCGTGGCGCAAATTAGGTACGTAAACGCATTTCGATGATACAGTAGAGTGTATCAGCGCACGAATTTTCACTGCGTTACCCATGTCTAATAGGTACCTACATCCTCTTCTGAAATCTTTACTTGATTGCAAACTATTCACATGAAATTTTATCAAGGAACGCAGCAGTTATTCGATTTTTCTGGAAATATGTAGATGTTAGTGCTTTGAAAAATTTTGAGTCAATACTCAGTTTTTTTGCTAGCGCCACCATTCTTTATCGCCAAGTGCATTTCCTTAGTAATGCCAGTTTATCTTTGAAAGTCAAGTAGTCCATCACCTACCTACCTACGTTTTATTTCAACAACAACTTTTATCAAGAAAATGCATTTTCTATATAAAATATTGTTTTTCTCTATATAACTTGATAAGTAACAAGGGGATTTTCTTAATTTTATTATGAAACAATTATCTAAACAAGCTACTTGAAAAAAAAGTAATTATTAAAGAAGCTCACTGACTGAATAAATAGTTATTGAGTTTTATTTTGTTTTTCATAATACCTGCGTAAAACTGATACGATTTGTTTGTATATTTATACTCACTCATTAAACAACAATAAAAAAAACCATAATATACGAGTAAAGCTGGTATGTTATTGATTTTATTTATTTTTATTGATTGTTTTATGAATGGAAAAATTGATTTGCATTCTGAGAATACATCGTGTTAAAATTATTATTACAATAATTCCTGGAAAGTGGTAACACTGAATCTGAAAATAAACTAGTTTTATTGATAAATAATAATGCTAATTAAAATTTAAGGAAATTTATCAAGGTTGTATTTACATATGTATTTCGAATATTCGAACTCTTGATAGCTATTATGAATGACTGAATCTTGCAAAATGGTACTATTAGTACTATATTTTCACCGAATGAAAATGCGCAATTTTCAATAGTTCAATAATAGCAAACATTTCCATACATTGGCGCAGTTTCAAATTCACCTAAATTTTAATTAAATTATTTTTATCACAGTTTATACTATTTTTCCGATAAAGTAAACAAACAGAACTATAACGAAACTGTGAGCTGCTAAAACTCGCTGTCACATTTTTGTAATTTACTTTTAAATCTATTTTGTTTTGGCATTTGTTTTTGTATTTTGGTTTTGAACTGTTTTGATAAAGTGTTGTTTGTTTACAAACAAATTATAAACATTTCTAATCGAAGACCTTTTTATTTATTTGGTTAAAAGTTAAATGCTGTGTAAAGGAATCAGCTGCTTGTTTATTTAACAGATTAGTTATGTGACAGATAAGACATGTTCAGATTTTAAAACGGCCGCGTTCAAGTTTCACTGGATAGCCAATTTAGGATAGTTTTGCAACCATTTATTTTTCTGAACGCCATTCAGCTGTTGTTGACATTTCTCATAAAATTGCTTCGTACCTTAAAATTTTTAGGAAAGCTTGGAATTTCTTTTTTCCCTACAGCTGTTTTATCATCAGCTGTGTTTTCACGAGGGATTACTACAACACAAACCTATCCAGATCGTTTTAGATACAAGTTTGACCACGGCCAGCTATGTATTTTGAAATGGAGAGCCTCTCCCAAACCAATTCGAACTCAGAGTCTCGAAACGATACAAAAATGTAAAGGTAGAACAATAGTAGTTGGAAGTCAAAAACCAGCGAAAAGTAGCTTTCCAAACAGTCAGAATGAGAAGTGAACTATATAAGTGAAATGAATCATCTCTCTCTTTTGTTTTATAGTTCCATCTTCACCAAATTTTCACTTCCAAATCAAAAGTTAACGCAACCTAACGAAAAGTTGCAAAACACAATTATAGGCACACCTTATGGTTTTTATGTGTTCGTTCTTTTTCATCCGGATACTTCAGTGAGCTATAGACTATTATAGTTCTATTTAAAGATACACGACAATAGTTACTTTTTTAAGCGTAGAGCTAGAACGTTTCGTCAAGTTTCGTTCAACTTATAACTAAGTAAAACTGACATGTGGTGAAATGAGAATGCCAAAAAGAGATAGATGATAAGTACCAGTATGGGTGTGTTCCCCTGTTGGCGATACGGAAAGCTATTTTTCGTTCGTTTTTGACAGAAGCCCTTCCGACCATTATAAGGCGTTTTTCATTTTAGTTCAGAGCAGATTCTGAACTGTCAAAGCTAAAATTGTATTTGTTTTTTAGCTCTGAGCGTTCAGAGCTAAAAATATGTGTTTCTTTTTTCGGTCTGAGCGTGTTCTGAGCTTGTTCATAAAACAACTGAGCAGACAGAGTTAAATGGTGAACACATAGCATTTAACAGCTGAGTGTTCGGGTTTGTTTCAAAAATTGTTAGAGGTCTGAGAACACACATGTTCTGATGATGTCGATATGTTCGAACCCTGTTCAGAGCTCTATTATGAATTAAAAAGGAAAAACGTCTAAAGTTCTACCTTAAGATGCGTTTTAAAGTATAATTAGGTATAATAGTCGCAAGCTCACAGCAGTGAGCGAATATAAAAATCATATGGCGCATTCATTATATTGGTTTCTTGATTTTTCATTAAGTATTGCATTCGGAAGAGCACACTAGAGTGCCTCCTGCCTCCACGAAAGTTAAACTAAAATTTGTGGAGGTAGTATCGAAAAAAAGAGAAAGAGTGAATTATGGCTCAATTCAGATTTCTGTTATTATATAAAACAGTTTAACCTTATTGATTACACTAAATTTATCGATACAAATAAACAAAACGCAACGAAAACTACATTTATTTATTTCTAACGAAATTACCTCACGAACGCGTTTCGATAGATCTTGTCTATCATCATCAGCGCACACGACTGATGATAAAAATGTCATCCTCATCTTGCAGCATCATTGGTCCAAAGTGCAAATCATTGAGATTAGAAGGTGATGAGCGAAGTTATTATGAACAATAGAGCACAACAAAAGAGAAAGGAAAAAGTTAGCTTATGCATCACTGTGGGTGGTGTACTTGTCAGAAGATAAAAACAATTTCAAACTAAACGGAACAGACAAGAATTAATATTCCCACTGTCAGCATTCATCGATCTCTCGTCTTTTTGGATAAAAAAGCTTTCATAAGCATCTAGGCGTCTAGGATCATTCACTTGTCGTACCAATTTCAAATTATTTTTCGAAACGTTGAAATGGTCGTTAGTCAGTACATGATTCGCTAAAGCAGAAGGTCTACAATTGTTTGTCCTTATGTACGTTGAATGTTCTTTAAAACGCGTTTCAATATTCCGTTTTGTTTGGCCATAATACACTTGTTCACAATCACCACATTGCACTGAATAAATTCCCGATTTCTTTAAAGTTTCCGTTTTATCTTTCGTTGTTCCCAAAATGTTCTTCATTTTATTGTTACTTGAAAATACCATTTTCATGTTGTTGCGGTTGAATGAACTTTTTAATTTGTTTGTTAAAACTGGGTTGTATGAAAAACGTACTCTTTTCGGTTCATCTTTTTGATCAATTCTTTTATTTTGTGCATATAAAGTTGTCATACTTGAGTTCCGAATTTTTTTCATATGTTTTTTGATGAGATCATCAATCATTATTTTACTGTATCCATTCAAATTTGCCACGTCTATAATATGTTCATACTCTCTTTTATAATTGGCAACTGAGAGTGGCAATTTACACAATCGATGGATATAAGAATGAAAAGCGGCTTTCTTGTGTTGAATTGGGCAATGTGAGTTACTAGGAATGCAACGTTTTGTACTCGTTGGTTTGTGGTAAACAGCAAAACTTAAACGTCCATCTTGACTCCGTAATAAAAGATCTAAAAATGGTAACTTTTGATCTACTTCTTCTTCGACCGTGAAGTTTATTGTTTCATATTGGGAGTTAAGTAGGGTAAGTAAATCCGTTATTTTCGATTTCTTCACTATGGCAAATATGTCATCTACATATCTCAACCATATTCGTGGGAGAAAACCTAATTTTTTTAAATTCATTTCGAATTTTGCCATGAATAACTCGGCGATCAAAGGTGAAAGTGGATTACCCATACTTGTACCGTGTTCTATTGTATAGAATAAGCCACGGAATTGGAAATAATTCAGCTCCATACATTTTTTCGCAACATTTACATATATCGATTTCTTTTTTGTCGGAATGTTGTTCAATTCTAAATATTCATCCAATGCTTTAATAGCTTGTTCAATTGGTATACTTGGAAATAAGGACACTACATCGAATGAAACCATGATTTCATCTTTTCCTATTTTAGTGTCTTTTAGTTTGTCGACGAACTCAAAAGAATTTTTAACTGAAGCACTGTCAATTGTTGGTAGGTTTTTTATCTCATTAACGAGCCATTTTGCCAAATAGTAACACGGTGAGTTAATATTTGATACTATTGGTCTCATATTCTTTCCTGGTTTGTGTATCTTTGGCAGACCATATAACTTTGGTACTTCAGGGTTTGATACGTGTAACGTTCGTTTTAAATGGTAGCCGAAAGTCTCACTTACTTCCTTTTTCATGGTCGTAGATATTTTTGTCATTTTTGGTAGTGGGTTTTTTGTTATTTGTTTGTATGGACCATCGTCGATTAATTTTCTCATTCTATTTTCATATTCCGTCTTGTCTAAGATCACCAATTTATTTCCTTTATCTGCTTTGACATAAAAACAATCTTTTTCTTTTAATAATTTAACTATTCTTGTTTCTTCTTTATTTGTGTATTGTTTTTTATCAGCGTTTAGGATAATCTCACGCGCTGACTCCCTAATATCGCTCTGAGCCGTATACATTTTTGATTTGATTGCCGTTTCAATATCTATTACTGTTTCTACGTAATCATTTTTAATAGGCATTGGTGTATAATTTAGACCTTTATTTAATAATGCTAACTCAGGTTCTGAGAAAATCTGATTAGACTCGTTGCAAACAAAGTCATCTATGAACTTGGGAGTACTTACCGCATTATCATTATCAATTAGTGCATTTATTTTTTGTGCCTGTTTTTCCACTTTCTTCAAGGATTGAACGTTTACCATTCCACACATTTTGTTATAGAAATTATGCCACTCATCATATTCGAACTCATTTAAATCTGAAGCAATTTGCAAATGTAAATTGTACAATTCTAATTGTAGACCGTCTAACTTTGAGTACAAGAAATTTATTTCAAGTTTCAACCATTCAATTTTCACTTTTTTAATAACTTTTACCGTTCTTGAATTATTTACCGCACACGACACTTTTATGAAATTTGGTGTTATTCCTTTTCTTTTACACTCTGTTAAAAACGCAATATCCGACAAAATAGACGACACTTGTTTCCTCAATCGAGTGAATTTGTTTACAATTGGCTTGGTTGCCATATTTAATATTATTACAAAGTAAACGTTGTGTAATCTTAATCAATTATTATATAAAACAGTTTAACCTTATTGATTACACTAAATTTATCGATACAAATAAACAAAACGCAACGAAAACTACATTTATTTATTTCTAACGAAATTACCTCACGAACGCGTTTCGATAGATCTTGTCTATCATCATCAGCGCACACGACTGATGATAAAAATGTCATCCTCATCTTGCAGCATCATTGGTCCAAAGTGCAAATCATTGAGATTAGAAGGTGATGAGCGAAGTTATTATGAACAATAGAGCACAACAAAAGAGAAAGGAAAAAGTTAGCTTATGCATCACTGTGGGTGGTGTACTTGTCAGAAGATAAAAACAATTTCAAACTAAACGGAACAGACAAGAATTAATATTCCCACTGTCAGCATTCATCGATCTCTCGTCTTTTTGGATAAAAAAGCTTTCATAAGCATCTAGGCGTCTAGGATCATTCACTTGTCGTACCAATTTCAAATTATTTTTCGAAACGTTGAAATGGTCGTTAGTCAGTACATGATTCGCTAAAGCAGAAGGTCTACAATTGTTTGTCCTTATGTACGTTGAATGTTCTTTAAAACGCGTTTCAATATTCCGTTTTGTTTGGCCATAATACACTTGTTCACAATCACCACATTGCACTGAATAAATTCCCGATTTCTTTAAAGTTTCCGTTTTATCTTTCGTTGTTCCCAAAATGTTCTTCATTTTATTGTTACTTGAAAATACCATTTTCATGTTGTTGCGGTTGAATGAACTTTTTAATTTGTTTGTTAAAACTGGGTTGTATGAAAAACGTACTCTTTTCGGTTCATCTTTTTGATCAATTCTTTTATTTTGTGCATATAAAGTTGTCATACTTGAGTTCCGAATTTTTTTCATATGTTTTTTGATGAGATCATCAATCATTATTTTACTGTATCCATTCAAATTTGCCACGTCTATAATATGTTCATACTCTCTTTTATAATTGGCAACTGAGAGTGGCAATTTACACAATCGATGGATATAAGAATGAAAAGCGGCTTTCTTGTGTTGAATTGGGCAATGTGAGTTACTAGGAATGCAACGTTTTGTACTCGTTGGTTTGTGGTAAACAGCAAAACTTAAACGTCCATCTTGACTCCGTAATAAAAGATCTAAAAATGGTAACTTTTGATCTACTTCTTCTTCGACCGTGAAGTTTATTGTTTCATATTGGGAGTTAAGTAGGGTAAGTAAATCCGTTATTTTCGATTTCTTCACTATGGCAAATATGTCATCTACATATCTCAACCATATTCGTGGGAGAAAACCTAATTTTTTTAAATTCATTTCGAATTTTGCCATGAATAACTCGGCGATCAAAGGTGAAAGTGGATTACCCATACTTGTACCGTGTTCTATTGTATAGAATAAGCCACGGAATTGGAAATAATTCAGCTCCATACATTTTTTCGCAACATTTACATATATCGATTTCTTTTTTGTCGGAATGTTGTTCAATTCTAAATATTCATCCAATGCTTTAATAGCTTGTTCAATTGGTATACTTGGAAATAAGGACACTACATCGAATGAAACCATGATTTCATCTTTTCCTATTTTAGTGTCTTTTAGTTTGTCGACGAACTCAAAAGAATTTTTAACTGAAGCACTGTCAATTGTTGGTAGGTTTTTTATCTCATTAACGAGCCATTTTGCCAAATAGTAACACGGTGAGTTAATATTTGATACTATTGGTCTCATATTCTTTCCTGGTTTGTGTATCTTTGGCAGACCATATAACTTTGGTACTTCAGGGTTTGATACGTGTAACGTTCGTTTTAAATGGTAGCCGAAAGTCTCACTTACTTCCTTTTTCATGGTCGTAGATATTTTTGTCATTTTTGGTAGTGGGTTTTTTGTTATTTGTTTGTATGGACCATCGTCGATTAATTTTCTCATTCTATTTTCATATTCCGTCTTGTCTAAGATCACCAATTTATTTCCTTTATCTGCTTTGACATAAAAACAATCTTTTTCTTTTAATAATTTAACTATTCTTGTTTCTTCTTTATTTGTGTATTGTTTTTTATCAGCGTTTAGGATAATCTCACGCGCTGACTCCCTAATATCGCTCTGAGCCGTATACATTTTTGATTTGATTGCCGTTTCAATATCTATTACTGTTTCTACGTAATCATTTTTAATAGGCATTGGTGTATAATTTAGACCTTTATTTAATAATGCTAACTCAGGTTCTGAGAAAATCTGATTAGACTCGTTGCAAACAAAGTCATCTATGAACTTGGGAGTACTTACCGCATTATCATTATCAATTAGTGCATTTATTTTTTGTGCCTGTTTTTCCACTTTCTTCAAGGATTGAACGTTTACCATTCCACACATTTTGTTATAGAAATTATGCCACTCATCATATTCGAACTCATTTAAATCTGAAGCAATTTGCAAATGTAAATTGTACAATTCTAATTGTAGACCGTCTAACTTTGAGTACAAGAAATTTATTTCAAGTTTCAACCATTCAATTTTCACTTTTTTAATAACTTTTACCGTTCTTGAATTATTTACCGCACACGACACTTTTATGAAATTTGGTGTTATTCCTTTTCTTTTACACTCTGTTAAAAACGCAATATCCGACAAAATAGACGACACTTGTTTCCTCAATCGAGTGAATTTGTTTACAATTGGCTTGGTTGCCATATTTAATATTATTACAAAGTAAACGTTGTGTAATCTTAATCAATTATTATATAAAACAGTTTAACCTTATTGATTACACTAAATTTATCGATACAAATAAACAAAACGCAACGAAAACTACATTTATTTATTTCTAACGAAATTACCTCACGAACGCGTTTCGATAGATCTTGTCTATCATCATCAGCGCACACGACTGATGATAAAAATGTCATCCTCATCTTGCAGCATCATTGGTCCAAAGTGCAAATCATTGAGATTAGAAGGTGATGAGCGAAGTTATTATGAACAATAGAGCACAACAAAAGAGAAAGGAAAAAGTTAGCTTATGCATCACTGTGGGTGGTGTACTTGTCAGAAGATAAAAACAATTTCAAACTAAACGGAACAGACAAGAATTAATATTCCCACTGTCAGCATTCATCGATCTCTCGTCTTTTTGGATAAAAAAGCTTTCATAAGCATCTAGGCGTCTAGGATCATTCACTTGTCGTACCAATTTCAAATTATTTTTCGAAACGTTGAAATGGTCGTTAGTCAGTACATGATTCGCTAAAGCAGAAGGTCTACAATTGTTTGTCCTTATGTACGTTGAATGTTCTTTAAAACACAAATAAAGAAGAAACAAGAATAGTTAAATTATTAAAAGAAAAAGATTGTTTTTATGTCAAAGCAGATAAAGGAAATAAATTGGTGATCTTAGACAAGACGGAATATGAAAATAGAATGAGAAAATTAATCGACGATGGTCCATACAAACAAATAACAAAAAACCCACTACCAAAAATGACAAAAATATCTACGACCATGAAAAAGGAAGTAAGTGAGACTTTCGGCTACCATTTAAAACGAACGTTACACGTATCAAACCCTGAAGTACCAAAGTTATATGGTCTGCCAAAGATACACAAACCAGGAAAGAATATGAGACCAATAGTATCAAATATTAACTCACCGTGTTACTATTTGGCAAAATGGCTCGTTAATGAGATAAAAAACCTACCAACAATTGACAGTGCTTCAGTTAAAAATTCTTTTGAGTTCGTCGACAAACTAAAAGACACTAAAATAGGAAAAGATGAAATCATGGTTTCATTCGATGTAGTGTCCTTATTTCCAAGTATACCAATTGAACAAGCTATTAAAGCATTGGATGAATATTTAGAATTGAACAACATTCCGACAAAAAAGAAATCGATATATGTAAATGTTGCGAAAAAATGTATGGAGCTGAATTATTTCCAATTCCGTGGCTTATTCTATACAATAGAACACGGTACAAGTATGGGTAATCCACTTTCACCTTTGATCGCCGAGTTATTCATGGCAAAATTCGAAATGAATTTAAAAAAATTAGGTTTTCTCCCACGAATATGGTTGAGATATGTAGATGACATATTTGCCATAGTGAAGAAATCGAAAATAACGGATTTACTTACCCTACTTAACTCCCAATATGAAACAATAAACTTCACGGTCGAAGAAGAAGTAGATCAAAAGTTACCATTTTTAGATCTTTTATTACGGAGTCAAGATGGACGTTTAAGTTTTGCTGTTTACCACAAACCAACGAGTACAAAACGTTGCATTCCTAGTAACTCACATTGCCCAATTCAACACAAGAAAGCCGCTTTTCATTCTTATATCCATCGATTGTGTAAATTGCCACTCTCAGTTGCCAATTATAAAAGAGAGTATGAACATATTATAGACGTGGCAAATTTGAATGGATACAGTAAAATAATGATTGATGATCTCATCAAAAAACATATGAAAAAAATTCGGAACTCAAGTATGACAACTTTATATGCACAAAATAAAAGAATTGATCAAAAAGATGAACCGAAAAGAGTACGTTTTTCATACAACCCAGTTTTAACAAACAAATTAAAAAGTTCATTCAACCGCAACAACATGAAAATGGTATTTTCAAGTAACAATAAAATGAAGAACATTTTGGGAACAACGAAAGATAAAACGGAAACTTTAAAGAAATCGGGAATTTATTCAGTGCAATGTGGTGATTGTGAACAAGTGTATTATGGCCAAACAAAACGGAATATTGAAACGCGTTTTAAAGAACATTCAACGTACATAAGGACAAACAATTGTAGACCTTCTGCTTTAGCGAATCATGTACTGACTAACGACCATTTCAACGTTTCGAAAAATAATTTGAAATTGGTACGACAAGTGAATGATCCTAGACGCCTAGATGCTTATGAAAGCTTTTTTATCCAAAAAGACGAGAGATCGATGAATGCTGACAGTGGGAATATTAATTCTTGTCTGTTCCGTTTAGTTTGAAATTGTTTTTATCTTCTGACAAGTACACCACCCACAGTGATGCATAAGCTAACTTTTTCCTTTCTCTTTTGTTGTGCTCTATTGTTCATAATAACTTCGCTCATCACCTTCTAATCTCAATGATTTGCACTTTGGACCAATGATGCTGCAAGATGAGGATGACATTTTTATCATCAGTCGTGTGCGCTGATGATGATAGACAAGATCTATCGAAACGCGTTCGTGAGGTAATTTCGTTAGAAATAAATAAATGTAGTTTTCGTTGCGTTTTGTTTATTTGTATCGATAAATTTAGTGTAATCAATAAGGTTAAACTGTTTTATATAATAATTGATTAAGATTACACAACGTTTACTTTGTAATAATATCAGATTTCTGTTTTCATTGGTTTATTACATCTGCTTCCAATAGCTTCCGACTATTAAGGATCATCCAAGCCATTCCGAATCACCAAAGTCCCCTTTCACACGAAGAAACAAATTGCTAGAGATTTTTTGACGTTTTCTTTTAATCTCCTTAAAAATCTCTTGTACCTTTCACACGGCAATTTTTGAAATTTTCTTTGAAAGTCTATTGGTTGAACACACCCTTACCTACATAGATGTAAAAGAAAATGTCAAAAAATCTCTTCAAATCCTCGACCGGGGAGATTTTGTTCACCCCTCTTTCCTCCTGCCCCTTTGGAACTGAAAGTTGCAGGCAACTCAGTTTCCTCGTGTGAAAGGGGACAAACCAAATTGTAGGTGTGTTTGTTTACTTGAAATTTCTTGCAAATTTTCTTAATTTTTCACAATTTTCTGTCAGAAACAATAAAACAAAAAACTTAAGTTTGGTAAACATGATATAAATTTCACGTTACCAAACAGGCATTGTGTAAACCATTTTCCATACCAAATTTGACATTTCATCAACCAAATGAGAAACTTAACCAAATAGTAAACTTATCTAGTATTTTACGACGCACGTTGCATGAATATCCTCATTATCTCACTTAGATTGTTCGCACTCTTTATGACTTGTAAGTTCTCGAAACTGCAATTTCAAGCTCAATGGGAGCATGCTATAAAAATTTACTACATTTTAAGTCCTGTCACCTTTAATTTCTTAAGATTGAAAAATAATCTAGTTGCGTAACCATATTTGAGTGTGAAAAGACTGCGAGGAACTCTCAAGCAGCTCTCGAGAGTAAAACGCGCAAGTGGACACAGTCATGAAATGACTCACAGAGGGGTAGAAAGCTATCTGAGAGTCATTCTCGAGGGTTTTATAGTGAAAGTAATCTCAAATGGAAACGTACCTTAAGACAAACCAATAAGGTAATATTTTAATATATTTCCTCCGGGTGTTAAACGGGCCGATTTCATGACAGGCTTTTAATTATTTAAAAAACCTTTTAGCCTTTAAATTATATTTTTTGGTTTCACCAAATGCTTTTATATTTAAGAAGATTTTAAATGCCCTTGTAAACTAAAAGCTCGTTTTTGTCCCATTAAATTTTAAAAATCTTTTTTGCTAAGCAATTCCAATCAACAACAGCTGATACTTTGCTGTCAGAATAATTGTTCCTCATCCATAATGCTTTTTCACTTTTGCTCATAGACTTCGCATGTGTGAGGGAAACAACCTCTTTTTTTGAATCCAGGGATGTGAGCAAACTCAGTCAAATTAAAATATCCTTTTTCTACATTGGTGAAACTGAACAATTTTAAATGTCTGATAAAATTTGGAAGGAGTTTAGATAAAAGTTATTTTAATGTTTGTTTATGAAATTGGTCATAAGCCATTTAAAAAGTTTTAGAGCTTCTTTTTATTACAAAGTTGTATGAAACTCAAATACAAATCTTTTCTTAAGGTGGGATTCGATTTAACAATACTTTCACTACAAAATTTCGGGATAAATCTTGGACTCCTCTGTGAGCTGATTTCGTGACTGTGTCCACTTGTAAGTTTTATTCTCGAGAGCTACTCGCAGTTTTTTTTACTGCCAAATGGAAAGGCAACTTTATATTATAAATCTAACTAAAAATTAAATTAAGAACTTGTTGACCAATTTGTTTTGAATAATTTATCGTTTCAAATATTTTTGTTTACTTCGCCTCTTTTGTAGTAGTTTATTAATGGAAGCTATTGATTAATCGAAACGTTAAAAAAATTAATGAATACACATTATCTTTAATTAGTAAACAACAGAGAGTAAAAACGACACACGAAGAAAAAAAAAAAACATCTTAAAAACCTTAAAGTAAAGCTTAAAAGTGTTTTTTCTTTTTTAATTTATACAAAATTAATGGTAAAAGTTCAATAAAACGTATTCCTAGTATGAAGTATTATAATTGAACTTAACTATGTAGGAATTAAATCATCATAGATTGGTTTAAATTTCTCAGTTATTTGATACGAGCCTCCGGTTTGGAATCCGGTTAAGCGGTTTTACTGCTTAAAACATATTTATCTAATTAACTTAAGGTTGATTATTTGTTTTTTAAATATAAAACAAAATTCAAAGAACAGATTCCAGTTATTGAATAATCAAATATTTTTATTTTCTTTTTTAACGGGAACCAGCTCTTGGGGTCGATTTTTTTTTATTGTATTTTAATTTATTGAAGGCACGTTTTGTTTATGTTTATATTTGTTTTTTTATGTAGGTACTTTTCTATTCAATTCAATTTAATAATTTTATAATAGCGGTTATAATTTGCATTATTGTTTTTTTTTTAATAGGGACATGGTGATTCTCATACGGTGTTGAAGAAAGCTATAGTGTGTAGGGAAGGTTGAGACAAGAAAACAAATCGTATTGGAGACGGAGGAATAGACGATCTTGGTACAGATATGAAGGCCCCATCAACGCGGCCAGCATACAGTGGTCCGTTTGTTGAATTTTAACGACACAAATAATTTCCCACGCCAATTATTGATACAAATTAATGCAATTTTCTATAATTGATAATTTGGAGAAGCTGCACTCAGTGGTTGTATCTTTTTTTTGTACTTCAAACAATTAAGGTCAGAACTATTACTTTAGATTATTTTTGATTTTTTTAGAGTTTTTGAGAAGTGGACCTAATATTTGATTGATAACTTCCAACCTTCAAAATTGTCAAATT
The DNA here is from genome assembly GCA_963921185.1 of Dasysyrphus tricinctus. NCBI lineage: Eukaryota > Metazoa > Arthropoda > Insecta > Diptera > Syrphidae > Dasysyrphus > Dasysyrphus tricinctus. The sequence goes on along the minus strand of OY992533.1, from coordinate 118,748,721 downwards.
TCTTCGAGATTCGATCAGATTAGGTCTTAAAATTATTTCCAATACAAACAATTTTAAAAACTAGCACTAAAATAATTAGTTCCAGTCCGATTTGGGGACATTTCTCAACATTTTGGACAGTCTTCTTTAAATTTTGTACAAATCTGTATTGGAGTTATTTTTATATAAAAGTCTACATTCAAGCACATATTTTAGGACATTTCAAACATTAACTTGACTCAGTCAGTGCCTAGCATCGGAAATAATATTTTTTGAATTTTGAAATAATGGACCATGTTCTGAGCTTAATTGTGAAGCCCTTGTTTGAAATAGAAAAAAATTGGCTGCGTTCAGCATCCCCAAATCTTAAATATTTTTGTTTCCTTTTTTTTCAAAATTATGTGGTATAAAAGGCAAGGCATTGTAAGTGTTGTTTTAAATTTTTTTTCAGTTTTTAGTCAATTTTTTACTAAATTGCCCCTCCAAGCTACACGGCGGAGACCTACCATACAATTTCTTAACATTATCGTTTTTTATTCAAAAAATGGCTCCACAACTTAAAAAAAACAATAAATTACTTTTAGTAATGGCTACCTTTGGGTGGGAAACAGTTTTTCAAAAAATCGTTATTATTGATATCTCTCAAAGAACCAAACGATTTTCTTTCTAAAAATTATAAATAGTATCTATTAAAATTTAAAAAACAAATATTTTTTGGATTTTTAGAAAATATATCAAATACTTGTCTAAAACTACATGATTGTTTTTTTTTTTTTGAAACTCGATACCTACTTAGAATTTTTTAAAAATTCTCAAAAATATTTTATGAAAAAATAACGGTACTTTGTATACAAAAGTTAAAAACCTTTTGAGAAAAGTATACTTTTTCTCAAAAACGTCTTCTTTTAATAAAACCTTTTCCTTATATTAAAATTAGTGCGATCTACTGGGAGGCGTACGAATAGTCGAAAAAAAAAATATCGACTGTTAAAATGTCAACTGAAGTTTAATCAACAAAGAAAAGTTGATAGACTACTTAAATGTCGATTGTAAAGTTGTCGGTAAAAACGTCAAATTTTAGCCAAAATACAGTGAAGTCATTAGAATGGTTCGAAGGATTCCTACAAACATCATGTTTTCTCTTCGCGAAAATTGTGCTAACGCATCCTTTTAATTTCTAATTTGTTTTTACTTCCACATCGCCACCGAATTATTTTGAATTTTATACCTTTTTCCTTGATATAATAGAAGCTAGCTTTCCACGAAAAAAGATAAAATATTCAGATCGATCTATCTAGATACCACTGCAGCTGTTTGGGATAGTAAAAATAGGACCGATTTCTTCCCAACGAACAAAAGCGTAAGACAAGGGTATGTACTAAGCGTGTTACTTTTCATTCTTTTTTTGAATGCACATGCTGAGCTACCAAATAAATAAAGTATTGTTATAGGGGGGCTTCTATGTGCCGATGACATAGTGGTTAAGTCCGATAGCACTGCCAAATTACAATGTCTAATAGACAGTTTCCACTCCTATTGTTTTGAATAGAACCTGACAGTCAATGTGGATAAATCGAAAATTCTATTTTTTTTGCAACAGAGGAACGCGTGCAGCAAATGAAAAAAGTGATTATTTAGTAGAACTGAGATAACAATTTCAAACCATTTCCAATATCTTGGAGTTATTATTAATTACAATATTTCTTGGACGGAGCATCGACCATCTCAACAATAGACTCACTTCTTCCAAAAATTCCATCAATTCAACAAGTCCAAGTGAATGATGTTCACATGCCGCTGTCGACCCTTTACGCGTCGATATTTTCAAAATAAGGTTTCTAAGACAAACCATCTCATGAAAAGAAGTCTTAAAGACCGATTTTTTGAAAGAATACTGCTCCTGCGCCTGCAGCCGATAGATAGAAGAGAAACGATTAATACCTGAACATCACTTCGGATTTAGAAGCAAGCATTCGAAAATTGATCAAATGCATAGAATAACTGACGTAATTGAGAGAGCTCTTGAAGAAAAGAAAATTTGTTCGATGGTCTTTTTGGATGTGTCGCAAGCGTTTGACAAGGTTTGGCACGAAGTCCTCTAATTCAAATTACGACAAGTTCTGCCTGAAGGACTTTATAAAATTCTAAACGAGTTCCTAAAAAACAGAGTTTTTCGTGTAAGACACGGAAATGAATATTCTAATTTCAAAGAAATAGTGGCTGGGGTACCGCAAGGAAGTGTTTTAGGTCCAGTTCTGTACCTTTTATTTACACGTGATATATCAAATAGAAGACACGTTTAAATCTAAAAATAAATTGCTATATATGTTCAACTTCGTTGCAATCGGTAAGTAGGGGTGGTTTTATTTAGTGCAGTAAGAGTCTCACACACATATGAGAGCACGCGCTTTTCGGTCCAGAGTATTAGGTTTTGCACCTACCCAGAGGAAAAAAAAGGTTTATAAGATTCGATCAGTCGGTAATTTTACCACTCGACTTTCGAAAGCTGATATTATGCAGTTGATTTTTTTCAAACCATCATTTTAAAAATTGGGCGGGGAATTTGCCAATTTTGTCTCTTATGCTTTAGACGGTGCAGGGAAATAATTCCACGGGCATCTGCTCCATATGAGAATTTATTCCATTTTTAGTGGGAATCTGCCCCACTTTTCAAAGTAAAGTTAATTCTCACCGAGACAGGGAATTTATTGCACCTTTTAATTAGAGAGATCTCCACTTGGAGAGTGGCGTTCTTTCCCACTTGGTGTGAGAATCAACTTCACTAATTTCGCTTTTCACGAATTATTGTGATGTACCGCCCATTTTTTGTCTAGCATTAGGTACTGTACGGTACATACTACATAATCTTGGCAGTTACATTAAGTTACACTGTACTAAATTTGAAATATATCGGCTCACATGTTTAGCTTTAGGTCGATGTAGAGTGTACGCTGGACAAACAGATTGCACAGACCGACACGGACGTAATGTTCGATTAACATTTTTTTGACACGAAAACAATGCTTACCCTACAGAGGGGAAGTTAAAATTAAATTTATTATAAAAAAAATAGATTCCATACACCAGATTTGGTAAGGAATAAGAGCTCAAAAAGTTATCAACCAAAGTACCAAACATTAAACTTTCTCTTTCACCAGAATATTTCTTCTTTTGTTTAAATTCCTTAAATATGCTAATGAGTCGGGATTGCAATCCGGTTAGATTTACTTGACTTGGTAACGTTGGTAATGGACAATCTTCATTAATTACATACATATAGATAACCTTCTCAATTTATTTAGGATACCGAATTCTCTCATGAATTTAAAAAGTTTTACCAATGCGAAGGGATGTTTAGCAATTAAGTAATCGCATATATGTCTAAAGTTTTATATAGAAAGTTTGAAAGATACACAACATCAGAGTATGGTTAGACCAAAGTGTCGATGTGCACAAGTTTATAGGTAGGTACCTACCTATATATTCTTGCGTGTTTTAAGGAATAACCACACACACACAAGTATACAAATTTTGATTTTGTTATTTTGAAAGGTTCGTAATCTTTATGTGGGTAACAGGGTTTTGTTTGATAAGGTTGATGAGGTGTTGATTTCTTGAGGAGATATTCAAAAGCTTTCAATATTCGGAAATAAATATTCCATTAAAAATTGTTATTAACATTAAAGGCTTAGATGTTAGAGTAAATAGCAGCAAAGGATTTCGGCTATAGAATAACAAACTTTTCTTAAAAAATCAGGTCAAGACAGTCATATATACCTATATGACCCTAATCTTAAAGGAATGACAACTTTGTGAAAAGCTTTCTAACAGTTTGCGTATCATTTTACTAAAATTTTATAATTCAAGCAGACAATGTGCAGGCTTCCATAGTCTGTTTTTTCAATCCACCTCTGTCTATCAACTCCTAATCGCATCTGCCCGTATCGAACATCGGGTGCCCATCTGAATTTATTGGAGATGGGGTTCCAATCTTTGTGGACGGTTGTTGTGGGCAGCAAACGAGAGAGGGGAGGAGTGTTTCCACTAAGGCACTTCTCCTTTCATCAAGGAGGCAGCGGAAGAATTCCCCAGATAGAATCAACAGTGGGATTTACAGTTACAGTCAGGTTGAACTACTTAGTGAACACCTACGGGCTACAATGACAATTTCGGAGCTCAGGCCTATTAGGAATGGTTAATCTGGATCTAAGCGTCTGAACCTCCAGGATGGGGATTGTGCGGTCGGGGTGACTTACCGACCTCTTTAAGCTATCAAGTTGCGAAGCAACAACAAGCCTCGGATAGGGACGTATTTATTAGAGACGAAATAAGGACAACGAACTTCGGCCTGCACGTGGAATATGGAACATTTAGCGGAGGTCTGCTGCCACAGAGCAGACATCACCGGCATGGCATGGGCCAGACAAAAGAAAACTGAAAAACTACTACGGCCGCGACTGTTATCGACAAGAAAGGTAACGTCTTTTTGGCAGTGTTAGGCAAGGAGTCTTGAGTTTCAACTATGTGAACGGGCACCTCACGACAATTCGCATCAAGGCTAAATTCAACAAAATCATCATCAGATGATGACATCAATGACAAATTCTTCGAGCTCCTCGACAAGACATATGAGCAATGCCCTAGCTTTGAAATTCAGATTGTCTTGGGTGATTTTAATGCCAAACAAGGAAGCGAAGACGTCTTTGGTGGCACCATCGGAAGATATAGTCTGCACGACACCACCTCCGATAACCGATAACGGATTCAGGTTAACCGACTTTGTTGCGTGGAGAAACGTTGTGGTAGCCAGTACACGGTCTCCATATTTCGATATACACAAGGGGACATGGCATGGCGTGTCCTGGCCAATCAACCGCCAACCAGATTGACCACATTGCAATTGACGCAAGGCACTCCTCCAGTATCAAGGATGTCCGAACGTTCCGAGAAGCCAAAGTTGACTCGGGCCTCTACCTCGTTGTAACCAAGGGAAATCCTGTGAGAATGTTCGACGTCGGAAATCGCCAGGTTTTTTTCCGATCGAGTTTCTCGTGCCTGCCCCCCCCTTAAGTAGTCCTATGCAGCCAACTTAAAGCATCGAGCACCAGTGTAAGTATTGCAATATGTGCAGCTTAAGTCCAGAAAAGTCCCCCATCGATCAAATATTCGCACTATTTTGCGTTGAAATTTTTCGCACTCACGGCAAATCTTGGAAAAAACCAAGGAGTTTTATGTCGATACCCACCACTTCAAGGCCGCGTATGACATCATCTATAGAGACGAGGTATATAGAGCAATGTCAAGTTTTGGCCTTCCTCCCTTTCAAACTCGTCCGTTTGGGCAGGATGACGCTGCTCCATCAAGGTCGACAAAGACCTCACTAATGCCTTCAATGTCAAAAAAGATTTAAGACAAGGCGACCGACGCGATGTCATGCGATTTCTTCAACATCCTTTTTGAAAGAATAGTGCAAAACTCTCACATCAACTCTAGACACACAATTTTTCAAAATTATGTCCAATTATTCACTTTCGCCGATGATATTGACATAATCCGATAAACAAAGCGTGATGCCAGTGGTGCTTTGGGAGTATTGAGAAGGAAGCCAAGAATATGGACTTAACGGTGAATGAAGGCAAGACCAAATATTTGCTGTCAACAAGTAAGGACATCCAACGCTGATGTCTCGGACAGAATATCACTATAGACAGCAATAATTAAGAGGTGTTCAGATACTATGCCTTCCAAGGCTCCCCTAATCAACTCAGCGAACGATACCAGTGCAGAGATCAAACGAAGAATTATTCTTGCCAATCGCAGTTTCTTTGGGATAAGGAGGCAATTGAGAAACAAAGTCTTCTCTCTAGCAAACTTATGTGTCCCTGTATAAGACGCTTATAGTCCCGGTCCTGATGTATAGTGGACAGGAATGTACACTATTAACGGGGGATGAGAACACTTTAGGCTGTTTTGAGAGGAAAATTCTCGGATTGATTTTTGGTTCCGTCTGCATAGATGGGGAATGGAAAAGAAGGTACAACAACAAACTTTACGGGCTGTACAGCGGCACCTACCTTTATATGTGAAAAGCCAACGACTGAGGTTGAGGCTGAGGATTTTACCCGGGTAGTGCCCGGTTTCTCAACTACCCGGGTATTACCCGAGTACCCGAGTAGCAAGTCTTCGGGTACCCGGGTACCCGAGTACTCATGTGTCTCGGGTACCCGAGGACCAGCAGACCTGGACTATAAAAGCTGATTTTCTGCATTTTAAATGTATAAATTCGACTGTAGCACAAAAATAAAATTAACCTGGATCAAAGAAAGTGAATTTGTGCAGTAATAAAATGTGTATTTTTAAATTTTCGCGTACCCGGGTACTCGAATTATCCGGGTACCCGAGTACTCGAGTTCTCAGGTACCCGGGTACCCGCGTACTCGGGTACCCGGGTAATTCAAGTACCCGGGTACTACCCGGGTTATATCCGGGTATTCGGGTACCCGGGCGGGTCTTTGGGTACCCGGGTTTAAAAAGCTCTAGCACAAATGGACATCAATAATCCGACCATCTAACCCCGTGGGACGGCGCAGTACAAGAGGACAGCTGGAATGATGCAAAAAACGACAGTGTGTAGATGTTAATGATGAGGGAAATGATGAAGATCAAAATTTTTCGTGGGTATGACTGGAAATGATAGTTCTGGAATGTCATTTAAGAAATGACAGTGTGTAGCCTACTTAAAGAAAATAAGTAAGTAAGTAAGTAAGTAAGTAAGTAACGAAATAGTAGGTATTCAGTGCTCAAAAATTAGAAAACTTGGCGATAAGAAAACAGAGGAATCCATTGATTGTTCATTTCTATTTTTTGTAAATGCCTTACTTGACCTTTAATGTTTTATTTATAGTCCTTTATATGGATTTTAAAATAAAGAATGTTAATATCAAAATTGCTTCTCCATATTATTCAAAGTGTATGATGTGTTTTCTAGGAAGCATTTCTATGCATAAATTGTTGAGAGTTAAAAAAAAAAAAATACATAATGCAAAAATAGTTCTAACAACAATTTAAGAAGACGAAGACATTATCTCATCATCATGGTTGTATCTACAAAGAATTTTTTTTTTGCTTCGAAGAATAAAATAAATGTGTAAATTTTTGTCTGCGGATTGAATTTATTCAAACTTTGTTGTAGGGAGGATTTCTTAGTATAGAACAAATAGTTTTACCAACAAAATTTAATTTATATACAAATATGTAGGAGGAAGTCAGATTTGTTTGATATTGTTTTTTTGTATTATTATTTTCCCACTTTCTCTTAAAAACAAAAACAATAATTCTCTTATTGTTTGTGTTTTTCTCCTTCATAATCGCCACTTTCTCTTAGCTACAACTTAAGTTTTATAAAAAATAGCCGATTTCCCCGTGTCAGTCGCTTCGCTGACTTAATTTATAGTATAGCCAATTATTTTATCTTTATTTTAAAATTATAATCAATAAAATTGGACTTATAGAACGAACGTTATTACAATTATTGGCCATGCATAATAAATAAATTCATATCAATGCAATAGTTTGAAGTATATTATCCAAAATATAAAAAGTGGGCAGATTTTAATAAGATCTTTTTCTAAAGTTTTTTCTTGCTCACACAAATCAACTCTTTAAATTTCATGCATATCGTCAGAGCCATTGCCGAGATAACGATACATGATAAAAGTGGGCGTGGATTATGGGTGGATCTAAAAAATCACCAAAAAGTTTCTCTTACTCATTTAAACATTAGGTATCTGATACCAACAGTAATCTTTGGAGCCGTTTTTGAAAAATCAAAATACAAAAAGTTTTTTCTCACTTATGCGGATCAACTCTGAAAAAATTTCATCCAGATCATTAGACCCCTTCTCGAGGTATAGGGACAAGATAAAAGTGGGCATGGCTATGGGTGGGTCTAAGTAAATCACCAACAATTTTCTCTTACTTATTTCAACAATATCTGATACTAACAGTAATCTTTAGAACAGTTTTTGAGAAATCTAAATATACAATGGGTGTGGCAGTGGGCGGATTTGAACAAAAAATTTCTTAAGTCTCTTCCGAAATTGTTTTGAATAAATTTAGAGAAACATCGGTAGTATCAAAACATAAGTTAACATATTAATTGCTGTAACAGTTTTTAAAAAGAGTAAACATTTATTTAAGGATGTGAAAGAAAATAAATTACTGTACCTTTGTCAAAGTTTAAATAAAATATTTCTCTTAAAAACAACAAAAAATCACAAAAATGTAATCATATTTCCAGATAACCATCAGCATAGCTCTTGAATATATACCTATACCTTGTTTGATACCTGTACATTCGTCAAAATGCAGTGCATGCTGCACACCTGACTCTTACACACCAGGTGTTAGAAACAAACAAACGAGTCACAAAGTTATGTTTTTTTTTCTTTTATTTGAAAGAATAAACTGCAAGTGTTCCTTGAGGGATAACACAACTTGAGAGAGAGAGAAAATTTGTTTTTGTATTAAATTTTTGTTCACCTAACAAAAAGGAATGTGAATTATTCCAGAAGGATGATTATGCACTAACGTATTATGGGTCTTTGCAATAATGTAAATAAGTTAGGAATATTGTCAGCTTCAGTACCTATGTGTTTTTTAATAATTATCTTTTTGAATTGTTTGTGCTTGGATTAAATTTAAAAAGATTGCTTTTTTAGGGATTAAAATAAAGTCATTCATTTTTAAAACAAAACATTACTGGACACTACAGTATTGGACAGTATCAAAATATGTATTGAGTATTTTGGAAGTAAGTTTTTTTTTTTACTCTTGCTTACCACTGCATGATATTATGGAGAAATGAAATAATGTACTTTGAGACTAACCTTTTTTAGGATATTTACGAGTATGAACTCATTTCTAGTTTTGACAATTTTTGCCGAAAGCTCAATGCACACCAAAAATCTTTTACTCGGGCCTATGTTCTTGCGCTCCTCTTACTGTGTGTTTTGTGTAGCATAGCATAATGGCGTTAATAGCAAGAAGAATGCTGGGGGCACGCTATCAGGAACGATTTGAGATATTCTAAACATTCGTTCTTGTTGATTCTCACTACTTTAAGGGATAAGTATCTATTTTTACTTGCGACATAGCTAGGCAAGTTTTGAATTCGTGCAAACAAAAATTATTGAGATAACAATCAAACATGATATTACGATGACAGAGAACATCAAAAAAGTGGGTGGCACAATTCGGTCTGTCTGTCTGTTCGTCTACACCACGACAGCATAAACGGCTCGATCGATTTTCTTCAAACTTGGAACATAGTGATTTTCGGTGATTATGCCCACATATTTTTTCATTTTTTTTAGACCAAAAATAACGGTCAATTTTTTTTTTTCTTAAAAGTAGTCGTATTTTTCTCAAAAACTACTTTTTTTAAAAAATTCAATAAATTCGTTTTAGTTTTATTTTTCTCACTTGTCCTAAAAAAAATTCAATAAAGTCCTTTTAGTTTTATTTTTCTCAAAAACGGCTTCACAACTTTTCCTAGAAAAAAATCAATAAATTCGTTTTAGTTAAGGCTTCCTTTGAGTTGGAAACCATTTTTAAAAAAATAGTTATTAATGGTAAATCCGAAAGAACCATTTTTTTATTTTCGATTTTCTTCAAAACGGTATGACTGATTTCAATAATTTTTCTTTATACAGAAGCGTCCAAAAAATATAAAAAGTTTTGCATACCAAAATTTAAAAAAAAAATATTTTTTGTATTTTTTAAAAAACGTTTCAATTTTTTTTTTGAAAATCAAATATTTCAAAAACGATATAATCAATTTTTTTGAAACTCAATATTTAAGGGCTTTTTAGTGCTCTATAAAATATTTTAAGAAAAAAATTTACATGAAAAAATAACGGTACCTTCTATGCAAAAGTTAAAAAACCGCAAAGGAAAATATTTTTTTTTCTCAGAAACGACTCATACGATTTTGATTAAACATTTCCCATATACTAAAATTAGTACGATCTACTACCAAAAATTATAAAATTTTACACTTAGCTATTATTAATAGTAGCTGTCATAGAACGCTTTATTTTTATTTAGAATTTTTTCATTATTGGCTGAACGGATTTAAATAAATTTTGTTATATACAAATTTCAGATAAGATAAAATAATATTGCATATCAAAATATTCATAACAAAAGTTTTGGGGAGAGTACGATAACTTAGGCGCCAAGAAATGAGAACGGTTTTTAGTAGAACAGTTCAATACAAGAATTTTTTTCTATAGGAGGGGGGGGTCTATCTCCCCCCGTTTGGTCAGTAGGGGCATTTTCATAAAAAAAGTACTTAAAGAATAAAAAAATTATACAAAAATAACGGTAATACTTACAGGTAAGTTTTATACTTTTTTTAAAGCCAATACTCCGTTCTATTTGCTAATTTTTAAATCAAGTGAAATCTATGCATGGTTTTTGAAAAAATGAATTTTAAACTCAAAATTTGCGAGAAAAAAGCATACAAAATAGGTTTAAAGTGTAATTTCTAAAAACTGTAAGATTATATATCATTTTTTTTCTGAAATTCGTTGCTCTAATTAATTCTTAATCAAAAACTGAAAACTAGATGATTCTATGTCTTCTAGTTTTTGAGAAAATTGAAAATTACTAAAACTACTACCGTACAAAACTCGAATGTTTGCTCGTGTTTTTTATGATCTAAGTGGGTATGCATACCTACTTTGAACATTTCAACTGCTTTGTATATATTTGCTTAATCCAGATTCTTTAAATGCAAAAGAAACTTTGCATACACCCAACCTCGCACCTACCCCAAATCCTATAATGTGCCCAAGCAGGGGGGTTGCAGGGGGGCAGCATGCTCCCCCATACATACCTCACTGTTTATACGCCAGCCGTAATACGTAAGCAAGCAAAAAACAAACATCCCATACAAAAGTAGTTATATCGATTTTTTCAAAAACTAGAAGACATAGAATCATCTAGTTTTCAGTTTTTGATTAAGAATTAATTAGAGCAACGAATTTCAGAAAAAAAAAATTATATATAATTTTACAGTTTTAATAAATTACACTTTAAACCTTTTTGTTTGCTTTTTTCTCGCAAAGTTTGAGTTTAAAATTCATTTTTTCAAAAACCATACATAGATTTCACTTGATTCAAAAATTGGCTAATAGAACAAAGTATTGGCTTTAAATTAAGATACCATACTTTGTTGTAAGTATTACCGTTATTTTTTAATATTTGTTTTACATTTTTGGTACTGTTTTTATGAAATTGCCCCTCCCACCCAAACGGGGTGAGAAAGACCCCCCTCCTATGGAAAAAATGCTTGTATTGAACTGTTCTACAAAAAAACCGTTATTATTTCTTGGCGCCTAAGTTATCGTACTCTTGCCAAAGTTTTTGAATTCTTAAGAAAAGTTTCAAATTTTTTTTTTGAAAATTCGATATCTCAAAAACAGGTTGATAATTTTCTTAATTTTGTTTTTATTTGCACATAAATATGTACTTTAGATTTGCATTCCAAAATTTGTCCTTAAAAATTTTATTTATACGATTTTTAACTTTTTTTCCATTCAATCATATATTCAATCAAGAATTCAGAACAGATGGCATTCTCTTTTTCACCTCAAACTGTCAAAAGAGTTGTTTTTTGCTAGTTTAAATGTCGTATTTCATAATTGTCTTCATTTGTCTCTCATAATTTCAATTTTTTTATATACACTTTTGTTAAACCTGCAGTGTCTAGAACATAAGAGCAAGTACGTGCTACCCAGTCGTGCATTTTATTATTATCTTCTTCATTCTTCAAAAAAAAAAAAATATTTATTTGTTGCAAGGCCTCATTTTATTCTACAGGCCAATTTTGCAATTGACAAAAAAAAATCCCACCTGGAAAATGGCAGCATTTTGTCAAGTTTAATCAAGGACCTGGAAAGGCTTTGGTAGGAGAAATCTAGACAAGGAAAGCTAGTCAAATACTCGTGAGGCTCTCGCTAGTAAGAGCTTTTCAAGTAAGGCCTTGGAAAGGCTTTGGTAGAGAAAATCTAGACAATGAAAACTTGTCAAATACTCGTGAGACCCTCGCTAGTAAGAACTTGTCGGATAGGTCCTGTTTTCCTATCACAAATACTCCATTAAAACAAAAACTAATATTTTATACCCATCATACCATACTAAGAAAAATGTAAGCTTTCGTTTTCAACATAACGCAACTGTATTGCGAAATAACTTAGTAGTTATGGTATTGGAATGGTAATCAGAAGATCACAGGAATCCCAGTGAAGAGAACTTTTTTTTATTTTCACTCGAGGCAAAAAGTTGCTGGTGAGGCCCCAGAGAAAATCGCATGTTTCCCCAGCCACAGCCATGTTAGGGTCAATGTAATACTTTCTAGTGCCCCGTTGAAAACTAGACTGTTTTTCCAGGTGGACATACTGGGCACCACCCAGCCAGCTCAATACTTTACTTTTTTTTATTGAGAAAGGACATGACATTTTTGTCCATGAATGAGCACTATCGTGCATGAATACTATAGCTTCGTGACTCCCAAATTTGTGGAATCAATATATTTTCAAGCTTTTTTTTGGTATTGGGCCTGCCTTATGGTGTTTTCCACAATATTAAGGGGACCAAAACCTTTCCCTAAGATAACAGAAAAAAACAATTATGGATCAAAGGTGCTTAGTTTTTTTTGGAAAAATGCGTGTAATCAGTTGTTTTGGTAAAGTCTTTTTTGGCTGGCACAGAGCTCCGATTTGACGGCGCGGCGAGTTGACCTGTTTTGTGGGGTTTTATCGATGATCGATGAGCTATGCGAACAATCCACAGACTATTCAGGCATATTAATTAACTATAACTGTATTAATTCAAATTTTGTAAAATTTTGAAAACAAAAATTATGAAGTAGGTATAAGATCTCTATTTTGAATAATTTTTATAATTGAACTATTTATTATTATTGAACCTGCCCAGAAATAATGTGCCATCAACGACTGATTGTGAGTCACAAAAAATATAAACAAAAATATTTAAAGTGAGACATATATGTTTTATGCGTATTGGCAAATTTATCCTTACTTTTTATAAGCTTGACGTCATATGAAACTAGGACAAAAAATAAAAATGGAAAAAAGCCCAAAATTCTTCATTGAATGAAATACCAAAATGTTTGGCGTAAATTCCAGAATTTTTGGTTATTTTCTCCAAAAATTGTTTGGCCTTTATCTTACTCTAAAAGGACAAAAGACCAAGTAATTTTTGGAAAAAACCTAAGATTCCGGAATTAACGACAGTTATTTTAGTTTTGGGAAAAACGCCAAAAATGTTATTTTGGGGTTTTTTCCAAGCATATGTAAACATACAGAAAAAGCAGTTTTTATATATTTTTGGGCTTAGTTTCGAAATTCATATATTGTTTATCTTTTTTTTGGGTGTTATTGTTATTTCCAAACTGTTGGTTGTTTTTCCAAAAGTGCTTCGTAATTTCCAAGTTTCTTGCCAAATTTCCCTTTTTAATGTTGGGAACTTTTTCCAAAACTCGTATTTCTGGGGCTATTTTTTCCAAAACTTTTTTTTGTAAAATTTCCTATGGCGTGGTTTCCAAGAGCCTGTTTGAAACGCAATTAATTAAAAGTTAATAAAACAAATATGAATGTATTTGAACTAAAATACCTTTCTTCACTGTAAATGACGCGAAAAAAAATATTGCAGAATGAAACAAATAGTCTTAATTTAACCATATTTCACTTTCTACTTTTTTAACTGAGAAACAAAAAAAAAAAAACAAAACAAAACACAAGTAAAACAAAAAAATTGAACAACAATATTTTGCTTAATATTTTGTTAGTTTTTTTTTTTTCTTTCAAAACAAAAATGTGAATGTTAAATGAAAGCACAAAGCACCACACAATCAGTAATGCGCAGTTAGTTCAATTAATATGCATCGACGGACGTTTTGGATGCTTTCTTTATACTTTTTGTCATCATTATTCTCGTTTGACAATTTGAACTTGTGACTTTGAGTCAAATACGCATCTGATGAATTTTGGAAAGCAGTCAACGGTCAACTTCTACATCAGAAATATTTTTGTAAAAGTTTGTCTAAAACCGCAATGATTTTGGTAGTTGTTGTCGAAATATGAATCAGACTTTTTCTAGGTCTTGAAACGATTCGTTCGACTTTAACATGGGACTTATACCCTACACACAGTACACAAATCTAAGGTATTATACTGCGCAGGTTGTCAGTCGAAAATAAAAAATGGCTGTGAGCGTGAGGAAGAAAACACACGTAAAAACAACAAAAAATACTGACATTTGACACAAATTTCGATATGTGCGCAGAAGAAACAAAAATCAAAGCTCTTAATGATATCTATTACCTTTAATATGTGTACTGTGTACCCTACATACATATAAACAACTTATATTCTTACTTTAATGAAATGTGCTTCCAAATCTAGTTACAACAAATCGCTTGGTGAACTTTAATTTAAAATGCCAAAGGTCTATTGGTTTCAAAAATTCAAGGTCTTGGATAAGAAGCTTCACTAGGAAGACTTCAAAGTTTCATTATAAAGATTGTGATGATCGTTAAAATTCTTCTGGACGGCAACATTCCATCTTCCTCTTAAATAACTTCTTATATGCCAGCACATCCTCAGTTTAATTACCTATATCTGAAGCCAATTTGGTTTAGCTCAATTTTGTAAATAACTCACTCCAATAGATAGCTAAATTAGTGGGTAGAAGTTAATCTCCATTTTTAAATAAAAATCATTTTGGTAATCAAACAGGGCTTGTTTTGAAATAAAAAGAACAAATACAAAAATTTAGCAATAACATTTTATCTACGCAATTTTTTGATTTCAACTAATGATGTTGCTTTCTTTAAGTCGCAGATTTAGGTATACCACACCCATAATATTAGATTTCGCCATCTCTACTGTTACAAAAAATCCTACTCAATAAAACAAAATTGTATTTTTACTTACAAGAAGGTATAAGGTGATGTGAAAAGCTTCCCCTGTTTAACCTTAAAATGTGCCAAAGAGCAAGGACCACACAGACTGAATACTTCAAATACCCAACAAACAACATAATACCTACTGTTTTTATGTAATGTAATCAAACTCGCATCAAAAGACGTCAAATAAAAATAACGAGAGGAAATCTCACTTCAGTCGACTACTTCAGCAAAAAAAAAAAAAAACAGAAACCACCCTTCCATGCAACAACGTGGGAATAATTTATAGTCTGAAAGGTAGCGTTGGGAGTATATTTCTAAAACCTAGAACAGGAAAACTTGTTAAACATTTGTGAGGCCCTCGCTAGTAAGAACATTTTCGATAAGTCTTGTTTACCCCATCACAAGTCCCATATAACACAAATAATAAAACAAATATTTTATCTCATCATACGATAGCTACAGTACATTTATGGCAGATTTCACGAAAGGCTTTTAATTATTTAAAAAGCCTTTTAGACTTAAAATGATGTTTTTTGGTTTCACCAAATAGATACTTTTATATTTAAGAAGATAAGATCTACTGTAGTAAGAAAAGACTAGACAAATAGATTGTTTTTCCAGGTGGGTTAATAGTGCTGTACCTATAAATATTTAAGTTCACTACCCAAAATACAAACGGCAACCCTACTAACAAGACTATTACGGTACCTACGAGTAAGGAATGAAGTTTTCGAGTTTATCTATGTATTTAAGTACAATGACCTACATAGATGGGAGTTGCTGATGCAGTATATAAAAATAAACAACAACAGACGAGCCTCGATTGAATCCAATATTTCTCTTGTCATCTCACTTCAATTCGTAATCTGTTTTTTTCTTAATCTGAAAGCGATTAGAAAAGAAAAATAGGGAAAATATATAAAAGAGAAGAAAACAAGCATGAGTAGGTATCTGGGTAGGTAAACGAGATACCTATATTTCTTTTTATTTAATTTTAATTGATCAATTATTCAAGGTATACGGTGATTCGTAAATAATATTTTAGGGTATTTTCTAATAAAAAAATTCTATTCCCCCCTTTCCATGAATTCAGAGGAGAGCAGAGCCAGAGCTATCAAAACAAACATTTTCTTTTTTTTTCTGAGCGTGTAATGCTCAAGCTCCGAATAAAATAACTGAGCAGACTAGAGTTAAGTGCTGAACACAAGAATTTGACAGTAAGTGTTCAGGTGTGTTTCAAAAATAAATCAGAGCGCTCAGAACACTCTTGGGTCAGAGCATGTGCTCAAAATACTCGGACTCTGATCAGAGCCCTACGTTGAGCTAAAAAAGAAAAATGTCTATTATCAACTGTGAAGTTATACTACGTTTTCACCGAACACTAAACCGAGATTAACAAGATTTGCCTCAAATCTTCTTTTAATCTCGAAGATTTTCCATATAAATTTATTTCGTAAATATATGTAGAGGATAAGAAATTAATCTTGTTAAACCTTCCTAGGTTAGGTTAGAAGGGGTGATGATACGGCAAGCCGCCTCATCCCACTCGGATCTCCGTGGATCCATTGCGCTCCCCAGGATAAAGGTAGGTAGGTGTGAGGAGGGGATGGGTGTGGGACTGAGGACAAGTTTAGGAATGGGATGCCTCCTTGAACCACCCTGACTTCTGAGTGAATTTCAGGATATTCTTTAGTGGCAGGGTTGTCCTTCCAAGGACAAAGAGTTTTACAGTTCTCACTTCCTATTCATAAGAAAATAAAAGAAACACCATTTGCATTTTCTTTATTCCACTTCATAAGAGAAAATTAAACCACACTTGCTTTTGAAGTGTGCTGTCATAGTTAATCTCATTTTTAATCTTTTCATGCGGTGGAAAAACCACATAAATCTTTCACATTAAATCCCGGATTATCTTTTGGTGAAAACGTAGTATTAAGGGTGTTTAACATTTAGCGTTTCTTATTTCTATTTGCAATATGATTCCATATTGGAATATCATAAGTCATGACAGTTGGAAATTGTGTTCAGTGCTGCCAAGTACTGGTGCTTTCATAAATGCATGATTGCTTTGTTTACATGCGATCATTGGCCGTCTATTCTCAGCTATCCGGATAGCTTTGTGTTGTTGTAATTCCTTGCCCAAAAACAGCTGATGACAAATTAAAATTAAAAAAGAACACATCTGAAGTTATTCCAAAAATTTTAGGATACCAAGAAACCCAAGGAGAAATGTCAAAACAGTTGATATGTGACAAAAAATTTGAGTTGTTCATGTTGAGTTTTTTTCGTGTCGGGTTTATTGAATGGAAAAATAATTAAGTTAAATGCTATGGGTTAATACAAAATGCATATTTCTATTACTTAGCACTCCATTCAATATGAAAATATAAATATACAAGAACATATTAGTTAATTTTCGTGTTTTAGCTTATAACGGGTTTTATGATTTTGGGTAAAGTTTTAGTGAACTGTCCTTACCTTTATATACGATTGATTCAAAAATTCTTTTCGACGTTCAAACAAGAATATTGAATAACGCAAACCTGGTCTGAAACTTTTTCTGGTGTAAATAACGGTGTTTCCGAAATTTAGCACCAAACATGATTTTTTAAATTTTCCAGTTTTTTTGTTTTACTTTGCTATTATTTTATTCAAAATACATATGTATAACGTTATTCAGTTTATTTTCTCTTTTATATAATGAAAGCTCGGAAAATATAGAGCTTAAACTGAAACAAGACTTAAATCATAAAACCGTAACCTATAACTCCAAAACAAAGCGCAAACGAAATAAATGACTTCAGGCACCTATGGTAATAGTCTGAAGCGGTGACTGTGGGACACCTTATAAAATATTAGGTCCGGTTCATTGCTATTCATGGCTAGCGCAGCAATGCAAGTACCAATAAAACGCTATAATCACTTTTATATTCAACCAAAGCCCAGCGCCACCTAATTTTAAACTTAACGAAACTTTATCTCAACTTTTATATTCACTTTTTTACTGACTTTTATTGACACTTTTGGGTTTGTTGCTTATCAAAGAAAATTTTACTGTGCTAGCTATAACTTTTTCCAATACAACACGCCAATTGTCTACACATTTTGAACACACCCATAATGTAGGTACCTATCATCTATTTTTTTTTGGCATTCTTATATCACGAAATGTCAGTTTAACTTAAGTGAGGTGCGCTCGGGAGCGCACTTCACTTCCTTAAGCAAAGTTGAACGAAACCTGACGAAACCTTCCACTCCACATTTATAGCCGCGTCATATGCTTTCTGTGTATTCGCTTGTTTTCTTCCGACCACTTAAGTGCCCCTTTGAGCATTATGGTTCTAGCTTGAGGTAGAATTAAACGACGAACATGCTCGCCGAACTTGTTCTAGTGAGCACGAAATTTTCTCGTGTAGGGGATGGTTCGCAAACGGTTCGCTGTTTCGATTTTGTCGTGTTCGTTGGCTTCGATGTTCGCCATGCAAGACCATGTTCACGAGCAAACCTAATTTTTGCTGTGAACTGGGCATTGAAATTACTATAAGCGCATCTACTTGCGCTTCTTTATTGCACATGTTTACGCCTTGAAAAATCAACACGAATTGAATGTTTGCCAGATTCGCCGTATATGTAGCTGTAGAGAATAACGCAAGCGAACAAGTTCGGCGAATATGTTCTTCGTTTAAAGCTACCTTAAAGGATTTGCCGGCTTTGCTTGAAGATAACTACATAAGTTAAATTTATTTAGCTTTCCAAATATACTTGGTGGCAGCTCTGCCCTTAGAGGATTATTATAGATGTTTTTTTTTTATTTACTCATAATTCTTCTTATAGATTGAGTGGGAAATGGGATTACAGTAAAACCCGGAAAAGTCCTCCTGGTATACCAAAGTGCCTAACTCTTATTAGTATTTCTATTTCTTAAGGGCCAGCATTTTGAAGAAATGAGGTTATAATAAAAAGTGGAGTGACTGAATATATAATTCAAGTTAAAAGTTCAAGTGAGGTCAACTCCATATTGCGTTGCGCCCGATCGAAACTTGAACTTTTAAATTGAAATGAGGTAATTTTGCAAATCACAGAAAGTGTTTTCATATGAAATTTGGAAGTTTTGTTTGACAGCTCATTGCATTTTTGTTTTGAGTCTCAGTTGGCTGTTTATCAATTGTTGCTATTGTTTTCTAAATTTTTAGTTCTGGTTTCCACACTTTGAGTGTTTCTTGTACCTATACAAGCTTTTTAAACTATTTCCAATTGGGTATTTTCATTAGGTTTTCACTCAATTTCCAACAAAATTTCGTACAAAGTTACGAAAAATTATAGGATTTGGTATAGGGTAGAGTCGCCTTTTTTGAAAAAAGCTTATAATCTGTTATTTCTCAGATTTTCAACTTCTATAAACTTAGAACAATTCACGTGTTATGCCTTTAAACCTTGAAGTCCTATAAACAAGTCTAGTTTCATCCTAAAATTAAAAAAAAAGAACTTTAAAAAGAGGCTTTCGGAAATCTCGTAAATTTAACTGTTGTAAGTGTTGTGCGAAACTGTGACTTTTGGTGTGAAAATTAAATTTAATGTCTGTTTTGACCCGTTTTTTGTTATTATTATTTATGTGACTTAAAGTTTTAACTAAAAACTTAATAATTTATTAATAAATTGACTGTTCTAACATAGGAAACCAAATTTGTTAGAGTTGCCTGTTTGAATATAGGCAACTTCGTCAAAATGGTTTTATTCCGCTCAGGCAATAAATATGTATTAAAGAAAATTCACGTTCTTCTAACTGCCAAGAACACTTTGAAGAACGTTGGGTCCAGTGTCCGCACACCTTTTTCTTCTTTTCTCCCAGTGTTCAATTCAAGGAAACTCATGTTATTGCTAGCTTCCTTTGTTCGAACAGTTTTTGAATAATGTTCAAACTAAGAATCCGTTAAACAGTTTTTTTTTGTTTTATTTCGTTTTTAAAATAATTGAATAGAGACAAATTAAACACAATTGGTTTAATAAAACTGAGAGAAAATTACTTCTATGAGTTTTTTGGTTGAAACTACAGTGCCGCACTTAATTATTGGCACAGCAAGGTGTTTTAACACGAAATGGCTGTTGTTAAGCCTTAAAAACATCCTATTTCGTTGAATTTTGTTTCCCTTTGATGACTGCATTTATTTACGAAATTTTGTGTTCGAAATAAGGAAACTTTATGTTCGGGCTTAGGAAACTTGTGTTTGACTACTGGGGAATTTGGCTTACTTCAGATTTTGTTCTTTTATAAAAAAAGTAGTTATAATTACCAGAAAACCTTAAAAGTTAAATCAAATATTTGAGTTTAAGCATATTTGGAATACCTATCATATTTTGTAAAAAATAGTTCAATCCTAAAAACATGTAACGGCAATCACTACTAGGGGCGTAAAGATGGTTCGATTTTTAAAAAAACTGTAACGACAATCGATTTGTCACGACAAAATCTCAATACGCCATATTTCTTTTTACCGTAATAATAGATAAAATGAAAAAAGTAGGAAGTACAGGTACCAAAAACACTTAATGGTAAACTGATCAACTACCGTTAAATTTCTTAAAATCGTAAATTTGTACGGCGCGGGGTGGGGGTGCCAAAAATGTTCAAAGTTTTTTTTCGACACTTTCTACTTCTTTCATTAAAACTTTCATATTACAGTAAATAATAAAAATAAAAAATGTTGCATCGAGATTTTGTCGTGACAAAACGATTGCCATTAAATTTTTTGATTTTTGAATGAATTAATGAATTTTTTTTCATTCATTTCAAAACTAGAAAATTAGAAAACCAGAAATATTTGGACAACTTATTCATTAAACGTGTCTTCTTTGAAATAAGATTTAGACAACCAATTTCAGTGGCTAAGTTAGCCAATCGGTGCAGAATGTTTATAAATAACATGGAGTTGGACAGGTGTCTAAAGTTAGACACTGCTTAAAATGGGTTTATAAATAGATACCTACCACTGAGAAAATTCATTTGTGAAGAACTGAATTTAACCATGAATGAATCCTTCAGCGTCATAAGAATAGTTTAGTTCGATTTGTTAAAGTATTTGTCATAGGTAGGAAGATTCAACAAGATTAATTTCTAATCTTCAAGGTTTACAAAATAAATTTGTATTGTAAATCTTCGAGATTTAAAAAAGATTTGAGATAAATTTTATTAAATCTCAGATTAACTTTAGGTGGAAATGTAGAATAAGACTGCACTCGACGGAATTGCACTTCAGTGGAACTGCACCACAACTGAACTTAGAAACTTAGTGGGAGACACTCATCCGGGTTTCACTGTATTATTAATTATCTATAGTGGTTTGTTTATTTATATTATTCGCCCTTCGCTCATCTCTAGCCAAACTATATCCATGAACAGGTTCATTGAACTCCACTCCAAACATACAAACAATATTAATTGGACCATTTATGGATATACCAAAGTACATAATATGCATACCAAAACCTATACACAAAAAAAAAAACTATATAAAGACATTGTTTTCTTTTTTATATTTGTATGTAGGTACATAGATACTTACAGGCATTCGACGCTATTTGTTTGCTTATTCTTTCTTTTTAATTCTCATGAACCGAAGAACCGCAGTTATAATAATTTACAATCATAAATTAGTACCTACTCAATCATGTTTCACTAAATTCAGAAAAGTTTTGGCACTTTTTTTTTCTACTCCAACAATAAACACTTCACTGTTCACTCATTCATTTAATTTTTTTGTATTGCCGCGTCTGCCAGACCGAAAATTAATTCAACAATCAAGCAAACCAACCTCATACACCAGGATAGAGGGAGAAAAAACTAGTAACACTGGTTATTCAATAAGAAAGAGCACAATTTTTTTAATTTTTTAACAGTTGGTGGTAATGGTTTTCTAAAGAATTTTTATTTTTTTTGTGGCATGGATGAGTATCTGAATTTAGGTTGTGTGTGATTTTCTCGCCGTTATCAGCATCGCAACTAAATTTCATAAAATACACTTTGAGGAAAAAATTAAATTTTTCATAATAAAATGCGCAATAAAACGATTTTTGTTTATTTTTTTCTCTATTTGTTATTATACAAATTATGAAAATGAAACAACAACAACCTAAACAAAAAAAACTCACTCAATTTTATTTACAAAAAACAAAATGGCTTCACGAACCGTACGCCAGTGAATTTGTCTGATGACTGATTTGAGTGTGTATTTATTTTTACTGTAATACGTGTAGAAGAAAAATGGTTGTTTGTTGATTTCTCAGAATATGTTTTTCCATTTTGCTTGATCTTGCGCATTGAGTTTTTTTCACATTCATACATACATAAAGGTACACAAGGAAAATCTAATTAGAAAAATAAATGTGTAGAATAGGTATAGCTAGGTATAAATGTATAAGAATAACGTTTTGTTGGTAAAACGAAATTAACGAAAGGCAGGGATGCAATTTAAAAAAGTGGAAACGTAAAATGAAAAACCACATGTCGAATTAAGAATGTGTGTTTACTAGAAGCGGAGAGTTGCCGTGAAAGTAAATTTTCGTACTGTTTTAAAGAATTTGATATTTCCATACAAAGTGGCATTGGTATCAACAAAAAAAAAAAGAATCAAAGAAATTTGTATTTGTACCTATCTATTCTTATTTATTTACCACTGAATATAAAAATTCATCAGGAAAATACAAAATCTTTAAGGTATTATGGTTAGGGTTACCAGACGTCCTCCTTTTGGGGGGACAGTCCCCCTTTTTCATGCCAAAATGCTGCTTATCCCCTCTATACAAACTTCTGTCCCCATTACTAAGTAAAAACTCAAAAAGAGAAAACGTTCACGTTGTAAATTGTAGAAATATTTTCATTTAATATTTTTAAAAAGATTTTCTTCTAATTTGAGGAAAAAATCCTTTCAAAGCTGAACGCACCCACTAAATGAACTACATCTCACTTCAGACGCAAAACTTTTACTTCATATGTCAGTTTGATTGTTTTTATAATAAAAAATTAAATGAAACTTTCTTACCTCACTTTTTTCCCCTGTTGTTATATTTTTCAAAAACATATTTTGTCCCATTTTTTTAACACTTATTCCCCCGAGAAAACTCCCCATATTCCCCTTTTTATCATTTTGAATCTGGTAACCCTAATATGGTTTAAAAAACAATTCCACCTAGGGAGGTACCTTTTTTCTTTTAAGTTATTAAAAGTAACCGTTTGACATGGTGATGGGTGATCATGGGAAAAAATCCCAGTTTGTGGAAATTTGGAGAATGTTTATTTACCTACGTTTACTTCAAGCTTAAGGTAAGAGAGGCTGACCAGACGTCCTCTAAAAAATGTTCGGTATCTTGTTGAAAAAAAAACATGCAATTTGTCCTCTTTTTTAGTTTTCTCAGTTAGCTAAAATTTGTCGACGAAAAATGTTCTTCATATTTTTAGTGTGAACACGACCTACAATATATTTGTACCTGAACTCATTCACTTCTGAACACAACGCCATCTTTTTTTTTTAAACACGCATTTGACAGTTCAGTCCATCTGTTTGATTTTAATACAACGCAACGGTTTGTTTTGTTTTGTTTTGTTTTGTTAATCGTGAATGTTTTTTCAATGTAAAAAGAAATTAACTACGAAATAAAATACAAAGCAGAAATGTACGTTTAACGAAGATCTGCAGAAAAATATCCAATGTTAAGACAAAAAAATGTGAATGAACCAACATTTTTTCAATTTGGCATTCAAATTTTTTGAAGGTGGCCTCTTTTTCGTTGATTTGAATCTTGTCGTCCTATCTACGTAAGACCGAGTGGAACAGAACTTCAAAATATGTTTTTTTTTAATTTGCTTGAGCAAGTATATCACACTAAGCAGCAACGGGACTTTAAGGTGCGGCACCATGCGGAAAAGTTGATAATGTGACCAACTATGCCGCGGCCTGAAGTTCCGTTCAGTTCGTTGCCGCAAAAAATATTCTGAAGTTCAGTTGCGGTGCAGTTCCGCTGAAGTGCAGTTTCGTCGAGTGTGATTTTACTTTTATACCTATAACATTTTACAATAAAAAATATCCTTATTGGAAAAGATACGATGCTGGTGAAGAAAGTTATTGGGATGAGTAAGAGAGAAGAGAATTTCGAAGCACCAAGCACCTAGAGGAGTGGAAATCAAAAACATTTGAGGAATTAGTGGCATTTCATAGCATTCGGGACATGGGGTCGTGGTAGTTGTAATGTGCGTTTTATTGGTATTTATAGCTAGTGCAGCAATGCAAGTCCCAATTGAACGCTATACTCACTTTTATATTCAACCCAAGTCCAGCACCACCTAAGTTTAAATTTAACGAAACTTTATCTCAACTTTTAAGTCCACTTTTACTGACTTATTTATCGACACTTTTGAGTTTGTTGTTGTTTACCAAGAGAAATTTGACTGTGCTAGCTTTAACTTTTTCAATAAAACATGCCTATTGTTAGTGCGGTGAAAAGGGATGCGGAAAAGGGTGCTTTTAGGGTGTGTACTGGCCTTAGATTAATCCGATTAGTATTAAAACGGACAAGTCTTAACAGAGCAGTGCATTTAATAAAATTGATTTTGATAATTAAGAGTAAATCTCCGGTTTCACGTCGATTAGCTGTAAGCGATTAGAAAATGGAGGAAGTCGATAATGATCAGCCCACAGAAGACTCTACCCACGCAGAGCAAATCGAATTAACCAAGGCTGGACGGCTTCGATCCGTTTAATTTGGGTAATTTGATAAGGGGGCCATATCAACTTGAAGCATGTATTCAATCAAGATGGTCGGAATGGGCAAGAGAATTCTTTTGACCAGCGAGCGTTTAAAAAAGCCAAGTATCAAGTTTGATTGATAATTTTGTCAACGACAGCTAAGTTTCCGGATCACAGATAACTCCTAAGTCGATGGCAGTATTGATAATAGGTAGATCTCCATTTATACAGGGAACCCGGTATTTTGTCAACAATATTTTGACTTTCAAAAAAGCTATAGTACATTACTGTGTTGTGCTTTTATTGATTGTTAATGATTTTTTTTGCATTTTTAAAGTCAATTTTTCAGAAATTGGTCCCCTGACTCAGAGGGGGGATATAGAATTTTCCCCCCATACGATTTGTTCTAAGAATATATCCAAGAAGAATGTCCTTAAATATTATTGATGAATTAACGGACACCAGGTATAGTTGTTTTGGGGGGGCGGGGGGAGGAAAGAGGTGTTTCTGTGAAAACATTAAATTGTGACATTTACCGAAATGGAGCTCAAGGTGGTTTTTCTGGCACCAAAGAAGAAAAATATCTAAAAATATTTAACATCTTAATACATAACCACAACCACCTGAACAACATCGTTGATAGCTAAAATAAATAAAAGTGGACCTAGATGGCTACCATGTGGTACTCCGGCAGATATATTATATATACTACGTTTACGATGACTTTATACCTTTGCATGAATAGTGAATACTCTTAATACCTACATAAATGTACTTAAACTCCAAAATCTAATACAAAAAACTTATAGTACAACGTGGGACATTATAAACTCCCTTCTATTAACGTCATCGCGGACTCGGATTCTCGGATTTTGGAATTTCGTATCTAAACCATCACAGACAAAAGAAAAAGCCGAAAAGGTAATTTAAGAAGAACCGGCAAATTCTCACAAATTTTATTTTGTATTTGTGATGCATGAAATACAGGTATGGAATAGAGATATACACAACACACGAGTTTAGACTTGGTGAAATTATTATTAACTTTTCATTTTTCAATGGAATTGTACAGACAAGGCGAATTTAATTAGTTTTTTTTTTTGTCGTTGCGATAGAGTAGGTTATGTTTTTTTTATGAATTTTCTGCCAGTTTGTTGGTGTGTCGTGTGTATGTGTGGTTAATTCGTATATAATGTTGGGAGACGAGTAAAACGTAATCCAATACAAATTAACCCAAATTTCATTGAAATAACGAGGGTAAGAAAATAATTATGTGAGATTGATATATGTATGTTAATAAAGTACGAGTAGGTAGTTACAGTTTGTAGTGAACGTAAAAATGTACAACCACCTGCCGACAGGTGAGTGATGATGGTGAGGCCAACTGATCAACTGAACGTATTGCCAAAAGGGTTGAATTCAAGCGCAATTTTTGTCAAATTGACTACCGACATGAGGAAGAAAATACAATATTGCCATTTTGCAACTTTGAAAAATAAAAAAGTATATACCTACATACCTTCCAACAGAAAAAAAATAACCCTTATTGATGAATACGGCGCTTGGCGGTGGGACTCAAATTAAATTTTGCTTTAGCTTTTTGCTCACAATAATGGTGAGTTTACTTACCTGCCATTTAGGCATTTACAAAAAAGACTTTACTTTTATATTTCCTTTCATATCCGCAGGATTTTTTCGCACTATTTTTTAAGAGAAAGTTACAAATCCATCCCTAGCAATTCAGAGTTAGACTATGCGGGAGATTGTAGGTTCTCTCCATTCCCTCAGGTTCAGACAATGTTGACAAAGTTTTAGTTTCCCACAGAAAAAAATACAGTTTCTAGGTAGGTAGTAAATTAAAGTTTTTCTAAAGTTTATTGGAGGGTATACGGTGGCGTATGTGGAACTTTTTTTTTTTAATCTTGCCGATATTGCTAACTCCAACACATGTCAATAATGGAGACTACACAGGCAAGCATTTTTAAAGTAACAGTTTGCCATGTTCATTCAACCTTGTGAGGATGCAAGCATAACATTGCCATAGGGATATATTAGTAATGATTCATGTAAACTACACAGGTCAAATATGATTACACCTACAGTACGTCAAGTTAATTTATCCTAGTTCGCGTGCATGTGCAACAAGACTACAGGCCACAATTGAGTCAGTTATAGATAATATAGACAAGTGCTGCCATTTTATCAGTAAATAAAGTTAAAGTGTCTAGATTTTCATATAAATTTAACAGGATTACTTATTTAGGGCAATTTTATACCAACAAGCTGTCATGCTGATTTTACCAGCAAGCTGAATGGATATGTAGCATGTAGCATGTAGATCAGGTAGCTTTTTAATTGATAAAAATGATAGTGAGAATTGGAAACAGAACGGAGCCCTGGTGTATACGAGCTTTTATCTTATTAATATTAGACTTGAAACCACAAATACGACTTTTATTGAGCGATCCTGAAAGGTAACATGAAAGAATAAAGAGGGGATAAGTGCACTGCGACTCAAAGATCTTTTGTGCCTTTTTTAAGAGCCGAACGAGGCAGCTCACACTATAACTCTGTCTCTGATCTGGTTCCTTTTAGGAACCCAAGTATGTCGGGTATTTTCTTCTATGTCTATGAAATCTATTTTTTTTAAATTCAATTTTTATTTTTCCAATTTTTTAAATCTATCTAAAGCTAGATACAAATTTATAAGAACTAGCCTACTTATCAATAGGCGTGTTTTTTTATCATCGGGATCTGGATCTGGATCTTCTTTTAACACGTCTTACAAAAACAATTTCAGAAAATTTCCCATTATTTTGTTTTTGTATTACGTGTTAAACTTAATCCAGATCCAGATCCCGATGATAATAAAACACGCCTAATATCTTACAACTAACTTACTGGCCCCATTTGGGCGCTCTTAGTTAAACTAATAACTAAGAACTATTAATCCTAAAATTCATGTTGGTTTTATTTTTCACGAAGAAGAATTGAAAAAAAAACTTGGTATCTGTATATCTATCTATGAAATCCATTAATTAGCATGTCTGGTCCCAATCTATTTCTTTAAGGGCCAGTTTTTCAGTGCGAGATCATCCTATACTCGGGGTTAAACCGGAGTTAACTCCAAAAACGTGTTTTGCAGTCAATTGAAATCGAAAGTTAACTCCGAGTTAACTCGTCTAGTTTGGTGAGTTTACTCAGGCACCATATTGAGGGTCTTTTTAGTTGTGGCGCCATCTCGATTTCGATATTGAAAGTTATTGCCAGTGCAATTCGTTGTAGCGCCATCTCTATTCCTATGCGTAAAAGGCGTAGAAGGGTGATATCCATAGTGTCGCACATCGTTGGCCTCAGAATTTTGACAGCTGAAAGATAAAGTTAATCCTCAAGCCTAGTACGCAGATCGAGCTAAAATTCCGCACCCACATTTCTCTCCAAACACCAGCTAAAGTCCTAGCTAAATTTTGACACAAGATTTTTGTGGAGAATACATTACAAAAAACAGCTGTTCTCTGAAAAGAAATTTTATTTAACAATTTCAAAGAATTTTCTTTCAATATTTCAATTTAAAATAATCAAATAAAATAGATTTTTCCTTTTGGCATTGCTAAATCGTTTGTCCTTGAATATTTCTCGGTCTCAATTTTCATTTTCGCAATGTAAAGCTCACATAATCACAAATAAATGAACCTGCCACAATTTAGCTCGAGAATTAATGTGCCGAACAATTATTTCACGCGCTAAATTTTGACAGATGAGTGCGTTCAGTAAGAAACGAAAATTTGATTTTTTAGCTGGAGCTGCGTACCTCTCAGCTAAAATGTTTGGCTTAATTTTAGCTTCGCTTAATTTTGGAGAGAATTTTGTATGGGAGCGAAATTTTAGCTCGATCTGCATACGAGGCTTCAACTGAAAAACTGTTCCTGAGTTAACTCAGGGTTAATTTATTTTCAGGATTAGCTAACTCTGATTTAACTCAGTGTAAAGCCTGAATTGAAAAACTGGCCCAGTGTTCAAAAATTCTTATGTTTGAGCTTGGTGGTATTCGATGACTAATAACTCAATGTAGATTTTGACGGAGGCAGTACTGAAAGGTTAGCTTTTGTCCTTGTTGCTTTATAAAATACGGTTAGGCAAAATTTTCGAATGATATCCTCTACATATAACCTTTCAAATACAAACATTAAATTTTAAATCAGATTCCATATTTTAAAAAAACCCATTTCACACTATAAGTATTTAAATTTTGGAAGGTCTTCAGTCCTTAAGCCTTTAAGAATAACCTTCCCAACTCAAAATTTTTTTTAAATCATATACTCATTTTTAATTTCTACCCCATTTCATCCTATGTATGAAGACAACATCCTCTTAGTAAACTCTATCAAACAGAAAAAGAATTTTTGTTATCTCATACCATTTTTGTTTTTTACCCCATTTATCCCTACAAATTGAATTTTTTAACCGTTAAGCCTTCCCTTTAGAATAACCTTTCAAACTCAAAGAGAAATTTTGACATTTCTAAATATAAAAATCAAAAACTCACAAACACCCCAAAAAAAGAACAAACATTTTGAATTTATCGTTGTAATTAATTTGTATCTAAACAAAATTTAGCCTATGTTACTCAGGGCATTTTCCATTTATTAAAGAATTTAAAGGATCGGTTGAATATTTCCAGAGATTACCCCCTACATAGGTACAAGAAACAAATAAATGTTTGTCTTTATAATATATAAAAATAAAAATAAAAAAATAAATAAAATAAAATAAAATAAAATATAAAATAAAATAGAATAAAAAAAAATAGAATAAAAAAAATAAAAAAAAATAAAATAAAATAAAAAAAAAATAAAAATAAAAAAAAAAAATAAAAATATAAATAAAAATAAAAATGAAAATAAAAAAAAATAAAAAATAATAATATATAGTAAGTATAGAGTATAGATATAGATTTGTATCGAAATATGTTTATGGATGTTTCAGCTTACCTTTCAGCACTAAGATTTACTTTACTAGCTAATGCTATGTTTCCACCAAAGGTTTATCCCAGTTCAGATTTAATAAATCTATTTGGTGTGCTCATCGCACAAAAAGATTAAAAAAAGATTTACTTTGACAGAACCTTTAAATATGCAAATGGTGTTTCATTTTTTCTTATGAAGACGAAGTGAGATAGAATATTTCCTTTGTGAAGAACTGAATTCAGCCATGAATGAAACCTTCAGCGCATTACAATAATAGGTAAGTTCGATTTGTTAAAGTATTTGTCCTAGGAACTTTTAACAAGATTAATTTCTAATCTTCAAGATTTAGATACCAAACATATTTGTATCTTAATAATCTTCGAGATTTAAAGAATATTTGAGATCAATCTTATCAAATCTCAGATTAGCTTTAGGTGAAAATGTAGCAAGATCTTCTAATTTGATTTCTGCATTATGTCCAAATAGAAATATATTGAATAAGTAGTTGTGCAATAGTTTAAAATGACTACGAATACGGTGCACTAATTATGATAAGATTTTGTACCTCTGATTCTAGTTGAACAAGTAGGAGTAGTTTTGAAACTTTTGAAGGATTACAATGGAAACTTTTTGAGTTTCAGAAGCAGTGAGATTGGTTCGAAATGTCAAGCAATATAACAAACAATAAGTGTGGTATAAGCTAGTAATATCAGCACGATATCCATGCCTACATATTTAAATACGTGTGTGAAATTAGCATAACAATTTTGAGCTAGACCAATGGGACCATGGCAGGAATTTGCATTTTTTTTGCATTTTTTATGCATTTCTATTCCGGATTTTGCAGTTCACCAAATAGTAGGTGAGCCGACTGTACTGCTTACTTCACTGTGAAGTTAGCAGTGCCTGTACTTTTCTCAGCAACCGGGCTAGCTAGGAATCTAAAATGAAGCTCTGAATTTGCAGTTTAATTTGCACTTCAAGAAAACGATCACCCCAAATTTTGAAGTCCTTATACATACAAACAAATTCATACTGTACCTACTGCTAGCTTCACTGTGAAGTTAGCATAAAAGTCCTTTTCTCAGCAATAGTGATACCTAGAAACTTGCAGTAAGGCTCCAAATTTGCAGTTTATTTTGCATTGCATTTCAGTGTGAAGTTAGCAGTAGGTACATATTCTTTTCTCAGTAACGGAGCGAGCCTAAATAGTTGAGGTAACTTGGTATTTATAAACGCATTCAAACAATCGCCCAAATGTGACCTCATTTATTCAGTAACATACCTGTATTTATTAATTTTTGAATGAATATTAGTACGCTTTGGGGCACATTCAACTACCTTTTTTCATTCATTACAAAACTAGAAAATTAGCAAACCAGAAATATTTTCCCACCTTATTCATAAAACGTGTCTTCTTTAAAATATGATTTGGAGAACCATAATTTCAGTGGCTTAGTTGTCCTCTAAAAGTACTTGAGAGTGCTAGGACGCCATATGGCCCTAGGCTCAATGATAGGAAAATCCCTATGCACACCTCCGCGTGGTAGAGGGCGGGTAACGCTAACGTGCAGGGGGACCGAATGGATGCCGGGATAAGCAAACAACCCAGCGTTGCTGGTCAGGGCACAAACTTGTCCTTGGGATGGTTAAAAGCCCCCTTAAGACGGATGAACTGCAGGTAGCGGTCAACGGCATGATAGTCTGGTGGCGGAGGAGCTTTGTTTTTGGTAAAAAGCCAACGGCAGCAGCAGGTAGCGTCTGTAACCCATATTGGGCGGCTACAAAAGGCGTCTGTTTTCCCATAGTGGGCGGCCTCGAGCAATTATGTGTTTGACCATACAAAAGCCGGGTGTGCCTGTCAAATCTGAGCTTATGTATGTTATTAATCATATCTCGGAAAACACTATTGTGGAAGGATATAAGCAAATACATGAATTATGACAACAAATGGAAATGAGTCCCCAAGAGGTAATCTTTTCATAGAAAATCCTTTTGTAGCTTCGGTTGCAGTAAACCGCACATCGGATTTGGGGGTGCGGCATCTTTCATGTACGAGCGTCAATCAAGACGCCATAATAATATATGAATCGTTGACAAATAGAAGAAATCTTTCAAGAAGCGCAATTACTTTTGGCTACCGCATACGTACGAAAATCGGAGCATGGAACGTTCGATCCTTGTACAGCGATGGTAGATACGAGCAGGTTGAGCGTGAAATGCTTCGCCTAAAGATCAGTATCCTGGGCATAAGCGAAACTAAGTGGAGAGGAAGAGCTGAATACAGATCAGACACTGGACAGACGAGAATGCTGTATTCCGGGGAAGATGAAAGAGAGGGTGGCCAAAGACTGCATGGTGTCGTATTATGTTGAATGAAGAAGCGAGGTGTAGTTTGATCTCCTGGGCGCCCATTCCTGCGAGATTAATAACAGCGAGGTTTCGTTCAAAAATTCGTAACGTCACAATTATCTAGTGCTACGCCCCCACAAATGAAGCGACCGAGGAAGACAAAACCGCGTTCTACACTCATCTTAACCCGGTTTACAGTAGTCGTTATGGAAGACCTTAATGCCCAAGTCGGTTAAGGCTTGGGATCACGGAATGTAAATGGAGACTTGCTTGTAGACTTTTGTAACGCGAATCGTCTTGTGATAGGTGGGACTGTATTTAAGCATAAACTATGAACCGCTGCCGTACAAAGACCAGCGCAGGATGCAGCAAGGAGCTCTAAATTCATTACTAATGCTTTAAATGACCCCAACATATGTCGAAACTATGTCACCACACTTAACGACAGAGCCTCGTCATTAAACGGAATCCAGAATTCAACAATTGATGAGATGTGTGTGGGGTAAAATTAAAAGTGTTTTTATGGAGGCTGGATCCGAAACTGTACCCAAGCGAACGAGACGTAGAGACTCTTGGATATCCCAAGACACCTGGGATAAGATCGAACTTCGCAAATCGTTGAAATTCCAAATAAATGCCGAAGCAGATGTTCAACGAAAGGCTGACTTGCGAAGAGAGTACCGCATTGCACATAAGATGGTCTATCGTTGTGTGAGACGTGACAAGAGGGTGAAGGTAGATGGACTCGCAGATAATGCGGAAATCGCTGCAAGAAGAGGAGATATCCGGGAATTGTACCAAATAGCCAAAGATGTTATCGGGAAAAAAAGCAACACCAATCATCCTGTAAAGTATGTGGATGGCACACTTTTGGTATCAATTGAGGATCAGCTTCGTAGATGGAAGGACCATTTTTGTAACCTGCTAAATGAGGATTCAGTTGAGCAGAGTGCTAAAGTGCTCCAACTAAACGAGATGCGCAGGTCCTATAGGGGTATTGACATCGAACCCCCGTCAGAGTCGGAAATCCATACAGCAATAAATCTCCTCAAAAACAACAAGGCAGCTGGACTTGACGGAGTACCAGCTGAATTCCTGAAAGCCGATGCCGTAACAGCGGCTAGTATTTTACATCTGCTGATACAAAACATTTGGGAAAACGAAAGCTAGGGACTGGAAAGATGGTGTGATTGTTAAGTTGCCAAAGAAAGGTGACTTAAAGAATTGCAACAATTGGCGTGGTATCACCGTTTTGTCTGTTTTCCCAAAACTAATGGCAATCATCATTCTCGAGCGAATAAAGGATAGAATCGAGTCTACACTCAAGAGGCATCAAGCTGGCTTCCGCAGTGGTCGATCGTGTGTAGACCATATCAACACCCTGCGTATCGTCCTCGAGCAGTCGATGGAATTTCAATCACCGCCTTACCTCATGTTCGTGGATTTTGAGAAGGCCTTTGATCGAGTCAACCGAGAATGTATATGGAGATCGTTGCTTCGTAGAGGAATTCCCCCAAAAACTTGTTGCCATTATTAAAGAGTTTTACAACAACGCAAGGTGTTTTGTTTTGCACAATGGGCAGCTATCCGACTTCTTCATAGTGCAACAGGGTGTGAGACAAGGGGATGCTCTGTCGCCAATTCTCTTCCTGCTGGCGATGGACTACGTATTGACGGCCAATGTTGGTAAAGCTGAGCGACAGGGCATTCAATGGAGACCGTTCAAAAGGCTCAGTCATTTAGACTATGCCGATGACATATGTCTACTGGCAAATAACATCAGTGGGCTGAATGGGATGTGCCAAACACTGCAAGTGAAAGGAGAGTCGAGTGGTCTAAGAATAAACAGCAAAAAGACAAAAATAATGCTCACAGGCCGCTCCACACAGCAGCGTATTATTCTACAGGACACGCCAGTTAAAGTAGTGGAACAGTTTAGCTACCTTGGCAGTATTGTTTCTGCAAACGGTGGTACGGATCTGGACGTTAAAAGTACTCTGTCGGTACTCTGTCCCCAATCTGGAAATCAAGTCAAATCTCCTTACGCACTAAGTTGAGATTCTTCGAATCCAATGTCAAATCCGTGCTGTTATATGCTTGTGAAACCTGGAAAGTCACGTCTATCATTTCAAAGAAATTGCAGGCTTTTGTGAATCGCTGTCTTCGCCACATCCTAAAGATTCTCTGGCCACAAATAATATCAAATGAGGAATTGTGGCGCAGGACAAGTCAAGAGCGGCTGGACGTCGACATAAGAAAGCGTAAATGGCGTTGGATTGGTCACACACTGAGGAAACCAAACAATGAAATTGCAAAGCAGTCCTTTGAATGGAATCCTCAGGGTGCACGGCGGGTTGGAAGACCAAGAACAACATGGAAATCAACTGTCTTAGCGGAAGCAGAATCCCAGAGAAAGACGTGGCCACAGCTAAAGTACCTTGCAGCAGACCGTGAAGGATGGAGACGTTTTGTTGACGCCCTATGCCCCAGCCGGGGTTACAGGACACGATGATGATGATGAGTTAGCCAATCGGTGCAAAACATCGTTTGGAATGGGTTTATAAATACCACTGATAGCTGTTTCATTAATTAAAATTGAAAGATATTCTTTATACTATACGTTTTCATTAGACCAAATGAGGTAATTTTGTTGAAAATTTCCAAATTCGAAAGGAAATCATCTCATTTCCCATACAAATTTACATTTCGAAATTAGATAATTTCAACCAAAATTGTACGAAATTAAGTTGGAAAACCTAACGAACACATTCCCAATTGGACACAGTTTGAAGATCTCTGAAAAGGTTTTGTATGAAAAAAAAACAACAAATAAAAATGATTAACAGCCAGTTGAAATCCAAAAATGAAATGAGCTGTCAAACTACACTGCCAAACTACAGATGAAAACACTTTTTCTGTGATTTTCGAAACTACCTCATTTCGGCTCTAATGAAAACGTATAGTATTAAGCTACGAACTAACCAAAATTAATAGAGTAAGATCCCAGGGCCGTCAGACATACATACGTCATTTTATCATAGCTGAATTTTTTTCTGTGAATGCACACTAGGGTAGGTATGAACGAATGGATAATACGAACCTT
Source organism: Dasysyrphus tricinctus (assembly GCA_963921185.1). Lineage (NCBI taxonomy): Eukaryota > Metazoa > Arthropoda > Insecta > Diptera > Syrphidae > Dasysyrphus > Dasysyrphus tricinctus. Next base: position 118,713,585 of record OY992533.1, on the reverse strand, counting down.
GAACCCGGATGCGTTTCGGAGGTATTAAGAGCTAAAAGTGCATAAAATTGATGCAAAATTACGTTTTTTATCAAAGCTGGTTTTTTTATATGTTTTAAAGAAAGTTATGATAAACTTATTTTGAAACTTACCAGACACCTACATGGAGGCACAATGTCAGCCAGACACCATTAAAGGTGCCAAAAAAAATCTTGAAATTTTCATTATAATATCAAAGATGAATTTTATATATGTTCTTCGGGAAACTTTTCAATATATTTCCCAAGCTGCCCATCAAGGAACATTATACAATATAAACCTTAACTTTGATTATTTTGACAACTTTGGGGTGTCCAGTAAATGTAAACCCCATTTTAGGTGTCTGGTTGCTTGATTAATATTGTGAAATAGTTTTCCAAAGTGCATGAAACGTTTGCTTTGACACTAAAACGTAAACTAAATATTTCTTTGAAAACGTCAAAGGTGAAAATTTCAAGATTTTTTTTGGCACTTTAATGGTGTCTGGCTGACACTGTGCCTCCATGTAGGTGTCTGGTAAGTTTCAAAATAAGTTTATCATAACTTTCCTTAAAACATATCAAAAAACCAGCTTTGATAAAATAACGTAATTTTGCATCAATTTTATGCACTTTTAGCTCTTAATACCTCCGAAACGCATCCGGGTTCAAGGTTCGTATTATCCATTCGTTCATACCTACCCTAGTGTGCATTCACAGAAAAAAATTCAGCTATGATAAAATGACGTATGTCTGGCGGCCCTGGGATCTTGGTCTATAAGATTTGAGCGAAAAAATAAAACAAAATTGTTATAACTTCATCATTGGAAATCTTAGCATAGTCTATACTTTTGCTTCGGGAGTGCTAGGGCCCTTCAATGTTTTTCAGATACAAAATTTAAGGACATTGTGGTAGCTAAATTTTGAGCATGAGAAAAGTTAGTCTTTCGCTTGTTTAGTAAAAATAAAAACCATGGAATGTATGCAATGGCAAACATTAAGAAGTGTAAGGATTAGAATTCATGGACTCCATGTTATTCGTTATAAATCCTAAAAGCTATTAAAAATTCACGTCCCTTATCTTGGCGGACACTTTTTGGCGGAATCGAATAATTTTGATATCTGAATTTGTAGCTAATTAAATGCTAATTTGTTGCTCAAACCAAAAATTTGTAGCTCGAGTACTTTTCGAGTTATTCAATTTTCCGCTAAAATAAGTCTGAAGTTAGCGGTAAAAATTTAAAATAACACTAATTTTACTTTTAATTTGTAACCTGAATTTGTAGCTAATTAAATTCTAATTTGTTGCTCAAACCCCGATTTTGTAGCTCTAACGGTTTTTCAAATATTCAAAATTCCGCTAAAATAAGACTGAAGTTAGCGGACGAAAATTTGAAAATCATAATTGTGTTAATGCCCAAAATTGTAGCTTTTTGAATGCTAATTTGTTGGGCAAAAATAAATTTTGTATCTTTTATGCATAATTTTTTATTTACAGTTAAGGCCTAAAAAAGTGCATTTCCGGTTTCACTAACATAGGCTCGGAAAAATGCCAGCGGAATCTTAAAAAAATAGATTTTCAATATTTTTTTTTTGCGAAAATGTGTAGCATATCCTATGCTAATTTGTTGCTCTAACTAAAAATTTGTAGCTCTAACGGTTTTTTTGGTACTCAATTTCCCGCTGGCTAAAATGTTAGCTAAGAATCAAGCCCTTAAAATCTAAAAAAATAAATGACAAAATCCAAAATTTTGTTTTGCCAAAATTTGAAGACTCCTCTAACTAGATAAGTCACCAAACCGCGATTTTGTAGCTCGCTTGGTTTTCTTTGCATTCAATTTCCCGCTAAAATAAGACATTACCCCCTGTGTAACGGACAAAATTAAAAAAAAAATTAATTAAAAAATTTTTTTTTATGTCAGAATTTGTAGCTTTTTAAATTAAAATTTGTTGCGCAAAAATTAATTTTGTACCTTGAATAGTTCGTTTTTTTATTTGAAATTCAAATTCAAATTCAATTTCTCGGGAAATTGAGTGCCAAAAAAACCGTTAGAGCTACAAATTTTTAGTTAGAGCATTAAATTGGCATAGGATATGCTACACATTTTTGCAAAAAAAAAACATTGAAAATCTTTTTTTTTAAGATTCCGCTGGCATTTTTCCGAGCCTATGTTAGTGAAACCGGAAATGCACTTTTTTAAGCCTTAACTGTAATTAAAAAATTATGCATAAAAGATACAAAATTTATTTTTGCCCAACAAATTAGCATTCAAAAAGCTACAATTTTGGGCATTAACACAATTATGATTTTCAAATTTTCGTCCGCTAACTTCAGTCTTATTTTAGCGGAATTTTGAATATTTGAAAAACCGTTAGAGCTACAAAATCGGGGTTTGAGCAACAAATTAGCATTTAATTAGCTACAAATTCAGGTTACAAATTAAAAGTAAAATTAGTGTTATTTTAAATTTTTACCGCTAACTTCAGACTTATTTTAGCGGAAAATTGAATAACTCGAAGAGTACTCGAGCTACAAATTTTTGGTTTGAGCAACAAATTAGCATTTAATTAGCTACAAATTCAGATATCAAAATTATTCGATTCCGCCAAAAAGTGTCCGCCAAGATAAGGGACGTTAAAAATTCATAACTACACATAGCTTAGCTATTTGTAAAAACAAAATCAATCTGTGGTAGTTTTCTTTTTAATATATACAATACATAGATATGTTACCTAAATACAAATATTCAAATTTATCCTCTAAGGCCCAGAGACTAGATAAATTCAAACACAAAAATTCTCTGTGCCTAAACATTTTAAACAGAATCCGTTTTAGGCTCTAGTCCAATGCTCACCTGAATGCATATCATAGAAGCACAGACAAACGAAACGAACCGATACGTGCAGAGTGGATATGACGAAAACCTTAATTTTTGAACTTGTTCACATATGGTGTTGTTAAATTTATTAAAACTTGGATTGGATTGACAGTACAAATATTCCACATACGCCACCCTGAGCTTATAGATACACCTTCCAATAAGCTGCAAAATTTCCGATTTTGTTTTGCCTTCGAGGGATATTAAAGTAAATAATTCGTCAATATAATTTGATTAGTTTGTGTCATGTAAACTCTATAGGTACACATGGCTTCGTAAATGTTTGTTCTTGTTGATTCTCATAATTAAGAAAGCCCCTTTTAAATTCTTAATCTGAATATAACACTTCGCATTAATTTATGGTTTTATATTTCGCTGAAAGGGGATTTGATGAATTAAATTTAATTATTAAACGTAAAAGCAGTTTCATTACAAGAAAAAAAAACTCACTTCAATTATTTAATTGACGAAAATATGACGCATAATACCAGCAAATAAGAAGGTACCTATACATAAATTAAATAGGTATATTAAGATTACAAAATCTTCCTCAGCATACCTATACAACCTTGAAAATAATCACTTTCTTTTTCGCTTCTAATCTTTATAATTCCTTTTCTATCCTTCATTTTTCAGGATCTTCGAAATAAAGTATACCTAGGTACCTTTTTCATGACAAGTATACCCTTGGAGGATTTGTCAGTTCCTCGCAAGAGGCAGTACCTCGAATAAAACATTTCTGTTTTTAGGTGGCACGGCTGGGAATCGAACCCACACCTTCGGCATGACAGTCCTACGCACTAACCATCAAGCCACGAGGTACTACCTCCATTCCATTCCTGCCCAACAAACACGCACACAGGAATGGTTGTGAGTTGTAAGTCACTAGGCCCTGGTTCTCCTCGAGCTGTTGCGCCACCCAATTTATTTATTTATTTTTTTTTATACCTAGGTACCTATGCACAAAGTTATATATTTTCTTTTAAGTACGTACTTGCCTACCTACCAACTTATATAACCTAAGAAAGAAAAATGTTTCAATTAAATTCTTAACCGTGAGCTTTCATGTGTTAATCATTGAAAGGTTTCCACAAAGTGTACTTAATCAGATTTTCTTGGAAAACTACAAAGAAAGAAAGACCCTTAAGACCTTTTTCAAGTTTAGAGAGTTGGGGTCGGTACCAATCTTCCTATCTACACATAAAAGTAATAAATATGAAGGCAAAGGAATCCATTTAAGATTTAGATTGAACTCCAAAAAAAAAACAAGTAATAACTTATGTGTGAAGATATAAGTACTTTCTGACCAACATGAACTCCTATTACACAAAACTCAAAAAAATAAATAAAACACAAAAAGTGTCGAAAAATAAAAACTGGATAAGCATCGAAAGACCACCTCAATCCGTCCATATCCATTGCAAAAGCCACAAACCTTAACCCCATTGGAATAATTCACATGCCTTCATGCATGGAACAGGGCACATATGAGCATATGTTGTTGTTGGGTAACTTTCCTACTATGTGTTATATATTTACTATCAGTCTGTCTGAGTGAAATTTATTTTTGTTTTGATGTCTTGAATCTAAATCGAAAACATTTGCATGCACCTACCCATCATAACAAAGCATACCTATTAAGCCCCCTAGGGCTTGACGACACCGACCGACCGACCGACGACACAAAGGATTCCCTTCTTCCACACACATGCGTCTCCGATGAAATAAAAATAAAATTCTAATAGCAAAAGAAAAAATGTCCTAAAAAAACGTCCCCTCTTTTTTATTTGTATCCGAATATCAGGTGCACAGAATTTTTAGCAGGCTCCATCAGAAGGCTTCACATGTAAGAAAGAAAGTTAGGATTTTTCTTGTTCTGTTACGGGATTTGGTAGAGTGGCAGAGTGGCAGTATGTGGAGCACCTACAAGCTACAACCATCAGCTATAGGTACACAACAACTCATGGTATCGACTTGTTAGACGAATGAACCAACCTATATATGGATGGAACTTTTTCCTTCTTTCCCTGTTCAATGCATGCGCTCTGACTCTGGCTGGCAAAGGCCCCCCGCAAAATCCAGAAAGTTGGAGGTGCGGTGGTGTACCGCAAGAGTCTAAACAGTCAGACACAAAACACACAAAACCCTTCTTTCATTCAGTATACCTACCTCTACTTTCATCATCATCATCATCATAATATCTGTGTGTTTTTTTATTCTTTTCTTTGTGCATGTTTCGGACGGGTTCAGAATCGGGATCAGTTTTTACTAGGAATTCATTCATAAAAAAGACAAGAGTGGGGTTGATGATTTGGGGCGAGTTTAATGAGAGTGTGTAAATGAAACTTCTAGGCTTCTAGGTAGGCATGATGTTGAAAGCAATAATCTGAACTGAAACGAGGAGTTCTTTTTTGATCAAGGATGTCTGTATATGAGAGGGAACTGGGAAAAATATACATAATGTAATGTCGTATATCCTGTGCTGCACGAGCACCAAGAATTCTAAGAGATTCTGGTTAAGGGAATGAATACTTTGTACAGAGCTGCTACTATGCACAGCGCACATCCTTTTATTATGAGTAATACTATTCTGGCTAAAACCAAAGATTCTACGAATTTGTAGCTCCCCAAAGCCCGAATTCCTGGAATAAAAAAATGACATATTCTACCATAGCAGCAAGCTATAAAGATTCTTTTTTTTATTATCAAAGTATGGGTGTATTGCGTTGTGAGTGTGTTGAATCACCTTTTCATTGGAATTAAGTATGAATGGTAAGGATAAAAGTGTTGCCATTATATCAATTGAAACAAAATAAAGGCTACTTAAATGTCAAAAACTTAAGCCTAAGTATCTATTCAAGTTTTTGTCAGACCGGTACCTACAAACTTTAGGCAAATGACATTGTGTGTTCATAAGTTGGTGAAATAGGTTTGTCTTCTCGTGGAGCAAGGTGTGAAAGCAACGTGTGGGATTGTCCAGCGTGTAGCTGTATAAGCCGAAAAAAACCTTCACGATAAAGCTTCTTCAAAGCGGACTTAAAAGTTCGAACTATCCCCTCCACCTTCCAATTTGATGACAGGTGGAAAGGTGCCGAGCGAAGATGATTTATATGCGGTAATTAGTGCTAAATTTTTGAAACTCCTCTGAAGAAATCTGGGGAGATTTATTTGACCCAAGCACCTCTGGTAGTCCCTCTAGGGTCTAAGCGAAAATATTTTTCAAAGCTATAATTGTTGCATAAGTTGTTGTTTGCGGCATCTCAACAACAAAAGGAAAGTTTGAAAATGCATCCTCGCAAATGAGATACATACTTTTCATGAAAGGACCCGCGAATTCGATGCGTATATTCGCTCCCAGGGCTTTGTTGAAGACGGCCAGCTAACAAACTCTTGACGAGGACTGAAGCTATTTCCCAAAGAAATAGCAGAGCTGCGGATTTGATTTTCAATTTGATAATGTCAATCCAAGGCCACCATCAGTGATGGCGAGCCAGCTGCTTAGTTCTTTCTATTGCCCAATGGTTTGGGTGACCTGTATCGTGCATGATCGGGAAACTATTGATTGCTCAGAAATTGGTCGGCGTCAGTGGTGCAACAATCAGTCACAGTGATGTGCTTGTTTTACCTCCTCGTGGTCGTCCTCGGGCAACTGTCTGTGTATCCTCGTATACGCCAATAGGCTTCAATTACAAGTGAAAAAGGCGTAGCACTATAGGAGAGGTTACGGAGGTTAGCATTTTTCGTAATCTTCAATCAAAATCAATTCCGCTAACAAAACCGACACTACGCCTCAGATAAGAAATGTTAAAACGTTGACGACTTTTGCTTATTGTACCCAGGCAAAGATTGGTATCTGGAATGTGAAGACGCTTCTTGACAATAGAAGTGGATGGACATCCAATAGGGATTAGTGAAGTTAAATGGTTGGTTTCGGGGAAGTTTAAGTCTCCAGCTCGTTACACTGTACAACTCTACTCCGGTAAGGCACCATTATCCTGAATCTGGCGTTAGGTAAGGTTAGGTAACGTTAGGAGAGACGTGCACAGCCCAGAGGCCATTGCATACGCGGGGGCCTAAGGGTCCATTGTGATCTCCTTACAAAAATAAAGCAGAAATGCTCCTAAGCTATTGGTTCACATAGACTGGTTCGTTTGCGAACTAGCCTGTACTTTCTATGAATTTCCTCATGATTTCCATTGAGACCTGCGATAGATCGTCTAGGTCTCCAACAAACCTGTCTCCAAAATAATGGAGGCGATTTGTTTGGAGGTTTGGACAGTCACAGAGCAGGTGTTTAATGGTTTCGATTTCTTCGACAATTGGCAGCTTCTACAGAAATCGGATGCGAACGCCCCAATTCTGGTGGCCGTTGTGCCAATGGCGCAATGACCCGTTAGTACCTCTGTCAAGATTTTATTATTCTTTTTACTCAACGATAAAATATACTGAGTATTTTTTCCTTTAATTCTAGGCCATAAACTTCAAGAGATAACGCAGTCGTTCCTGGACATCCAGGAGTTATTGATTTGCTCTTTCGTTATTAGGTCTATTTTCCTTTTAATCACGCCGATCGGGATGTCTGGTCTCATATCTAATTGGTTACTAACTGTTCCTATTTGATGTTGAACCCTTCCTTGCTAGTTCATCTGCTTAATCATTCCCTTCTATAACACTATGTCCAGGAACCCAGCAGAGCTTGGGTTGGTTGGAGTTACAAATATTGTTCAGTATACCTCTGCATTTTGCTACTGCTTGGGATCTTATAGTCCCACTGGCTATAGCTTTGATAGCGGTTTGGCTGTCCACGAAAAATGTGATCTCAGACGAGCTTAGTTTTTTCTTGTGTACCATTTCTGCCGCTTTTTCAATAGCGTAAATCTCAGCCTGAAAAACACTACACTCATCTGGGAGTTTATATGATTCTCTAATATTAAGAGCTTCACAGAACACCTCAGCTCCTGTTCCTTCTTCCATATTTGACCCATCAGTATAAAAGGGGATACCCTGTTCACTGATTAGTGAGTTGGGTTCCCATCCATGCCTTTCGGGTATTGAAATAGAGAAGTGTTTGTTAAAATCTATTGAAGGTGGAATGTTGTCAGTCGTCACATCAAGTCCGGCCACTGTGTCATACTTTTGCAAGATAGACCCGTGAACATAGGAACTGTGCTTCTAAGAGCCCAGTTCTTTGAGTCGAATTGTGCTTTTGGCTGCTCTGCATCTTATGTACTCGTCTAGTGCCAGAAGATTTACAACAATTTCCAACCCTGCTTGTGGCGTAGACCTCTGAGCCACCATTATTCCTATACAGGACTGCTGCTGTCCCAAAATTCCTCTCAAGAGCTTAATTTTCTGCGAGTCTTTAGATGACAGGATACTGATACTGAAAACTAGTTTCCAGGCTAGAGTACGATGCGTCACCATCATACAATGTAACGCCCCAACGGAGCTCTCTTCTGTCGAGGAGAAGGAGGCCGTTTTTAACCGGTTAAGTGCTGATTATGAAAGTACGCCACGTGGAGACATCATAATTGTAATGGGAGATTTAAATGCCAAGGTTGTGCTGAGGCATGCTATGGGAAAGCATGGTGTTGGTGACCACAACGGCAATGGCAAAAGTTTTGTCGATTTCTGTAACGCCAACCACCTAGGGGACCACCTTTCGCAAGGATTGAGAACAATCAGAAGCACGCAACCCTCCTCCATCGAAAACCATTGGTGTGCTGTGAGAAATGTTTTTATATCCTTTGCTGATAGTAAAGTCGGTCAGTCTCAAGGAAGAAACAGTGCCAGACTTTCCAAATAAACTTGGGCTAGGATCGAATAAATAAAACAGCTCAAAGCTCGCATTGCAGCTATTCTCACTAACAGAAAGAAACGAGCTAGAATCTACGTATCGCATGAAGATCAGAGAAATTCACCGTAGCGTGCGACGCCGACGTGATAAATCAGAAGAGACAGCAAGTAGGTGTGACAGTAGGACTGTCTACAGAATAACCGAAGAGCTTACAGTAGTTCGGAGCTCTAAACAACACCTGATAAATGACATAGACGGATCACTTCTAGTTTCGGATGAGGAACAGCTCAAAAGGTAGAAGGAGAACTTTTTGCGGTTTTAAACCACGTTATCAGCAGTAAGGTCGACCCAAAACCCTATGACAAGTCCGTCATGGCGAAGGTCTGGGTTTGATTCCCAGCCGTTTCCACCCAGAAACAGAAATGTTTTATTCGAGGTAATGCCTCTTGCGAGGAATAAAAAATCCTCCAAGAGTATACTTGTCATGAATAAGTGCTTCTCATCTAGCCGCTCAGACTCGGCAACAAATTGAAGGTCCCCTCCATTTCTGCCAATAGCACGCACACAGGAATGGTTGAGAGTTATAAGTCACTAGGCCCTGGTTCTCCACGAGCTTCGTGATGACTTTATAATGACCTTATTATGACCCGTCCATACTAACAAATTCTCAAATACGCAGTGTATACCCCAGTAAAGAAGAAATCTTAACCGCAATCAGAACACTGAAGAACAACAAAGCGGTTGGACTTGACAGTTTTCTCGCAGAGCTCTTACGAGCAGCGCCAACAGAGCTCCTGCACCCAAGTTGGAAGAAGGAGACCTTATGCAGTGCGAAAACTGGAGAGGAATTTGCGTGCTACCAAAGCGTTGCACCAAAGTAATAGCAAAAATCACCCTCGAAGACACACTTGACGCCGAACAAGCAGACTTCCGCACTGGATCTTCCTGTGTAGACCACATTAACACCTTTCGGATCAACATCGAACAGTTCGTTAAATATCGACCACCACTTCACCCACTGTTCATCGAATTTAAAATGAATTTTGAATAGGATCATGGATCTCCATCAAATGACAACAAGGGTGGAGAGAGAAGTTGAAACCGTTGGGCTTAAGATCAATCCTTGGAACGTCCTCATCTACCCAACTAGATATTTCTGGATAACCAGTAGAGATTGTAGAGAGTTTTCAATATCTTGTGAGTATTTTCTCTACTGATGGCGGAACCGAACTAGATATAACTAGACGAAATGGGAAAGCAAAGGCTGCGTTCGAAGTGCTGTCAAAAATATGCAGAAACAACTCTATAACAAGCCTAAAGACCAAGCTACGACTGTTCCTCTAAAATGGTAATTCGTGCTTCATTATGGGTGCAGCACTTGGAAAGTAACACCCGCTATGACAAGAAAGCTGCAAACGTTCGTGAAGATTTTGGGGATTTTCTAGCCTAACCGTATCTAAAATGATGAATGCGAGGACATGTTGAGGTCAGGAAACCATCGACTCTATAATCCGAAAACGTAAATGGCAGTGGATTAGACATACGCTTCGAAAAGGTGCATTGCGAGTCAAACGATGTAATGGAACCCTCTCAAACAGCGAGGCAGAAGAACTGTAATTTTACCTCAGCTTTTCCTTTGATATGAATCGTACAGTTTTCATATGTTTTAAGCACTGTTGTAGTTTGCAGACAGTCTTCCGCCATCTTATAAAACGCGTTTTATCAAATATCTCGTGAACCGTGCATCGTACGAAATAAATAGTTAATATTTTTGAATGCTTATATGTATTCCATTCTTTTATTTGTTTTTTTAAAATCAAGTTGTTTTCGTGAAAAGTTTTTGAGAAATTATACTTTAAAGTCAATATATTTTTGAAAACAATCAACTAGCAAAAAATTCAAAATTTGATAACACCTTGATAATAATATTTTTTTAAATGTTGCGCCAATATTTTGAAACTGGTTCGAAAAAAAGCCTTAATCTGGCAATTTTAGCTCTAACCAAATAAAGAAAATGGTGGGTGTTGTAGAGGTACAAAGAACAAAGGCACCTGATGATGTAACCTTCATCATAAAATGAATTTTGACAAAAAATTCAAGTTTTATAATATCTCTCTCTTATAGGTATGTGTGTAGGTGTACCATCCTTTATGTTGATTTTTAAGCAAAATTCTTGGAAGTATTTAATTTTAAAATTTTCGTAGAAAACAATAGGTACCTACAATGAGAAAAAGTTAGACAGCAAAAAAAAAAAACTTCTTGCAATTTTCTGGGAATTATTTCTGAAACAGAAAAGATTTACAAATGTTTCACTGTACATAACAAAGGAAGAACATGATGGCAGCAAAAAGAGTAAAACTTGGAATCAGTTTCAATATTTTTAATAGGATATCGTAAAACTTGCTTTTTATAAGTCAGTTTCCCCTGCATGTACCCTACCTAGATCGATTGCTGCCTCAAAACTTGAGCTAATTAGGAGGGAAATATCTCAAATATATGAGTATACATATACATATAAGTGCACGTCAAAATTAATCAAGTCATAAATAGTATTTTTGAAATAAGAGGTAGAAATAGTTTTAAATTCTAGCTCCTACATTTCTATCTAATAAGGATAAGGCTCTGTGGAGTACATGTCACAGAAAACAGCAGTTCTTTGAACAGAAAAATTATACAAGCAGAGAATTTTTTTTATGAAAATGGGTGCGTTCATCAGCAAAAATCTGAAAATTCAGTACTGAATCCTAACGTTGAATGCACAAAATAGGCCTGTTCCCTAGCGAGTTTCAGACTGCTAGATTTAGTCATTTTTGGCTGTTTCGGGCCAAAGAGAGCGCTAACGAGAGAGTAAAATATTTTATACACTATCAGATCTTTGCCGAAGAGAGCTTAGTACAAGCAATATCTTGCGACCAAAGAATTGCCAAACACAAATTAAGTGTTTATCAGGCTCATCACTTAGTGTAGTGTTAGTAGTTAGTTAGCAACAAACTACTTAAAACATACACTTTACAAAATAAAATTAAAAACACTAATTATAAAATAACAAAATACAATGACATTGAAAAAATTAATAATTACAAACATTTAAGAGCGTGGTACACTGGTCTTCAATGAAGCTTTGAGTCTTTTCTTACTTATATTAAAATCAAAAAATTTGAGTTCAAATTCAGAATGTTGTACATGCGGGTAAAAGGCTCATGCATTCCATAATTGGTACGGTGTTGAGATATATGCATTAGTTCTAGACTACGAGTGTTGTGACCTCCACCACGGTAATTAAGGCTAGTACACGATAATAAATCAGGTGCATCAATAACGCCCGTTAAAAGTTGATGAATAAATACAATATCATTATTAATTCTCCTTTGTGCTAAAGTTTGAATCTGAAGAAGCTTAATCCGATGTTCGTAAGGAGGAAGATTATAAGGATCGGACCACGGTAGTCCTTTCAAGGCGAAACGTATAAAATTACGCTGCACTGCTTCTAGTCTATTCTTATGGACATCGTAAAAAGGAGTCCATACCTGTGATGCGTATTCAAGATGAGGGCGAACAAGACTGTTGTAGAGAGCGAGGGTAACATAAGGATCTTGAAATTCCTTAGACCAACGTTTAACAAACCCTAACATAGAGTTTGCCTTGTTGACTATTAAATTGATATGCTTCGTAAAATCAAGATTAAAAGTAAAATGAACCCCTAGGTCTTTGAAACTATCAACACGACGATGCGATGTTTCATAATAAAATGTACTAGGAACTTTTTTTTTAGAAAAAATTATCGCCTGACATTTAATAGGGTTGAGATTTAAACCGTTTTTAATACACCAAATAACAAAACTGTTAATATCTTCTTGCAGAAGTAAACGATCACTCACAGATTTGACGCTTTTGAAAATTTTCATATCATCCGCAAAAATTAGAATTTCACTATAACGTATATAGAGGGATACAACGTTGATAGCTAAGATAAAAAGAAGTGGGCCCAAATGACTACCCTGGGGAACTCCAGATTTGGCAAAGAAAGGGTTGGAGACAGAGCTCCTAAATCTAACTTGATAAGATCTATTATGGAGATAAGAAGAAACCCAATTGATGAGTTTAGGAGGGAAGCCAAACACCTTTAACTTAAACGTGATGATGTCGTGTGAAAGTTGATCGAAAGCCTTAGAAAAATCTGTATAGATGCAGTCGAGTTCTTGACCATGTTCCAACGCAGTTGAGCACTTGTGCAAGAATGCAAGTAAATTGGTTATCGTCGATCGCTTTTGCATGAATCCATGTTGTTGATTGCAAATTATATTCTTACAGTTGAATGTCAAACTATCGCACATTACTTGCTCAAAAAGCTTAGGAATGCAAGATAGCTTGGAGATTGGCCTGTAATTGCATATATCAGATCTGTTACCTTTTTTAAAAACTGGTGTAATATATGCTTTTTTCCAAATACTTGGAAATTTACCGGAGCTAAGTGATAGGTTAAACAAATGAAAATTTTTGATATTATTGAAGGTAGTTTGTGGGCAGTCTTTTAAGTAGAGAAAAAAGTTCTCATCAACATCGACAGGGGTATCGACGAAAGACTGGCGAAAGTTGTTAGCAAACGCATCACAAATATCCGGAGGACTATTTTAAATTATATTATTATAAGTAAAATTGACTGAATAGCCATCAGATTTCTTTTTCAAGTTTACGAAATTCCAAAAACTTTTGGGGTCAAGCTTAAGGGAATTTTCCATTTTTTTAAGATATTCAGCGTATAAATGATTGGAGAGGTTTTTAAACTCATCAAACAAGGAAATATACAATTCTCGGTCCTCAATGGACATACTTTTTATGAAGTTCTTCCAAGCTCTGTTTCTTTTATTACGAAGAATTTTGAGTTCTTTCGTATACCATGGATGGCAGAAGCTAGAGTTTTTGGGTATTTTGTGTGGAACTATGTCATTAAAACAGTTGGTCAATACTTGATAAAAGTATGAAACTGCATCGTCAATGTCGCCTGAAACTGGTATATTTTCAATACCAGATGCACTTAAATGCTCATCAGAAAGTAACTGAAAGTTAGCTTTCCGAAAGTCAAAAGAATATGAACAGTCTTGTGAATTACTTACTATTATTAAGTAAATGCCCGTCCAAATCAAGAAAAATGTCAAGAGGAGGATGGTATTTATCTATGTTTGATATTGCAGTAGTAGACTCTACCACTACAGTACTAACAGCGTCAGATGAGAAAACTAAATCGAGTACCTATTCGATTTAAAGAGTTTTTAATACAGCTTATTTGCTGTAAGTCCGTAGATATAATATGGTCTAACAGTTGAAGCTCCTGTTGAGATGAAGTCAACGATACTTCAAAGTAAGACTCGTCTTCTGAAGGAATCCAGTCAATGTATGGAAGGTTAAAGTCGCCTAAGAGGGTAATAATACTATCAAATCCAGCAACGTCAATAATATAGTCGAGAGCAAGGGAAAGCTCAACATATACTGAAACTGAACTTTTGGGGGGAATATAGACATTTAGAATGAATAAATCTTTTGAATGTATGGATATTTTGATGCAGACAAGTTCTATTGAAATATTAAAAGGGAATATGATAGGAGTTGTGTTGAAATGATTTCTAATCGCAATTAAGACACCACCTCCTACTAAATTTGTATTATCCACATGACGGTCTTTCCTGTAAACTATGAATTCTTGATCAAATAGTTCTGTGTCTAAGATCGTGTCATTAAGCCACGTTTCAGTGAAAGCAAATGCATCATAAGGAAAAGCTAGGGAGTTTTGAAAGATTTTGGCAGTTTTACTGCGAAGCCCTCTTACGTTTTGGTAGTAGAGGGAGAACCTACTAAGTTTTTTGCATTTAAATTATTATTGTTGTTTGCAATCTTTCTTTGCCTAGGAGGGATTGTAAATTCTTTTACCAATGTATTAGGAGGCCAAGAGCTATTCAAAATTGAATCGAATAATGAGAAGGGAGCTGTAATTTTGAACGATGAAACGAAACTGTTAGGTTTACTTATTTTAGTACATTTAATGGATTTCCCAACCTTGCCAGATTTGGTCCGAGAAATGTCTTTAGTTTAATTATTTAATTAATATTTTATTATTCAAATGATTTTCTTAAAATGAATGTGTCATATGAAAAAGAAATAATGAAGTACGGATAATTTGGATATCTCCTGTATAGAAAAAAGAACAAAGTCATGTTTTACAGTTTTATAATTAATGAAAAAATATTTGTATGTTTCAATTTAAAAATCTCGATTATACGTGTAGGTTTCTTTTTCTTAACATTTAATAGGTATCTCGGTAGTGATTTTCTGAAAACTTTGATAAGGATTTATGACTGCTCTACGGCAGCTCTAGTCGGTAAAGCCTTTCGAATATGTCCGAATTAGTGCAATTAAGGGTCCAAACTCCAAACCGTTCCCGACAATTTGACAGTTTTCCTTCTCTCTGAAAGGAGAACATTTAATCCCTTTCCCTAAAAATTTCACGTTTAGTCAGAAATGGAGCTGTGTAAATCGTTCATTTCAAATTACTTAAATCATTAAAAAAAAAAAATCATTTTCACTTCACGGAATTTTCGATTTTAACGAATTTAATTCAGTACTGTACTAATTTTGATCGAACCCAATTTGACCCAAGAAGAAAAAATATATATAAAATATATAAATATATATATATAATTTGGATGAATTAAAAAGGTTCAAAGAAAATATTTTCACAGTTTCTTACTGCTTTGGAAAAAGGTGATTTAATGTTAATTGGTTGACATTTGGAACGAAATACACTTTTTATGTAAAAATATAGTTCTGCCTCTCTCCGTCAGGACATCAACTGTCAAATTCCATTGACGGATGGCTACGATGTCGATGGATTGAAAAAAAAAACCCTTTAAAAAATCTGAAATTTTTGATGAAATTTTACTACTCCAGAAAAAGGTGATTTTAAGGCAATTGGGTGTTTTTTGGATCAAAATATAGGCCCTCATTATGAATAGCAAACGTTAGCGAAAGATTCAGCGAACCCCCTTATCACGGTTTTATCGATAGCGAGCTTCCACATTCGCTTCAAAAATCAATGCTATTGTTGGCAGCATTGATTTTTGAAGCAAATGTGGAAGCTCGCTATCGATAATACCGTGATAAGGAGAATTTGCTAAATAATTCGCTTTTAAGCGAACTTTCGATTTGCTATTCATAATGAGGGCCATACTTTTTCTGTCAAAATATAGTTCGTCCCTTGTATTTCGAGCTATCAACACTGTCAAATTCTATTGAAGAGCTACCATGTCGATGGGTTAGAAAACATAAAAAAAATCACAATTTTTTAGAGAGAACATCGAGATTCATCGAATTGATTGAGATTGAGATGGATAGTGGAGAATCATGGAAATGATTGAGATTGAGATCTATTGAAATGAAAATTTGTGATTTCAATCATCAATACTTTTCGATGATCGGATCAAAAAAATCATATCGTTCTTGATTAACACAGCCCTAGTCAGAAATAGTGCGAAGAATTTGAGGAACTAACCTAATATCAGAAATGTCAATTTTTTTCTGTCAAAACAAGCACTGTTCAGTAAGAAACGAAAATTTGATTTTTGGCTCAAGCTGGGTACTAAAGGAGAATGAGCAAAAATTTATGGGAGCTGGTCTATTTCACAACACGAATGTGTCATACATCGTTGAAAAGATTATTATGAGAACTTTATTTTATTATATATATAAAGTTCCACAATCAATTTCAGATAGAATTGAAATTATATCTATTGTCTTGATACAAACAAAAAAAATGCAAATACATATGTACAATGAAAGGAGCTGAAAAATGAATTTGAAATATTTGTTTCATTTGATTTTAGAAAAATAAAAAAAAAAAAAAACAAAATTGAGTTGGATCCTTGGATTCAAAGAATTATTGATCGATTGATGAAAAATACATACATTATCTACGTTATAGATAAAAAGGTGGTCGGTGGTACATTTATACATATATAGACAAGGACTGGGTTGCCTATAATGCTTGATGTTTCATATTACTCATGGAAACAACGAACAAAAGTCCATTGCAATATTGAATTTTAGGTATACCCTTTATACCTAATTGATTTTTAAGAATTTCAGGATATTGAGTAAAAAACAATTCAATAAATAGGTATTGGTACCCAAGAAATTGAAGAATACGTCATTTTGTATTTTATTATACATATGTACAATCTGGACCAACGGATTTGTGAATTTTAAGATCTTTTAAGACTTTTGCAACTGAGTGTAAAAGAAGATTTGTCTCATTTAAGCATTTACACATTCAAGTACAGGAGGAGTCCGTACTGTACTGTGTTGCAAAGTCGAATTTGCTTTTATTTGAGATCTAAATCTAACGACAGTAAGGTTACTGCGAACGAGTCAGTGTAGGGCCCAATGATGAAGAAGAGTTTCTAACATTTTTTTTACAAATTACCAAATGTTTCTATTTACCGAGAAAACATAATGACCAATTAAGGAAACGATAGAAAGAAATTGTTTCAGACCATCCTATTTGGCTTTCTCATATTACCGGACGGTTCTTCTATGAATTTTTACTTTAACTATAGGTTCACTAAGCTTGAGAAATTTGTTGATAAGATACAAATCTAGATCTGACATATCTACAGGTGGTAAGTTGTTAATAGTGTAATATTTTCTCAGGTTCGTTAATAAAACTTATTTACTTTATTTAAAACGTCCACTTATTTATATTACAAAATAAAACACTTTACTTTTCTTACTACAAACAAAACGATTTATTATTCACCACTGAAATTAATTCACCAACTTTACTTTTCACTTGTATTACAATCAACTTTATTCATTCACGATTAAAAATAAACTGTCTCGCTGCCGATCAAACATGTGCCGTTTATACTTGTTTGACAAACTCTGGAACTAAGTAGAAGGTTCTGGTCTCTGCTTCCAGAGCTTTCCGTAGGGGAAATTTCCCAATAATTTCCCTTCCAAAAGCGTTTATTTGACAGCTGGTATATCTGCTATAATCCGACAGATGGCGCTTCTTTCGTTTGAGAGTTGCTATAATTAAAGCTAATAAGGGTATGTTTGCACTGCGACCGTAAGCTTTATTGTGTCCGTCTGATTGCTTTGCAGAGTCGTTATAGTTCAAATATGGAAAGTCGTTACAATAGTTTATTTATCAGGATAAGATGTTATATACTTGATCTTTTCAAGTGTGTTGGAGGAATGATCTTAAACGTCCGATATTCACAAACTGAGTAAAATAGTTTGAAATTAGAAAATATTTCTCATCAGTTTGAGCCTCGGTGTACTAATAGTTCATGTTTTTACATTATTTTTAAGAACTGTTGCCAAGGAGGCAACACGGGCAGAAGAACGAGAGGTTAAAACCCCAAACTGTTACATCATGTATTATATTTATTACCCTATAAATCGAAAACCAAATGTAAACGATGACGCGAAAACTTTAGGTGGATTGGGCTTTAGGCACACTTTAAATCATTGGACCACATTATTTGTTGTCCTTCTTTTCACCCATATAGGGTGGAAAAAATCAGTGATTGAAAAGGGCATTTGTATATAAATCTAAGAACCATCATCAAATCAAAACGAAACTCATACAAACACCCAAACAAATATAGGTATATATATAACCCATTTATAGCAATGACTTGTATCATTTGTCATCAAAAGAAACAAGAATCAAATTGAATTGGTCTATATCTAATAGATATCTGTGGTGTGAGGGTGTTTTATTTGTAATAGGATGTAAAAGTGTTGAGCTACTAACGAACCATAAAACCATTGAGTGTGTGGAGTTAGCCTCCGGTTTTTGAATTTTTGATTTTTGAAAATTATTCCAAATTGTTCCCGATTTGTTCTAATGTTTTTCGAAAAATATTTAAAAAAATAGGGGTTTTAGACCCAAAAAACCGTTTTTGACCTAGCACACCTTTTTTCGAAAATTGTTAGCAAGTTTTATACACAAACATAACCAATAAAAGATTTTCAACCAAAAATAAAATTCTTAGGAAAGGTAATTCTTATTCTCAGTTCCCTTTTTCGAAGAATCTCTTTAATATCTTAAACTTAAAAAAAATATTTAAAAATTATTTTTAAAAAAATTACCATTCTGCACTTGGATAAAGTTTTAGAGGGCCGAGGGAGCATTTTTTTTTTAAGTTTTTAATACATGAAATCAATTTTAAGAAACGAAAGCTCGGAGAGATTAAGATGACTCTTAGAACAACAAGTTTTAAATTTTTTATTTCCAAAAAATGGAAAAGAAAAGAAGGGACATTTTATATCGTAAAAGGGGGACTCAAAAATAAGAATTTCCTTTTTATCGTAAGAATTTTAATTGAAGTCATTTTTCTTTAGAATATTTTTTTTATTTGACACTACGGTGCAATGCATATTATCCTATACAAAATACTTTTTCTATCCATTGATTTCGAAGGGGGGGGATGCGGAGTAAGGATTGTCATTTAATATCGTAAATAGTATTTTTAAGCTATAAATTCTTTGATAACTGATATTTTTAAATGAAATTTTGGAACAATAAGATATAGTTCGACGTCTATTTAGAGGATATGTTTTAAATTTGATTTTTTTTAAAAAGGGTGGGGCTTTTTTTTTAAATGTGAATATTTAAACTATGTATATTTCAACGAACCAGGATTTTAAAATCTTTTAAATATTAGCTAGAAGAATCATTTTAAGTTTTAAATTCTTTGCAATTTTGAGGTGTGTGGGGGGGGGGGGGGAGAGGGTTCCATTGAGAACGAAAAAAGTGATATATTCATTTTGGTAGGATTAGGCTTCAAATTATGCATAGGTTCTTATGAAACTTTATTATATTCTAGAGAGAACAAACTTTTGGATTTTTGAATATTTTAATAAAGGGGCCAATAGAGATATTACAAAATTCAAAAGCAAAGATGTTTTACAAATTAAGTGGGGTTTTGTGTGTAAATGGAAATCCACATACGTGCTGTGCATGCTGCGAATTATAGATCAATTTATATTGAATAATTTTGAATGAATGTTGTTGTTAGAACTTAGAAGCCAACAAGGCTTACGAATCGGTGCACGGGGAAAAAAGACAGAAATCGACTGAACAATAGCAAGCTTTATTTGTTTATAAAAATACTAGTTGCTGTTTTAATTGATAAACAGCGAAACCTGCATTGGGATAGAGCAGAACATGTGGCTTCAGTGGTGTGTGTGTGAGCATCGGCCCCTGAATCGAAAGGCTCATGGTTCGCTCCCAGATGACAACTAGTCTGATAAGTGAGGTTGCACTCGTGCAATAGCTATAAATCCAGCCTATATACTTGGTGGTAACACACACAAGTTGTTGTTGTTCATTCAAAATTATTATAGATGTTTTTTTAAAGGCTGTTTTTAGGCTGATTTAGTTTATGCAAGGACACAACAATTTCTCAAAACATGTGTGTATATGTGCATTATAAGATATTGAAAATAAAAAATTAAAAAAAAAGCATAGGGGAGGCGTAATTTGCATTTTTGAAAACAATTTGAAAGGCTAAATGACTAGCCTTATATTTTTTCCTTAATTTTATTTCGTGTTTGAAATGTGTTCTAAACATTGTTTCAAAAAAATTATGTAGTAGAGTATATATTTTTGAACAATATTTAGAACACTTTTTGAAACTAGAAAAAAAAAAAAAAAATATAAAAAACTTCAAAAAAAGGCGCTCCAATTTTTTTTTTAAATTTGTCCATAACTTTTGAAATTTTGAACATCGAGGTCCAAAACTTTGGAAGAATGTTCAGAACAACTAGAGCAATTTGAAAAACTTTCAAAATTTCAATTTTCAAAAAAGGTCAAAACGGGTTTTTTGGTCTTGAACCACAATTTTTAAATATTGAAAAAAATTGGAATAATCTGGTTTCTTGGGTCTAAATCCCCCATTTTTGAGTATTTAAAATACAAATTGAAACAATTCGGAACAAATCTGATATAATCTGGAACAACTGAAATAACAAATTCAAAAGAAGGAAGTCAAACTTCTCGCACTTAAAAGCCCCCCCCCCCCTCAAAACCGGTAAGTTGATGAAAATTGGTGAAAGTGTTTGAATTTCCATCATGACCAAGAATCAACAAAGACCAAAATAAATAATGGTCTGAGAGGTTTTTTTTTTAAGGGAAATAAAATTTGGGTACCCAACATTTTATTTGTGTGGAATTTTAGTCAAAAGTTGAATGTAGTGTATAGGCTAGACTTTTTTAGGTCACCCTTGTCGTAACGATTTAAAAAATACAATAACATTATATTTTCGCATTCAGTCTACTCTTTGTCCTGAGCTATTTTTAAAAAGTACTACATACCAATGTAACTTGAATTATAAAACAAATCTTTAATCTTTTGATAACAGATAGAAGTTTAAACATTATGAAGATGGAAGTGTAGGAATGTCGTCAATTAAAATAAATTAATTGAATGGAACTTCATTACTGATTTTATTGAGTACATACGAGTATCATGTAAATTGGATAGCATTCTGGTATCTGTGTGAGAGCCTTTAAGTTTTCGCCTCGATTCCCATCCTATCTACATTGCTATGCTATACAATGGATCTACATATAAATCGCTATTCCAACCTCATTCACACATTTCACATTGCCCGAGGATGGCTTACTATTGGCATATTTAAAAAAGAAGAGGAGAAAAGGATTAAGTTCAATCTCTTCTTTTTTTGTTAAATATATGAAGAATTTCCGTTGAAAGCAATACCAAAGTTATTTACGATTGAAAGTTTTTGGAATTTGGGTCCCAGCTTTAATACTGATGCCTTCTCTTCTTTTTTCTTTTCGTCGAAGTTCATTGGTTGAGTACATCTTTATACATATTATATCTCATAGATATACATATATACCAAGATGTAGGTAGGTACAACAATGTCCTTTTTTTTATGTTTTATTCTGAAATGTACAGTTCTTGACGATGGAGTTCTTTCGGTTCTTGGAAGGAAAATTAATATAACAAGGATTCATAAGAATTAAAAATTTTTTTTCAAGGACTGCGATGGAATATAGATTTCGAAAAGTAAGTGTATTATTTTACTCGTGCGAATACTTTTGGAAATGTTTAGTTACGATACTTTTTATATGTATTTGTATATAGGGTAAGCCATAACAAACCAGCTTGAACTTTTCAAAGATAATACAATTATGTCCATGGACTAACTTTTTTATTTTATTGATGCACTCGACTCGACATTTTTGTTTGAAGTGCATTCTATACTGAAAAAAATTTGTTTCCTGAAACACAATTACGCAGTTTTTTTTCTCACAATTTCAGAGTATGTAGGTATTCTCATATCACACATTTTGATTGAATCCCAACACCAGATAAATTTTACCCTTTTGAAATCACGAAGGGCAATATCCAATATATTTTCAATTTTTCACAACGAATCCAATAGTAGGTGGACATTTTTTTTTTTGTTTAACACAAAGTGCAAAGTTTATTTGTATGGCTGAACAAAATGGAAGAAATTTTTGTAAATTGTAAAAGCTTTGGGAGTCACAAAAACATTAAATGGATTTTGGTAGGTACGTACCTAGTTATCAAATTGCAAATTTGTATTTTATGAAGTGAAATTTTGCAAAGAGGGAGTATTTTTATATTTTGAAAAGAATATGTTCGTCTTTTTACAAAATTTTGTTTGATGAAATAAAATTTACAAAGATTCAAAGTGCAAAGTGAAAATTGAAAAGTGAAAAGTGAAAAGTGACGTCCTCCATTTTGTTAACCAAAGCAAAAGCAATAGGGATATTGAAGAAATATTGCAGATTTGAGAAAACACATTAATATTTAAAACGATTATGGAACAGGATTCAGAGAGCGTTAGAGCACTGCGGACCATCTTTTCAATCATTTCAATATTTTTGAACTCAGAACTTCTTTTTGTACATTTTCAATCAGCTTTTGTCAAGTACCTATCCTATTACTTATGATAGGTACTAAACCTTCATAAGCCTAGAACTTGGTGCACTTAGAAATCATGAATGATATGTTACACATAGGTTTCTTTTAGGTAGGACGTCTTTTAAGTTAGCAAGGCAACTTTTATCTAGGCACATGGGACCTTGTCAGGAATTTTCAGTTTTTTTGCATTTATATTCCCGATTTAGCAGTTATTACTTAAATATAAATAATAAGGTGGCAATCGAGTGTATCATAACACCGTATTTCCTCAGGAACCGAGAATGCTAGGAACTTGCATCAAAGCAACAAATTTGCATTTTTTTCCAACGATAGGCTTGATTCAAAATTTGAAGTCCCTTATTTAAAAAGTAAAATGCAAAAAACTTTGAATTTTGAACCATACTTTACATAAGTTCTTAGTACACTTGGTTCCTAAGACACACAATGTGATCTGCTAGCATCACTGGTGAAGTTAGCGCAGGTCACTCGATTGCACCTTTATTTGGTGAACTGGAAAATTGTGTATATAAATGCAAAAAATGCAAAAAAAAAACTGTAAATTCATGTCAAGAATCCATTTGCCTAGATAAAAGTTGCTGTGCAAACTACAACTTGGCTCTTGTTTAACATTTATTTTTTACTTGCGATGTAGGCATAAGGCAGGTGCCGGTAGCTACTATAGGGCAAGTTTTGGATTTATGCAAACAAAATTCGAGATAACAATAAAACATAAACATTACGACAGTAGAGAACACGAAAAAGTGGGTGTCTGCCTGTCTGTTCCGCTACAACCTAAACGGCTGGATCGATTTTTTCAAAACTTGGTACATAGTGGCATATTCTATCCACACATTTTTTTTCCATTTTTACTTGCGATATAGCATATAGGTACTATAGGGCAAGTTTTGGATTCGTGCAAAAAAAATTTTTCAAGATAAAAATCAAACATGACATTACGATGATAGAGAAAACGAAAAAATTGGGTGGCACAGTTCTGTCTGTCTGTCCGTACCTCAACCAACAGCCTAAGCCACTGAAGCGATTTTCTTCAAATTTGGAACTTAAGGTTTTTTTGTAACTCTTTTCTTTTAGTAAGAAAAAAAATCACCGAAAACATTTATTAACGCGTACCTGCTATATAACGGTTTTTTTGATTTTTGGTTTTCTCATTAACCGCTCATCCGATTTCAATATATTTTGTTGCACAAAAGCTTTGTTAGAATATAAATAGTACTGCATACCAAAATTTTTGAAAAAATAAATTTTGGATTTTTAAAAAAAGATTCAAAATTTTTTGAAAAATGTTACAAACATTTTATAAATAAAAAATTAATTTTTAAGAAAACGGCTCCAATGATTTTAATTTTTTTTTGCATATATCCATATTCATATTTTTTCAAGTAATCAAATGGCATACTTATTTTTGAGCTCTAAGTTATTTATCAGTGTGCTTATACAATTAAAAGAACGATTTAAATGCTTTTTATACTTTTTCTATAGTTACTTGAGTTTTTTTTTAAGTTCTGAAGTCCCACACAACTTGAACATTAGATCAAGTACATGCGATCCAGTCATGCATTTTATTTTTTTTGAACATACACATTTTTTTTTTTTGCAATTTTACAAAATCTCATTTTTCTCAAAACGGTTACACAACACTTTTCTTAAAAGAAATTGATACATTTATTTAAAGGTTACCTTTAAATGGGAAACCATTTTTCAAAAAATGGTTGTTAAATGTGCGTCTCAAAGAACCATTTTTACTTGCGATTATAGGTACTATAAGGCAAGTTTTGGATTCGTGCAAAAAAAAAAAAATTGAGATAACAATCAAACATGATATTACGATGATAGAGAACACCAAAAAAGTGGGTGACACAATTCTGTCTGTCTGTCTGTCTGTTCGTCTACAGCCTAAACGGCTCGATCGATTTTCTTCAAACTTGGTACATAGTGGTTTTTGGTGATTCTGCCGACATGGTTTTTTCATTTTTTTTAGAACCAAAAATAACGGTACCTGCCATACATTTTTTTTTTGGCAAATTTACATAATCGTTTTTTTCTCAAAAACGGCTCGACAACTTTTCTTTAAAAAAATTAAATAAATTTATTTGTGTGGAAAACCATTTTTCAAAAATGGTTATTAATGGTACCTCTCAAGGAACTATTTTTAAAATTTTTGATTTTCTTCCAAATGGTATGACCGATTTCAATTATTTTTTATACAGAAAAATTTTAATTGTTTTGTGTACCAAAATTTTTGAAAAAATATTTTTTGGATTTTTAAAAAATGATTTCAAATTTTTTTTTGGAAAATCAAATATTTCAAAAACGGCATCATAGATTTTTTGAAACTCGATATTTAAGAGTTTTTAAGTACTCTCTAAAATATTTTTAGAAAAAAATTTACATTTATGAAAAAATAACGGTACTTTCCATACAAAAGTGAAAAAAACTGCAAAGGAAAATATTTTTTTGTTTGAAAATGACTCCTACGATTTTGATTAAACTTTTTCATATACTAAAATTAGTACGATCTACCATCAGAAATTATAAAATTTTACACATAGCAACTATTAGTAGTACCTGTCATAGAACGTATTTTTTTATTTTGAGTTTTCTCGTTATCGGCTTAACGGATTTAAATTAATTTTTTTGTATACAAATTTCAGATAAGATTAAATAATATAGCATATCAAAATTTTCAAAAAAGAAGTTTTTGGATTTTTAAAAAAAGTTTCAAACTTTTTTTTGAAAATTCGATATCTCAAAAACGTGTTGACAATTTTTTTTCAAAATTTGTTTTTATATACACATAAATATATAGTTCAAGTCTGCATACCAAAATTTGTTCTTAAAAATGTTTTAAGAATTTTATATATAAAAAATTAATTTAAAAAAAAACCGCTTCAACGATTTTAAAATTTTTTTTCCCATACAATCATATTCCATCATGAATTAAGATGGCATACTTTTTTTTCACCTTAATATGTCAAAAGAGTTGTTTTGGCCAATTTAAATGTCGTATTTCATGCTTCTCTTCATTTTTCTCTCATAATTTCCATGTTTGTATATACAATTTTCTTAAACTCGCCGTGTCTTGAACATAAGAGCAAGTACGTGCGACCCAGTCGTGCATTTTATTTATTTTGGATTATCTTTAAAACAGTGCTTATGATTTCAATACATTTTTTTTATACAGAAGCTTCTAAATACATATTTTCAATTAAATATTTTTTTTGGATTTTCAAAAAGCCTTTAAATATTTTCTTTTGAAAATCAAATATTTGAAAACATAATATATTTTTTTTGAAACTCGGTACATAAGAGTTTTCTTAATACTTTCTAAAATATTTTAAGAAAAAATTTTACTTTTATGGAAAAAATAACGATTACTTCCATTCAAAAGTTAAAAAACTGTTAAGGAAAATATTTTTTGCACAAAAACGACTTTTAAGATTTTAATTAAACTTTTTTCGTAGGCCAAAACCAGAATTAGTGCAATTTACTACAAAAAAATATAACATTTGACATTAAGCAGCTATTAGTAGTAGGTACCTCTCATATAATGTTTTTTTCTTTTTATTTTGAATTTTCTCATTATCAGCTGAAAGGAGTTAGGATAAAAAAATGTTTATACAAATTTCAAATAAGTTCAAATAATTATTGCATATCAAATTTTTTAAAAAAGAAATTATTGAGTTTTTAAAAAAAATATTCAAATTATTTTGAAAATTCAATTTCTCAAAAACGGGTTGACAATTTTTTGTTGAAATTTTATTTCTATATTCACATCAGTAATACTTAAGATTTGCATACTGAAATTTTAATTTAGAAATGTTTTAAGAATTTGATATATAAAAAAACATTTTTTTAAAAACCCGCTCCAAGGGTTTCTAATTTTTTCTTTCCAAGCAATCATATTCAATGAAGAATTAAAATCACGTTCTTTTTTTACCTCAATATATCAAAAAATTTGTTTAAGCCAGTTCAAATGTCGTATTTGATTTGCTGATTTGCAAATGATTTGTCATTTTACTTTGGTGTGATTACACAACAAATGGGCTGATGCCACGCCCCATAAGAATTAAATCTCAAATTTTCAATTTTTCAATGTGCAAATGCTCTACATAATTTCATCATTCTACGAAAAATGATCTATATTATTGATTGATTCTTAGAAATTGGGTGGATGCTACGCTCCTTGAATGCAAAATTTTACCATTTTCAACTATCATTTTACTTTCTTTTCTGCCGTTGTACGAAATTAGAACATTAGGTTATCGGAAGTCCCACATAAATTCGATTTATCTATCAGTGAGTGAGTGATGAGGCAGTCAGTTACATGTAGGTAGTAGCAACTAATGATAGGATAGTTTTTAACATGAATTTCCAAAAGTGTCCTGCTAACTTTATATACATGTCAGTTACGGTTTTAGCGGTTTTTTGAATTCTGGCAATTCATACATCTCAGAAACGATTAATCCTTAAAAAAGGTAAAATTTGGTGAGGTGGTATCTAGGCTTAACAAATGCTGTGAATTTTAAGTTTTTGATTGGTATTGAAGTAAAAGGGGGTCGAAAATCACTTGAGTGGGTTCCTGTAAAAAGGGTGTAAGTATTCCTAAAATTAGGCGATGCCGTGCCGTGCCTATAGTGATTGAAGATTTATATTATTTTTTGTTGTTATGAATTTCTAAAATTAACAAAATGACTTCTTACCTATGTACCTACAGATAACAACTCTATATCACATTTTCTTTTACTTAACTAGGGTGGTCCACAAGGCTCTATACCGGGGCCACTATTCTTCTCAATTTACATAAATAACCTAACAAAATGTCTCGTAAATTCCTTGGTTGATGTCTTTGCTGACCACGACGAAACGTACAGTTTTGAAAGAGTTTTTTTTTTATTGGAGATTGCGAAATACTCGGTATAGAAAATAAAATAAATGAAGATCTTGAAAAGATTTTATTCTTAAGTGAATAGCCTTGGGTCAAATCCACCTATAGCTTGAAATTTTTGTTTTTTTTTTCAAGAAAGTTGGTTGATATGATACTTCATGTTTTCTAATAGAATATCTTAAAATAAGCATAGTATTTTGATTTCGCAATAAAAATGTTGGTACCTATTACATAAAAAAAGAGACTACTTGGATTAACTACAAAATATTGAAACTAGATAGGGTTGGTTGAAAAACGTTATTTATTCAATAAGAAATACCTACAAAAGTTCACGGAATAGATATCTACACATAAAGACATTTAAATTAGTCACCTATTTTTGTATTCTTCCTCAAAATATAAATATTTTTTTCTTTTTAAATTTCTATTTGAGGTAATTTTCTAACGAAAAATGTATTAATAATTTAAAATAAGATGAAAAGACAATTATTGGGAATTTAATTAAAAAAATTAATCTATACGTTAATGAACAAATGTTGTTGTGGGAGAAAGACAATAAGGATCAAGTATTTTTATACTCGTAAAATGTCAAAAGCATTAAGGGGGTTTATTGGTGGAGAACATCAAGAGAATTCCATCTTAAGGAGAAGTGGATTATTTTTTTTTTATGGCATTTCACATGAACGAAAATTTATGAAATAAATAATTAAATCAAAATATGTAAGAACATGTACAGGCTTTTATATTTTTAGAGTTCACTAGTATGTTCTACTCTACAGTAATGTCCGCGTCATATGCTTTCCGTGTATTCGCTTATTTTCTTCCGACTTCTTAAGTGTTCCTCCGAGCATTATAGTTCTAGCTTCATCCAGGTGAATTTGTTTTAAATCCCTTAAATTAGGAGTTTCCAAGGGAAGAAGATAACTAAGACCTTTCTTGGCTCTTGAAATTTTTTCAAAAGTTGAACCAAATTGATTAGTTCAGACACCTTCTTATCTATAAGGATAGAATAGTTGATAAAGGATTGCCACTTCAGTCGTTATCTCAGTATATCTAAAATTTAAATCTTCTAACATGTTCAAGGTAGACAGAGTCAATTGATACATATCACCACCAACATCAGATGCTATATCGATGTTTAAAAAATCGAATAGGTAATGTTGTATCAGCCAGCGTTACATCTGTTCTTGTTCTTTTTACATTAATTTTTAATGTTCATCCTTTCCAATGAATTCTTTGTCCTTCCAATTTGTTTTATTTAATCTTTAGAATTCAATGAATGACAAAAATGTCCAAAGAAAAATTTTCGGAGTGGTAAGGTAATAAATCTTTCTCAAGTACCTTCTTACCTTTGTAAACATAATGTAGGTTAGGTATGACGGTTCTCCTGGAGTAACAAAAAAAAAAAATAACGGTAGGATGGAACTACCTGTGCCTGTTATTTGTTATTGAATTCACGGAACTCTAATAAAGTGAACATCTTTATGACCTTTGAATATAATTGTTTGGCTTATGTGCGACGAGATAGTCGTTGACAAATTTCTTGTACTTATGTTCATACATATCACATTTTTTTTTATTCTTATAAGTAAAGGATCGTTAAAAACAACAAAATGATTTATTAAATTTTAATCTTTGAAACTGCTGTCGCTGTCAGTCAAGGTTTTGCAAGAAAAAGGGTTAAAATATTAATATAAAAAGTACAAAAGTTGACACTGAAAAATTAAATTGCTTTGTTTCTTAATTGCAAGAACATTATAAATAATCATTTTTGACAGATGACATTTAAGTTCATTGAATTGAGTTAAAAATAAGTAAGAATATAAAAAGGGTTATGAGCATAATATTATGTCCGTACATACATAAATGTATGTGTACAACATACTTTTTATGAATCATTGTAGATATTTATATCTAAGCCTTCAATAATAATAAAAAAAAAAAATACACTACTGACGAATAATGGCGATATGACTCTTTGTCCACTTGCAATAAAAGAATGAGGTTTATTATTTTCAAAATGATTAAGGCAGCGTCCACACTATGCATATCGTCATTATTGGTTTACATTGTCGATCAACATGCTAGTGGTGTACGTGTCAGTATTAACGAGTTAGACCAGAGGTCGAAAATAAAACTCAATCTTTTGAAAAGTCTTAAAAATTTCGATAGCCTGCCGAGATTTTTAAAAATGTCACTTAATAACCAATTTACTTTAAAAGGACTTTTTCGGTATCTTTCAGTGAGAAATTTGTATTTTGATTGTTTGTAGGTTTCAGGTCTTGTACCTGGGCGAAACGCATTTGGACTAAAGGTTGCAAAACTTTTAAATTTGAATTTCAATTCAAGAGTCCACAAAAACAAAAATAATGAATTTTCAATTATTTATACGTTTTTATTCTTAATCTGGTTTCAGTAAACAACTGACCACTTATCGCTGAGAGAAAACAATAAATCTCATCGGAGATTTTCTAGGAATTGTTTTTTTATTATTTGTTTAACACTCTATAACCAAAGTTTAGTGAAGAGCAGGCATCGTGAGTGGCTTTTTTTTTTATCTCGCACAACAAAATCTCGCAAGTCGAAATACAACGTCACCGATGATGACGGCCACGACGACGACGACTGCACGATGACGATAATGACGATTTCTTGGCGTTTGTTGCCATGGCATTTTTCTCGCCGTGGCCGTTTACACGTGGTTTTCTCATTTGTGGCTACTGTGTTCATCTCGTCGGGGTCTCGCCGTATTCATTTACACGAGGTTTTCTCGTTTATGGTTATAGTTTCATTTAGTAATGGTTTTATTTGAAAAATTTGTCAGCCAGACCTTGGCAAGACAAGTGCAAACAAAAATCACATGTAGAAGTCACGGCGAGACCAAAGCGATAACACGTTTTAGCTTATTTTAACATTTTCGAAAAAAAAAAAAAAAAAAAAATAGTTTGAAAAAAAACTTTAGCGAGACCATAGCGAGACCAAAGCGAGATGATGGCAAAGCATGAACAATGCCAAAAACCTCGTGCAAATGTCACGGCGAGACCATAGCAAAAAAGCCTGACACAGATAACCGTGTAAATGGGTATGGCGAGAGCAAAGCAGGATTAAAACAGTGACCACGGTATACAGAAAACAACGTTTGGATGACCCAGGGCGAGCGATCAGCGAGATGAAACCAAGACAACGAGTCCTCGCTGTCACGTCTTTGTCACTAGAAATCGATTGCTTTATGTTCATGATGACTGAATTCTGATTCTAGGAAGAACTGAAATATTTCAAACAGCACCGATTTAATATCCACTTTTTTGTAGAAAAGATTTAAGGTTGATAGCCGAACTTAACTTATACACCAAAGAGTTAAGAAGGGCCAAGAAAGATTCATGGACTAGGCACTGTGAATCCATTGAGAACACAAGTGAAGCGGCGAGACTTCGAAGGGTTCTTACCTTTAACCCCACGAATCAAGGATACATTAAGCATCCCGATGGATCATGGTCGAATTCGAGCCAAGAAACACTTGAACTCTTCATGGAAACACATTTCCCTGGATGTAAGAGTCCTGAGATCTCAGGTTATTCACAACCAGACTCCTTAGAAATTTTACAATCAATACCAGAATTGGAACAGGTTATCACAGAGCAGAAGATTATGTGGGCTATAAACTCGTTCAAACCCTATAAATCAGCTGGACCAGACGAGATTATTCCGGCATTTCTTCAACACGCTCTACAGATAATCACCCCATGGCTTAGGGTAATCTTCAAAAGTTGTGTCAAACTTAGATACGTCCCTACTAGCTGGAGAAAGGTTAAAGTTGTCTTTATTCCAAAAGCTGGAAAACCGACACACTCGACTGCAAAGGATTATAGACCAATAAGTCTCTCTTCATTTCTCCTCAAGACACTGGAGAGAATTATTGATCTGCATGTCAGGAACCTTCTTAATCCAAACATTTTGTGCAGCTACCAACACGCTTACCTCAAAGGTAAGTCAGTGGAGACTGCATTGCACGAAGTCGTTTCACAAATTAAGAAAAGTCTCGAACACAAAGAACACACCCTTGCAGCATTTTTGGACATTGAAGGGGCTTATAACAACGTAAAAACGGAGTCCATTAAATCTGCTCTGGAAGAGGTTGGGGTTGAGTCTGCCATTGTGGACTGGATTTATACCATGCTCAATGGTAGAATCATGAGCTCGCAACTTGGAGATACGATTGTTGAGAAAACAGTAACAAGAGGCACTCCACAGGGAGGGGTGATTTCGCCTCTTCTTTGGGTCCTGGTTGTTAACAAAATTCTTACAAGATTTAGGAATCAGGGCATTAAAATCGTGGCCTATGCAGACGACATAGTAATTTTGATATCGGGTAAGTACATTACCACCATCAAAGATATTATGGAATCCGCACTCAAAGAACTATCTTCGTGGGCAGTACAAAACGGTCTTGGGGTTAACCTTTCAAAAACTGAGCTAGTTTTGTTCGCGAATAAAAAGAAATTAGAGGACTTTACTCCTCCAAGGCTTAATGACATTCCTTTGAAACTTTCCAAAGAAGCTAAGTATTTTATGGCGTAATCCTTGATTCCAAGCTAACATGGAAAAAGAAAACAGAGGAAAGAATGAAAAGAGCACTATGCGCTTTCTATACATGCAAGAAAACCTTCGGTACACGGTGGGGTATGCGACCGCACGTCATCCAGTGGATGTACACGGCGATTGTTCGTCCCATACTAACCTATGGTTCTATCGTTTGGTGGAAGGCTGCTGAAAAAGTAAGCTATCTCAAAAACCTGAACAAGGTACAGAGACTAGCCTGTATAGGAACAACGGGGGCTCAGAGGTCTACGCCACAAGCAGGGTTGGAAATTATTTTAAATCTTCCGGCACTTGACGAGTACATAAGATGCACAGCAACCAAGAGCGCACTTCGACTCAAAGAACTGGGCTCTTGGAAGCAAAGCACCTATGGTCATGGGTCTATCCTCCAGAGGTATGACACAGTGGCCGCACTTGATGTGACGACTGACTACATACCACCTTTTATATATTTTAATAAACACTTCTCTATTTTAATACCCCAAAGGCATGGCTGGGAACCCAACTCACTAACCGGGGAACAGGGTATCTCATTCTACACCGATGGGTCTAACATGGAAGAAGGAACGGGAGCTGGGGTGTTTTGTGAAGCTCTGAATATTAGATATTCGTATAAACTCCCAGATGAGTGTAGTGAGATTTACACTATTGAAAAAGCGGCAGAAATGGTACAAACGAAGAAACTGAACTCGTCGGAGATCACATTTTTCGTTGACAGCCAAGCTGCTATCAAAGCTTTAGCCAGTGAGACTATAAGATCCAAAGCTGTAGCAAAATGCCGAGGCAAACTGAATGATATTTGTGACACTAACCGAGTCAAACTCTGCTGGGTTCCTGGACATAGCGATATAGAAGGGAACGATATAGCAGATGAACTGGCAAGGAAAGGGTCAGTATCAAATAGAAACAGTAGTAGCCAATTTATTAGATATGGGACTTAACATCCCGATCGGCGTGATTAGAACGAAAATAGACCTAATAACAAAAGAGCAAATCAATAAATCCTGGAGGACTAGGAACGACTGTGTTATCTCTAGAAGTTTATGGCCTAGAATTAATGAAAAGGAATCTCGGTATATTTTATCACTGAGTAAAAAGAATATTAGAATCTTGATAGGTGTACTAACGGGCCATTGCGCCATTGGCACAATGGCCATCAGACTAGGTGTATTTGCACCCGATTTCTGCAGGAGCTGTCAAGACGTAGAGGAAATAGAAACCATTTAACACCTGCTCTGTGATTGTCCAAACCTCCAAACAAATCGACTCCGTTATTTTGAAAACAGGTTTTTTGAAGAACTGGAAGATCTAGCGCAGGTCTCAATGGCAAACATGAGAAAATTCATAGAAAGCACAGGCTGGTTCGCAAACGATCCAGTCTAAACTAAACTAAACTAAATAAACTATGTGAACCATTAGTTTGGGTGCATCTCTGCCTTCTTTTATAAGGGGACCACAATGGACCAATAGGCCCCCGTGTACGCAACAGCCTCTGTGCTGCGCACGCCCCTCTTAACCTAACCTAACCTTCCATTTTTATAAAATAAACAGAAAAAAGAAAAAGAAAACAGCTATTCTTGAAGTTAAATCATAAATCTCACAAAAACACTATACTAACAAAATTATTAAAAAAAAAAATCTCAGACCGAGACCGCAAAAAGAAAGGAGAATGGGCAAAAATGTATGGGATCTGGTCTACCTACTCAACAGACATGTGTCATACATCAATGAAAAGGGCATTGCAAAAACTTCATTTTATTATATGACCGTTAAGTTGTAAACCATGGGGTTCAAAAGATATTCGGCTTTAAAGCACCAAAAACAATAATAATGCATTTCTTAATTGGTACTTGGATGACCTGCTCAACATTTATGTGTTATATATCGTTGGAAAGGTTATTGCATGTACTACGTTTTTGTATATGGCCGTTAGGCCGTAGACCCCGGGGTTCAAGAGCTACATGGACATGAAAAACTCCAAATATAACAATAATGCAGTTCTTGATTGGCACTTGGTCTACCAAATCAACAGAAATGTGTCATACGTCATTGGAAAGGTCAATGAGAGTACTTCATTTTCTCATATGGCAATCAAGCTCCAAACCATGGGGTTCAAAAGATATTCGGCTTTGAAGCAGCAAAAACAACTAAAATGCATTTTTAATATGGTAACTGGTTGCACAACTCAACAGTAATGTGTCAGGTATCGTTGAAAAGGTTAACTTATGTGCTTTATTTTTTTATTTGGGCGTTATACGCTCAACCATGGGATTCAAAAGATATTTGGGAAAAATGCAGAAAAGAGCAATAATGCATTTCTGCATTGGAGCGTGGTCTTCTTACTCAACAGCGATGTGCCATAGTTTTTTGAAAAGGTAATAATAATATGCACGGTCGGTACATGTGCGCATGTTATATCAATTTTGTGGTATTTGTGTTTTGTCCGGCATCAAAATGGATTTACGCCTCCTACAGCTCACCTCAGCAATGTCATATTGGATGACGCTATTATTTAAATATTAAAAAAAAAAAATATATGAATACATTTTCTATGAATATCTCTATTACTTATTTTTAAAACTCATCCATTGATACATATATACGCTCAGCTTGAATATGAATATCCTTAAACCCCAATGTCAACAGCTGATAGAAAAACAAATGATTGAAGAACATATTATTACCTATTCAAAAATGTATGGCGCATCGCTGTTGAGTAAGAAGACCACGCTCCAATGAAGAAATGCATTATTGCTCTTTTCTGAATTTTTCCCAAATATCTTTTGAATCCCATGGTTGAGCGTATAACGCCCATATAAAAAAATAATGCACATAAGTTAACCTTTTCAACGATACCTGACAATTTACTGTTGAGTTGTGCAACCTGTTACCATATTAAGAATGCATTTTAGTTGTTTTTGCTGCTTCAAAGCCGAATATCTTTTGAACCCCATGGTTTGGAGCTTGGTTGCCATATAAGAAAATGAAGTACTCTCATTGACCTTTCCAATGACGTATGACACATTTCTGTTGAGTTGGTAGACCAAGTGCCAATCAAGAACTGCATTATTGTTATATTTGGAGTTTTTCATGTCCATGTAGCTCTTGAACCACGGGGTCTACGGCTTAACGGCCATATACAAAAACGTAGTACATGCAATAACCTTTCCAACGATATATAACACATAAATGTTGAGCAGGTCATCCAAGTACCAATTAAGAAATGCATTATTATTGTTTTTGGTGCTTTAAAGCCGAATATCTTTTGAACCCCATGGTTTACAACTTAACGGCCATATAATAAAATGAAGTATTTGCAATGACCTTTTCATTGATGTATGACACATCTCTGTTGAGTAGGTAGACCAATTTGCCCATTCTCCTTTGACGGTTCACCAATTAAAGGAGAATGGGCAAATTTGTATGAAACATGGGCGTGAGCGGCCAAGAATGATTTTGTTATTTTTGGATGTGTTTTAGTCCTACAATCACCGTGCAGAAATTTTTTCAATGTGGTGTACTTCAAAACCGAAAAAAATGCATTTTTGTTCTATGACTTAAATAAAGTTTTACTAAGTTTCTGGCTTCTGACAAATTAAAAACTAGAAAAAGAAAGTGGAACAAGAAATCTAGACAGTCTCAAGAATATTTTGTATATAAAAATGGCCATATAACATCATTAACAAGAACATTTACCATAAAACTGTAATACTACAATCCTCACAAAATAAAAAAAATCCTGAGTGAAATAATGTGTTTAGAAAAATTACAAAGTTGTTGAAATACGTAGGTACTGGTCTGTTTAAACCCGTAATGCGTCCTTGGGATATTCTGAAACCCCGTTAAACACACTAATACAGTCTCAGTAGACATTATGAAGTTAGAATAAAGCATTACACCAACTAAAACTATATACTCTCTATGCAATATTGCTCAATGCAATTGAATTTATAAACATTGGAATATCTTCTTTTCTAAATGAAATGCAATGTAACGCCCATAGTGAAAGTTGTTCCTGAGTAGCATACCTTTCATTTGACACTAATTTCATTAATGGCCGCTAACGCCCAAAAATGCCCATTCTCCTTTGTCTGAAGAAACCAATTGAAAATATAAGTCAACAGTTCTTTTCGATCTCTGGTTTAGACTGTCGTTTGCATTAAAATAATTAATTTTCTTAGTAATTTGTGTACGTTGTTGCAGTTGCAGTGCCGTTTGAACCATTCAATGTAATGGTTAGTTGTTCGTTTAAAATGCATGGGTTTGCATGATTTTTTTCAATATTTTGTCTGTTAAGTGTCACTGATATTGTTATAAAAAACGCATAAAGCGAAAAGTAATATTTTAAAAATAGAACAGTTTTATTTAAAAAAAAATAATGTTTTAAATATAAAATGAAGTGAAATGAATATTTTCAGTATTTATTAATATACAGTGGAAGTCCAATATAACGAATATTCGATATACAAAATTTGCAATACAACGAACGATTTCAAGATTATCATTACATCTCTTAATAGCGAACGATGGTCATGATTTGCTATCCGATGTAACGAAAGCATAAATAAATTGACATAAAATAAGTCATGTATAAAATGGGATATTTGTATGCCACCCAATGTAACATCACGCGCCGATCGACATCAATTACATTTTATAGCTTCATCCTACAACTACATCAGTTGCATTTATAATAAATTAAAATAAGCTTTTTTTATTTCATAATTCCAGTTGTAAATATTTTTTTGTTTTAGAGAAAAATGTAACTAATGTTGTTGTAAGTCTGAGTTGCATGATGTAGTTGGTGGATGTTGTTAGGGCTGAAATAGGCCCCAAAACGCCATGCACCCAATAAACATCCATTACCGTAATATCTAGCTGATTGACATAATAGGCGATTTTCTTTTTAATTCCGAGCCGATCCCAAGTTGTCAAACAAAAATTTATGTATATTTTCCTCAGAGTGTTCAGAGCTTCAAAAATGTATGTGTTTTTTTTTTTTCGAGCATGTTTTGAGAATTCAGAATAAAATACTTGAGCAGACATAGTTAAATGCTTAACACAAGCTTTGAAAGCTGAAATGTCTAATTATAACAGCTTGTTGATCAGATGTGATTCAAAAACAATTCAGAGCGTTCAGATAAAAAGATGCCAGACGAGTTTGGTGGACGAAAATAGCTTGCCAGACGAGTTTTTAAATTTGGTATTAAATAAAATGCACGACTGGATCGCACGTACTTGCTCTTATGTTCAAGTTGTGTGGGACTTAAGAACTTTAAAAAATACTCAAGTTATTATAGAAAAAGTATAAAAAGCATTTAAATCGTTCTTTTAATTGTATAAACAGTCTGATAAATAACTTAGAGTTCAGAAAAAAGTATGCCATCTGATTACTTGAAAAAATATGCGAAAAAAAAACTTTAAAATCGTTGGAGCTGTTTTCTTTAAAATTAGTTTTTTAAATATAAAATTTTTGCAACATTTTTCAAAAAAAATTTTGGTATGCCAATTTTGAGTATATATTAATATACATTTAAAACTGAAATTTCAAAACAATTCATCAACCCGTTTTTGAAATATTGAATTTTCAAAAAAAAAATTTTTAATCTTTTTTTAAAAATCCAAAATTAATTTTTTCCAAAATTTTGGTATACAGTATTACTTATATTTTAACAAAGCTTTTGCATAAAAAAATTTATTGAAATCGGATAAGCGGTTAATGAGAAAACCGAAAATCAAAAAAACCGTTATATGGCAGGTACCGTCAATTAATGTTTTTGGTAATTTTTTTCCTTACCAAAAAGTACACCATGTCTAATAATACACTGTTTTTTTTAATCAAAATCGTTGGAGCCGTTTTTGAGATAAATAAGCTTTTCCTTAACGGTTGTATGGCAAGTACCGTTATTTTTTGAGCTAAAAAAAATTTCAATTTCCCCTCTGGAGAGTTACAAAAAAACCTTAAGTTCAAAATTTGAAGAAAATCGCTTCAGTGGTTTAGGCTGTAGGTTGAGGTACAGACAAACAGACAGACAGACAGACAGACAGACAGACAGACAGAATTTTGCCACCCACTTTTTTCGTGTTCTCTATCATCGTAATGTCATGTTTGATTGTTATCTCGAAATTTTTTTTTTGCACGAATCCAAAACCTGCCCTATAGTACCTATATCGCAAGTAAAAATGTTTGTATAGGTAGGTGTTTTAGTTTTGTCAATTTTATAAAATTTTGAAAAATATGTGGCAGCCCTGATTCTACAGTAAAAAAAACCTTATCATAATTTGCTCACTTGATTTCGTATGTATTAAGATTATACGCAGTTAACGTTTTATATTTAATACATTTCTCTGGCTAATCAATGATATTTTTTAATACCAACTTTAAAAACTGGCATCTTTTTTTTCATGTACATGAAAACATAAGTTATTATAATTCAAAAACCAGCATTTTATATATAGATATGTTAAACTAGGCAGTTATTTTAAATTTTGAAAAAAAAAAAAAAAAAAATAGGTGGCAACCCTAGAATATAAATATTCTATGATCTTTATTTTTTGACGAGTCTGTTCAAGAATAAAGAATACACTTAGTTTGAGCTTTGTATCTAACAAATTTCTCAAGTTATCCAACATCTTTTATTAATCTTAAAGTAATTTAGATTCGTCTGGCAAGCACTTTCGACTGCCAAACCCGTCTGGCATAAATTTCTCATGCATTGGTATAAACTAAATTATAAGTAAATTTCAGTCTTTTGAAAGAAGGTTAATTTTGACAATTTTTGTGCATTTTGAAAAAAATCAGATGGCAACCTTTCGACCGTGGCAACACTGCCACCATGGTTTTCGTACTTAACTTGTTCCAAATCAAGCATACACAAAGTTGAAGCCTTGTGTCTAGTAGGTTTAGTCCAAGTGGCTGGTAGGTCTTAACGACTATGCCGATCAACATTGTTGGTTAACATTGTCGATCAACATGCTAGTGTGTACGTGAAAAACTTTTGTAGAAACAATTTGTGTGGATTGGAATTTTCTGATCGATGCGTCAGGATCCAAACGAAAGGTTCAGGCTTCGAATCCTGGGGGCACCCACCTTCTTTTTATTTTTTTTTTTTTAATTTGTGAACAATAAAGTTAAAACGGTATTATTAACATTAAATACTTATTCACAACAAATTTAGCATTTTTCATCTCATAAAAATTGATTAATAACGCACAAAACCAATAAATTATGTTCACGACATTAAAACCTTACAAATGTTTTTAATAAAATGAAATTTGTTAAACAACTTTGTCGATTGCTATCTATTGAAATTTGAATCGGGTTACGTTCGGGTCAACAAATGTTGATTGGCTTTGTCGATCAACATGTCTTCACTTACTCAACACTGTTGAACAACGATGTTGATCTACACAATTCGACCTAATGTGGATGCGGCTTAAAGCTTAAAGCTGTTGTTCAACAGTGTTGAGTAAGTGTAGACGTGTTGATCGACAAAACCAATAAACATTTGTTGACCCGACATAACCTCTTACATTATATCATTCTTCGTCCACTGTATGTACATTTAAAAAACCCATTTTTTTCAAAAAAATTATTAATCCATTCTTGAAATGAATTTTCAGACAAAAAATAGAAAAGACCAACATTTTGATACGCAATGTTATTAACATTTTATAGGAGATTTAATATAATACCAATAATAAAAATCAGTCGAGCCGTTTTGAGCGAAAACCAAAAAACCGGTAATTTTTTTTAGCAAAAAAAAAAACATACATAAGTAATGCCAGTGATTTTTGTAATCAAAGTCGTTACAGCCGTTTTTAAAAAAATGTGCTATTCCTTAACAGTTGTATGGCAAGTACCGTTATGAGAAGATAATCAAAAACCCCTAAAAATTAAAGAACAAAAATCCCTCGGCCAAAAATTTCCCATACTCAAAAAATTCTTTACGCATGATTGGTTTACTTTTTTTGTATCCCATTTCAGTGGGTATAAAATGTCCTATCTTCTGACATTCCTCTTAGGACTTACGAATCATATTATAACCCACATTTGTTTGGCTTTTTAATGAAAGGTTTTTTTTATGAACAACAATACCCACCTGAAAAAATGGCAAGTTTTTGTCAAGTCTAATCAAACGAAAGGCAGGAGACAGGAAAAACTTGTCAAATACTCGTGAGGCTCAGGCCCCTTGCTAGTAAAAACTTTTTGGATAAGTCTTGTTATCGCATCAAAAATACCCCAAATAAAAAAAAAAAAAAAATACTTTATACCCATCAAACAATTGTAAGAAAAATTAAAGTACATACTTTTTTCTATTTCAACATTATACAACTGTATTGCGAAATAGCTCAGAAGTTAGCCCCTTGGAGCTAACTAAGTTATCTACCTCTAGTTGAAACTCCATTTTTTAAAGCTTCAAGATCTTTATCACTTACCGCAACTTTTGCTGAATTAAAAGCTTTAGGCAAAAATTAGTGCTTCTTTCTGTTATAGTAACTAAAGCTCATTTTTGTACCTAACTTAACCTACTTATTCAGATAAAATCTGAGAGTACTCTTCTTGAGTGTAATCAAAAGTCTGATAAACTGCACATCATCTACCATCAATACATCTACTGATCTAAGTTAAATTTGTTCCATACTGAAGCCGGCACCGTCTGTATACAACAGTTTCCAAAATGCAGATTTTCAAAAGTTAACACCAGTTCGTGGATTTTTTGTTTTGTTTTTTCAATTTTGAGTTCGGTAATTAATGATCCTTTAATTCGGATGCTTATCTTTTATCAGCGATTCAACTTGCCAGCCTCTCCATTGTTTAAAGGCATTCACTTATTATGAGTTTACTAAAAGTGTTTATAGCCGTTTTCCTTTGGAGGTGGCGAAGTACTTACGAGTAGATGAAAACCCTAATCTAGTACTACCAACTGCACATGCTCTCATGCGCGAGTAGATACATTTTACATGGGAAAGCAGTTTGATGTGTTCCATTGAAAAAAGCTGGCAAAGTACTTGCAAGTACTTCGCCACCTCCAAAGGAAAACGCCTTATTTGTAAAGACTGGTAGCACACCAACAAGTCTAGTTCATAAAGAAAATGAAAACTTCTATCAAAACAAATAGGGCTGTTAATAGATTTATCATCATCTTGTTTTTTATTAATTGCTTTGTAAATCTAAATATAGCCTCAATACAAATAAAAAAAACAATGATTATCATAACCATATACCCTTCCTCAAACATCCGTTTCTAGAGTACAAAACCTACGAAACATGAGAAAGAATATTTTAATTTCAGCTTGATTTCTTCGTTTTAATTTCCCACGCATTCTGATATTTATTTTTAGAAATACTGTCTTCCGCACTATCAAAATTTATATTCATGTTATGACATACCACTGCCAGAGCTAATAAGTTTCACGCGCCCCCTAAAATGACTCCCTCGACCTTATACAATGACAGTTTTTTTTTCCTTTTTTCTTTGCTTTTTTTTCTTTCAAGACTTCATCGTTAACTCAAGCAAACGTCCCTTAACTAAGCAATTTCTCAAACAAACGCTAGCGAAGAAATACAGCAAGACTGAGACAGCTACCAGACAGAGTACCATGTCGAGATGGTTCATTGCTAACAGTTGCAGTCTGTATAACAACACTTTAAACGTCATTATCTTTACTTGCAACGAGCAACGCACTAACCAACAGTTCACATGAGTTCGGTTTGAGACTGCATTCAACAACAATTATGGCTGGTATTTTTTTTTGTTCCTAGTGAAGACTACTTTCAAAGAAAAAGATGATTGCTAGGAGATGAACGTTGTGGTGATGAAGTCGTCAACGCGGAACATGCAGCAATCTGCTGGTGACCTCTCAAATTGACCTTTTTGCATTCGTACCTAATTCGGAAAAATATAATCGTAGAATCGTATATAATGCTCGAATGCAGTTTGAGAAAAAGTTTCATAACCAAAATAAGTTGGTTCCTCTTTTGGTGGAGAAGGACAGTAGCAGGAGATGTAAATTGTAATATTATAAAAGTTTCACCATTTGGAATCACACACGGTAAATGAACGTGATGCAAACATACAGACATATAAAGTAGCCAATTTTCTCTTCATGCAAAACTTGGCTGATGATGTAGAAAAACAAATTGGATGCCATTAGAAATTGTTTCACAGGAACGGTTGTAATTTGAAGTTGAAGCTACAAAGTAGATGATTGTTATCATTTCAAATGCAAAGTTGATAATATTTCTAATTAAAGTTTGCACAATTAATACATATTGAAAATGTAATTAAAATTAAATTGACATAAAAAAGCAAAATATTGGGGCATTTTCAGTAAATTTTGAACCAGACTTACCCCAGACTAAATATTATATTAATAACACTGGATGGAAGCCGTGTAACTTAATTAACCCTGTTTGACTTGAAAAAGTAGTAGATTTTATTGATTCTTAAAGTTTTATTGAACATGATTATGTTGAGACATCTAGTTTACGAGTAACACACAGTTTGTTCACTAGGGTGTTCGTTAAAAAGAGGTAATCTTGGATGGGCCCAAATCAGCTTTCCCAGGTAAAAATAGGCAGTTTAATTAACCCCTACAGCGACTATAGGGAATAAAAATTAAAATCTGAGAATAGATTTAGGCCCATCCAAATACACACATAAACTCAACAAAAGCCCATATAACGACCACCCTAATGTATTACATGTCTCTGTTTTCAAGAATAATATTTTTCTTTGAATTTAATTCTTTTTTGTTGATAATGAAACAAATTGATTCATTTACAACATTCACGTAATGGTTTATTGTAATTTACAAAAGATTGTTTTGTTTTTAAGTCAAGATAAGGAATAATAAGAATAAAATTTTACAACGAAAATATATGTTAATTCCCGTCTTCTTAGTAATTGATAGGAAATTTCAATGGAATTGATTATATAGCATTTTTGTAAACAAAACCAGAATGGAAATAGTTTTGTCATTTTGTAATCGATAAAAAGGGTGTTTCATTAATTTGACCGATATCATTTTATTAAGTTATTCTCATCAATTTTAACATTTTTAACATAAAATATCAACCAATCCACATAAAGACTGTTTTGAAACATGAATATCTTCTCAAGTTTCGCAAAACTGGGTTTATTCTTATGAGTGGGTCTTGACAGCAAGTTGAAAAAATTTGTGAAAATAAGCAAACAATTTTAAGCTATCATAGTCAGGGAAATCTACGGAAAATATAGGGGTAACCCCGGACAAATTGTAACAAAAGAAATTCATT
This sequence comes from Dasysyrphus tricinctus, assembly GCA_963921185.1. Lineage (NCBI taxonomy): Eukaryota > Metazoa > Arthropoda > Insecta > Diptera > Syrphidae > Dasysyrphus > Dasysyrphus tricinctus. The sequence goes on along the minus strand of OY992533.1, from coordinate 118,670,148 downwards.
TGCAGTTAGGTTCAATGACACATACCAAAACATATACCCCAAATTAGCCACAGTCCACCACCGGGAAATGCCTTAAATTTGAATGCATTTATGTATATTATAAATTAGAAAAAAAAAACATATTAAGAAACAATGGCAATACTTACAATATCATGCTATAGGTTTTTGTAAGGCCAAATATCCATTCTTTAATGTTTTTTTTTAATTAAGTTTTTTACGTGAATAGTTTTTGGAAAATTAATCTTCAAACTCAAAATTCTGAAAACATAATAAATAAAATGCACGACTGGGTCGCACGTACTTGCTCTTATGTTCAAGACACTGCGGGTTTAGGAAAATTGTATGTAAAAACATGGAAATTATGAGAGAAAAATGTAGAAAAGCATGAAATACGACTTTTAAATTGGCTAAAATAACTCTTTTGACAGTTTGAGGTGAAAAAAAAGAATTGCCATCTTAATTCTTGATTGAATATATATTGTATGGGGAAAAAAATTTAAAATCGTTGGAGCGGTTTTTTAAAAAAATATTTTTTTATATATAAGATTCTTAAAACATTTTTAAGAACAAATTTTGGTATGCAAATCTTAAGTATATATTTATCTGCATATAAAAACAAAATTTTAACAAAAAATTATCAACCTGTTTTCGAGATATCGATTTTTCAAAAAAAAAAAAATTTGAAACTTTTTTTAAAAATCCAAAAACTTTTTTTTTGAAAATTTTGATATGCAATATTATTTAATCTTATCTGAAATTTGTATATAATAAAATCATCTAAATCCGTTCAGCCAATACCGAGAAAATTCAAAATAACAAAATACGTTCTATGACAGGTATACTATTAATAGTTGCTAAGTGTAAAATTTTATAATTTTTGGTAGTAGATCGTACTAATTTTAGTATATGAAAAAAGTTTAATCAAAATTGTAGGAGTCGTTTTTAAGCAAACAAATATTTTCCATTGCGGCTTTTTAACTTTTGTATTCGTATTTTCCTTCGATTATATATTTTTCCATTATTTATATTCACTAATTCTATTATATACAAGAAAATGTTTCAGTAGAAAGATAATGTATCAAATCTCTGAATTGTAAAATGTGCGGTCACAGACTTTTTTTGAAAACATTATTACGAAATAAAGATATCTATCTATCTTAACTTTTGTATGGAAGGTACCGTTATTTTTTCATAAATGTAAAGTTTTTTCTAAAAATATTTTAGAGATTACTTAAAAACTCTTAAATATCCAGTTTCAAGAAAATCGATCATGTCGTTTTCGAAATATTTGATTTTCCAAAAAAAATTTTGAAACATTTTTTCAAAAATTTTGGTACACAAAACTATTTATATTTGGAAGTTTCTGTGTAAAACAAATAATTGAAATCGGTCCTACCGTTTTAAGAAAATCAAAAATTAAAAAATGGTTCTTTGGGAGGTCCCATTAATAACCATTTTTGAAAAATGTTTTTCCACCCAAAGGAAGCCTTTACTATAGTAAATTTATTGATTTTTTTTAAGAAAAGTTTTCGAGCCGTTTTTGAGAAAAATACGATAATGTAAAATTGCTTAAAAAAATTGTATGTCAGGTACGGTTATTTTTGGTTCTAAAAAAAAAATGAAAAAAACGTTTCCGCAGAATCACCAAAATGCACTATGTACCAAGTTTGAAGAAAATCGATCGAGCCGTGCCGTATCGATCGGCTGTAGACGAACAGACAGACAGATAGAATTGTGCCACCCACTTTTTTGGTATTCTCTATTTTGGTATTGTTAAATCAAATTTTTTATTTGTACGAATCCAAAACTTGCCTTATAGTACCTATATCGCAAGTAAAAATAAATCTTTCAAACTGATTTTTTTTTACAAATTTTATGTTATTAAGTAAATTTTTTGACTTTAATATCATTATAAATATCACAAGTCTGCTTTATAACTGAATACATTTTGTCATATGTGATATTGGAAACGACTAAATACCAATGTTCCTATAGGCTGCTTTTGGCTAATTTTGGATATGTCGTAAGTACCGGTGGTCTGAGTCTTTTCGCACAAAATTTTCTTTTGTTACAATTTGTCCGGGGTCAAACCATAGATTTACTTGACTATCAAGAAATACTCTTATTATAACATTTTTTTTCACACCTTATTTTTTCGAGGCAAGTATATTGAGTTCTTTAATAGGATCGTCATCGTTTTATCAAAAATTGGTAAACATCTCCAGGGTCGTAGTGAAATGGTATAACTGTCTTGATGCTTAAACCCAAACTTTGTGTGCATTACTTTTTGGCTTGGAAAGTAAGCTGCAAAAAAAAATTCAAATTTTATGCGATATCTCAAATGTACGATTCTTTGTTAAAAATTATCGTATCGGAGTCGTAAAAAAAGCAATTTGAAGCCCTTGAAGTTCATAGTTTTGATGAGAGCTTAAGGCAAAGTGAATATGAAAATATTTTTAGATAATTTGTTGATTCTTTTTTTTTTTTAGTCTATGCAGACTTTGAAAAACTTTTTTCGACATAACCACCACATGGACCGGATAACATGTTTATTCAGCTTCAATTTATTTTTGCGTAAGCCTTGATTTGACGATTCCTCGCTCAAATATCGACCTGTGAATGGTAAAGGATCGTTCTGTCATTGATCACCGATAAGTATCTCAGCAACCAATGATTTCACAGAAAATTGATGGTAGATGGTAGGTTTTGAGAACTTGAATAAATTCTCTACCATGATTGTTTTTTCTTCTTTACATGAATTTAAAAGCAAGAAAAAGGTCTTTTGGTGTTTTTTTTTTTGAAAATCAGTCACGTTCGGGTGCTACATTCGTAACCAAAGATCTTTGGAAACCTTTGGTTTTTGGGAATATATAATAAACTTCAGCTTCTTCTTCAAACTAAAGTTTTTAACTAAACTAACAGGATGCATGAAACAGATATTGATAGAAAATGGCTCGTTTAGGTGCTACACGAAGTAGTATATTCTACTTTTTCAAAAACTTATGAAAGCTAATACCAAAACAACATTAAAATACGGTTTTCATTAAAAAAAAAAACAAAAGGGAATTTTATTTTTGATTCGATCGCAAATCTTATCTTTTTGGATTCCTTTAAAAAAAAAACTCGTTCTCACAATCGAATCGAATCTGCTGGAATCTGTTCAGTATAATTCGTTCCCGAATTTACCACGCGGGCTTCAATATTTTTTTATTGTACATTGTCGAAAATTCGAAAAAGGATATTTTAAATTATAAAGGTAATATATACAAAATATATAAAAATACTTGACTGATTTATTTCAGTAGTATATAGAATTTGTATTAAAATCTTCTTTCTTATAGAAACTATGCCTGGCCCCAGGCAAAAAAACTTCCAGCTCAATGATTAGGAAATCTAATCTTGTTGGATATAGTTTACAGTGGCTTTTCGTTGAAAAATGCATGTAAGTTGAACTGAACTTAAAACAAATTGCATATGACAAAGCCCTCACTATGTCAATGATGTTCAAGTAAGTAAGCCGAACGAAACGCCAATTTTGTAGGACTAAAGGCCATAAAAAGCTATTTTGAATCAATAATTCAACAAGTTCAATCCTTAATGCTAAGTCTTCTACTTGGATGATTTATTTCAGTAGTATATAGAATTTGTATTTGTATATTATATTTGGCGGTTGGATGTTGTAGGAACTGGGGGCCTCGAGCTGTATCTTTTCCTACACATCAAGTGCTTACAATACCTCCAAGTTGGTAGCCGCCGGATACTGGTCTTGGCTTTATGCCAGGACTTGCTAAACTTGTAAGTGCGAATGTTGATCAAGGAAAGAATTGCAACATTAAACCCATGGCCCTACAGATTGGAGGTTAGTGCGTTGGGCTAACGACCCGGCCACAGTAAAAAAGCCAATTGTTATGAGAGAGACGCAAGAAGCCTCGGATAACGACCCCCCTCAAATGGCAACCAGACCCGGAACGAAAATGGACTATGATCTACGAGTATGCACCTGGAATGTAAGGACACTCTACACACCAGGTGCTACTCAAAAACTTGAATCTGTCCTCTCGCGGTACAAGGCAGACATTACCGCGATCCAGGAGATACGATGGATAGGATCAGGTATAACGAAAAGAAAAGATTGCGACATTTATTACAGCTGTCACCAAAGACTGCACATGCTAGGATGCGGATTCGTCGTGGGAAATCGACTCAGATCAAAAGTCATCGATTTTAAGCCGATTGGCGATCGCCTGGCTGTGATCCGCATCAAAGCTACCTTCCAAAACATCAGCCTAATATGTGCACACGCCCCTACCGATGAAGCTGAGGAGTCTAACAAGGAGGAGTTTTACGACCTCCTGGACCTCCGACCTCAAAGTCGTGCTCGGAGACTTCAATGCTAAAGTCGGAAAGGAAAACATCTTTGGCGGATTAGTTGGAAAGCACAGCCTCCACGAAACGACAACAGACAACGGCTTCCGACTAATCGACTTTGCTGCAGCTCGTAATACGGTGATAAGTAGCACTAGGTTCCCCAGGCGAAGGATACACACAGCAACCTGGCGATCTCCAGATGGTCGAACGGCCAACCAAATCGACCACGTGCTAACTGGCGCAAGGTACGCATCGAACATCTTGGACGTGCGAACTTTCCGAGGTGCAAACGTGGACTCTGACCACTTTCTTGTTGTGATAAAGTTCAGAGCCCGACTGTCCAACGAAAAGAAAACGAAGACCGCCCAAAGAAAGAAGTTCAACATCGCATGCCTTAGCACATCTGAGAAAGCCAGAGACTACAGTGAGCAATTGACCGGGAAACTCTCTGCCGTACACCCAGCCACAAGCGTCAACAACCAGTGGAACCAGTATCGCGACATTATTAAAGAGACAGCCGAGACCACCATAGGCTATCAACCACCCAGAAAAAAGAACCCGTGGTATGATGATGAATGCGCGCTATTGAAGCAGGAGACGGAAAATGCACGAATGCAAATGCTGCAACGGAAAACAAGAGCAGCAAGAGAGGAGTACCGTGAAAAGAGAAGGAAAGAGAAAAAAACCCTGCGTAGAAAGAAAAGAGCATCCGCAGCCTCTCAGCTCAAGTATCTCGAAGAGTCCAGCACCGCCACCAACACCCGCCGGTTCTACAAAACAGCCAAGCAACTGGCATCTGGTTATAGGACTGGCACGCAAGCTCTTCGAAACAGCGAAGGGAACCTAGTCACCGAAGCACAGGGAATTGTAGACGTGTTTAAGCAGCATTTCCAGCAGCTGCTTAATGGGCATTATGTAGAGGAGGCGACAGGGGAACAAAGAAGCATAAGACCAGTCAATGAAGATCCAGTCCCAGCGCCCAGTACCGAAGAGGTTAAGAGAGCCATCCACAAGCTTAAGAACAACAAATCCGCCGGCTCGGATGGCCTACCTGCGGAACTCTTTAAGTATGGAGGAGATGTCCTGGTAGGGTGCATGCACCAGCTCATCAATCAAGTTTGGGAGGAGGAAAGTATGCCCGACGACTGGTCAAATAGCTCCATATGCCCAATCTACAAAAAAGGCGATCCTATGTCCTGCAAGAACTACAGAGGCATATCCCTGCTTAATGTTGCCTACAAGATCCTATCCAACGTACTATGTGAGCGTCTAAAACCTTTCTGCAACACTATGATCGGCACGTACCAGTGTGGCTTCAGGCCAGGCAGATCAACGATAGACCAAATCTTCACATTGAGGCAAATCCTGGAAAAGACCAACGAATTTCAAGTCGAGACCCACCACCTATTCATCGACTTCAAAACCGCATATGATAGCATAAGTCGCCAAGAGCTTCTATTGGCGATGTCGGAACTCGGGATCCCGAAAAAACTGATCCAGCTATGCCGCATGACGTTACAAAATACGCGGTGCAACGTGAAAATGGGTAACAGCTCATCCGAGTTATTCCAGACGTGTACAGGGCTCAGACAAGGAGATGCGCTATCATGTGATTTCTTCAACCTAGTCCTGGAGCAGATAGTGCGCAAGAGTGGTGTTAACATGGAAGGCACTATCTTTAACAGGTCTTCTCAACTGCTTGGTTATGCGGACGACATCGACATCATCGGCCGTTCCAAGAGAGCTGTACTTGAAGCATTCACAGCTATTGATGAACAGGCGAAACGCGTTGGTCTTGAAGTGAATGAGGACAAAACAAAGTATATGCTATCAACAAACAAAGCCTCATCTGTCCATCGCCTAGGACAAAACGTCACTGTTGGTAGCAGTAATTTCGAGGTAGTCAAGGAGTTCACCTACCTCGGAACAAACATCAATCCCACGAACGACAGTTTAGTTTAGAAATCCGACGAAGAATTACCCTAGCGAACCGCTGCTACTTCGGTTTGGCCAAACAAATGGGTTCAAAACTCCTTTCTCGAAAGACAAAGTGCACGCTATACAAAACTCTAATTTTACCAGTTCTACTCTACGGTGCCGAGTGCTGGACGATAAGTAAAAAAGGGGAATTGATCCTGGGCACTTTCGAGAGAAAAATTCTACGGCGGATATTTGGTCCTATATGCGAAGAGGGCGATTGGAGGAGAAGATTCAATCGTGAACTGTACGAGCTGTACCAAGATGTGGATGTAGTCCAAAGAGCCAAAACACGTCGACTACATTGGCTCGGCCACATCGAGCGAATGGACAACAACGCTCCAGCCAAGAAAATCTTCGAATCCCAGCCCCCAGGTTCGAGACGACCAGGAAGACCGAACCTCCGCTATAGGGACCAGGCGGTCACAGACGCAAGAGCGCTTGGTCTCGACGACTGGAGGGAGCGTGCGAGGGACCGCAACCGATGGAAGACCGCAATATCTCAGGCAGAGACCCTTCATGGATCGGGAGCCGGATAAAGAAAGAAAGAAGATAGAATTTGTATTATATAAAACCTTCTTACATATATAAAAATAACTTTACTTAAAAAAAAAAATGTACTTTTTCTTTTCTATAAACTTTGTACAGTTCTGATTTTACTAGCGGTTTTTTAATCTATCGACTTCACAGCTATTCTTCAATGGAATGTGATAGTTCATTGGTTGATTGATGGATGAAAAACTGTGTTTTGACAGAAATAGTGTAGTTAATTCCAAACGTCATCGAGTTGCTCTAAAATCACCTTTTAATTATTGCTCTGGAAACTTTTGAATTGGTAGAGGTTTTTTAACCCATCGAAATTATTACCATCCTGCTACTTTGGCGGAGAAAGCGTATTTTAATTCAAATTTCACCGAAAAAAAAATTCCAGAGCAGAAAATACAAATTTCTGTGTTTGTATACATTTGTATACAATTTGACAGTTGGTGGCTTAACAGATGGAGGACACACTATATGTTGACGGAAAACATGTATACTTCAATCCAAATGTCACCCAATTCCTTTATAATCGCACTCTTTTCCGGAGCTGTTCAAAAACTAACGTACTTTAAAAATGTTCACGTGTCAATCATTAAGAAATTGGAACCTGTTTAAATTGAATTGTCAAACGAATAGTCAATTTTCAAATGATACGAGTATTTCAAATAAAACGCCATTTTTGTACCTATTTACGCCAAGTTTAAGTTTTATTCAATAATATTATTTTAAGAAGAGCTAAAAACCACCCTTTGAAATGCAAATTCTTAGGAAAATCAACAGAAAATGAGCTAAAGTTACCATACATAAGTAGAATTACTGTAAACAAGCTTTATTAATTAGAATATTATGCATATGATGAAAGATAGGTATGTACTTATGAATAAAATTTTCTTTACGCTTTTAATACATACCGATACCTAATATCGTTGTAGCAGTACTTCTGTGTCATGCATAAAATTAAATGCAGTCTTATACCAAATCGTTTGTGTGAAATTTTGTAATTTAAATTATGCAAGATGTACGTACTTCACTATTAATCACGAGATTAAATTTTGTGGTTATAAGATTCAATTGGATGAAATATAACACCACATTTGAAGTGAAGAGTGAAAAGTATTGAAATAATACGGGGTTTTCAAATTCACTTCACTAGAAAGAGATTTTATTCAATTTTATTTAGATTTAAGCATCTGAATGGTATGGATGGAAAACAGATCTTTTTTTGTTCTCACAAAGATGATTTTTTGACCTATTAAGTTGAGTACTGGAAATGATACAACCATATTAAGTCACATTCGCAAATGTTAATTATTTTTTTTCTACCGCAAAATTGTTACCTAAAAAGTTACAAGAAAATTTTTTACGGGGGATGTACCACCAGCTAACCCTCAAATCGCTGATGCAGAAAGTTTTTTTTTGCGGCATCAGCTGTGTGAGATGTTGTGCTGTCCTGAGGGTCAATTCTCGATCTGCGAAACTGTGAGGTGAACAAAATTATTTAAACAAATATTTTCACAGAGTTTTATCATTTCACAAACACGCGCAAGGTGATTCCCGAACTCACTGTGAAGAACCACTAAAATGAAAAAAAAAGTCGTCACTCATTTATAGCTAAAAATGATTGTCACATCACAGAAACACCAAGATGGCGACTTGAGTGTATCTATAGCATACCTTATTTCTGTTTTTCTTTTCTCTTTTCACAAGTTTTCACAGAATGAATGTATTATCATTGTATATCCACTCTATAGTTAGTATTCTCATGAAACACGATTTTGTAGGTTGACATTTGGTCGATAGGTTCGCTGTGATCGCCTTACCGAGATCCCTTAATAAAAATTATTATTACATTTGGGTGCATAGATGGCCACGAGCTTTTTTTCTTCATGAGAATAATATAGAATTTATATACAATGGTATCAAAGGGCACGGTAGTGCCCAGCCAAGTTCGCGGCACTACACCCTTTTTACAGGAACAAACTCAGGCGATTTTCAACCCCCCTCTAACTTCAGTACCAATAAAGTCAGAAACTTCAAGATCGCAGTATTTGCTGAGCTGATCAAACACAGGTGGCTTACCAAATTTCAACTCCTTAGCAACAGTAGTTCCCGAAATAAATAAATAAATAAATTGGGTGGCGCAACAGCTCATGGAGAACCAGGGCCTAGTGACTTACAACTCACAACCATTCCTGTGTGCGAGTTTGTTGGCAGGAATGGAAGGGACCTACAGTTTTTTGCCGAGTCCGAACGGCTAAATGAGAAGCACTTTTTCATGACAAGTATACTCTTGGAGGATTTGTCAGTTCCTCGCAAGAGGCAGTACCTCGAATAAAACATTTCTGTTTTTAGGTGGCACGGCTGGGAATCGAACCCACACCTTCGGCATGACAGTCCTACGCACTAACCATCAAGCCACGAGGTACTACAGTAGTTCCCGAAATATAGCACTTCAAATATCGCAAAAACCGTAACTGACTGACTCACTGACTCACTGACTCACACTGACTCACTGACTCACTGATTCACTGACTCACTGACAGATCATCAAAATTATGGAGCACTTCCCGATATCGTAGAAACTTGAAATTTCGCACAACGGTAGGCCTTGTGGTGCATACAAAGGAAAAAATCGAAAATCTTCAATTTTGTATTCAGGGGGCGTGGCATCCACCCACTTTCTTAAATATTCTTATAAATTATATGTTGCACTTTCGGTTGCTGTAGAACGCTGAAAATTGGTAAGTCGGTAGGGCTTGATGTACTTAGAAAGAATACATTTGAAAAATTGGAATTTTCTATTTAGGGGGCGTGGCATCCACCCACATTCTTAAAAATCCTTATAAATTATATGGAGCACTTCCTTTTGTTGTAGAACGATGAAAATAAGTAGGTTGGTAGGACTTGAAGTACTAAGAAAGAAAAAAAATTGAAAAATTGGAATTCACCATTCAGGGGGTGTGGCATCCACTCACATTCTTAAAAATTCTTATAAATTAAATAGTGCATTTCCGATTGTTTTAGAACAATGAAAATTGGAAGGTTGGTAGGGCTTGAAGTATATAGAAAGAAAAAAATCGAAAAATTCGAAGCTTCAGTTCAGGGGGCGGGGCATCGACCCACACTCTCAAAAATTCTTATAGACTATATGAAGCACTTATTGAAGTACTTAGAAAGAAAGCTATTGAAAATTTGGAATTTTCCATTCAGGGGGCGTGCCATCCACCCACTTTATCAGAATTTCTATTACATATTTACCTGGAGTACTTTCGGTTGTCGTAGAATTCTGAAACTTTGTAGAGCGGTAGGGCTTGATTTTCACGTGGCAAAATAAATCTTTGCAAAAAGGGGTGAAATCACAACAAAAACATAAATGTATGGCATATATTTTAGATCTCATTGCTTTTTTTGGCTGACTTTTTACGCACAGGTTTCTTAAACATATAAGAACTTGGCTCTTTTTTTAACATTTATGTTTTTGTTGTGATTATGGTAAAAGAATCATCATTTTGACATTTGTTTTCACTTTTTCACACTTCGAGAATCCAATTTGTCGTGATCATATTTGATCACTTCACTGTTTTACAGATCGAAAATTAACCCCCTGCTGTTGAAGAAAATGTTTTTCACATTGATATCATCCAATTTTGGTCAAAAGTAATTATTTTTTAATCATCGATCGGTGTAGGTCTACGTTGACTGCCTCGAGTTCTTCTGGACACTATAATGGGCAGTGGCGATGTTTTCAGCAGATTCTGCATTTTGTTGACAAACGGATGGTGGTGGTTCCGATATAGAATATTGTTTTACTTCGAGTATTCATTGTTATTCCATTTTCTTAAAAATTTTAATCTAAAATTATTATTTGTAAAATCTCGAAACCTCAATAAAGAAATACATAACAAAGACTTTGTATCCTAATGCGCAGTTGTTAAGTTAACGGACCGCTTCATAGTTGCTCGTATATTAGGTACTTCACCTATCCACAAATTAAATTTCAAAAGAAAACAAAAAATTTGCAATCAAATTTGGTTGTTTGTGTCCTAGTTTTTTTGTTCCGAATAAATTTAACAATTTCTGAGAATTAATCAGCGCAATTCATTCTTAGAATATTTGATTAATAAAGGGAAAACTATATTCACATATTTCCCTCACGTTTTTATTGCATGGATCGCGATAGTCTATACACAGTTAAACCTACTTATGCATTACTCTCACTTTCATCATACTCCGTTTCCTAATATTACACATATTCACACAAGTTCGCTTTTACTTTTTAGTAAAAAAAAGCGCTTGTACAACCATAAGATAAGCTTTTTGACCCACCTGATAAGCTTGCATCACAGAACTCATTTCTGCAGAGAGGTCAGGACCATTCATGGTCAAAAACTCGAAGTAGAGTATAAGATGTGATTAATAATAACGAGAGAAGTGTTCCTAGCCAGGCACTCTTGAAGAGAAAAAAAATGGTAGAAAACCTTACGTGAGCTACTCTGACATTCTTGGACATTTTCAAGACAAGAGATGGTGGTTGATATAACCTTTATGGGTTAACGGCAGATCTCACATACACGTAGGCGTATAGTGGGTTACTTACATTCGAATATCCAGCTTGCTGTAAAATGATAAAGCAATAAGGACCTCGCCCTCAATTTTTGGGGTTGTGACGTCGTCGGTCGTCAGGTTGTTTTTCTTGTGCCTTCGTACAAAAGTTAATAATGAAGTTGAAGAAAATATAAAGGAGTATTTATTACACCACCACCACCTGAACAGAGCCTACGGAGGAGCGTGTCGAAAGAATTATGTCAAAGTTGTGCTCATATGGACTCCACCCAAGTTGAAAAAGAAGAAATTTTTGGCGGATGAGGTTAAAAACACAAAACCTTTCAGGAGATCATAATACGGAGATAAGAAGCACCAGGTTTTAGAGGCTACCAACCACTCCACAAAAAAGAGCACGTGATATAATGGTGAATGCGTGAAATATGTGAAAAATATTCACATAGCACATGCTAGTATGCTGCAGAACAAAGCAAGAGCAGCGAGGGAGGAATATCAATAAGACGACACTTCAAAATAAGAAGAAGGTGTATAAACTCAAAGCTTAAGGAGATTGATGAATCTCGCCACTGAAATAATACCCGGTGGAGGTTTTATAAAACAGTCAAGCTGTCTATAATCTCGCAAGGGCCCTATCTATACAAAATTTTCAGCGGTCAGCGATTAAAGGCCTGAGCAACAGAGCGCGATGCGGTGTTTTTTGTGAGAAATTACAAACGAAATTTGATTGCCGCGATCTTTTTTCCCCGGTGAAGTATTTATTGTATCGCCGGACCGCGTTCTTTTTGATCAGGCCTTGAGTGTTTTCCTTTATAACTCATAAGTATAAAAATGAAGTAAGGGCCTTTGCGAGATTATGGGCAGCAAGCCAGTTTTAAGAACGGCTTGCTGCTTGGTGTATTCAACTAACATTTCTATCAGCTGCTAAATGAACATCATCTCTTGTCAATGAACACCCAGTTCTACCACCGATTATAGCAAAGCAAGGGGTAACTTAGCTTAGGAGAACAAAGTCTACCGAATCTAATGGATTATGGACTTATGAAGCTTTTCAAATACGGAGGAGATGTGTCACTTTGAGGCAAATCTTGGAAAATATCAATGAATTTTAATTCGATATTCATTAACTATTCATCAAATTCAAAGCCACATAATGATAACAATGCTATAATAGCATTCATATATAGGATCTCAATGGCTGATCTTGGGATCGCAGGAAAACTGATCCCGCTGCGTCGGGAAACATTGCAAAATATACACGGTGCATGGAACAGCTCCTCCAACCTATTCCAAACGGTGCAGGGAAATGATTTCACAAGCATATGCTTCACATTGGAATTTATTCCCCTTTTTGGTTGGATTCTGTTCCCCTTTCCAAGTGGAGGTTATTCCCACCGAAAAAGAGAATTAATTTAATTTTAATTTAGTGAGATCCCGAAAATTAAAATCCCGCAAGCCAAAATCCCGTTTGCCGGAATCCCGGAAATTAAAATCCCAAAAATCAAAACCCCGCCAATCAGAATTCTGTGTTTCCACTACAATGCGTTAGCGCAATATTAATTCTCATTCCACTTTGAATTCCATGTGGTAAGTAGAAATGGAATTTCTTACAAATTTTTATTTAGTGGTAGGTCTGATGGAGAAGTGTCTAGTGGAGGAGATTCTGGAAGTGGGTCTGGAGCTGAGACAAAGGATAAAGTTCTTTAAATAACTTTGTTCTAAAATTTCTTAGGTGATGGGTCTGATGGAGTAGAGTCTGACAGAGGAGGTTCTGGAAGTGGGTCTGGAACTGAACAAAAGAACAACTTTTCTTTTCATACAATTATTTTTGGTGGTGGGTCTGATGGAGTAGGGTCTGACGGAGGAGATTCTGAAGGTTGTTCTGGAACTCGGAAACTCGGACAAAGGAAAGAATTTTTGTTGAAAAAAATTAATAAAATGAAAACTTTTTCGTCGATTTTTATTTTACCCTTTAGAAAAAAAAACAACTTTTTCAATTAACTTTTTTTCAAAAATTAAGAAAATAGTGATTCAAAATAGCTTTTTATGGCCTTTAGTCCTATAAATTGGCGTTTCGTTCGGCTTACTCACTTGAACTCATCAGTGACATAGTGAGGGCTTTGTCATACGCAATTTATATTAAGTTCAGTTCAACTTACATGAATTTTTCAACGAAAATCCACTGTAAACTATATCCAACAAGATTAGAATTCCTAATCATTAAGCTGGAAGTTTTTTTTGCCCTGGGCCAGGCATAGTTTCTATATAAGAAGGTTTTATAATACAAATTCTATATACTACTGAAATAAATCAGCCAAGTAGAAGACTTAGCATTAAGGATTGGACTTGTTGAATTATTGATTCAAAATAGCTTTTTATGGCCTTTAGTCCTATAAATTGGCGTTTCGTTCGGTTTACTCACTTGAACTCATCAGTGACATAGTGAGGGCTTTGTCATACGCAATTTATATTAAGTTCAGTTCAACTTACATGAATTTTTCAACGAAAATCCACTGTAAACTATATCCAACAAGATTAGAATTCCTAATCATTAAGCTGGAAGTTTTTTTTTGCCCTGGGCCAGGCATAGTTTCTATATAAGAAGGTTTTATAATACAAATTCTATATACTACTGAAATAAATCAGCCAAGTAGAAGACTTAGCATTAAGGATAGTTGTTTAGCAGGCACCAATGCAAACAGTTTTATTAGCAACAATTCCTTGGGTGGCCCACTTCACGGTTTCTCAGGCATTTAACTCTTTTTTTGGGTCCTCTGTGTCGCTGACGCAACTCCGTTCCTCCGCTTATGGGTGTGTGAAGTCGTCTGGCAGGCGCCAATGTTAACAGTTTTCTTGAGCAACAGTACCTTAGGTGAACAGAATCAAAGTTGTTTCTTTGTCCCTCGTGGGATTAAAATGCCAAAAATTATAAAAAAGAAAAACAACAAAAACCACACAAAATTTAACGTTCCGCGGGATATCACCGCGAACGAATACGCGGATCGAATGGAGAAAAACCTTTATGGTGACGATCCGAGACCGGGAAGCAGTTTTTTCCTCAAGAGAAAACCTCAAGGAAACAACTCGCCGAACCGGGCAGCTCAAGGAGAACCATCGAACATTAGCCAGGGGAGAACACCTCCCAGACAAATGGAAGATGCAACTCCGGGTACATCAACCTCCAGCAAGGGGAGAATACCTCCCATGCCGGAAAAAGATATTGCTAAAACCATAGAAGGCACCGATAGTGGGAAGTCACCACTAAAAGATACCTCTCTGCCACATAAAAATCGAACAAGAAGGCCAAACCGATATTCTGGTCCACTTCCGGGGCTGGGAAAACCAGGAGGCCTGGATGACCCACTGAGGAAAGGACTGAGTGGTTCGGCCTCACGATGGTACCTCCGGTTTTTATCAGATGGGATGTCCCCACAAGAAGCCAGGAAGAAGGTAGACGAGAGGAAGTCAGATCAGGGTAAGAGGAAAAGTCACCACATATCTCCTCCCCTAAGGCAAGATGTCAAAAAATACAGGACGTCGGCAACATTTGCGGGACCCAGCACCGCCAATAGTAAAGCCGGCGAGCATGGGCTCTCCTATGCAAGTGCAGCGTCGAGTGTGAGGATTGCGGTTCTGCCAAGGGAGTACCCTCAGGTTTCTCTTAGTGCCGATGAATTATCGGCACTAGAGGAAGCCATTATTGAGGAAGTTTCACTTGGTTGGAGGTGCAAACTTAAATTCAACGGTCTGTACTTCAGAACAGGGCTCCTTTTAGTTGATTGCGCTGGCCAAGACACAGCTGATTGGTTGAAAGAGAAAGCCTCAAAATTGAACACCTGGAAGGGCAGTGAACTGATGGCGTGTATGGGTGATGATATCCCCAAGATGTACACAATCACGCTATTCCTGCCAAGATGCACGGGGCAAGATGATAAAAGATCCTTGGCACTTATTGAGGCCCAAAATGAAGGCTTGAAGATCAATGCCTGGAAGATCCTCAGAAGTAAAGTCGAGGGCAAGGGGCAGCTTCTTGTGATTGGCATCGATGGTCAGTCAGCTGAGACTATAATGAAAGCAGATTACCAGCTACATTATAAGTTCGGGAAGATACCTGTCACAGGTCTTCGGAAATCCAACAATCTAAATCTCCCTAAATCCATAATGGCCGCAAATATCCCGGACCCCAAACCTGCCACATCCTCCCAACTCAACAACCTCCCCATCTCTCCTACATCCCCCATATCCCACACCATAAACCCCGATGCACCCACTAACATCCAACCCAATCAAACATCCCAACCCCCCCAGCAATCCCCAACCCTTCCCCTACCTGCAATACAAAGCCAGGCAAAATCACTGGCAATCGAGGAGCCACGTCAAAAAAGCGAAGAGATGGAGGGCATAGACCTCTCTCCAAGCCGATTTGACAAAAATGAGGTGCTTCCGACCAATGAGGAGGAAGATAGATTACTTGAAGATGAAGGGGCATTTGCCCCCATCTTATAATAAAACAAAATGACTGGACGCGGGATCAGCACCAAGCTAGCTCAGGTGAATATCCATCACGCTAAGGCAGCATCAGCTGTCATAGCAAGAAAATTCAATGCTGATAACCTGGGACTAGCACTGATCCAAGAACCCTGGATATACGGGGGCCAAGTTAGAGGCCTAACATGTAAGGACTCTAAATTAATTTGGGATACGAGACACGACTCTCCCAGAGCATGCATAAAAATAAGAAATAATATAAATTTTATATGTCTTTCAGAATTTATGACGCGGGATCTGGTTCCAATACAGGCCCAAATTTACATCGAGGGCAGTCCCCGAACGATGGTAGTGGCATCTGCATACTTTTCCGGTGATGAAGCCAATATTCCACCAACCGAAGTAAAGAAGCTTGTGGAGTACTGTAACTCAAAAGGACTTCCGTTTATGGTGGGATGTGATGCTAACGCCCACCATACATCATGGGGAAGTACCGATATAAATCAAAGGGGTGAGTACCTTTTAGAATTTATTATGGAAAAAAATCTAGATATATTTAATGTAGGGAATACCCCTACCTTTATAACTAGAAATAGAAAAGAAGTCTTAGACTTAACGTTTGGAACCCCGAACCTAAGCTGCTTGGTAAGAGATTGGAGAGTTTCTATAGTGAACCTTCAATGTCTGACCACAGAATTATAGTGTTTACCTTAGAAAACCTTTTCACAGAGAATACCTCTGGAAGGAATCCTAAGAAAACAAATTGGAATCTTTATAAAAACGTTCTGAAGGCAAACCTTGAACACCTAGGTCCAGCTGAGACGACAAATAGTCACCTGGAATTAGAACACGTAGTTAATGAGTTTAGTGGGGCAATAAATGAGGCATATGAACTCAGTTGTCCCCTTAGGCCCATTAAAAGACAAGTAGATGCTCCCTGGTGGAACAATAATTTGTCGAAACTAAGATCCAAGGTAAGGAAACTCTTTAATACCGCAAAGAGAACTGGAGAGTGGGATAACTACTCTGCAGAAATGACCAAATATAACAGGGAAATACGAAATGCCAAAAGGAATAGTTTTGCTAAATTCTGTGAGGGAATTTCTACTACCCCTGCAGCAGCAAGACTACATAAAGCTCTTGCGAAAGAAAAGACACTAACATCATTGGCACTTCGCAACCCTGATGGTAGTTTTACAGAAAATGAGGAGCAAAGATCGACTCTCTTGTTAAATACTCATTTTCCGGGCAGCTTACCAACATCAACGGTAGGAAACACAATAGAGAGAATACCTCTCAGACCAAACCGGGAAGACTGGAAAATAGCCAAAACTATCTGTTCAGGCAATAGGATTGAATGGGCAATAAGCACCTTTCAACCTTTCAAGTCACCGGGTGTAGATGGTATTTTTCCAGCCCTTTTACAAAAAGGAAAAGAGGAATTAATGCCTTATCTTATAAAAATACTTCAAAGTAGTATTGCACTTGGGCATACACCAAGTCTATGGAGAAGAGCCAAGGTAATCTTTATCCCAAAAATTGGGAAAAAAGATACAACACATCCAAAGTCCTTCAGGCCAATTAGTTTAACATCCTTCTTACTGAAGACTTTGGAAAAGGTAATTGATAACTTCATCAGATCAGAAGTATTAATAAACAAACCTTTAAACCATCGCCAGCATGCTTACAGAGCGGGAAGATCTACAGAAACCGCCCTGTATGAACTCACAAACACCTTACGTATGGCCTTAGACTCCAAAGAAACGGCCTTATGTGCGTTCTTGGATATTGAGGGCGCCTTTGACAACACCTCACATGAAGCCGTTAACAGGGCTTTAGTAAGGAAGAGTGTTCCCGTCACTATAATCAGATGGATAAGTGGTATGCTAGGCACAAGAACTGCGGAAGCTTATGCAGGACATAGTGTCCAGACAGTCATCACAACAAGAGGCTGTCCACAGGGAGGGATTCTATCACCCTTACTGTGGAGTTTTGTAGTAGATGAATTGCTGGAAAGTCTATCTTCTCAAGGAATACGCTGCATTGGTTTCGCCGATGACATTGTTATAACAGCTTTGGGAAAATTCGAAGAAACTCTCTGTGATATTATTCAGAGAGGATTGACAATAACAAGAAAATGGTGTCTATCAGTGGGATTGAACATTAACCCCACAAAGACAACGATAGTCCCTTTTACTAAAAAGAGGCTTCTAACACGCATGAAACCTATCCGGTTGGCTGGTGAAGAAATCGACATCCCAGAAAGAGGTTAAATATCTAGGTATTACACTAGATAGCAAACTTCTCTGGAACAAACATGTCGAGACAACTGTCGGAAAAGCCACAAAAGCTCTCATGATATGCAAGAGACTTGCAGGTAAATCATGGGGCTGTAAGCCAAATATCCTGAGATGGATGTACACCATGATGGTAAGACCCATCATTACCTATGGGGCGGTCGCATGGCACAAAAGAACCGAACTTAGTACAGCTAGGAAATCACTAGATAAGGTACAAAGGCTCGCATGCATTTGCATCACCGGTGCAATGAGAACTTGCCCTACAGCAGCTATGGAAGTCATTCTGGACTTGACCCCACTACACGTGGCCATAGATAGTGCTGCTAAGGGAGCCATCATGAGATTTGCAAGGGAGGGAACTGGGACGGGGAAAATCATTGGTCTTAGGGAAAGACACTCGATTTGCACGTCCACAGAATCAAACCTTCTTGACATTCCAAGAGATGGCATGATTAAAAAGTATAACTTCGTTAAGAACTTTCATACGGAGCTAAGTAGCAAAAAAGAGTGGGTAGACGAAGACGTAAAGTACACTCTTAAAGCAAATACCATCAAATGGTATACTGATGGATCTAGAACGTCTGAGGGGACTGGGGCTGGAATTTTTGGGCCTAGAACCAAACTTTTCATACCGATGGGACAGTCCACCAGCATTTTTCAGGCAGAAGTTAATGCCATAGGGAAATGTGCAGAAAGAAATCTCGAAAGAAAATATAAAAAACAAAATATTGCTATCATGTCAGATAGCCAGGCCGCACTCAGAGCACTAAGCTCGTATAGCATTAGCTCTAAGCTGGTATGGGAGTGTGTGGGCAGGCTTAATGAACTGGGCAAGAATAACTATGTTACTCTTCACTGGGTACCTGGGCACGTTGGCATACAGGGCAATGAAGAGGCAGACTCCTTAGCAAAAAAAGGAGCAATGTCACCCATAATGGGGCCAGAGCCTTATTGCGGATTAGGAGAAAACGTGATTAAAAACAAAATCAAAACAACAGAGAGGGAGAAAATATCAAAAACCTGGAAAGAGCTCCCTAAGCTGAGGCAGGCCAAACTTCTACTTGGGGATTACAACCAAGCACGATTCCAATCCTGCATCAGCTTAAATAGAAATAGACTTAGAATAATAACGGGATTCCTCACAGGCCACTGCAAGTTAAGGAGACACCTCCGAATTCTTGGCCTGGAAAACAGTGCCATATGCAGATTTTGCAATGAGCACGATGAAACCCCGAACCACATATTGGGTAGATGTGATGCACTTGTGCATCAAAGACAAAGGCATCTGGGAAATCACCAGATAGAGGAGAAAGAACTATCCTCTCTAAAAGTACTCCAAATACTCAAGTTTCTTAAAGAAATCAATTTGGAGGATGAGCTGTAGAATGAGTAACCTCATCAAGCTCTAGTAAGGGGGCACAATAGATCTTAAGGTCGCAGTGCACTTACACCCTTAAACTAATTCATTCATTCATTCATTGTCCCAGTTCCAGACCCAAATCCAGAGTCTCCTCCACCAGACACTTCTCGCTCGAACCCAACGCCACAAAAATCTTTGAAAGCAATAAAAAAAAAATGGTTGTTCCTTTGTCCAGTTCCAGACCCACCTCCCACTACCAAAAATAATCTATGAAAGTCATTGAGAAAAAAAATTGTTCTCCCTTTGTCCAGTTCCAGACCCATCTCCAGAACCTATTCCGTCAGAACCTTCTCCATCAGAACCACCATCAAAAATAATATATGAAAGTTAAAAAAAATAGTTGTTCCATTGTCCAGTTCCAGAACCTCCTCCGTCGCGCCAGTCCCTTCTCCATCGGATCTACCACCAGAACAAAAAATTGAAAAAGTTATTTAATTTTTTCCCCCTTGTCCCAGTTCTAGACCAACCTGAATCTATGAAAAAGTAAAATTTTTCGAAAAATAAAGATTAATGGAAAAGTATACAAAAAACATATAATTTTCCTAAAATAATAAAAAATATTTTTTCTAAGAATCCCGCCAAATAGAAGTAGGGCGCTGGAGTAATTTCTGCGGTGGGATTTCGATCGCGGGGTTTTTGACCTTTTCTCTGAAAGTAACCCTAGCTCACAGCAATCGAACCCTTTTAAGTGTTTCGTCGTTATTGACAACTAGCTTAGCTGTCACTTTCATAAGCGAGTTCAACTGTATTTTTTTTGGATAGTTTAATGCGTTTTCTGAAAATTGACTTAAATCAAAAACAATTTGCTTGCTTCATCGCTATAATGCGAATAATTAGATATTCAACTCATACATTTTAAAATTAAAACAAAAAAATAAAATCAGAATTTGGAATATTATGTTAATATCTAAACTGGAAAACTTGGTCGTAAGTTCGTGCTTTTAGCAGTTAAAGAAATTAAAATAAAATTTATTTATTGCAGTTTAATTATGAAAAAATGTAATCGCTCTTAAATTCAATTGAAGCAAAGCATGTGTTAACAATAAATTGTTAAGCTTGCAAAATCATAAATCAGTAATTAAGGGCCAGTTTATCAGTGCGAGATCATCCTAGTCTCGGGATTAAACCTGACTTAACTCCATAAGCGTGTTTTTCAGTAACTTGATAGGCATTCCAAGGGCCAGTTCTTCAGTGCGAGATCATCCTCGTCTCGGTGTTAAACCTGAGTTAACTCCAGAAACGTGTTTTTCAGTCAATTAAAACCCTTAGTTAACTCCGAGTTAACTCATCTAATTTGGTAATTTAACTCAGGAACCAAATTAAGGGCCATTTCAGTTGTGGTGCCATCTCTATTTCGATGCGTAAAAGGCGTAGAAGGGTGATATCCATGGTGTCGTACATCGTTGGCCCTAGAATCTTGACAGCTGAAAGATAAAGTTAATCCTCAACTAAAAAATTGTTCCTGAGTTAACTGAAGGTTAATTTATTTCAGGATTGAATGAATGAATGAAATATTGGGGTTGTCGCACTGCGACCTGAAGATCTATTGTGCCCCCACCTAAAAACTGGATGAGATTGCTCATCTTACAGTTCTTCCTCCACCTTAATTTCTCTCAGAAATTTGAGTATTTGGAGGACTTTTAGAGAGGAAAGTTCGCCCTCTTCCACCTGGTAGTGTCCCAGGTGTTTTTTCCTTTGATGCATGATTGCGTCACATTTTCCCAATATATGGTCTGGTGTTTCCTCCTGTGCGCAGCAGAATCTGCATGTTGGACTGCTTACTAGACCAAGAATGTTTAGGTGTCTATTTAGTCTGCAGTGGCCAGTTAGGAGACCAGTTATTTTTCTTAGGTTGTTCCTACTAAGGTTGATGCAGTCTTTAAAACGTGTTCGGTTGTAGTTACCAAGCAATAGTTTAGCCTGCCTCAGCTTTGGGAGTTCTTTCCAGTTTTTGGATCTTTTAACCTCCTCTTGTTCTCTTATTTTGTTTTTTATCACATTTTCTCTTATGCCACAATAGGGTTCAGGCCCCATTAAGGGAGTACTTGCCCCTATCTTCGCTAAGGAATCTGCTTCTTCATTTCCCTGGACACCAACGTGACCAGGTACCCAATGAAGTGTGACACTGTAGTTTTTGCCAAGGACATTAAGCCTGTTCACACACTCCCAAACTACCTTCGAGCTGATGGTGTAAGAGCTCAGCGCTTTGAGTGCGGCTTGGCTGTCTGACATAATGACAATGCTTTGGTTTCGGTAATTTCTTTCGAGATTACGATCTGCGCATTTCGCTATGGCGTGAACCTCCGCCTGAAAGATGCTAGTAGAATGTCCCATCGGATATTTCAGGATTAGCTAACTCTGATGCAACTCAGAGTAAACCCTGAACTGAAAAGCTGGCCCTAAATTAACTCCGAGTTAACTCACCTAATTTGGTAAGGTTGTGGCACCATCTCTATGTCGATGCGTGAAAAGCGTAGAAGGGTGATATCCATAGTGTCGCATATCGATGACAATAGATTTTTGACATCAGCCGAAAGATAGAAGGTGTTTTCATTTTTTAGCTCCGAGCATAGAACTGAGCTGTAAAAAAAAACAGTGTTTCTTTTTTAGCTCAGAGCACCCAGAGCGCTCAACTTGTGTTTCTTTTTAAATCACAGCAAGCTCGGAGTACGCTCCATGAGCTCAGAATAAAAAGACCGAGTGAATGGAGCAAATAGCAGCCAGCTTCATTCTTTGCTCAATCATTTGAAATGGGTGCGTTCAACACACAGGGTTTGCAGGTCAAGAAGCACTTGTGTAGCCCAATTGATAATTCTTGTAGCCGAAAATTGCTGCCCTAAATGTAGCCCAAAAACTAGCGCTATTTAATTTAAAAAAAAATCTAGAATTGCTTATACGTTTCACTTTCTTCTTGTTTTTTTGAATATTTTCTAAGGGCAAATGCAAATCCTTAAAATCTGAACGAATTTCAATATATTTTTGGGACTTACGAATTTTCTTAAAATTAATAAAAGTAATATGGAATTGGGCTACTTTTTTTCTAACTCTCGTCGCAAATTCAGGAAAAAGATGGCCCAGTTTTAAATAAATAGCCCAATCTGACAACCCTGTCAACACATCAATTTCAGTTGACAGTTTCGAATTTTTCAAGTTTTGGATTGCCCAGCTGTCAGATGAAAATTAAAAGTCATTACTTTACTTTGCTGAGTTGAATGCATCGCATCCGTATGACAAATCAGAGAACTTAGATGTATTTCATAATTATTTTGTAGAGCTTTGACCATGCACTGCTCAGAGCTAATTCCGATAGATTGAGCTACTCGATGCTCTGCTAAAAAAGAAGAACGCCTTAAGTTAATCCACAACTCAAAAACTGTTCCTGAGTTAATTCGGGGTTAATTTCTTCTCAGGATTAGCCTCCTCTGATTTAACTCAGACCCCTCAACCTCAACCTAAACTCAACCCCTGAACTGAAAAACTAGACATAAAAGGGGAAAACCATAGGAATAAAAGTTGAAGAGGAGAATTGTTAAGTTCACATTTTTTACAAATTTAAAAATCAAACTGCATTAGGTAGGTACTAAATGTCTCGATTAAATGAAACGAGACCTTTGGATTTTTTTTTCAAATCCGTAATTTGACTCAAAGTGTGTGTCTTTATCGCCATGCTTCACACATTACACCTGCGAATTTGTTACTAATCTTACTGTGGCTCTGGCGCATATCAGGTGTACGCATTCAATACACACTTGGGTGTGTGATGGTTGACGTTCGTTCGATGGCGTCCGGTAATTGTATATATACCTAGTAGCAACAGAGAGACCTCCCATAAATTTAGTTGGAACATCCGTTTCATTTCTGGCTAAAAGTCGCAATTTTTTTGTCTGAAGGTAGATAGAGGTACCTTGAATTCTTCCAGGAATTCATTGAGCTGTTGTACAAACATTATACTTACTAACGTATCCACACCCAACACGCACGCTAGGACAATTTCATAATTAAAACGGTTTTATTCAAACTATAGACACACCAACAATGAATTATTATTTTTCTTGTTTATAACTGTACTGATTGTGGTTCATTCTCATGTGGGAATTTCCGGTTCCATGAGGGACTACTTTATCTCCAATTGAAATCAGTTTTGAGAGGGTGATTTTTCTCAGAATCAATATTTTAGGAAGGGCAATAATTTGCCAACAGCAAACTGTCAGTGTCATTTTGACACTTTGTAATTACGGAAATGCAGAAGGTTTGAAAACGTTGATGAAAGACGATAGCAATCAGTATAGTATTTCTGATGGGCCTTAACCATGTGCTGTTTTCGAATGAACAGGAAGCATATCAAGGCGTGACTTTGAATTTCTTATTAGGAATCCGTTGTTAGTTGGTACTTTCCCGGTCAGCCAGCATTACCATCACCACCAGTCCACCACCACAGCAGGCATCAGCTACCATCGACTGATGGCCCGGCTTTGTGTGGCTGTTGTTGCTGTGACAGTGCAGTGCATGGTGGCCTGAATGCAAAATGAAGAATGCATTCAGTGCAGCCGTATAGTAGGTAGCTATACCTATTGTACTGTTGGGTTTTCTTGATTAAAAGACCGTGTGGTACTTACTATGCCAAACACATATCGTCCTGGGGTGTTTGCACTTTCTTTGGTGCGCTGCGTTCATCATTGAAGTCATCGTTCATCGTCCGTAGTCGTCCATTGTCGTCGTCGTCGTAGTCGCATATATCACCGATCACCGATAGAATTTAAGATTAACGAGATTGTTTGCTTTCCGGAAGTCGAAATTACTTTATTTAGTCAGGAGTTTTTGTTTGATAGGTGCATGCTTACATACATAGGCATTATGAATGATACCTACACCACACATGCATTCTTTTCATCCCTTTAGGTTTTGTTTTAAAAGTCATAGATACAGTCTGTATTTGTTAGAGTGAATTGCAGAAATTCTCATGACAACGATATGCGGCCAATAGAACGAGCAAATTAATTTGACTAATTAGTGATGTGAAGCACGCTTTTTGACCTCCTTGCGCTGACAAAATTGAATTTCGTTACTAGGATTGCTAATGAAGCTCATTAAAAATGAAGTTGTTAAAAGGTGAATAAGCGTGATGGTGTGTAGTTGTCGTCATTTGTCACTGTCGCTGTATTCGCCTAATGTTAAACGATATGACAGAAGTCCTATACAATAAGAATGTTCTATTAGAGCCAAATTCATAGAAATCACATGGAATAATTTAACTTGGGAATACCTAGGTTTAGCAAAAGCATTTCAGGAAACCAGCTTGGATAAGGAAAGTAAGTAATAGAATTATGGGTTTATACAAAAAAGTTTTCATCAGTTTGTTGGATAAAGCAAGTCTTCTATTTCATTTTCAGAAAAGATCGGCATTTAGGCTATTGTAGCTGTTAGGGTTAAGGAAGCCCGCATAATATCCTTCATAGCTTTGAAAGTGAGGCAGAAATATTACAAATGTCAAGTAATTGAAGCAATATTCAATAATCGAAAAGTACTTAGGTGGATAATATGCCAGTTAATCGGTCCTAATTTAGTTGTCATCATAGTGTCCTGTAACCTCGGCTGGGGCATAGGGCGTCAACAAAACGTCTCCATCCTTCTGCAGCAAGGTATTTTAAATGCTTCTGCTAAGACAGTTGATTTCCATGTTGTTCTTGGTCTTCCAACCCGCCGTGCAACCTAAGAGCGATTTCACACATAGCCGGCAACCGGGTACCCGGTACCGGCTAACTGGTCGTTTGGTTAAGGATTTATGGAAGCTTTCACTCATGCCGGAACCGGTTCATTTGTGGAAAACCGGGTAATTGATGCCGGCTAACCGGCTGCTGGGCATGTGTGAAATGGGCATAAGGGTTCCATTAAAAAGACTACTTTGCAGTTTCATCGTTTGGTTTCCTAAGTGGGTGGCCGATCCACGGCGATTTACGCTTTATGCCGACGTCCAGTCGCTCTTGACTTGTCCTGCGCCACAATTCTTCGTTTGATATAATTTGTGGCTAGCGAATCTTTAGGATGTGGCGTAGATAGCGATTCACAAAAGCCTGCAATTTCCTCGAAATGGTAGACGTGTCTCTCACGGTTCTACAAGCACATAACAGCACGGATTTGACATTGGATTCGAAGAATTTGACTGGATTTCCAAATTGGGGACAGAGTACCGAAGGCAGCACGAGCCTTATTAATTCTTCTTTTAACGCCCAGATCTGTACCACCGTATGCAGCAACAAAACTGCCAAGGCAGTTAAACTGTTCGACTTCTCCCACTGGCGTCTCCTGTAGAATAATACGCTGCTGTGTGGGGCGGCCAGTGAGCATTATTTTTGTCTTTTTCCTGTTTATTCTTAGGCCACTTGGCTCTTCCTTCTCTTGCAGTGTTTGGCACATCCCGTTGAGCCCATTGATGTCATTGGCCAGGAGACATATGACATCAGTATAGTTTAAGTGACTGAGCTGTACCATCACTGGCCATCAATACGTCGTCCATCACCTGCAGGAAGAAAATTGGCGACAGAACATCCCTTTGTCTCACACACACGAAGGAGTCGGATAGCTGCCCATTACGTAAAACAAAACACCTTGCGTTGTTGTAGGACTCTTTAATAATGGCAACAATTTTTGGCGGAATTCCTCTACCAAGCAACGATGTCCATAAACATTCTCGGTTCACTCGATTGAAGGCCTTCTCAAAATCCACGAACATGAGGTAAAGCGGCGATAGAAATTCCATCGACTGCTCGAGGACGATACGGAGGGTTGATATGGTCGCCATACCATTGTATATAAATTCTATAGTATTCTCATGAAGAAAAAAAGCTCGTGGCCATCTATGCGTCCAAATGTAATACTAATTTTTGTTAAGGGATCTCGGTAAGGCGATCACAGCGAACCTATCGACCAAATGTCTACCTAAAAAATCGTGTTTCATGAGAATACTATAGATTGGATATACAATGGCCATACGATCGACTACTGCGGAAGCCAGCTTGATGCCTCTTGAGTGTAGACACGCTCCTATCCTTTATCCGCTCGAGAATGATGGTTGCCATTAGTTGTTGGAAAACGGACAAGACTATTGTTGCAATTCTTGAGATCACCTCACCTTCCCTTGACAGCTTTACAATAACACCATCCTTCCTGTCCTTTTGATAGCTTTCATTTTCCCAAATGATTTGTATCAATGGATGTAGAATACCAACCGCTGCTACAGGATCGGCTTTCAGGAATTCAACTGGTATTCCGTCAAGTCTAGCTGCCTTGTTGTTTTTGGGGAGATTTATTGATGTTTGGATTTCCGATTCTGACAGGAGTTCGATGTCAATACCCTTATAGTGGAATGCCAACGGATTATGGCAAAAACTTGGAGAATTAGAGACGTATATGCAGGAAAATGATATCGACATATGTTTGATATCAGAAACGCATGCCAAAAATGAATCAAATCTTAAAATCCACGGGTTTCTTGACTACCACGCTGTTTATCCTTCAAATAAAGCAAGGGGTGGATCATCGTTATATATAAAAGAGTGCATTGAACACTCAATAGGCCTGAAAATAGAGGTAGAATCGATGCAATTGAGTAGTGTTCAGGTTAGAACTAAAAACATTCTTCTCAATATCTCTTCGATATATTGCCCTCCACGTTGCAAAATCGATAAGAGTGAATTTACGACATTGATAAAGTCGCTAAGCCCAAACTTAATTGTTGGTGGCGACTTTAATGCAAAGCACACCTTTTGGGCTTCAAGATGCATATCTCAAAAGGGTCGAATGCTATATGAGGCAGGAATGGAAAATAATTGCGATTTCCATTCGACCGGAAAGCCAACTTACTGGCCAACTGATCCGTCAAAAATACCTGACTTAATCGATTTGTTTATGGTAAAAGGAATACCCTCTAACCGTATTGAAATCTCAGAAGGCCATGATCTCTTCTCAGATCATTCTGCAGTCATACTCACTATGAGCGAAAGCCTTTTCAAAATTGAAAAACCACCCAGGTTAACAAACGGCAAAACCTACTGAGAAGGATTTAAGAAAGATATCGAGGACAACGTTGAATTGAAGGTATCATTACAAACGCCTCTTGAGCTTGAAGACGCAGTAGATACCTTTGTTGATATGATACAAAAGGCAGCGTGGAATAACACTCCTTATCAAAGGGTTACGCCGCGCTATAATGACATAAAATATCCGCAGGAAATAAAAGACTTAATAAAAGATAAACGAAAAGCACGTAAGAAATGGCAGCGAACCCGTGCTCCTCAACACAAAGCTCATTTAAATCGCTTGTGTAATATGCTAAAAACAGCGATATCAGATTTCAAAAACCGTGAAGTAGAAAATTACCTTGAAAGCTTGTCAGCTGGGAAAGAATCCAACTACTCATTTTGGAAAGCTATAAAAACAACGAAAAAACCAAAGCTTCCAGTACCCCCGATTAAGAAAAGCCAAAACGAATGGGCTAAAAGTGACAAAGAGAAAGCGGCGGTATTCGCCGATTACCTGGAAGAAACATTTAAACCTTCTGATGGGCAAGCACTCAATGGAAATATTAATATGAGTTTTAGCTCAAGTGAGAACTACAGAACCAGAAATGCTACGCTCGCTGAATTGAACAGAGAAAGAAGCTAAAGTCTAATAAAGCTCCGGGGTATGACTTAATAACAGCGGAAATATTAAAAATGCTTCCTCACAAAGGATTAATTAACCTCCTTTATATAATAAATGCCGCTCTAAGGCTAGAATATGTTCCAAGCCAATGGAAAGTTGCGGAAGTCATAATGGTTTTGAAACCTGGCACACCATCTCACGAAAAGAATTCTTACAGACCGATTTCGCTTCTTCCAATAATATCGAAAGTTTTTGAAAGAATACTACTCCTGCGCCTGCAGCCTATAATAGAAGAGAAACGATTAATACCTGAACATCAGTTCGGATTTAGAAGCAAGCATTCAACAATTGATCAAGTGCATAGAATAACTGATGTAATTGAGAGAGCTCTTGAAGAAAAGAAAATTTGTTCGACGGTCTTTTTGGATGTGTCGCAAGCGTTTGACAAGGTGTGGCACGAAGGCCTCAAATTCAAATTACGACAAGTTCTGCCTGAAGGACTTTATTAAATTCTTAACGAATATCTAGAAAACAGACTTTTTCGTGTAAGACACGGAAATGAATATTCTAATTTCAAAGAAATAGTGGCTGGGGTACCACAAGGTAGTGTTTTAGGTCCAGTTGTGTACCTTCTATTTACACGTGATATACCTCAAACAGAAGACACTATCGTAGCAACGTTTGCTGATGATACTGCAATACTAGCAGTAGGCAAAACGATTAACGAAGCTACGATAAAATTACAAAATGCTCTTAATAATGTTAATGAGTGGACAAAAACATGGCGAATAGCGCTCAATGAACAAAAGTCAGTCCACGTGGACTTTACGTATAAAAAAAATAAATAGATTGCCCGTCTTTCTTAATACCGGTCGTGTACCATTTGCGAATGAGGCAAAATATCTAGGAATGACACTAGACGCGAAATTAAAATGGAAGCCGCACGTTAAAAAGAAATGCGAAGAATTAAAAAGTAAATTAAGAGATATGAACTGGCTACTCGGTAAATATTCCAAGCTTAGTATTGATAATAAGTTGATTTTATACAGGCAGGTACTTAAACCTGTCTGGACTTATGGTATACAACTCTGGGGTTGAACCTGCGATACTAATTTAAATAACTTACAAACGTTTGAAAATAAATTGCTTAGGTCATTTGTAAATGCACCATGGTATATAAGAAACGAAGATCTTCACAGGGATCTCGGGATTCCTACGGTTCGAGACGAAATTAAGAGTTTCGCGCGAAAACATAGAAATCGGCATTAGATCACGCTAATCCAACGATTATTGACATTCTTGACGAGTCGAATTTAGTACGCCGTCTGCAAAGAACAAAACCTTCCGACTTGGTGCGGTGAACACAAAACCGCTTTAAAATCGCGGAATAAGCAGAAACTTTCACCGGAAAGTTACCTGTAACACGTTACTTAACTTCGTTAAAAATAAATTGCTAGATAAGTTTCAACTTAGTTGCAATCGGGAAGTGGAGGTGGTTTTAGTGTAGTAAGAATCTCACACTTCTATGAGCACGTGTTTTCCGGTCCTCATAGAGCCTGTTGCAGGTTTTGCACCTACCCACGGACAAAAAAAAAAAAAAAAAAAAAAAAAATACCCTTATAGGACCTGCGCATCTCGTTTAGTTGGAGCACTCTGCTCAACGGAATCCTCATTAAGCAAAGCACAAAAGTGATCCTTCCTCCTGCGTAGCTGATCCTCAATTGATACCAAAAGTGTACCATCCGACAACTTCTTTGGATATTTGGTACAATTCCCTCATATCTCCTCTTCTTGCAGCGTTTTCCGCATTATCTGCGAGTCCATCTAACCTCACCCTCTTGTCACGTCTCACACATCAGCGATATACCATTTTATGTGCAATGCGATAATCGCTTCGCAATTCAGCCTTTCGTTGAACATCTGCTTCGGCATTTATTTGCTTTCTCAATGATTTGCGAAGTTCGATTTTATCCCAGGTGTCTTGGCATATTCAAAAGCCTCTTACTTTCGTCCGTTTTGGTACAATTTCGGGTCCAGCCTCCATTAATACACTTTTTATTTCACCCCGAATCTCATGTTGATGTTGAATGTTGGATTCCGCTTAATAACGAGGCTTTGTCGTTAAGGGTGGTGACAAAGTTTCAACATATGTTGGGGTCATTTAAAGCATCCGTATTGAATTTTGAGCTCCTTGTCGCATCTTGCACTGGTTTTTGTACGGCAGCGGTTCGAAGTTTGAGACTCATCAGAACCGAATGGCGGTTGCTTCCCTCATTGGCATTTTTTATATGCTTCGAACATCACACATTGACTGCCTCCATCGCTGCTGAATCATGATATGATCAATTGGATTTTCGGTTTGACAATCCGGATGCACCTAGGAAATTTTGTTGCAGTTACAGTCCCACCTATAACAAGACGATTCGCGTTACAAAAGTCGACAAGCAAATCGCCATTTTCGTTCCGTGACCCCAAGCCATTTTTTTCCATAACGCGTTCCGGCCCGTAATTGTCTGAACCGACTTGGGCATTGAGGTCTCCCATGACGACTATGATGTCGGCTCTCGGAACACTCCTGTAAACCAAGTTAAGATGAGTGTAGAACGCGGTTTTGTCTTCCTCAGTAGTTTCATTTGGGATGGGGGCGTAGCACTGAACAATTGTTATGTACGAATTTTTTAACGAAATCTTGCTGTCATTAATCTCGCAGAAATGGGCGCTCAGGAAATCAGACTACGCCTCGCTTCTTCGTTCAACATAATTCCGACACCATGCAGTCTTTGGCCAGCCTCTCTTTCATCCTCTCCGGAATACAGCATTCTCATCTGTCCAGTGCCTGATCTTTATTCAGCTGTTCCTCTCCACTTAGTTTTGCTTATGTCCAGGATACTGATCTTTGGCCGAAGCATTTCACGCTCAACCTGCTCGTATCTACCTTTGCTGCAACATTTGTGCTTCTTGAAAGACTTCTTCGATTTGTCTTGATTGACACTCGTACATGAAAGATGCTGCACCCCAAATCCGATGTGCGGATTACTGCAACCGAAGCTGCAGAGGGAAAACAGACGTCTTTTGTAGCCGCCCAATATGGTTTACAGACGCTACTTGCTGCTGCGGTTGGTCTTTCAAAGAAAAGGCTCCTCCGCGCTCCGCCACCAGACTACCATGCCATTGACCGCCACCTGCAGTTCATCCGCCTTTAAGGGGCTTTTAAACATCCTAAGAACAAGTTTGTGTCCTGACTAGCAGAGCTGGCTTTTCTGCTTATCCCGGCGTCCATTCGGTGCCCCTGCACGTTGGCGTTATCCGCTCTCTACCACTTGGAGGTTGCAGAGGGATTTTTCTTTCATTGAGCCTATAGCCAAAGTGGCATCTTAGCACTCTCCGGTACTTTTAGAGAGCACTATTATGTACGGGGAAGAAGTTCAATACAATTGGTAAAGGAAAATCTACTCAAAAAAAAAAAAAATTGATTTATTAAAATCCACCCACTGTCACGCCCATTTTTCTCATTTCTTTGTTTCTCGGAAACGCCTCCTTCTATTTGCAAGAAATTTTCAGAGTTTATTTTTTTGAACGAAAACAAAGTTAAAAAAAATTATTTTATTTAAATCCGCCCACTTTTCTTATGTCTTGATTTCCCGGAAGCGGCACTGATGTGGAGTTTGCTAACACAATAACATTTTCTTTATAACTTTAGTCCTTTTTTCGAGCAGCTGAACCTTCTCCTTTGCTTTTCCTATATTATTTGCTTTTTATAGATAGGTATATATGAAGGTACCTATACTTCCAGGGATGAAGTAATTGGAAAAAATTTCCTTTGAAAAAACACTTCTTCAATGGTTGCTTGCTATATAGCGAGTTTCGTTTTCTGGATGTTGACAAGATTCAGATCGCTTTTGCTCCAGAATTTATTTATATAGCGCGTGCAAAAATTGTGATATCATCATTCGTTTAGCTGGAATTCATTTCATCTATATCTTCTTCCATCGCCCATCCCTATGTAGATAACCACCATAACCCTGTTGCAATATTCCACTTCCAACCCCATTTCGTGGTATATAGCCTTTATGCTTTTATAGTAAACACGAGTGATTCTGGGAAGCTTTCTTCTCTCACCGCCTGCATGTACCTACCTACTTAACCCCACGTGAATCAACCTTATACTATATACCTACCTACCTACCTACAATGTTCCTGCTCCTCATCGATGAAAGTGGTTCTGTTTTGATATCCATCGCTGAAGGATTGAGAGGGTTGGTGCAGAATGTGCGAATTAAAATTCCACTCGTTTGGTCCTTGTGTTTGGTACAACTGTTATCGTTGTTATTGCCTTATTCCGACTAAGTCCCGGAGCTGACATGCAACCAGAATATCTTCACCACGCCCAAGTATTCGTGGAAGTTTGAATCAATTTTTGAAAATTTCATTTTGAAGCACGAGCCTTTGTTCTTCACCCGAACCCGATGGCATGGGACATGGGAATAGAGTTTTTTTTTATTTTATTAGATAGGGTTCAAGGAAAATTCACTGGAAATTATTTTCTATTAATATTGTAACGTTGGTTTCTATGAAGTTTGTAAATGTAATAGATTTAATGAACAATACATACACAATAATATAATGTTCTTATAATAGTCTATATTGAATTGACCTTTTAAAAAGGAACCAATTACGTGCAAGGGTTTTTATAATTGAATAGGTATGTTTGTTTGGCCCATAAGCATAAGCATGCTTAAAACCAAAAATGCTACTAAATTCGTTCATGCATTTCTGAGAGAATGGTCACACTGGCAACTTTTCAATACTTCTTAGTATAACTCTGAAACTAAGCCGAATTTTACAACTTTACACTTATAACTTTTTGTTCAAAATTAAATTTTCTATCGAAATGGATAGTTTAAAAAATTTCATAAAAAAAATTAAGTAGGTTAGGTTAGGTTAGGTTAGGAGGGGCGTGCACAGCGCAAAGGCTGTTGCGTACACAGGGGCCTATTGGTCCATTGTGATCCCCTTACGAAAAGAAAGCAGAGATGCTCCTAAACTAATTCTTCAAGTAGACTGGCTCATTTGCAAACCAGCCTGTGCTCTCTATGAATTTCCTCATATTTGCCATTGGGACCTGCGCTAGATCGTCCAGTTCTCCAACAAACCTGTTTCCGAAGTAACGGAGGCGATTTGTTTGGAGGTTTGGACAATCGCAGAGCAGGTGTTTAATGGTTTCTATTTCTTCTATATCCTG
The DNA here is from genome assembly GCA_963921185.1 of Dasysyrphus tricinctus. NCBI lineage: Eukaryota > Metazoa > Arthropoda > Insecta > Diptera > Syrphidae > Dasysyrphus > Dasysyrphus tricinctus. The sequence continues at coordinate 118,636,613 of OY992533.1, read as the reverse complement.
ACAGCTCCTACAGAAGTCAGGTGCGAATACACCCAGTCTGGTGGCCATTGTGCCAATGGCGCAATGACCCGTTAGTACACCTATCAGGATTCTAAGGTTCTTTTTACTCAGCGATAGAATATACTGAGTTTCCTTTTCATTAATTCTAGGCCATAGACTTCTAGAGATAACGCAATCGTTCCTGGTAATCCAGGATTTATTGATTTGCTCTTTCGTTATTAGGTCTATTTTCGTTTTAACCACACCGATCGGGATGTCTAGTCCCGTATCTAATTGGTTACTACTGTTTCTTACTGATAATGACCCCTTCCTTGCCAGTTCATCTGCTATATCATTCCCTTCTATATTGCTATGTCCAGGAACCCAGCAGAGTTTGACTCGGTTAGTGTTGCAAATTTTATTCAGTATGTCTCGGCATTTTGTCACTGTTTTGGATCTTATAGTCTCACTGGCTATCGCTTTGATAGCGGCTTGGCTGTCCACGAAAAATGTGATCTCCGACGAGCTCAGTTTTTTCTTGTGCACCATTTCTGCCGCTTTTTCAATAGCATAAATCTCAGCCTGAAAGACGCTACATTCATCTGGGAGTTTATATGATTCTCTAATATTAAGGGCTTCACAGAACACCCCAGCTCCTGTTCCTTCTTCCATTTTTGACCCGTCAGTATAGAAGGGGATACCCTGTTCACTAATAAGTGAGTTGGGTTCCCAACCATGTCTTTCGGGTATTGAAATAGAGAAGTGTTTGTTAAAATCTATTTTCGGTGGTATGTAATCAGTCGTCACATCAAGTCCGACCACTGTGTCATACCTTTGTAAGATAGACCCATGACCATAGGTGCTGTGCTTCCAAGAGCCCAGTTCTTTGAGTCGAAGTGCGCTTTTGGCTGCTGTGCATCTAATGTGCTCGTCTAGGGCTGGAAGATTTAAAATAATTTCCAACCCTGCTTGTGGCGTAGACCTCTGTGCCCCCGTTATTCCTATACAGGCTAGTCTCTGTACCTTGTTCAGGTTTTTGAGATAGCTAACTTTTTCAACAGCCTTCCACCACACGATAGAACCATAGGTAAGTATGGGGCGAACAATCGCCGTGTACATCCACTGGATAACCTGCGGTCGCATACCCCAACGTGTACCGAAGGTTTTTTTGCATGTGTAGACAGCGCCGAGTGCCCTTTTCATTCTTTCCTCTGTGTTTCTTTTCCATGTTAGCTTGGAATCAAGGATTACTCCAAGATATTTAGCTTCTTTGGAGAGTTTCAGAGGAATATCATTAAGCATAGGAGGAGTAAAGTCCCCTAATTTCTTTTTATTCGTGAACAGAACTAGTTCAGTTTTTGTAGGGTTAACCCCGAGACCGTTTTGTGCTGCCCAAGAAGATAGTTCTTTAAGTGCGGATTCCATAATATCTTTGATGGTGGTAAGATACTTACCCGATATCAAAATTACTATGTCGTCCGCATATGCCACAATTTTAATGCCCTGATTACTTAATCTTGTAAGAATTTTATTAACAACTAGGATCCAAAGGAGAGGTGAAATTACCCCTCCTTGTGGTGTGCCTCTTGTAACAGTTTTCTCAACGAAAGCATCTCCCATTCGGGAGTTTATGATTCTACCATTGAGCATGGTGTAAATCCAGTCCACAATGGCAGGCTCAACTCCGACCTCTTCCAGAGCAGATTTAATGGACTCCGTTTTTACGTTGTTAAACGCTCCCTCAATGTCCAAAAATGCTGCCAGGGTGTGTTCTTTGTGCTCGAGACTTTTCTCAATTTGTGAAACGACTTCATGCAACGCAGTCTCCACTGACTTACCTTTAAGGTAAGCGTGTTGGTAGCTGCACAAAATGTTTGGGTTGAGAAGGTCTCTAACATGCAGATCAATAATTCTCTCCAGTGTCTTGAGGAGGAACGAAGAGAGACTTATTGGTCTGTAATCTTTTCGGGTCGAGTGTGTCGGTTTTCCAGCTTTTGGAATAAAGACAACTTTAACCTCTCTCCAGCTGATAGGGACGTATCTAAGTTTAACACAACTTTTGAAGATTACCCTAAGCCATGGGGTGATTATCTGTAGAGCATGCTGAAGAAATGCCGGAATAATCCCGTCTGGTCCAGCTGATTTAAAAGGTTTGAACGAGTTTATTGCCCACATAATCTTCTGCTCTGTGATAACCTGATCCAATTCTGGTGCTGATTGTAGAGCTTCTAAGGAGTCTGGTTGTTTATAGCCTGAGTCCTCAGGGCTCTTACAGTCAGGAAAATGTGTTTCCATAAAGAGTTCAAGTGTTTCTTGGCTCGAGTTCGACCACGATCCGTCGGGATGCTTAATATATCCCGGAGTCGTGGGGTTATGGGCAAGGACCTTTCGAAGTCTCGCCGCCTCACTTGTGTTCTCAATGGATTCACAGTGTCTAGCCCATGAATCCTTTTTGGCCCTTCTTAACTCTTTGGTGTATGAGTTAAGTTCGGCTCTATATGAATTCCAATCTACTTCTAATTTGCTCAGTTTGGCTTTATTGAAAAGTTTTCTGACCCCTGTTCTTCGTTTCTTAAGTTCACTGTTCCACCATGGTGGGTTAGTGGGTTTAATGTTACGAGATATAGGGCAGTGTTTTTCAAAGGCCGTTCTCATTTCACTAGTTAGGTTTTGAACAACAGTGTCAATGGTTGAGGTGATCGAAAGCGTGTCTTCCTCAGGTGGGTCGATACGCTCGTTCAACCATTTTGTGTACTCTGTCCAATTTGTTCTAGTTGGGTTCCTAAAAGGTTTAGTATCATTTTGATTCCTGTCTAAAGAAAAGAGTATCCTAAAGTGATCCGAAAAGGATTCTTCAGGTGAGACTCTCCAGTTTCCTACAGAAATCTTATCATTATTACTCATGAGAGTGAGATCAAGAATTTCTTCCCTGTTTTTATTCCGAAATGTTGGGTGATTACCCTTATTACATAACATGAGGTTAGAACAGAGAATGTATTCAAAAATTGACTCACCCCTTTTGTTGATGTCCTTACCGCCCCATTGAGTGTGGTGTGCGTTGGCATCACAGCCCATCACCAAAGGTGTCCCTCGTGCTGTGGTGTAACCCACAAGGTCGCGGACCGTTTTTGATGGTGGGTCTTCTTCCTCGTACGGCATGTACGTTGATGCCAAGACGAAGTTGCCTTCCTTGGTCTCAACGCTGATTGCCACATTGTCTCTGTTACTGTACCTAGATAAAAAGAAAGCATTAATTGATTTTTTCACTAGAATACAACTTCTTATTTCACCTTCAGACGTGGAGTGGAACAGGTTATAGTTTTTTGACCTCAATCCTTGTACCTGATTCTTACGAATCCAAGGTTCTTGGATTAAGGCCACATCCACGGCCTCTTGAGACATGAAGAGCATCAGGTCGTGCGTTGCTGCTATTGCGTGATGCAAATTAATTTGCACCACCAGCAGCTTTTGACTCCCCTTTGCCATCATGCCTCCTTACCCTTACGGTTCCGAGACCGTATCTCAACACGTCCCTTTTCTCTTTGAGGAGAAGGTCAGATGTCTTGTCAATTATGAACAAGAGGTCCTTCCCTTCCCCGCTGAAACTTTTCCTGGAATGCAGGAGCTTCCATTCGAGTATGGAGAACTCCTTATTCTGTTTCGCCAGCAGTTTAATTATGGATGAGTCCTCGTGCGTTGCAGGAGGAGGAATCCATATATTAACCTGCTGTCGAAGCGGAATAGATGTGACGGGAAGAATTCCGAGAGAAGCCCCCTCCCACAGTTCGCCAATATTGGCGATTGTTTGAGTGAGAAACTCCCGGGATTTCTGGTCCCCACAGCAAACCACTTTTACTCCTTTCCGCCATCCAGCCCCATCAAAGGTGTAGTCGTCAGAACTATCATTCTCTGATGTCGCCATCATAGCTTTGAGGATTTCATTCTCCACAAGTAACCAATTTTTTGCCGTGATTTTCCCATCCGGGTCGTCTCGACTTATTATGGCCACCTGCAGATCGATCGGGGTGGTGTCAAAACTATTGGTTTTAAGCTTTTTAGAACCATCAGTCTTGGTTGCCTCCTCCGATCTTGCTCTCTTAGTTGAACCTGGCTTCGTTCCAGAAGAGTTGCCTACCTGTGCTATCTCATTCCTTTTCAGGTTTGATGTAGCGTTGGTCTGCTGTTTCTTACTGGAGGTCGCCAGATTCGAATTTGAGCCAGTACGAGCAGTAGAGTTGTTGCTAGCCTGTTCGCGGTTTATCTTTTTAGGGATAGACCTAGATGTGGCAGCAATTACTTTTCCGCTGTCTGGCTTTTTAGCGTTCAATTGTGGTTGGGAGGAAACAGTGGGTGTAGTGGCGGTCGTTGCCAACTGACGTTCATAGTTCTTCACCAACTTTCTATGCTTTTTCAAAAGGGCCTTGTCTCTCGCACTGAGAGTGTTTGGATCCTTTTTCTCGGTAGCACTCACGAATCTTTTAGAGGATCTGTAGTTACTGCGTTGCCTCGAAACTTTGAGGGGTGCAGTAGGCTTCAGCGTTGTCTCTTCTTGACTCGAGTCTTGCAACAGCTCATCCTCGGTTTGACTTCCTATAGAGGGAGGTCTGTTCAAGGTTTCCCTACTGTCAATAGCCAAGCTATCTAGAGCAGGAAGAAGAGATGTTGCAAGGTTGAGCGCATTTGGTTGTCTAGTTAAGACGGGTTTGGTCGGTTCCTTGTATACATTTTTTGTCACTGGCGACTTAGCCTCTTGCGAAGCCAAGCCCTCGCCGACAGCCGTGACCTCTGCCGACACTTGAGCGTATATCCCCGCTCGGATTTCTTTGCTTTGTATACTTTCCATTATATTCCATTAATATTTGTTTGGATGAACATCCCTGTTTTTTATTTGGTTTTTCTTAGTTGTATGCCCCTGCAGCTGGATTGCTGGAGGGTCATAACGTAAGCCCCCTCGCCAACGTCAAGGCGAAAACCACGAGGGAGAAAAAATAAAATTAAGTAGGAAAAGTTAACAAAACCAGCATAAAAAATATCGAAAAATCACCATATTGAAAAGCTTCGGGGAAGTGAAAATTTCAAATTTGCTCAAATAGTTCATATTTTTCAAGCAAGATGGGAACCATAAAACCGGAGGTAATTTTCGCTAATAATTCCAAAATAGATGTCAAAGGTATTGGAAGAGTTGGCATGAGGATTTCGACTGGAAAATCAAGAGAAAATTAGGTAGAATTTCTGGACGTTCTGCATGCTCCAGATTTGTGCATAAACCTTTTGTCTTTCTCAAAAATTGAACAATAAGGTTTCTCAATGGTTTTTAACAAAAATGCATGTCTTGTAAAAGATAACAGGGGTTATATTGTTGCAACTGCTGACATACAATGTTCCGACTCAATAGTTTCAAAAAACAGTCAATCTAGAACTTTGGCACAAGCGAGTAGGTCACCCAGGTAATGAAACAATAACATTCATGGTTTCTGAAGTTGTTTAAGACGTCAGTTCGAAAATGCTATAATCAAGTGTATCACATGCCTCAAGGGAAAAATGGAACGTTAGCTATTTAATGCAATTTTAGATCTCGTCCATACAGATGTAAGTATGTGGTCCAATGAATCAAACTTAAATCGGATGTTCCCAGTACATGCTTCTTTTCATTGATGATTTTTCAAGAAAGGTCTTTCCTTATTTCATAAAAATGTATACTGAAGTAGCGAAAAAATTCCTTGAATTTAAGGAAAATAAAACTGGTAGACAAATAAAGGCACTAAGAAGCGACAATGGAAAAGAATTCTGTAATTGGAAGATGAAGAAAATTCTGGTGAGTGAAGGCATATCCAACATCAAACGACAATTCCATATTCACCACAGCAAAACGGTTTGGCAGAGCGAATGAACAGAACCGTAATTATTGAAAATGCACGTTGTCTTCTCATTGGTAATGGAATAGAAAAAAGATTTTGGGTTGAAGCGGCAAATACAGCTGTTTTTTTTTAGTAAATCAAACACCATGTAAGGGACTATAAAGCGAATCGACAGAAGAGGTTTGGTCTGGAAAAAGGATGAATCTAGAACATTTAAGGGTCTTCGGATGTCAAGCTGTTAGCTGTCATTCACGTTCCAAAAGAGAAACGGAAAAAACTAGATGCTAAGGGGAAAGAGGTCATTTGTATTGGATTCTGCACTCACTTAACTCACTCACTTACAACTTAACGTGTCTCATCCATCTGCAACTAAGTCAAAAGAAGAAACTTTATGCGTTTTTTGTTGATCTAAGAGTAACTTTTGACAACGTCAATGCTCTTTTTAACAAACTAGCTTCACTTGGTATCTCTACAAAAATGATGACAATCTTAAGATCGATATATAAAGATACCACAGCTGCAATCTAGGATGGCAATAGTAGAACGGATTTCTTTCAACGAATAAAGGGGTCAAGCAAGGATGTGTTCTGAGTGCGTTAATGTTTATCCTGTTCTTAAACGACATACACGATGAGCTACCAACAGGAATATGTGTGGAAGGAAAAGGAATCAACGTTCTTCCTTATGCTGATGACATAGTTATCCTATCTGATAGCGCTCCTAAACTACTAACTTTAATAGACAGCTTCATCGCATATTGCCTCACAGTTAATTTATAAAAATCTTAAATAGTACTTTTTCGCAACGGCGTGGCGGTCGAAGAGCAGCGCAAGAAAAATGGTTTTTCAGTGGTGTCGAGATAGCTGTTACAAACCACTTTAAATATCTTGGTGTTATTTTGAACCATAATCTGTCATGGACATAACATCTCAATAGCAGACTTACAACTTCAAAAATACTATAAATTCAACATGGTCGCAATTTATAAGGAACAAATCAATTAGTCACTCAGCCAAATTTAAAATCCACGACGCTGCTTCAAGAGCAATAATGTTGTATTGTGCCCAAGTGTGGGGATATAAGGAGCATGTCCAAGTGGAAAGGCTACAACGTTTTTTCCTGAAAAGATGTTTTCTTCTGCCAAACAACACGCCAAACTATGTACTACACATCAAAACAGGACTCCCAAAAGCTTTCCTGACAATCCTCAGACTACACTTTTCCTTTATATCCAGAGTCATGGAACTACCGAGAAATAGACTTCCGAGAATCCTATCTGAAATTATAATTCGGAAGGACATTTACTGGGCTAATGAATGGAAGCAGCTTTTTCTGGAAGCCTCAGTTACTATTTCTCTTACATCGCCTAGATCTGAGATGAGCAGTTCTCAAAATATTCTTCTAACTAAGTACTAAGCTGAAGGAGAAGCATTGGAACAGCTTTGTATAAGCAGTGCACAACAATCGCAGTTCCACGATGAGTACAGTAACGTTTCATACTATGATGACCCTAACTACTTTGAAGAAACAAACCCACAAGATAGTATAAGCTTGATACTAAAAGCTCGTTATTTAAATGCAAGAGCCTTTCAAAACCATACTATTGGCATATGTACAATTTGTAACCTCGATGCACCAGAAAACACTTATCACTTCATTGGAGTCTGTCCCATATTCAGGGGATATAGGAAGCAACTTCTTGAAAGCTTTGAGCTAAGGAGATCCCAGTTCTTAGGTGCCTTTAACGGACAGTGCTATTGGAATTTATATCAATTTTTAAAATCCGCTTTTAAATATCGCTTTCAAATACTGAATGAATTTTTGTAAAATTAAGCTCACTATGCCTTGATTTAGTCAACACTTTTTTGAACCTGACAGGCAACTTATACAAGTTATTGTCATATTAATTTAAGAACCAGCTAAACAATGTTTTTATAAATCTATTTTGGAAATAAAATTACTTATCTATCCATTTATCTATCTATCTGTTTATCTATCTATCTTGTGATGACCTGTGACTGTCAGTAAAGATTTGTAAATTTAATATTTAGACTTGACAGAATATACATAATAATCTTTCAGTCGAAGAATATCTGTCGACAGGAGCGGACGTGTCTCAGTCAGTCTTGGGATATCCATCAAGCACTGACGTATTTCAGTCAGTCTTGGAAGATCCGTCGAGCAGAACGGACGTGTCAATGTACGTACAGACAGTCGTAGGACAGCCGTCGGAGTAGGCGGACACAGCTGGATGAACCCCAGGCTACTACAAACATGTAATGGGGGTGTTGAATATTAAAATTTTGTACTTTCTTACTTTATGTTTATGTTTTAATTCTTATTTAATTGTATTTTCTGAAAACGTTATTATTTATTGAAAATAAAATCTTTACTTCATTTTGGAATCTTAAAACATCAAAAAATAATAAAAACAAGATTTTTTTCAATCTTCCATTAATAAGTTGCACAAGTCTATATTGAAATGATTTATGTTCGATGTTAAACAAATTAACTTAGAATCTGCAGTCACCCTCCTTTCAATAAAAGAAAAAATAAAAGCATTCATAATACTCGTATTTGTACGATTATTTATGAAGAGTTATATGATCCGACACGCCTCCTACCAATACATAATATTGACCTAAATAGCCTCCCCAATTTCCAGTTAGACATCACAGACTATACAAATTTATTTATGATTGCCTTAAGTCTTTTATGCATGATTTAATTTTAATTCGGGACAAATGATTATTATCATATAATGCTTAACGAGCACGCAAAGATTAGGCTAAACTCAACGTCATCGACCTTATCTCGAATTCCGACATTAAAATCGCTCATCCCATGCAGTGACTCATATAGAGGCTCTATTGTTCATCGATTTGGTATCTCCTTCGGTTGCTTCTTCAAAATCTTACCAGGATTGCCATGGGGTATCTATACCTATTTTATGGCAACAAGGGAGTATATATCTTTGCATATTTTTAATCGTTTCATGATTATTCTGCTTGTGAATTATTTTGGATGTGCTTTATTAATTTTTTTAAAGTACATAAGTACCGACTTTATTCATAAGAGTGTGTGAAGTTAACCCCTCTTTTTTTGCATTTCTTATTTTTGAAGGTTAGTTCCCGATTTGTTCCAGATTATTCAATATTTTTTTTTGAAAAAAATCAAAAAGTGGGAGTTTGAGACTCAAAAAACCGTTTTTGACCTAGCCCCCTTCTTGAAAATCAAAACTTTGGAAATATTCCAGATTGTTCTAGTTGTTTGGAGAATATATATGTTCAAAACTTTAAAGGTTATGGGTCAAAATTCGAAAAAAATTGTATATCCCCCTTTTTTTTAATTTGTATCAACTCTTTAAATTTTTTTCGAGTTCCAAATATTGAATATTTGTACACAAGACAACTTTGGTTTTTAGAAACAATGCTGAGAACACTTTTTGAAACTCGAAACAAAATTAGAAATTTCAAATTTATAAGAATGGAGTCTACAATTTTTTCGATTTTCCCCCATAACTTTTGAAATTTTGAACATAAAGTCCAGAAAATAAGAACATAGTTCAAAACATCTAGAACAATCTGGAATGTTTTTCCAAATTTCTATTTTCATAACAGGTCAAAAACGGGTTTTTGGGTCTAAAAACACCCATTTTTGAATGTTTTTTTTTTTTCTATCCGATAGAAATCTTCAAAAAAACACTTGGTAAGAATCGGAATCAAGCACTAGTGTAGGACCCTTACCACACTTAAACCACCGGTAGAGGTTGGTTGGTGTGTATCGATCTGGAATTCCTGTGTTTTTTCCAAAATCTGTCGGAGTGTGAACATTTGATCGACGGTTGACTTGCCTGCGGCCAAAACCCACACTGATAGTGTTCGATTATATCGTTGGCAAAAGGTTTTTTAGGCGATCACACGATACAGCCTACAAGATTTTGTACACGACGACGACGTTTAAGAGACTTATTCCTCTCTCCTCTTTAGTTGCAGCAGGTCAGAGAATCTCCTTTTTTTGTGGATGGGGCACACTATGCCAAAAGATTGCATTCATCAGGCATACTTTTATCCGACAAAATTTTGCAGATGAGTTGGTGTACTCCTTACCACGTCATCTCCCTCCTGCTTCGAATAGTTCTGCAGGGAGCCCATTCGCACCAGCAGCCTTATACGATTTAAGTTTGGCAATCGCTAACGTAATCGTTAGATCGTGTCACCCTTTGGTAGAGCTAAAAAACATCACCCCTGCCGGTGCAATCCTCAAAAGACTTGACTTCCGGTTTCTCGTGCTCTCTTTTCCTTCCTGAGAACTTGGTGATCCTGCCTCCTTTTTTGCCCGTAGAACTCCCGGGCTGATTTCTCAGCAGTTCTAGTTCTTGACTACAGCATTACTTGGTAGGCCTCATTCTTAGCTGCATGTGCCAGCTGGCACTCTTCATTGAGTCGGGAGTTTCGTTTTGGTTGGCTAGTGAAATCCATCAGCACATCAGTGGCGCCACTTCTGCCTCCACTCTATTCCTCTGTACTCGATGCTGGTAGCGGGCTTGCTGATATGTTGTATCCGTTATAAGAAGTTTCTTCGTGCAGGCTGTGTCCTATCCGAATGTCAAACCAAAGATGCCCTCCTTTCTAAATCTGGCGCTGAAATCTCCCAAGATAATCACATAAATCGTACGTGTTCACCAGGAAATTGCAGAATACTTCTTTGGCTGACTCTTTTCCGTGGGGGCGTTGATGCGAATCAGCTAGATGTCCTTGTATTTGGCTTTGATGCGGATAATGACCAAGTGCTTTTAAAGCCCAATACTTCTTGCCTTTTTCTTCTTCTTATCATGAATCCACAACCAAATAGCCGCATGTTTCCTTTGCTGAGGTCGTCAACATTGAAGTCATCTGAGGCTTGTTGTTGTTTTTCGGAACTAGTATTTTCTTAAATGGTAGAAAATTTACCCCGTCGCGTAACCCTCCATCCTGGAGGACCCCACTCTTTGATAACTCCAAGAGAGGAGAGCCACCCAACTAACAATTTTGCCCCTATAATCATCCAAAGAAGCTTCTCATAATGATTTCTTGCAATCATATAAGCATTACATAATAGTCCATATAGTTAAAAAGGCACACTTTTTTAGCTCTTATTGGACCTTTATGAAGTAAATTCAGTTGCCCCGAAAAACACTTACTGGACTCAAATAAGAGGTCTTATTGAAGAAGGTGGAAAAACTAAAAAAAATATTTCGCAATTGATTTATATTTATTTATTTCTATTTTTATTTTATATTATTTATTTACTGATATTTTATTTGAAGATTGTCATCTGAAATGCAATTTTAGAATTTATTAGATATTATTTAAGTTATAAAAATTACAAGATTTCTGTGGAAATCGAACCATGGTCCTTTCGCACTGAAAGTCCACCACGCAAACGCCTCGGCCATAGAAGAATATATTTACGATGAAAAAAAACTAGCTTGTGGCTATACTCTTTAGTATACCAGAAATGGTTTGCGTTTTCACTAGTATAGCAGAAATGGTTTGTGGCTGTACTTAAGCATACCAATACAAGCAATATAGAAACGAAGTAACAGAAACTAACAAAGAGATTGTATAAAAGTTTTACAGGATGAATATAGAAGCGAAAGCTCCGTAGTCATTTCATAAGAGCAATATAGAGAGATTAAAGAAACATTGGTATATCGCTTCAATCAAGCTGATATAATTTGCACCAGAAAATATTTAAGTCATCAGTAATGCTCCAATTAGGTATTTACTTCCCGTCAGATGGGTAATAGGAGCGCTATAGAAACAAATACCACTTTAATGTCTGAAATACAAAGCAATTTTGTTAGTTGGGTGGTTAAAACCACTCCTTATTGGCCTGATCTTCGAACAGCCGGAGCAGGTACTCACCAAGTAGTTCCAACTTACTGGAACTGTAGACACCATCAATAATTCCATCTTAGGAAATGGTTGGAGTACCTTCGTGGGAACACTCTTTCATTGCAGGGTAATTAGTAGCAACAGCCTTCTCCACTTCATCCTGTCGACAATGGGAGGCCATTCTGCAGAAACTAGTTCAGCGATCGCATAGCTCTAGGTTTCATCGCCGCCGTATCAAGGTTTACCCCATGGTGGGGATAGTGTTTATTGACGAGGCTCAAATTTTTACTCATACATTTCTTTTTAATATTTTGTGGACCTTCGTATTTTGAATTGTCATATACCGAAACAGACGCTCACATGTCACTTTATTTACTGAAGTTGCAACGGACAGGTATAGTTGGAAATAAAGGGTATAAAATATACATGGCGTATACGTGATACATAAATATCAATTCTCGATTGAACATTTCATTAATTTATACCTTACTTTAACTTCTCGGAAAACAGCTGAGCAGAGCACCAAATACTCATGATCCATCACCGGTTAAGTACTTTGAATTTTGGAATGATTATAAGCTGACAAAAAATAATGCAAGGAGTACAAAATTAATGACCGATTAGGATAAGTTAAAAACAGTGGGTGACTTTTAAACAACTTCTACTGATGGACCGGCTGGTCAGAGGGCTCTGATATACGCTTGGTTTAAGGAGCTGGGATTTAAAGACTTTTTTGGCAAGAGCATTGTTCTTCATTCGCCCTAGAACGCACCACAATTTTAATGTAGATCTGTATTTTTGCTGCAGCATCCGTTTTTATACCTCCCTCTCCTTAAAGCATTACACAATACTCAATAAAAAAGAGACTTTTTTCATTCCTTTAGCACTTTAATGGAGGAAATTATAACAATATATGTTAAAACGATTCCTATAAAAAAACTTACATGTAGGTATTTCGAGGAATCGAGAACGGGGCCCGTCCCACCAATTATCTTCCTTGCTAACCGTTCCATCAATCTAAAGGGCCCAGCCCATAGAATCCCTTGCGTCCGTTGCGGCGACAGAGCCATTGATGTTGCCGGATTTGATGGATTCAGGTAATCCAATGAATGCGTTGACGTTCACATACTAACCACTTGAAATTAAAACCAAACACATAACAACCACTTAAAATTCAAACACACACAAAAAAAGTTCCTGTCAACGCATCTGCCGGAGAGAAAACGCTAAAAGTTTTGCTACTCTGTCCGTTGCGTCCGTCACTTGCGTTGCTAATGGGCCAGTTCCCATAAGAAAACATGTATTTTATCGAGCTGTCAGTTGAATGCGTCACCACAACGGACGCAACGAACTCTATGGGTCGGGACCTTAAAATGCATTTAATTGGAATCACTTCCATCTTGAATTATTTCCTATGAGAAAAAAGCTAGGGCTTGAATTAATAAGAAACCTTAAACATTGGCTGACAGTAATAAGTAATATGTGCTCGAATGGTAAACAAAGTACAGATTATAAAACGGCCGATTATTGCCTTATGCATCACCATATTCACTTATGCAAGCAATATAGACGCGAAGTAATATGTACTTACATTAAGATTGTATAATAATATTACAGGATGACTATTGAAGCAAAGCGTTCCTCAGCCAATACTTGTAGAGAGATTAAAGAAACATTGGTATCTCGCTTCCATCACGCTGATATAATTTGCACCTCAAAATATTTAAGGAATCAGTTAGGCCCATTTCACACATGTCCGGAAGCCGGTTAGCCGGCATCGGTTACCCGGTTTCTCAACAAATGAACCGGTTCCGGCATGTGTGAAAGCTTCCATAAGATCCTTAACCTAACGACCAGTTAGTCGTTACCAGGTACCCAGTTGCCGGCTATGTGTGAAATGGCTCTTATAGTCCTATAGTATTTTTACTTCTCTACAGAGATGTTACAGGAGTATTATAGCAACAAATAACACTTTAATGTCTGATACCAATTTTGTTAGTTAGGGTTATCTGATGCAGAAAATGGTTGAGGAAGTTACTTGATAGCTCATCCCTTGGCCGAGACCCAGTACAGGTTTCGAATAGTTCAGAAAAGTTTGTCTCCCATCCGGCACAACTCAGTCAGTTTCCCGAGATTCTGACTACAACCATCACGATAAAGCTCCAGATATTGAAAGCGTCAATGAACAGATAATTTTTGTTTGATAGCTGTGGCAACCCTGTTTCTAATAAAATGTGGATCATTGAAGAATTTCAAATGCTACCCAAGCCATTGCAAACTTTAACAAAAGATTCTCAATTTTAGTCATCCGAAGCTCAGAGGAAATAAACACACAAAAATGCGCGGGACAAGACTGAAGTGTGCACACACTTCCAACGAGGGCGGGTGATTTTAAAATTTACATACCTTCAATTCTACATAAAACAACAACAATAACTATATAATACAATAGCCCAACAACAGCAACTGCTATGCCACAATGAAATATGATCTCAAGTTTGTGTTTAGAGCAGAGCTGCTTCTCTTGAGGCTTCTGCTGCTGCCGACCGGTGCCGGTGCTGAAGCGCTGGTGCTACTTCCAATGGCTACCCTCATTCTTTTGTTATAAAGGTTGGTTACACCTTTTCATACGATTCCCAGATCCCAGTGCCAATTCCGATAATGATCTGTTCATTGGGCCCCTCTTTCTGTTTGGATTGTTATACTACTTTGGAATGGTGCATGCCGATGCCGAATAAATGCTTGGCGATGTTGATGATGAAATGATTTGCGTTTCTCAAGAAATCGCGTGCATGATCTTTGTTCCGAAAAGTTGAATGAAACAAAATAATAAAAAAAAAAAAAAAAAAAACTGATGGCGACGCACGGTGGCAGATGTCTGAAGGTATAGAGAGTATAGCCTGGCCAAACCAAACCAGGCCATTGACATGTATTTCGAGATGATAATATGTGCGGCATAATAATGCGAGGGTTGCACGAATGAATGCCGACGATAATAATGGTGTGTATGGTGAAGACGATGAGTCATTGGGTTGGCTTGGCGTGAATGTTATTACCATGATGGGATAATGAATCAGAAAATTTGTTCCAAATGACATAAATTGAAGTGAGGGGTCTTTTGTGTGTTAGTCCTCTTTTTCATGAAGAAAAAAAAAACAAAGTATATAAAGTGTTGTGCAATTTGGACTATTTTTTTTTTTTTTTAAGTTGTGTCGTGTTGCAGTGAATGTATTCTATACAATTGATAGTTTTTGCTCAGTGGCCAATACTTAACTATGTGAAATTAATCTCCTTCATTTAAGTTTATTTCAATATTGCTGCTAATATTTATCTTGTTTCTTAACACCAATGTCTAAATTTTAGGTATATTTTTGCCTTTTGTATATCCACGTTGGGCGCCAATTAAAATATTTATTTTTTGATTTTGGCCTTATATAGCTCTCTGTGTATTTATGTTGAAGCCTATTTATTGAAAATTTTGATTAAAAAACAATAAATGTAAAAAAATAGATTAACCGTAGATATTCAATCCAGAGCGAATGAACCCCAATGCTCTGGCCCGGAATGTCTTTGAATCCAACCCCGTTGGACAGCGCAGTAGAGATGGACAGCGTAAAAGGTGGCGTAAGTGGAAGAGGACCAAATCCCACTTGGCGTGTGAAACTGGAGACAGCTAGCTAGAAACCGAGCCGGCTGGAAGAAGCTTGTCGGTTGAGGCTCTGGTCAACCCCGAACTGTAGCACCACTTTAAGTAAGTAACTAAGATATTCAATCTACAAATTTTATTATTTTATTTTATTCTAAATACCACAATCTAATTTTTTAAGACTGTTCATCCTCCATCTTAGCCTTTTATTTAGGGCGCTTCATTTAATTTTTGTCGGTTTGGATTCATTTGATCCCAATTTGGGCGCCAATTATAGAGTTTTATGAAATTAATTACTTACTTAAGGTGCCTCTACAGTCCGGGGAGGACCAGGACCTCAATCAACAAGCCTCTTCCAGTTGGCTCGATCTTTAGCTAGCTATCTTCAGTTTTGGATGCCCAGTTGGTTGAGGTCCTCTTCCACTTGTGGTGTGGCTCCACCTGCTATGCTGGCCTCCTCTATACTGCGTCGTCCCACAGGGATGGATTCAGAGTCTTTTTAGGCCGGAGTCCATTCACTCAAGGTGACCCAGCAACCTTAGTCTTTGGGTTTTTAATTCTGTGGCTAGGTCAGCGTCGCCGGATAGCCCATACAGTTCGTTATTGTATCTTCTTTTCTATTCCCCATCTATGCAGATGGGACCAAAACCCAGCCCAGAATTTTCCTATCAAAACAGCCTAAGGTGTTCTCTTCAACCGTTAATAGTGTCCATGAATCCTGCACCATATATCAGGACCAGTTTGCGATAGTCGTCTTATACAGGGACAATTAAGTTACTCGAGAGAGGACTTTGCTGCTCAATTGCCTTCTTAGCCCAAAAAAACAGTGTAATTCTTCGTTTGATCTCGGCACTGGTATGGTTTGATTGTTGCTGATAGCGTATCCTAGGTAGACACCTGGCCACATCTAAATTATAGCTGTCTATAGTATGGCATTCTGTCCAAGATGTCGGTGTTCGCACACCGAACTTCAGTGTCCTTTCTTGTTGACAGCATATTATGTTTATGGTCTTGCCTTCATTCACCTTTAAACTCAACTTCTTTGCTTCCTTCTCAATACTCCCGAAAGTACCAGTGACATCACACTTTGTTCGTCCGATTATGTCAATACCGTCAGCGTAAGCGAGTAATTGGACGAACTATTGAAAGACTGTGCCTCAAGTGCTGACGTGAGAGTTTTGAGCTATTCCTTCAAGAAAGATGTTGAAGAAGTCGCATGACAGCACATCGCCTTTTCTAAACAAAAATTTGACATCAAAAAAACTCCTTGATTGAGCAGCGTGCATTCTCCATCGTCATCCTGCACAAAGGACGAGCTTATGGGGGATGCCAAAACTAGACATTGCTCTATATAGCTCGTCTCTATAGATGCTGTCTCAAGCGGCCTTCAAATCGATGAAAAGGTGGTGGGTATCGATTTGAAACTCCTGGGTTTTCTCGAAGATCTGCCGTAGTGCGAATATTTGATCAATGGTGGATCAATCCTGGCCTAAAGCCACACTAATATGGACTATTAGGTTGTTGACGAAGTTCACAAAGTACCGCAGTGAAGATCTTGTATGCGATGTTAAGGAGACTGATGCCTCTGTAGTTGATGCAGCCCAGAGGATCGCCTTTCTTGAGGATCGGGCAAACAATGCTGAGGTTCCATACATCGGGCACTGACATTTGGTGGCGCAAACAGCTCGTGGAGACCCAGGGCCTAGTGACTTATGATTATCAAACATTTGGGTGTGCGTGTTGTTGGCAGGAATAGAGGGGACCTTACAGTGTTGTGTCGAGTCCGAACGGCTTGATCAGAAGCACTTAATCATGACAAGTATACTCTAGGAGGATTTGTCTGTTCCTCGCAAGATGCATGTACCTCGAAAAAACATTTCTGGTTTCAGGTGGCAGCGACTGGGAGTCTAACCCATACCTTTGGCATGAAAATTCCACGCACTAACCATTATGCAACGAGGAACTACTTCATCGAGGAAAGCATCCTCGGAAAATATTTTCCAGATGGACTAGTGCTTTCTCCTAACCAATTTATCGCCAGCCGTTTTGAGCAGCTCGGCCGTAAGCTGCAGCTTTATGAAAATTTAGCAATCTTCTTAAGATATAGCTTTCGTAGAAATCGGGTGAATGGATTTGTTAGTCTACGTTCGTCCAGGTTAATTGCTGCAGTCTGCATGGCAGCGGAGTCCAGTACGTCACGTAATCGCCGTCAAAAAATTTGCAGCACCGACTGTGATTCTACTACGATGTTACCCTGATCGTCCTTGCAGGATTCGGTTGAGGCCTTGTATCCTTTGGACTGGAGGTTCCTTACTGTTTAGTAAAACTATCGAGCTTCATGCAATGGCATCCTTCTATTTCCTTGATCGCACGCTTCTCAAGCTCTTTTTTTTCTTTCTGAAAAGCCGGGGTTCTTCTCTCCCCTTCTGCTCGTAGAGCTAGCGAGCAGCTCTGGTCCTTCTTTGTAGCGCCGCTTTGTATGTCTGGTGTACTTGCCAGCATTTTTCGTCGAACCAAGGGTTTCGCTGTGGTGCTCAGCACGTCAGAGGCGGTATCTTTGATGGCTTCCTGGCAATTTTCCCTTATCCTCGATGCTAGAAATTGGTCGCATAGGACTATTAAAGAGGGCACGAGAGACTAAACCGGAAAAGGACCTGGTGATTTGTTGCGAACTGTAGCCATCCGACCTCGAACTTCATCACAGTATTTCCCGGTTTTGGCTTTGATGTGGATATCCTTAGCATTACCTTGGCCACATCGAGACAGTGGTCCGAGTCAACGTTGGCTCCTCGAAACGTTCGGATATCCTTGATAAAGTACCTTAGGTATTTGGCGCTGCGCTTGGCTGCTAATCTGGTTCTGTTTGGGAGTGCTAGGGTGATGCTTCTAAAGCTTCTAGCTGAGCGACCGTGTCTGCCCCCCGGTTTTCTGAACCAGAGAAGCTCCAATTTGGATGAGTTGATCCGGATACCCCATTGGGTGTAAAATTGGTATAGTTTGCGGATGTGTGCCTCGACTTCCCGGACAGCTATCAATGGAAAGAATGATGAGCAATATGTTAGTGAGTCATCAGCGAAGAGAAGGTTCTCGCATTCACTTGAAATTGGTTGGCCAGAGGTCATAATTTTGTAGAAAAGTGGTCCAAGTTTTGACCCTCGGGGGGAAGGAAAAGAAAATATAATTTTGATAAGCACTAAAGGAAAGCCTAGTATGTGGAGTTTATGGATAAGGGCTTCAATCCATACCCAGTCGAATGCTTTCTCGACATCCAGGAAATCCGACAGTAACTTGATTGCTGTTTAAGGGTGTGGTGATGTCATGATGAAACTTCCGGAGTGGATGCAGGGTGGAATGTTTTTCCTGCATCAGACACTGCATGTCTGGGAGTTTACATCAAGATATGGGAGCTGCGAATACCAGCTCTACTACAACGTTTCGCCCCGCAGCAAAATCGATTAACCTGAGTCCGTTATCGGAGGTGTGTCGTACACAGGCTACTCGTATATCTTCCGATTATGCCACCCAAGACTTCTTCTCTTCCTATTTTGGCATTCAAATCATTCAAGAGAATTTTGGTATCATAGCTAGGGCATGCTGAAATCTGTCTTGTCCAGGAGCTCGTAGAATTTGACCTTGGTGTCATTATCTTTCTCCTCTTTAGGGACATGCGCGCATATGAGGCTGATGTTGGTGAATTTAGCCTTGATTGGAATCGCCTCGAGGCGCTCGTTCACATAATTAAAACTCAAGACTTCTTGCCTAGGTCTACTTCTAAAGATGAATCCACATTCAAAAAGACGCTGCCCTTTTTGTAAATAATAGCCACTGTAGCAGAGATGTTGCAGCCTTTCAGTTTTCTTTTGTCCGGCCTATCCCATCGCACTTCTTGGAAGGCTTAATATGTTTTTAAGTTTCTTTCGCCATTTCTCATACTTTGTGATGTGCTTTTGGCTTTCCAGACGAGGTTATGCTCGCTGGTCTCACCAGGGTCGTCCTGAAGAAAACACGAAACTTCAGAGGAAAAAGGTCTTAAAATCTTATTACAAAATCTTTATTGAAAACAACCCTTATATTTATAACACACAATATTCTGTTGCTATGGGTTGCTGGTACTGCGGTTAGCTCTGGTACTGGAAACAATTCACTTGCGTTTCTGGAATCTGGTCTTGCTGGCTTGTATCAGTTTCGTTTCTGACGATTCAGTCCTATTCCAGGTGTTTGGTCTCGGGTAATGTAGCTTTTGATGGTTGGGCCTTTAAAACTGGTCCTGAAATTCTGACGTTAGGTTTGGGGTGTTACGCTTTAAGCGTCTAAAAAAAACAGCAGGCTAAAACGCTCTGGTACATCAGCAGGTACTACGCCCCTGGTGGCACTCAAAACAGCAGGCTAAAACGCTCTGGTACATCAGCAGGTACTGCGCCCCTGGTGGCACTCAAAACAGCAGGCTAGAACGCTCTGGTACATCAGCAGGTACTACGCCCCTGGTGGCATTCAAAACAGCAGGCTTAAACGTTTTGGTACATCAGCAGGTACTACGCCCCTGGTGGCATTCAAAACAGCAGACTGAAACGCTCTGGTACATCAGCAGGTACCAAAGCCCCTGGTGGCAATTAGAACGTTTAACGATAAAGCTATATGACCAGATCGTCTCGAATTGTCTTCGACCGGAAGTAATATGCTTATAATTAAACCAAATTTACTATTATTGTCGTCTGACTTATCGTATGACCGAAGAGGTGCCTTGGTAGCATGGAACGCTTCGTTAAAAGCTTCGCTAAAGCCCACAACCATATTTACCTGGAGCTTAAATAATTATCATTTTCGTCAAACGAAGGTATTTAAAAATTCTTCTTTCTTATCTATGAGTTACCACAGGACACAGGGGGCAAGAGCGACTATGACCTAAATATCAGGCAGATGTACAGTCTTGTGTATAGGGGTATGAAGACTAAATTTAAAAATGTCCATACACACTTGTTTTCCGTCTTGTTTCTAGGGCCTAGGTCCTTAACATAATCACAAAAAATGAACTTTCTTCATTTGGCAATTGTTGCTTTTCCAAGGAATTTTAGATCAACAAAAAACTGCTACACAAGATAGAATGCAAAAACCACATTTGACAATTATTCAAATATGCCCTCATACTCCTACACACCGAAACTATACCTACCTACCGCATGGTTGTGGTCATACAGACAAATACGACCCTCTGCGATGATGATTGTCGCAACCATCATTAGGTTCAGCAAATATTTCAAATTGCACACTGGAGCAGAGATAGCTTGTTCCTGTGATGATGAAAATGATATGTGCATGCCATGGGGCCACAGCCTCATTCTAAGCCTTGGGGGATCCATTACCACGTTGAGATGTACATATATGTGAGTACGATGACGAATTGATGGCTATTGGTAGCTTTAGGTGGTTTATCATTTAAGGTGCTTAAAACATTCAACATAAATTTATTTCTTATTAAACCTGTGGTTGAAACCATCGTTGCTATGACTGCAGCAGCTTTGACCAAACAACAAAAACTGTGTTATAGTCAATTCTGTTCTGACCGCTATACAATGTAAATTCGACACTGACCAAAATACTACACACATAGCTTATTCGTGGAAGTGACATTTCAATATTCTATCTTCATCACTGGTATTGTATAAGAGCAGAGGTCCGTCATCCGTTCATTCATCCATCTGCATCACATATTACTTGGTATTTGGACAAAATTAATTCTTAGAATCGAGTGCAATCAAATGATTCACTTGAAATTTTCATATAATTAAAAAATAATAAAAACAATAAAATATTTGTTGTTGTAAAGTTTATAGCAATACCCACAACGGTATTCCTTCGGTTTGTGGTTTTTTCAAAGAATTTGAAAAATTATTTCTGATTTTGAATATCCAATCTTTAAACAGTGTTTTTCATGGAAATATGTATGAATATTAGTTCAGCACGTGTGTGTGGTAGACATGAGATTAAATCCGGAAACAAATAGTTTGTTGCCATTTATGCGGTTACATGCGGCGTCATTTTTAGTGTGGGAGAAATTATCAAAGTTGTGACAATTTTGTTTTTAAATAAAATAAAAATGAAATAAAGACTAGAATTCATTGTTATACGAAGAAATTGTGCATGCATTAAAGGGGTTTTAACTACCCTTAAAGTGATTGAAAACAATATGGATTTAAGGGGAATTAGAAAGAATTTAAGAAGATGAACTTTTCCACTTTTAGGGAACATACTTTTACATATCAAAATTTTTTAACATGAAGAAAGCTGTGAAAGCGCCTCTGATGATTAAAACTTTACAAAAAAGTGGCAACACTGAAATATTAACCAAAGGTTTTCCTACTCAACACCTATCTTTAACAACGTCAAGCTTTGTTTTTCCAATACGAGTTTGGCACATGTTCCCGAAAAGTGTCAACACACTGACAGTTTAAATGAAGGTGCGTTAACTTAACACTTATCTTTTAAGACATTGTCCGTTATTTTGCCAACACACGATTCGCTTCTTAAGACATTTCTGCAACTTTAGTCACGTTAAAAGCTACCAACATAAGTGGAAGTCCCACAATTTGCCATACAAAAGTAGGTATGTTCCTGAAAAGTGGCAACATTGAAATTTTAACAGAGGGTGCGTCTCCACAAAACCTTTTTTCAAAGTATTAATTTTTATTTCCCAACCCGCGTTTGGCATCTGGAGGCGTTTTCGCAACTTTTTTCATGTTTAAGATATTGAAAATTTATCAAAAAAGTGGAGGTTGCACCCAGGCGCGGATACTGGAGCAAGAACGAACAAAGCCTAAAACATGAATTTAGTAAAATGTAATCAAAAAAAGGTTAGCCTTCAAATCGACTGAGTGGAAAGGTT
Source organism: Dasysyrphus tricinctus (assembly GCA_963921185.1). Lineage (NCBI taxonomy): Eukaryota > Metazoa > Arthropoda > Insecta > Diptera > Syrphidae > Dasysyrphus > Dasysyrphus tricinctus. The sequence goes on along the minus strand of OY992533.1, from coordinate 118,614,371 downwards.
ATAACTTCGGTCTTAGATGTCCGATCTTCAAACTTAAGGTCTTCAATTAAAAGATAAATGTCAAGCTACATTACTGTATAACATTTAATGAGAATAGTCAATTTATTTCATACTAGGGGGCAGGTAGAATCCCAAATTGATTCGATTTTCACTTTTCAAGATGCTGTGAATGAAAAAATTCACAATTTGAAAAATAATGTTTAAAATGTTATTGCTCCACCTTCAACCCTACTCTACAAATTTTTAAGTGATTAGTCGTATAGTTAAATGTAACGGGAGAGGTGGCAGGCTGGCAGGGCACTTATCTAAATTTTCAAAGTTAGTCATAATCAAAGGCTGAACCGAGAAGGTCAGACGGAAAGGTTTAATAAAGAGTGGTTTTTTCTTTGTAAATATTTTCCACTATAATCTTCTGTTTAATTTCAATGTCGGAAAGTTTGGTTTTGTATTGGTGACGAAGGCATCTGAACAAAAGATGCGGTTCATCTCGGTTTTGATCTATAATTTTAATTAAGCTTAAATACAGCTAGCTATTGTCAAATTAAAAAGAAAATCTTTTTTATCAACGTCCTTCAATTTTCTTGCAAACGCATTTGACTTTTATGAACACTTTCTCCGGCTTCTCAATATTTTTGTTGAAAACAAGATATTTTTACTGCAGAATTGCACCAAACATGATGTTTTCGAACATGTAACTTTAGCAAACTGCGTTATTGAATACAATGCTTATGCAGTAAAGCTTGTACATATTTGCAGTTTGCGTTTGAGAACATTCTGCAAAATGCATTTTATGACGCTGATGACGTTCTCGAAAACGGCCTTTTAGGCTAAGGTTAGGTTAAGTTGTCCCAGCTAAAGATGTGCGTGAAGTTAGCACCGCCATTTTGGATTTTCGAAAAAAACAGTTGTGCTGTACTGTGCTGGCTTGTGCCGTAAATATTTTTGAAAAATTCGCAAATTTGCAAAAATTTACGAATGAAATTTTTGCGAAATTTCAAAATTTCGTAAAAAAAAGTTGTGCTGCATTGTGTTCAAAAAATGCTACTAATAACCCAAAAGAAAAAACAAAAATTCGCATAATTGCATCTATCATGGCCAAAACTAAACTTTGCGAAGGGCTGTAGCGTGAAGTTAGCACCGCCATTTTCGATTTTCAAAAAAAAAGTTGTACTGCCTTGTGCCGTAATTATTAAAAAAAAAATGAAAATGAAATGCAAATCGAAAATGGCGGTGCTTACTTCACGCTACAGCCCTTCGCAAAGTTTAGTTTTGGTCATAATAAATGCAATTGTTGGTTCTTAGTAGAATTTTTCGAGCACAATACAGCACAACTTTTTTTTTAAGAAATTTCGCAAAAAATTCATTCGTAAAATTTGCAAATTTGCGAATTTTTCAAAAATATTTACGGCACATGCCAGCATAAGTTGAGCACAATACAGCAAAACTTTTTTTCTTTGAAAATCGCAAATGGAGGTGCTAACTTCACGCTTCGCAAAACTTTTTTTTGTACGTAAAAGTTACAAATATACGAATTTTTTTGTTTTCTCTTCGGAATATGGCAGTGAAACAGTACAACTTTAATTTTTTACAAAATTGCAAAATTTGAAAAATTTTCATCCGTAAAATTTGCAAATTTCTTAAAAATGTTTACGGCAAAGGCAGCACAAGTAGAGCACAATACAGCACACCTTTTTTTTGAAAATCGAAAATGGCGGTGCTAACTTCAAGCTATAGCCCTTCGCAAAGTTTAGTTTTGGCCATAATAAATGCAATTATGCGAATTTTTGTTTTCTTCTTGTTGGTTCTTAGTAGCATTTTTTGAACACAGTGCAGCACAACTTTTTTTTTAAGAAATTTTGAAATTTCGCAAAAAATTCAATCGTAAAATTTGCAACTTGCGAATTTTTCAATAAAAATACAGCACAACTTTTTTTTCGAAAATCAAAAATGGCGGAGCTAACTTCACGCTTCGCAAAACTGTTTTTTGGCCTTAAAAGTTACAAATATGCGAATTTGTTTATCTCTTTGGAATATGGCGGCACAAATTGAACACAAAACAGCACAACTTTCACTTTTTAGTAATTACGAAATTTTGCAAAAATTTCATTCGTAAAATTTGCGATTTTTTCTTAAATATTTACGGCACAGGGCAGCACAAGTTGAGCACAACGCAGAACAACTTTTTTTAGCGACATTTTGAAATTTCGCAAAAATTTCATTCCTAAAATTAGATAATTTGTGAATTTTTCAAAAATATTTACGACACAAGCGAGCACAAGGTGGGCACAGTACAGCACAACTTTTTTTTTCGAAAATCTTAAATGGTGGTGCTAACTTCACGCTAAAAAATGGGTACCCTCTAAAAACCAAACCCTTAGTACGATATTTTTTTTTAAATACGGCACATAGCAGCACAAGTTGGGCACATTACAGCACAACCTTTTTTTTTGAAAATCCAAAATGGCGGCACTAACTTCACTCACATCAGCTAAAGAAGAGGCTGGATATTTCACTCGAACTCGAACGTCATTTGTCTGAATATGAGCATACCACTGTGTCATTCTCATTATGTTTTCCGAGCATAATTTATTGTGGAGTTACGAAGATCCAAAAGGAAATCAAAAACGCTGTAAAGACACACCATGCTATAGCTACAAACTTCAAAACTTCATTTCACAAAGTTTAAAGTACCCGCTGTTCGAGAACTATGGCAGAGGCATTTATGAAAGAGTTAATTGTTTTCTTCAAATTTCAAACTCATCAACTCAGATTGCAGTGTAGAGTGGTATGAATTGTACTCAAATTTCCTGTAGACCTCTTCAAGATTTTGGAAACTCACCCCCCCCCCTCTCTGAACGAAATCCTTGATCCGAAAATATTGGCAATACTGAAATTTTTTCCTAAAGTGCGTTTACTCAAAACATTGATTTTTTAATATAAATAGTTAGTTTGATCATAGGAATTGTCCAAGTAATTTACAAGTTTTTATTTAATTAACCATTTTCCACAGATTAGCCACCATTTTTGAAAATGGCGCCCAAGCAACAGGGTTACAAAAATGACTTTCAAGCTAAATTACATCCTAAGCATGTAGCTATCGCATAAACTACAAATACGAAAATAGGGTCCCACCCACAAAAAGTGCAAGATTTCGGTTTCCTGACTAAACAACAGATTCAGCGCCATTTTTCAAAAATGGCTACCAACAATAAAATATTTCTTTAAAAATCTCTTGAGCTTATTTGCTATATTTATTTGATACGGATAATAAACATCGTTGATAATATAGGACTAAGTAAATAAACTAAAGGAACAATGTTTAATTTTAAAATAATTGAAATTACAAAAAGCTTAGATGTTTCTATCCCTAATATCTATACTCTTGTTTACATAGAAATTACGAAATAAGACTATTTGTAGGAGTTTGTAATTAAGTTTGACTTTTCTCTAATTAAACCTTCATTATCTTTTAATTGCAAAAAGACGACCTTATTAATTGCCTTAGAACTTAAAACGTTCCTTGATAGAAGAGTCCTTTTGAATTTAGGTGAGTGGCTAAAGAATTGAATTTCACTTTGTTTTCAAAAATAAATATTTTATTTTCAAAATGAAAATGTAGATAACATTGTAAATGTCAGATGGCACAAATATTTTCCTCTTGTTTTCCTACTTTGTTAGCATTACAACAATGTAATGCCCTCATCCTCATCATCAATATTTATTCAACACACTCACTCTCATTAAATCAGAAATTTCCACGTGACCTTAATAATTAAGGTTTCATTGTTGTTTCAAGAAATTGCAAATTTTTGTTTGTCCCATGTTGAGTCGATATAGGACGTCAAAAACATCAAAATAAACATAATATTAATCAATGCTATGAGTATTAGAGAAAAAAAATGAGATGTAGGCTTTATAGTAGCAGCAAATGTGTGGGCAATTTCACAAGAAAACTAAATTTGAGATTCCATTGACATAAAATCTTCTGTGGATATTAGGTAGGTACTTTTGATGACGTTGGCTGGTTCTAAGAACTATATCAATGGCGCATTACTCAAAAAATTTAAGTCTAAAATTGGTTATTTTTAGTACAGTCAAATTAGGAAATATAAGTACTCGTAAATAGGAAATAAAAACCAATCATTAATATTTAAACTCATGTTCAGGTTATTTTTTCCTGGTTACCACCTATGATACAACTTGCTATCGTTGGCTTACATTTAGGTTACGACCGCACTTGGGATTTCGATCGCCTAAAAATTAAATCGCAAAAAATAGAATAACATGAGTTTAAAGGCTCTACCAAACCAACGCGAAACATTCACTGACGGCAGTTTTTTGTTGTTATCTACTAGAATTGTATTTTGTATCGTTGCGAATGATTCGTTTTGATTTCGCGTTGGTTTGGGATAGCCTTAAATGTAAATAAACGCACATGAAAACAAAAAATTGCAACCATGAAAATGATGAAATTTATTTTATTTTTCTAGCGATGCGATTGTCGCAAGTAAAATTTTAAAACGCACTAACATGTCTATGCTCACATTTGCAATCCAAAAAATACTGCAAGTAAAATAGTTGTAACGAAAAGAAAAAAGGCCCTTGTGATTTTTAATTGCATGGTTTTAGCTGCAAGAAATGAGACTTATGGTTTAAAATATGAATGAACACATTTGCGACATAAAAATCGCAGCAATTCCAAAAATGTAACTAGTTCCTTTTTTTCTGCCGCAAAATTAAATAGAGCTGATGAAATTTAGGCTAGGGAAGCACCTGCGATTTTCTGTCGCACGATTATTTAGTCGCGGAAAATAGAACACAATGCTTTATATGTGAATGAACGCACCTGAAACCAAAATTTCGACTAAGCTGCGATCACATTTTTTAGTCACTGCGACAGAAAATCGCAAGTGCGTTCCTAGCCTAAATGAACCTGTCTACACTAGAGACATGTTGAATTTGGTTTGTGATTATATAGTCATTGCATGGATGCAACGTCGTAAGTTTACAAATTGTGTAAAATGATAAATTTAAGTAAAAGTTAGCATGAACGACCTTTTTATCAATTTGATTAAATGCTGTGTAATTGAATCAGCTGTTCGTTAAACGTCAAATATTTGGGCGCGTTCGGCTGCGTATCTTTTGTGATCCGGATTTGTTTGTTTTCTGAAGTCAGCTGATGTAAAGACAACTCAACGTATCTGAAATGTTTTTGGATTATGGATAGCCTAACGGATAGATACTCAAACGCAAGGACAGATGTATTTGTGAAAAATTAGGTCTGTTCCTTAACTTTGTATTTCTGTGATTTTCAGTGCATTTCTGAGCAAATTTTTTTGACCTAATAGTTCTGATCTTTTACTTTGAATGTTTGTGATTTTTAGTCCAAACTTCTGTCAACATTTTTTTTATATGAACTTTGACAAAACTTTGGACTAAAATGCCCAGAAATGCCCTGAAAATCACAGAAATTCAAATTCGTTCCAACTTCACCAAGTGTCAGTTTCACTCCCGTGAGATGAGTATGGTTTTCATGTATTCGCTCATTATCAACCGACCACTTCAGTGAGCTATCGACAAATATAGTTCTACCTTATATATGACAATAGTCGCGTTATAAGACAGAACTATAATAGTCGCAAGCTCACGGCAGTGGTTGGATGAAAATCTGCTTCGCTATAATTTCGCCATCTGGCGAAGAAACGCTAAACCTGCTACTAGATACTCATTTCCCTGGAAGCTCCAAAAATATTAATAGCTTCAACCATAATAGGTCAGATAATAAGCCAAGATATCCACAAGGTCTGGTTACTAGGGACAAGCTGCAATGGGCGCTCAACAGCTTCAAACCATACAAGTCTGCAGGACCCGACGGCATAGTACCAGCTGAACTCAAAATGAATTCTGATTTAATTCTGCCAATTTTGGAGACCATTCTAACTAGTTGTTTAAACCTGGTCCACATTCTCTGTTATGGAGAGAAGTTAAGGTTGTGTTTATAAGCTGGCAAATTCTCCCAGGTAAACCCGAAAGATCTCAGACCTATTAGTCTATCATCATTCCTTCTTAAAATCTTTGAAAGATTGATCGATATCCACCTGCGAACAAGCATAGACACGCGACTTTTGTCTACTGCTCAACACGCTTATTGCAAAGGGAAATCGGTTGAAACTGCGTTACATACTCTAGTTCGAACTATAGAATATTCCCTCCATCATAAAGAGTACACCATGGTCGCTTTCTTGGATATAGAGGGCGCTTTTAACAATGTCGACACATATGCGATCGCATCTGCTCTGACATCCCTGAAGGTAGATGGTACGCTTGGTGAATTGATTAATCAAATGCTGACTAGCAGGGTTATCAATTCAAAACTGGGCAGCTTTTCCGCTTGAAGGTCTGTCAGTAGAGGTACGCCGCAAGGTGGTGTCTTATCTCCCCTTCTCTGGAACTTGGTAGTAAATGAGCTGCTGACATGCCTGGAAGCGGAGAGTTACAGAGTGATTGCATATGCGGACGATGTTGCTATTGCCGTATCAGGAAAGCATCCTACTGTCTTAAAAGAACTCTTACAAAATGCTTTAAATAAGCTTACCAACTGGGCTGACCGGTGTGGTCTGGGTGTCAACCCTCATAAAACAGAACTTGTTCTATTCTCAAGGAAATATAAAATCCCTCATATTGATCCTCCTTCTATCAAAGGTACTCCACTAACATTCACTGATCAAGCAAAATATTTGGGTCTTATTTTGGACAAAAAGTTAAGCTGGAAACCTAATATACAAGAAAGAGTCAAAAAAGCCACAGTGGCACTTTTCTCATGCAAAAAAACCGTTGGGATCAAATGGGGCCTTTAACCTCGAATCATTCACTGGCTATATACTTCGGTGATTAGACCGATCCTCACTTACGGAGTGACAGTATGGTGGACTGCTCTGGATAAAGCGGTAAATTGCGACAAATTGAGCAAAGTTCAACGCTCTGCTTGTTTGTGCATAAGTCGAGCACTTCGTACGACACCTTCCGCTGCTCTAGACGTTCTGCTCCATCTGACACCCCTCAATATTTTCAACAAACAAGTGGCTGCAAATACAGCCATTCGCCTTAAAGCTTCCTCACAATGGACCAACAACAACTGCCATTCCATCATTCTGAATTCATTCGGATCAATCCCAAGTTGCACTGATTACACCATCCCGAAACTTCAGTTTGGCAAAAACTTTCAAGTCAGCATTCCTTCAAGAGTTCTCTGGGAGGATACGGCTCTCTTAAAAGATGAATCAATCCATATTTACACCGACGCGACGGATCGAAAACTGATGATGGGGTGGGTGGTGGTGTGTACTCAGAAAGACTAAAATTAAGTCTCTCCTTCCGTCTTCCTAATCATTGTAGCGTGTTCCAGGCGGAACTTATGGCGATCAAAGAAGCCTTATCTTGGCAGAAAGAAAACGTGTTATCAACTACAGATATCCGCATCTTCTCGGACAGTCAAGCAGCTATCAAATCTCTGGAATCGGTCTCTACTAACTCTTTAACAGCCCTAAATTGTCGTTCAACTCTGCTGGAGATGGCGCAGCAGTTTAACATTCACCTGTGTTGGGTGCCGGGGCATAGAGACATTCCAGGTAATTGTAAGGAACAACTCTACCTCTTCTACCTAGTAAGGCAGATATTGGTATTCCCATCGCTACATGTAAACTTATGCTGAAGCAAGATGCTTTAGAGAGAACAAACCTTAGGTGGAATAATATCACCACTTGCTGGGCAACAAAACAAATCTGGCCAGTAATGGATTTTAAGCGATCTAAATGTTTGATATCTCTAAGCAGATTGCACATTACTCCATGATCGGTGTCATAACCGGACACTGTCTTATAGGCAAGCACGCAACGCGTCTTGGCGTATTCTCTAACGATTTTTGCAGAAGCTGTATGCACGAGGAAGAGGTAGAATCGATTCCTCATCTTCTATGCACTTGTCCTGCTCTATCTCATAGGCGAAGACTCTATCTTGGAGATTTCTACTTCAATGATCCTAGTGATTTAGTAAATGTTGAGATAGGTAGTCTGTTACGCTTCATAAGAAGCTCCAAATGGTTCATCGAGTAGGGAAAAAGGCTTCCCAGATTCTTGTGGTATCACAATGGGCCAACTTATGGTCTAAGTGTGTCAGTTTTCAAGACTGACAGCCACTTCAACCTAACCTAACCTAACCATAATTTCGCGTTGGTTGGGCAGAGCCTCAATCGTTGAGTTAATGTAGACGTTCTAATATTTTTTTTTTACGTTTTAATTCACAACTTTTATCACCAACTAATGACAATGCAATAGCTACAGAACACATTCAGAGTTTTTTTTAGTTTTCTGAGATATCATTTATATGATGTTTCTAAACATGTCTAATTCTAAAAGTCACAAACACGTCTAATTCAATCTCTGAGACCCGTTTGCTGATACGAAACTTAAGTACTTGTATGTTCTACTTAAAAAGCTTATGTTCTACTTTTTCCTCTGCGTTAACTGTCGCATAAGCGCTTATGTTCTACTTAAGTACTTAAGACCCGTTTGCTGATACTTACTCTTAAGCATTTATGTTCTACTTAAAAGCGTATGTTCTACTTTTTACTCTGCATAAACTGTCACATAAGCCATTTATGTTCTACTTAAATATTTAAGTTTCGTATCAGCAAATGGGCCTAAAAGTCACAATGACGTTTGGATAAGTTTAACCAAATATTTGGTTAATTTTCCGCACTAAAATTCTTGTTGGAAAGATTAACCAAATTGTGTAAATCATTTCCCATACAAAATTTGACAGTTCATTAACCAAAAGATAAACTTAACCAAATCGTCAACTTATCTAGTGTTTTACGAAGTTGCATGAACACACCTATTATTTATCATTGCGATTACTTTGAAGCATGTTCGTGCATTCGCATTAAAAGCTGTATGTTGTATATCATACGATTACAAAATCGAACGATATATAGTCGCCAGCATGACAATAATTTGTTGCGATTCCGCAGAATTTTTAGGTATTAATTTGGATTCATTCTCATTCACTGAAGACAGTTTTTTGTTGTTGTTTATAGCAATGTGTATCTGTCATATTTTCTATCGTTGCGAATTTTTCGCTATGATTTCGCGTAATTTTGGGAGAGTCTTTAAGCTCATGTGTTCTATTTTGTGATGCTTTTTTTGTTTCCAGCTGATGTAGGTCAGCACAGCAGGGTTCAAGGTCTACCGCAGTCTTAGTTTTTCGGAAGTGGTAGAAAGTTAAGACAGCGAAGGTTGGGATAGAGTCCCTTGTCTCAGCTACGATGGCAGCGGAGGAGAAAAGGCTAAGACACCAAAGGTTGGGATAGAGTTCCTAGTCTTAACTGCGACAGCGGCGGAGGAGAAAACGCTAAGACAGTGAAGATTGAGTCCCTGGTCTTAACTAATGATAAAGGAGGGCGAGAGAGGAAGGGGGTTTTAAAGGCCGAATCAAACAAGTTTTGAGGCTAGTACCTGGTATAGACCATGGTTCCTTACCTTGTACAGTTCATTGGTACTAAAATACACGGTGGCAAAATGAATCTGATTTTCGATGAATTTGCCACCCTTCCTTGTTGATTCTGCTGCGTGAACCTAATGTGGAGTGTAAAAACCACGAAAGAAATTTATTTGCTGAATCGCCGTCGCCATAACACTGTCAGCGTGTGTTGAAAGTTGCGCGGGCGCCTCTGGGGTATCCAACATTTCTTGGCCGTTTCATTGTGCATTATTTATAGTTAAATCTTGGCGACTTGTCAATATGCGGCTATGCGTGTCAGCAGGTTTATTATTCTCTGATCGGTGGTATGGGCTGGCGGTTTGGGAATAAAAAGTGTAACTTTTTTTGCGACTGAATAATCGTGTGACAGAAAATCGCGGGTACCTTCCCAGCCTAAAAGTGTAATAGATAACCCACGTGCTTAACAACAAGCAACATAAGTGTCATAACCTTCACGGTTAACCTATGACTCTCTGCGTTCTTAAGCAACTGAATAAGCCATTATTTACTAACAGCCGTATACATAAGAATTTTCTAAAATATCTGTCAAGGGGTGAATAATTAGGCAGCGTATAAGCCCTTATTAAGGCTCTATTCAACGTTGCGTAAATCCTTATTCATAAAACACTAAGCAACCTGCTGTAGCGAAGCTTATAGCAAGAACCAAGAATCGTCCTAGAGCGAATAAAAGACCACCTAGAAAACACGCTAGACTGGACCTTCCTGTGTGGACCACATCAACACCTTGCAGATCATCATATCGAAAAGTGCGTTGAATCTGCAAATCACAGCGGAAACATCTAGACTACACGGATGACGTATGCTTACTCTCTCATAGGATCATGGATCTCCATCAAATGACAACAAGTGTGGAGAGAGAAGCTGAAACGGTCGGGCTTAAGATAAATACGGCAAAAAAAAAAAGGAGCAGCCTTGGAACTTCCCCATCTACTCAAATAGATATTTCTGGACAAGCAGTAGAGATGGTAGAGAGCTTTCAATACCTTGGGAGTATTGTCTCTACTGATGGCGGGACCGAGCTAGATAAAACCAGCCAAATCGGGAAAGCAAAGGCTGCGTTCGGGATGCTGTCCAAAATATGGAGAAACAACTCTATAAGCCTAAGGACCAAAGCTACGACTGTTTCGCTCCAACGTAGAATCCGTGCTTCTTTATGGATGCAGCACTTGGAAAGTAACACCCATTGTCACAAGAAAGCTGCAAACGTTCGTGAATAGATGTCTGCGAAATATCTTGCGGATTTTCTGGCCTAACCGTATCTCCAATGATGAATTTCATGCGAGGGCAGGACAGGAACCCATCGACTCTATAGTACGAAAACGTAAGTGGCAGTGGATTAGACATACGCTTCGAAAAGGCCACGAGTGAATTGCAAGCCAAGCGATGCAATGGAACCCTCCCACGCAGCGAGGTAAGGGAGTGGGCTGACCTAGAAGTACTTATCGAAGAACGGTCCAAGAGGAATCTGCACAACTGGGGAAGAGTTGGAGCGAGCTGAGGTACATTTCCAGAAACCGTACACGATGGCGCGTAGGAGTAATGGAGGCCTTATGCCCCGCAAGGGGAAACTCACGGACGTAACAGGTCCGAGGACCTAAGTGAGTAAGTAACTAAGTAACGTCACATAGCTTCAATGAATAACTTTTCTGTGTTTAGAGGTATTGTAACTTTACGCAGTGTCTAAGGTGCCCGTTATAGATATCATTGAAACTCATAATTGAAAACTTTAATGATTGATTTTGAGATGTATAGAAAGCAAAAAAATTCATTATTTTGATGGATGATTAAAGCTCAAGACTTAATTAATATTTCTAGTCAAAAAAAAATTTCACTCCCTAAAATGCGTTTATGAATAAGTCTCTTAATCTATGTCATTATTATATTAGCAACTTTTTTTGAAACAATATTTTGGAAAGAAAATTGAAAATAATTTAATATAAGTATTTTTTGACTCTGAAAAAAGTGTGAACTTTGGCGGAGGATTTGTCACACAATACGTAGCCAAGCATTCGTAAGCTCATTTTAAGGCGCAGGGACATAGGGCTCAGGGACATAACACCCAATTTTTGTTTTTGGGACTTTATGTCCCACTTGAGTAAGGCCGAAATTTAATTTGGGGCTTAAGTCCCACCCAAGTGAGACTCCAGCCCACAGTAAAAATGTTGGGGGTAATGTCCCACTAAATAAAAATCACCAAATGGAAAAAAGACCCATTCAATAAAATGGATAGGTATATAGGATAAATGCAAAGTTTAAATCCAGATTCTTAAAATGCTAACGAAAATTTGCATACACCCAACCTCGCACCCACCCCAAATCCTATATAGTGTGCCCAAGCAGGGGGGTTGCTGAGGGCAGCAAATTTGAGATTTATGTCCCATCTTTTAGCAAACATTTTTGGGGCTTGGGTCTCACTTCAAATTTAATATAGGCTTTATGACCCACTCAAAGCGGGACATAAGCCCCAGAAATAAAAATTGGGCGTTATGTCCCTGCTCCTCATTTTAAAGGTAATTGAGTAAACTAGCATTAACTTACCCGAAAAAATAAAGGTTAGTGAGATATCTCAAGAAAAGTCAAGCCTCAACACAAGACGAATAGACAAACTTTTATCCGCTATTACTTAAATACAAAACAACCTACAAAGTTATTTGATAACTTATTTTGTAGATCATTTTGGAAATTTTGTTGTTAAATGAAAAGCGAACGTGTTTGTATTAAATACAAACTTAAATACATGTTTGTATTATATAAGAACTTAAATAATTTCTTTTTTCAAGATGGCGGCTCTTCGCTATAACCTCAAAAATCCCAGTAACTCGCTTTTACAATGAGAAGGCGTATACTCAAACTAACACCATAAAAAAATTCTTTCGAAAAATGTGATTTCATGTCTTGTTTTTTTGACAAATTTTACTGTAACTAGTATGGTAACAAGCTATGAGGATGTTTTGTAAAAATTTAATACAAGTGCTATACTCCAAGAAATTACAATGAAATACTTATATACAAACATATACATAAGTAGGTAAATGGTACATTATGTAATTTTCTCATTATTTTGTTACAAGAATCCTAAAAAATCGAATTATTCTAAGAAAATAAAACAATATAACGTCGTGCGTCGTTGGTCGTCCGTCGCGTCGGTTGTCGAGGAGAAATAATAATTCCTTCGAAATGTAATCTCAGTCTTTTGGATTAACATTATTAATATAGGTAACTTATACTTTGACATGTTGGTGACCCACCAACAACGCGCGCCTACGAGTACTAAGTATAGAGGGTAGACAAAAGTTATTTATATTGGTTGGGTTGGTGGAGTCCTTATATAACAAAAGTGTGTAATTTGAATTCCAGAAATTCTTATTAAGCCAAGATACCTTAAGACATATATAACGGAATATCGGAGGTTTTCCATTGAAATCACATATTATCTATGTTTGTTTTAAGAGAAGACCCCCATTAATCAAACAATGTGTTTCTAGGAATTGTGGTATTCGTAATTCTCGTCCATCTTTCTATTGATTTGAAATTCTCGGTAAAATGTCCTTAATTGCAAATCCTTTTGTTCATAATGATGGAAAGATATTTGATAATGGTTTATATTAAAACAAAAAAAAAACTGAAATATAAGAACTTGAACTTTTTTGGACAGGTTTCTGAGTATATTTGAACCCAAAATGGATGTTATTGGAAAAGAAAATTTAAAATAAATATTTCCATTTTTAACCTCCTGATTTTTGAATCCAATGGGAAAGTGCAAAAGGTTCCAAATAAATAAAAAAAATCTTTTTGATTTGTGTTCTTTATTAAAAAAAGTGTTCGTTAAAATTTTGGAGGTAAAATTTTGGAGGTCATTATTGTTTCTAGAAGATCATGTGTGCAAAGTTTTAAGAATATTTGTTGAGCCACTAACGAAATATGTGAAAATAACACAACTAAAAATAACACAGTTTCCTCCAAAACCGTAAAATCGACACTATACTCAATCCTACTACTATCATTTAGAATATCACAAATAAATAAATAATAATATTACCAATACATGTTCACCTTCTTGTATTACTTACTTACTTATCTGGCTCCGGATCCATGAAGGGTCTCTGCCTGAGATATTGCGGTCATCCATCGGTTGCGATACCGCGCACGCTCCCTCCATTCGTCGAGATCAAGTGCTCTTGCATCTGTGACTGCCTGGTCCCTGTAGTGGAGGTCCGGTCTTCCTGGTGGTCTCGAACCTGGGGCCTGGGACTTTCTTGGCTGGAGCGTTTTTGTCTATTCGCTGGATGTGGCCAAGCCAGTCTAGTCGACGTGTTTTGGCTCTTTGGACTACATCCACATCTTGGTACAGCTCGTACAATTCACGATTGAATCTTCTCCACCAATTGCCCTCTTCGCATAGGACCAAATATCCAAAGAAGAATTTTTCTCTCGAAAGTGCACAGTATCAACTCCCCTATCTTACTTATCGACCAACCTTCGGTGCCGTAGAGTAGAACTGGTAAAATTAGCGTTTTGTATAGCGTGCACTTTGTCCTTCGAGAAAAGAGTTTTGAGCCCATTTGTATGGCCAAAACGAAGTTTTTTTTTTATAATGAGTGCGCACTAAAGGGGTTTTGACTACCCTTAAGATGATGAACATAGTGTGAGTGATTAGGAAAATAGGAAAGGGTTACAAAAGAGATACCGATGCACATTGGCTTTGAAGCTCTGAATATCAAAATGGGAGGGGAGAATAGAGCTTGGTAAAGCATTCCACATTCGTGTTGTGCGGCTAAAGAAAGAATTTCTATACTTGACAGTATGTCCGAAGTTGGGCTCAAGGGTTAACTGATGAGCATTCCTAAGAGCACGAGTATTGCGGTTGAATTTTTTAATTGGAGGAATGCAACTGGCTATTTCACTAGAACACTGTTTATAAAAATAGCGATAAAATAATGTGAGACAAGAAACACTGCGGCGGTGTTTCAAAGATGTAATAGTTAGCGTAATAGTTCTGTCACCTATCATTTTTAAGGCTCTATTTTGTATTTTATCTAAAAGATTCAAGTGGCAACAGCCAAAAAAAGTCTGTCCGACCATTGGTATCGTGTAGAGGATAGTCCTAGCTTTCATTTGATACCCCATTTACATAAGTTGCTTGTATTCTAGGTACATTTAGCGGAAAATGCAACCTGAAAAGTGCATTATCTAACCATTGCGACCAAATAAGGCTTGTCCAGCCAGCAGTTTTGTAACCCCCATATTAATAAACGGCGGATAACAACGTGCTAGCGTTTATACATCTGTTAACTAGTAATTCTTATTAACAAATGCGTAATAGCCTGTGACGTGTGTTAACGTGCGGATAACTTTAACTAGCCAGATTCCACGTATAATGAACGGATAACTTCGTAACACATACTCGCACGCGTGTGATAGCACCGTTTACTACTATCAGTATACACTTCGTAAGGCAGTGCATGCATGTGACACATGTATTAGAAAATCACCATAATTTGATGAAGTGGTGAATTTGGTGAAGTGATAAATACTGGAAAGATATCATATCTTTTTTAATAAGAAAAGTTATCAAGCGGACAAGTTGTCTATCTGTGTGCCAGTTAACACGTGTTTTAGGGAGCGGATACCAGTTTTTTATTAATACTGCTGTAAATGTTTAGACTAAAGCTATCGGTTGGCATTCAATTTTCGCGTGGCCGCCATGAGATAGGTAATCTTACGGTCGGCTGCCGGACTACAGCGACGTTTTGTCGTAGGCGATGAACAGATGAGGCGTTTTTTGTTGTTTTTGTTTTGTCCTCATTCGCTTCAAGACCAACGCGTTTTGCCTTGGTTGATGAGCTGGTGCGCACCCTACCAGGACATCTCCTCCATACTTGTAGAGTTCTGCAGGTAGGCCATCTAAGCCGGCGGATTTGTTTTTCCTATGCTTGTGGACGACTTTCTTAACCTCTTCAGTACTGGGTGCTGGGACTGGATCTTCATTGACTGGTCTCATGCTTCTTTGTTCCCTGTCGCCTCTTCTACATAATGCCCATAAAGCAGTTGTTGGAAATGCTGCTTAAACACGTCTAAAATTCTCTGCGCTTTGGTGACTAGGTTCCCTTCGGTGTTTTGAAGAGCTTGCGTGCAATCCTATAACCAGACGCCAGTTGCTTGGCTGTAGAGCCGGCGGGTGTCGGTGGCGGTGCTAGACTCTTCGAAATACTTGAGCTGAGAGGCTGCGGATGCTTTTTTTTTCTGCACAGGGGTTTTTTCTCTTTCCTCCTCTTTTCACGGTACTCCTCTCTTGCTACTGTTGTTTTCCGTTGCAGCATTTGAATTCGTGCATTTTCCGTCTCCTGATTCAATACCGCGCATTCATCATCATGCCACGGGTTCTTTTTTCTGGGTGGTTGACAGCCTTTTGGTGGTCTCGGTTGTCTCCTTAATGATGTCGCGATACTGGTTCTCCTGGTTGTTGGCGCTTGTTGCTGGGGGTGCGGCAAAGAGTTTCCTGGTGGAGGCTGTGCTTTCCAACTAATCCGCCAAAGGTGTTTTCCTTTCCGACTTTAATATTGAAGTCTCCAAACACGACTTTGAAATCGTACTCCGGACAGGCACCGTCCAGGAGGTCGTAAAACTCCTCCTTGTTAGACTCCTCAGCTTCATCGGTAGAGGCGTGTGCACATATAGGGCTGATGTTTTGGAAGGCGGATCACAGGCAGGCGGTCACTAATCGGCTTAAAATCGATAACTTTCGATCTGAGTCGATTTCCCACGAAGTCTTTCATGAAAACTGTAATAAATCTTTTCTTTTCGTTATTCCTGATCCTATCCATGGTATCTCCTGGATCACGGTAATATGTATCTGCCTTGTCCTGCGAGAGGTTCCCGTTTTTGAGTACCACCTGGCGTATAGAGTGTCCTTACATTCCAGGTGTATATTCGTAGGTCATAGTCCATTTTCGTTCCGGGTATGGTTGCCATTTGAGGGGGGTCGTTATCCGAAGCTTCACGCGTATCTCTCATAACAATTTGGTTTTCTTTTACTGTGGTCGGGTCGTAAGGCCAACGCACTAACCTCCAATCTGTAGGGCCATGTGTTTAATGTTACAATTCTTCTTTCCTTGATCAACATTCGCACTTACAAGTTTTGCATGTCATGACATAAGGACAAGACCAGTATCCAGGCCACCAACTTGGAGGTATTGTAAGCACTTGATGTGTAGGAAAAGATACAACTCGAGGCCCACAGTTCCTACAACATCCAACCACCAAAGATGCTAAATAATTTTTCATCTCTCACATTTACATTGAACTGTCCGCACACAGTAAACGATTACTTTTTTATGAACCACTAAGTGTTCGACTAGGACTGCTAGGGACATGACCTTATGGTCAATAAACTTGACCATATTTCAACTTCAACTGCAGTTTACAAATTAATTTAAAAGTTAGGCAACACTACAAAATTCTTATTTCATTTGACAGGCGAATAGTGTTTTAGTACCTACCATGGTACGAGGATATTTGCTCTACACAATGAAAACTCATTTTACCGAAAATCTACATAGTTTTCGAGTAGATATAATTTTTTAAACAGAATTTTTGTACTTATGATCTCGGGGTATACATAGAAACAAAAATGTTGCCTAGAGAGAGGGAATTGAAATCACACATCTAAACTATAGCAGTCAAGTACTACATCCACTGCACTGTACCGGCACCATTATTAACCTCAAAGCAAACTTTATTAAATAAGTACAAATAAAATACAAAAGTTCAGCAAAAAAATATATCTAGCATATTCTATCCCGACATTCATAAATATACATATGTATCCTAATGTAACCTGGCGCATACATACACCTATATAATTTGATTAATATGGCATAGCGATGGCGCGGGTTAAAACCATTGTTAGCTTTTTCCTTAGAATAAATAATATACCATTCACTTTGTTGAATATATTTTCCCAGAGCTTAAAAAAAAAATAAAATAAAATTTGATTGGATTTTCTTCGAAAAAATTATTGCCCAGAATCTACATTTTCAAAAATGCGAATTCTAGAACCTAGAGATATAACATTTCCCTCGTACAAAAGTACACATAGTCACTTTTGTATTAGTGAGGACTGAAAACCTTTCACTTGAATGGATATTTTCGTAGAAGCACATCCATGTACGAGTTTATATAAAAATTTCACACACATCGCACAAAAAGGGAGGATTTATTTATTTTTTCTTCGTAATATTGATTCCTCTAGTTTCAAGTGGTAGTGGAAACAAAATGAAAAAAAAAATATATTTTCAATTAGGTAACCATAACCAGAAATGAGTTCTTTTCCAAGAATCTCTAATCAATTTTGCTTTGTTGTGTAGTTTTACTTTGTCCCTAAAGGTTCAATAAAATTCTTAAAATTTGCCAAGTTTTATTCTGCGAACTTTGAAAAGGATTCAATCATTTTTTTTTTTTTGTTGATGTTCTATAACCAAACATCATCGTAGGTACCTTATCTGTTACAGGTTTATATTAGTTGCTAGAGAAAATAAAGTCCAAGCAAAGCTAAATTAGACCCAACAAAGTACTGAACAAACTTGTTGTTGTAATTTTGTAATTTGTAGATATATTATGGATAGGTTTTTATATGAAAATGGAATTATAGTCGACTACCTCTAAATCGAATTTTCCTTCAACTCGAACTTTTTCGCCATAAATTCCTATACAGTATTTCTTTCTATCAATATTGAATTTTTGCTAAACTCTCTCTAATTTGTAATAGAGCTATCCTAACAGACAGTCAGGCAGCTGTTAAAGCCATTGGTTCGGCTACACAATCCTCTAAATTGGTCCAGCAGTGCCGAGATGAGCTTGCAAGCCTAAATATTAACCTCAAGGTTACCATTATCTGGGTTCCTAGCCACAGTGGCATTGAGGGAAATGAAAGGGCAGATGAATTAGCAAGGCACACACACACTCGGGAAAGAGTCAACATTCCCCTTGGAGTTGTGAAGGGCAATACCTATATTGTCAATCTTTCTTCGTGAATCTGAATGTAGGTGGAGCAGCTTAACCAATTGCAAAATAATCAATAATTGTTTCAAAGAAAACATAAAGAAAAAATTATTAATAGTTCAAAACTATCAATAATAATTCCAAAATATATTCCTTTTGTGGAGTTTCATGAATAAAATTCAATAATAAAGGTTTTTGTAGCCTTTACTCTAAAGAATGCGTTTCGCCCAGGCATGGTGGTGGCGGTGGGCTCATCAGTTAGATGCCACCATACCCAATCTCAAACGCAATGTTTTTGTCGATGGTTACCGACATGTGCATTTAATACTCAGTGAAAGAACTCACTGAGAATTGTATGCGTGTCTAAAGGAAAAGTTCCTTAGACACGCATATGCACATGTCGGTAACCATCGACAAAAACATTGCGTCTTAGATTGGGTATGGTGGCATCTAACTGATGAGCCCACCAACATGCCTGGGCGAAAAGCATTCTTTGGAGTAAAGGCCACAAAAACCTTTACAATTGCAAAATATCCAGAAAGATCTGGCACGTCTATTATAAATCCAAAACAATTGATCTGATATGTGGTTGTTGCAACCTGTACTGGACACTTTCTAGTAGGGGAACATGCGGCGAGGCTGGGTATTCCGTACAATACTCACTGCTGCAGCTGTGGAGACCAGCAAAAAAAGAAACAGTCCTTCATTTTCTTCGTAAATGTCCTGCTCTAGCCAGAATGAGAGCACAACCGTTTGGAGTTGCATTTTTTGATGAGCTCAACGAACTTTTCGAAACGAAAATTTAAAATTTGCTCTGCTGTTTCAACGCGACGAAATGGATCTAAGAAAAAAATCTGTTGATTCTGCACCATGTTCAACCCCCCCCCCCCCAAAACACACATAGACCGTGAGCGATCAGAACATGGGCCTCTGCTGGGTTTCGTGATGCTCAATGACAAAGATGATCGTACGGCTCGATCGTTCGCGCTTCGGTGCCATTCTGCTATCTACCGAGCTTGGCATATCGTAGCTGGCCTCGGGCGAGTTACGGTCCAATCGAGTGAGCGTCTTATGTCCAGCCTCCTTTCTTTTTTGCTCACATTATCAGCCATACCCCAAACCCATTTTAATTAAAACCAGGGAACATATTTGGTCTCATGAAGGACGCTGATCTTCACTGAAAACCTTCGTCATGCGGAGTGAGCAAACGGAGGCCCAGGAAGAAACCCCGCATTCAATCATGTACCTGGAAGACCTCTGAGGAATCATTTGAACAAACAAACAAACCACCTTCCCGAGTTCCTCTGTTGTCAACTTCTAAGCTTTGAAGATGATCCTCAGAGAACGTCTACAAATCCTCACTTCAATCTACTTTCACCCCACAGGTCAAACGAGTTATGAAATCAAAGCAGCGCTAATTGCGCACCGAGCGAGTATGACGCCCGTGCCACCATTTCTACCTACCTACGACCTACCCCTCTCTAACTCGATCTTATTTTGGATTATCCCGTGAAAATTCGGGAGTCTTCATTATTTTAATTGCTGCCCTTGTGTGAAACAAAGCACCTTGCGTTGTAGGACTCTTTAAAAATGGCAAAAATTTTTGGCGGAATTCGTCTACCAAGCAACGATCTCCTTATACATTCTCGGTTAACACGATCGAAGGCCTTCTCAAAATCCTCAAACATGAGATAAGGCGGTGATTGAAATTCCATCGACTGTTCAAGGACGATAAGCAGGGTGTTGAAATGGTCGACACACGATCAACCACTGCGGAAGCGAGCTTGATGCCTCTTCAGTGTAGACTCGATTCTATCATTTTTCCGCTCGAAAATGATGGTTGCCATTAGTTTTGGGAAAACGGACAAAACGTTAGTACCACGCCAATTGTTGCAATTCTTAAGGTCACCTTTCTTTGGCCGCTTAACAATCACACCATCCTTCCAGTCCTTGGGATAGCTTTCATTTTCCCAAATGATTTGTATCGACGGATATTTTATTTATATTAGCCGCTGTAACGGGATCGGCTTTCAGGAATTCAGCTGGTAAGTCCAGCTGCCTTGTTGTTTTTGAGGAGATTTATTGATGTTTGGATTTCCTATTCTGACGGAAGTTCAATGTCAATACCCTTATATGACCTGCGCATCTCGTTTAGTTGGTGCACTTCAGCACTGTGCTCAACTGAATGCTCATTTAGCAGGGCACACAAATAGT
Source organism: Dasysyrphus tricinctus (assembly GCA_963921185.1). Taxonomy (NCBI): domain Eukaryota; kingdom Metazoa; phylum Arthropoda; class Insecta; order Diptera; family Syrphidae; genus Dasysyrphus; species Dasysyrphus tricinctus. The sequence continues at coordinate 118,593,599 of OY992533.1, read as the reverse complement.
CCTTCCATCTGCGTAGATGATCCTCAATTGATACCAAAAGTGTGTTATCCACATCCATTACAGGATGATTGTTGTTGCTTGTTTTCCCTACAACTTCGTTGGATATTTGGTACAATTGTCTCATATCTCCTCTTCTTGCAGTGTTTTCCGCATTTTCTGCGGGACCTTCTAAGCTCACCATTTTATCACGTCTCACACAGCGGTAGACCATCATATATTCTAGGCGATACTCGCTTCGCAATTCAGCCTTTTGGTTTACATCTGCTTCAGCATTTATTGCATTTTCAACGATTTGCGAATTTTGATTTTATTCCTTGGGATATCTAAGAGTCTCTAACTCTCGTCTGCTTGGGTACAATTTTGGATCCAGCCTCCATAAAGACACTTTTTATTTCACCCCACATCTCATCAATTATTGAATGTTTGGTTCCGTTTAATGTCGAGGCTCTGTGGTTAAGGGTGGTTACATAGTTCCGACATATGTTGGGATCATTTAAAGCATTCGTATTGAATTTTGAGCTCCTTGCTGCATCCTGCACTGGTTTTTGTACGGCAGCGGTTCGTAGTTTGAGACTCATCAGAACCAAATGGTGGTCGCTTCCCACATCGGCATTACTTATACTTCAGACACCATCGCTGCTGAATCATGATATGATCAATTTGGTTTTCGGTTTGACCATCCGGACCGGATACACCCAAGTGATTTTATTGCACGTCTTATGCTTAAATACAGTTCCACCTATCACAAGACGATTCGCGTTACAAAGTCGACAAGCAAGTCACCATTTTCATTCCGTGACCCCAAGCCATTTTTTCCGATCACGCATTCCGGCCCCTAATTGTCTGAACCGACTTGGGCATTGAGGTCTCCCATGACGACTATGATGTCGGCTCTCGGAACACTCCTGTAAACCAAGTTAAGATGAGTGTAGAACGCGGTTTTGTCTTCCTCGGTCGTTTCATTTGTGGGGGCGTAGCACTGAACAATTGTAATGTTACGAATTTTTGAACGAAATCTTGCTGTCATTAATCTCGCAGAAATGGGCGCCCAGTAAATCAGACTACGCCTCGCTTCTTCGTTCAACATAATTCTGACACCTTGCATTCTTTGGCCACGCTCTCTTTCATCCTCCCCGGAATATAGCATTCTCGTTTGGCCAGTGTCAGATCCGCATTCAGCTCTTCCTCTCCACTTAGTTTCGCTTATGCCCAGGATACTGACCTTTAGGTGATGCATTTCACCTTTCACGTTCAACCTGCTAGTATCTACCTTCGCTGTACAAGAATCCAACGTTTCATGCTCCGATTTTCGTACGTATGCGGTAGCCAAAAGTATAATTTGCTCTTCTTGAAAGACTTCTTCTATTTGTTAACAATTCATTTATTGTAATGGTGTCTTGATTGACACTCGTACATGAAAGATGCCGCACCCCCAAATCCGATGTGCGGTTTACTGCAACCGAAGCTACAGAAGGATTTTCTATAAAAAGATTGCCTCTTGGGGACTCACTTCCATTTGCTGTCATAATTCATGTATTTGCATATATCCTTCCGCCATGGTGTTTTCCGAGATACGATTAGCTCAGATTTGACAGGCACACCCGCCTTTTGTATGGTCAAAAACATAACTGCTCGAGGCCGCCCAATATGGGTTGCAGACGCTACTTGCTGCTGCCATTGGCCTTTGAGAAAAAAGGCTCCTCCGCCACCAGACTATCATGCTGTTGACCGCAACCTGCAGTTCATCCCCTAAAGGCGGATGAACTGCAGGGCTTTTAATAATCCCGAGGACAAGATTGTGCCCTGACAGACAAGCAGTGCTGGCTGGTTTGCTTATCCCGGCATCCATTCCGCCCCCCTGCACGTTAGCGTTACCCGCTCTCTACCACTTGGAGGTGTGCATGGGGATTTTCCTTTCATTGAGCCTAGGGCCGAAGTCGCTACCTAGCACTCTCCAGTACTATTAGAGGGCTAAACCATTGCAAATATCAACTACGTATTCTGAGGAAATAATTTAACTTGAATATAAGTAAAAAATATCAAAGAACAAAAGAACTTATTCAAGTGCACTCACTTTCAAGAGGCTCTTATTTATTCTGACGAATTATAATCTCTTGTTGAAGCAGAACAGAGCTCCACTTCGTTACCATACGCATTCCATTAAAATAATTGCTCCATCAAAACCAAAATCCCCTTTGTTCCTATCATATCTGTCAAAACAAATTTTTTCCTTTTGTTATTCTGTGTGTGTGAACTAAAAACCCACCACCATGTCGTGGAATGTGGAGTGCGAAATTCCTGGAAATCTAATTTATACTTTTTCACCATCATATTTCCTTGAATTCTTTCATCCTGATGAACATACATATAAGTCCTCTTAAACAACACACATAGCTTCTTCTCGTATACATCATGTTCAACACCTAATGTCAAAGAAGTTGACCAGCCAGTGGCAAGAGCCAACGGACCGGACGTCCCTCCCTATATAATCTACACTATGTATGCTAAGCAGCTTGTAGTCAAGCAAAAGGGTCTACAAAGTTTTTTTTTTTTTTAAATCTTCAGTTTAATTTTTGGTTGCTTATTTTTGAGGAATTTTCAAACGATTTTGGTACCTAAAGAGCTCCAAGAGGTTGTCAGTTCTCGAGCATTTTGTTCCTTATAGCGCATTTATACATCTCGTATTCGGATACAATGCAAAAGGCAACCGAAACTAAAATATTTCTGAGAATTGTGTGTGTTTGGTTGGTTATATCAAAGGGATACTATCATTACTTTGTGTCTGTTCGTTTACACTCATCTCTTCTCCTTCTCAAAAAGCCATCATCATCATAATGCTTTGGGTTTGGGTTTGGGTTTGTGCGTGCCAAAGTGAAGGACCTATATACACAGAGTAAAATGGTTGTAAAAGGATCAGAGACAAGAATTCTTTTCGTTTTGTATTTTCTAGATTTGTTTGCTTTTGTCGGAAATGATAACTGAAAAAAAAAAAAAAATAACAAGAAACGAACCGGAAGTGTATGCTGCCTAGGGTTACCTTCAGAGCTTAACTTTTCTTTGGAAAAGTAATTAATCTTTCAAGATGACTTTTTATTTGACATTTTACTGAAATATAATCAAAATTATTTTGAAAAAAATATAAATTTAAAACTAACAAATAACTTTAAACAAATTTCGAAGAAAATATTTTTTTTTCGGATTAAAAAATTACCTAATAAAAAAAAAAAAATTCTTTTGGCGATAAAATAAGCGAATTAAACAAAATTCTTAGCAAATATGAATGTGGTTTCTTGGATGTTTAAGCCAGAAGAGTTTGAAAACTAAATAAAGTGTTCAAATGTTTTTTAATTTAAAGTTTTTTTTTTTAATGTCAATCTTTCGACTTATCAGTAACTTCCTTTATATGGTACATTGTATGTACATACATTAGGGAGATTATGGTCATACCACTCACTGGATAAATAAAGTCAAATTAATTATGATATCTTTGATTACGAATCACAAGATTGCGTCTCTTGGAACATTTATGGATCACCTGAGAATAATAAAATTATGTGGCTGATCATTTAATACATTTTCAATATAAATCACTTTGATTCTTTACATTTTTCCTTGTTCTTAAAAACTCATTTTAATAATTTTTTTAGTAATCTGTTGTTTTGTAAAATATTTTCTTTATAATTTTCTTCAAATTAATTTTCATTCTAGTTTGTTATTCTGTATTCAACAGTAATAAAGTTTCTTGTTTTTAATTAAATTTTTTAAATAAAGTTAGATAATCATTTGAGATATCTACATTGGTGACCCCGAATTAAGAACAAATTTTTTCAAATTAACTACCATAAGAATTTCTTACACTTCAACTTAGAAGCAATGAAGGTTTACAGAATAATGCTGCCATTACAAAGGGTGAAATGCATCACGTTAGCATTAAACCACCAGCTTTCTGCAAAGAACGACCGGAACTTTATTTCATACAAATGTAATAGCAATTTGCCATAGCTAAAGTAACACGCGATGAAACAATGTATCATCACGTAATTGGTTCCCTAGATGCACAAGTTCTGATGCAATTAGCTGACATCGTATGCAACCCCCCAGAAAAAGACAAATACAGTTAAAAACGCTTTAATCACCGAGTACACGGATTCAGACCAGAAGAAACTGCGAAAATTGGCAAAAGAAGTTGAATTGGGTGACTTAAAACCAACGCAATTGTTGAAGCGGTTGAAAGAGCTCTCGAATAACAAACTACCCGATGGTGTACTGAAATCTTTTTGGCTCGAACGTTTGCCGGATCAAGTCCGTGCGGTTATTTCAATATGAAGTGGTGATTCAGTGGCAATGGCCAAGCAAGCTGACCAGATGATGGACATGTTAAACTATTCTAATGTGTCAGCAGTGCAAATCGAATCCCCACTCCAAAAGATGATAGACGAGCTACAAAAGCAAATTGAAGAGCTTCGTACGTCGAGAAACCATCCACGCAGTAGTAGAAAATTCAATCAAGACCAAAAACGTGACCGAAGCAAATCAAAACCAAGATTTCCATTCTGCAAATTTCACTGGCGTTACGGCTCAAATGCGAAGAAGTGCATCGACCCTTGCCAATTCAAAAAAACTAGACATGACATTGGAAAACTAGAAGAAGCTCTGTTAACACAAACAACGCACAGAGCATCAAAAACAGAAAGTAGTCGTCTATTTCTAAATGACCGTGAATCAAATCAACCATTCCTTATCGACACTGGAGCTGATTTTTCAGTTATTCCACCAATCAAATACGACAAACCGGATACATCATACAATTTATATGCAGCAAACGGATCATCTATTAAGACGTACAGAACGCGAATTATCTCAGTCGACTTCGGACTTAGAAGACAAATGGACTGGATGTTCGTGGTTGCTGATGTTACAAAACCAATCATCGGAGCTGATTTTCTTCATGAATATGACTACTGGTTGACCTGAGAAGAAAGAAACTAATCGATACGACAACTTAGAAGTAAGTGCTATTGAATGTTCTTCCAAAAGCGAACAATCAATCAAATCAATTCTCGAAAAGTATCAAAATCTAACAAAACCATTTAAGGCTTTAGCTTCTTAGCCAAGCACTAGCGTCCGTCACCACATCGTGACATCAGGTCCTCCAATACATTCCAAACCACGCAGACTTAATTCTGAAAAATTCGAGATAGCTAAAAGGGAATTTGACTATATGCTTAAGCAAAACATTTGCCGACCAAGCAGCAGGCCATGGGCAAGTCCACTTCATCTAGCACCAACAAAAAAAAAAGGGCTCGTAGAGACCATGCGGAGATTACCGTAGGCTCAACGCACAGACCCAGCCAGATCGCTATTCAATCCCACATATTCACGATTTTACTCAAAAGCTGTGCAAAAAATCGATTTTTTCCAAAATTGATCTGGAACTTACGTACCATCAAATTCCTTTAGCTGAAGAAGACCGTGACAAAACGGCAATAATTACGCCCTTTGGATTGTTTGAATTTGATGTGATGACGTTTGGTCTTCGAAACGCTAGCCAGATATTCCAGAAGTATATGCACCAAATATTCCAAGATCTTGATTATGTCATCGTGTATGTAGACGATATCTGCATTGCATCAAGCACCCAAGAAGAACATGAACGGTATTTGGAAACAGTTTTGCAACGCCTCCGTGAAAACAACTTAAGAATTAACTTCTCAAAATGTGTTTTTGCTCAAACTGAAATCAATTTTCTTGGACACAAAATCACGAAAGATGGCATCGCTCCAAAAACCGAAAAAGTTGACGCAATAACAAATTTCGCAAGGCCTAATCTCGCTTTCGAATCAAGAAATTTCATAACAATGATCAATTTTTATCGCCGATCTCTTCCAAACGCAGCGTTTGTGCAAGGAAAACTGCAGAGTTTAATCAAAGGCAACAAAAAGAAGGACAAGACGGTAATCCAGTGGAACTCAGAGGCGGAAGAAGCATTTGAAATGTGTAAAAACCATCTCGCCAAAGCCGTTCTACTATCTCATCCCTCAACAAATGCCAAACTCGTTCTGCATGTTGATGCAAGTAATTTATGTGTTGGAGCTGCAATTCACGAGCTGGTCGATAAAGAATTAAGGCCACTTGGATTTTTTTCAAAACGTATGTCTGATTCCCAAAAATCTAAAAGTACTTTTGACCGAGAACTACTAGCGATTTACCAGTCAGTCAAATATTTTCAATACCTAACGAGATTATACTATCTTAACGGATCACAAGCCATTAACTTTTGCATTCAAACAGAAACCAGAAAAGTCAACTCCAAAACAAACCAGACAATTAAGCTTCATAAGTGAATTTACAACGGATATTCAACATATTTCAGGAAAGGACAACATAGTCGCTGACTTTTCATCTCGGATTGAAACAATTTTCGAAGGCGAACAAATTAATTTTGAACAACTTGCCGAAGATAAGAAAACCGATGAAGAATCATGAAAAAGACACGTCACTCCAGCTTAAACTTATTGAAATTCCAAATACAAAAGCCTCGTTGATGTGCGACGTTTCTACAGGACGTATTCGACCATATGTTACAAAAAGCTTTCGAAAACAAGTCTTCAATTCTTTACACAATTTGGCACTTGAAAAGTTTCTAGTCCCAAGCCGACGATTTCGACACAATAATATTGATTTAATTGGACCTCTTCCTTTTTCTGCAGGTTTTAAGTACTGTCTGACATGCATTGATAGATTTACCCGTTGGCCAACTCCAATACCTATTCAAGATTTAACAGCAGAAACCGTTGCCAGAGCTTTAGTACACGGATGGATAGCTAACTTCGGTGTTTCGGATGCAATATCGACAGACCAAGGAACGCAGTTCGAATCAAAGTTATTTCGAGAACTATCGAATTTGATTGGCGCTAAACAATCGAACTACAGCCTACCATCCCCAAGCTAATGGCATTATAGAACGCATGCATCGGGCACTCAAAACTGCTATAAAATGTCATACAAGCAGCGACTGGATTGACTCTCTTCCAATTGCATTATTAGGACTCCGGACTACATTCAAAGAGGACCTCAAAGCAACACCGGCGGAAATGGTTTTCGGAGAAACGATAAAACTACCAGGAGAATTCTTCAGCAAACCTACAGATGAGTACGTAGCGAAAAGTCATCAATCGAAATGACAAAAATTTTGACATCGAGATTGGTTCCAAAATTAAAAGAATAAGCATCGATAGACTCAAGGCAGCACACACAACGAACGAACTCAAAGTTTCAATCATCAATCCAAAAATGAAACCTGAATCCAAGAACACATCAACCGAAGCAAAGTCAAATAAAATAGAAATTGAAACTAAATCGACAAAATCAGTAGAGAATTTTCCCAAGATAACTCGTTCCGGCAGAAAAGTCCATTTCCCTAAACGCTTTGCGGACTTCATCTCATGATGAAACTGAAGTTACAGTGGATGTGGCTGATCATTTAATACATTTTCAATATAAATCATTTTGATTCTTTAAATTTTTACTTGTTCTTAAAAACTCGTTTTAATAATTTTTTTAGTAATCTGTTGTTTTGTAAAATATTTTCTTTATAATTTTTCTTCAAATTAATTTTCATTCTAGTTTGTTATTCTGTATTCAACAGTAGTAAAGTTTCTTGTTTTTAATTACATTTTTTAAATAAAGTTAGATAATCATTTGATATATCTACAATTATAAGTTATCAAAAGTAGGAGTAGGGAACGTTCGATCCTTGTACAGCAAACGTAGATACGAGCAGGTTGAGCGTGAGATGCTTCGCCTAAGGATCAGCATCAGTGTAATCCAGGGAGGATGAAAGAGAGGGTGGCTAAAGACTGCATGGTGTCGGAATTATGTTGAACGAAGAAGCGAGGCGTAGTTTGGTCTCCTAGGCACCCATTTCTGCGAGATTAATGACAGCAAGGTTTCGTTTAAAAATAATTCGTAATAACGTCACAATAATTCAACCGTGTTCTACACTCATCTTAACTCAGCTTACAGGAGTATTCCGAGCACCGACATCATAGTCGTCATGGGAGACCTCAATCTCCAAGTCAGTTCAGACAATTACGGGCTGGAATGCGTGATGGGAAAAAATGGCTTGAGGTCACGGAACTAAAATGGCGACTTGCTTGCCACTTTTGTAACGTAAATCGGCTCGTGATAAGTGGGACTGTATTTGAGCATAAGACGTGCAATAAAATCACCTGGGTGCATCCGGATGGTCAAACTGAAAACCAAATTGATCATATCATGATTCAACAGCGATGGAAGAAGTCAATGTGTGATGTCCGAAGTATAAGAAATGCCGATGTGGGAAGCGACCACCATTTAGTTCTGATGAGTCTTAAACTATGAACCGCTGCCCTACAAAAACCAGTGCAGTAAGGAGCTCAAAATTCAATACGAATGCTTTAAATGACCCCAACATTATATCGAAACTATGTCACTAACCTTAACGACACAGCTTCGTCATTAAACGGAATCCAACATTCAACAACTGATGAGATGTAGGTTGAAATTAAAAAGTGTTTTTATGGAGGCTGGATCCGAAACTGTACCTACCCAAGCGGACGAAAGTTGTAGATGCTTGGATATCCCAAGATACTTGGGATAAAATTGAGCTTCGCAAATCGTTGAAAATGCACACAGATGTTCAACGAAAGGCTGAATTGCGAAGCGAGTATCGCATTGCGCATAAGATGGTCTATCGCTGTGTGAGACGTGACAAGTGGGTGAGGTTAGATGGAATCGCAGATAATGCGGAAAACGCTGCAAGAGGAGGAGATATCCGGGAATTGTACCAAATAGCCAAAGATGTTATTGGGAAAAAAGCAACACCAATCATCCTGTAATGGATGGTACACTTTTGGTATCAACTGAGGATCCGCTACGCATATGCAAGGACCATTTTTGTGCCCAGCTAAATGAGGATTCAGTTGAGCAGAGTGCTGAAGTGCCCCAACTAAACGAGATGCGCAGGTGCTATAGGGGTATTGACATCAAGCCCCCGTTAGAATCGGAAATCCAAACATCAATAAATCTCCTCAAAAACAACAAGGCAGCTGGACTTGACGGAATACCAGCTGAATTCCTGAAAGCAGATCCCGTAACGGTGGCATCTGTTGATACAAATCAGTTTGGAAAATGAAAGCTATCAAAAGGACTAGAAGGATGGTGTGATTGTTAAGCTGCCAAAGAAAGGTGACCTTAAGAATTGTAACAATTGGCGTGGTATTAACGTTTTGTCCGTTTTCCGAAAACTAATGACAACCATCATTCTCGAGAGAATAAAGGATTGAATCGAGCCTACATTCAAGAGGCATCAAGCTGGCTTCCGCAGTGGTCAATCGTGTGTCGACCATATCAACACCCTGCGTATCGTCCTCGAGCAGTCGATGGAATTTCAATCACCGCTTTCCCCCATGTTCGTGGATTTTGAGAAGGCCTTCGATTGAGTTACCCGAGAATATATATGGAGATCGTTGCTTGGTAGAGGAATTCGTCCAAAAATTGTTGCCATTATTAAAGAGTCCTACAACAAGGCATGGTGTTTTGTTTTACACAAGGGCAGCTATCCGACTCCTTCGTGTGTGTGAGACAAAGAGATGTTCTGTCGCCAATTCTCTTCCTGCTGGCGATGGACGACGTATTGACGGCCAGTGTGGTCTGAGTGACAGGGCATTCAATGGAAACCGTTCGAAAGGCTCAGTCATAAAGACTATGCCGATGACTTATGTCAACTGGCAAATAACATCAGTGGACTGAACGGGATGTGTCAAACACTGCCAGTGAGGGAGAGTCGAGTGGTCTAAGAATAAATAGCAAAAAGACAAAAATAATGCTCACAGGGTTCTCTACACAGCAGCGTATTATTCTACAAGAGACGCCAGTGGAAGAAGTCGAACAGTTTAACTACCTTGGCAGTATTGTTTCTTTAAACGGAAACGGCGGGACGGATCTGTATGTTAAAAGTAGAATTAATAAAGCTCGTGCTGCGTTCGGTATTCTGTTTCCAATTTGGAAATCCAGTCAAATATCCTTACGAACCAAGTTGAGATTCTACGAATCCAATGTCAAATCCGTGCTGTTATATGCTTGAAAGCCCGTGAAATGCACGTCTACCATTTCGAGGAAATTGCAGGCTTTTGTGAATCGCTGCCTACTCCACATTCTTAAGATTCCGTGGCCACAAATAATATCAAACGAGGAATTCTGTCGCAGGACAATTCAAGAGCGGCTGGATGTCAGCATAAGAAAGCGTGAATGGCAGTGGATTGGTCACACACTGAGGAAACCCAACGATGAAATTGCAAAGCTTTCTTTTGTATGGAATCCTCATTGTGCACGGCGGGTTGGAAGACCAAGAACAACATGGAAATCAACTGTCTTAGCAGAAACTGTTAGAAGTATAATTACATACTTTAACAATAACTACTGTATGATAATATAGAAAAAATATATACTTATGTTTTTATTGATTTAGAAAATATTCTGTTTGACAATTTTTATTATTATTATTCTGTTGATCATTCAATAAACATTATTTATTATTTATAAAAGGACTAGCGTTTCTATTGCTATACCAAGCTAACAGGTTATGGGCCCAGAAAACCTAGACTTTTAATTGAATAGAAGAATTGAATTTTTTGCTTTCGATATTTTATCCTGGTCGACAAGGATGGAGGATTTCAAAGGAACTATTCAGAAACTCAACTCTCAGAACTACCAAATCTGGAAATATAAGCTGGAATTACTGCTTATGAAAGATGAACTTTGGGATGTTGTATACAATAAAAAGCCAGCAAAAGTGGAAGATAATTGGCTGGTGAAGGACAGAAAAGCTCGAGCTATTATTGGACTTTTGGTTGAAGACAATCAACTAATTCATCTCCGAAATCTTGAAACTTCTAGAGACTACTGGATAGCTTTAAAGAAAAATCACGAAAAATCATCGCTTTCAAACAAAGTTTCTTTGTTAAAGAAACTTTGCAGGATGCAACTTAAGGAAGACCAAACAATGGAGAGTCACATAAATGATATGTTAAATACAGTTGATCGTTTAAGTGGACTAGGTGAAGTACTTGCCGAAAATTTAGTAGTTGCTTTTCTACTTGGAAGTTTACCCGATGACTACGGTTCACTTATTACTGCTCTTGAAGTCCGTGATGAAAAAAGTCTTACACTGGATCTGGTGAAAGAAAAACTTATTCAAGATTTTAGAAGGCGGCAGGAAGTGATGACAGATCTGAGTACTGAAGCTGTATTGAAGACACAAGGTAAAAATAAATTTATTCCAAAATGTTTTTCTTGCGGAGAGCCTGGACACTTTAAGAGAAATTGTCCACATATAAAAACTTTGATAAGGGATGGTCAACACAAAGCTAACAAATCATTCCAAGAAAATAATATCAACCATAATTTTTGTTTTAAAAATGTGTCTGTGAAGGAACTTTCACAAAATTGGTATGTAGACTCAGCAGCTACCTGTCACATGAGCTGTGAAAAATCATTCTTTTCCTATCTTGATGAAAGTTCAAATGATAAAATTTTCTTAGCTGATGGAACTGAAATAACAGCCAAGGGTACTGGTCAAGGAATGTTAAGATGTCATGACAAAACAATTATTGTTCGCAACGTTTTGTTTGTGCCACAATTAGATAGTAATTTGTTATCAGTTGCAAGACTTACAGCAAATGGTTTTGAAGTAGTTTTTAAAAACAAAACCTGTATTATTTTACATGACCGTTCTGTTTATGCTACTGCTTCTTTGGAAAATGCTTTATATAAATTACATGTTAACAACTATGTTAACAAAACTTCGTTTAACACAAAATCTGAATGCATTCATGTTTGGCACCGTCGTTTTGGACACAGAGATTCAGATGCAATAAAAATTGGAATTAATAATGGTTACATGACTGGTGTTTTATTAAAAGGTTGTTCTTGCAAATTGACATGTGAAACTTGTTTGCAAGGTAAATTAACAAGAAAAGTTTTCCCAAAATTTTCAAATAACCGAGCTTCTAATATTTTGGACCTAATACACAGTGATTTGTGTGGACCTATGCAAAATTTGACGCCTAGTGGGAACAAATATTTTTTAACTTTAATTGATGATTATAGTCGCTACTGCATGGTATATTTCCTTAAAAAGAAGAGTGAAGCTTTGAACAAAATTAAAGAGTTTGTTGCTTTGGTAGAAAATAAATTTGGTAAAACTATTAAAATTTTACGCTCTGATAGAGGAGGTGAATATTTAAGCAAGGAAATGAATATTTTCCTGAAAAGCAAAGGTATAGTTCATCAACTATAACTGCTCCATACACTCCAGAACAAAATGGAGTTGCAGAGAGAAAGAATAGAAGTCTTGTGGAAATGGCAAGATGTCTTTTGATTGAAGCAGGAATGCATTTGAAGTACTGGGCAGAATCTGTGAACACAGCCAATTATGTTCAAAATCGTCTTCCAGGAAAAGCTACAATGGTAACACCTTATGAGCTTTGGTTTGGGCGGAAACCATCAATGAACCATATAAAAATTTTTGGGTCAGAAGCATATGCCCAAATTCCAAAAGAGAATCGTAGAAAATTAGACAAAGTGGCAAATAAATATAGACTTGTTGGATATTCTGAAGAATCAAAAGCATATCGATTACTTGACACAGAAACTAATGACATTTTGATTAGCAGAAATGTCGAAATTATAGAATCCAAATTTCCAAACAAAATTTGCAGTGAAAACAGATTGGAAAATTCAACTTTTAAAGAAAATAATATTTTAGTAAATTTAGAACATGAAAGAAATCATGAAAAAGTGTCAGATAATGACGAAAATACTCAACAGGAAGAAGCAGATATTCAGTTAGAACATACGAGAGTTTCTTCAAGATCAACAAAAGGCATACCACCTGACCGATTAGTTATGAAAACTACAACTTCGGAAGAGCCTAAGAAATATTGTGAAGCTGTTTCTAGTTCTGAAAGAATTCATTGGATCCAAGCTATGGAAGAAGAAATTGCATCCATAAACGCAAACAATACTTGGAATCTAACAGAACTACCGAAAGGAAGAAAAGCTGTTGGGTGTAAATGGATTTACAAATTGAAAAGATCTGCTGATGGAAGTTTTAAGTACAAAGCTCGTTTGGTGGCTCAAGGGTTTTCACAAAAATATGGAGAAGATTACGATCAAGTATTTGCACCGGTTGTGAAACAGACTACTCTAAGGGCGCTTTTGGCAATATCTATGAATGAAGATATGATAGTTAAGCATTTAGATGTGAAAACGGCTTATCTAAACAGTGACTTAGATACAGAAATTTATCTTAAACAACCTGAAGGATATCAAATTCCAGGAAAGGAGAATCTAGTATGCAGACTAAATAAAAGTATCTATGGACTTAAACAATCAGCTCGATGTTGGAATCACAAAATTCATGACGTATTCACTAATTTTGGATTCAGAAGGGGAAAAGCTGATCCATGCATGTATATAAAAGAAGAAAACAACAACCTGATTATAATTTTATTATATGTTGACGATATAATTATTTCGAGCAAAGACAACAACTTAATACAGGAGACTATCAACAAAATTAAAGAATGTTTTGAAATATCAGACTTGGGAAATTTATCGTTTTATTTGGGAATTCAATTCGAAAAGCAGAACGGCAATTTTTTAATGCACCAAGAAAATTACATAGAAACTTTGTTAGAAGAATTTGATTTGACAGACGCAAAAATTTCAAAAATTCCTATAGATCCAGGATATATAAAAGAAATTGACAATGAAAATTATTTAAGCTCAAACGATTTATATAGAAAAGCAATTGGATCATTATTATACCTGGCAGGAAATACAAGACCGGATATATCTAATGCAGTTTCGCTGTTAAGCAGAAAAGTCAGCAAACCCACACAAAGTGATTGGACTGAAGTCAAACGTGTGTTCAGGTATTTAAAAGGAACTAAAAATTTAAAGCTCTGTGTAGGAAGTCCTAGAAATAAGAACCTAATTTTAACTGGATACGCTGATGCTGATTGGGCTGGAGATTTGAAAGATCGAAAATCAACAAGTGGTTATGTTTTTAAAATTGGTGATGCAGTTATCAGCTATGCAAGTCGTAAACAAACAAATGTTACTTTATCGTCAACTGAAGCTGAGTTTGTTGCCTTAGCTGAAGCATCTCAAGAAGCAATTTGGCTTAAAATGTTATTCAAGGATTTTCAATTCAAAATTTCTGATGTTGTAATAAATGAGGATAATCAAAGCTGCTTAAAATTATTAGAAGAAGACAAAATTAATCCCAGAACTAAACATATTGACGTTAAATATTACTATTCCCGAGAACTAAATCTATCAAAAACTATTAAGTACAAATACTGCCCAACTGAAGATATGATAGCAGATATTTTAACAAAACCTTTACAAAATATCAAGTTTGGCAAATTTAGAAAACTACTTGGATTATCATAAAACTGTATTCAAATACATAAATAGTTATTGAGAAGGGGTGTTAGAAGTATAATTACATACTTTAACAATAACTACTGTATGATAATATAGAAAAAATATATACTTATGTTTTTATTGATTTAGAAAATATTCTGTTTGACAATTTTTATTATTATTATTCTGTTGATCATTCAATAAACATTATTTATTATTTATAAAAGGACTAGCGTTTCTATTGCTATACCAAGCTAACAGAAACAGAATCCCAGAGAAAGATGTGGCCACAGTTAAAATACTTTGCCGCAGACCGTGAAGGATGGAGACGTTTTGTTGACGCCATATACCCCAAATCGGGTTTACAGGACACGATGATGAAGTGTACGTGTACACCGAAAAGTCATGGATTATGAATTATTAAACCTCAATACAACTTTTTTTTTTTAAATTGTTATGAAATCTGAAGTCCACTACGACTGTAACTTCTCACAAAAATTGTCTTTCAAATCCAGAGCTCTAATAATGCTGGATCCATTTGATCATTTTCACAACGAAAAAAAGAAGAAAGAGGTAACCCTGGTATGTCCCTGAACAGGACATGACATTGTTTAAAGTTACTTCATGCGCAGCTATGTTTGTATTTTACTTTGTTATCCTGTTCCTAATTTATGTCAGACTTGGTCACTTAACCACTTTATTTTGCAATTTTTAAAAAGGTATATTCAACAAATTCAACAAAGCAAAAACGAGCGAATGGGGATAACTAAGATTTTATGATTATACATGCTATGATTATAGATACTATTAAAATGTTGTTCCCTGTGTGTAAACTTTCATAGAGTAGTACACAAACAACATGACACAAGCAGATGTAGATTATAACTCATAGCCCAGTCGGAATGTACCTATCTACAAAAAAATAAGCTGAAATGCAACAAATTAGATGAGGATTTCTGTTTTTAAAAATAATTGTTAGAGGGGTTATAAATGGCAACTCAAAGTTTTCCCACAACACTTTTAACAGTTAATTTTTCTACCAAAACCGCAAATAACTGGATTTCCTTAAACCTCTTTTATAATTTTTTTTTTAACATTTAGCAAGAAATTTGGACTAGTTGACAGGATTTCAAGGTTTAAGGGAATAACACATTCTGCGTTTAAAGAACTATAAAATCTGAGAAATTAAACAGTTTACCTAAGTTTTTTTTTTTTAAGTTGTCATGTAGGTAACTGGTATTTTTCAAAATAAGGTGACTTGCAACTCTACCCTACTTGAGCTGCAAGCAACCTGTAGGATTGAATGAGGTAGTAAATAATTTTTTCAAAAACTGCATTTTTCGAAATAAAATAATTTCCCAACATTTTATTCCTTTTGTCTAGTAACTTGCAATACAAGTTGCATTAAAAAAATACTTAAGATTTTGCGCATATAAGACAGGGGCCGTTTTCGGAAACGTCATCTGCGTCAAAATTGCATTTGCAAAATGTTCTTTAACGCAAACTGCTAAAGTCACATGTTCAAAAACATTATCTGCGGTGCAGCTGTGCAGTAAAAAAATCTAGTCGACGATAAAAAAATGAGAAACCAGAGAGCGTGTTCGTAGTCAAAAGTGGAAAAACCTTCAACATTTGTGCAATAAAATCAGCTAACTAGCCGGGGAGAAAAAAAAAATATTTTTTTTTTTTTTTAATTTTTAATTTATTTTAATTCAAACATTGGTATAAAAACTATAATTATTATTTTACATCTAAATCAATTAAGTATAACAAACATTTCCTTTGTAAAATTTATTTCGGAAATACCAATCAATTTTCGAAGAGAAAATTTTCCCTTTTTCTGTCTGTAATCTTGATAAGAAAAACAAACATTTCCATTTGTAATTAAAAACTCGAAAATATACATGTGAACGGAATGTACCGATTAACTCCTTTGTGCAGTGAATGAAAAAGAAAACATCAATTTTCCAAAAGACTCTCAAAGCGGTTGATTTTTCTCCTTTCACTACGTCACAACAATTTATCTGAGTCTCAGACATTTCATTCTTTCTTTTGTTCCTGTCGACAAAAAAAAAACAAGAAAAAGAAGTTAATAATTGGTGCCAGCGAATAATAATCCGAAATGCACAATTGACTCACTAAAAATTGATCGTCAAAGTTAATATTTTTGTTTATTTAGTTTGACAATGACGAAAAAGGGATAGTTAAGGTTTGCATAAATTGTTGAACTCACCGTTTGCGTTTAATAATTCCCTTCACTTATTTCTCTGTATTTCTATATTTTATATTTGTACTTAAAGATGACCGTACTTGACTTGACAACAACTTACAACTTACTAATACTGATTACAGTGATTATTGACACTGGCAACTGACTGACTGACTGACTAGTGACTAACTTGTGAGGTGAGGTTTCCAACATTTTATTTATTTTAAGGATACCAAACCTACCTTCACTTCACCTTCCAAAAACTAATTTGTAAACATTGTTGTATTTGTATTGTTGTACTGTATTCCATTTTATGACTATGAATGATCATGTGAAAGGGAGTGAAAAAACGTAACAGGTGCGAAAAAGAGGTAGATTTATATCACCTGGCGATGTGTGCGTGTTTAACATTTTTCATTTTTATTATCTTTGGTTTTCAAGTTTACATTTTTGTTCTTTTTATTACACACTGGCTGTCTCCCTCTCTATTTGCAATTTGTGATCTTGTGACCAGTGACGGTGCGTCAATAAGACGTTTTAGACAGTGTCTACCCTACCGTAAAGAGAGAGAAAAAAAAGAAACCTACAAGTTACAATCAAGAAAACTATATTCATTGCATTGTGTCCCTAGCATCCATAACCTATCTTAAATTGTCAACACCTATAATTTACCAAACATAAATCATAACATTCATTCCTAGCATTCACATTCACACACTAGCATTTTCCACACCTATTTTTATTTCATTAATTAATTTGACCTCTACCAACAACCACAAAGCACAAAATCTCAATACTCAAACTATACACTACACACACTATAGCTTCGCTATGGCTCTGCCTGCACTCTGCATCTGCGATCTGCTACGTGCTTCGGGAAAGCCCGACTGAAAACGAAGACAGAGTCTTTCGTTCTACCTAAATTATATGAAAATAAAATCAGCGGGTTATGTTGCTCAGGGATAATTTCTATGTGGAGCAAGTAGACAGAATCGAATCTGTCTAATTGCTTATTTTGCTTTGAATTTTGAAGTGAATTCGAAACTTTTTCGTTGACTGTTAAGTGAGGAGAACAACTTTATCATTTTTTATTTTTCAGTTGATTATAGAGGAGGATTATTTTGTGTTTTCTCATTTATCTTTCGGATTATTATTTTTTTGTTGATCGTTCACCGTCCAGTGGCCAGTAGGTCAACCCTAAAAAATGCAATAGGTAGGAAGGCTGGACTCTTTCGCAGAAGTACAGTACTGACAAAAAAATAAAGGGAATAATAATTTTATCCGTGTGTGTCTTAAGGAACTTGACGTCCCAGCCGGGGTTACAGGACACGATGATGATGATGATGATGTGTTTTGAAGAGCTGTATCTCTGTGATTAGTTGTCGTATTGAGTCGAAACAAAAAGCATTTCGAAACTGTTTGTTTCTTCTTGTTTTGAAATTGTTTTACAAATACATATTTATTTTAAGGTACCGTTTTTGCCTTATTGCGAAGCTGTAAGAAATGGCACGAGAATCAAATGTTCTATTATTTTCATAGTTTTATGGGTTTCTTGATTTTTTTTTTGTATAAATCAATACATTTTTAATTCAGCTTCAGTTAAGGTCTACAAGTTTTGTTTCTTTGGTGTTCCTATATAGCTTTTAGTCAAACATATGCATACTTTCGTCTTTGATCACCATCATTATCTCAATAAAAAAATAATAAGGATGAGGATGACACATAAAATTCAAGGACAATTTTGAAGACTTAATAGGTTTTCAACAAGATGTGTATAAACTTCATGTGGACTACTTATGTTGGCACTTCAACGTTTGTTTCAAAAAAATACAAGCACTTGATAAATATCCCTATCAGCTTACAATTTTGTGTATTTTGTATTAAATAGGTATTTATTTTTGCTTAAAAGAGTTCGTTATTGAAAGCCATGTTTTTTATACACGTTTGCGAAGTCTTGTGTGAAGTCTTAACGTTTGATTTCAAAGAGAAATACGCTGTATTTTGGACCTCGTTTTTATTTTTGACTGGATAAGAAGTAAAATAATGAATTCAATTTATAACTGTCTACCCAGTTCGTTCGAGTGCCGCACGTCACTGCTTGTGACTCTGTTGTAATAAATTCTTAGCAGCAAACAGGCTTGCCAGATTTTATGATATATACACACACATAAGAGTATTCATATTCTCAAAGGAAAATGGCCATAATTTGCTGTAAGAACTGTGTCCCTTTAATGTAACACTTTAAAAACCTACATATGGGTGATACCATATAAAACGATCCTTTACGATAAAACACAAAATATGACTTGAAATTGAAAAAAAAATTACTTTAGACGATTTTGAAGGCTTTGATGTTTTATTTTAAAAGTAAACTATTAACAAAAAAAAGTAGGGCTCCAAAAGTACTTTTTTCTAATATAATCCTAAATTTGATAGACAAAAACTTGGGTGGCATTATCAAAAACAGGTTAAGAAATTAATTCGAAATAAGTTACGCCCACTGATACGCCCATTTCCAAGTCAATGTAAAAAATTTACGTCAAATGTTACACCTTTTCGTCACGTGTAGACAGACAAGGTGTTTTTGGTTCAACAAATCAAAAGCTATCAAATGTGTAACTTACAATGTTACGCAAATGACTTGACTTTCTATGTCGTTAGCTATTACGGGCGAGATTTTTTCAAAACAGTGGCGCCTGTGTATACCATCACAACACTAAAATAATAAATCTGCCACTGAAAAATATACTAAACCACTGATTAACATACAAGAATTAATGCTGTAATTCTTTGAAACATTTCTTACACCCCAACATGACCATCGGCATCGTCTTTCAATGCCAAAAGCGTTGTGAATTCTAACAGAGTTGCCTTTGCTAAGTCAAAACAATACAATAGAGCTTTTTCAGTGGTTTTTATGAAAGAACTTTCGGTTTTGAAGCTTTTGAGACTAAAATTTATAAGGATGAGAGCCAAATATGTTGCCGTTTTGATTGTTCGTTTTTATTTGTTTTTATTTTTGAATAAACATATAAAATACAATTTAAATTTATACGATTTTGGTATTTCAGAAGAAAAAAAGTTTTTTGCGCTAAGTTTTGAAACATTAACAAAGCGTTACGTAATCATATTCTTTTAAAAGGATGTAGTGTGGTGAAAAAAGATAAGTGGATCTTTTTTTTTTAAATGTTTTTGAAATGGCATCCAATAGTAACCATATGCAGATTGTTCTTCAATTTACGGAAATTTATAATTCAAAGTATGGAAGTCCTGTGAGAGTTTTAACTTGAGACAGATGTATGCAAGCAAAAGTAACCATAGATTGAGAGGCAAACGTCATATCTTATTCCCTGTACTGACAATTTTTGTTGGATAGAATATAGTCAAGCACAATCGACTCATTAAATTTAATCTCTCAAGAATTAGTAATTCCTGAGATATATAGGGCTTCAAAACTCGCCCAAACCGTAACTGTCTGACCTGAATTTGACGGTTAATGGCTTGACAGACGAGGACAAACTATATTTTGACGGAAAAAGTGTATTCCGATATAAAAATCACCCAATTCAAAATCTGAAACTCAAAACCCCAATAGAACTAGTTTTATATTAAAACTAGTTTTGAATCGTGTCAATAATAGGGCTGTTAGATGTTATTTAATCCAATCACAATGTGTTGTTTGATAATACTACAGCCAATATCGTGTGATCGTCAATTTAAAAAATATTTCATTTATGCTCTTGTCAACTCCGCGTCAACGTTCATATAGTGTTCGGATATGGCCAAGTAGTGTAATCGTCAACTTTTTAATTTGTTGGTGTCAATATGTTGACACAGATAAAACGTCAATGCATTTTACGACGACATTGACCGAATGACGTCATTCGTGTGATTGTCAACATCTCATGCGTTGCCTACGTTGACAGTATATTGACGATGTTTTTGGTAAAGTCAAGGACAAAATCCGTTTACCATTCACGTTGACCGTATAATCTAAGCTGTACAATGTATTGTGGCGATTCAGAACGGCTATAATGAGAATCACTCTTTCGTTACAAGAAATACCTCCTCTTGGAGGCTTTGTCACTTCTACGCCAAGACACAACACCTGCCCGTAAAAGATAACATTTTCGTTTTAAGGTGGCATAGAAGCTGGGAAAGGGAATCGATTGCTTGAAATTTTTGAATTTTGAATTGAAAGTCCATTCTAAGCAATAGGTAATGATTTTCATCTTATAAGCATTTATCAGTGCTTTATGTTTGTCAAAAATATTTGAACAAATTATGTAGTTTAGGTCTAGAAACAATTAAGAAAAAAAAAAAACGGAAAACAAAATTGCGGGTCTATCTCCTTTTAAGATCCGTAGAGGTCGTGAAGAATCAGGTAAGTCGAGATACCTGAAGTAAATTAATATTATCTTTTATCTTTTTATCTTTTTATTATTATTATATCAGTATTACTATTTATTTATTTATTATTTCTTATTTTTATATTACTTATTATATTATTATTATTTATTTATTTTTATTTTTATTTATTACTTTAAACGAGTTAAACTTGTATATATACATATATGTATATATATACATTTTTGGTTCTAGGAAACGGCTCTAACGATTTGGATGAAATTTTCAAAGTTTGTTCTTATGGATGAGAAAAAAATATTAAGAAAGTTTTTCTTAAATACGCCTTCTGCCACGCCCACTTTTTTTAGTTCTTAGTTTCTAGAAAATGGCTTTGTTTGATCTATTTCTCGAAATTGGCTCAAATGATTTGAATTATATTTTTAGAGCTTATTGCCATAAGAAGGAAACAAATTAAAAAATATGGTTACAGGAATATCCGCCTACTGCCACGCCCTCATTTATTCTTTATTCGTTAACCGAAAATGGCTCAAACGATTTGGATGAAATTTTCAGAGTTTGTTTTGATGAACGAGAAAAAAATATTAAAATATTTTTTGTAAAATCCACCCACTGCCACGCCCACGTTTATTATACATCAGTTTCTCAAAAATGCCTGTAACGATTTAAATGAAATTTTTAGAATTTGTTTGTATGAATAAGTAGAAAATTATTTTAGAAAAATTCGCCTCCGGCCACTCCCACTTTTTCTTTTTCTTTATTTCCCTGTTATGCATCTATCGACTTAAACGAAAATTTCACAATTTTTGATCCTGTGGGAAAGACAAGGAATCTGAAAATGGTTTCAGTAAAATCCACTTGAGCCAAGCCCTCTTTCACTATTTATGAGATTCTCAGAAATGGCTCAAACGATTTCTATGGAGTTTTTAGAATTTATCTGTATGAGCAAGTAAAAATTACGAAAGTCATTTTAGTAGAATTCACCTCTGGCCACGCTTATTTTTATAATTCATTTATTTCTCTCGAAAAGGCCGTACAAATTTAGATGAGATTTTACGAGTTTATTTGTATGAGCAAAACAAAATGTAGAAAGTTTTTTTTTAAATCCACCTACTTCAATCCTCACTTTTTCATTTATTGAATGGTTCGTCGGAAACGGCTCTAACGATTTGGATGAAATTTTCAGAGTTTGTTCTTATGACTAAGAAAAAATTTAAAAAACTAAATTTTGTAAAGTCTGCCCACTACCACGCTTAATTTTCTTATGATTTCTCAAAAAATATTTCATGGAATCGATTAAAATGACTTGGATGATATTTTAGGTATTTATTCATGAGAAAAACAAAAAGCTATATTTCCAAAAAAAATCTGCTTTCTGCCACGCCCATTTTTATTATTTAATGGTTTCTGAGAAATGGCTCCAACGATTTCGATGAAATTTTTCAAATTTGTTTGTATGAGCAAGAAAAAGAAATTTAAACCAATTTTAGTAAAATCTGCCCCCTGACACGCACACTTTTCTAATTTCTCAGATAAGAATCTATCAATAAGATGACATTTTCTGAGTTCGTTATTTTGAGCAAAAGAACTAAAAAGTGGTTTAATCTAAATCCACCCACTGCCACGCCCACTATTGTTATTTTAAAGTTTTTCAGAACCACCTCTAATGATAAAATGAGATTTTCATAGTTTGTTTGAGTTAGAAACCTTGAATGGTTATTTTATTAAATCCAGTCTACTACAACGCCCACGTTTCTTATTACTTGATATCTCAGAGACGGCCCTAACGATCAAAATACCATTTTCTTATTTGCTCTTAATAGTGGACAGATCTTCGAAAGTGATGTTAATAAAAACCGCCCACTGACACGACCAATTTTCTCGAAAATGACTCTAACAACTTGGATTAAATATTCAGAGCTTGTCTGATTGAAGATGAAAAACATTTAGAAAGTTTATTTATTAAATTTATTAAAATCCATCCATTGCCATGCCAACTTTTGTATTTGTTGTTTTCTGGAAAACGATCTTAATAACTGTATTTCTTCCGTTCGACTCAGATGATTTGGATAGTATTTTGAGAGTAAGTTAAAAAGATAGAAAATGAAAAATGGCTTTAATAAAATCCACCACCTGCCAATCCACTTTTATTAATTATTGATTTCTCAGAAATGGTTTAAAGATTTGGATGACGTTTGCATAGTTTGTTCTTATAAAATCGAAAGTAATACAAAATTTGGTTTTTGTAATAATCAGGGTTTGGTTCTCGAAAATTGCTCAACATATTTGTTCAAACGGAAATGAATGAAATGATTTAGATACTATTTCAGAATTTATTGTAATAAAAAAGGCAAACAAAATAAAATATGGTTTCAGTTTAGAATCCGCCCATTGCCACGCTCACTTTTATTATTACTTGATTTCTTGGAAATGACTATAAAGATTTGGGCTATAATTAAAGATTTGTTCCCATTCGCTAAAAAAATGAAATATTTTTATTTAAAATTCACCCACGGAATCCCCAACTTTACTAGATAGCTCAAAGTTTTTGAAAAAAGCAAATAGAATTTAATTGAAGTTTTCAAAGTATGTATGAGCAACAACAAATGTAATTGTTTGAGTAAAATTCGCCCAAGTACTATTAATAATTCGGAGAAAAATAGTTAGCATCATTTTACGAAATTTTACCCTTGTGTAATACTTTCCTAATAGGTATGTACTTCTGAAAATACATGATGAACACTTTTTTCCGCATTAGTAAGGTTTTGTGAAGGATTTTCAACATGAACGCCAACCTTCCAAATTTTTTAAGAGTTACCTGATCCTTCGACTCAAAATTCGAAATTTCATATTTCATCAAAATCTTGAGTTCAAATATCTTTACGATTGTGAAATTTGCCATGTAGTACCGAAAAAGACACTATCAGGCCGAAGCTGCGAAAAATTATAAGAAATGATAAAGTTTTAATGGGTGTATCTGTCAATATTGAATAAAAATTTCCTTAATGTGCCATGTTTAAGCCTTAAGCCTCTACTTTATATTGTCTAAGCATTTCTTGGACACTTGTTGCTCCAAAAAAGATCAATTGCTCAATTTTTATAAATTTTTATTTTTTTTCGATTTGTTTTGTTGGTTTTCTTAATTCTTCTTGCAATCTTTTAAACCATCCATTCCGATAGAAAATTTAATTTTAAACAAAAATTTAAGGACAAAATTATCAAACTTGGCTTAGTTTCCGAGTTATACCAAAAATTTTGAAAAGTCGCCAATGTGACCATTCTCTCAGAAACGTATGGGTGAATTTTTTAGCATTTTCGGTTTTAAGCATGCTTATGGACCAAACAAATATGTTCAATAATAAAACCCTTGCTCGTAATTGTTCATCTATACCCCTCATTTTCCAGTCTTTTCAATAGCCTAGAAAGTTTAAGGTCAATCCGATACGTCGATTTTTGTAACTCCTTAAAAGTATAAAAAAGCATCAGACATATGAGTATGGGGATGGGTAGGTAGTGTAGGTACCCATTTTAAGTATCAAAGATAATATAACAAGTTTTTTTCTAATTATCCTTGATAGTATGTTGTTTAGGTCGAAGTCGACGTAGAGAATCTACGTGTTTAAACATAACATTCTATGTACCTTCTTGGTTCTCATTAAAACAGCCCCAGCTTTACCCGGACAAAAAGGTAATAATCATTATGTCAGTGTAATATTGATAATAATTCTCTGACTTTTCTCTACCAACCACTTAAAATCCATCTTCCTTGCATGAGTAGACAAACTAAAGATTTTCATCCTTCTTAACCATTCCGAGAATTAATTTTAAAAAGGGATTTTCTGTGGGGTTTAATTGAAATTTACCTTTTCCTTTTAAGTTCTTCAAGTAAAATCTACCTGTCATTTATAGCAAAAGGACCTATGTAAATGTATATACATAGCTATGTATTTGTAAACCTATTAATACTAAGAAGGAGACTTTAATAAGTTTTTAATTGATTTTTCTTAGCAAAATAAGAAACTCCTCTGCCTCTCTTAGGCAGCGTCCACATCTATGTTGATTTGACTTGAATCAACATAGTTAGACAAAAATGTTGATTGAATTTTAAACAATATTCTTCAACTTTAAGGTATGGGAAATTATTTAAAAAATACGTTCAAACTAACTGAAGCTATATGTGGACCAGTTATAGATCTGACCCTTTACTTTGAAATTTGAGCTTCTGTGATTTTTAGTCCAAACTTCTGTCAATCATACTTTTTTTCATATGAACTTTGAAAGATTTTCGGTCTTAAATGAGCTGAATACACAGAAATTCAAGGTAAAGGAACGGACCTAATAATATTTAGCATTTTAAATCGACAATACAAATTAACACTGTTGAACGTGGCTTTATACAAAAAAAAAAGGATATGAGCTTTAGAGTCAAATTTATTTAAGAATTTCCATATGCAGTCGGAACAACAAAGCCATCTTCTTCGTAGCGTTATGTATATTTATGGTTTGATGAAATGCGAAACTATACTATAAATTCCCTGCTTCCTTCAAACAAAAAACATTAATGTTCCAGCAATGCTCTTAACTAATAAACTACGATGATGCACCCAACGCAACGTGTTCACCAGACCAAGAATAATAAAAAATATAGCTACGACTTGGTTTTTCAAGAACAAAAAATATGAGGTGTTGGTATTTATGGACGTAGACGTCCATTAACAGAGTGTTCATGTCATGTGTGCAAAATTACACATCCGTTCCGACTGCGTCCCACTCTATAGGTATAGCCATAACCACATCGATACGAATTCCCAGTGTTTTGATGACCAACGCAGCAGAAAAAGGGTCAAGACGACTACATACATAGGTAACTAACCCACCCGAGAGCATCGACAACGACGAATCGCACCATTAAATCAGCATCATCTTCTGCATGGGAAAGTGTTACCGAATATAACCTCACATCAGGGAACTTGATATTGCTCACGAGACGACAACACGACGACGGACGACGACCGTTGAAGCCCCTATATGATAATATCGCTGGTGTTGATGTTCTACTAGCCAGAATCAGAATTAAGAACCCCATGCAGAAGCCATATCTATCCATATGCACCAATTTTCAGTCATACCATACAACAGAGTCATAAACAGCACCAACAACAACAGAAAAAAAAAACGAAAATAAACAAAGAAACGCCCTCAGTGACTAAACACGCAATGAGAACTGTAGAGTTCCATTTTTTTCCTTGGAAATTTCTTTAATCATTTGACAGCGTCAGAGTTCAGAAAGGGAAGCATCATAAGTCAATAATGAGAACAAGAGAAGGCGTCCTTTTACTTGGAAAAATCCATGTAGGAGAAGAATAACACAAAAGAAAAAAAAAAAAAAAAAACAAAAGGCGCCCAGACGTTCCACAATGCAAATTGGCAACTGAAACTGAGACGATGAAGGGTTCGCAGTTCAGACCGATACTTTTTTTTGTTTTATTGTTAAATTCTCTTGAATTTTTGCTTTCAAATGTGGGAATTGAATTCGATAGAAAATTTCTCTTTCATGCGTCAGTCTTTGAATTTGAACATGTTTCGACACGAAACAAGAAAGATGATTCTATATACGTATTGCGATTTAACACCATGTTACCAAGCAGCAGCTGATGATGATGAAACGATGATGATGAAGATGATGATGCTCTAGTTGGGGAAAAGGGTCTCTTTTTTTTCTGGCAACAAACATGATCTCGTTAGTTCTGAAATTTATTTATTTTTGCTCATCTTCTTTGCCTACCTATGTTCATACCTACTTCCCCCTTTTGTTGTTTGTGATGCTGATATTGGGATCTGGGATTTGGAAGTTGGATTATACTGATTGTTTGTTTGGAATTCTTCGATGTGGTATCGTATTCTTTCTTTTGTTGAGTGTGGATTTTTGTGAAGATTGTTCTCGGAAGCTTGATCAGACGTGTTTTCTAAAATTGAGATAATAAAATTTGATTTATGATCTTTCGCATTTCATATTTTACTGCCAATAAGTCGACAAAAAAAAATCTGAAAAGTTTTTGCTTCAAATTCTTTTTTGTGAAATGACTGCTTTCCACAGGAAAAGGTATGCCTACTTTTATGAGGTAAAGTAGCGTTTTGCTTCTTTTAAATTTGAAATAGTGCTTTGACATTAAAGTAATACATACCCACTTTAGGTATGTCGTTAAAAATTTGCAAAAGAGTTATATTTAGAGCGGACTCCAATTTTAAAAGTGATTAAGAGTTTGTTTTAAATGTTTAAAATTTTGCGCCAATAAACGTTTTCGATTGGATGTTCGGACTTCGGAGTACACCTTTTGTACTACATTGTCCAATTTCACTCCTATACTACTCCAAAAGCCTTCGATTGACTGCTCCGAGCAATATTTTCAGTTTTTTTCTGTTGCCGATTTCAAGAAGGAGTATATTGCCCCCACAGAGGAGAAAGATGACGACACCAAGGACGAGTTCTACGAGCTCCTGGACAAGACATATGAGCAATGCCCTAGCTATGACATTAAAATTGTCTTGGGTGATTTTAATGCCAAACAAGGAAGAGAAGACGTCTTTGGTGGCACACCTCCGATAACGGACTCAGGCTAATCGACTTTGGTGCGGGGCGAAACGTTGTGGTAGCTAGTACGCAGTTCCCGCATCTCGATATACACAAAGGGACATGGCGAATTCCTGATCAATCAACCGCCAACCAAATTGACCACATTGCAATCGACGCAAGGCACTCCTCCAGTATCAAGGATGTCCGAAAGTTCCGAGGAGCCAACGTTGACTCGGACCACTACCTCGTTGTAGTAAAGGTAATGCTATACGGATATCCAGGCCAAAGCCAAAACAGGGAAATCGCGCTCGCACCCTCTTAAATAGTCCTTTGCCGCCAACTGCAAACATCGAGAACCAGTGGAAAAACTGCCAGGAAGCCATCAGAGATGCCGCCTCTGACGTGCTGGGCTTTGCACGACCACCACAGCGAAACCCCTGGTTCGACGAAGAATGCCGGCAAGTACATGCAGCCAAACAACAGGCATACAAAGCGGCGCTGCATAGAAGGACCAGAGCTGCTCGCGAGCTCTACGAGCAGAAGAGGAGAGAGGAACACAAGCTTCTTAGAAGGAAAAAGAAAGAGCATGAGAAGCGCGCGATCGAGGAATTAGAGGGATGCCACTGCAGGAATGAAGTTCGGAAGCTTTACCAAAAAGTAAAAAGAACCTCCCAAGGTTACAAGGCCCGAACTGAAGCCTGCAAGGACGATCAGGGGAACATCGTGGTGGAATCGCAGTCGATGCTGAGGATATGGAAAAATCATTTCTGCAAATTGTATAACGGCGATGACGAACCGAATTCCGCTAATATGCAAATTGCACCATTCAACTTGGACGACGTAGGCCAACAATTCCGTCCACCCGATCTTGACGAAGTGAGGATAGTCATATCTAAACTTAAGTTCAATAAAGCTGCTAGAGCTGATGGCCTTGCGGCTGAGCTATTCCAAGCGACTGGCGATGAATTGGTTAGGAGTATGCAGGAGCTCATCTGTAAAATATGGCCGGAGGAAAGCATGCCCGATGAATAGAACCTCAGCATTACCAGAATCCTCAAAAAAGGGGATCCTCTGTACTGCACCAACTACAGAGGCATAAGTTTTTTAATATCGCGTACAAAATCTTTTCTGCCGTACTTTTTGAACACCTGAAGCCATTAGTCAACAACCTGATATGTCCATATCAATGGGGTTTTAGGCCAGGGAAGTCCACAATCGACAAAATTTTCGCACTACGGCAGATCTTGGAAAAAACCCAGGAGTTTCAAATCGATACCCACCACCTTTTTATCAATTTCAAGGCCACGTATGACAGCATCTATAGAGACGAGCTATATAGAGCAATGTTTAGTTTTGGCATCCCTGCCAAACTCCTTCCGTTTGTGCAGGATGACGATTGATAATGAACGCTGCTCCATCAAGGTCGGCAAAGACCTCACCGACACCTTTGATGTCAAAAAAGGTTTTATGCAAGGCGACGCGCTGTCATGCGACTTCTTCAACATCGTTCCTGAAATAATAGTGCAAAACTCTCACGTCAACACTAGAGGCACAATCTTTCAAAAGTCCGTCCAATTACTCGCTTACGCTGACGACATTGACATAATGGGATGAACAAAGCGTGATGTCAGTGGTGCTTTTGTGAGTATCGAGAAGTAAGCCAAGAAGATGGGTTTAACGGTGAATGAAAGCAAAACGAAATATATGCTGTCAACAAGAAAGGACACCCAACACCGGCGTCTAGCACAGAACGTCACTATAGACAGCTATAACTTTGAGGTGGTCAGAGACTTTGTCTACCTAGGATCCGCTATAAACTCAGCGAACGGTACCAGTGCTGAGATCAAACGAAGAATTACTCTTGCCAATCGCTGTTTCTTCGGGCTAAGAAGGCAATTGAGAAGCAAAGCCCTCTCTCGAGCAACTAAACTGTCCCTGTATAAGACGCTTATCATCCCGGTCCTGATGTATGGTGCAGAGGCATGGACACTGCTAACGGTGGATGAGAACGTGTTAGGCTGTTTCGAGAGGAAAATTCTCCGGGTGATTTTTGGTCCCATCTGCATAGATGGGGAATGGAGAAGAAGATACAACAACGAACTGTATGGGCTGTACAGCGACACCGACCTAGCACCAAAAGTGAAAAGCCAACGACTTAGATGGCTGGGTCACCTAGAGCGAATGGACACCAATCCTCCGGCCCGGAAAGTCTTTGAATCCAACCCCGTGGGACAACGTAGTAGAGGTGGACAGCGTAAAAGGTGGAGCACGCAAGTGGAAGAGGACCTCAACCAACTTGGCTACCTAGAAACCGAGCCGGCTGGAAGAAGCTTGTTGGTTGAGGCCATGGTCCACCCTGGACTGTAGCGCCACCTTAAGTAAGTAAGGAAGTAAGTAAATTGGTCCAACAATGCCGTGTTGAGTTCACAAGCCTAAATATATCTGCCTCAAGGTCACCCTTATCTGGGTTCCGGGTCACAGTGATATTGAGGGAAATGAACGGGCAGATGAGCTTGCCAGGAGAACATGCAGCGAGGCTGGGTATTCCGTACAATACACACTGTCGTAGCTGTGGAACCATCAGGAAAAGGAAACAGTATTTCACTTCCTTTGTTAATGTCCTGCTCTGGCCAGAATGAGAGCACACTCATTTGGTGTGGCTTTTCTTGACGACCTTAACGAACTTTCCGAAATGAAGATCAAGGATTTGATCTACTTTCTTAACGCGACGAAATGGATCTAAGACGAAAATTGTTTGCTTTTCTGTATCATGTTCAAGTGCGGACTCAAAAGACCGTGAGCCAACGGAATTCGGGTATATGCAAAGTTACGTGGTGCTCAATGACCTTAGGATCACACAGTTGGATCATTTGCGCTTTGGTGCCTTTTTGCTATTTGCCTAGCTTGGCACAATGTAGTTGTCTTCGGGGCGGGATGTGACCCAATTGCGTAAATGTCTTTTGACCCACCACTCGCGTTTTGTGCTGGCTCACAACATACTCTATTCACACATCCGTTATAATTCAAACCAAGGAGCATATCCTTCGGGAATCGTTATTCGTGCTTTGAATAAACCAACAAACTGCCAAGTCTGGCTTTTTGCTTTTTGCTGCCAAAGTCGGGCGTGGAAGGTGACCCTCAGAGGGGTGTGTCTATCTATTTTGCTCTTTTGTTTGGTAATTTAATGACATCCCTTATATACATAAACAAAAAAAAAAAAACTTCAAATCCCAAAAGTTCCTGCGAAGTTGCTAGATGGGTGAGGTAAGCAATTCAATTCTCCGGCAAAACGAAGCAAAATATGGTGGTAATTGTTATCGAAAAAAGAATTCGCTACCTCAATTCGCCTTTCAATGTCACCCAAGATTTTTAGCACCGTATTTGTGAGATAGGTATTCTCAAAAATTGTGTACCATCTGAAAAACCTTGGGAGCCTTAAAAAATACTGCAAACCAAAATCTTGAATAACAAAGTTTCGCATATTTTCAACAAAAAAAAAATACTAGCAAACTAACCGAAGTCTCGCAAATTAATATTTCCAACAACAAAATCACGCAATACCAGTAACATTCACTCCGAGTTTCGAACTGAAAAATTAAAAATGAAACTTGAAGATGAATAGGTATCACGTAAGAATGTAATTTGCAAAGTTTTGATAAAAAATTGTATTTGCTGTAATACAGTTAAGTTTTGCTACATATTAATCTGACGCCATATGCCCCAACCGGGGGCTAACTAAATCCTACTGTGGTCAAAAATTTTGTTTTGGAATTCCTAAAAGAAAAAATCTATACCTGACCAAATACTGAAACTAGCTGACTTTTAATGACCATTTACTGACCTTTGAATTGGCACACATATGGGAATGGGGTACAAGGACTCCAGAGCCCCTGGCCTTTTAGGTATATCAAATTGAAAACATAAACTTATGTCAATACTCGTAATCGATTTACTTTTTGGTTAAACGGAATTTGTGTTCAGCTATTTGGGAGCGGTACGATATTCCGCAAATCAAAATCTAGAATTAAGAAATCTCGTTTTTTTTCTAAATCTCGAAAAACGAAATCTCGCAAACTAAAAATCAAATTTTTCATAATAACGCAATTACAAAATCTCGCTTTTAACAATCTCACATTTACATATAGCACCGAAAAATCTCACATATTTCAACCAAAATCTCGCAAATCCAAATCTCACAGCAACGTATTGTTCTGGATTTCGCACACTATGTTTAAAAAAAAAAGATTTATTTCTTATTTTTTTGTATATAAAATGATTTTTATTTCTCGTGCGAGATTTTAATTTGTGAGATCTTGATAAAAAAGAAATGTTTCTGTTGCGATTCAATTAAATTTTGCGAGATTTTTTTTTTGAAAAATTTTGTTTAGTTTAGTTTCGTTATTGCGAGATTTTGTTACTGCGAGATTATGAAAAGCGGGATTTTGTATTTGCGAGATCTCGATAGCAAGATTTCAATTTGCGAGATTTTGTAGCCAACCCTTGAGCCATACGTCGTAGAATAAAAATGTGAATGTGAAATAGTTGAAAATTACATGTTCTACAACTATCCAGAATTTTTTTTTCCACAATAGCAACCTTCAGGGAGATATAAGGCCAAAACTAAAAAAAGCATACTTTTAAGGCGCTTTAACTCTGACAGTATAGACTTTTGAAAATATGTTGTATTACAAAAACAAGATAGGTAACTAAATTTCCTATGAAAGAGGAGGATGAAACGTTCTAGAGATATTGGCTTAAAAGCGTTTTTCAAAATGGCGACTGACTGTTGTCGAGATATTGGCTAAAATGTGTTTTTCAAAATGGTGGCTGACTGTTTTGCGTCAGCCAACATTTTTCTAGTAAGCTCAGACAAACAAAATATTAATTCTGATCAAAAAAATTGATGAGTATAGTTTTGCAAGAAAAAAACCTCTTCCGATTGGCCTACTAGAAAAGTTAGAGAACTACGATTTTTTCGGGGGAATAGTAAAGTGATGTAACGATAGTGAAGCTCATCTGAAGTTTTCATTCACTAAACGCGAAGCACTTGTTTGTGGAAAATTATTTGAAAAATTGAAAGCAATGCTAGAAAGCGCACCGATACAGACTGTATTTAAACAACTTTTTTATAGCATGCACCGTTTAGAGCTAGTTTGTTCGAAAAACCTATATATTTTATATTAGACTTCGAATAACTTTTTTTTGCAGAAGTTATATAGACTTTTTGTAGTTCATTTGTGACTATAAATCTAAGGTATGTAGCTAGGGCATACGCAGAATTTCAATCAGGTGGGGGAGGATGTGTTGGCATCGTTTCAAAAATAGTTTTGATGTAGAAACCTAGCTTTGAAATGCATTCAAAAGAAGAAGAATTGTCTAAAGTTTGTATGAAATGTACACAAGTCAAAAAATTAACAGAACAAGATTTTTTTTTAATTTTTTTTTTTGGGTTTTTTAAAGAACTGTTTTTTTGTGATGAGTGGTTATATTGAGTTGAAACAAAAAGCATTCTACAGCTTCATGCTTCTTGCTTTGAGATTTGTTTGCTAATAACACTGTGCTTGAAAATGGAACTTATTTTTTCCGACAGATGGCGCACATATCTACTAAAGATAATTCGGATATGCTGAACAAGATGGCGTACTTAGTTTTTCGAGATTAGGTCAAATAAGAAAGATCTTCGATTTTTAAAATTTGCTTACAAGCCTGAAATAAACGACAAAAATCTTGATATATTTGATATGTTTTGATTATAAATTGATGTTAATTGATCAAATATGTATTTTTTTAGTTAAATTACAGTTTGTAAAATTTATAAAGTCAACAAAACTAACAATTCGACACTTTAAAAAACGTTTTTGACTGAAAAAACATCATTTTTTGTTCAATTTTAACTACAATTTTAAATTAAATGAAGTTTGTTCATTTTATTTCTTTTATATTTACATAATTGTTTAAATATACAGGGTGTCCTGTAAATAATGGATAACCTTGCAACTGGTTATAGAAGGCATTATGACCTTTCCAGAAAAAAATATTTTCCCAGTGGTTACTATGTTATGATGTTTTTTTCCAAAAGTTGTTAACAAGTAGGTAGGTACTACTTTCCTCAAATACGTGTAGCGTTTACGTTCAATTTATAGCAAATTCAATTCTCTTCAATTTATGTAAAACACTTTTTACCCTAAAGCTGTACATAAAAAGTTATAATCAAAAACATATGAAATTTGTCAATGTTTAAATTTTGATTATAAAAGAAAAAGTGTGTTAACATAAATTGAAGAGAATTGAATTTGGTACAAATTTGTAGAAACGTTGTTTTTATAAGACTAATAAAATTTAAGTTGCCACGGAAAAATTTTTAGAATTAGTGTTTTAATATGGTGGCCAAATGGTGGGGCTTTCATTCTCTCAACACCTAAAATCGAGTTTTATACTTGCACTGAACCCCCTTACACATCAAAACAGAAAATCTTTGTTGAACCTAGACTGGGAGGTTATTGTTATATTTTAATAGTTTTTTTTTTGCGAAAATGTTAAAAGCTGCTTTATTAGGTAATTGACAAATTTTCTTGGTTATATGTACATAAGCAAAAAAATTTTATAATAAGTTAAAAAATTTTGGAAAGTGCATTAAATAGACAACTTTTTTAAGTAACTAGCCATTCATGTTCTTATACAATTTTAATTTATTAGAGGTGGTCAAACTTTTTTGAAAATAAATGTTTGTACTGAAAAAATATTTTTAAAAATTATGATTAAAAAAAAATATAATAACTACTATTAAATTTTACCACCCATCTATTACAACAGTTATTCTAAAATATTACAAAAATAAAAAAAATAGTAAAAATTGTTCATCCATGTTCGTAGCATTCACGTATTTGAGGGAAGTAGTACTTGTTAACAACTTTTGGAAAAAAAACATCACAACTAAGTAAACACTGGGAAAATATTTTTTAAATATTTTTTTCTGGAAAGGTCATAATGCCTCCTATAGCCGTTGCAAGGTTATCCATTATTTACCGGACACCCTGTATATTTAAACAATTATGTAAATATAAAAGAAATAAAATGAACAAACTTTATTTAATTTAAAATTGTAGGTAAAATTGAACAAAAAATGATGTTTTTTTCAGTCAAAAACGTTTTTTTAATGTCGAATTGTAAGTTTTGTTGACTTTATAAATTTTACAAACTGTAATTTAACTAAAAAAATACATATTTGATTAATTAACATCGATTTATAATCAAAACATATCAAATATATCAAGATTTGTATCGTTTATTTCAGGCTTGTAAGCAAATTTTAAAAATCGAAAATCTTTCTTATTTGACCTAATCTCGAAAAATTAAGTACGCCATCTTGTTCAGCATATCCGAATTACCTTTAGTAGATGTGTGCGCCATCTGTCGGTTTTTTGAACTAGCACAGTGTAATTTTTGTACGGTGCCGTTATTGCAAGAAATGGTAGATACATTTATGAAATTCGTCATTTTGTTGGATAATTTTTTGTTTAATCAATCAAATGTAATGGTCTGGTCAAATAACTTGTTTATTCAAATGTTCTGAAAACACATGTTGTCTGACCATTTCATTTAAATGACTAAAAAAAATTTATCCAACAATCGACACCTTTCAAAAAAGTAAAAGAAAAATATTTGACTTGTACTGTTTTTTGAAATAACGCAATAAACGTAAATAACGTAAAAAACTTATTTGAAAACAAATATCATAACAAAAAACAGGAAGCTGTAGAATGCTTTTTGTTTCGACTCAATATGACCACCCATCACAAAGATACAGCTCTTCAAAAAACACTTAAAAAAAGTTGCAAAGAATTTTGTTCGGTAAGTATTTTTGACTAGTGTATTTTGATAAGGGGGGCTAGTGCTGCTCCCTACCCCTTTCTGTAGCTTTTTGGTTTATGGCCATCAATTTTCTGCTCTATCTGAATTAATTTTATTCAAGAAGAAAGTCTTTTCTGACTGGACTAACGATCAAACTGCCAATCATATAAAATCCTCTTTTTTTATTACCAATCTATACATATTTTATGCACTTTTCTCGGTAAGACAAAGAAGAACAAAATATGTCAATTCTTTAAAATATTTCACCACAAAATTCTCCTTAATCTTCGGAACCTATTTAGATAGCCCCAATTATTCATATTCATTCATTAAATTTAATGTTGCCATTAAATGTGAAGAATTAATTAAATTCCATAGAAAATTGTAATTTATAAATTTTCTTTTTTAATTAAAAACAATAAATCAAATTAGTTTAAAAGAATAGAAGCTTAGTTCCAGAATTCGCAATTTTTTAATGTTAAAAGTGATAATTTTCATTAGATTATGCGAACACTTCATCATCATCTTCTACGCAAACAAAACAACACATCAATATTCTATCTCCAGTTCATGGCTTTTAGTAGTCATCCTCTTGTGAATTTTCAAAAATATGTATATCAGTAAAAGAAGCTTTTTTTTTATTGTTTTTCGTTCTCATTAGGATGCTTACTATCTCTTTGATAAAGTGTAATTTCATCAGAAATGTTTGTTAATTACGCTTCGAGTGCCTTAAAAGCTTATCTGATATTAATTCCTAGAAAACGCAATGATTACATGCATAGAAGTGTGTTAACTATATCTACGCATTATGTATATTAGAATTAGAACCTATGTTTATTTATACGTCTTCTTGTTAATCAAAGACGTCTACATATACCTATAATATGAAATCCGTCTCATTAGTACTACATTATTAGCATTACTACATTAAAATTCAGTAATTGCAGTTATTTCTTTTAGCCAAATCGGATGAACTGATATACCTATATAGGCGCCAGTTATAGCTTTCATTGAAACTCATCATTGAAAACTTTAATGATTGATTGATTGAGACGTTTAGAAAGCAAAATCATTCATTATTTTGATGGACGATTAAAGCTCAAGACTTCAAAAATATTTCTAGTCAAAAAAAAAAAATTCAAAAAGGCCCAACTTTCCACAAAAATTGACTTTTGATTTTTCAATGATCATTGGTAAGGTAGTTCAGTCATTGCAATAAGAAAAGTCTTTTTATGTGGAAAGTTGGACCTATTTGAATTATTTTTTTGGCTAGATATATTAATTAAGTCTTAAGTTTTATTTTCCCATCAAAATAATAAACGATTTCCCTTCCTAAGTGTCTCAAAATCAATCATTAAAATTTTCAATGATGAGTTTCAATGATAGCTATAACTGGTGCCATACTTCTTACACTTAATACTGAGTCTTTCAGTAGCAGTTTGGTATTTAAATTTAACAACTTTTATATCCACTTTCTTACTGACTTATTTATCGACAATTTTGGGTTTGTTGTTGTCTGCCAAGGGAAATTTTTCTGCTAGCTATAACTTTTTCCAATAAAAAACCACTATTTTATTATTGTTTTACCAAATTATTAATTTACTAGCTGATGCCCGCGACTTTGTCTGCGATACAATTTTGAAACATTAAATTTCCACCATCTTACTCACAATAAAATCACAATTATATAGAAGAATGGGAAAAATGATCCTCTAATTCCACTTTGGAAACTTGCAAAATTTTATATTTTGTACATTATGCTCGCAACGTAGACGAACCGACATGTCAGCTAAACCATTTCAAAAAAATTATCCGATATTCCAAACACTTCGGGGTCGGTGTCCTGTCAAAATAAATTGAATTTCAAAAACGATCCAATATCAAGCTAGTGAAAATTATTTTATTTTCAAACATACCCTGAAATAGGTACTGAATAAAGGCAAAAAAACTTTTCCAGTTATTAGGTATATCTTTCAAAAAGTTTCCAACTTCAAAGGTCCTTTTGACTCATATCAACGTATCAAACAAAAAGAATCAAAATGTTAAAATCAATATATCTTTTTATATTTATGTACATAAGTAGGTTGAGTTCGTAAATTTAAATGTTCGGCAAGTTGACAAAATTCATGTTGCATTTCTGCCGGAAAATATTGTCAGTTTTTCCACTTTAAATGAAGCGTGAGTGCTTGCTCGCTACAGTGAGAGCAAATTTTCCATTTTTTAACAACTTTTTTGGCAGTGATGCGGTATATTTACATTTACGAACTCGAGGGTACTTTTTGCTAGAAAAAATTACTTGTTACTTTCATTAATTTTCCTTTAAATTAAGCGTAGTTTTAGTATTAAACTTACAAATACAATTTTCTCAGAACTAACCTAAGTGAACTTTAAGCCGTTTTATCCTAGACCCTTCACGGTATATCGCTGAAAAGATTAATACCTATACTTCATTTTTCCTTATTTCCGTTAAAGTTTAGGTAGTTAGTGGGTCAATCTACTCAACAGCAATGTGCCGCATGTATTTCATTGCGTTTATTTTATTTTATTACATGACTGTTAAGCTCTAGTATTTTTAGTATTTTAGTATTTATTTCGATAATAAGAACTTAATATTAAGATATACATCTTTTAGATAATCAAGCCTTGAATGGAAAATTTTAATTTTAATACAATTTTAATAGAGAAAAGAAAATAAGCAATTAACATGAAAAAAATAAATAAAAACAAACAAAATTTATAATCATGATGTTTCATAAAAATAAAACAAACAAAAATAAGATAAGATAATATAAAATAAAAATAAAAGAAAGAAGAAAAGGAAGAATAGAGAAGAAAAGAAAAGAAAAGAAAAGATAAGAAAAGAAAAGAAAAGAAAAGAAAAGAAAAGAAAAGAAATGAAAAGAAGAAAAACGAAAAACGAAAAAGCAATTTTAACTCTATGTAGAAAAAGTAAATCTGAACCGCACGAGCAGCAAAATGCCCCACGTAACAATAAATAAAATATATTGGCAATTCATTTATATTTTGGTCAATTTTAGTGATTTGAAACACAAAATGGTTCAATTTTAATGATTTGAAACATAAACTTGTTCAACTTAATGACTTTATAATGAATAATGTTCAGTTAAGTCCCTCTGAAATTGTTTCAGATTTTCTGTTCTTCTTAATTGACGCGGCAGTGAATTCCAAAGACGAGCCCCGTTAATAAAAAATTGTCGCTCGGAAGTCAGACAAGTAAATCTAGGAATTGAAATTTGGTAGGTTCTATTAGATGATAAAAACTGGATATTGTTGTAGAGGTCAGGTGGCTCTTTGGTATGAATAATTTTAAATAACATAGTCAATGTCTTTAATCTCAAACAGTTAACAAAACTAATTCCGTACAAGCTTTTAGAGTAATTCGAAACATGATCATATCTTCGTAACCCGAAGACATAACGAGCAACATTGTTGAACACAACGTTGAGTTTCCTCAGAGACACTGAATCCAAATCACAAAAAATTTCACATCCATATTCAGTATTGGAACTACTAACGTTTTGGCCAGCATTTTTCTGGCTTCAAACGGTGTGAATTTCTTTGCGGTGGATAATGTTCTTAAGGCACCATACGCCTTTCCTACCGCAGTATTAATGTGGTTATTCCAAGTAAGAGTCCGATTGAAGTACATTCCTAAGTTCCTAACCGTCTGAACAAATTCAACAGGAAAATTATTCAACAGCACTGTGGGAAAGTATGTTAAATCAAGCACCTTTTTTGAGATGACTAGGCATTTCGTTTTTTGAGGATTCAGGACCAGACCGCAGTTGTTAGACCATTCCAAGATCGCATTTAAATCTTCATTGATATTGTATACACAATTTTCAATGAGCCCCAAGGTAGAACTCTGAATATACTGAACATCGTCAGCGAACATCCGCACATCTCCATGCCTTACAAGATTAGGAATGTCATTCACATAAGCTGAGAACAAGAGTGGTCCTAGGATAGATCCCTGGGGAACACCACGCAAAAGTGAAACGAACTCGGAGACCCTAGTTCCAGATACCACTGCTTGGTTCCTTCCAGATAAATAAGAAGATATAAGTTTAACTGCTTCCAGGGAAAATCTAAAATGGGAATATAGTTTTTGGCACAAGATGTTATGGTCAATCGTGTCGAATGCTTTGGAGTAATCAAGAAGTACCAAGAACGTGACTTTATCATCGTCCAGGGCTCTCCTTATCTGTTCCACCACATCCAAAAGTGCAGTGGTGCTGCTATGGTTAGATCGAAATCCAGACTGCTTGGGTGATAAAAGACTATTCGATTTGAAAAATCGATTTATTTGCTTATGCATCAGTCTTTCAACAACTTTCGACAAGAATGGTAGGATCGATATTGGACGATATTCTGTTCCACTTCGATTCTTAGGTATTGGGATAATTTTGGAACGTTTCCACTGAGAGGGAAAGGCGCTTTTAGTAAAGATTGAATTAATGGTAAACGTTACAAATGGTAAGATGAGTGGCATTACTGCTTTGACAAATATGGGATGCAATTGATCAAACCCAATTGAATTTGATTTGACTGAAATTAAGGACTCTACTACATCTTCAGGTGATACTGTTTCGAAACTGAAACGAGCTTGAAAGTCAAATGAAGGTGGGTCAACTAGGGAGATAGATGGACCCAATGATGTAGGTTGGGGAACAAAAGATGTAGGTTGAGGAACGGAGGATATAAATAACTTGTTCAACTCATTACAATCAACTTCTAAATTCAATGGCCTTTGATGTCCTATTCCAACTCCACGTAAGTTCTTCCAAAGCTTGCGGCCATTTTGTGACAAATTTAGATGATTTGTATACCACCTGGCTTTCGCAGCGTTTATGAGGCTGACACATCTGTTTCGAAGCTGCCGGTATTGTTGACGATCCTCGGCTATTCTAAAACGTTTCCAGTTAGCGTATACCCGATTTCTTTGATTAATACAGTTGCGAACTTCTTCTGTGAACCAGGGGTTATCACTATGTTTTATGGTTTTTGTTTTTAGAGGAACATGGACGTCGAATAGTCTTGTCAGATGATTTTCAATAAACGTGACTTGTTCATATGGAGATATCATATAATACACATCCTGCCAACAGATTGCTCGGATATCAGACTCAAGGACACTCAGGTTTAAATTCTTGAAATCTCGGTACTGAAACGTTGTTATAGGCCTAGAAAGCGAAAAATCAAAGGAGAGATATATGAGGTCATGACGCGAGAAACCAGGTGCTGATAGTTGGTCATACAACATCACTTTATCAATGTCGGTAACAAAAAAAACATCCAGAAGAGTGTTTGAGCTACGAGAAAAGTGTGTTGGACTACTTACATTCACAGGATGAAGATTGAATGTTCTCACACTGTCTATCAAACTATTGTCGACTAATATGTTGCTATTAAAATCACCACAAAGAATAATATTTGGGAATAGTATACAATTGTCTTCTAAAAACGTATTAATGGGAGATAAATCGATGAATGAGTAGGGTCTATACACGACACCCAAGAGAAGTTTATCGTTATTGCTGGAGATTTCAATGAATAAACATTGAAAAGCACAATTGGGTGGAGAAGTAAACTTAACTTTGCTCTTTAAAGACTCCTTGATATATAACGCTACACCACCACCAATCCGATCAAATCTATCTACCCTATACATTTTGTAACCCCTCATAGCATACATTTTATCATTCACATAACTTTTGAACCATGTTTCTGAAACTGCAACAGCGTCAACCGCAGAACCCTCAAACAAATCCCGAAATTCATCGATTTTTCCAAACAAGCTTTGGGCATTCAGATGACAAACTTTAAAACCTTGATTTTGAGAGTTTAAGACATTTAACATTGCCTTCGTAACATTGACGTTTGACTCGCTATTGGAATATGTTATATTGAGATATTGTTCACCCGCCATCATCATAGTTTAAAAATATAATGAATAAGCGCGAACCAAGAAGAACAGGGAACTTAGAAATCTGGTATGCGAAAGAGTTACTAAGAGTAAGAGTGTATTTTGCTACAAAGGCGGTGGAGTAGAAAAACATTGGTAAGGAAAAAATTAAAATTGCTTTAAACATTTAAAGATGAGTTGAGAAATAAGAACAAGTTTGAAGATTATAAGAAGATAAAGAAAAAAAGAAAAATACTAATATCACATGAAAAAGAGAATAAATAATTATAAAATTGATGATTATAAGTTAAAGTTAAATTAAAAATATAAATAAAAGATCTTTGTATGATAAATGATTAAAAAAAATAGGTAAAGAAAGAAAAACAAGGCATTGATAAAAAGTTCTTACAATTTATAAATATGTCTTAACTACGTTATCGACATTTCTGCATTATCGGCTTTATTGTTGATGGTTACTGGTAGCACTCTTGGGTCCTCGATGACATCTTGAAACTCCGCTGTCAAGTACTCAATGTTGTTTATTATGACAGCGTCTCCATGCGTCTGGTGTTTTATGTGCACGATTCCGCGATTAGTAAAAACTGATGAAATTAGTTTCTGTTTTTTTAAATTAAGTGCTGCATGAAGTATTTGTTGGTTTTTTTTTGTCAAACATTCCCGCATATAAATGGGGTTATCAGACTCAATTCCCACGTCGCGAAGCATAAGCTGTCGTTTGTGTGTTCTTCGGAATTCGGAGATTTTTCCAAGTAAGAGGTTCCTTTCGTACGATGAAATGAATTTTATAATTACGGGGCAGGTGTTGGATCTTTCATTCTGACGAGTGCGAAATATGCTTCTAAGTGTCGGTACCTTGA
Source organism: Dasysyrphus tricinctus (assembly GCA_963921185.1). Classification (NCBI taxonomy): domain Eukaryota; kingdom Metazoa; phylum Arthropoda; class Insecta; order Diptera; family Syrphidae; genus Dasysyrphus; species Dasysyrphus tricinctus. The sequence continues at coordinate 118,551,321 of OY992533.1, read as the reverse complement.
TATCAAGTGAAAGGCATAGGTGGTTGAAAATACTAATCAGATTTGGTTGGTCGGCAGGTATATTATAAAAAACAGCATCCGCTGAAATGCTATTATTTTCTTGTGCTTCTATGGATTCCTTAATTAAAGCTATCTCTGATGTAAGATAATTTGTAGTGGTTGTGCTCTCAGTGGTAGATGTTTTCGATTTAAGAATGTCAACATCAGAAATGACATTAGCAATATTTTTGTTAATGCTTATTAACTCGTCTTCCATTTTGTTATTCTGCTTCATGAAGTTTATATGTTCATCTTCAATTTTTATTAAACGTGAACCAAAATTTTTAAAATCGGCTTGGATTTCACATATTTGTTGATTGATATTTGTTATAGTTGAATCAATTTTGGACATTCCTGTTGTGATGGATTTGATATTTTCATTAAGTTTTTTCAATTGTTGTTGCATATCCTTAAACAAACTTGTGTTGGTGGCATTCTCAGTTTGTGTACGCAGTCTAGGTAGGGGGGAAGTTGAAGATGTTTTTGGAGTTCCTTGCAGCTTAGGTCCGGCAACTTGTTGCTGTTCCAATTCGATCTTAACCTTTCTTCCTGACATTGCGGTGAATTTATGAGTATAATTGTTGATACATTTGATGACAAATAATAATTTTGTAAGCAGAATTACAAAAAAACCACGTCAGTGATCGAAAAACAAAATTAATTATATGATGGTAATGGACTTTATTGAAAGCAAAACCGTATTTTCAACCACGTTGGGAACTTTTTAACGTAGAAAAACGTATCTAAAATTAGCAAGAAACTTTACACGACTTAGCTTGAGTGTTTCATTTCAATTTTACCCTAAGCTCTAAACTCACTATTATCGACATTTTCCAAATGCAGTATTGCATTACTGTTCTATTCACCGTTTTTGATGGCAAATAAATCTCGAACTCCAAGGTCTAAAGCTTAACAGCTTCTCATAACAAAATTATGGAAATACATGTAATAACCTTTTCAGCCATGTACGACACATTGATGTTGAGTTAAGGAAAGCAGTGTCCAACTGCTGAGTTGCATTATTTTTCTTTTCGATGTTAAGACCGAATATCTCTTGACCCCATGCTTAAGAGGAAATGTAATACAATGAAGTAAACGCAACATCCTTTTCAACGACACGTGACATACATAAATATGAAACGTTCATTTAGAGTAGGGGGAACAGTCCCATTCTCATTTCTGTAATTTTTTTTTTAATTTATTCATTTTTTAAGCTTCTTACAACTTCAATACTCACCAATAAGCTGTATCAATTCAATTTTTTAATTTAAATCTTATTGTTATTTATGCATCTATTTACGAATTATTTAGGCATCTATTTACGAATATATCATGTACCAGTATAAATATTCATGTTCATACTACATAAAGTATGATTGTTTAATTCACAGTACACAAATCTGTTGTTTAATTTATATTTAAAAATTCTGACAGTTCAAATTTTTATATAAATATTTCCCAATGAAGCAGAAATTATTTATTTTTATATTCATATTTGAGTGAATTTGTATTCATTTTATTGCATTTGAATACCTTGAGCTTCAATTTTTATAAAATATATCCTATAATGACCACCGACCTAATAGAAACAAATTACAAAATACCACATCTCAATACACCCAATAGTTTCTGCGTGATGCGAGGACAACGCGTATATCGAGTTACGATTTTATTTATATGATGATGATGATTATTTAGTAAAATAAACTGAACGAAAACGCAGTTTTTGCAACTATGTATATCCTTTTAAGAAAATCGTTTCTATTTCACCGGAGGAAAAATTATTTTTGCTAAAAGGAGTATTTGACGAAAAATCCCCTTCTTGCTGTTTATAGGAATCCAAGTAACCAACCTTTGAAAAAAATTGTGGTGAATTCTGCGTCGTTTGATATACTTATTTTAGAAAAATTTTCGTGTACCCTTCAATAAAAAAAAATAATATTTTATTTAAAAAAAATCATGAAAATCAAATTTTACTCTATTAATAAGAAAAAAATATAACGGTACATTTTAGAGACTTGAAAAAAATTTTAATCAACGTTGAATTGCATTTAATTATAAGATTGTAAAAAAAAATGTATAAACAGGGAAAGGATTTTGATGACCAAAACAAAAACCATTAAAAAAGTCAAAATAAAATCCTTTAAAAGGTAAAAAAAATGAATTTATTAAATTAAGAGAAAATTAACATAACTACACGTTCGATTATACTAGGATTAAACTACAAACAGATTTTTAAAGTTCTCCGGTAACAGCTTTCTATGATTTAAGATCTAACGAAAAAAAAGCAACAAAAATATACAACGGTGTACATTTTCCAAACTACCAAAAGTAATTCAAATTATTCACACTTAAATGTTTGTATTTTTCCTACGTTAGATCAGTTCTGGAATATTGTAGTGTTATATGGAACCCATTCTACTCTAATAATTCTCAAAGATTAGAGAGAGTTCAAAAACGTTTCTCCAGGCACATATTTCAATTTCAATTTCAATTTCAATTTATTTAAAACAGGACTAGTCTTAACACTGTAAGATACAATATCTTATAAATTAGTGTAAGCTTCGGTATATGATACTGATTAAATAATAAGTGAATACTAAGTGACAAAATCAATTAATACATATGACTTCAAAAAGATATTGAAAAATATGAATATTTTTAATAATACAAACAAAAAAATAGAAAGCAAAAATGTCTTGAAAAATAATAAAAAAATAAAAAGCACAAAAAAAAAAAAAATCCTCATCAAAGTGCCTCCAAATGCCGCCATAGTCTCTGCCTGAACTGATTCGTGTTAGCTATCAATCTGATACATCTAGGGAGGGAATTCCACAGCTGGATTACGTTCACAAGAAATTGTCTTTTGGACACAACGAAAAAGTAACGAACGGGTTCAAGGTCGAGTGTTCTAGTAGACCGAGAAGGGATTCGATTAAAAAGGTACAATGGCTGCCGAGTTTGCATTATATTATGCAGAAGAGTCAATGTCCTAAAATTCAATAAGTTCTGAAAAGTGATGCCATATAATGATTTAGAGAATAATGAGACATGATCATACCGTCGCAGACCATATACATAACGGGCAACGCTATTAAAAGCCACATTAAGTCTACGCTTGTTTTCATAGTCACAATTTGAAAAAATTTCGCATCCAAAAAGAATTATGGGAATAAGCAAAGTCTTGGCAAGTATTTTCCTAGTTTTGATTGGGGTGAAATATTGGGTTGTCCAAAGGGTACGAAGACCACCATACACCTTACCTAGTGCTATTCGGATATGATTATCCCAGGTAAGGGTTTTATTAAAGGTGATACCCAGATTTTTAGCTGTGTCAACGAAATCTATGGGTGTATCATTTAAAAGTATTTTTGGGAAGTATGAAGTATCAATATTTTGCCTAGCGATAACTACACATTTTGATTTGGTTGGATTTAAACACAAGCCATTATTCCTTGACCAATGATAAATAAGCTCGAGGTCTTTATTCATTTCATATGCAGCGTTTTCGATTAGACCTAATGGGCAACTTTTGTATAGCTGAACGTCATCAGCATACATATGTAAAGAAGAATGAATTACTTGGGAAGGAAGCTCATTTATATATAGCGTAAACAATAACGGCCCTAAGATCGATCCTTGAGGTACACCCATCCTAACGGGGAGAAAATTAGATGTGTTGTTGTTGACAACAACTGCCTGCAATCTGCCACTTAAATAAGAATAAATTAGTTTTACAGCCGAAGAGGAAAAGTTGTGCATATTTAGTAGTTTATTACAAAGCATGGTGTGATTTACAGTGTCAAATGCTTTTGAAAAATCTAAAAGCGTAAGAAATGTTATGTTTCCATCATCTGCAGATTCCCTAATATCTTCTACAACTTTTATTAATGCAGTGGTGCAGCTATGTTTAGGACGAAATCCAGACTGATTAAGACACAACATATCATTTTCAATCAAAAACTTGCGTATTTGAGCATTCATGACCTTTTCAAGCATTTTAGAAAAAAAAGGTAATATAGCGATTGGTCTAAACTCATCACTATTTGAACCTTTAGGAATAGGAATAATCTTAGATTGTTTCCAGGCGGTAGGAAAGGTTGCTGTCATTAAAATTGTATTGAAAACATGGGTAATGTATTTTAAGCAATATGGTAGCATAATTTTTATAAACAGTGGGTGCAATTCATCCAATGCTACTGAATTTGATTTTATAGATAGCAAAGCTTCCAACACATCGGTTTCTTCTACTCCAGAAAAACTAAATCCTTGGGGCGTTTCAACGTCAGACTCAAAGTTTGGTGAAACATTCATGTTATTATCGGGAGAAACAATGGAATGACCTATAAATCTCCGGTTAAGCTCATCGCAGTCAATATCTGTTAAATTTGTACTTGTTTTACCAATCCCAAGTTCTCTTATATTTTTCCATAGCTTGTGACGAGCAACCGAAGGATCCAAACGAGAGGCATACAATTTTCTTTTTGATTCCCGTATTTCACAAACAACCCTATTTCTAAGAACTTTATAAATATCAAAAAGCACATTCAATCTAAAAAATTTCCAACGCTTATAAGCTTGATCACGTTTACGGATTAATTCTTTAACTTTATTAGTAAACCATTTTTGATCAGTGTTACCTGGTTTTCGTTCTTTAAGAGGAACATGTACATTGAAAAGATTACTAATATTGTTTTGAATGAAATACACTTGATCGTCAACAGATGACATACCATACACTCGATACCATTCGATTGATCTGACATCTTCTTCCAAAAGATTTTGATCAATACATTTAAAATCTCTAAAACTGAAAGTTATATTTGAACGAGTTGGAAGACACTGAAAAGTTAGATGAATTAGGTCATGGCGCGAAAAACAGGGAGCTGAAAGTTGATCATATAGAAGTACTTTATTTAAATCACTGACAAAAAAAAACGTCAAGAAGGGTACTTGTTGAATTGGAAAAATGAGTTGGAGTTGATACATTTACCGGCAAGAGATTAAGGGATTTCATACAGTTTACAAGATTTGAATCTACGAGAATATTACAATTCAGATCACCAGCTATAATAATAAAAGGTGAAACATAAGAGAGTTCATCTATTACAGAAATCAAAGGATTTATATTAATGTTCCGCCTGGGTCGATAAATAGATCCAAGTAATATTTTATTTAAGTTGCAGTTGATCTCTACAAATATATACTCGATGTCACTACTACACGGAGATCCACGTATAAACTTACAACTCAAATCACAACGTACATAAACTGCAACACCACCCCCATCGAGCCCAATCCTATCCGACCGAAACAATTTATACCCATTCAAAAAATACATGGCATCGCTAAAATCCTGTCTAAACCAGGTTTCAGATACACATATAGCATCCATATTAGATCCTGCAAACATATTTCTAAATTCATCTAGCTTAGGACGCAAACTCTGGGCATTTATATGGCAAACTCGAAAACCATTTTGCCGAGAACATAATATATTAATCATTGAGCGCTTGATATCATTTCTATTCACACCTGTGGAATCCCAAGTCGACTGATTAGGGCCAACCATCAATAGAATTTAGTAATGGCTGGTACCCAAAAAGGTGTACCTGACTAATCAGACCAACTGCCTGCACATCATCAAACAGAAACAGATACCAGGCAACAAATATAGGCACACAAATTGAGGATAATTTAGATTTAATATAGTGAAGATAATTTGAGAAACCCATTACAGGCAATATTTTATTTTATCTATTACGTTGGAATATTGTCAGACCTTCGTATGAAGTTCGTTGTTTTTTTGGCCTTCAAAGTCTTGAAACGCGAAGAAAATACTTCGATATCATGTTTGTACGAGATATCGTTAATTAAAGAATTAATTGTCCATTTTTGCTGAGAATTATAGAATTTAACTGTCCTTCTTATACTTTAAGATCATGTAATACATTTCGGGTACCTCACCACAGAGTTAATTATGGACTTAATGAGCCACTCTCACGATGCTTAAGACAGGCAAACTCAGTCTCTCAAAATGAAATTATTGATTTCTATCAATTCTATAGTAGAGATGTTTTTAAATCACATTTATTAATAGTATTGAACTTTGGAGGTTGATTATTGATTATGTTTAATTGTACGTAAATTTTTATATTAATAATTATTATTTTTTGTTAAGTTTAAGTAGTCTGTAGGAGCTTTTGTACTCTGTTTGACGAAATAAATAAATAAATTTTATTCAGTTTAAGAAAACATAATTCTTTTTTTATAAGTAAGTAAGTAAGTAAGTAATCAATTCATTTATTTTATGTTTATAATTTTACAAGTACTGATTAAAATGAATTTAAAAGCTATGGCCTAGCCGTCAGCCTGGTTAGCAATAATATATTTAACAATTTTTAATATAATTTTCAAATAAATTAATCTTTTGATTACATTTGCAACAAATTTAATAAATAAACTTAAAAATCAAACATATTCTGTGACTAATAACCTTCTATACTTTAGGATGGCTTTCAAATATTCACTTAACTTTTTCCAGTCGCATTCGTTTAAAATAAATATTGTATTTTGCACTGTTAATGTTTCTTTTCCAAAAAAAGCTAGTCTTTGTGGTTTTAATATTTGGCATATACTAAAGATGTGAAAGCAGTCTTCTTTTGATCTTGAGTTACAAAACGAACAAAATTGATTAAAGCTGCCATTGTAAGGGGTGCCATTTAAGCCGAGAAGATCGCATCTTGCCTTGAATATCAACGATATTTGAGTGTAGCTTAACGAATCATGGAAGTAGTTTCTATCACCAAGATCGAAATTAAGCTGACAGTATAACAGTCTACTCTCAGATTCACGAGCTTTTTGAATAAATGTATTTCGTATAGAGTCCTCATTTTTCCGGATTATTTGGTAAAGTTGTTCCTTCAAATTGCTTAAATTACTAAAATCAATTATTAGCTCCTCTCCGCAGGCATTTCCAATACTTTGCCATCTTGCAAACCACCAATCCTTGTTCCTTAGTTCATACAACAACAGTTTCTTCGTCAACCTGGAGTCCTGGTGTGCTAATGTTTTTATTATAAAATCAGCTTGTGATTTGAGAGTACTTGTTAGGAGTTTTGGTAGCCCTGTTTCAATGTAGATTGCATAACTTGGTGTATTCTGAGGCAAATTAAATAGTTTTTTTAAAAAGTTCCTATGGAATTTTTCAATTGCTTCGTATTCATATGCTCCCCAAACTTGTGAAGCGTAACAGAGAGTTGATTTCACTACTGCATCAAATATTTTATATTTTGTGGAAAGTATTATTTGTTTGTTTGAAAAAACGTTTTTCCAAGACATATTTATTAAGCTTTGAGAAGTGTTAGCTTTCTCGCTTAGATGTTTTGTAAAATCTAGAGTTGAGTTCAATTTTACTCCTAAATACTTTATCTCTTTCACAATTTCCAAAAGATTCTCATTATAGTACCATCTGTTTCGACCTTGTCCAAGTGAAGATCTCGAGAAAACCATAATTTTAGATTTGTCGGTGTTAATTATTAGTCCCCACCTCTTGCAGTAGATTGCTAACCGATTAATCATCAATTGCAAGTTTTCTGGTGATTCAGAGAGTAAAACGAGATCATCGGCATACAATAAAACATTGATAACTGAATTTGCGATTCTTATTCCTCCTGGTAAATCGTCCACTATATCGTTGATAAATAATGAAAACAACAATGCACTGAGAAGACAGCCTTGTTTAACTCCAGTATTTGTTCCAAACCATTCCGAAAAAGTGGTGCCATCCCAAACAGCAGCTTTAGTATCACAGTACATTTCTTTTATAACTTTTATAAACTTTGTAGATAGACCCATTTGTGAGAGCTTATAAAAGAGAGCATTTCTATTTACTAAGTCAAACGCTGATTTGAAGTCCACAAAAAACGAAAAGACTTTCTTTTCTCTTTTTTTATAATAACTGTTAAGTTTGACAAAGGAGAATGGGCATAAATATATGAGTTGCGTCCCATCGTTGTAACACTTTATGACCGAATTCACTGGAAAGATCTCTGTTAGTGCTATTATTTTTTGTATGAAAAGAAGTCTGTATCTCGTGCAGGGAAACTGTTGCACTGAACTATAACTTTTCCCCTGAACAAACTGCGTCCCAAGTGTTGCAACACTTTATGATCTATATAATTGTAAAAGGTCTCAATGAGTGCTACTTTTTGTTGCGTTAGCATAAGTCTGTATCTCTTGCAGGGAAAGTGTAAAAGCCAATAATTACTGTTGCACTACATTATAACTCTTTCCCTGCATAAACTGCGACCCAAGTGTTGCAACACCTTCTGACATATATCAATGGAAAGGTTTCAATAAGTTTTATTTTTTTTTTGTGTTGGCTTAAGTCTGTATCTCGTGCAGGGAAAGTGTAATTACCTATAATAACTGATGCACTGCAAAAGTACTCTTTCGCTGCACAGGTTGCGTCTCAAGTGTTGTAACACTTTCTGCTTTTTTTATTTATCTAAGTCAACTAATTACTAGTTGAACAAAAATGTATTTACATGGTATGAACATATAGATATTATGACTTAAATCATTGGAAAGGTCTCAATGAGTGCTATTTTTTGTTGTACCTACGAGCATAAATCTGTATAACGTGCAGGGAAAGTTTTATAGCCCTATAACTGTTAAAGGTGTTATAGCGCATTGCAAAAGTTACTGGACAATATCCTTGCACGAGATACAAAAAAATTATAGCACTCATTGATACCTTTCCAGTGATATAGGTCAGAAAGTGTTATAACATATGGGACGAAAAGCCCATTCTCCTTTAAATTGTATGCTGAAAAATCGAAAATTTTGTTATCATTTTATAATTATTGTTATCATATAAATAAACTTAACTGTATTTGATAATACTAAAATATTATTCTTACATGTTACAATATAAATTTAAGCAGAAACTAATCCCTTTTTGACAGATTTCTATCCCCAATCTGTTTTTACCAATGCATTTGCATTTATGGTAAACGCGATATGAATGCAGACTACATCAAATTTTGAATATGGAAGAGGTTAGTAATCACCCTGTTGTAACCAAGGTACCGTCATTCAAAAGGTGTTTCTCGAGGAGTATTATAAAGTCTACATATGAAGAGTGCTTCGTAGGCTGCAATTTCCTCCTTCGTGGCTTTTTTTTGCAAGTTTTACAAGTCCTTAGTTGTTCATTTGTGCTCCAAAAGCTTAAGTGCCTCTACTATTCTCTTATTGCAAAAAGCTAAGGTGGTATCTATTCGCATCCACACTACAGGAAGCACGTCATCCAAGGCAGCCATCTGTACCCTTTCTACTGTTCTTTCACAGCTCTAGATTTAAAAATAATGGAGTTGGTCCCGGTAAAATAGCTTTTGCTCTTCTCTACCCTATACAATTATGGGGGTATCCAAACTCAAGTTGTTGCTATTCACTGCAAATCATCAATATTAAAGGGTTAATGCGTAAAGTTTTGTATTTTTCACTGCCAGTATATGGTTAAAAAAAAATTATCATACAAAACCTCTTTTTAGGGTACTGAACTTTGTTTTTTAAGAAAAATATAATATATTATTAACGAAAACCTGATTTACTGATATTGATAAAAAAGGTTACGTAGTGATAATAACGAACAATTCTCAGTATAGTCATTTAAAAATTCCAATGAATTTAATATGCAAAAATGGATGGACGGTAATTCAAACCAAAAGAATTTATACATATTTTCATCGGACCAAATAACACCAGCAAACGAAATTTTTACTGACATTTCAACATTGCTGGACTTAATTTTATATATCCTGGGGAAGAATTACCGCATCCGGTTATCGAGTACTACGTGACTGAGTTATGTGAGTTTGGCAATACCGCTATGACATGGTTACTCGTTCATTCGATCATTGATGATTGATGGCACTCATTCATTGGGTCACTGATGACACCATAGGCGCCCGAAGGATTTTTTCGGTGGGCGGGGGTGTCAAATCATGGACTCCGACAGAAAAAATGACAATAATTTATGATAAAAACATAACAAATATGTTGGTAGCGTGCAATTTTCCAGAACCAGGGGGGGAGGGGCAGCCAAATGGCCCCATTTAACAAAATTTATTCCAGAAATCAACAATATTTGTTTTAAATATTATAAATTTTGTTCTCAGCTCTATTTCTTATTTTATTAAGGAGGGCCCCCTTCCACAATTTTCTACTTCCTACCCCACTTACCTTAGTCCAGCCCTGAATTCTAAAGCTTTGTGTGTTGTTATTTTAACATACGAGTATGTTTTATGTATGCCATCATCAACTGTAGCATTATTTGTTGTTTTTTCTTTTTTAATTTAAAAACTGTTTTCCTTTTATCCTCTTCAAAGGATATTAAATTTCAACATCATTCAATATGGTGACTGTTGACTTGTGGTGAAAAAAATAATAAAAAAAAATACACAACGATCCAGTTGTGACATTGACACTATGGTGACATCGTAACATGGTATCAAGTAAACCAACAACCAACCGACCTACAGCGAAGGTGTTACTTTTACCGGATATGCACTTGGCTTGTATATACCAAGTCCTTGAGTTCGTCATTATAATGCATGCATACATACATGTCATGTTTATATTTTATAGATATTGTATATGTGGTGAATATTTTTTTTCTTCTTTTTATGACCAAGTTTGTGTCATTAAGGACTGAGTTATAAATTTGTTGTGTTTTTGTTCTTCCTCAAGCAAAAAGCACACGATTGTGTTTAAGGGTGGAAAGTTAGATTTTTTCTATTTATTGTTGACTTGTGTTGACCGTGGGAAAAGTTTGGCATTTCGGTAGGACATTAAGTATGTATATAATTCATAAAAATAGAATCATAAGGCAAAAAAATGAACTAAAATTACTTTTTACAGAATTTTCAGAGTAATTTTATTTTGACAACAAATTATTTTAAGGTTAAAATCTTACTAGCTACATAATTGTATTTTTGTTTCTGTATTTATGAGTTTTTAATTTTTATATTTTAAAAACAAAATGTACAAATCCGATTTAAGTTACTCTTAGGGGAAGGCTTTAGGGTGAAAAGTTTGGAAAAAACTTCTATTTGCAGGGTACTCATGTACCACATCACATGGTTAGCAAATTTCCATTTCTCATTTGGACAATTTCTTCCTCCTGCGTTGTTCGACGAGATCATTATTTATGATTTATCGAGGTTGACTAGCAGCTTTACTCCGCCGCACAAAGTGCAAAAATAGTCCATTTGGTGGCCAAAAATAAAAATTTTCATGTCTTTAAAATATTCAACTTTTATTATAAGTCAGTAGAAAAATACTCATACGTACAGTATGTAAAATTTTTGTTTCCTTAATATGTCCAGGTTAAGAAAAAAAAGCACCTCAGACCTCAAATTGTATTCATGAAAGAGACATTTTCTAGCATGGTTTGAAACCAGGAATTCTCAAGAAAACCCTTTACGAAAACGATCGGTTTGTTTTAGCAAGTTTTTCTACATATTTGTCTGTTATAACGGGAAAAACATTAAAAAACGGTAAGCCGTTCGATTTTGTAGAACCAATCTTATTTAAAACCAATTTTTCAGGTTCATTAAAGTGGTACTAAAATTCACAACTTTTCACAAACTTTATTCATTTATGTATTGAAAGTGAAATATGTGCTCTGTTGGAATTTAAAAAAAAATCATACCCGCATGACGCCAAGCGAAGGCTGAAAGGACGCTTAGCGGACAACAAGCGGAGGCGGAGCGGATGCAAAGCGGAGCCTGAGCGGAGGCCGAGCGGAGCCGGAGCGGACGCCGAGCGGAAGTGGAGCGGACGCTGAGCGCAGGCAAAGCGGAGGCTGAACGGACGCCGAGCGGAGGCTGAGTGGACGCTGAGCGGAGGCTGAGCGGATGCGGAGCGAAGGCTGAGCTGAGGCGGAGCGGAGGCTGAGCGGAGAATGAGCGGAGGCTGAGCGGAGGCGGAAAGGAGGCTGAGCGGAGGCGGAGCGGAGGCTGAGCGGAGGCTGAGCGGAGGCTGAGCAGAGGCGGAGCGGACGCCGAGCGGAGGCTGAGCGGAGGCTGAGCGGAGGCGGAGCGGAGGCTGAGTGGAGGCTGAGCGGAGGCGGAGCGGACGCCGAGCGGAGGCTGAGTGGAGGCTGAGCGGAGGCGGAGCGGAGGCTGAGGGGAGACGGAGCGGAGGCTGAGCGGAGACGGAGCGGAGGCTGAGCGGAAGCTGAGCGGAGGCGGAGCGGACGCCGAGCGGAGGCTGAGCGGACGCCGAGCGGAGGCTGAGCGGAGGCGGAGGCGGAGCGGACGCCGAGCGGAGGCTGAGCGGAGGCGGAGCGGAGGCTGAGAGGACGCTGAGCGGAGGCGGAGCGGAGGCGGAGCGAAGGCTGAGCGGAGTCTGAGCGGAGGCTGAGCGGAGGCGGAGCGGACGCCGAGCGGAGGCTGAGCGGAGGCGGAGCGGAGGCTGAGCGGAAGCTGAGCGGAGGCGGAGCGGACGCCGAGCGGAGGCTGAGCGGAGGCGGAGGCTGAGCGGAGGCGGAGCGGAGGCTGAGCGGACGCTGAGCGGAGGCAGAGCGAAGGCTGAGCGGAGTCTGAGCGGAGGCTGAGCGGAGGCGGAGCGGACGCCGAGCGGAGGCTGAGCAGAGGCGGAGCGGAGGCTGAGCGGAGGCGGAGCGGACGCTGAGCGGAGGCTGAGCGGAGGCGGAGCGGAGACGGAGCGGAGGCTGAGCGGAAGCTGAGCGGAGGCGGAGCGGACGCCGAGCGGAGGCTGAGTGGAGGCTGAGCGGAGGCGGAGCGGAGGCTGAGCGGAGATGGAGCGGAGGCTGAGCGGAAGCTGAGCGGAGGCCGAGCGGACGCCGAGCGGAGGCTGAGCGGAGGCGGAGCGGAGGCTGAGCGGAGGCTGAGCGGAGGCTGAGCGGAGGCTGAGCGGAGGCTGAGCGGAGGCTGAGCGGAGGCTGAGCGGAGGCTGAGCGGAGGCTGAGCGGAGGCGGAGCGGAGGCTGAGCAGAGACGGAGCGGAGGCTGAGCGGAAGCTGAGCGGAGGCTGAGTGGAGGCTGAGCGGAGGCGGAGCGGAGGCTGAGCGGAGACGGAGCGGAGGCTGAGCGGAAGCTGAGCGGAGGCGGAGCGGACGCCGAGCGGAGGCTGAGCGGACGCCGAGCGGAGGCTGAGCGGAGGCGGAGGCAGAGCGGACGCCGAGCGGAGGCTGAGCGGAGGCGGAGCGGAGGCTGAGAGGACGCTGAGCGGAGGCGGAGCGGAGGCGGAGCGAAGGCTGAGCGGAGTCTGAGCGGAGGCTGAGCGGAGGCGGAGCGGACGCCGAGCGGAGGCTGAGCAGAGGCGGAGCGGAGGCGGAGCGGAGGCTGAGCGGAGGCGAAGCGGACGCTGAGCGGAGGCTGAGCGGAGGCGGAGCGGACGCTGAGCGGAGGCTGAGCGGAGGCTGAGCGGAGGCTGAGCGGAGGCGGAGCGGAGGCTGAGCGGAGGCGGAGCGGAGGCTGAGCGGAGGCGGAGCGGACGCCAATAGGAGGCTGAGCGGAGGCGGAGCGGAGGCAGAGCGGAGGCGGAGCGGAGGCGGAGCGGAGGCGGAGCGGAGGCGGAGCGGAGGCGGAGCGGAGGCGGAGCGGAGGCGGAGCGGAGGCGGAGCGGAGGCGGAGCGGAGGCTGAGCGGAGACGGAGCGGAGGCTGAGCGAAAGCTGAGCGGAGGCGGAGTGGACGCCAAGCGGAGGCTGATCGGAGTCTAGGCGGAGGCGGAGCGGAGGCTGAGCGGAGGCTGAGCGGAGGCTGAGCGGAGACGGAGCGGAGGCTGAGCGGAAGCTGAGCGGAGGCGGAGCGAACGCCGAGCGGAGGCTGAGTGGAGGCTGAGTGGAGGCGGAGCGGAGGCTGAGCAGAGACGGAGCGGAGGCTGAGCGGAAGCTGAGCGGAGGCGGAGCGGACGCCGATTGGAGGCTGAGCGGAGGCGGAGGCGGAGTAGACGCCGAGCGGAGGCTGAGCGGAGGCGGAGAGGAGGCGGAGCGGAGGCTGAGCGGAGGCGGAGCGGACGCCGATAGGAGGCTGAGCGGAGGCGGAGCGGAGGCAGAGCGGAGGCGGAGCGGAGGCGGAGCGGAGGCGGAGCGGAGGCGGAGCGGAGGCGGAGCGGAGGCTGAGCGGAGTCTAGGCGGAGGCTGAGCGGAGGCGGAGCGGACGCTGAGCGGAGGTGGAGCGGAGGCGGAGCGGAGGCGGAGCGGACGCTGAGCGGAGGTGGAGCGGAGGCGGAGCGGAGGCGGAGCGGAGGCGGAGCGGAGGTGGAGCGGACACCGAGCGGAGGCTGAGTGGAGGCGGAGCGGACGCTGAGCGGAGGCTGAGCGGAGGCTGAGCGGAGGCTGAGCGGAGGCGGAGCGGAGGCTGAGCGGAGGCGGAGCGGACGCTGAGCGGACGCTGAGCGGACGCTGAGCGGAGGCTGAGCGGAGGCGGAGCGGAGTTGGAGCGGAGGCAGAGCGGAGGCGGAGCGGAGGCGGAGCGGACGCCTAGTGGAGGCGGAGCGGATACTGAGCGTACGCTGAGCGGAGGCGGAGCGGACGCCTAGCGGAGGCGGAGCGGAGGCGGAGCGGACACCAAGCGGAGGCGGAGCGGAGCCTGAGCGAAGGCGGAGCGGACGCCGAGCGGAGGCTGAGCAGAGGCAGAGCGGACGCTGAGCGAAGGCGGAGCGGAGGCTGAGCGGACGCCGAGCGGAGGCTGAGCGGAGGCGGAGCGGAGGCAGAGCGGAGGTGGAGCGGAGGCGGAGCGGAGGTGGAGCGGAGGCAGAGCGGAGGTGGAGCGGAGGCTTAGCGGAGTCTGAGCGGAGGCTGAGCGGAGGCGGAGCGGACGCTGAGCGGAGGCGGAGCGGAGGCTGAGCGGAGGCGGAGCGGAGGCTGAGCGGTGGCGGAGTGGAGGCTGAGCGGACGCTGAGCGGAGGCTGAGCGAAGGCTGAGCGGAGGCGGAGGGGAGGCTGAGCGGAGGCTGAGCGGAGGCGGAGCGGACACCAAGCGGAGGCGGAGCGGAGGCTGAGCGGAGGTGGAGCGGAGGCGGAGCGGAGGCTGAGCGGAGTCTGAGCGGAGCCTGAGCGGAGGCGGAGCGGACGCCGAGCGGAGGCTGAGCAGAGGCAGAGCGGACGCTGAGCGAAGGCGGAGCGGAGGCAGCGCGCAGGCTGAGAGGAGGTGGAGCGGACGCCGAGCGGAGGCAGAGCGGAGGCAGAGCGGAGGCGGAGCGGAGGCTGAGCGGAGGCGGAGCGGAGGCTGAGCGGAGGCTGAGCGGAGGCTGAGCGGAGGCGGAGCGGACGCTGAGCGGAGGCTGAGTGGAGGCGGAGCGGACGCTGAGCGGAGGCTGAGTGGAGGCGGAGGCGGAGCGGAGGTGGAGCGGTGGCTGAGCGGAGGCTGAGCGGAGTCTGAGCGGAGGCTGAGCGGAGGCGGAGCGGACGCCGAGTGGAGGCTGAGCAGAGGCGGAGCGGACGCTGAGCGGAGACTGAGCGGAGGCGGAGCGGAGTTGGAGCGGAGGCAGAGCGGAGGCTGAGCGGAGACGGAGCAGAGACGGAGCGGAGACGGAGCGGAGGTGGAGCGGAGGCGGAGCGTAGCGGAGCGGAGGCGGAGCGGAGGCGGAGGCGGAGCGGAGGCGGAGCGGACGCCTAGTGGAGCCGGAGCGGATACTGAGCGTACGCTGAGCAGAGGCGGAGCGGACGCCTAGCGGAGGCGGAGTGGAGGCTGAGCGGAGGCGGAGCGGACGCTGAGCGGAGGCTGAGCGGAGGCGGAGCGGAGTAGGAGCGGAGGCGGAGCGGAGGCTGAGCGGAGGCTGAGCGGAGGCTGAGCGGAGGCGGAGCGGAGGCTGAGCGGAGTCTGAGCAGAGCCTGAGCGGAGGATGAGCGGACGCCGAGCGGAGGCTGAGCAGAGGCAGAGCGGACGCTGAGCGAAGGCGGAGCGGAGGCGGAGCGGAGGCTGAGAGGAGGTGGAGCGGACGCCGAGCGGAGGCAGAGCGGAGGCGGAGCGGAGGTGGAGCGGAGGCGGAGCGGAGGCTGAGCGGAGGCGGAGCGGAGGCTGAGCGGAGGCTGAGCGGAGTGTGAGCGGAGGCTGAGCGGAGGCGGAGCGGACGCCGAGTGGAGGCTGAGCAGAGGCGGAGCGGACGCTGAGCGGACGCTGAGCGGAGGCTGAACGGAGGCGGAGCGGAGTTGGAGCGGAGGCAGAGCGGAGGCGGAGTGGAGGCGGAGCGGACGCCTAGTGGAGGCGGAGCGGATACTGAGCGTACGCTGAGCGGAGGCGGAGCGGACGCCTAGCGGAGGCGGAGTGGAGGCTGAGCGGAGGCGGAGCGGACGCTGAGCGGAGGCTGAGCGGAGGCGGAGCGGAGTAGGAGCGGAGGCGGAGCGGAGGCTGAGCGGAGGCTGAGCGGAGGCTGAGCGGAGGCAGAGCGGACGCCAAGCGGAAGCTGAGCGGAGGCTGAGCGGAGGCGGAGCGGACGCCTAGCGGAGGCAGAGCGGAGGCGGAGCGGAGGCGGAGCGGAGGCGGAGGCGGAGCGGAGGCTGAGCGGAGGAGGAGCGGACGCCTAGTGGAGGCGGAGCGGACGCCGAGCGGAGGCTGAGCGTACGCTGAGCGGAGGCGGAGCGGACGCCTAGCGGAGGCGGAGTGGAGGCTGAGCGGAGGCGGAGCGGTCGCCGAGCGGACGCCGAGCGGTCGCCGAGCGGAGGCTGAGCGGAGGCGGAGCGGAGGAGGAGCGGAGGCTGAGCGGAGGCGGAGTGGAGGCGGAGCGGAGGCGGGGCGGAGGCGGAGCGGAGGCGGAGCGGAGGCGGAGCGGAAACGGAGCGGAGGCTGAGCGGACGCCGAGCGTAGGCGGAGCGGACGCCGAGCGACGCCAAGCGGTGGCGGAGCGGATTCTGAGCGGACACTGAGCGGAGGCGGAGCGGATGCTGAGCGGAGGCGGAGCGGACGCTGAGCAGACACCAAGCGGACGCCGAGCGGAGGCTGAGCGGACACTGAGCGGAGTTGGAGCGGACGCTGAGCGGACGCCGAGCAGAGGCTGAACGGACGCTGAGCGGAGGCAGAGCGGACGCTGAGAGGACGCCGATCGGACGCCGAGCGGAGGCCGAGCGGATACTGAGCGTAGGCTGAGCTGTCCTACATACAAAAAATAATATTTCTTTTTTGAATCGTTACACTACATGAAACATTAGCTTGACGGTTGCAAGTTCAAAGCAAAATAAAGGAAAAGAAAAACAAGTTAAAAAAATCTATAACATTCTCTTTAAGCAATATCAGACTGAAAAATACCTAAAATGATATTGTATGTTCGTACATATATTATATTTTTCACATTGCTTTCACAAATATTATCGAATTTCTTTTAGTATTTTGTTTTTTCAACGAATTTAGAATTCAATAGTTTTTGAAACCCTTCTTCTATTGAAATTATGTAGGGATATAAAGGATGAAAACATCCATTCAACTCTGTAAATAATATCAATATTTGTTTTTTTAATCTCAAAGTGGATTTTCAATTAATTTTTGATTAAAGTTTTAACTAAACTATGTGATTTTCAAAATACAAACAGTTTTTTTTTAATTAAAATTTGTTTTGGAATTAGGGCTCATTAATACAGGAAAGACAGGATACACCTACTCAGCTTCATAGATATTTCTTTGGCTAAGCAGAAATCCGTAACGGGGAAAAACCTATTTATAAGTAACAAAGAGGCCTAGACAGGACAATTAACCAAAAAACATTCAAATCAATTTATTTGCCTTTAGAAATCGGAAGGTTAAAGGGCCCTTTATATTCACTTACCCTGAATAATCTCATTTCTTCATATATTCTAAAAATTTGTTTTAAATAATTCATTAGTTAAAAATAGCTACTGAATTAAATTTGATCTAAGCCCCTTTATCCATAAGAACTTCTTTAATCTGACAAGTCCTTTATTTGTATTTCTGAATTTAATAATTGCTGAAACTAAAACAGAACAGCTTAAGCTTTTGCAACCTTGGGATGAATTAAATAATATTCTACTTAACCATAGGAAAATATAAATTTCTATTCAACGTAGGTACTGACAAGAACTCAAGGATAAAAAGTTAAAAAAAAAACTAAATTCATAATTGTAAGGAAAACTTGTTATAATTAGGGTAAATTTGGGAAATTTGTACATAATGATGTACTTTCAATAGAAAAAAAAAAAAACATTTTCAATTTTACTATACAAATAGTGAGGTGTTGGTGCTGTTTTAAGCTTAGATTACGTTCATAAAAGTATGGGTTTGCTCATTTCAATGAATACAATGTTCCGCAACACCAATGTATGCTTTTGTTTACAGATTTTCTGAGAAATATTTTATTACATATATACAACAAGTAAAACTTCAATTTTCTGCAGGTAATGTGTTAAATGGATGCACATAATCTGTACCTTAGAATAACTGAAGTTGATGTTTTTCTATAAAAAAAAAATAAATATCTCTGGAAAGTGGATAGGAAGAAATGTATACATGGTGTCCCGTAATGAGTGGATAATACTGCAACTGGTGATAGCAGGCCTTATGACTGCTCAGAAAAAAATATAAAAAAAATATTTTTCTTGTGGTCTCCATGGTATAATTTATTTTCGAAAAATGTTAAAAAATTCAGGGTCTCCTAAAATACCTAATTACAACGGCCACCCATAAAGGATTCTTATTATTTTTGTATTTTTATAATATTCTTGAATAACCGTTCTAATTTATGGGTGGTAAATTTTAACACCAGCTGATGCATTTTTTGTGTTATAATTTTTTAAAATTATTTTTTTATTCGAAAATAATTCAATATTTTTTTCACCAAAGTTTGAAAAATAATAAAAGGAAAAAAATGTATGAGAACATAAGTGGCAAATTTGATAACAATTGGCCTGTTTAATGTACTTTCCAAAATGGTATTAAACATGTTTGTGTGTACAACCATAACCAATAAAATTGGCATTTAATCTACTAAAGTAGTTTTTTTAACATTTTATCAGATGAAATTAAGTTACTAAATTAAGTAAAAACTACGACGACGAATGAATGACTCATATTGTTTTTAAATTTTTATTGCATTTAAAAATAACCGTTCTCAAATAAAGGCAGTTACATTTAACACTAGTTGCTTTTTTTTTATAATTTTTTAATTATTTTTTTTAATAAAAAAATGATTAAATATTTATTTTCATCAAAGTTTGATGACAACAAAAATTGAGTTGTAGGGGAAAGTCAATAGATATACCAGTGTCACTATTATGTCTGCTAAATTCACTAACTAAAATAATAGTATGCACTTTCAAAAAGGTTTTGATTTAGAAATGGGAAATGCGATAAATAAAAACAACAGTATTAAAAATTATGATTTATTTTGTTTTTTTAAATAAATTTATATCAAGTGTTCAAACTGTCCCCCATTCACTGTGATACAGGCTCTGCATCTTCTAATGATGCATATTGGCGCTCATTTATTTTCATCACAGCGTCTTGAACACGACGACGCAGTTCCATAATGGTTGTAATTGGTTAAGTATAAACCATTACTTTCAGGCACCCCCAGTAGAAAAAGTCCATAGGATTTAGGTCTGGCGAACGAGCCGTTTTAAAAAAATATTTTCCTTAATGGTTTTTTAATATTTACATGGAAGGTACCGTTATTTTCTCGTAAAAGTAAATTTTTTTCTTAAAATATTCTAGTGGTAGCGGTACGATACCATTATCTTGTACGATACCATTATCTCTGATAACAAAATCTCGCTTTTTTTTAAATCTCGAATAACGAAATCTCGCAAATCAAAAATCATGTGTTTCATAATCTCGAAACTACAAAAAACTCGCTTTTAACAATCTCGCATTTACATCTCGCACTGAAAAATCTCGCAAATTTCAACCGAAATCACGCAAATTAAAATCTCGCAATTTAAAATCTCACAAATCGAAATCTCGCAAATTCAAATCTCACAGCAACGAATCGAGCTGTGTTCACTTGGCCCGCAAAAGTCTCCAATTTTTTTTTTTTTTTTCGTAAAAGATGACCATTTAAATGACCACTTTTGACCACCCTTTAACTTTTTTTGACCACCCACAGTTTTCGAGAAAATCGATTTTGAAAAATAGTGGGCCAAAAGAACGCTGCGCCTCAAAAATCGATTTTTTCAAATTTGATTAATGTTTTCGATAGATAATTTTTTGAACATAAATGACCACCCCTTTACTTTTTTTGACCACACTTAGAAATATTTTTTTTTTGATTTTTGAATTTTTTTTTTTTTATTTTTTTTTTCTGTATATTCCCTTTCCATTTTTTTAAATTTTCGAATTATGAAAGATGACCATTGTGAAAAACTCAATTATCTAAAATGACCACCCTTCAAAATTACTCTAACTTATCAAAAAGTATTTTTTTTCGAATTTTGAAAGATGACCATTGTGAAAAACTCAATTATCTAAAATGACCACCCTTCAAAATTACTCTAACTTATCAAAAAGTATTTTTTTTCGAATTTTGAAAGATGACCATTGGAAAAACTCAATTATCTAAAATGACCACCCTTCAAAATTACTCTAACTTATCAAAAAGTATTTTTTTTTTGAATTTTGAAAGATGACCATTGTGAAAAACTCAATTATCTAAAATGACCACCCTTCAAAATTACTCTAACTTATCAAAAAGTATTTTTTTTCGAATTTTGAAAGATGACCATTGTGAAAAACTCAATTATCTAAAATGACCACCCTTCAAAATTACTCTAACTTATCAAAAAGTATTTTTTTTCGAATTTTGAAAGATGACCATTGTGAAAAACTCAATTATCTAAAATGACCACCCTTCAAAATTACTCTAAATTATCAAAAAGTATTTTTTTTCGAATTTTGAAAGATGACCATTGTGAAAAACTCAATTATCTAAAATGACCACCCTTCAAAATTACTCTAACTTATCAAAAAGTATTTTTTTTCGAATTTTGAAAGATGACCATTGTGAAAAACTCAATTATCTAAAATGACCACCCTTCAAAATTACTCTAAATTATCAAAAAGTATTTTTTGTCGAATTTTGAAAGATGACCATTGTGAAAAACTCAATTATCTAAAATGACCACCCTTCAAAATTACTCTAACTTATCAAAAAGTATTTTTTTTCGAATTTTGAAAGATGACCATTGTGAAAAACTCAATTATCTAAAATGACCACCCTTCAAAATTACTCTAACTTATCAAAAAGTATTTTTTTTTTGAATTTTGAAAGATGACCATTGTGAAAAACTCAATTATCTAAAATGACCACCCTTCAAAATTACTCTAACTTATCAAAAAGTATTTTTTTTCGAATTTTGAAAGATGACCATTGTGAAAAACTCAATTATCTAAAATGACCACCCTTCAAAATTACTCTAACTTATCAAAAAGTATTTTTTTTCGAATTTTGAAAGATGACCATTGTGAAAAACTCAATTATCTAAAATGACCACCCTTCAAAATTACTCTAACTTATCAAAAAGTATTTTTTTTTTTAATTTTGAAAGATGACCATTGTGAAAAACTCAATTGTCTAAAATGACCACCCTTCAAAATTACTCTAACTTATCAAAAAGTATTTTTTTTCGAATTTTGAAAGATGACCATTGTGAAAAACTCAATTATCTAAAATGACCACCCTTCAAAATTACTCTAACTTATCAAAAAGTATTTTTTTTTCGAATTTTGAAAGATGACCATTGTGAAAAACTCAATTATCTAAAATGACCACCCTTCAAAATTACTCTAACTTATCAAAAAGTATTTTTTTTCGAATTTTGAAAGATGACCATTGTGAAAAACTCAATTATCTAAAATGACCACCCTTCAAAATTACTCTAACTTATCAAAAAGTATTTTTTTTCGAATTTTGAAAGATGACCATTGTGAAAAACTCAATTATCTAAAATGACCACCCTTCAAAATTACTCTAACTTATCAAAAAGTATTTTTTTTCGAATTTTGAAAGATGACCATTGTGAAAAACTCAATTATCTAAAATGACCACCCTTCAAAATTACTCTAACTTATCAAAAAGTATTTTTTTTCGAATTTTGAAAGATAACCATTGTGAAAAACTCAATTATCTAAAATGACCACCCTTCAAAATTACTCTAAATTATCAAAAAGTATTTTTTTCGAATTTTGAAAGATGACCATTGTGAAAAACTCAATTATCTAAAATGACCACCCTTCAAAATTACTCTAACTTATCAAAAAGTATTTTTTTTCGAATTTTGAAAGATGACCATTGTGAAAAACTCAATTATCTAAAATGACCACCCTTCAAAATTACTCTAACTTATCAAAAAGTATTTTTTTTCGAATTTTGAAAGATGACCATTGTGAAAAACTCAATTATCTAAAATGACCACCCTTCAAAATTACTCTAACTTATCAAAAAGTATTTTTTTTTGAATTTTGAAAGATGACCATTGTGAAAAACTCAATTATCTAAAATGACCACCCTTCAAAATTACTCTAACTTATCAAAAAGTATTTTTTTTTTTGAATTTTGAAAGATGACCATTGTGAAAAACTCAATTATCTAAAATGACCACCCTTCAAAATTACTCTAACTTATCAAAAAGTATTTTTTTTCGAATTTTGAAAGATGACCATTGTGAATAACTCAATTATCTAAAATGACCACCCTTCAAAATTACTCTAACTTATCAAAAAGTATTTTTTTTCGAATTTTGAAAGATGACCATTGTGAAAAACTCAATTATCTAAAATGACCACCCTTCAAAATTACTCTAACTTATCAAAAAGTATTTTTTTTTTTAATTTTGAAAGATGACCATTGTGAAAAACTCAATTATCTAAAATGACCACCCTTCAAAATTACTCTAACTTATCAAAAAGTATTTTTTTTCGAATTTTGAAAGATGACCATTGTGAAAAACTCAATTATCTAAAATGACCACCCTTCAAAATTACTCTAACTTATCAAAAAGTATTTTTTTTCGAATTTTGAAAGATGACCATTGTGAAAAACTCAATTATCTAAAATGACCACCCTTCAAAATTACTCTAACTTATCAAAAAGTATTTTTTTTCGAATTTTGAAAGATGACCATTGTGAAAAACTCAATTATCTAAAATGACCACCCTTCAAAATTACTCTAACTTATCAAAAAGTATTTTTTTTCGAATTTTGAAAGATGACCATTGTGAAAAACTCAATTATCTAAAATGACCACCCTTCAAAATTACTCTAACTTATCAAAAAGTATTTTTTTCCGAATTTTGAAAGATGACCATTGTGAAAAACTCAATTATCTAAAATGACCACCCTTCAAAATTACTCTAACTTATCAAAAAGTATTTTTTTTTCGAATTTTGAGAGATGACCATTGTGAAAAACTCAATTATCTAAAATTACCACCCTTCAAAATTACTCTAACTTATCAAAAAGTATTTTTTTTCGAATTTTGAAAGATGACCATTGTGAAAAACTCAATTATCTAAAATGACCACCCTTCAAAATTACTCTAACTTATCAAAAAGTATTTTTTTTTTCGAATTTTGAAAGATGACCATTGTGAAAAACTCAATTATCTAAAATGACCACCCTTCAAAATTACTCTAACTTATCAAAAAGTATTTTTTTTCGAATTTTGAAAGATGACCATTGTGAAAAACTCAATTATCTAAAATGACCACCCTTCAAAATTACTCTAACTTATCAAAAAGTATTTTTTTTTCGAATTTTGAAAGATGACCATTGTGAAAAACTCAATTATCTAAAATGACCACCCTTCAAAATTACTCTAACTTATCAAAAAGTATTTTTTTTCGAATTTTGAAAGATGACCATTGTGAAAAACTCAATTATCTAAAATGACCACCCTTCAAAATTACTCTAACTTATCAAAAAGTATTTTTTTTCGAATTTTGAAAGATGACCATTGTGAAAAACTCAATTATCTAAAATGACCACCCTTCAAAATTACTCTAACTTATCAAAAAGTATTTTTTTTCGAATTTTGAAAGATGACCATTGTGAAAAACTCAATTATCTAAAATGACCACCCTTCAAAATTACTCTAACTTATCAAAAAGTATTTTTTTTCGAATTTTGAGAGATGACCATTGTGAAAAACTCAATTATCTAAAATGACCACCCTTCAAAATTACTCTAACTTATCAAAAAGTATTTTTTTTCGAATTTTGAAAGATGACCATTGTGAAAAACTCAATTATCTAAAATGACCACCCTTCAAAATTACTCTAACTTATCAAAAAGTATTTTTTTTTTCGAATTTTGAAAGATGACCATTGTGAAAAACTCAATTATCTAAAATGACCACCCTTCAAAATTACTCTAACTTATCAAAAAGTATTTTTTTTCGAATTTTGAAAGATGACCATTGTGAAAAACTCAATTATCTAAAATGACCACCCTTCAAAATTACTCTAACTTATCAAAAAGTATTTTTTTTCGAATTTTGAAAGATGACCATTGTGAAAAACTCAATTATCTAAAATGACCACCCTTCAAAATTACTCTAACTTATCAAAAAGTATTTTTTTTTCGAATTTTGAGAGATGACCATTGTGAAAAACTCAATTATCTAAAATTACCACCCTTCAAAATTACTCTAACTTATCAAAAAGTATTTTTTTTCGAATTTTGAAAGATGACCATTGTGAAAAACTCAATTATCTAAAATGACCACCCTTCAAAATTACTCTAACTTATCAAAAAGTATTTTTTTTTTCGAATTTTGAAAGATGACCATTGTGAAAAACTCAATTATCTAAAATGACCACCCTTCAAAATTACTCTAACTTATCAAAAAGTATTTTTTTTCGAATTTTGAAAGATGACCATTGTGAAAAACTCAATTATCTAAAATGACCACCCTTCAAAATTACTCTAACTTATCAAAAAGTATTTTTTTTTCGAATTTTGAAAGATGACCATTGTGAAAAACTCAATTATCTAAAATGACCACCCTTCAAAATTACTCTAACTTATCAAAAAGTATTTTTTTTCGAATTTTGAAAGATGACCATTGTGAAAAACTCAATTATCTAAAATGACCACCCTTCAAAATTACTCTAACTTATCAAAAAGTATTTTTTTTCGAATTTTGAAAGATGACCATTGTGAAAAACTCAATTATCTAAAATGACCACCCTTCAAAATTACTCTAACTTATCAAAAAGTATTTTTTTTCGAATTTTGAAAGATGACCATTGTGAAAAACTCAATTATCTAAAATGACCACCCTTCAAAATTACTCTAACTTATCAAAAAGTATTTTTTTTCGAATTTTGAGAGATGACCATTGTGAAAAACTCAATTATCTAAAATGACCACCCTTCAAAATTACTCTAACTTATCAAAAAGTATTTTTTTTCGAATTTTGAAAGATGACCATTGTGAAAAACTCAATTATCTAAAATGACCACCCTTCAAAATTACTCTAACTTATCAAAAAGTATTTTTTTTTTCGAATTTTGAAAGATGACCATTGTGAAAAACTCAATTATCTAAAATGACCACCCTTCAAAATTACTCTAACTTATCAAAAAGTATTTTTTTTCGAATTTTGAAAGATGACCATTGTGAAAAACTCAATTATCTAAAATGACCACCCTTCAAAATTACTCTAACTTATCAAAAAGTATTTTTTTTTTCGAATTTTGAAAGATGACCATTGTGAAAAACTCAATTTTCTAAAATGACCACCCTTCAAAATTACTCTAACTTATCAAAAAGTATTTTTTTTTCGAATTTTGAAAGATGACCATTGTGAAAAACTCAATTATCTAAAATGACCACCCTTCAAAATTACTCTAACTTATCAAAAAGTATTTTTTTTCGAATTTTGAAAGATGACCATTGTGAAAAACTCAATTATCTAAAATGACCACCCTTCAAAATTACTCTAACTTATCAAAAAGTATTTTTTTTCGAATTTTGAAAGATGACCATTGTGAAAAACTCAATTATCTAAAATGACCACCCTTCAAAATTACTCTAACTTATCAAAAAGTATTTTTTTTCGAATTTTGAAAGATGACTATTGTGAAAAACTCAATTATCTAAAATGACCACCCTTCAAAATTACTCTAACTTATCAAAAAGTATTTTTTTTCGAATTTTGAAAGATGACCATTGTGAAAAACTCAATTATCTAAAATGACCACCCTTCAAAATTACTCTAACTTATCAAAAAGTATTTTTTTTCGAATTTTGAGAGATGACCATTGTGAAAAACTCAATTATCTAAAATGACCACCCTTCAAAATTACTCTAACTTATCAAAAAGTATTTTTTTTCGAATTTTGAAAGATGACCATTGTGAAAAACTCAATTATCTAAAATGACCACCCTTCAAAATTACTCTAACTTATCAAAAAGTATTTTTTTTTTCGAATTTTGAAAGATGACCATTGTGAAAAACTCAATTATCTAAAATGACCACCCTTCAAAATTACTCTAACTTATCAAAAAGTATTTTTTTTTCGAATTTTGAAAGATGACCATTGTGAAAAACTCAATTATCTAAAATGACCACCCTTCAAAATTACTCTAACTTATCAAAAAGTATTTTTTTTCGAATTTTGAAAGATGACCATTGTGAAAAACTCAATTATCTAAAATGACCACCCTTCAAAATTACTCTAACTTATCAAAAAGTATTTTTTTTCGAATTTTGAAAGATGACCATTGTGAAAAACTCAATTATCTAAAATGACCACCCTTCAAAATTACTCTAACTTATCAAAAAGTATTTTTTTTCGAATTTTGAAAGATGACCATTGTGAAAAACTCAATTATCTAAAATGACCACCCTTCAAAATTACTCTAACTTATCAAAAAGTATTTTTTTTCGAATTTTGAAAGATGACTATTGTGAAAAACTCAATTATCTAAAATGACCACCCTTCAAAATTACTCTAACTTATCAAAAAGTATTTTTTTTCGAATTTTGAAAGATGACCATTGTGAAAAACTCAATTATCTAAAATGACCACCCTTCAAAATTACTCTAACTTATCAAAAAGTATTTTTTTTCGAATTTTGAAAGATGACCATTGTGAAAAACTCAATTATGGGGCATTTCACGTGAAGCGGACAACGAAAAAAAGGTCGGGTCTTGAAATTCGTTCAATTTTGGGTCACTTGTACTTCTTTTTATACTTAACATAAATGCAGAAGGATTTTGAATTTTGAGGCCTGGTGCTGGAGTTATGGGCTTGTGAAGTTTCGGAGAGCCATGGGGTAGAGTTTGAAAGAAAAATGTTTATAAATTAAATGAAGGGATAGGAAAATTATTTGAGTACTGGCGTAAATGGGAAATTACATGTTCTTTTCATTAATGAAATCTAAACCGGAAATCGATTTTTTTTTAAAGTAGAAAACCGGAAGTTAACATTTCAAATCAGATTTTAAGAAACTTCGACCATTTTAATTTTTTTTGTTTAGGTCTCAAAATTTAACTTATACAATAAAGAAACTACATGCCAAGTTTCAGAGTGATATCTCAATTCGTTTAGAAGATACATAATTTTTAGTGCGTGGCTCTCATTCAAAAAACTGATTTTTGTATAGAAAACCGGAAATATAGGCCAAGAGACGAGTATTTTTTGTATTCAATTTTCTATTGAACTGATTTTCTTGTTGCAATATGTTCAGAGGTGTCCTCGGTCCTCCATATGTAAATCCAAGTTGGCGGACCGGGGTGATGGGAGCGTCAGCCGCCATCTTGGAAAACACGTTTTATCAAATATGTCGTGAACCGTGCATCGGACAAATGTAATAGTAACTTTTTTCGAAAGCTTATATTCCATTCTCTTATTTACATTTTAAATCAAGTTGTTTTAGTGAATACTTTTTGAGCAATTAAATTTTAAAGTCAATATTTGGGAAATTTTTTGTTTTAAGTTGATTTTTTTCAAAATTTTGCATGGTTTAGCACCACTTTTCTATTAAGTATTCAATGCTCTCATTGATTCTTAGTCAAATACTGAAAACCAATTGTAAAAATGCTTCTTAGTTTTTGAAAAATTAAAAAAAAAAAACAAAAGTTCAATTTATCAATGGTACTTTGTTTGCCTCATAGACAAACAAGAAATAAGAAAAAGTACCTTTTGTTTTTTAATTTCTCAAAAACTAAGAAGCATTTTTACATTTGGTTTTCATTATTTGACTAGGAATCAATTAGAGCATTGAATACTTAATAGAAAAGTGGTGCTAAACCATGCAAAATTTTGAAAAAAATCAACTTAAAACAAAAAATTTCACAAATATTGACTTTAAAACTTAATTGCTCAAAAAGTATTCACTAAAACAACTTGATTTAAAAAGTAAATAAGAGAATGGAATATAAGCTTTCGAAAAAAGTTACTATTACATTCGTCCGATGCACGGTTCACGACATATTTGATAAAACATGTTTTCCAAGATGGCGGCTGACGCTCCCATCACCCCGGTCCGCCAACTTGGATTTACATATGGAGGACACCTCTGAACATATTGCAACAAGAAAATCAGTTCAATAGAAAATTGAATACAAAAAATACTCGTCTCCTGGCCTATATTTCCGGTTTTTTATACAAAAATCAGTTTTTTGAATGAGAGCCACGCACTAAAAATTATGTATCTTCTAAACGAATTAAGATCCCACTCTGAAACTTGGCATGTAGTTTCTTTATTGTATAAGCTAAATTTTGAGACCTAAACAAAAAAAATTAAAATGGTCGAAGTTTCTTAAAATCTGATTTGAAATGTTAACTTCCGGTTTTCTACTTTAAAAAAAAATCGATTTCCGGTTTAGATTTCATTAATGAAAAGAACATGTAATTTCCCATTTACGCCAGTACTCAAATAATTTTCCTATCCCTTCATTTAATTTATAAACATTTTTCTTTCAAACTCTACCCCATGGCTCTCCGAAACTTCACAAGCCCATAACTCCAGCACCAGGCCTCAAAATTCAAAATCCTTCTGCATTTATGTTAAGTATAAAAAGAAGTACAAGTGACCCAAAATTGAACGAATTTCAAGACCCGACCTTTTTTTCGTTGTCCGCTTCACGTGAAATGCCCCATAATTGAGTTTTTCACAATGGTCATCTTTCAAAATTCGAAAAAAAATACTTTTTGATAAGTTAGAGTAATTTTGAAGGGTGGTCATTTTAGATAATTGAGTTTTTCACAATGGTCATCTTTCAAAATTCGAAAAAAAATACTTTTTGATAAGTTAGAGTAATTTTGAAGGGTGGTCATTTTAGATAATTGAGTTTTTCACAATGGTCATCTTTCAAAATTCGAAAAAAAATACTTTTTGATAAGTTAGAGTAATTTTGAAGGGTGGTCATTTTAGATAATTGAGTTTTTCACAATAGTCATCTTTCAAAATTCGAAAAAAAAATACTTTTTGATAAGTTAGAGTAATTTTGAAGGGTGGTCATTTTAGATAATTGAGTTTTTCACAATGGTCATCTTTCAAAATTCGAAAAAAAATACTTTTTGATAAGTTAGAGTAATTTTGAAGGGTGGTCATTTTAGATAATTGAGTTTTTCACAATGGTCATCTTTCAAAATTCGAAAAAAATACTTTTTGATAAGTTAGAGTAATTTTGAAGGGTGGTCATTTTAGATAATTGAGTTTTTCACAATGGTCATCTTTCAAAATTCGAAAAAAAAATACTTTTTGATAAGTTAGAGTAATTTTGAAGGGTGGTCATTTTAGATAATTGAGTTTTTCACAATGGTCATCTTTCAAAATTCGAAAAAAAAATACTTTTTGATAAGTTAGAGTAATTTTGAAGGGTGGTCATTTTAGATAATTGAGTTTTTCACAATGGTCATCTTTCAAAATTCGAAAAAAAATACTTTTTGATAAGTTAGAGTAATTTTGAAGGGTGGTCATTTTAGATAATTGAGTTTTTCACAATGGTCATCTTTCAAAATTCGAAAAAAAAATACTTTTTGATAAGTTAGAGTAATTTTGAAGGGTGGTCATTTTAGATAATTGAGTTTTTCACAATGGTCATCTTTCAAAATTCGAAAAAAAAAATACTTTTTGATAAGTTAGAGTAATTTTGAAGGGTGGTCATTTTAGATAATTGAGTTTTTCACAATGGTCATCTTTCAAAATTCGAAAAAAAATACTTTTTGATAAGTTAGAGTAATTTTGAAGGGTGGTCATTTTAGATAATTGAGTTTTTCACAATGGTCATCTCTCAAAATTCGAAAAAAAATACTTTTTGATAAGTTAGAGTAATTTTGAAGGGTGGTCATTTTAGATAATTGAGTTTTTCACAATGGTCATCTTTCAAAATTCAAAAAAAATACTTTTTGATAAGTTAGAGTAATTTTGAAGGGTGGTCATTTTAGATAATTGAGTTTTTCACAATGGTCATCTTTCAAAATTCGAAAAAAAATACTTTTTGATAAGTTAGAGTAATTTTGAAGGGTGGTCATTTTAGATAATTGAGTTTTTCACAATGGTCATCTTTCAAAATTCGAAAAAAAAATACTTTTTGATAAGTTAGAGTAATTTTGAAGGGTGGTCATTTTAGATAATTGAGTTTTTCACAATGGTCATCTTTCAAAATTCGAAAAAAAATACTTTTTGATAAGTAAGAGTAATTTTGAAGGGTGGTCATTTTAGATAATTGAGTTTTTCACAATGGTCATCTCTCAAAATTCGAAAAAAAATACTTTTTGATAAGTTAGAGTAATTTTGAAGGGTGGTCATTTTAGATAATTGAGTTTTTCACAATGGTCATCTTTCAAAATTCGAAAAAAAATACTTTTTGATAAGTTAGAGTAATTTTGAAGGGTGGTCATTTTAGATAATTGAGTTTTTCACAATGGTCATCTTTCAAAATTCGAAAAAAAATACTTTTTGATAAGTTAGAGTAA
The DNA here is from genome assembly GCA_963921185.1 of Dasysyrphus tricinctus. NCBI lineage: Eukaryota > Metazoa > Arthropoda > Insecta > Diptera > Syrphidae > Dasysyrphus > Dasysyrphus tricinctus. The sequence continues at coordinate 118,520,378 of OY992533.1, read as the reverse complement.
TTTTGAAGGGTGGTCATTTTAGATAATTGAGTTTTTCACAATGGTCATCTTTCAAAATTCGAAAAAAAATACTTTTTGATAAGTTAGAGTAATTTTGAAGGGTGGTCATTTTAGATAATTGAGTTTTTCACAATGGTCATCTTTCAAAATTCGAAAAAAAATACTTTTTGATAAGTTAGAGTAATTTTGAAGGGTGGTCATTTTAGATAATTGAGTTTTTCACAATGGTCATCTTTCAAAATTCGAAAAAAAATACTTTTTGATAAGTTAGAGTAATTTTGAAGGGTGGTCATTTTAGATAATTGAGTTTTTCACAATGGTCATCTTTCAAAATTCGAAAAAAAATACTTTTTGATAAGTTAGAGTAATTTTGAAGGGTGGTCATTTTAGATAATTGAGTTTTTCACAATGGTCATCTTTCAAAATTCGAAAAAAAATACTTTTTGATAAGTTAGAGTAATTTTGAAGGGTGGTCATTTTAGATAATTGAGTTTTTCACAATGGTCATCTTTCAAAATTCGAAAAAAAATACTTTTTGATAATTTAGAGTAATTTTGAAGGGTGGTCATTTTAGATAATTGAGTTTTTCACAATGGTCATCTTTCAAAATTCGAAAAAAAATACTTTTTGATAAGTTAGAGTAATTTTGAAGGGTGGTCATTTTAGATAATTGAGTTTTTCACAATGGTCATCTCTCAAAATTCGAAAAAAAATACTTTTTGATAAGTTAGAGTAATTTTGAAGGGTGGTCATTTTAGATAATTGAGTTTTTCACAATGGTCATCTTTCAAAATTCGAAAAAAAATACTTTTTGATAAGTTAGAGTAATTTTGAAGGGTGGTCATTTTAGATAATTGAGTTTTTCACAATGGTCATCTTTCAAAATTCGAAAAAAAATACTTTTTGATAAGTTAGAGTAATTTTGAAGGGTGGTCATTTTAGATAATTGAGTTTTTCACAATGGTCATCTTTCAAAATTCAAAAAAAAAATACTTTTTGATAAGTTAGAGTAATTTTGAAGGGTGGTCATTTTAGATAATTGAGTTTTTCACAATGGTCATCTTTCAAAATTCGAAAAAAAATACTTTTTGATAAGTTAGAGTAATTTTGAAGGGTGGTCATTTTAGATAATTGAGTTTTTCACAATGGTCATCTTTCAAAATTCGAAAAAAAATACTTTTTGATAAGTTAGAGTAATTTTGAAGGGTGGTCATTTTAGATAATTGAGTTTTTCACAATGGTCATCTTTCAAAATTAAAAAAAAAAAATACTTTTTGATAAGTTAGAGTAATTTTGAAGGGTGGTCATTTTAGATAATTGAGTTTTTCACAATGGTCATCTTTCAAAATTCGAAAAAAAATACTTTTTGATAAGTTAGAGTAATTTTGAAGGGTGGTCATTTTAGATAATTGAGTTTTTCACAATGGTCATCTTTCAAAATTCGAAAAAAAATACTTTTTGATAATTTAGAGTAATTTTGAAGGGTGGTCATTTTAGATAATTGAGTTTTTCACAATGGTCATCTTTCAAAATTCGAAAAAAAATACTTTTTGATAAGTTAGAGTAATTTTGAAGGGTGGTCATTTTAGATAATTGAGTTTTTCACAATGGTCATCTTTCAAAATTCGAAAAAAAATACTTTTTGATAAGTTAGAGTAATTTTGAAGGGTGGTCATTTTAGATAATTGAGTTTTTCACAATGGTCATCTTTCAAAATTCGAAAAAAAATACTTTTTGATAAGTTAGAGTAATTTTGAAGGGTGGTCATTTTAGATAATTGAGTTTTTCACAATGGTCATCTTTCAAAATTCGAAAAAAAAATACTTTTTGATAAGTTAGAGTAATTTTGAAGGGTGGTCATTTTAGATAATTGAGTTTTTCACAATGGTCATCTTTCAAAATTCGAAAAAAAATACTTTTTGATAAGTTAGAGTAATTTTGAAGGGTGGTCATTTTAGATAATTGAGTTTTTCACAATGGTCATCTTTCAAAATTCGAAAAAAAATACTTTTTGATAAGTTAGAGTAATTTTGAAGGGTGGTCATTTTAGATAATTGAGTTTTTCACAATGGTCATCTTTCAAAATTCGAAAAAAAAATACTTTTTGATAAGTTAGAGTAATTTTGAAGGGTGGTCATTTTAGATAATTGAGTTTTTCACAATGGTCATCTTTCAAAATTCGAAAAAAAATACTTTTTGATAAGTTAGAGTAATTTTGAAGGGTGGTCATTTTAGATAATTGAGTTTTTCACAATGGTCATCTTTCAAAATTCGAAAAAAAAATACTTTTTGATAAGTTAGAGTAATTTTGAAGGGTGGTCATTTTAGATAATTGAGTTTTTCACAATGGTCATCTCTCAAAATTCGAAAAAAAATACTTTTTGATAAGTTAGAGTAATTTTGAAGGGTGGTCATTTTAGATAATTGAGTTTTTCACAATGGTCATCTTTCAAAATTCGAAAAAAAATACTTTTTGATAAGTTAGAGTAATTTTGAAGGGTGGTCATTTTAGATAATTGAGTTTTTCACAATGGTCATCTTTCAAAATTCGAAAAAAAATACTTTTTGATAAGTTAGAGTAATTTTGAAGGGTGGTCATTTTAGATAATTGAGTTTTTCACAATGGTCATCTTTCAAAATTCGAAAAAAAAAATACTTTTTGATAAGTTAGAGTAATTTTGAAGGGTGGTCATTTTAGATAATTGAGTTTTTCACAATGGTCATCTTTCAAAATTCGAAAAAAAATACTTTTTGATAAGTTAGAGTAATTTTGAAGGGTGGTCATTTTAGATAATTGAGTTTTTCACAATGGTCATCTCTCAAAATTCGAAAAAAAATACTTTTTGATAAGTTAGAGTAATTTTGAAGGGTGGTCATTTTAGATAATTGAGTTTTTCACAATGGTCATCTTTCAAAATTCGAAAAAAAATACTTTTTGATAAGTTAGAGTAGTTTTGAAGGGTGGTCATTTTAGATAATTGAGTTTTTCACAATGGTCATCTTTCAAAATTCGAAAAAAAATACTTTTTGATAAGTTAGAGTAATTTTGAAGGGTGGTCATTTTTGATAATTGAGTTTTTCACAATGGTCATCTTTCAAAATTCGAAAAAAAATACTTTTTGATAAGTTAGAGTAATTTTGAAGGGTGGTCATTTTAGATAATTGAGTTTTTCACAATGGTCATCTTTCAAAATTCAAAAAAAAAAATACTTTTTGATAAGTTAGAGTAATTTTGAAGGGTGGTCATTTTAGATAATTGAGTTTTTCACAATGGTCATCTCTCAAAATTCGAAAAAAAATACTTTTTGATAAGTTAGAGTAGTTTTGAAGGGTGGTCATTTTAGATAATTGAGTTTTTCACAATGGTCATCTTTCAAAATTCAAAAAAAAAATACTTTTTGATAAGTTAGAGTAATTTTGAAGGGTGGTCATTTTAGATAATTGAGTTTTTCACAATGGTCATCTTTCAAAATTCGAAAAAAAATACTTTTTGATAAGTTAGAGTAGTTTTGAAGGGTGGTCATTTTAGATAATTGAGTTTTTCACAATGGTCATCTTTCAAAATTCAAAAAAAAAATACTTTTTGATAAGTTAGAGTAATTTTGAAGGGTGGTCATTTTAGATAATTGAGTTTTTCACAATGGTCATCTTTCAAAATTCGAAAAAAAATACTTTTTGATAAGTTAGAGTAATTTTGAAGGGTGGTCATTTTAGATAATTGAGTTTTTCACAATGGTCATCTTTCAAAATTCAAAAAAAAAATACTTTTTGATAAGTTAGAGTAATTTTGAAGGGTGGTCATTTTAGATAATTGAGTTTTTCACAATGGTCATCTTTCATAATTCGAAAATTTAAAAAAATGGAAAGGGAATATACAGAAAAAAAAAATAAAAAAAAAAAATTTCAAAAATCAAAAAAAAAATATTTCTAAGTGTGGTCAAAAAAAGTAAAGGGGTGGTCATTTATGTTCAAAAAATTATCTATCGAAAACATTAATCAAATTTGAAAAAATCGATTTTTGAGGCGCAGCGTTCTTTTGGCCCACTATTTTTCAAAATCGATTTTCTCGAAAACTGTGGGTGGTCAAAAAAAGTTAAAGGGTGGTCAAAAGTGGTCATTTAAATGGTCATCTTTTACGAAAAAAAAAAAAAAAATTGGAGACTTTTGCGGGCCAAGTGAACACAGCTAACGAATCGCTCTGAGTTACGCACTGAAAAATAAAAACCCGAAAACGAAAATTTTTTTTTCAACTAACAATTATTTTTCAAATATTAAAAAATGTAACTTAAAACTAATTTCTCTATTAAAAAAAAATATAGATCATTTTTATTTTAAAGCAAGCGAAATGCGTTCAGCAATGCTTCAAAATGTATTCAATTTATGTGAAGTCTTCATTAATTTATTTATAGAACTAAAAAATATTTTCATGTTCAAGGCCAATTACATACGAATAATGCAATTTACACATGACACATTAAAAATGGATATGCAACCTCTATATTCTCTCTTGCTGTCTTGAAAAATTCAAAATTGAAAAATAAATAGTAACAATTGATAAATAACGGCGTGATCTAAAACTCTAATAGATTTACATATTTTGCAGAAGGTTGAATATCTTGAAAAATTTAATTGCATTGCAACAAATACATTTATTTAATCAAAATTTTGTAACTTAAAATCTAGCACGAGATTTAAATTAAATAAATGTATTTGTTGCAATGCAATTAAATTGTGCGAGGTTTTGATTTGCGAGATTTTAGCTCGCGAAGTTTTGAAAACCGGGATTTTGTTATGGCGAGATTAAGAAAAGCGGGATTTGTAATTGCGAGATTTCGTTATGCGAGATTTCGAATGCGAGATTTTGTAGCATCCCTATTCTAGAGTGTTAAAAAACCTTTGAATATCGAGTTTCAAAAAAATCGACCATTTATTTTCAAAACATTTTTGGATTAATACAAAAAAAATGAATTTGAAGAAAACCAAAATAAAAAAAATGGTTTTTGGGAGTTGCCATTGAAAAGAATTTTTTGCAAAGGAAGCCTTTACTAATAGAAGATTATTGATTTTGTTTTAAGTAAAGTTGTGGAGCTGATTTTGAGAAAAATAAGATTTTGTAAAATTGCTAAAAAAAATTGTATTGCAGGTACCATTACTTTGGGGAGAATCACCAAAAACCACTATCTACCAAGTTTAAAGGAAATCTATTAAGCCGTGCAAGCTGTATCCGAGCAGACAGACAGAATTGTGAGACCTTTTTTTCATCTTCCCTATCATCGTAATAACAAGTCTGATCAAAATCTCGAGTTGATTTTTTTATGAATGCATAACTTGCGTTGTGGTAGGGAAAAACCACCAGCGCAAACTCAAGAATCTTAACTCCTAAAAAAAACCCATGTAGATATTTTGATAAAGTTTTCAAACAAATACATTTATGTACATTTGAAACATATGTATGTATACCACCCCAGCCCATTATAGAACCTCCTTCATAAGCAACTCGTGGAAAGATGTTGCAATTTCCATATTGCTCATCTGTTCGTCGACACCCTTTTCCTCGCCTGTTGTCTAGCTTTATAGCCAAAATATATTCTCATCACTGAAGAGCACTCTTTTCTAGTAGCGTCGCCAGAAATTTTTTTTGAAAATGCCATTGCCAACGAGGTAGTACCTCGTGGCATGATGGTTAGTGCGTAGGACTGTCATGCCGAAGGTGTGGGTTCGATTCCTAGCCGTGTCACCTAAAATAACAGAAATGTTTTATTCGAGGTACTGCATCTTGCAGGGATCTTCCAAGAGTATACTTGTCATGAAAAAGTGCTTCTCATTTACATTTAGCCGTTTGGACTCGGCAAAAAACTGTAGGTCCCCTCCATTCCTACCAACAAACATGCACACAGGAATGGTTGTGAGTTGCAAGTCACTAGGCCCTGGTTCTCCACGAGCTGTTGCGCCACCCAATTTATTTAGAAAGATAATAGTAAAACAGAAAGTGACATTTTGGGCCACTGGGAGACACCAACGAAAAAAGTTAGAAGACATTTATCTTTTTTCGAAAAGATCAGCACTTTTCTATTTTTTTTTCATATTATTTTCAAGGTGAAAGATGCTCTAGTTTGGGAGATTTGATCGGCTTTCACCCATACATTCCCCTGTCGAACGTCAAATCGAAATTGGACAGTTTTTGATTTGAACTATTTGTTCCGATAGCGAAATATGTATGTAAATATGTGTGTAAATTGCATTTTCAATAATATTACCTACCTACTCAAAAATATTCCCAGGTGTTTCATTCAAAAGTGCGATTCTAGATTTAAGATCAAATTTTTCAGATTTCAATAAAAAAGGTAGTTAAAAAAGAAAATATTTTTACAGATGACAATGAGTAGAGAGAGGGTTACTTGTGGGCTGTGTTCCAGGTTAATCTAAAATATTGCTTCACTGTTTACAGCACCAATGGAAGTAAATGTTGCAAGTGATGAAATCGTTGTTTTTTCAACATTCTAAGGTACATTTTTTGTTTGAACATTTTATTTTACTACACCAACATCAAAGTGCCATATGGAGTCTTAGAGTGCCACATTGCCAATTGAATGTAAAGGTGCCAAAAGTGCACTATCGTGCCGTATCGGTAACGCTGTTTTCCAATCGTCCTCATTTTTATCCAAAGGTAATACGTGCTTCTCCATGGCGTCTGGTGAGAAAGGATGCCTTTACTGGTCTGTTAGTTCTCAATCCAGAATCAATAATAATTCATCTACTTGCAGTTTTAGAGGAAACTAAAACATAAGGCACTTCCAGAAGTCTGTTCTTAGCCTCAACTGACGTCATCGCTGACGTGTTTCTCGGGCATAAGTGACAAGAAATAGGTCATCTCTGTATGCTGTGGCCTTTTTCCTGCCTCATCCATGATTTCTCTTTAGGGAACTGGTTTCTCTCTTTCGTTTCACGTTTCTAATAAATAATGGATTTTGGTACATTTATCGGTAAGGCCACTTCACGGTACGGATTTCTATTGTCGATCAAAAACATGGCATGGCCGCATGGGTTATCTGAACTTCACTTAAAAATTTAATTTTTACTTAAATTAATAACACATCATAGGCAAAATTCTAACAACACTTTGATGAGATAAATTAGAAGAAAAGCCGGAAAAATACGCCAAACACTCAAACTTGCACAAACGCAATTTAGGCTATTGATTATGTCATATAGTAAGGAACTAAGACGTTCATGGAATTTTATTGCAAAAATCATCAAAAGGGTCATTGAAGCTGAGAAAACCGAGGAGTGCTATTAAATTGGAAGGTGCATTTTTTAGACGGGGGTGCAAAAGCACCCTTTTTGGTTTTTTGCATATAACTCGAAAACGAAGCAAAATTTCGAGATAATTTTCAAAATCTTTTTTGTAGAGAACAAAATTTACCATCAAAATGGATTTTTGAAAAAAAAAAAAAAAAAAAAAACTTTTAGCTAGCTAAATTAAAAAAAAAATCATTGCAAAAAAATGTGAAAAATCGGATTTTTTGGTTATTTTTACGTTTTTGCTTATAACTTTCTTACCAGCAGAGATAGGTATAGGCATTGCTTCATATAAAAGAAAGATAATTAAATTTCCTTTAAAATAATTTAAAAAAAAATGGTTTGGATAAAAATCGACCGAGAAATAGTCGTTCAAACTAGGTTGGTTTTAAGTTTTAAAGCTTTATTAATGGCATTTTTGGCTATTTTGATGGACTAGTTAGATTTTATGCTCAAACTGAGTGCATTAGGGAACCATGACCAGTTAAGTCAAACATAAAATTCAAATTTCAAATTTTTCACAGTTTTAGGGTTGCCATCTATTTTTTTTTTTTTTTTCAAAATTTAGAATAATTGCCAAAATCAACATACTTGCTTTTACGAAGCCGGGTTTAGCGTTAGCGTATACCTTCTCGAACATGAAAAAAATAGTGTTAGACCAGTTTTACGGTTGATGGTCCAGCTCAACATTTTTTAAGTAGGCATTCAAGAAATAATTTTTTCTTATTTTGGAATACCTTACTCGTCTGGCACTATTTTGTCCATATAACAAAAGGCAAAAACTACCAAATTCCCTGGTTTGTGAAAGTAGATTAATTAGTTTTGATAATTATTTAAACAAATTAGAAAACAAAAAGAACAAAATCACCAACTTTATAACATTAAGGGCCGTCTGGCATGCATTTTCGACAGCCAAACTCATCTGGCACAGTTTTGTCTCTATTAAAGGAGACATTAGCTAACATATATTGACAACCCGGCTTTGTAAAACAAGGTTCGACAGTTATTTGAAATAAAAAACAGTAATTTCTTTAAATACCTACTTTGAAAATGTTGAGCTCGTCTGGCAAGGACTTTCAACCGTAAAACTTGTCTGGAACTATTTTTTTACATGTTCGAGAAGGTATAAGCTAACATGTGTTCAAAACCCGACTTTGTAAGAGCAAGTGTGTTGATTTTGGCAATTATTCTAAATTTTGAAAAAAATTAGATGGCAACCCTAAAACTGTGAAAAATTTGAAATTTAAATTTTATTTTTGACTTGACTGGTCATGGCTCACTAATACATCCAGTTTGAGCGTATATGATCTAACAAGTCCATCAAAATAGCCAAAAATGCCATTCATAAAGCTTTAAAACTTAAAATCAACCTAGTTTGAACGACTATTTTTCGGTCGATTTGTATCCAAACCGTTTTTTATTTAAATTTATTTTAAAGGAAATAAAGTTATATTTCTTTTATATGATCCAATGCCTATACCTATCTCTGCTGGTAAGAAAGTTATAAGCAAAAACTTAAAAATAACCAAAAAATGCGATTTATCACATTTTTTTGCTATGATTTTTTTTTTAATTTAGCTAACTAAAAGTTTTTTATTTTTTTTTTTCAAAAATCCATTTTGATGGTAAATTTTTTTCTCTACAAAAAAGGTTTTGAAAATTATCTCGAAATTTTGCTTTGTTTTCGAGTTATATGCAAAAAACCAAAAAGGGTGCTTTTGCACCCCCCTCTTCAAAATGCACCCTCTAATTTAATAGCACTCGGCGGTTTTCTCATCTTCAATGACCCCTTTGAAGATTATTACAATAAAATTCCATGAACGTCTTACTTCCTTATTGCCCTGTTTTTTAGGACATAATCAATAGCCTAATTTTTCAATTAAGACTTTGGCATACTGACAGATGAAATTGCACAATTTTGTATTTATCATTCTCACCATTAATGCTAATTCCAAATATTTATTTGGCTCCAAAATAAAAATAAAACCCAAAACAAAGTGTCATGTTGCCAAAATCTTGAGTTTGACGTTTAGAAATGAACGAGACAGAGATATATTGAGCGTCCTATTGAATTCGGAGACGTAGCAGCCGCAGTTAAAATCCATCCTCCTTAAGGAAATACGTTTAAAAGTGATGATTGATTGTTTAAATAAAACTCGACAATTTTCGTTCATTCCATTTCGAACTACCCATCAAGTTTACGTAAATCACATATCTCTTCCAAATACAAATTGAAATAAAAAAGTTATAGACTACTTAAACCTTTCAGTTTCTTTTGCGGCAGTGCCAACGCGTATAATAGTATGAAAGAATTTTATGGAACCGTCATAGATGCATTAGTGCGATAATTCGATTGAAAATTGACCTTTTTTTTCGTCTGCGTGTTGGTAATATCTATGGAAATATGGTATCTGTGTTTTTTAAATTTATCTCGATAAAAAATAAAACCAATATGAATTTTATTTTTAATATATGCACCAATAACTTTTAGACCGAAAGGCATTAACATTAAGTTATTACATTATGTTTAACTTAGAGAGCCCGCATAGGGATAGTAGGTAATTTAGTTGTAAGTTATTGATAATTAAGGTATTTTCTTATGAATTTTTGTCTAACTTTAATTCAGTTATGCGAAGAATGAAAAATAAAAATTTATTTAATAAAAAGCACATAATAACTCTGCTGGTTGGTAGCCATATAGAGGAAGTTAGGGTAATGTGGTATACATGTTTGCATTTTTGACTTAACATAAAAAGTAGTGACCCGAATGCTCCCAAATTTGGTAAATTTTAGCACGAACATATAAGCTACAACGATTACGGTTTTTGTCGGATTCTAACAGTGATTTACAAAGATTTTGACACAATAATGATAAGACCTCGAAATCGTCACTTTTGAAAAGTAGTGGGTAATGTGGTATACCTTGCTGTCTAATGTGGTATACCATACCAAGTGGTCCTCCGAATGTGTTGAAGGCAGATTTCATCATTCATCATAGTAAAAGTGGGTCTCTGCATATCTTTCGGCTCCCATTTTCTAATTTCACCATTTTGGGCATTTAAAAAAAAACATCATAGCAAAAGCACAAAAGTATGTTGACGCAGGTATAAACTTTATGGTTGGGTAATGTGGTATACTATACCCCATTAGGAATACTATACCACATTAGCCTACTACTAGTATACCACATTAGCCGAAACTCTATATTTTTACAAAAAATAAAATAAAATTTAAAATAAAAACTTTTAAGCAAAGCAAACAATTAAGTAACGTTAATGATTAATATATTCTTCCGATGCATTGACAAATTGGTTTGGAACACAATTTTTCAAAGCACACAAACACTTTTTGTTCCACCCAAAAAAAAACTCAGCTGCACACAATTACAGATTTCAACAATTTGGGCGAATTAATGGACAATTTTAGATTTGTTTAAATACGCATTACTTCTTTTATTATAATCACCGTCTGCTGAATCAAGAACCATTGTAGAAGCATGCTTCGTTTTTGAAATAACTGCCTATACCACATTACCCGCCTATACCACATTACCCTAACTTACTCTACCGATCGTGAAATGAAAAATTAATAAATTCCACAATGTTCTTATAGAATTAATTTTTTTTCAAATGATATACATTTGACAAATAAATAATATTGGGTATAAGTTAAAAGCTGTGAAATGCAAATATACCTACAGTTTAAACATAAAGCTAAGTGGATAATTTTGGATGAAAGTTGCATTTATTTTTCCGAACTGTTTAACTAAGTTAAATGAATATTAAAAATGAAATTGGAAAATGGATATTTCATACAATAATTTATTTCATAAACAAATTATGAGATACATATACTTATTATGTGCATTTGTGAATAATAATACATAATTGGATTTCAGAAAATTTAAAAACCAACTATATTTTATTTTTCGGAATGGAAACAAAAATTTATTGATACCTACTTATTTGATGATATTATTTAATGAGTTTAATGGGTTTTTCTCGACAATTTTTCTGATGAAACAATATTTATGCTCGCATGTGAATGTTAATTTATGGAGTTAATTATGATGATTTCAATCTGCATGAAAGTTGTCCTATATAGCACTTTGACTGCACATGCCGAACGCTTTTGTGTGACACCTAGTGACCTAGTATTTAAATATATGGTATTTTATACAGAGTTGAGAAATTATGATTAAATTTTGTAATTTATTTCAACTTTCATTTCAATTACACGTTATTAGTAATTGAACTTTTTCCATTACAATTACTTCAATTGTAATTGAAAAAAATATGTTACTTTTCATTTCTTGTAATTGTGATTGAAAAAAAATCTTTTACAAATTACATTTTATTGAAAAAAATCACTTGCCAATTACATGTTCGAGTAATTGGAATTAGTAATGGGTTTTTGCAAAGTAATTGAAGGGAAGCACTGTGTTATTAACATTTAAAGTAATTGATTTCATGAATTGTAGTTCATTTCATGTTGTTACTAATTTAAAATTACATAAAGTGTAATTTACTAAAGCAATAAATTAATTACATTTCTGTCTAGTGATTACTGCGTAAAGTAATCATTACTGCTTTTTTGACGATTACTTTGTTTCAATTACATTAACCTAGTTGAATTTGCAACTCAATTGACAATTTTAGATTACATCCAATAAGTAACTGAATTTCTTCAATTAAATCTTTTAGATTACATCCAATAAGTAACTGAATTTCTTCAATTAAATCTAACTAAAAGTAATTGAAAAAATGTTTGGAGATTTCAATTACAAGTAATTGTAATTGAACTTTTTCTCACTATTATTTCCCACCTCTAATTGTATATGGTTTTCGTATTGCGTGACGTCTGCTGAACAATTTGGTCTATTTTACATAGACGTACGAAATTTTTTGAGGGAAATAAATGAGATAGCAAACATGAAAATATTATTTCATGTAAAAGAGACGACAATTCATAGCTCGAATAAAAATTGTCAACAGAAAGAGTGCGACCCTCTCCTTTCAATAAAGTGCTTATTTCTTCGTAAACGTTGTTCAGCGGACTAACTTCTCGAATACCTGTCGAACTTTTGCAGGTGAACATTTTTGTTGGTTACGTGAAACTTTCATAGGAGCAAAGTATGAATAACCTTGCAGTATGAGATTTATTAGGAATTTTCAATTCAATTTTTATGTTATTGAACATTTCTATTTACAACTGGCTTGAAAAATAATTTATAGCTATAAAATACATTGATAAATAATAAGATTTTGCTGGCACGTAAGGGGCTGTTAATTTGGAATAGTTTGCGGATGTGTGCATCGACTTCTTGGACAGCTATAAATGGAGAGAATGATGAGCAATATGTGTAAGTGAGTCATCAGCAAAGAGAAGGTTCTCGCATTCACTTGAAATTGGTTGGTCAGAGGTCATGATGTTGTAGAGAAGTATGAATAGAAGTTCATATATCGTAGTGCTTTGTACATATCATCACTTTCAACGCGTATGAAAGCAGCACCCATACGAAATAAAGAAAACACGAGGATAGCTTTTAGATCTGCTAACACACTCAAGTCTTTATTGTTCACCAACACAAAGGGAAACATCGAAAAACTGGATAAGTCTGACGTTGTTTATAAGATCAACTGTTTGGGGGGAAGAGAGACGACTTGTTCTTCGGTATATGTAGGTACTTCCAAACAAAAGCTCCGCAACCGTCTTTCAGGCCATCGCTCTGATATTAACAACGGGGGATCTAAAAAAACTGCGCTTGCGCTCCATTGCATAGAGCATGACCATAAACCTGATCTGGACAACGTCACAATATTAGAAGTAGAGAGAAACCAGAATAAGAGAATGCTACTGGAAATGCTGCACATAAACAATACAAAGAGCGCAATCAACAGACGATCTGATTGTGATAATCTAAGCATCGTCTATAACCAGTTTATTAAGAGAGATAAATAGAACAACAACGAACAGTATAGTGCTAAATTAAAACTACACTTAGTTTTGTGAAAAAAGTAATATATAATTTTTTAAAAACCCGTTTCGTTAGTTTTAATTCTAAATATTTTAATAGTTATATAATTATATATTTTTCTAGTTTTTCTCTATAATCTCTTTTCTCAAAATGTGTAAATCCTGTGATACATTAATTTATTAAATTGTGCTGTAAGTTTTATTGACATTTGTATAAGAATTTTATACATGAAATTTATATTGTTATACTTTTTCAATAATAAAGGCCTGATGAAGAGTGTGTTCATGCTCGAAACGTCGCTTATTAAGTAACACCGTTTTTTATTGACCTGGAGCCTACTAAAGAACTTCTATTTGTACAAATCGAAGAGGTCACAAATAAATTCCTTTATTTGTAGAGAAGTATGGTCCAAGTTTCGATCCTCGAGCAACTCCAGCCATGATGCTTTTGACTGTCCATTTGCAGCTTTCCAGTTGCAAAAAAAAGTTCCTTGAAAAAAGAAAAGAAAATATAATATTTTGATTAGAGCTAGGAAAAGCCTAGTATGTGGAGTTAATGGCTCTAAACAAAATAAATTGGGTGGCGCAACAGCTCGTGGTCACAGCCAGGGCCTAGTGACTTACAACTCTCAACCATTCCCGTGTGCGAGTTTTGTTGGCAGAAATGGAATGGAGTTTATGGATAATGGCTTCAATCAATACACTGTCGAATGCTTTCTCCACATCCATGAACCATCCAACAGTCACTTGATTGTTATTTTAAGCTGTGGTGATGTCATGGGATGATGTTGCTTTCACTGCAGAACTTCTTGAGCTTTCTGATTATCAGCTCTTTCAAGGGCTTGCTTAGATTTTTGAGGAGGGATATCGGGCTGCAGTTGGTGATCATGTTCCATTCACCTCTCTTGGGGATCACCACGATTTTTGCAGTTTTCCACTTCTCGGGAAAGTAACTGTTGTTGATGTAGTTGCTGAGTTTGATGGCTAACAACACCATCAACGTTTCAGGAAGCGTTTTTAGAACAAAGCTGGATACCCCATCCGGTCCAGCTGACTTCTTTGGTTTAGAATTGCGAATTATCTCAGCTATCTCCTCTGGGGTGCTCAAGTTTGGGCTGTCGAGAGGATCACTTGTAGAATTGGTGTCGCTTAACATTGCTCTATCCAAGTTGGGTATCATTGACTGCGGGATGGATGCTTCAATTTCACCAAGGAAGACTGAATCATCTGATAGACTTGGCATGAAGTTTCCTTCGAAATGGAAGGCTTGAACTTTATCCTGCATGGTTGTTGCTTTTCCATTGTTGGTGATGATCGTCTCAGGCATTCGTGATTTTTGGCCGATTAGTCTGTTGATGTTCTTGAATAAGGCGTCAGATCCAGGTTTGATTGACTGGTGTTGGATGGGATTCTGGCTTTATTAGGAATGTATTGAAGAACTATACTGTCGTACTTTTTTGTGATTCACGACGTGACATGCACGGGAACTTTTCCTTTCATAGGGCTACGTCGACGTGTTCGTTAAAAAACGACACACGAAAACCGTTAGAATTTCACAGTTATAATGACAAAAAATTGGGAATTGGTTGAAAGCTACTTTTTACTGGTGATTTTGATGAAACAGAAATTCGAGATTAAAGTAATTTGGCCAGGTGAAACATAAAATGTTAGGCTTGCCAATATTTAATAAGCTTACGGCCAGTTTTTCAGTGCGCGATTATCTTAGTCTCGGGGTTAAACTTGAGTTAACTTCAGAAACGTATTTTTCAGTCAATTGAAATCCTTAGGGCTAGTTTTTCAGTTCAGGGTTAGTTCTGAATTAAATCAGAGTTAGGTAATCTTGAGTATATACTCAGGAACTCAGGAATAGTTTTCCAGTTGAGGATTAACTTTATATTTCAATTAGAAATGTGCGATACTACGGATATCACCCTTCTACCCCTTTTACGCATCAAAATAGAGATGGCGCAGCAACGGAAAAGGGCCTAAATGCATTCCTTGAGTTAACTCGCCAAATTAAGTGAGCTAACTCGGAGTAAACTTAAGATTTCAATTGACTGGAATATGATTATGGAGCTAACTCAGGTTTAACCCCCGTGACTTGGATGATCTCGCACTGAAAAACTGGACCTAAGTTAACTCCGAGTTAACTCACCAAATTTGGAGAATAAGCTCAGGGACTAAATTGAGGGACTTTTGCGTTTTAGCGCCATCTCGATTTTGATAGTGAAAGTTATTGTCAGTGCAATTCCGTTGTGGTGCCATATCGATGCGCGAAAGGCGTAGAAAGGTGATTGATATTCATAGTGTCGCACATCGATTGCAGTAGATTTTTGACAACTGAAAGATAAAGTTTACTGTCAACTGAAAAACTATTCCTGAGTTAAATTGGGGTTAATTCAATTTCAAGATTAGTTTACTCTGATTTAATTCAGAGTTAACCTTGAACTGAAGAAACTTGCCCCTATATTTGTATAATTTGTTCTTGAGAAAAAAATCGAAATAAATTGGTTCATAGACAGACTTTGACAAACAGACGGAACTTTAGAAACTGAACAAACATGAGCAAGAAAATAAATAATGCAGCAAAACTCGAAACTAGTATATTTAAAATAAAGTCGTTTCCTAATACGGATGCATTTCCAACGGCAAAACCCTAATGAATGATTTTTTATTCGAAGAAATGTACCTTTCAATTGGATTTACATAAAATAAAATTTACTCGTACATACTTAAACTGATTCTGCCTTCCTGCTCTCTGATGCCTTCGGCTGATCGAAGTATTTTTAAATATTTATAGCACATTCAACTTTTCCAATAATCCGCAATTTCATTCGAATTAAATGCAAAACCTGCCCCTCACCATCTGGTTCAAGTGCACTGGTATTCAAATCCCACTAAAAAAAAAAAAATAACAGAAAAATAAAACTTTATGCTGGTCTTAAGTGCATACACGAATGCTTCTTGAGATTCATGGATGATGGATTTAAAAACATGACTGAGTGGTGTGCCCAAGAATTGCACTCGAAATTGGATGACAGAAGGGGATTCCAAGGAGACCTGGAGTTTGAAAATCATCTCATCAGTTAATCTGACATATGTAACGCAAGACTTCCCCCCGGTAAGCCTGAAGAAGCAGAACCGAACAAAGCTAAACGGAGGACTGAAATGAAATTTATTTTCTCAAGTCTTCAACGAGAGTTCAAAGATAGCAACAGAGAGAGTGAGAGAGGTGGTTGGGGTTGGTGAGGTGAGTAGGTTGTAGGGGGGGGGGGCGTAAATTCTGGGATTTAAGTTTTCTTCACCAGTTTTCCACTTCCAGTTTGATTTTGATCCTCATTCAACCTCATTCAACCCCTCCCCCCTACCTGCTTCGACTCAATATGATTCCATTAATACATGAGAGGGGCACAATGATGATGTCTTTTCGTACCATTTTGTGTCTGGCGCTGACACTGAATCCCAGTCAGATGTATGTACATATGTAGGTTTGTGTATAGCGAAGTAAAATTATAAAATTCATCTCTGGTTGATGGGGAAGTTCTGAGGTTAAGGTGGGGACTGGGTAATGAGAATGACGATGAGAGTGCTATATTCAAATTGAATTAAATATTTGGTTCACATACAAACGCGAAACGAGGCATGCAATTACAATAAACCGGGATGTGAGATATGATGCCAAAGCCATAGCATTGATTGCGGTGTTGATGGGTTGTCATTGTCAGAAAAGAGAAGATTCAATTAGATATATTTTTGTTGTTGTTTTTAAGGATAAGAGGGGGTTTGTAATTGCCATATTAAGACATGAACTGGAATGAAGGCCTCTGGGATCTTAAGAATCAATTTTCAAATTGAATACCTACATATAACTTTGTCAAGGTTAAAGTGTTTTTTTTTTTTACCGACTGAAAAAACAGCCATAATTTTTTTGTGAACAAATTTGACAAGGTGGTGTAAATACGTACATATCTACATATGGGATATACATGCATACATTTTAAATAAATTACATGTCTGGGTCAAGAGCACTTGCTTTGATGTTATAAAGATAAACAATAATAATTTTCAAATGAAATTCATTCTTCAGAAAATAATTTTTGAAGCAATACAAAACTGAGTTGTTCTGACTGCGAAATATGTATTGAAAAATTCATTAAATGATACTTTTGCTTTAGAAATTAATCATTGAAGCTTTTTCAATACCTAATCACTATGTTTATCAATAATCAGTGGCGTAGCTAGGATATTTGCCGCCCGGGGCAAAACAATAATTTGCCGCCCCTTGTGTCTAACAATACTTAATAAAAAAATTTGTGATATGTACCTTAATTTCATCGGTCTTAAAGTTGCAGAGAAAATTTTGATTAAAATATTTTTTTATAAATGCAAGGAATTACATTCTGCGAAATATTGATACACGCCCCCGTAATATCTGCTGAAGTGCTGAATGAATTTTTTTGTTTCTGACCTAACGAGATTTAGCTTTAAACCGACTGTATATTATAATATTTATAGGCACATGAGACTTGAAATTTTTTTAATATTTGCTTTCGTCCAAAAATAGTGAAGTTCATAATTGTTCATTAGGCGTGTTTCACCAAATAAAATCTCTGAGGGCTCAGAGATTTTTAAAGTGGGAGCACTGAGAGTTTCTTCAGAGATTACTGAGACGAAAATTTTTTGGATTCATTTCTCAATGTTCTTTCTCAGCTAAAACTGTTCATTTGACAGCCAAATTGCAATTTTTCGGTGATGTGCAACAGGGCTGTCGTTTCAATTTAACAGAAAGCAGTACTTCGAGGGAAAAAATTGCAGTTTACTGCAGTACGGCAGTAAAATATATACCAACATAATTGTTAATGCATTTAATTTTGTTTAAATGCAAATATTGTTCATCACATATCCGCCAATTACCTTTTTAACTCTAGCGCACTGCAATGGTGGTATTCATTATTTCATTACCTACAGAACTATTGTTGTGTTTGTGCACGTTTTTCTCAAAATTATTTAAATAAATTAAAGCCAATAAATTTTCCAGTTGATGGCCTTACTTACCCTGGGCACCACAATAACTTGGTTTATAATGAGAAGATTTTGCGCATATAGTACAAAAAATATTGCTCATCGATTAGTGCAATTTTAATAATTTTTTTTACAAAATTTGCCACTCCATAAATTTGCTCCATGATTTACTCTAAAACTATTGAATACATCAAAAAACATGTAATTTGTATTTTTTATAAAATTGAATTGAGCTGCAACTTTTACCTTGTTTATTTCATACCAAAAAGTTGATAGTTTTCGAAAAATTTGCAAAAAACTGAACTTTACAACTTTGTACTCCTCCAAAAATTCTTTTTTTCAGCCAAAATTTGGAAATTGGAAATTGCTCAAAACGTCAAAACAAAGCCCCACCAAAATTCAACTTTGTAGAAGTTTTGTCGAAGTACGTTAAAATCTAAATTTCATGGTCTAGAGATCCATTAGTATAATTTAACATTGCTTTTGACAGTTGGGTGAAAAAACTACATTTCGACGTGTGTGGAATATTTCGTTCCAAATGGCATCAAAATATCCTTAAACTTCCTTTTTTCGGATCAGAAAAGAAAATCTGAAAAATTCCAGAATTACGAATTTTTTACTTGTGATATACAGGCTATGCCTATATTGCAAACTACGCACTCGTAAAAAATGGAACTCGAGATCTTTCTCAATACATCTACATATATACATAGTGAGCGTATTCTATACAATTTGATCTGTTTTGTTTATAAAAGAAAACATTAGATAAAAAGGACTAAAACTTTTTGGATATGATTATGATTTGAAAATGTTGTGTGAACAAATTTTCAAAAAAGCAGTACTTTGGTCGTATTAGCAGTACGGTAGTACGGAGTTTCAAAAAGCAGTACAAATACTTCAATTGCAGTACTTCGACAGCCCTGTGTGCAAATACGAAATTGATAAAAAAATACAAAATAGAGGTTGAATGACAAGAGAAGCAGGGGGTCAGGGATGTCGTGAGGCATAAAAAAAAAACATCTGACTCATGAGTCTCATATGTTGTTGTTTCAATGCGCATAACATTTAAGTTGTTTTTGTTTCTATGTGTTTTGAGACGCCTCAAGTTTTCTAATGTAGATACAATGAGACTCTCGAGGTCGGACTCAATTTTCCCAATCTAAACAGGCTCTAAGTCATTACTGAGTGTCTGACTACAGAGTTGTAACTTCACTGAAATTGCAGTAGATTGTTGATCTTATGCATTTTTCTCAAAACAAATCTGCTGCAAAATCTACATACTGCACTTCATTTTAGGAAAAAAAATTAATCTTTTTTTAAATTCTTTGTGTTGAATGCAGCCATATGTATAATTTGGAGCTTTTTTTGTTTGCTGGTTTTATGTTTAAAAAAAAACTTATCTTATGTTTTATTTACATTTATTCATTTATCAGCTTTGTTTAAATAATTTTTGAAAAAAACAAAAACAAATCGTCTGCGAAAATATTCAATCTAAAGCATTTTTTTTTTAAATCTAACGCGAAAAAATTTCTGAGAAAGGTCAACCCCTCTGAACTCTAAATTGAGAGAACTAACAAACACAAATATGTAAAACCTCAAAAGAGAATGGTCATTGCGAAAGCCATCATTTTGTTTCAAAATTTGAAAGAACTGTTAATTTAAAAAAAATTAAATTTTGTGTTTATTACCAACTTCTATAATGAGCAACTGTCATGATTCTGCTCCTAGTGATTTGAACACAGTGAAACAAAATTTTACGTTCTTATACCAAATGTTATTGAATTTTTAACTCAAAAAATAGTTTTTTTGTTTATTTCCAATTTCTGTAGTAAACAACGATGATGATTTTGCGCCCCTATAGATTTCAATTTATTAAAAATTGATTGAATTATTTATTAAACAAAAATTAAACTTGTGTTTATTTCCATCTTCTCATGAACAACGAGGATGTTTTTGCCGCCCCTACAAATTTTAATATGTACTATTAAAATTGTATGTTTTATAATAAAAAATGTTCACTAAAAAAAACTTTTGTAATTGGTTTACAACATCCCATGAACAACTAAGATGATTTTCCCATTTGCCGCCCCTAACTCCTGGCGCCCGGGGCGACCGCCCCCTTCGCCCCCCCCTAGCTACGCTACTGTCAATAATCATATTTTTTTTTAGTCGAGGTGTTCAGTTTATTAAAACCCAAACTTGATATGACAACCCAATAAACGATAGGAGTGCCGCAAGGTTGTTCTTCTGAGATAGAGGATACGACAGACTTTATTAAAGGATTTTATACACCCCAAAGAAAAATTTCCAGAATCACTACAACATAATTTCGTAAAACATTTTTCGTGCATTCCGCAAGATTTAGTTAATTTTGTGTTGCAAACACTTTGAAAAATTTACGAAAAGCATGTTGGATGTTTTGGCACATGTTTGACAAGAGCTTTGGATTTGTATCTTGATGTGAATTACGGACGAATTAATATATTCCAGTAAGCGTTTATAACCTATAGTTTAATGGCAGACAAGTGGTTTCTGCTTGCATTCTTCAGATACGCAAACTTCCAAAAGAAACGCGAATAATCTTAAAAATAAATAGTAAATTCCATAAGAAAACTTCGAGGTTATGCTGTTGATAACTTATTTATTTTGCAATTTTAATACTTAAGATGACAAAAAGTAATTCTCCCATGTGTTAACCTTTATTTTTGAGATGGGTCTACTTGAGTTTTGTAACCCTGTCGCTTGGCTGCCATTTTGAAATATGTCGCCCAACCTGTACTCCGATCAGGAGACCCAAATCCTGGTAGTATTTGTGGGGGGGGGTCTTATTTTTACATTTGAAATATATTTTTGACATATGGATAAAATTTAGCTTTGGAATTATTTTTTTAAATCCTGTCGTTGGACGCCAATTTGGAAAATTGGCGAAATTGGTAAAATAAAGAGAAACTCGTAGATTACTTGGAAAATGTCCATGGACAAAATAACGGTTGACTGAAATTTTATCGAAGGTGCTTTTACTCAACATCTGACTTTTAAGACATCATTAGATATATTCCCAAGCCACGTTTTGATTCAGGAGGCGTTTCCACATTTCTTTCACGTTAATAATATTGAAAAATACCCCAAAAGAGGAAATTTCACCCTTTGACATCAAAAAAGTATGTTCCCTAAAAAAGTGATAAAACTGAAATATTAACCGGAGGTGCCTCTTCTCAGCACCTATCTTTTTAGAAAACAACCGTTATTTTCCCAATACGCGTTTTGTATCTGGAGGTGTTTGCACAATTTTGTTTATTATAAAAAAATAAACTACCAAAAAAGTGGAAGTCCCAACCTTTGACATAAGAAAAAGTATGTTCCCGAAAAGTGGCAATACTGATATTTTACCGAAAGTCCGCCTACTCAACACCTTGACGAGTTTCTCTTTATTTTATCATTTGGCCCAGATTGGGCGCCAATTTTCAAAATGTCGTCCAATTGACAGGATTACAAAAGTTACTTCCGTGCTAAATTTAATCGTCTTATCATCTCAAAAATAAATTCCAAAAATAAAAAAAGTTCCCCGCCAAAAAACGCACGGTATTCGGTTTCCTGACCACTCTATCTGTTCATCAAAAATTTCGCCAAGTATAGGTATATTAATTAAAGCTCTTTCGACCGGATTATATGCCTGGAATATTCGGACATGGTTTCCCGTGATTACGAGTATTCCCTGGGTAGCAAAGGCAAAAGCACTGGTACCCAAAAGTTGTCAGGTACCCGAAATATTACAAGGTTTACCCAGAATATACTAACAGACGCACCTAAAATTATACAAAGTAGGGTCATAGGTACATTGTGACTGGGTAACCGGGTACTCGGGAAGTATACCGCGGTACATGGGTGAGCTGCGTTTGCATGCTATTTTTTGAAAGAAAATAACACGGTGGTGTCCATATTATTTAAAATGATTGTTAAAGGACTGGCCACGATACCAGAAAAGTCTCGGTATTTTTTGGTATCGCTAACGGAAACCCAAACAATACCGAGACGATACCAGCTCCTAAGCACCCGAAACGATACCGAGACGATACTGAGCCGATACCGTATACTTTTTCGACCGAAGATAACCAAGACTCGGTAGAATCGTTTGGTATAGGATTTGGTTAAAATTTCTAGACTTCTTGGTTCTTTTAAAGTGGGCTGAAATTCATCCACCGCCACGCTTATTTGTTCTTATATCAAGGTTTCCCAAAAAACAGCTCCAACAATTTTTGTATCAATTAACGCACTTTTTTAATAACCAATAGGTACTACCTTCGTCTATTTAATTTTTTTTTTGGATTGAGACTGACGAAACCAATATCGTCACCCCCCGACTTCGAAAATTTTGAGGAAGACATTTGTAAATCATAATAGCACGGAAATTTATTCTTTAAGGAATTTTTTTTTCTTAAACCAAGCTTTTTATTTACTCAAAACAACTGTATACTTAGCTTTAATGATGAAATTTTTTTCGAAAAATTATATCCCCCTCCAAAATAATTGTCTGACTACGGCCTTGCCGTCAACGATACCGATACCGAGACGAGACCTTAACATACGAAGCCGGTACCGCTACCGAGACGATACCGACATTTTTCGATTTTAAGTATACCGAGACGATACTTTCAAAAGGACCGTTTGGTTTGATAGCTTTGCCAGCCTTACTCAAAATATTAATACGGCTTCAGTAATAATCATCAAGATTAAGGTCTTAAAATCACGGGAAAATAACAGGCCATATTATACAAACTTATGTGTACAATTCATTTATCTAAATAGAAAAATATTTATTTAGGTACGTCGATAAACGGAATTGCCGCATTTGGGCCGACGACCATAACGCACAAACCATTGTCAGCGCCTTATAGGCCGGTCGAATTGTTTGGTCTTATTGAAATTAACGAAGAACAAATTAAACTACTAAATGTATACTACTTAAATCTAATCATTTATTGGCAACACTTAAAACTATTATATCCTATCTTATACAATACTATGCACATGCAAAATAAAATCACTCTTGATTTGTACGCTGAACTCTTGAAACTCGTCTTTTACTATGTGGTGGTGTGGTTTACAGGTCTATGTGTTGTCTTCAAAAATTATAATTGTAAGAAAATTATAGTTAGCGGTGAGCGGTGCAGAAACATGTCTACTTTATGTTTCGTGCCTCAGTTGGAAGGCATTAATAATTCAGACATGTGTAGTTTTCGCAAAATGACCGCCAGCGGCGCCACTTGCCACATGCCACACAGCATGCGATACAATCAATTTACTGAATGAAAATAGATTTTAACAAACACTTCTCTATTTTTATACCCAAAAAGTATGGATGGGAACCCAACTTACTTACTTACTTACTTAAGGTGGCGCTACAGTCCGGGGTGGACCAGGGCCTCAACCAACAAACTTCTTCCAGCCGACTCGGTTTCTAGCTAGCTGTCTCCAGTTTCGCACGCCAAGTTGGTTGAGGTCCTCTTCCACTTGCGTGCGCCACCTTTAACGCTGTCCACCTCTACTGCGGTGTCCCACGGGGTTGGATTCAAAGACTTTCCGGGCCGGAGCATTGGTGTCCATTCGCTCTAGGTGACCCAGCTATCTCAGTCGTTGGCTTTTCACTTTTGTGGCTAGGTCAGTGTCGCTGTACAGCCCGTACAGTTCGTTTTTGTATCTTCTTCTCCATTCCCCATCTATGCAGACGGGACCAAAAATCACCCGAAGAATTTTCCTCTCAAAGCAGCCTAACGCGTTCTCATACACCGTTAGCAGTGTCCATGCCTCTACACCAAACATCAGGACCGGGATAATTAGCGTCTTATACAGGGACAGTTACAGTTTAGTTGCTCGAGAGAGGGATTTGCTTCTCAATTGCCTTCTTAGCCCAAGGAAACAGCGATTGGCAAGAGTAATTCTTCGTTTGATCTCAGCACTGGTATCGTTCGCTGAGTTTATAGCGGATCCTAGGTAGACAAAGTCTCTCACCACCTCAAAATTATAGCTGTCTATAGTGACGTTCTGTCCGAAACGTCGGTGTTGGGTGTCATTTCTTGTTGACAGCATATATTTTGTTTTGCTTTCATTCACCGTTCGACCCATTTTCTTGGCTTCCTTCTCAATGCTCACAAAAGCACCACTGACATCACACTTTGTTCGTCCCATTATGTCAATGTCGTCAGCGTAAGCGAGTAATTGGACGGACTTTTGAAAGATTGTGCCTCTAGTGTTGACGTGAGAGTTTTGCACTATTCTTTCAAGAACGATGTTGAAGACCAACTTACTAACCATTGAACAGGGTATCCCCTTCAACAACGAACAGGAGCTGAGGTGTTCTGTGAAGCTCTTAATATTGGAGAATCATATAAACTCCCAGATGAGTGTAGTGTCTTTCAGGCTGAGATTTACACTATTGAAAAAGCGGCAGAAATGGTACACAAGAAAAAACTGAGCTCGTCGGAGATTACATTTTTCGTGGACAGCCAAACCGCTTTCAAAGCCATAGCCAGTGAGACTATAAGATCCAAAGCAGTAGCAAAATGCTAAGGCATACTGAGCAATATTTGTAACTCCAACCAAGTCAAACTCTGCTGGCTTCCTGGACATAGCATCCATCCCATCCCATCGGTGTGAACAAAAGGAAATAAAAATAAAATAAATAACTCCTGATGGATGTCCGGGAACGACTGCGTTATCTCTAGAAGTGTATGGCCTAAAATTAATGAAAAAAAACTCAGTATATTTTATTGTTAAGTAAAAAGAATATAAGAATCTTGATAGGGGTACCAACGGGTTATTGCGCCATTAGCACAATGGCCACCAAGGGGTGTTCGCACCCCATTTCTTCAGGAATTGCTAAGATGTCGAAAAAATTGAAACCATTAGACACCTGCTCTTTGACGGTCCAAACCTCCAAACAAATCGCCTCCGCTATTTTGTAAACAGGTTTGTTGGAGACCTGGACGATCTAGCGCAGGTCCCGATGGAATGCATGAGCAAACGAACCGGTCTATGTCAACCAATGGTTTAGTAGCATTTCTGCTTTATTTTGAAAGAGGATCATAATGGACCATTAGGCCCCCGTGTATGTAACGACCTCTGGGCTGTGCACGCCCCTCCTAACCGAACCTAACCTAACCTACTGAAAGAAACATTTTTCAAACGGTTATTTACACGAAATTATTTATTTCACAGTTTTATTATTATTTAAATTTTAAATCCCGTCAGTCCTTGTCCTTGAATCTATGAATTCGTGAAAATTCATTCCATATTCAAATGATTACAATAATTTTTGAATATATACATCAATTTCCATTCTCTCACATTCTTTGAACTTATTTCTTTTATTTATTTATTTTTTATTTATTCAAAGAATTAAAATGTATACAAATAATACAAACGATGTAAAAGAACAATGTAAGGAATTTACAGAATTTTAAGAATGATTGCATTCAAATCTTTGAGATCAAATGATTGAGAAATGATTGCAATCATTTGAATGGCAAACGTAAACGTTCATTTTTTTTTATAGAAAACAAAATTTAATATTGAGACTTTCGCTGGTGCTACAGAAAAATAAACTTTTTTTTTATTTCGTTTCGCGAAGTAAAGAATTTGTACTTTTGTAGTAGTCTAGCCGTTCGTTTGACTTTGCTGAACTGCAAGAGCATTGTGCTTATAAAAATATATAAGCTTCGTAAAAGTGTGTCCAAAATAATTAATCAAATTTTGAATCAAATCAAATATGTACATATTTAGTTGTACAAAAAATGTTAATGCCAGTAACTTTGTGTTTATTTTTATTTCAAAAATGAATAAATATAGATATCTCGCCTAGTTTTTACATGCAATCTTTGAAAAGATAAGAACATATTTTTTTCTCCCCAAAATTAAGGCTAGAGAGGCTAAATTCTTTACTTTGACAGGCAAATTGAACCAAACACCAAATATGTTTGAATACATTTTACAAAAAAGTGCAAAGTTGAAATTTTGTATACATAATTAAATATTTATCGATGTATAGGCATCAATTTCTATATATTGTGATTCATAAAGCATCAGCAACACAATATAATACTCAAAATTATTAAATCTATTTTGAATATATAAATAATTCATTTACTGAATTGACAGGAGTTATTCTCACGTTATTGGTCAATGAATTGTTAATTTTTAGTATTTCACTGCAGTGAAAGCTTAAAGCTATGCAACTGCAATCAAATTAATCATCCAAACGTAACAAATTTTTAATCTAATCATACATAATTATTCATACATACACATGTATGCAGATGCGCTGCATCACAATAATATGTGCTCTACACAGCACGATGGACGGTGGCACCGAAATATGATTAAAAACCTGAAGCTGCACAAATGTGGTTTTGTTGTTGTTTTGTTTCTATTATTTGTTTCTCTTTGTCATTTCGGTCGAAAAAGAGGGCCCGGGTGGGGTCGGGATAGTTTTGTATATTTTAAAGCACCTCCATTAGCCTGGGAAAATTTTGCCCCAGAAATGGTTTTGGTTAATGTTATTTGGAAAATCACGATTTGAACCAACATAGTGCCAACAAAAAAAAAAACAACAACAACAAAAACCAAAGGCAGACAAAAGATGCTAACGAAGGTCTTTTTGGGAATAACTTAATGCTCAATGCGCCCGCCACTCCCTGAGTCTATAAACCATAGCAAACCAAAGCATAGATGGTTGCTCGCGTGCAACACCACCACCGGTTTCACCTGCTGCTGCATGCTACAAACGATTCGTTGCGATGTAGCAACACTCTTGATGCTTTTTTTTTAATGCCATGGGAAAAAACTTCACCCAGTTCACACGCAAAGTTTGAGTTGTGAAGCTTAAAAAGAATAGTGAAACGCGATTCTTTTCGAAAAACAAAAAAAAAAATCAACATAAAAGCATTGATCATCATCTCATTAACATGAGCTTCGTATGCATAATATGGAAATTATAGTGTTTCGGTTTAAGTTTTGAAGCTGTTTTTGTTTTTTTTTGTATTTTTTAATGCACGATTAGCGATTTGAATTTGAAATAATAACAGATTAACTCAACGCCCACCATTATTGAATTGATAGTTTGGTTTCTTTAAGTCGATATAATATGTGAACTTGAGAAATGCATTTCTATTGAATTTCAAATGAGCCTTTCGGGCCGTGAGAAAATTTTAGGGAAAACAAGTAATAATTTTGACAGCACTGGTATTGTAATATATTGGTTGTCAGAAACTTTCCCTAAAATCATTATTATCGTAATGATGATAGAAGATAAAATGAAGTAGGTATACATGAGATTTTTATCTTAAATTCATTTATGTTGACATTTAGAGGCTTGGTGAAATATTGATGTTTTAAATGAAGGTTTGGTCGAAATGAAGGGTTTCAATTTTTCATGGCCATAGGAAAACTTTTATGGTTAGTTATTGAGCTGACAGACATGGTTCAGTCAAATGAGTAATATGGCAATAATACAAACCATGAGCAGGGTACAAGAGTCACAAAGCTTTCCTATACATTTTGATGATTCCATAAATTGGCCATTAAATAATAAATACAGAATATATGTCTGAAAAAGAAAGCAAAAATGCTATAAATTATTAAAAAGCTTATTTCATTTCAAAAGCAAAAATATCATTTATTTAATTTTGTGCGCAGTTTATTGCTGCAGAATATGCCGAGAGTCCGTGACATATTTGGTTTGGTCATTCCACCAAAGATAATATCTTGCTATATGGTTAATTTGGCTTTAAAATGAAGCCTAGAGGAAGTCAGCTGGCCCACCAGAGGGAGATTCCGCTACAAAAGCCCCCCAAACAAGCAAACAAAAATTAGGTTTATATATAAGAAGGTTTTATAATACAAATTCTATATACTACTGAAATAAAGTCTATTTTGAATCAATTCAACAAGTCCAATCCTGAATTAAGTTTTTTACTTGGCTGATCTATTTCAATAGTATATAGAATTTTTATTATAAAACCTTCTTATATAGAAACTATGCCGGGCCCCGAGCAAACAAATTTCCAGCTTAATGATTAGGAATTCTAATCTTGATGGATATAGTTTACAGTGGATTTTTGGTAAAAAATCCATGTAAGTTGAACTGAACTTAAAACAAATTGCGCATGACAAAGCTCTCACTATGTCACTGATGAGTCCAAGTGAGTAAGCTGGACGAAACGCCAATTTGTAGGACTAAAGGCCATAAAAAGCTAGTTTGAATCAAAAATTAGGTTTGTCATAGAACAAATTTTGAAACTTATTAACATATTTTTACTCGAAAAAAAGAACAATTGTTAACAGCAGTTTAACGATTGAAAATGGTGAAGGTAATGAAAATAATCTATTTCCCAGGAGCGGAGTTGGAGGGGAGATTTGGGGGGTGAAAATGAGGGGGGAAATCGTATTATTGCGTTTTCCGACTAAAGTTGACCCCAAAATGAAAAGTGTTTAATGAAAATGTTGTAGATCATGCAAAAATCTACAACTTTTATAATGATAATTTTTTAACGTAACCTCAAAATTTCCGAGATATTGGCAAAAAACCGTATTTTTTGCTTGTTTTTGTTTTTCATTTGCCCAAAAATAGTTCAATTTAAATGAAACTTTGTGAAAATATATCCTGTTGTCCTTAATAACCACAATTTTTTTCAAGAAAAACCATTGGACAGTTTTTGAGATATTCAATTTTGTTTGCAAAAATATACTTTTTTTCAAATGAAAAATGTACTTCAGAAAATCATCGTACAGTGTTCATTTAAGGAAAATTAGTTTTGTTTTAACATTTACTTTTATATAAAATAATGAAAACATATAGTAACCATATACAAAAATGCGAAAAAAGCGAAAAAATCATTTTGCATCAAGAATTTTTTTAATAATGGTTGATAAATTGTTAAAATTTCTTGGAAAGTCCAAAAACTAATTACACCATTGAATTCTACGGAAAAAAAATACATAAAACAGTGTTTTATTATTTGACCCGAGACAAAAGCTTTGCCGATGCCGCAACGATATTGCTAGAAATATTCTTTCAGTACATACATTTTTAAATGAAAACGAAAAATAATAGTACAAGAGCCGACAAAAAATTTTGGTAGTGGATGTATAACCAGAATCTGAGTATGAAAGTTTATAGGTACATGTATTCTGATATCAAACACCAAAGTTTGGCAGGTTTGTTTCTCAGCCTTTGGTGGGGATGGGGGTTCAAAACCAGCTTGGTTTCCTATTTGAATATTATGGTCAATAACTCTTCAATGCACTTTAAAAAAAATAAGAAATTATGCTCTGACATTTTCCCTTAATCCGAAGACTTTTACCTTCAATAGGAACCATGATATAAGCTGTTTAAGCAAACCTTATCGGTTTTTTTTGGAGACTTTATTTTGTTGATTTTTGTTTTTTTTTTTTTAATATTTGAAAAAAAGTTGTTATAAGGTCCGTATAAAATGGTAATATCTTGAGTTTTTTATATCAGACTGTCATGATAGATTATTTTATATGGAAGTTAATCCAAAAACAAAATTAATGATCTTTGAATGAACTCCATACGATGATTTTCTGAAGTAGGTAGAATTTTCATTTGAAAAAAGTATTTTTTTGCTAACAAAATTGAATATCTCCAAAACTGTCCAATGGTTTTTCTTGAAAAAAATTGTGGTTATTAAGGACACAACAAGATATATTTTCACAAAGTTTCATTTAAATTGAACTATTTTTGGGAAAATGAAAAATAAAAAAAACAAAAGCAATCAAAAAATACTGTTTTTCGCCAATATCTCGGAAATTTTGAGGTTACGTTAAAAAATTATCATCATAAAAGTTGTAGATTTTTACGTGATCTACAACATTTTCATTGAACACTTTTCATTTGGGGGTCAACTTTAGTCGAAAAACGCAATAATACAATTTCCCCCTCTTTTTCACCCCCAAATCCCCCCTCCAACTCCGCTCCTGGGAAATAGATTATTTTTAAATTCCTTATAGCCCCTTTCACCATTTTCAATCGTTAAAGTTCTCTTAACAATTTTTTTTATAAATGTGTAAAAAGCCTGCACTATATACAAAGTTGTTCACAATGAACATGAGCTTAGTTTCTGGTTGCTCTCTACAGCTTTAACGGCTGGATCCATTTTTTAAAACTTGGTACATAGTGGTTTTTGGTGCTTCTCCCCACACGTTTTTTCTTTAAAACCAAAAATAAAGGTACATCGCCATTTTTCTTATCAATTTTACAAAATTATATTTTTCTCAAACACGGCTCCACAACTTTTCTTAAAAAGATAGTGTTGCACGAAAATGTTAAAAAATGTTCGAATTTTGTTTTGAAAATTAAATATTTTTAAATCTATATGGTTTTTTAAACTCTGTATTTAAGGTTTTTTAACAATCTTTGGAAAGAATTTACTATTATAAAAAATATTTTAAATTTAAATTCTAACATATTCTCTGAACGGATTTAGATTAATTTGTTTATATATAAATTTCAAATAGGTTCAAATAATATTGCAGATTCAAATTTTCAAACAAAAAATTGAATTTAAAAAAAAAGTTTCAAATTTTTATTTTGGAAACTCGATACCTATCTAAAAAAAAAGTTGACAATTTTTTTGAAATTTTATTTTCATATGTACATAAATAAATAGGTACTTAAGGTTTGCATACCAAAACTTTGCCTTAAAAATGCTTTAAGAATTTTATATTTAAAAAATATTTTTTTTTTTAATCCACTCCAACAATTTATGAAATTTTTCTCATTCAATCATATTTTATCAAGAACTAATATGGTATTTTATTTTTGTACCTCAAAGAAGTAAGTAAAGAAGTTGTTTTAGCTAATTAAATATCGTATTTCAAATGATTTAGACATAACTCCTATGTCTCTGAACACTAGGTATTTATTATAAAACCTCATTCTCTTGAACATAAAAGCAAGGATGTGCGACTTTAGATTTTATTTTTATTGCAACCGTTGCGTCAGTTGATGCAACTAAAGTCGAAGCATTTTGACAGCTTCTGCAGCAGAAATTTTAGCGTAATTGAATCAGCTGTTCGTTAAACGTCAAATATTTGGGCGCGTTCGGCTTGGGTCGGGGAGTTGGTTTTATAGATAATGCATTATGGTCTGTTTATTTGCATGTGTGTGTACAAATATATATTTGTTTTAATAGATACGTGTAGTAAGTACTCCTGTTAATTCAATTATACTTGTTTTGCATTGAAATAAATACATCAATGCCATTCATTTTGCTGCAATCTCAATACCATTTCAACTCAACTCAAGTGACAAAAAACCTGGAGCTCTCGATCCTGCTTGTAAAACGTTGTAATTTTAAAATAGAGAACCTCTCCCGAACCAACGTGAAGTCGGAAACTCGAAAGGATAAAACAAAATGTAAAGCTAAAACTATTAAGGCTTTCTCAAACCAATGCGAAATATTTGGAACGACAACGAATTTCATGCCTGTCAAAATCAATGGGTTAAAAGCCCACGAAAAGTTGCTTTCCAAACAGTCAAAAGAAGAAGTGAGGAATATTCCACTTAAGTAAAATGAATCATCCCTCTCTTTTTTTGTTCCAACTTCACCAAATGTCAGTTTCACTCCCGTGAGATGAGTATGGTTTTCATGTATTCACTCATTTTCAACCGACCACTTCAGTAAACTATCAACAATTATTATAGTTCTACCTTAATATACATGACAATGGTCGCGTTGCAAGGTAGAAATAGAAATATATTAGTCGCAAGCTCACGGCAGTGGTCGGATGAAAATCAGCGAATACAAACAAATCATATGTCACGCCCATAATGTACTTTTCTTCATTTTCGTTAACTTTTGGTTTCAGAAGTGAATAGAGTGCCCCCGTGTACACTTCACGAAAAAGTGAATTATGGCTTGGTTCTGATTTTGACAGTTCAGAAAGATACTTTGCATTGGCTAGTGAAATCTGTTTCTAACAGCTTCCGACTATTTAGAATCTTCCAAGCCAG
Organism: Dasysyrphus tricinctus; assembly: GCA_963921185.1. Taxonomy (NCBI): domain Eukaryota; kingdom Metazoa; phylum Arthropoda; class Insecta; order Diptera; family Syrphidae; genus Dasysyrphus; species Dasysyrphus tricinctus. The sequence goes on along the minus strand of OY992533.1, from coordinate 118,488,052 downwards.
CCACCAGTGCGAATCATTCGTTGACCACAACAAAAACGTTAATAACAACACGTTGTTATAAATGAAAACAACACGTTCATCGTCGTCAACGAAAGATTCGCATTGGTTTGGGTGAGAATTTATAGTTCTACCTTAATAATTTACGAAAAGTAGCTTTCCTAAAGGCTCTCCCAAACCAACACGAAATTAAAGTGAATACTAAAAAACAACAAAAACTGTCTTTGTGAATGCTTCGGTATAATTTCGCGTTGGTTGGGCAGAGCCTTTAATCGTTGAGTAAATGTAGACCTTCTAATTATTTTTTTTTTGTGTAAACAACGTTTTAATTCACAACTTTTATCACCAACTAATTGTAATGCAATAATTACAGAACACATTCAGAGCTTTAGTTCTCCGAGATATCATTTATATCAAGTTTCTAAACATGCCTAATTCTAAAGGTCACAAACACGCCTAATTCAATCTCTAAAAGTCACAATGACGTTTGGATAAGTTTAACCAAATATTTGGTTAATTTTCCGCAGCTAAATCCTTGGATAAGATTAACCAAATTGTGTAAACCATTTCCCATACAAAATTTGACAGGTCATTAACCAAAAGATAAAATTAACCAAATCGTAAACAATCTAGTGTTTTACGCAGTTGCATGAATACCCCTAATGTTTTATTTTGGCTATCTTTTCTCTTTTGTATTGACTGAGCATCAATTTAAATATGCCGTATAGTGTTAAGAAAGCAAGTTTCAACCAATTCGAGCATTCCATTTACAAAAAATAATCTAAAACATCTAGAAAATTGATCTATTTTTGGGGGGATTTAATGTAAAAAATATGTCATGATATTTTGACAAGCAGATTTTAATACTATTTTTTTAGCAACAGCTTACAAAAGCTTAAACAAATCATTATAATTTACTGTGACCTCATATAATATTGGTTTTTTAGACCGCTTTTTCGAATTGAGGTTTTTTAACCTAAGAACGGCCGCGGGGTCTCAAAATTCAATTTTGGCAAATGTCAAAAAAAAAAGAATTACTTTTTTCTTAACCCTTTACAAGATCCACAATACCCATTTTGAATATAAAAATAAAAAAATTCCGACATCTACCTTCCGTAATACAAATGTTCAAAAAACCGTCAAAGAAAATTTAACTTTCTTCAAAAACGGTTCTTAAGATTATTATTGAATTTTTTCTTTATGCTAAAACAAGTATGACATCACCAAAAAGGGAGTTTTTGTATGTTGAATTATCTCATTACTGGCTGCGAGGATTTTAATTTTTTTTATACAACTTTAAAAAAAAGTTCAAGTATGAATTTCAATATTTTCAAAAATATTTTTTTGATTAAAAAAAAGTCTAATTATTTTTCTGAAAATTCGATATTTGAAAAATAGGTTATTTTCTTTTTTTCTTTCTGTCTGTCTGTTCGTCTACAGCCTAAACGGCTTGATCGATTTTCTTCAAACTTGGTACAAAGTAGTTTTTGGTGATTATGCCCACACGTTTTTTTCATTTTTGTTTTTAGAACCAAAAATAACGGTACCTGCCATACAATTTTTTTTAGCAAATTTACATAATCGTATTTTTCACAAAAACGGCTCGAAAACTTTTCTTAAAAAAAATTCATGAATTTATTTTAGTAAGGGATTTTTTTGGAAAACCATTTTTCAAAAATTGTTATTAATAGTACCTCCCAAAGAACCATTTTAATGTTTGATTTTCTGCAAAAAAGGTACAATCGATTTCAGTTATTTTTTTATACATAATTTTCCAAAAAAATATAAATAGCTTTGTGTACCAAAATTTTTGAAAAAATATTTTTTGAATTTTTAAAAAATGTTTCAAATTTTTTTATTTTATGAAAAAAAAACGGTACCTTCCATACAAAAGTTAAAAAACCGCAAAAGAAAATTTATTTTTTTTTTGCTTAAAAACGACTCCTACGATTTTGATTAAACTTTTTCATATACTAAAATTAGTACGATCTACTACCAAAAAATATAAAATTTTAAACTTAGCAACACATAGAACGTATTTTTTACTTTGAATTTTGTCGTTATCGACTTAACGGATTTAGATGAATTTTTGTATATACAAATTTCAGATAAGATTAAATAATATTGCATGTCAAAATTTTCAAAAAAAAAGTTTTTGGATTTTTAAAAAAGTTTCAAAGTTTTTTTTTGAAAATTCGATATCTCAAAAATGGGTTGATATTTTTTTTCAAATTTTGGTTTAAAATACACATAAATATATACTTAAGATTGGCATACCAAAATTTGTTCTTAAAAATGTTTAAGAATTTTATATATAAGAAATATTTTTTTTAAAAAACCGCTCCAAAGATTTAATTTTTTTTTTCGTTTTTCCCCATACAATCATATTCAATCAAGAATTAAGACGGAATTCTTTATTTTCACCTCAAACTGTCAAAAGTGTTGTTTTAGCCAATTTAAATGTCGTATTTCATGCTTTTCTACATTTTTCTCTCATAATTTCCTTGTTTTTATATACAATTTTCTTAAACCTGCAGTGTCTTGAACATAAGAGCAAGTACGTGCGACCCAGTCGTGCATTTTATTTTAATTCAATTTAAAATGCACATAAATAAATACTGAAAGCTAGCATATACATAGGTGTACCAAACATTTTTACTTAAAATTTTTTTGTTCATTTTTTTCTTTAAACACTTCAAAATACATAGCTACGCTTAGAAATTGTGAGCTCCTCAAATGATTGACAAAATACCATGATTTCTGATCCACATTGACTTTTAACGGCCCTGGTGGTTATAATTTAAATGTGGGCTGTCTTACTGAAATTTAAATGGTCGTGTTAAACGCAGGCAAATAGAAGAACTTATAAGACAATATTTCATTAAAAAATATGTCCTCGGGGAGAATTTGATTGAAAGATAGGGGGCACGGAGAAATTAGAAAAGAGGTGGTGAAAGTACTCTTGGAAGTAATTTCTCAGAAACAAAAATGATTTCAACTTTTTTCTTTTGTTGTTGTAATAATATGGAAAGGCTGAAATTACTTTTTCCGAGAAATTGGACTATAATTAAACGTTTCTAAAACATACTTTACTTTTATATGCTTATGTATATGTGGGGGTGGAAATATAATACATTAAAATTGTATGTTATAAGGGCTTTAATTAAAAAGAAGAACATATTATTGTCAATAAGATCTAAGATAATGTCAAAGTATGAGGACAACATGGGCGTAAAACGTGTGGAAGGTAAAATACAGAGTAGTGTTGGTACATATATATTTAAAAAGGGTGGAGAAAAATTTAATTAGAGCCTGCTGTAATGTAGGAAATCTACGACTACTTGAGACTATTTTTTTACTGTCGAATTTAAGAGTTTTAAATTTCTATGCATTTAAGAACTTTATTGTTTGGATCATGAAATAAAGGACGAGAACGAGTAAGGTAGGAAAAGGGGGGTTTTTCTATTATTGGGTCTTGTTAATATATGTATGTACATAATGTACCTATAAAAGAAGGTATAGCTAAACCTGAAATTTGCATTTTAAATGTACCTGCGATTAAGTTATTAAGAGTAAGGTAGGTATTATTAACAGTCGTGGGCATTTTGTTACAAATTCTATAAAAAAAAAAACACTTGAAAATACCTTTCCCTATGGCTATCTTATCTTAAACTGCGCATAAGATTTGAATAAATATATTTTTTATTCTCACAATAACTAAAAACAGGCACTCGACTTTCATTTTGGCAACCTTTTTTTGAACTTTTATTATAAGGGGTGCTTTATTGGGAAATGCATTACAAGCGCAGTAAAATTCCTTAGGAAAATAATCACAGAACAAACATTATTTCAAACATTTTAATTATAAAATTCTGATTTCAACTGTACAGGGTTTTTATTTTAACTTAGTAAATACACAAACCAAAAATAAAACCATACAAATGAATGGATACATTTTTTTTTAATTTCCGTTTCTGGTATAACAGTTTATTTTCATGGCAGTTGAGTTCAAATTTATTTATTTGTGGTACACATAGATATTTGTAAAATAAAAATACATACAAATACAGTTATGTTTGTTTAAATAACAAAGAATGACGTTTCCGAGTTTATATTTATAAGAAACAAATGAAAAGAATTAAATATGTGCCTCACGCGAGTATTTTGTTTTGTTAATTCGATTTATTGGCAATCATCCATGTTTGTAGTAAAAACCAGAATTATACAGTTGTTTATTATATTAATATAGAGACAAACAATGATCACAGTAATATTCTCAGTAAATGCATAATGTCAGGAGGTTAATTTTATACGAAATTATTTGTAGTTACCTATGTAAGACAAAATGCTGAAAAGTGATGTATGCGCAATAATTTTAATAAAACATTTTTTCCTTCAAATCATCTTTTTTAAATAGTAAATTGTATTAAAAAAATGTATACAAATATATTACAACACAAAAAATGTTTGCTTTTTTTTGGCTTTGGAGTAAATGGGTCGGTAGCGGTAGTTACCTTTTTGACAACATTGTTTGAAAAATTTCGAATTGAATCCAATCCAAATGATGAGGGATTAATTTCACCGTTCAAGCATGTCGTTTTTCGAATTTCATTTTGTTTTTCAAATATGTTGTTTGACCATTTCTCGTTTCACTTTTTTCAATTTCATTATAAGTTTTTTTTTTTTATTGATTGGCGCTTTGGTAATTTGACAATTTTCTTTTATTTGATATTTTGCTTTTAATGACATTCAATTATTTTTAATTCCTTTATTGTTTACTTCCATTGTTTTGTCTGTGAAGTTAGAAGAGGGCAACTTTCACCTAGGCAAATTGGATCTATAAGGGATTAGCAGTTTTTTTGCATTTCTATTTTTGGTTTTGCAGTTCACCAAATAAGGGTGCAATCAAGTGACCCGCTAGTTTCACAGTGGAGGGGTCGTATTGTGTACCTCAGGAAACAAACATGCTGGGAACATTGCATTGTTTTTGTTTGCATTTCAACAATAGACTTGAATTAAATTTTGAATACCTTAATTTAAAAAAAAAATCATAAAATTGACTTCACTGTATTAAATTACTTCACAGTAAAGTTGGCATGTCACTCCTAGTTTCTTTTCTTCAAATTTTCATTTTCTTACTGTTCGATTTGAAATAGGTACATATTCAAAAATCATCTTCGAAAATGCATAGTTTTCTAAACAGTGCTGTAATTTTAAAACCAATTCAATTTCAATTAAATTGGGTGTTCTTTAATAAATTAAACAAACTGAACTAACAAAACTGTTAATAAGTAGGTACATATTTGATCAAAATCGGTGAAATCGTTATAAGAAAAGTCCTAAATAAAAGAATAATTAACTGTAGGTATCTATTGTAATCAGTTTTGAAAATAACACAGGCTTACATGGTTTTCAACACGACTAAGTAAGAGTTGATCTAAGGGTAATTTTTCGTGCTGAACTCAAATCCGTTATCCGTTTTATGCGAATTGATTTTAATTTTTTTTAATTGTACAGATTTCTGGAAGTACTAATCTTAATCTTCAAAATTCAGCTTTAATCGTCCCAATATCTCTTTTACTTTTTGAGAAATTCTCAGTTGCATTTTTCAATATATTGTTATGAGCAAGGAGTGCGACTTAACCAAGATTCAGAAAGAATAGAAAAAAGTTACAAAGGTTTTCGGGATGATGGTATGTTAAGTGACTATTGTTGGTTTCTTGTACGTCAAACGGACTAAAATTTATATTAACTGCGCAGTTCCATTACACTTTGTTTTAATTTATAAGATTTATTTCAAATTAAAAAAAAAAAATGTGGTCAAAAACGGGTGATTTTTTAATTTATTTCCAAAAGTTAAGCTGATAGCAAAAAATGGATTTCAGATTTGAAATCTACACTAAAAACTCTCTTTGGAACATATTTTACCTGCTCCTGTCGAAAACGACGTAAGTCAAAGAGAAAGCATTTTTAAAATTATATGTAGTCAGATGAGGACTAATAACTAATTTAATATCTCTCAAAAAGTAAAAGAGATATTGGTACGATTAAAGCTGAATTTTGAAGATTAAGATTAGTACCTATGTACTTTCAGAAATCTGTACAATTAAAAATATATATAAAAAAATAAAAATCGATTCGCATAGTTACATAACACTAGAAGTGTTGAAAAAACGGTTTTTGGCACATTCTTACGGTAATATCTCAAAAACCAGAGCTGATAGCGAAAAACGGATAAAGGATTTGAGTACAGTGTAAAAAATTTTTTTACTTTCACGTATCGAAAAGTTAACTGATATTTGTAAACCTGTGTAATTTTTTGTTTACCAAAAGAAAGTCCATTTCCAATACTATAGATAAATATTTGATTTCCGTTTTTAAATAAACAAACTCACTTTCTCAAACAAATCGGTTAAAAAAAAATTTAATGAATTAACCGTTAACTCATTGAAGAAAAATAATTCAGATAAGATCAGATAATTTTAATAACAATCAATACGTGCCTTTTATCTTATATTTACGTAGTGCATACTTATATGAATGTACACTTATTTCAGTCGTAGTAAAATGATTAATAAATTAAACGAAAAATATTTACGTCAGAAAAATTGTTGTTTAGTTATTTTGAAATTGATAGTACAATATCTGATTGCGTGTGGTCGTTGGAGGCTTGTCAGAGTTGTATATGCGTAGTATAAAATAAGAATTCATACCTTCGGCGTAGAAATAAAAACAAATATTAATAAATAATGTGTACAAATGTACACTGTAGTATGTACAGTGGTGTGAGAACAATTAGTAAAGATGTTTTATTTTTAATTTGCTTTCCCGGTTTGATTTGAACAGCTCTGAAAAGTTCATTTAATCTCTGACCCGCCATAAAAAAATATTATTATGTAATAAACATTTTATGTTTATAAGAACAGTTTTTTATTGATATTTTTTATTTGTGTTTTTTTTTAAGTAAAATGCTGTTTTTGTTTCTTATTCTTAAAAAGTTTTGGTTTTGGTATTGTTTTTCAAATTTACAGTGATCCAATAAAAAAAAATAATTAAAACTAGGAACTTATATAAGTAGTTATTTTGTATTGAAAAATAAACCAAAGAAACATTTCAGCAAATTTAAATACTCGTAGAAATGGTTTATACTTGAGGGGTTTTTGGAAATTTCATTGCGTTTGACCTATGACATCAATTGCTCGAAGTCGCAAGCTTTTTGTTGTATGCACACTTTTCCCTTCGATCTATAGGTATTGAAATAAATTAATGCACAAAATGTACGTTATTGTTATTGGTTCAATCCCTCTAAGGCTATGATATGAATTACAATGTTACGCAAATGACTTGACTTTTTATGTCGTTGGCTCTTAGACAGTGTTGTGCCATGTGGACAATAAATGTAGACTACTCGATTGTCTACACGTCACAATTCAGCATAGACAATTTAAAATTGTCGACACGAGCATGTCAACAATGTAGATGAAGACAATGTAGTAAATTCATAAAACAAAAATATTTTTTAGCTTTGCCTTCCAAAACTAACCCACAAAATTATTTAATTTAAACAAAACAATTGAATTTTTATATAAAATTTTAAAATTAAGTGTCTCGACTATGCCAAGTAGCATACTAAATCCAAATACCCAAGGAGTTTTCTTATCCTGAAACGCTCTTCACAAATTTTGCAACAATGTTCGATAGGATACAACAACGCTTTGAGTGTTTGCTTTGGACATAGCTGAAAATAATGCCAATAACGGCAAGGATAAGATACTGATACTCTTTTTACTACGCCATGAAGGTTTTGTGGGTGAAATCGCTGAGGAGGAAAGAGCTCACTTAACGACCCGAGTCTTGCAATTATAAAAACTAGAATTCCTCGAGTGAATTTATTTGCAGTTTGACAGATCTAATGTTGACATTTTTGACATTATCGTCATTATCGACATAGTTTACGCAATTATCGACGTTGAAAAGTAGACAATTAAAGTCGACACGTAGAGGAACAACACTGCTCTTTTAGACTATAATAAGAGCATTAAATTTGGAAAACAAAAATACAACTTAATTACGTAAGAATTTTGAAACTTTTTTAAGAAAATTTTAGTTTGAAAATTAATTTTTCAAAAATGTTTACTTTAGCTATTTTTATGTGGAAAGTTGAGGCTATTTGAATTTTTTTTTGGCTTAAGTATTAATTATGTCTTAAGCTTCATTTGTCCCTTAAAATAATAAATGATTTTATTAATTAAACGTCTCAAAATCAATCATTAATGTTTTCAATGATGAGATTCAATGATAGCGCCTATGATCTGAATTAATGTTCCAAAAATATGCCAAAAACCCTCCCCGTAAATGCACCCTTGTAAACCCACCAACCCACCGAAAGCGTGAATTTTCTGTGTATTCATTAGGGTGGTCTTTATGTGCATTTTACTTGAGTATTTGTATTAAAATGGCCCTTAATCAGTTCCAAATGAAGAAAATGAAATTCGCTAATTTTTCCAGATCTTAATTTGCGTCCTCTATAGTCGCTGTAAATTAAATTGCCTGTTTTTCCATACAAGTTGACTCACGTTAAATATACCAGAAAATTCAGAGTGTGTAGGTTGAAAGTAGACTTTAGGTTTTTAGTAGACTCTATAAGTTCAATTTTTATAACCTCGACAGAAAAAATCTTGACCGTTTAAAAGTCCAACTTATCAACAAAAAAATTATAATAATTTCGAAATGCCGAATTTTAAGAAAATTTTTATCAATCGATATTTCAATATGCGTTTTATTGAACTATCTTGAGGCAAAACCAGAGGTAGTATAAAATAAATAAAAATACCTAAATAAGTTCAACATTATAAGAACTTGTGTTTTAAACATAGGTAGTCTAATTGTCCATAGCATCAAATAACTATTTAGTTCCTTTAACAAAGTCAGACAAGAATTTATGAGTTTATGGTTATTCCTTTTGCAAACATTCAAAACAGAACGTTGTTGTTTAGGGTACATTCAAATGACCGGCAAAAAAATATCGACAAGTCAAAATGTCGACTAGTTCAAATATCGATTTATATCGACTTTTTGTTTGGGAAAAATACCGACAAGTCGATATTTTTCTCGACTTCATTCAGGCCTGTCGACATTTTGTTAGGTCAAGATTTCAAAATGTGATATTTTGGTTAGTCGGTAAGAACAATGTCGGTATTTTAACTTGCAGAAAAGACGATAAAAACCGACATTTCAACCAGTCGACATTTTTTTGTCGGTCATTTAGACGTTACCCAATAGAAACAAAATAACTAAAAATAACGGCAACACTTACAGTAAATTATCTATTTGGAAAGGAAATTAAATTTTTTTTCAGTAATGGCAAAAAATTGTTTCAAACTCAACATTTTGAAGAAAATTTATTTTTGCTTTCAAAATTTTAAGTTTGAAACCAACTTTTGCTGAAATTATTTATTTCAAGCACTTTTTTTGAAAATAGTCCATTAAAGAAGACTCCTGGCTTTCAAAAAAGCTACAAATTAAATGCAGAACTACCTACCTACCTACTATAAGTACTTGAGACTAAATAGGTAGGTACCTAATACATTTTTCTTTTCCGACTTAAGTAGTAGAAGTAAAAAGAGTAAGTTTTCTTTTCATTTTTAAGAATTTCAGAAAGTTTCCCCAAGTTAATGGACTTTTTCCAACGTTTCATAAGAACTTAGTTTAGTTCACCAAATCTTCCATTTTTCAAAAATGATCCAAACATCCCGGAAACTCATTTCATAGTACCAAAAATATTCTAATATTTCAAGGATAATATTTTTAACAATAAGATAATAATTGTTTAGTCCATATTAAAGAGTTCTTACTTGACCAGGCGAATCAAAAACTAGTTTTCCTCCAGGACATACCTACCTATTTGATAACAAAGTTTTGCTGAGCACTCAGAATTTTAAACTGGTTATGTACCAACTACGTCTTGACCTTCACACAATTTCAAAATACACAAACATTAAAGATGCGAACCTCAAGCATAGATAACTAAAAATACAAGCCATGCCGGTACGTTATATATTTTAGCACCACATATGTACATAGGTATATTCAATCGGATGACAATCACCTCATTTGGCAGCATCACCTCATTTTTCTTAGCGTCATTATACTATAGCTATACGTATACCTATTGGTATAGGTATATATCGAAAGAATACGGAAGAATTTTTGTTGATCACTCCTCATATCTACAATCGTATTGTTATACTTATTTTTATCAGAAGCTAAATGAGTGGGCATCATCCGAGATAATTCCGACCAACGAACTCAGAACTGATTTTCAAGTCTATTAATAGATAAAACAGCTAATTTTCGGTGCAAAAACCGCGGTCATCCCATTTCGAATGATAAATATTTTTCTCTCATGTTCTGCTGACTTCTAGGTTGGTACCGCACTACCTACATTATCTGCATTATAGAGAATTTTATAAATATTTTCGAGTATCATTGAATAAACAAATAATTTTGCACATAACCGGCTAAGCTGTGTTTATATTAAGGTTTGACAAGACTTTACATACCTAAATGTACCAACAAACATACATATAGCTATAGCCATCTATCGATTTATCTTTAAGATTACTTTTCTACCTATATGCATGTTGGTACATATGTAGATGATAGGTCTAGGTTAATATCTAAACTTAATACCTATCAGTTTGCCAATGCCATAAATACTAGATCTAATATATCGAGTCTAATAACAGCATGTGGCGCTATTTTGCTTTTGCAAATGTCTACTTCTGCGACCAACTGACTCACTTTAAATATAAAACATCGTACGATTTTTGTTTTGATGAAAACTATTAGGTATGTTGTCATTTCCCGGTTGTTTTTGTTAGTTTTATCTTTTTGCGTAAACAACCTGAATGTGGGTTTGAAATGTAGTCATGCAAGATATACGCAGATACTGCGCTGCACTGCCACGCCTTCTCTTCTTTTGCAAAGTCGTAGATATCCCTTGTTTTTTTGCATTGAAATAAATCTTCATCACAAACAAAACGAAAACATGCTACCGACAAAAACAAGATGCATTTGGGTTGGAAAGTGGTAAATAACTAGTGGGGGTGTTTGGTTGGTATGCAACAAGTCAACAGGGAGTCAATAGTTATTTTGTGTACCTATGGACATATTTGTATTTTTATTTAAAAGAAAACTCGATTTATAGTACGATGTGTTTATGGATTTTATTAAAAAATCCATTTTCAAGATACTTTCACCAATGCGGCGCAAATTGGCGCCGATGCTTGACAAGCAACTACCAAAAAGTTTCAGATTCCAAATAAAATACCTACCTAACCTAACGGGGTGGCGTAAAGTCGTCGTAAACGTAGGAAAGTTTTAAAGTGCGTAAATCTGCCAAGCTTGTATACAAATTGGCCACATTCATAAAAAATCTGAAAATTCATACATGAACATTCAGAAATTTTATTTCGTTGAATGCAAAAAAAATCTGAATTTTCAGTCGAAAGTCAGCTGCTTTAGTTTTGTCACATTTTATTCGAAAATTAAAAATTTAAAACGAGTGAATATGAGAACGAGGTTATCTGTAAGTTAAGCAAGTAAAACCTGAGTTTACCAGTAAATGTTGGCTAATATTTTTCTGAAAACAGTCCAAAGTAGCGCTCATCACATATAATAATTTATTGGGTTATTCGAATCCTCTAGAGAAACATATATAGGTAACACTTACAATTCAAATTTGAATAGCTTTTCAGTTCAATAAATTTCACTTTTCACAGCGTGCGTCCACTTCCATTACTCATCAAGCAGTAAAGTTCAACTCTCATTTGAATTTGTTTGCGATTTTTTTTTGCACAACGCATCTTCCATCTCTTTCATCTGAATTTTAAGATGAGAAAAAGTAACCAAACGCAACCAAAAATCATCTGAATTTTCAGAAATTTATTGACAGTTGACCAATCAGAAGCTCGAAAAAGTCAGATATCTGAAACTTTGAATGCCCTCATTAGGTCTGTTTGTTCTCGTTAAATTTTCTGCAAATTTTCACAAACTTTCACAAATTCCTGTTTGTTAACTCAAAAAAGTTGAATCGAGAGAGCGCAATTATAGAACAAATAATTTCCCCTCCGTTGGAAAACTTGCGAGTTTCTGCTACACAAATTTCTGTGAACACGGTGTTACAACTACTGTCAAAAATCGTGGTGGTCAGTTTCTGTCACAGCGTTGCCACTAATCGGAAAATTTTCCGAAGTAGGTTTTCAAAAAAAATGCAGTATTTTTACTTTTATTTTCAGAATAGAAGAATAAAAGAAATAAAAATATCATAGGTATCAAAGCAAGCCAAAAGCCGGAAGCCGTAAGAATACAGTTGAAAAATTAGGGGACTGAATTTTGATGAATGCTAATTTACAAGTGAGCTCAACTCCATAATTGCGTTTCGCCCAGGTACGATAGTTGGGCTCATCAGTTAGATGAATATCGTACTCTTCTTAGACGCAATTTTGTATCGATATATACAATATATAAAATATTTTTATTTATGCTCAAAGGTTTTTACATTGGTTATTATCTACTATTTACAATAATTAAATAATATCTTAAGGGCCAGTTTCAAATGTTCCGGTTAAAGTTTCGGATAGCTATCCGACACATAACAGTATCCAGCAGATAAAAGTTGCTGTTATTTATTTTCTGTTTCATCGTCAAAGTCTCGGATAAACTAACCGGTAAATAAATTTACCAGACACCTACAGTTTGAGAACAACAATAAACATCAAACACATACTGAAAATTCAATTTTTGTTGTCAAAACAAAAAAAAAATATTTTCATTTTAATTTGAAATGTCACTGATTTTCAGGATTTAAATTCAGTATGAACCGCGAAGGATTACAAAAGCTCAGGAGTAAGGCGTTTGGAGTGTCCAATCATCGAAAAACATAATCGGAATAAGGATGGTCTGAAACAATATTGTTTCCAAACGTTTCAAATTAATATTTCTTTATCTTCTGGATAAAAACTTTAACAGTCACTTGAACTGCCGGTTAGGCTACCCGAAACTTTATCTGTCGGATATCACTATCCGAGAAATTTGAAACCAAAAGTTGAAGTTTATCTTGCGGATAAGTTCCGGATAAGCTATCCGAGACTTTAACCGGAACATTTGAAACTGGCCCTAAGTCTACTATTTTTTAATCTGTGAGCACAAAAGGGGCTCTGCTTCGTTAAGTTGGTTATTTTTCATTTTAACATTTGTGTTACAAAGGTTTCTTAAGGCTAACATTAGTTTTTCTTAAATTTATGATTTCACGTCGGCTTGAGCATTGCTGACGGTCGTTGGCTGGTGTGGTGTAGTGTATCGATGTTTACCGACTAGGTAATATAAAAATCACAGCACGGAGATACTGTGAATTTTATTATTCTAAGGAAATTTGTTTAAATTCAGACACTTAGAATTTCAAATGCCTGCGCTCAGGCTTTTTATAATAATAGAATATGAAGAAAATTTGAAAATAAATTCTTCTGCTTAAGTGGAGTGACTGAATATATAATTCAAGTTAAAAGTTCAAGTAAGTTCAACTCCATAATTGCGTTTTTTTTATATATATTCAGTCACTCCACTTAAACAGAAGAATTTATTTTCAAATTTTCCTCATATTAGGTAGGTAGCTATACCTATTTGGTTTAAAACGAAACCATTCTCTATCACCAAGTCATTTCCTTTAAAGTGAAGCGCTGAGAATTCTCTAGCTAAGCCCGTCGACTGGAAATAAGTTGTTGTTGCTGCATTAACATAAAACTGATGTGCATTGTTTAGCCCTGACGTCGTTCTTTTTCTTGCAATTCCATAAAATTTGTCTAAGAATTTCATACCCATTCTTAGAATAGGTACCTACCTAACTTACCTATACAAATTTAGCTGCAGAAAGTACAGAAGAAAATAGGTAATTTATTTCAAATAAGGGCTAGTATTTTGACAGCTAATCATCTTTACCAGAAACTGACAAAGTCCTAGAATATGACTTTCAACCTCCCACTTTAAAAAGCTTGACCCTTTAGATTTTAGATACATACCTACCTACCCTACCTACCACCTGATTAGTTACAAAATTTCCTCTAACTTTTTAGTTGAGACTCACTGTACTTTCTTTACAAATTACAAATTCCTGTTGTAAATAATTGAATAAGAAAAAAAAAAAAAAAAAAAACAAACTGCATGACTGCATCTAATTCAAAACAACAACAAAACCAATACACACTTATCAAATTTATCCAACTTATACAAAAACAAAAAAAATGTAAACAAAAATATTTACCTTCAAAATAGCAAATTCTTTTCATCTCTTTCACTCCAAATAACAATGAACAAATATAGAAAGAGCAAAACAACTTTGATAACTCAAATTTCCCACATTTCTCCTTTTGGGATTAAATATTTTCACACTCTTCTAACATCCGCCAACGAATGAAGTACAACGAAATGGCTGTAAATTAATTCACAACACAAAACACAGACATAAAAAAAACCAACAAGCAAGAAAAATATTTTCAATTTGATGCCAAATTCCCAACAAATTACACCAACACTTTTAGTCGAAGCAAAATATTATTCACGTTTTATAAATTCAATTGCGCGAGCCGTGGCCCTCTTAATATCTTATAGAAATTCAAAGTGAGCACAACTAAAAAAAACAGATAAAGAACTTTTATATATAGACAAAGAAATTACTCGAACAAGAGTGATTGTAATAACGCAATTGATAGTTTAGTGCAAGTTTATTGAATCAAGTGCATTGTGAATAAATTTTTTGTGAATTTTAAACAAAAAGCAAAAAAGTTTTATATTAAAAGGCCCGCAGCGCCTGAGAATCTTGCAGATGATGACTGATTCATTGAGAAAAATTGCTCAAAGTAGGAAATTTTACAGTGCCGTTGGATTGTTAACAGGGTAAGCATTAAAAACAAAATATTTTCAAGTGAAACTGTAAATTAATTTCCTTTTTCATTCATTCACAACAAAATAAAATTCATAGCTAACCAACTGTACCTATCGTGGCCCATTTTTTGGGGGATGGTATTCAATTATTTTGATGACATGATATTAATTATATAGTGCATATATTTATATATGACTTGAACCTTATAAAATTAACTCAATTTTTGTTGTACTGTCGAAATTTAAGACCATCTAGTATCTACCTACTCATCCCCATCAAAATTTCTGTATTCGAATTTTCATTCAAAACATACGATTTTGCTAGAAAGAGATGGGAGAAGCTCTGACGTGTTTTATGTTTATGTTTTCTCTCATGAACATAAATGGACAACAACAAAAGACTTGTTAGAAAAAATGACGTAGATACTTCTCCATTTATGTAGGCAAATGATTCACCTGCACTAGAGTAAAAGAGAAAGGGTGTGAAAACATACGATAGACAACGCGACTGTTGGACCCTGTTGAACATGAACAACCTTCAAAACATCTGTTTTGAAAAAGGGAAATTATTTAATCAAACAACAGTACGGCTGGAAACACAATGCTAGTGCTATATGTGAAAGAATTTTCATTCTCGTTTTAAATCATGTTGAGGTGATAAATTAATTTGGCAGGGAAAATTACTTGGGATTCTAATTGATCATTTTTATTTTTATAAAATGACCTAAGTGGTTTTTTGTAAACAAGTTTTTGTAATAAAGTTGTTGATTTGTTTGCATTCCAAATCTAACAAAATATTTTGATTTATTTGCAATAAGTGCAACGTAGATTACCGAACAATCATTTGGTTAAAATAGTTTAAAATGATTCTAGTTAAAATGTGTTCCTACCTATTCATAGGATTCGGAATAAAGAGTAGGTGGTGAACTCAAAATGGATTACATATTTGATTCGAGGATAGTTTAGTCAGCAGGATATTTGAAATTTTAAGCAAAGATGCGACTTCTGACTTCTGAGGCTCTAACTTCCATTTCTTCTTAATGAATAATTCCTTCATTTGTTCATACCACCTTAATTATTAAAATAGGCACTAATCGTTTTTCTTATTATTTTATTTTTAGTTGCACTCTAGTGCTTTATGAAAAGCACAAAATAAATCAATTCCTCTCAAAAATAGTGAATCCAAGTGTCTTAGATGTTGAGAGAAAACGTCCTGACTATATCTACATTAAATACCATATCTATCGGGAGTCTATGAGAAAACTTCAACGCAAGCAGGAACAAGATAAAGTAAGTTCTTATATTCTACATCAAACCCAATCAATAACCATACTTTTTTTTTAATTTGTAGAATTGGATTAATGTCATTATCAATCCTGTTGGAAAATGGTGGAAATCCTTCAAACACTCAGTGGCTTGGCGTCTATTGAATATTGCTCAAAATGGCAATCAACATGAACGTCTAAAAGCAATCCAACAATTATCCAGCATTGATCATCTCAAAGATTGGGACTTTCGTCATTTGGCACAGATTTGTGATGCTCGAACTGCAGTATCTTTGGCTAGATCTGGGTGTGATACGAGATGGTTTATGCCAGTTCACATGAAAGGAGTTATTAAAAATCCCAAATATGCTTTGGCAGATTTGCACAAAATGCTCGAAGATCTTCAACCTCATGATTGTGTGAAGCATTTTTTGAAGAAATACTTTCCTGCTAATGATCCTCATGTAAGTTTAAGAAATATCAAACAAAAAACATGAAGAAAATAACTAAAAATTCTTCCATTTTAGGCTGATGATATTGATGAATTCATTCAACAAGGCAATTCTCTCTCAGTTCAAGACACAGATTTGTTGAAAGAAGTTATTGCTTTTCTGCATCATATTACAAAAGATGAAGAAATCTGCATGAAATTAATTAAAGAAGGTGGTTTGGTGCATCTGATGGAGCTTAGAAAGATTTTTGCCGGAGATAGTGAAACTTTATCGACGCTATGCAAGGTTCTGGCTAACATGTCAATGGCAAGTGAATCGGTTCAGGACTTCTTCGCATCAGGCTGGGTTGGTGTCCTTGCTGAATGGCAAAGAGGACATGACATCCGCCTACAAGTAACAGCAGCCAAGTGCCTGGCTAATCTGGATCATGATGATCCAAACTACACACAATATCCGCCAAATGTTTATCCTCTGCATCCACTGATGAGGACGAGGACAAAGCCTAAGGCTGATGTTGTATTTATTCATGGTCTTTTGGGTGGTGTTTTCATTACATGGCGCCAGAAGGATCGTGTTCCAACAGAGCTTGGTCTCTATGGCAAGAATGCATTCTACACAAATGAAGTCGATGATGTATTTCTGATTGGAGAAGCGAAACGAATGTTTGGCAAGAATTTCAAAAATGGTAAAAAGAATGAAAAAGCCAAGAAAGTGGAGACGGAACGTGTTCCTCTTGTGAGTCAAACAAAACACACTGATAAAGAGCTTGAAATAAGTGACGAAGCTACCAAAGAACTCGTGGAGACATTGAGAAGTTCAGCTGAGCTGAGCCCTGACTGGGAAGTTGTCCATCCAGACATTCCATTAAAAGCAAATGAAGGCTGCCAAGGAGAGTTTAGTGTCAATGGGTGAGTTTAAATAGAAAAAATTCTTTGAAATCATAAATACTGACTTAGGATTCTTTATAGGAGTGATTGGATAAAGCAGGATAGTGAGGAATATACAAACTGCTGGCCGATGGAATGGCTGCCAGAGGATCATCCCAATATGAGGTGAGTTTGGAAAAGACTGAAAAAAGTAGCAATTGTTCTAAGGGGAATCTTTTTTTTTTCTTTTCTTTTAGAATCCTCGGTATTGACTATACATCGGCTGTGAGTGAATGGTCAGCTAATTTCACAAAATATTGTCCATGTGAGAAAGGACAAGGGCATTTTGATGTACGAGCTACATCCCTGCTTGAGCGTATTTCACGGTCAGATGTCGGAAAAGATCGTCCCATTGTTTGGATTGGACATTCCATGGGTGGAATCCTCACCAAACTCATGTTGTTAAAGGCTCTCGATGATCCAGATCCAAAAGTGAGACAAATTGCAGAAAGCACCAGAGGTATTGTGTTTCTGGGAACTCCACACAAAGGTTCTTCCATAGCCAAATGGAAGCAACATATGCAGGTGATCCTCTCACCTTCGATTGAAGTGAAAGAATTGGAAGAGGGTGCTCCAAAGCTGCTCGAACTTCACAACCGGTTTATGCATTGTCTGAAGACGTGCTTCAAGCATGTTAATATCGTAAGCATTGCCGAGGGAACACCCACTATGCTGACTTCGTTTAAATTCCCCCTTCGCATTGTAACCGAAGAATCTGCACGGATAGATCATGGAGACTTTTACATTCTCAAAGATGACCATTTGAGTCTGAGCAAACCAATCTTTCGGCAGTCATTCCTTTATCAGAGGCTTTTGAAAGTCATTGAGGAATCAGTGGAGACAACGTCAAGAAGAGAGGTAGCAGAAGAAAAGGAATCAGTACCAGTGAAGCAAAGCTATACAACTCCTGCTGTGCAGAGTGTAAGTTCCAGTCTTTGGTCGATTATTCCAACATTTTTCGTGAGATATACAGCCTAAGATGAATTTCTAACGTCTGCTACTTGTGCCTGCCTGCACTCCCACTTTTGAGAGACTGTTTAATTTTTTTATAATTTTCCTTGTATTAATTTTGTACCTAGAACCCTAAATGTATTACATATTTGTATTTTTAGTACATATTTCTCATTTTTTTTTGTTAAAATTATTTATTTTAATTGTAACTTTTGTAACAAATGCACTCTTTTTTATAAAAGCTTCCATGTCCACAAAAAAAATGATATTTAAAATTATATTAAGTGAACAATACTAAATGACTAAATTTGCAAAATCACTATAGAGCTTATACAAACAAAAATAACTGTGTTATGAATTTAATTGTGAAAAATTGACTTTATTCTGTACTATGTTCATTATTGAAGAGGACAAATGCTTGAAAAGTATTTAATTTAAGAGCTTGGGATTATTTTCTCTTGCAGTAACTATTTTATATTAATATAAAAAAGTTAGGATTTTTTTGATATTTTTATTAAATAATAAAATAAATTTGTCAATATGCTTTCATAAATAATTTTGTTTTTAATTCCTCTACTACAACATTGGTAGTAAAAAATTTAAGTTAAGCATTGCTTTTGTGCTACTCAAGAGGAGTATTTAGTCATAATGGTGGCCTTTATGGAATAGTAACTTATGTCGTAGAAAATAATTAATTTGTTTTAATTGTTCTGCAGTGATCTTGTAGAGTTTTTAAACTCACCGATTCAATTGTATGTGAATTGCGAACAAATTATCGTTGTCATATGTATCGAGTATGATCTTAAAAAAACGGCTATCGTAAAACTTAATCGCAACGTAATGATAACGTTGGATTTTGAACGAATAATTTGTTATACGAGCGCAGTTTTTTAAGGCTGGCTGATAGCCAAAAAAAAAAAACTACTACGAGGTATTTTTTAATTCAATGATTCAAATTCTAATTTCTCCTCTATTAAATTGTAGTAACAGTGACAAATTTGAAGCAAGTCCATCTATCTCTTGGCCCGAAATAAGCGTTCGCAATAGCAAAAAATTATGAACATTTAAACTCTTCAAATTTACACCCACCCCATTAAAATACTAATGATATTTAATATTTTATTTAATATTTTGGTACAAATATACAATACTCTTTTGTAGTACCTCGTGGCTTGATGGTTAGTGCGTAGGACTGTCATGCCGAAGGTGTGGGTTCGATTCCCAGCCGTGCCACCTAAAAACAGAAAATGTTTTATTCGAGGTACTGCCTCTTGCGAGGAACTGACAAATCCTCCAAGAGTATACTTGTCATGAAAAAGTGCTTCTCATTTAGCCGTTCGGACTCGGCAAAAAACTGTAGGTCCCCTTCATTCCTGCCAACAAACACGCACACAGGAATGGTTGTGAGTTGTAAGTCACTAGGCCCTGGTTCTCCATGAGCTGTTGCGCCACCCAATTTATTTATTTTATTTACAATACTCTTTTATGACTATATCTAAGATTCGGTACAAAAGTCATAAAAATCGAATCGGAAAATGAATATTTCCTCAATTGGGACCCTGTAATGCTTTTTCGAAGATTTTCTCCTGCCTCACCTATAGAAGCTATGAGGGATATAAGCTTCCCTAAGCCGAAGAGATTTGGCTAAATGGAGCCGATCTTTTCTTTGAATATAAATAAAAACATAGGCTAGTGAGCCCAAAGAGTTTCTTAGAGGTAAATTGAAAAAAGGCACATTTTCCATAAGTTAGGAAATAACTGCTTTAAAGTTAAAATACACCATTTTTTGTTTATAAAGGTGACTACATTTTAATTTTTCTATCTTATCTATCTATAAAAGTAAAATAACGAGCTGAAATTTTACAGGACTTTCTTTTTATTTATTTGGAAGCAATTAAATTAAACATTAAACTTTATAAGGAACATCCGTACATATCGTCGTCGTAGAGTGAAAAGCTGCTAGCTCCTATTTTGCATATTTTACAAAAAGAAGAAGAGTTTTTAAGAAAATAAATAGGAAAATTATTTATAGTCAAAGACTATAAGCAATAAATCCATTTATTTCTTAATTTTTTGTGGAGTTTATGAATAAAATTCAATTAAAAGGGTTTTTGTGGCCTTTACTCCAGAATGCGTTTCGCCCAGGTATGGTGGTGGGCTCATCAGTTAGATGCCACCATACCCAATCTAAGACGCATTGTTTAGTCGATGGTTACCGACGTCTGCATATCACAATTTTGTGAGAAAACTCACTGTGAAGTATGCTATCTAAGGAACTTTGGTTAAAGTTGTGCACTTATTTTACAAAAAATTATTATAAAAAAGTGAAGTGAATTATTTGAATAAAACCAAAATTTAATTAAGTATTTTTCTACACTCGTTATTGCTAAATTCAGTGAAATTGAAAAGTTTTCATAGAATTTTTTATTTTTTAGCAATCCTTGAAGTGGTCTATAATGATTTAAAAAAAAAGGTGGAGCTAGCCGCTTTTCACTCTAAGCCGACGAACGATATATGATATACATAGGTACATACATATTTTGAGTGTTTGAAATTTTGATACACACTTTTAGTTATTTCAGCATGCTTAAGTCTCCAAATTCTACTTAATTCAACTATGAATTTTCGAGAGAATGTTCACGAACAGCGGCGGGTTGGGTAAAATAAAATCTCGCAAATTATTATATCTTACATTCAAAATTATGGAATAAGAAATATCACAATTACAAAATCCCTCTTCTCATCTCGCAATTACAAAATCCTGCATTTCCTGCTTCCTGAATTTATATTTATGCTACTTATTCTGAACAATTAATGTAAATGATAGTTCAGTCATACTGTATTTTTACCATGAAAATTGAAGGGTAGTTTTAATTTTGATCCTGCTTTATTTTTCGGGGTACTAAATCCGGACCTGAGGTTTGCGATTTAAACCGTAACACAACATGGAAAAAATTCAAAAAATGATGCAAAAATTCTCATTGGTAGTTGAATATTGGCGTATTTTTGCTGTTCCCTCAAAACCCCATTAGGTAGTTTAAGAGTTAATACGAAAGCTAACAACTAAATAGTGATCTCTCGAAGACGAATGAAGGTTTGAAAGGTTGAAAAAGAGTTTCGGAGGAAAATGTTCTTACTTCTGAATGACCAAAAGATTTTATTCGAAATAAACTACCTCGATAGATAATATAACCCCCAATTTGCCACAAAAAATAATATAAATTTTAGACTCGAATATCTTAAAAATGTGAAGTGCTAGAGCATTTCTGAGTCAGAATCAAATTCAGTGCATCAAAAACCATCAGAAAAGTATCTTTTGGTTATAAAACAATACTGTAAGTGTTACCGTTGTTTTGTAATTAATTTGTTTTCTATATTATGTAATTTGTTTATAAAAATGCCCCTCCTGTCACTTTTAAAATATGCAAGTCATTTCAGCACAAATATATATAAAATATAAAATAAATATATAAAGAGCATTTAAATCGTTCTTTAAATTGTATAAACAACTAGTAAAATTGCTTAGCGCTTAAAACCAAGTACAGTAGACGCTCGATTTAGTGAATCTTGAAATAATGAACTATCCACAATAGTGAACACACAAAATTTTATATAAAAACGTATTTTGAATACAAATTTCGCGCAAGCATTTTACATAGTTTGAGAGCTCTGAAGAACTGTTTCTGTTTTTTGTTTAAACCTGAGTGAAAGCCTTGTTTAATGCTAAATTAAAATTAAAAACATTCACATCGAATGAAATGTGCATTTTGGATCAAATTCGCCTTAGAAAATGTCCGCTCGAAAAAGTGAACAATCTCGAAACAGTGAATATGCCTGGTTTTTACTACTTCACTATATCGAGCGTCTACTGTATGCCATTTTTTTACTTGCAAAAATAGAAATATATGCAAACAAAAACAATTGAAAACTGTTGGAGCGGTTTTCTTAAAAACTAATTTTTTATAAAAAAAAATTTGTTATATTTTTAAAACAAAGTTTTGCGATGCCAGTTTTGAGTATTTATTAATTTACATTAACGAAATTATTTTCAAAAAAATTCATCAACCCATTTTCAAAATATTGAATTCAAAAAAAAAAAATTTTTAAAAATCCAAAATTTACTTTTTTCAAAATTTGGATATGCAATATTATTAAAATTTTAAAGGAGCTTTTGTATTAAAAAAATGATTGAAATAGGAGTTGAAGAGAAAATAGAAAATAAAAAAAACCGTTATATGGCAGGTTCGCGTTAATAACTGGCAGGTACTGTTAATAACAGTTTTTGGACATTTTTTTAACCAAAAAGTGCACCATATATACAATAAAAGACTGATTTTTAATCAAAATAGTTGGAGCCGTTTTTGAGATAAATTAGCTTTTTCGTAACGGTTGTGGCAAGTACCTACCGTTATTTTTGGTGCTTAAAACAAGATACAAGAAAACCTTAAGTTCGAATTTTGAAGAAAATCGCTTCAGTTGCTTAGGCTGTAAGTTGAGGTGCAACCAGAGGCAGACAAACAGACAGAATTGTGCCACCCACTTTTTTCATGTTCTCTATCATCGTAGTGTTATATTTGATTGTTTTCTCAATTTTTTTTTTGCACGAATCCAAAACTTTCCCGCAACGCGAACGCACTCCCCCCCCCCCGCCGTTGATTATATCATACTTGTGCATTAGATTTGTAGAAAACAACACAAATCTTCTTATAACTTTGTTTATTTAAATTTGTCAATTTATGTTAACAGAGCAAACATTTTGTAATATTTAGAAAAAAAAGCCCAAAGCAAGTTATTGTCGTTTTTTCCAAAACATAAAATTTTGGTCTTTTTTCAATATTCTTAAAGAAAAAGAGGCCAAGAAATTTTTGGAAAAAATTATCTAAAATTCCGGAATTTACGCCAAACTTTTTGGGTTCCTTTTCCTAATAAAAAAAACCATTACATTGTATGGAGAATTTTTGGCCTTTTTTCCATTTTTATTTTTTGGCGTAATTTCCTATGGCGTAATTTCAGGGAACCGATTATGGCACTAACTCAATTTTGGAATTTTGGTGCTTACGCCCTTTTTCATAGGAAGGCAGTATAGTCGCGGGGGGTGTGCGGAACACAAAATTAAACAGTGTGGGTCCATATTAGCTAAGAACCATTTTATACTGCCTTTCACTGTGCAGTGTGCACATTCAAAAAATTTAATTAAAAAAATAAAAATAATTTTTTGCTTCAATTTTCAAATATTTTATAGCTAGCTTTCATTTTTTGAGTGGTGTCGAATTTCGACACGGGGTGGGCACGAGACTAGTAAATATTAAAAATCAAATCAAATTAAAATCAATCACATACAAGAATGTGCTATAGCTTTTTTGAAAGCTAATTCTCCATTCTTAAAGTTTTTTAGAATCAAGATGCATAAGCAAAAGATTTTTGAGAAATTAAATTTAAAAATCAAAATTTTTGAAAAAAATAATTATAATTTTTTTCAAATTGATATTTTTCAAAAATTTTCGTAATTAAGTGCTATTTTTGTGTTCGATATTCAATGCCCTAAATGATTTTTAGTCAACTTAGGTTTTGAGAAATTAAAAAAAAGACAAAAGTTACTTTATCAAATAAAGGGTGTAATTATATGGAGAATTTATGAATAATTAATAATGAAACAATTTGTTCGGTTTTTTTTTTTTAGGAAAATTAACTTTTGTTCTTTTTTTTTTAAACTAAGAAAGATGTTCAAATTTGTTTGTTTTTGTTTTCAAAAAAGCTATAGTACATTATAGCCCCCCTCTCCGCCTGCCTCATTCAGGGGAGATACAACTTTTCCCCTATACAATATTTTTTTTAGAATATGCCCAATGCCTTACAGTAATAATTTCTTAAAGTTTTAACACATGCAAGAATTAAGTACCAATTCTGTGTGCAGAAAGTAATTTTCATATACTGCTTTGCATTCAAACAAATTGTTTCACAACAACTTCAACAAACACCAAAATGTGATGAAATGTGCGATGACTTTAGAACCATCAATCATAAAAAATGTTAATGCATTAACCCAATCATGCCAAATTTGTAAGATGCGCTATTAAGTTGGTTTCATGTAATTTCATATTCTGTCTACACACTTTATAAATGATTTTCTTCCCACTTTTTTGGCATGTGCTTATACTAAGTGAGGAAGAGACGCAAGGACTATATATAAGCCTAATTTTTTCTTGCACAACATCTTAGTTCTTCATTCTTAAAACAATTCGAGATCGAGATTTTGATTCGATTAAAATGCCAAAATGTTAAACTCAGAAAGAAAATAAGGTACGTATACGCCACAGTGCCCAGACTCACACATTTTTGTTTTTAGGAATTTTATTAGTGGTTTTGAATAGAGTAAATATATAAGAAATATAAGGTTTGAAGCAGAAAATAAATTTGAAAAAAAAGCCTAGTAGGATACTTACACATAAATACACACAGACATATATGTACATACATATACTACCTACATATGTACGAGTACTTATGTATGTACATATGTAAATTGGAAATCTATTAATAGGAATTTTAATAACTCTAGTTGGTATATTTTTTCTGATTCACAAGGGAACAAAGTTTTTGTTGCATAACAATTTATGACTAATTTTATATATTTCTGGGGTGCTGATTTCAAATATGAATTCAGGTAGCAGCTTTGGTTTTTTAGATATACAAAAAACGTGATTTTCAAGAAAAATAAGTTTTTATTAAAATTAAAATAGAAATAGTTTTTATTAAAATTAAAACTAGAAAACAAGCACTATTCACTAAAAATTTTTTTTTTAAGGATTTTTTAGCTTAACTTTGATCGCAAGGGCTGTTTTTAATACTCCAACAATAGTCCGCCATCATGTGGGCATCCCAGTGACCCGCCTGGTACCGCTCCTCTATTGTTGGGATGCCTTGATGGAACTGCTGCCCCTGTTCTTCACTTAGTTCACCAAGATTTTCAGGGAATCGGTCCAAATGACTATGAAGGTAGTGCACCTTGATGCTCATGTTACAACCTAGCTGCTGAAAGTGCAATAACAAACTTTCAATGTGATCTGCATAGTTTTCACCCTTTTTGTTTCCTAGAAAATTTTGTGTAATCCAAACGAATTTATTCCAGGCATTTCTTTCAATTTCAGTCATGAATCCGTTAAATTTGTCATCTTTTATAAGCCTTCTTATTTGGGGACCATCAAAAATTCCTGCTTTCAATTTCTCAGTGCTAAGGTTATGAAACTTTTTAGAGATGTATTAAAAACATTCACCATCGTTGCTTAGAGCTTTCACAAATTGTTTCATGAGCCCTAGTTTAGTATGAAGAGGTGGCAGGATTATGCGATCCCTAGACACAAGAGGTTTATTTATAACATTCAGATTCCCTGCAACCATAACTTCCCTTTGAGGCCAGTCTTTTCGAACAGTCACGTAGGAAATCCAAAGTACTCAAGGTACACACAAGATACTAGCTGTATCTCAAAAACTAGAGCTGTTGGAAAAAAATGGAGAGTAGATTTGAAATCAGCGACCTCGAAATAATAAACAACAGCTATAGAATTCCAGGCAACAGAAAAAAAATTAAATATTGTTCCCCTGTGATTATTAAACCGCAAATTTCCATTAAAACTGGTTACCAAAAAAAAAATTAACGATGAACGGAAAAAAGTTTCAAGAAGAAATGTTCACAGAAAGGACTTTATTAATTTTCAATTTTAATGGGCATTTTTGGGCGTTAGCGGCCATTAATGAAATAAGTGTCAAATGAAAGGTATGCTACTCAGGAACAACTTTCACTATGGATGTTACATTGCATTTCATTTAGAAAAGAAGATATTTCAATGTTTATATAATGCAACTGCATTGAGCAATATTGCATAGTGATTATATTTTTAGTGGGTGTAATACTTTATTCTAACTTCAAAAAATCTACTGACACTGTAATAGTGTGTTTAACGGGGTTTTAGAATATCCCAAGGACGCATTACGGGCTTAAACAGACCCAGTACCTACGTATTTCAACAACTTTGTAATTTTTTTAAACATATTATTTTACTCAGGATTTTTTTAATATCGTGAGGATTGTAATATTATAGTTTTATAGTAAATGTTCTTTCTAATGATGTTATATAGCCATTTTTATATACAAAATATTCTTGAGACTGTCTAGATTTCTTGTTCCACTTTCTTTTTCTAGTTTTGAATTGTTCAGAAGCCAGAAACTTTGTAAAACTATATCAAAGTCATAGAACGAAAATGCATTTTTTTCGGTTTTGAAGTACACCACAGTGAAAAAATTTCTGCACGGTGATTGTTGGACTAAAACACATCCAAAAATAACAAAATCATTTTTGGCCGCTCACGCCCATGTTTCATACAAATTTGCCCATTCTCCTTTATTTTCCAATGATGGAAATTCAGAATAAACTTCATTTCATTGAAGTTATATTTAAAGCCTAAGTACGTTCACAGTTCAAGTGAAATTGAAAAGTTCATACAAATTCATATGAGCTTGATATTTTTAACTTAACATTGCATAGTATTATCATAAAATAAAGAAATTATGTAAAGCTTAACTATTTTCTAGTGTAAAGCATTTTCGTACAAAATCTTTTATTGGTTCCATTCTTACTTGAAGAGAGGTGAGTCCTAGGCTTAAATGGAAACAAGAAAATAATTTCTAATAGAAAACAGACATTTTTGACTTAACAATAGTTGTTCAATCTTAAATTTTAAAACAATACCGGCGAGAAGGTATAAAATTAAAAGATATGACTGTGATGTGACTCAAACCATTCCAAATTAAGACTTAATTTTAAAATACGAATAATTTTCAAAAATTATTTAAGAGTTGTAGCTAGATTTTCTACAACTTTTCTTCTGGTTTGACAATGTACAAAAATGTAAATGCACTACGCTCCAGCGAAAAACCTTGATTTAATCTTCATAAGAAGAATAAAATTAATTAGAAAAAAGAAGCATTATTCTTTTTTTCTAATTTCTGAAGAATATTTATAATGTCAAGATAATTTTTGTATACATCTCTGAGCTTCCACCATTCTTAAGATCATTTTTTTTTTGCAAAAAGCTTAATTTTAATTCTCTTCAAATGTAATATTATAACAATTTAAGAGGATATTTTTTGGCTACGCAGCACTGCAACAGAGAACTAATAATGCCTCCACGCAATATTTTATAAAGTTAAGTCTCTGGGTGCTTTTAATACGCGTTGTATTTATTTTTAATTTGTGTTGTTTTTTTGCTATACAAATTAATCTATTGGAACTTTTTTGCAGGCAAATAAGCAAACAGTACCAGCTGAGTGTTTGAGTTGTTCGGATGCCGTGCGTCGTCGTCGTCGTCAAACATCTCACGCAAAACAGCTTTTAATTTCATTTGAAATTTTTAAGTTGATGGTTCGTGCACAAGCTCGTGGGGTTCTCTTTTTCTCTGTTTACATTTGAGTTTTATTGAAAAATAAACAAAATACGATCCTTTTTTTTTTGTTTTTGTTCTGTAAAAAAAGCTCATTCTATAGAAACTAGTTCTGAAACTCGATAATAGTTTGTTGTCATTACATTTATATTTGTTTAAAGTTTTTTTCAACAAAAGTTTTAGTTTACTAAATGTAAGATTAAACCCAGTGTGACTCGAAGACCCATCGATGCAGCAACGTGTTTATGTGACTCAAATACACAGTTTACCCATAATTTCAATGAGTTCCAATTTGAATTATTGTTTATATTTTTATTTAATTTGTTGCCTACCCAATAAAATTTCCATCGTCTAAAAAAAGACCAACAGAAAAATTTGTATCGAAATTTATCTGAATCACTATTTGGATTTTAAATAAATTCATTTGCTGCGGGTGTTCTCGAGATCGTGGTCGGTATAATTTTGCAAAAAGTGTGATAGAACGAGATGAGCATATATAATTTATCAATCTATTACTTGATAGAGCCAAAAGAGTAAGTTTAATTTATATTTTTAAACTAGTAATAGGAGAGATAGATAACTATAAAAGTGTTACTCAGTGTACCACAATGAGCTTTGAAATTATTTATTTAAATGTCTAGTCTCGTTCGAGCCTATACAGTATACAACTGACATTATGTGGGTATAAATAAAATTTGCCACTGTCGTTGCTAGATGCAGATACAAAAAGCTTACATAACTAGAAACAGATAGATGTTGTGGTTGTGGATAGAAAAAATAAAAACAAACATGCACATGTCTGTCATGAAATAACAATCACTCAGCTAACGTTGATTATTTTTTATTTTTTTTTAATTAGATAATTCTCTTTGTCTCTGATTTATTTTATTCAGAATATGTGAGTATGAATGTATTTATAAAAAGATAGGCACTCGAAGAGTAGGCAGGCCTTGAATGTATTCAGTCGATGGTTTGCTAGAAGTTTGCTTGTTTAAATTACTACACCCACTTGTTATGCGTTGAGAGTATTATATAGGGCTAAAGGTGGATAGGTGCAATACAGTCGAATCCACTTTTTGTTAAAACGATTTACTGATTAAAATCGTTTATTTGAAATGCAAAATTAATCATAGGTACAAGAACCTGATGCGACTAACCAAAAAAACAAATTTTGGTGTGTCACAAATAATAATAATTTCAGTATTAACTGATGATGAAGAAGTCCAAGAAAGTCATTCAGACCATCGCATAGTGTCGATATGTGCTCCCTCGATTCTAAACGCGTAAACCAAATTGCTTCACATTCCGAATAGGGCACTTTCATGCATTCCCCTTAAGGAATAATTCGAATTTTTGTCTTAACTCTTCTAAATCAGGATTTTGCTATACTACAATTTTGAATATTTCGAAATTTCTGAAAAATGGTTTTGTCAGTGGAAGTATAGCATAGCGTGAACTGTAAACTAAGTTTAAGGAGAAAAACCCACTAAAATAGAATCAAATTTATGTGTGAAATGTTGTTTTAGGTAACTGAATGTAACTGTAATGGAAAAATATTTTTGTTTTGCGATGGAAAAGGAGTCTTTTGTTATTTGAAGTATTTTCGAGGGATCATTTAGCATTAAAAATATAGCAAAAGTATTTTGCTATAACTGTCGCATGCAGTTAAATGATCTTTTTGTTTAAATCTTTTTGATTTTGTGCTTTCTTAAACAAAATTTTGATTTTCGTCAGAAAATTCATAAAATATGTTTTTTAGAAAATTTTAACATTTAAGCCTTAAAAGAAATTCTGTGGTAAAAATGATGATCAAAATCGATCAAACAGTTTTTAAAAAGTTGAACCTAAAAAACGGTCTTTTATCTGGTAGTATGAATAACTGTAAGTTTTCGGCAAGACACAGAAATTTGTATTAAAAAAAAGAAGTTTTTTAACTAAGAGCGAAGCCCACAGCAAATTTGTGAATGATAACAAGTAAAATGCGCAACTGGGTCGCACGTACTTGCTCGTATGTACAAGAGGCTGAGGGTTTTAGAGAATTGTTTGTATATAAAAACATTAGAATTGTGGGGCTTAAAGAAAATCAAATAAAAGACATTGTTCTATGGGATGTACTATTAATAACACTGGTCCGCAACGAAAATTGCTTTTAAACCAAAATATACTTTTCTAAAGGATTTTGGCATGCTGAATCCGAAGTCAAAATTACTCTAGCACGTCACGTTTTTGAGATATTCCAATTCAAACATGTCGAAAACCCGTTTTTTTGGGTACTTTTGACAATGAATTTCTTCACCGATGGAATTTGTTTTAAAAACTAATAACTGGACCTGAAAGATAAACATATATATAATATATTTCATCTTTCAAAATCATTTTAAATCTTTTTAAAATTCGTTATCCTCCCAAAGATATTGTAAATTCAAGGAAATCATCTAAGAGTTACTAAGCTCTTATAAAGCTCTTAATTGTAACATGTCGCTGAAAATTCATTTTTTGGACTCCCACCTAGATTTTTTCCCGGTAAACCTTGGTGCAGTTTCAAATGAACATCGTGAAAGGTTTCATCAAGACATGATGCTCATAGAACGAAGATATAACGGGAAATGGTCAGGAGCAATGCTGGCAGATTTTTGCCGGTCAATTTTTCGCCAGACAATGGAAAATATGAAAAGAAAAAAAGCTACAAAATAATATGATTGAGGAAAATAGTTATAGTAAATTGCTTATTTGGATTTTTGAGTTTAATTTATTTTTTAAAACTACTTTTTCAAGGTGTAGTTTGGTAGAATCGGTGTGTTTTTTTTATATTGTAAAATATTTTAACAGTTTTTTATGCAGAGCACTCAGTGAAATACACTAATGGAAAAGAAGTGTTTGAGATTTTAAAACGCTTAGTTGTTTCTTTTGTTAAAGTCTTTGATTAAAAGTTGTTTAATATACTTGAGCTTATGAATATCAAATATAGGGAAATTCTATTATTTCCCAAAAAATATGTTTTTTACAGCATAAATCATAAAAAATACGAAATTTCGAATTTCTGTTGTTTTTTTTTTAAATAATGGTTTAAAATATAAGTGAACATTGATGGATGATGACAAATCTAGTTTCATGTGAAAGCTAATATTATGTGGAGTAAGTCGCTCCAAATCTTTTTTACCAGGTCAACCAAGTCTAAGAGGGCTCTTTTTTACAAATCAATCACATTTTTCAAAAATCAATTTAAAAAAAAACTGGACGTGATAGAATTTTTCTGAAACCAGATTTAGATTTAAATGAGTCAAATCTGTCATCATTTCAAAAAATTACTTGAAGGTGTGTAACCATTTTTTGAAAAATAGTTTCCTATGCAAAGGTAGCCTTTAAAAAGAAATGTATATATTTTTTTAAAGAAAAGTTGTGGAACAGGTACCGTTATTTTTGGCTCTAGAAAAGTGACAAGAAAGTGTGGGCAGGCGTAGTCGAACAGACAGACAGACAGAATTATGAGCCCCACTTTTTTCTTCTTTCCTATCATCGTTATGACAAGTCTGATCAAAATCTCGAGTTCAATTTTTTTATGAATACATAACTTGCCACTTTCATAGAAATATTTCCTGTAAATACTCATCAGGTTACTGAGAAACTGAACGGACAATCCAAGATCTCTTACACAAATGCCTCCTTCACAAATGGAATAACACATGGACCTTAGATATTGGTATGATTTTATTTTCATAATACTTCACGCTGCTAGATCTTTAGCTTCAATAGTTTCCAAAGTTAACGACATTTTTGCCTGTTTTAATCTGTCAAGTCATTTTTTAATAAAATATACAATTACTAAAAATGTATTTATATCATAAATAAGATATTTTATTTAATGTCAATACTTGTGGGTTTATTTTAGTTTTGGAGCTAAAATAAGAAAACTGTAAGAATTTTGCACTTCGAAAACGGGCATGGGATACGTCAGGGGACTGAGAATTTTTTGAGTAATGAAAAAACATTCGATTTTAATAACTCAGTCTGGCTATGTAGATATCAATCAGATTAACAGTTTAAAAAAATCAGAAAAATACTTGAACGGTTTTTAAATAAAATAAAATCACCCAACAAAATTTTACTCAAATTTTTAACTCCTATACTTCTTGTTTAAATCTTTTAAAATCTGCTGTTTCTCAAACTAAGCCGAATTCGATAATTTTACCCTCAAAACTTTTTGTTCAAAATTAAATTTTCTCTTGAAATGGATAGTTTAAAATATTTAATAAGAAAATGTTGGCAGGAAAAGTTAACAAAAACCAACATATAAAAATCGAAAAATGGTCAAATTCAGCTTAGCTTACGAGGTATACCAAACATTTTGAAAAGTGACCAATATGACCATTCTGTAAGTAACACATGGGTGAATTTAGTAGCTATTTTCAGTTTTAAGCTCATGGGCTAAACAAACCTATTTAAAAATGAAAACTCTTTCACGGAATTGTTACCTCTCATACCCCTCATTTTCCTATCTGTTCAATATAGCCTAATAAAGATTGATTAAGATCACGAGCTGGATTTTTTTACGAATACAAAACTTGACCTTTACTCAATAATAACTCAAATTAAAAAAAAATCTTCTTAAAACTACGAGTCCAGCAACGGTGGGTAAAACAACCACTCATTTGCGTACGGTTTAGATTTTATGTTTAGGCTGCATAGTTTTCCCTCCAAATTCTTTCAAACTTAATGCATAAAGTTTACAAAACCAATTTTGCAAAAGTTTCTAGATAATCTCTGACGTCTTTGTGTGCAATAAATAATTCTAAGTAGACCAAGAAAGCAGACAGAAAAATCAAAAGATTAAAAAGAAATATCGTAAAAAAGAGCTGAACAATTTTGTTTCTATATTTAATTTATTTGAAGATGTGATTCATTGTAAGATGCTAAAATATTGCCATCAAAATTAGTTGGAGTGATTCTTGATGAGTGGATCCTCTTTTTAGAGTGAGAGCAATGTTACAGGCACCCGTTTTTCATAGAATATAAATTCATACACCGATACTACCTTCATGAACAAATGTGTAAACTTCAGTGAAGCTGAATCTGAACTTCTTTTTAATTTTAAAGTCTAAACAAGTTCAGAATTTTTTTTAAATAATTTTAGCGATATAATTTAATAATTTTAGCAATATATAACTAGATTCCCTGAGCAAAATGAACAATGCCCAAATGAATCTATGCGTAACGTACTTAATCCTGTGTCTCTGTGGTTCTTTTAAAAAGGTTAAACCTCGTCAAACATGAGTAAAATACTTTTTTAATTTTTTTCTAATGTGAAGAATTAAACTATTAAAATAAAGATCCAAGACGCAATTAAAATGTTTTGATAAAAATAATCTAAAATAAAATTTTGGGGGTAAAATAAAATTTTGAAATAAAAACCTAAGAGAAACTTAATCAAAATGTATTTGACCCTTGGAATTGTTATTTATGATTTCATAATTATTGTATGAGTAACAAACTCACCACACACAATAAAACATTGTTTATAATTTTATTATGTTGACGTAATTATTATTCCAACAACAATCAATAATTGTGCGCAATAAATGCACAACTAGAAGAAAATAATTTAAATTTGAATAACGCCCTAGTGCACTTATTGTTTGTTTTCCAGAAATATATTTTGCATTTTATTTGTTGTTTTTTTATTTTTTTTTTATTGAATTAAACCTAAGAATAATTTACTGAGCAATAAGGGTAATCTTTATAATGTGCATGCAACACATGCATATATAATTGTACTCGTATATTGCTCTCATTATGACTATTTCAAAGTGGGTTGAGGGTGGTGCGGGTGAAAGCCAGACTTTGGTTTGGACTTTGACTTGGCAAATTGATGCATTTAAATTCACGTGCGTTGGATAAATGTTTGTCATCTACATTTGCTTTTTCTGATACTTAAATTGATTTGAAGAGGAATGACGATAATTAAGAGAAAACAGAAGAATTCTTTCAAATGTATTTTTTTTTTTAATTCTACTCATGAAATGATTCAGCAAAAAAGCGTGATTTAGACTTGAGGTAAATAAATGAAAATTTGAATCTCTTACTTTAATGGTTTGATCTTAATGATTTTGTTTTAGAATAATAACTAGGGTATATATTTTCAGATTTACTAAAAACTTCACGCAGTGTGCAAAATGTTTGACTGATGTGTTCTAATGATCTGGCAACTCATTATTAAATTTTAAAACTTTTGGTTTAGTCAAACTTAACATACAAAAATTGAGGAAAACCTTCCAAATTATTAAAATTTTTTCTTTCTTAAGAAAATATATTGCACAATTTACAAATTGACATTATCGAATTTTATCGAATAAAACACAAAAGAAAATTCTACAGTAAAAACCTTCTTAAAATTGTCAAAAAATACTATGAGTGGAGAGAATGAGAGCCTAGGAACAAGAACTTATCTCAAATAAATGGTTTGATAATATTACAACAAATCCTTTACAAATACATAGTTGGATATATGAAAAACTAATTTACTAATAAATCAGTTGAAGAGTTAAATAAATAAATAAATAAATATATAAATAAATACATAAATTACTAAACGAATAAATAAATTAAATAAATAAATAAATATATAGATAAATAAATAATTTATTAAAAAATAAGTAACTTAATTAATAAGTGAAAATCAA
Source organism: Dasysyrphus tricinctus (assembly GCA_963921185.1). Classification (NCBI taxonomy): domain Eukaryota; kingdom Metazoa; phylum Arthropoda; class Insecta; order Diptera; family Syrphidae; genus Dasysyrphus; species Dasysyrphus tricinctus. The sequence continues at coordinate 118,453,406 of OY992533.1, read as the reverse complement.
TAATTAATTAAGAATCCATTTACACAATTTGGTAAATATAAATTAATAAATATGAAATATAAAGCTTTGAACCATTAAAAACAAATTAATATTGAAAATTGATAAAAAAAAATTAATAATAAAACGAATAAATTAACAATTAAATCAATACAATGTACTTAAATATATCAATTAATAAAGTCTTAGGCGTAGAAACAGTTTAATAATATTCCCTCTAACGCACTCTCTATTTTCAATCTTTTCCAAAAAAAGTGAGTATATATACAATTTTTCGAGAACTCACCGGATTATTGACGTTCTCTTAGAAATAATAAGGGTATTCATACAACAGCGTAGAGCCGTCGTAAGCGTTGTAAAGTTTTAAACTTCGTAATTCTATCACAATTTGTATGGAAAATTTAACAGATTGACAAAGTTTCAAACTTTACTACGTTTACGACGACCTTACCCTCTTGCATGAATACCCTTAATATAATGTCAGCCTTGATTTAGTTATTTAATGTTATTTTCACACAAAATGTATGTCAAAGAAAGTAAATAAAAATGTGTGTACGCCATCATACATTATTATAAGGAAGTAAATGATTTTTATCACACAGTCAAAAAAAAAAAAAATACGTATACGCCATACAGTACCTAAGTTTTCTTTGAGTTTTTGAAAAATTCAGCCTAGATTTTATTGTTTAGTCCAGAATACACAACAACAATAGAAAAAAGACTCATATATTTTAATCAGCTATAGACAACTATTTAACTGATAATATGTTATCGTAGTTACACTAATAATAATTTCTATTTTACATCCAATTGAAAGTAATTTATCTATTACAATTCACAGATAATATTTTTTTGTATGAACTTAATTCATGTTCCTTGACGTAAGTTAGGAGAATATTAAGTGGGTTTTTACGCAGTATATCCACATAATAGTATAAGAAAGTCTTAATATGATTACCATATCTACAGTTAGAAAAGTTCATATAAGTCAGAAGTTATATTATTATTATAAGTACATAATTGGATTAAATAAATAAATAAGAAACTATAACTACTTAAGAAATGATATGGTTTGATTTTAATAAGTTTAAACAGGTGTTAAAATTTAATATCAATTTCAAGTATGCAATTAATACATCAAATAAAAGTCACATAAGTTTTTCTTAGTGAGGGTAAAAATAATTAAGTCAAATAAGTTTATATTAGAGAAAGAGAATTATGGATCACCATCTTAGAACTCTAAATTTTCTCAATAAATTCTTAGCAACCAAAAATAAATAAACTGGCTATTGAATAGACATTTTAAAAAGAAACAATTACTTGCAAGGGTTATTTTATTATTATTGAATATACATATGTTTGTTCAGCCCATAAGTAGGCTTAAAACCAAAAATGCTACTAAATTCACCCATGGTCACAATGGCCACTTTTCAATATTTTTCGTAAGACTTCGAATATAGACCGAATTTGATAAATTGTCACATAAAACTGCTCAAAATAAAGTTTTCTATCGAAAGGGAAAGCTTAAAATAGTTAACAATAACCACATACAAAAATCGAAAAATCATAGATTTTGAAATCATTTATTTTTTGTTTAGGTTTTTGTTTACCTTACCTGCTTAAATTTTTTTGGTAATTTTTTTAGACTATCCACTCAATGGAAAATTTAATTTGGACAAAAAGTTTTGTGTAAAATTGTCAAATTTGGCTTAGTTCCCGAGTTATGCCAAAAATATTGAAAAGTGCCCAGTGTGACCGTTCTTTTAGAAACGCATGTATGAAAGAATTGGGGTTTGCTTGCCACCATCTAGCAATAAATCTATTAATACAAAAACTGTGGAGGGGAAACGGTTTCAATGGAATAAAGCTGGATATCCGAAGACTGGCTGTATGTGTTTTAGCCTATTTGTATTTTGTAGGAATCAGCTTATTGCCTGGATGGTGGCAAGAAAACCCCATTTCTTTCAAATGACGTTGTGTCATCTTCGTGTTTTCGTAGCTGAAATGTTAAATCCCGACTCCTGGATCAAAAGTGTCAATATCCTTCTAGGTTTTTGTCTATTTTTAAACAGATTTCCATTATTTGCCATTCATCCCATGCCGTTCTTGCTATTTTTCGTCCAGGTTCTCTGACTCTAATAGGCAATGTGCTACCATTTTCGACCATTTTCCCTATAAATATTTTTATAGACTCTTTTGATTCTTGTTGCTTATGATAAATGAAATATGTGGACCAAGTTTCGTGTCAATGCTGTAGAAATTTGGTAATATTTTACGTGTTTCACTATTAATTCGGTCATCATGAAGAAGGCTATAACTTTTTTGAAAGTATTTGTATCGAGTTCATTCTGATTTAGTAAGATTGGGCATTAAAAAATACCCTTGAAACATGCCTATATTATTCCAATATAAATATTTAAGTTTGTTTATCTTTCATATCCCCCTCCCTAGCACTTTGAAAGTGGCTTTAAAAAAAAAAAAAAAAGTAGGTTTTCAATCAATTTTGGATGTAATGTAGTAGATTGTGAAATTCTGCGTCGACACCACTTTTTAATTTTATTAATAAAAATATTTTTCTAACTTTTCTTGGCTTTTCAAATTTTGTTTCCAAAACGAATTTTTTCCACCCCCTTCGTGCAAGGGGAGGGGTGGGAGAAAAACAATAATAAAAAAAAAAACGGCAGTTCTCGGGTCATCGTCCGACCCTTGGTTTGCTACCTTGGCAACACTTCTTAAAAGTAAAGTTAGGACATGGACTATTTGTATATACTAAAGCTCAACCCGTCAGGTCAAAATGAAAGGTTGGTCTCACTAACAGCCCCACTATGAGAATATTGGATCCACTTGCTCAGTTTTTGGTGGAGCAATATTTACTGAAGTCTCCCAGATCTCATTTTCCTGAATATTCCTAATGAGTGCTCATTATAGAATTTTGAGTTGTGTGTGTTGTCATGACTTTTTTTGAGTTTTAGTTGAACTCTTTTGAGAAAATTGTTCAAAATCTTAAGGTACATCACACAAAATTCTCGAGTTTTGAGGCATACACTTAAGAGCACTTGATTATTACCACCCTTAAACTATTGATTGAAACTAAATTGAAACATGTATAAATTGGACATTTGCTACAAGATCGATATAGCTCAAAAAAGTATGATTTTTAACTAATTGTAAGCATAACATTGTGATTTTGATGTTTTTTTCTTTCTGTTCATACATCGATATCTTTTCACCTTTTCAAATAAGAATGCATTATTTGGTGCACTAACAGTCTCTGTTTTGTAAACATATTTTTAAGAACACAAAATTTTTAATCGCATTTATGTATCTCCAAACAAACAGTTTTGAGATAGGACGACCTTCTAAAAAAATGATTGAAATGTATTCATAGATCTCAATATGTTGAAAGCTTAGATATGTGACTTAAAGTTTCAATTTAACAATTATGCTCGTGGTTATTGCCATCAGTATAAAATACAACACTTACAAATTTGTTCCTAATCTAAATTAAAACCTTCAAAGAGTTAGGTATTTCAATGTCAATTTGTATGTCATAATCCACAAGTGGAAAAACATAGCTACAATTAATGAAAATAAACACTAAATTATATTGTAAAATTTGTCTCAAAGCGTAAGAGTTCTATAAGCACGTGTTATTAATGTCAAAATCAAATCACGTCCCAGACGTGTGGGATACCCAAATATTGTTATCAGTTATTACCAACCAAAACCGCCTAACCGTCTGTTGTACAAAAAAAACCAACTGGTTAGGGTCATTAAAACTAATAAAATAGAATTTTGATAAAAAAAAAAAACAACAAAGAAAATTCAGATAACGTAATAAAAAACGGAAGTTTCAACAAAAGTTGAATTAAGAGATTTGCTACCATATAATGAATATCAACTGCTATCAAATTAGGTAGGTACCTATACATTTTCTATTCTCTAGATAGATTAGCTCACCAGAGAATGATCTTATTATGACAGTTCGTGATGAGAATCTTTTATTTAAATTAATTCTATCAAGAATATGTCTAGCACTTATGGATGTTCTGATGCCCATTTTTGAAGATTTAAGCAATGATGTCTTGTGGAATTTTAAACAAAGTATTAAATAATATAAAATGAAGACAAGAGAGGTCCAAAATAGGAAAGAAAATATTATTAAAAAAGCTTTAAGGAACTTCAAAATATGTATAAACTGAAATAAAAAAGGAGAAGAAAGTGAATTAGAGGAGATTATTTATAATTAAGCAAAAAGCAATCATATAATGATACCTAGACAGACGTAAACAAAGCAATCTCTGACCTCATGTTGATTTTAAGACTTCTAATATATGCAAATGCTTACCGTATCTACTGCGAGTATATTCGCTTAGGAATTGTTTGAATTGATTTGAATTGTTTAATAGAAAATATCAGCATTATGCACTGAGTTAATAATATTGTATGCATTCTACAAAAGCTATGTATGTGGCGTAGGCCCTCTGTTCCCAAGGAAGTTCTTAATGTCAAACTTAGCATTTAAAATTAGACAAGAAGTAGGTGAACGTTTTTTTGTTTAAGATGGAAAGGAAGTGGTTGAGGAAGTTTTCTTCCGAAATTGCACAAAAATATTCATGGAAATTAGGTCAAAGTAAACAAAATTTCAAATCATCAACTACACAACTCAGCTTCGTTTAGCTTAAAAAAGCAATCTTCTATTATATTGACTCAAAATAAAATACACTAACTACAAGAAATCAACAACGGCAACACAAACAATACCATGCTATTTTTTTAAGTCAGGATCGTTCCCAAAAAAAGTAGATTTTATTATTATTTTCTTCAAAGCTGAAACACCGAAAACCATTTTGTTATTTACCTTGGAAACAAATTGATAAGACTATTCTAAGAACTTATTCATAAGCTTTTTTGAAGATATAGCCAGAACCAATCATAAACTGAAAACTTTTTTTTTCCAAAAACTATTCATTGAAAAAATAGATTTGGTTTCAATTGAAATGGTTTAGAAAAAAGCTAGATCAGAACACATTTAGTATTTCCATTGTTTTTTAATATTTGTATAGCCTATATTTGACAAAACATTTCAAAATATTGTCACTCTCGTATAAATGGTTGAGAATAAGACCCCCAAGCCGCAAATACCCTGTATTGAAAAATCAACAAACACAATAAAATGGGCACTTTAGTGGGCGTGTCAAGAAATGGGTTTGGAAATGCGTACCTTAATATTGGCCTGAGAAGCAAAAAATATTTAAAATTTCCGAACTGATGTCAACTTTTATGGAACTTGCCTCACAGTGCATCACCAAAAGTTGAAATATTTAAATTTTGTTCATTAATTTGTATGACTTTTCAAGTTAATTTTTTTTCCATTAATTTATGGGGCGCTAAAAACACAGGGTTACAAATATCAGCTTTTTGACACGATAAGTTAAGTATGTTTTTAAGCACACTTATGTGTGCTGAGCTCAAATCCGTCATCAGCTCGGATTTTCGAAATATTTCTGTCAAAAAAAAAACAATCGTTTTCGCCATTTTTGAAGTTATTTAAAAATGAAAGGACATTTTTTTCAATTAAATTATAGTCCAGTCAATTTGTGCTCAAAAAGGCTCTCTGCAAGTAAATTTTGGGGTAGTTTTGATTTTTTTCCTTCCTCTATGTTTTCGGGGGTGCTGAATCCGAATCTGAGGTTTGCCAACAAAATTTCGTGACGCAACATGGAAATAACGCAAAAAATGATGCAAAAATTCATTTCTTGGGAGTTTTTCACTAATGCCTTGAAAACTACCAACTATTCGAAAATTACATCAAAGTACCATTGACAGTAAACGCAATTTTCAATAAATCCCTATTTAAGGTTTTTTCTGCGACATTCCATTTGGACTCAAGCGCTTGTCGGAAATTTACGTATATTTCGTATTCTGTAACATGAACCAAGATATACTTTTCTGATGGTCTTTGATACGCTGAGTTCAAATCTGGCCTTGGAACTGCTCTAGCACGTTACGTTTTTGAGATATTCGAGTCTAAAGATTAAAAAAAAATCAATTTTGTATGCAAATTTGAAGTTATATTCTTTTCTCGGGGTAATTTTTTTCGAAAAAATGTATATGGTCATTCTCAAGTATGAACATTTTACTTCAAAATTATTTTTGAAACATTCAAATCAGTGGACTCTCGCTAACTTGAACACATACGAAACCACGTCTGTTCGTTCAAGTTAATATGGATTGTTCAAGTTACTGGATTTATCCAACAAATGATTCTGTTTCTTACATTTTTTGGCCTAAGTTGACACTTTTTCCTTTAATATAAGCTTTTGTTTTGCTGCATAATAGGTAATAATATTAAATAAATAAATAAGTTCAACAAAAAGAAAATTAAATAAACTTTTCCTTTCTCAATGTGCTCAATATTTGTTCCTGCCCTTAGCTTGAGTGTCAAAATTCTTGTTTATTTTCTTTTTTAAACATATTTTGTAATTTATTACACAAACACCACGCACTTCCTTTTATAAAATTCACTTGAAAATGGAAGAAGATCTTAAGCACAAAAAAACAATAAAAACTTCATGGGGTTCCCCTTATGCAACAAAAAACAAATTAATCAAATAAATTTTTTTTTAATTTCTGTTCAAGTATAGAGTTGTTAATGAAAAAATTCAAGCTACCGAGCCTTGAAAATTGCCTGTTCAAGTTATAGAATACCTACAAGGGAAAAATAGCATGTTCAAGTTATTGGATTGTTCAAGTTATCGTATGTTCAAGTTAGCGAGAGTCCACTGTACCTCCATTCGTCTTCGAGAAATCGTTGGTTTTCGTCTTACTACCTTAATCGAGAAATCCAGTCAATTTGTGCTAAAAAGGGCAAAGGATATTGAGCTTACTCTGAAGCTAGTCCAGTTAAAAATTGACCCAGTGTGTTATGATCCGGGAGGGCCTTCCTCTTAAAACTAATACCATCCATATATATGTAATAAAATGAAGTTCTATTAATAACCTTTTCAACCATGTACGACACATTCGTGTTGAGTAGGGAGGCGAACACCCAATGCAGAATTGCATTATTTTTCTACTTGCCTTTTTTTGATGCTAAATATCTCTCGAACCCCATAGTCTATAGCTCATCGACTGTATAACAAAATGAAGTACATGCAATAACCTTTCCAACGATAAACAACACATTACTGTTGACTTGGAGACCAGCTTCAAATGCGAAATTGCATTATTGTTCTATAATGCGTTTTTGCCCAATATCTCTCGAACCCCATGGTCTACAGCTTAACGGTCACAAACAAAATGAAGTACATGCTATAACCTTTCCAACGAAGTACGACACATTGATGTTGAGCAGGAAGACAATGTCCAAATGCGGAGTTGCATTATTGTTCTTTTTGGTGCTTTGAAGCCAAATATCTCGCGAGTCCCATGGTTAGCTTAACGGTTATATAGTAAAATGATGTTCTAACAATAGCCTTTTCAAAGATGTATGACACATTCGTGTTGAGTTGGTAGACAAGCGCTCAATGCAGAACTGCATTATTTTTCTGTTCGCCTCCTTTGATGTCAAATATCTCTCGAACCCCTTGGTTTACAATTTAACGGCTATATAACAAAATGAAGTATATGTAATAACCTCTTCAATGATGTACGACATATTACTGTTGACTTGGTAGACCGGCTTCCAATGCAGAATTGCATTATTTTGTTATAATGCGTTTTTGTCAAATATCTCTCGAACGACACTGCTTTCACCTTAACATCCTTGAAAGAAAATAAAGTATTTGCAATAACCTTTTCAATGAAGTATGACACATTGCTGTTGAGTTGGCAGACCAGCGCCCAATTCAGAATTGCATTATTGTTTTATTCGCCTTTTTTGATGCCAAATATCTCTTGAACCCCATGGTCTACAGCTTAGCGGTCACATACAAAAATATTGTACATGCTATAACCTTTCCAACGATGCATAACACATTGATGTTGAGCAGGAAGACAATGTCCAAATGCGGAGTTGCATTATTGTTCTTTTCGGTGCTTTGAAGCTGATTATCTCACGAACCCCATGGTTTAGAGCTTAACGGCTATATAATGAAATGATGTCCTAACAAAAACCTTTTCAAAAATGTATGACACAATTGTGTTGAGCATATGGACCAATTTGCCCATTCTCCTTTGTAATAACTCCTGAAAATTGTAACGAAGTGTTCCACGTTACATTCTTTTCTTCTACAAATCCTTCCTCACCAGTTAATATTCAGCACCAGATTATATTCAGCACCAGATTATATTCAGCACCAGCTAATATCCAGCACCAGATAATATTCAGCACCAGTATATTCAGTACCAGATAATATTCAGCACAAGTATATTCAGCACCAGATAATATTCAGCACCAGTTAATATTCAGCACCAGTTAACTTTCAGCGAGAATTGTATTGCATCGAAATACAATTCACATTCACCACAAGCCAGTGACGTCACAGGAAAATAGACACAATAATTATTTGTCATTTATCCTCGTATAGTTCCCACTTAGTCGTTACCGGAAATATAACAAGTGGACCTGCTCGAATGGATGAAAGACACCCTTTCGACCATACTCAACGTCAGACGGCATTTAGTTAACCCGATCAGTTACGATCCGGCCGCAGACGAGTCAAGTCGTTTCGGTCAATTAAGCTTTTTGGTTTCACGGAACTTCCCCCCACCAGTGGTAAGGGGTTTCGTTGCTGAGAAGTGCCACCAAGGGCATTGTACTTGCTGATTAGTGCCACCAAGGGCGTTATACTTGCTGATTAGTGCCACCAAGGGCGTTGTACTTGCCGATTAGTGCCACCAAGGGCGTTGTACTTGCTGACCAGTGCCACCAAGGGCGTTGTACTTGCTGATTAGTGCCACCAAGGGCGTTGTACTTGCTGATTAGTGCCACCAAGGGCGTTGTACTTGCTGATTAGTGCCACCAAGGGCGTTGTACTTGCTGACTAGTGCCACCAAGGGCGTTGTACTTGCTGATTAGTGCCACCAAGGGCGTTGTACTTGCTGATTAGTGCCACCAAGGGCGTTGTACTTGCTGATTAGTGCCACCAAGGGCGTTGTACTTGCCGATTAGTGCCACCAAGGGCGTTGTACTTGCTGATTAGTGCCACCAGGGGCGTTGTACCTGCTGATTAACGTATATCACCTACAACCGTTCCAGACGCAGTCTCAAGTACCCGAAGGCAGTTTTCCCGATACAAGAACACCCCAAACTTAAAGGCAGAACAACCAACATCAGTGTACCGCTCACAATCCGTACTAACCAGGATACCAGTGTACAAATACCGCCGTCAACCAGATAATAATAAACTTAATATAATTTGTTATATATAAAAATAGTTGTTTCAATAAAGATTTTGTGATAAGGTTCTAAGACCTTTTCTTCTGAAGTTTCGTGTTTTCTTCAGTACGACCCTGGCGAGACCGGCGAGCGTAACCTCGGCTGGAAAGCAAAAAGCAAATCACAAAATACTGTTTCTCTTCCAAATTCAGTTTAAGCATTTTCAATATATTTTGTATTCTCTGGAAAATCTCTTGATGAAATGTTTGTGTTTAGCTGATCAAACCGAATCTTACTCGTTTTATTAAATTATGTAAGGACAGGTGAAGACTTACAACTTACTAAGGATTTCTGCAAGATAAAACAGGTATTGGAAAGATTTGAGCTGAATTTTGAAGAAGAAGATTAGTACTTTCATTGTTAATTTGGAAGAAAAATTTACAACTCGTTGGATATAAATTTTATAACGAGAATGTCTCATTAACTAGAGCTGATGGCAAAAAACGGATTACGGATTTGGATTCAGCTCTTAAAATTACTTTTAGATGAGTCTTGCTTGTCTGTGTTAAAAACTGGGCCGCAAAATCTTAAAATACGCCACTGAGCAAAATCTCTTTTCATTCACATAAAACAAAGCTTAAACCAGAACTGTATAGCTTGAGCTTCTAGTAAAAGCTTTGGCTTGCTAGTTTTAGCATCTTTAATATAAAGCTCAAAGAATTGAAAACGTCTTAGAAGTCTTATATTTCATCTACATTATATGTACCAATACATGCTGTTCATTTATGACCTTCAAAAAACTCCCATAAAATTACCTTATTAACATTATAGGATCTGGTATCTTCCCTATTATAAATACAAAGTGAAAATGTGATAATAGAATCTTAGTAAATTAGCTTATAATATATTCAACTATATGCCGGCTTAACCCAAGGTCTTTTATATACAATTTGCATTAATTATAATAAAATTGTGTTCTTAATTAATTAGGCTTGCTATTCAAGTAGGTACTTAACATTTTTTGTAGTAAAATTAAAAAAAAAACTAAATCTAGATAAAAATTAATATATTCATTGAGAGATGTATTCATTGACAGTTTTTAATTGGTTTAACTTAGATTATTTTGATTCATGTAATTAAGCTCAACACCCACGACATGAATATATTTATTTTATCCAGCTTATTATATTATACAAAGTGAGCATTTTTTCACTTTGCTAAATGCCTAGCCTTGAACTTGAAAATATAGAAATTTAAGACCAAATTATGTGGTTTACACGAGACATATTTTATTTCTGTTTAACTTTTAAATCACCTTAATTGAGATTATATTTCTTGTAGTCAATTTAGAAATCTTATTGACTTTGAAATTATAAATCTGCTTACAAATGTATGTACAATTTTACATGCATACACAGTTACATAATATTTATAAAATATTATTTATCGTCAACAATCTACTCCTCTCAATTCATTCATCTCTATATACGTACCTACATAACTAACGTATGTAAATTGAAGATTTCCTGCAAAAAGTATAACTACAGTATGTATAGGTACTCGTGTATGTATGCAGAAAAATCATTTTACTCTCTAAACTGTCAAGTTATTTGTCACGTTTTTGAATGGCAAACAGTTTTAATTGAACGATTGAATACGAGCGCTTTTTGTATAATAATCTTGAAGACAACAACAACTACTACTTTGCTTTATTCATATAGGAGATAAGAGATCAGAATTTTTGTTACGGGTGACTGACATCTGTTTCGCTTACTAGCGGTACTTTTGACAGAACTAATCGTCACGAATATTTCTGACAAGTTTAAGTTTTGTATTGACATAAGAAATTAAGTTTGTGACATAATAATGACAGTTCAATGTTATGTCAACATTGATTTGGCTAGTGCCCTATTACACGACGACTTTTGAGTCATGAATTTTTTCAAAATTCAATGAGTGTGAACAAGGAAAAACATCTGATCTCACCTTCGCACTTATTTAATTTCGAAAAGAGTCATAACTCAAAAGTCGTCGTGTGATAGGACACATAGTTTGTATTTCTGAATGCTCAGCTAAGTTTTTCTGTCAAATTCTGATGAAAAATAAAAGCCTGTTCAAGTGAGCTATCTGAAATTATTACCAAACAGTTTTCATCGAATATTATGATCATGACGTACACATGTATGATATTAAATTAAAAAGTAACCAAAATTAAAATAGATCTATTTGTGTTTTTATTGGCACTAGTTGATTTTATTATTAGTCAATTTATATTAATTGACATAAATTCTATACTGCAAATTAAAACAAAAAAAAAAAGAATGTTAAATGTTTAAATATTCAATTTAGGAGAAGGAATTTTGTTCATTGGTGATGATGATGATGCTACATAAGAATAAGTTTCTTTAAATTGATTCAATTGGACAGTAATTCATGCAAACAATACAAAGTCATCGAAAGCATCGTCAGAGACGACTACTTCTTTGAATGGAAAGATTATGCAAAGCGATGTTAAAATCTTTGAAGTTCAACAATAAAGGTTATGTGAAATGAAGACAATCAATTGATTTGGTTTGGAATTCAATGTTTCAAATTATATTTCATTTGGAATAAATGAAGAAAGAATTATGGACAAAAATAGATTTCTTTTTAAGACTTGCGGCTACTAGAGCATTCACATTAATGTACATGAATGTCACTTAAAACGATCCATATTGCGTGGATAACTGATAAATTCAAAATTAATATACATGTTCCTTGTACATTCGGGTATATCCCTCTATATCCTGCACCTACACTAGTTTACTGTAAGTCCCCTTTAACACGAGGAAACTGAGTTGCCAGCAACTTTCAGCGAGAAGGGCAGGAGGAAATAGGAGTGAACAAAATCTACCCGGTCGAGGATTTGAAGAGATTTTTTTGACATTTCCTTTTACATCTAGGTTAAGGTGTTCAACCAATAGCTTTTCAAAAGAAATTAAAAAAAAATGCCCGGAGATGATTTGTTTCCTCGTGTGAAAGGTGTAAGAGATTTTTAAGGAGATTAAAAGAAAGCATCAAAAAAATCTCCAGCAACGTATTGCTTCGTGTGAAAGGGGACTAACTGAAATCAAATGTAATACAAAAACTGCGTCAAGATACATGATTCAGAGAAATCTAAATAATGATACTTCTTCACACTTCATTTGTGAAGAGACAAGAAATTTTTTTTGGTGCATGCAGCTATATTTATGCGTGAATATTTTAATGATTTATAAATGTTTAAAATTTAAAAAATAGAAAAAAGTACCAACATTTTTTTTTTGATAAATTAATACTGATGGTAGGGAAATTTGTGCATTTGTGCGTGACGTAATGCGCAGAACGAAACAAAAAAAACAGGAAGGCGTTATCTGTTTAGTTGTATCATGGTTGTAAAGTTTTAAATTTCGTAATTCTGTCAGAACTTGTATGGAAAATTTGACAGATTTAGCAAGTTTAAAACATTACCATGCTTACGACGACTTAACACTGTTGCATGAATACCCTTATTGTCTGTGAAATAACCTATGTACATATATATTCATTTATAAACCCCTTAATAAGTAAACGAGAACGAGTATTTTGGATAAAAATAAATATAAAAGCCTTGAAAGCCTTGAAAAGCGTGAAACAGATTGAACCAGCAACAGCACCAGCAACATCGGCGACCATTGTTTAAGAACCAATGTATCTAAACCCTTCAACACAGATAAGAATAGCACCAGAAACGTCAACAGCGTCGTTAGACCAAAGTCCTAAATTTGCTGTTGCTGGTGCATTGCTGACAACTTTCCCGGGGGCACCACACTGCAAAAAATAAAATACCTTGGACATCGAACTTGTTGTTTTTGTTTTTAACTTTCACTTCTAAGTGAAATGTCAAGTACATGAAATGACGTTGGCAACGTGTTTCTGTTTGAAAAATATTTGCTGGCCAGAGTGCTGTTTTCTGTTGACGGGGCTGGTGCTAGCTTAATCTGTTTCACGCATAAATGGATTGAACCAGTAACAGCGGTGGCCATTGTTTTAAGACCGCATTATTTCAATCGTTCAGTACAGATTACACCAGCAACGCAACGTCAACAGCGTCGTTAGACCAAATTCCTAAATTTGCTGTTGCTAGTGCATTGCTGGCAACTTTTTCGAAACTATATTCAGGAGCACCACACTGCAAAAAAATAAATTCCTAGAGCATGGAACTTTGTTGTTTTTGTTGAAAGTTAACGGTGCTGGTGGAAATGTGCTTGAGAAATATTTGCTGGCCAGCGTGCTGTTTTCTGCAGACGGTGCTGTTGCTGGTTTACTGCCTGAGCAAAATAGAATGCTGCAAATGGAGCTGCAGCCGAGCTGGAATAGCTGTCAAAAAATGTCGTACATGATTTTGTTATGCACCCACAATGTAGCTGAACAGCTTGCTGACATTTCAGTATCGAAAATAAAAATAAAAACAAAAATAAAAATGAATAATTCGTTGCCCTAGTATTAAAGTGCCGTATACGCCATTTTTACATTTTTGGGAAATCGCGTTTAAATGTTTGGAAGTCTTTTTCCAAAAAACTAACCGCTGGCATTTTTTGATTTTTTAGTATGAAATTTAGTTAAGAATTATCTTTTATATACATGTTAATGCACATCTGATACTCTTTTAGTTCTCAAAATATTTAAATTTTTGTCCAAAATGAGTTTGACGTATACGCCATAAAAATCAGAAGTTTCTGTATCATTGAATTTGTGTGTATTCAACATTTTGATAGCTATTCCAGCTGCAGCTTCAGTTGCAGTTCTGTCTCCATTCTGTGCAGCCAGTTAATTTGTTTTGCGCAAAAGTATATTTTACCCTTTTTTTCGAAAAAGTTCAATATGCTAGAAATAGAGCATTGTTGTTTCCGATTGGACGTTCGGCAGGGCCGGACAGGCTATATGTGCAAGCGGTGCAAATGCGCAGGGCGCTGAACCCAATGGGCGCCTTGAGCAAGTATTAAGAAAGCCACTATCGCTACCTGCCAAACCTTTTTAATTTTAAATTCTTTTTAATAGCTCGCACCAATATTTTGATATCCATACTTATTCTGAATTTAAAGACAAAATTAAATGCCAAAATTTTTGCAAAGTGCACGATTTTTTTCGCCGCTTGGGGGTACCTCGTTCGTCTCTTGGGGCCACTTCGTACAAAAATCGTATATCAAAGTCAACAGCTTGGGTAATGAAAACAGGACTTCTCCCACCAAAAACAGCAATTGACGGGTGCTAGTGATGAAGCTTGCGCAGAGCGCAAATTTAGCTGTGGCCGGCCCTGACGTTCGGAGCACTCCTTTGCCGTCTATTTTCACTCCTACTACTCCAAAAGTCTTCGATTGGCTGTTCCGAAAAATGTTTTAAGAGTCTTTTTCTGTTCTCGATTTCAAGAAGGAGAAGATTCGGAACACACGCAAACATATTCAACTTTTCGTTGGAGGTACATGTCAAAAATGATAAATGCTTGTAGAAGCCATTTTGTAAAATGGCGTAATTCAGTAGTGGTGTTTGTAAATTTGACAGCATGATGTTTTCATATTCGATTGGAATCAAAATGGAGTGGAACCGACAGAAAATCCAATCGAAAACGACATATTATGTTGTATTATTACACTCATCTACTTATAATTTCTAAGCCACCTCTAAAGGAAAACGGCTTACATTGTAACTGTATACAAAACTAATATTTTTCATCTTGAATGTCTAGTCAAGTTATGGCCGTAAGCCCCAAAGCCAATTTGGTGGGATTCAGTCGTGAGTATTTTTCTTTAAGTTATATTTTATTAGAAATACTGACATTTTTATAATTTGAAAACATTTATATTTTTTGCTATTTACTTGACGATTGCAAGATCTTTCAATATTAGCAGACCTATCAGAAGTCTTTCAATTGCTTCCAATAAGCTTCCAATTGGCAATTTTCTATCAAGTAAAAATCGTCCGTCTACACAGTTGGTTAATTTTATCCAAAAATTAGCCAAATTTTTTGGTAAAAAATTGGTCAACATTTTTTGTCTTTCAATTAAAAATTGGCTGTTCACGCGATTGGAAGACTTCTGACAGGTATGCCAATATTGAAAGATCTTCCAATCGTGTAAACAACCAATTAGCCTATCTTCGACGACAAACAAAACTGATCTACCAATTAAAAATTCGAAGATCCAATATCCAATTAGTCTGTCAATCACCCAATTACCTGTCAAGTAGAAAAATTGTACGTTTACACGTGTTCACACGATTCCTAGAATTCGGCCACTTTTTCGTTAAAGAACTGGCATACAATTGGCTGAACAATTTTTTTTCTGTCAGTTTTGACAGATTGAATTGGATGTTTACACGGTTGATAGAAAATTGGTTGAAATTGTTTGTGAAAAATGTGCCAATATTGGAAGATCTTCCAATCGAGTATGCTTAGCCTTACTTACTTAAGGTGGCGCACTATAGCGCTACAAGCCGGAGTAGACTAGGGCCTCAACCAACAAGCTTCTTCCAGCCGGATCGCCTTCTTGCTAGCTGTCTCCAGATTCGCATGCCAAGTTGGTTGATATCCTCTTCCACTTGCGTGCGCCACCTGGTACGATGTCCTACTGTCATACTGCGCACTGTCCCACGGGGTTGGATTCAAAGACTTTCCAGGCCGGAGCATTAATGTATATTTGCTCTAGGGGACCAAGTGATCTCAGTCGTTATTCTTTGCTATTTATTTTTATCATAAGAAAATTTATCATCAAATCATAGCACACGCTCTCATCTCTTAACATAAATTTAAATAAATAATCCAAAAGTATATAATATTTGTATATTTATACATAATGTACATTGAACAGATGTTTAAAAGATCATCGAACTTATTCAACTAAAAATAGTTTGTGTGTCAATTTGCAAAACAAAACTTGAACACACTCTACATATGTATGTTTATATAAAACCAACTCATCATACACCTACTGCTACATTCAGTTAAATTGGCGCAAATTTAATTCAATTTAAAAGACTGGGCGCACAGTATAACTTACATCTAACGCACAATCAAGCTCTGCAGAAAAAAAAAAAAAAACACCAATAGCCAACACTATTTCTGCGACTCCATTGCACTTGATTTGAATTTAGCAGGTCTTGTGTGTGGTATTGTGGCATGCAACAATCACGTGCTCGATGCGAACGCAAGTGACGCTTAAGTTTGTTGGCCGTTTGTTGTTTGTGCTTTGTGCTACTAGCCGATGGATAGCAGTGGCGGCAGCGATTTTCTGGCAGTTACCCAAGTGGAAAAATGAACTACAAATAATTATATGAAGGCCGCAATAGCGAATTTAAATGGTTCTGACGTTATAGAAATCTCTTCAAACGTTTGAAAATATAACTCTTTTGATGCCACATAAATAGCAGCTTTGTGATTTATAAAAGTGGCATTAAAGACGCGTTCATGCATAACCAGTAATAGATAGGTTCCTACACACATGTACAAGGTTGAGCTTTTTTGTTTGTTTGTTTAAATAGCTTCCTTTTTTTATTATTATTTAAATTGCATGCAATCAGTCTATTACGCAGTTCACTTGTAAATTGCATTCAATTTATGTGAAGTGTTTATTATAATAACTTTGTATAGATATTATTGTTTTATTGCGTGGAAATAACAGGTTTAATTTTTTGTAAGAAAATAAAAGTGAGCTGCATATCAGCATTAATTTATAAAGTAAGAAATATTTTGAAAAACATGTTAATTATTTGAATCTAAAGTTTGTCAGCCGTATTCATTAGAATTCGTTATAGCCAACGGTTAAATAGGTATGCAGTATATAAGCCCTTATTAAGGCTCTATTCAACGTTGCATAAATCCTTATTCATAAAATATTTGTTGACCCATTTTGGTTACAATGGTTTTTTTTTCAAATAAAGTACAAAATAGAAAAATCTTCTACAATTAGATGTCATCCTTATGTAGCCACTACCCAATCTCTAAACGCAATTAGCCTAAAATTACTCTATTCAACGTCACATAAGTTTTATGAAAAACATATCCGCGTTTAGAGGCATTGTAACTTTAAGCAGCCTCTAAAATGCAATTATGAATAAGTCTGTGTAAGTATACACATATTTTCTCAAGCTCAACTTTTCAAAAGTTTTCAAAATTATTTTTCGTTCTGCCAACTAATATACCCGCCTAGTTTGCATTGCTTTGCAATAGAATAAGAAAGTGACCACTTTGAGCAAAATTTTAGGATATCAATGGAAAATGGTGAGTGCAATCAAAAATGTCATCAGATAAAATTATATATTTGATGATGACTATTTTCAAAACTAAAATATTAAAAGCTATTTTGTGCTTTGATAGGGTTCTGAAAATAGCCTTTCACCAACAAAAGCTTAATGGATCATTACTTTTGGGACACCGGACACCCTATTTTCTATTCAATTGCATAAGAAAGTTCAAGGTGGGGCAAAGAATTGTCCATTATTCACATAATATATGCCATAGTTTTTGCAAATGGCGTTCAATGACATTTAGTTTTGACATTTATAGTTTTATACTGTAAAGAGAATTAATTGAAAAAGAAATCAGTAATTTGAAGGTAAATATTTCAATTCAAAAGGCCGTCAAACGAGCCTAGAGATGTACATCAATCAACTTAGGGAGTGATCATTTAAGTGATATCGCAGTTTTTTCAATTTGATGTCATCTATTTCACACCTTCAAATAAACTTTCCATGAAAACAGAGCCCATTTTGTTTGTATTTATAACAAAATAAAAGCCATTACTTTTGCTCAACCTATTACTATAATCATTTGATGTATAGATACATAAGTTGAAAAATTTAAATTGTTTATGGCCTTTGATGTTACTGTCGAAATTCTCATCCAAAAACCTGACGTAAATTCTAAGTAATAATCAACTTTTAAAACACACAATGTAATAGGTAGGTGCATTGAAGAATATTATGATGAAAATAATGGCATTATGCCAAAACGTGTATTAAAAGATCAAACCAAATGCGCAATTTTGATTTAATCGAATTAAATCCAAGAAAATATTTGTGTACCAACCTAAACATTAGTTTTCGTCTAACGTCTCACTAAGCGTTGTTACTTCGAAAACAAATAGCACCGTAAATCATACACAGCCCCGGATCTATGGGGGGGCAAACCGGGGCCTGTGCCCCGGGCGGCAGCTTCCAGGGGCGCCAAATCCATGTGCCTAAAAAACAATAGGTATAAGGAATTGCTGACACTTAACGTAATGATATGCGGAAATAGTATTTCAAAATGTATTTCTCCGTTAGAATTAAGCTGTTTCTCTATACATTCTCACCATTTGAACTAAAAATTATTTCAAACTTCCTGCACTCAGAATAGTTTCTGTTTGCTCATTTTTGTGCAAATATAATTTGGGTCTATTTTCGGCTGCAGGATTTTTTTAATTGGGGTTTCCTTTCTATTAAAATATCTGTGAAAATTGATGAAACTAATAGGCGTAGGAAGGGGGGCAGAGGGGGGCAATGCCCGTATTAGAAAATGAATTGCCCACCTTAGACGAATCGATAGTAAGACTTTTCTGGTTCCACCGAAGAAGCAAGATTGAACAACTTTAGAAGATTCAGACACTAAAATTTATGTTTTTTCTATAGTTACAGGTGGTCGTTACATTAAAACAATTTTAATTTCACCAAACTTAAAATATTAATTACCAAAAAATCGTAAAATTTAAAAAATGTCCACTCCATAAAAAACCGAATTCAAAAATCATAGAAATCTAAAAGGATGGGGAAGAAATCGATTTTCAGTTTTTGGTTGCGTTTAGATTCAGTATTTTGATTTTAATTCAGCAAAAATTAATTTAAAAATGTAAAATTTCAGTGAAAACTAGAAAATAGAAGGATTTCTTAACTAAAATGAATTTAATCGCCAAAAGCTAAGAAACTCCTTTTTTTGGAGAACGGATTTTCGTGTCGTCAAATGAAATTTCAAAACTCCTGTTTAGCGATTAGTCACCACATGTGAAAAGCCTGGAACATGAACCGGAAGGTAACTCAGTTCGGTTTGTTTAAAATGAATGCTTGCGGTTCTGTTTCAGTATGTATCAGCTCGATTTGGCATCGGCTCCGGCTAAAAGTACCTACTGTTTGTTCTCTAACAGTCGAACAAAACCGAATAATTGGAAGCTAATAAAAATATTAAACGAATTGTCTTCACCTATCGCCTGCGTTAGGATTGATTAAAAAACTTAAAAAAATCTGAAATTTAACTGCTTCGGAAAAAGGTGATTTTAGGTAAACTGGTTGACTTTCTACGTCAAAATATACTTCGTCCCATTTGCCAAGCCATCAACAACTGTCAAACTCTATTGAAGGGTGGCTCCGATGTCGACTAATTAAAAAGCCCTTGACGGTGTTCACATTTAGCCAGTTTATATTTCTTGAGCGCTCAGTAATTTTTCTCCGCTTTTTGACAGAGCAGGAGGATAAAATATAAACACAATTCTTCACAAAGAAGTCAAAACAACTCTCTTTTTCTTTTCTTCCTATTTAATTTACTGCGACAAAAAATATCTGAGCAAGCGAATCCAAAAAATTTCAGTCTCAGTTTTTAAGGGGAAAAGTGAGAAATTTTCGTGAGGAATCGTGTTTATATTTCAGAGTCCTCTGAGATCTCAGAAATATAAACTGGCCAATTGGACTGACTCTGAACGTATTGACGTCTGTGAACTTTATCTCACTCCCACTTCCCACTTCATGGTGAGAAAGAGATGGGAAGGACAGGCAGAATATTTTAAATTTTTTTTGAAAATCTATGGATTTTTGTTGACGTTTTCTTTTGTGAAAGCTGCTTTCTCTCTCTGCACTTTTTCTTTGGCAAACAAATACTACACAATTCAATTTCATTTCATTTAAAATTATTTTAAATAAATGAAATTAAAGTTTTGGAATGAAAAAAAAATTAATAAATCCCTCAACGAGCTCAGACTTGTCTTTTCTTTAAACGACTTCTCAACTTCAAAGTGAGTCTGTTGGTGTTAAAATTAGTTTGTGTCTGAACAAAAGAAGTTGGATGAATGTCAAAATAAGTCGGAGGAGTCAGTGAAATGTTAGCACCGTCTTTAAAACATCAAACATTTTTGAAGTTTTCTAACTGCTCTGGGAAAAAGTAATTGTAGGGCAATGGAGTGACATTTGAATCGAATTTTATGTTCTTTTTCCGTTAAAGTTTATAATTAAGATAAATCGTAAACATTGCTGCAGAGTTGAGTTTGGTAGCACTTCTAATGATAATGAATAAACATAATAGGTCTGTTCCTTTACTTTGAATTTCTGTAATTTTCTGTGCATTTCTGCGCATTTTAGTCCAAAATTGTGTCAAAGTTCGTATAAAAAAAAATTTTGACACAAGTTTGGACTAAAAATCACAGAAACCCAAAGTAAAGGATCAGACCTAATGATTGAAAGTGTGAGTAACATATAGTCTTTGTCAAAAGTGTCAAACATTGTCTATTCTCTATTGAATAATCTAACATAAATAAAGTTAGAAAGTTGTTGAGTAGGTAATATCGAGAACAAAATTAATTAAAAGTCTTATTCTCCCGGTTACTAAAAATCCAACTAAGTATGCCAATTTTTTTTTCATTTAAAGCCTAGTTAACAGTTCCCGTGCGCAAAAAAAATCTATGCAAATATTCTCGCATGTCAAAAATAATTGAGGTGAAATGTAAAATTAATTGCAAAAAAAAAAAGCTATGCTGTCATGGAATGTCATGCAAAACAATGGACCGGCAATTGATTTGCATGCGAAAAAAAGTGTGGTGAATAAAATATTTTTTTTTGATGGTCGGTTTATACTTCCGAAAAAAAAAAATATATTCACCTCAAGGCATTATTTGCATGCAAATGGTTTTCGCATCCAAAAATAATTATTTTCCATTTTTAGGCCTATAGAGCTTGTCAATTAAGGGTAAATTAATGACTCAATGGGTGGTTTAGGTCAAAGCAAACGTTTTTCGCCTTGAATATTATTCAACTTGGTGCGCAGAATAGGTAGAAAATCGTTTTGAAAATTTTGATTTTTTTTCGCATCGGAACTGTAAACTATGCTTAACTCAATAACTGGAGGGGCGCCAAAATGAAGTTTTGCCCCGGTTAGGAAAAACTGAAGATCCGGGACTGATCATACATAATAATAGTTCCCACGCAAAAAAAAATCATAATTTTCATAGGAATTTTCCACCTTGTCTGTGTACCATAGAATTTCAAAGCGAAAAATACTTGCACTGACCTAAGCCACCCATTGAGTCATAAATTTACCCTTAATTAATAAACTATATGCCTAAAAATGGAAAATTATTATTTTTGGATGCAAAAACCATTTGCATGCAAATAATGCCTTGAGGTGGATATTATTTATATTTAATATTTTTGGGAATTGTAAATCATCTATCCAAAAAATATGCTTTAGTCACCACATTTTTTTCAATTGTCTTGCATGTCATTTATTTGACAGCAATATTTTTTTGCATGAAACTGTAAGCCAATCATGCAAAAATAAATTTTGTATTTCACATCAATAATATTTGACATGCGAAAATATTTGCAGAGATTAATTTTTTTTCACACGGAAATTATAAACTAGGCTTAAACTGAAAATACTTCGCTGGAAAATTTTGGTGTAAGCCGCGAGACGAGAACGAATTATATTCTCGCCTTCACCTTTACAGCCAAGTTTACAGTTCCCGTGCGCAAAAAAAAAAAACTATGTAAATATTCTCGCATGTCAAAAATAATTTAGGTGGAATGCAAAATTAATTGTTTGAATGATTAGTTAAGGTTTCATGGAAAAAATATTGCTCGTTTCCCGAGACCACTGCTGTCGTTTCCTTTTTTATTTTCAAAGTTTTCAAATTGCTCTTTATCAAAAGGTTCAGAAGTCGGAACGGAACATGAATCTCATACTTCTCTACTGACTACCTTTTCTTTATTCATCTCTGTAAAACAAATCACTACATCCTTAATCCTATGAATTTTCTTACCAAGCTCACAAGCTAGTTCCAGTTATACACACCAAGTTGACCATGGTCGTCTTTGTTATTGTATGCCACCTTATATGAGGTATCCTTCAACCAATTGAATTTTTGACAGCTGAGTTGTTATCTTCTTGACCATGTCGCCATAGAAAGCCCCGCTCGATGCATTTGAGTCCCTTTTAAAGCTAAAAATGTAATGAACACAGACAGTGGGAACCCTTTTTTCTCTCAGGTTCTCACTGGTTTAAATGAGAGTTTAAACGTTTAATTTTGATTGAATTTTGTTCGTTGTTTTCATAAAGCTTAGCTTTAGTATTATTCGAGCTTTGCTGATTTCGAAATGCATACGATTTTAAAATTGATTAAAATAATAATATATGTATATTTTTTTTTGTCAAATTTTGATTTTTTTGTGGTCAATTAAGGAAGATTTCTTTAAAAAAAAAATTTATTTTGTATTGAGAATCCATTGAAACTCAGATGCCCTTCATATTTAGAGGGAACTCATCGCTATGGGTTGGGTAAGAAATCCCAAATGCCAAAATCCCGAAATTGAAAAAAATCCCGAATGCCAAAATTCCGAAAGACAAAATCCCAAATGGACAAAATCCCAAATGGAAAAAATCCCAAATGGACAAAATCCCGAATGGCTAAAACTCCGAATCCCAGGATCCCGAATGACAGAATCCCGAAAGGCTTAGTAAAGTTTTTGGTATTTCGAAAGCAGAACTTAGCCATTCGAGGTACTAGCCTTTCAATTGAACCTTTTGTGCTTATTAGTAGTAGTATTAGTATTAGTATTAGTGATATACGAGTAGTACTAAAAAAGTATTGATATTGGGATTTTTTCTCGAATAAATTCACGATTTTTCGCATTCGGGATTCTGTCCATTCGGGATTTTGGCATTTAGGATTTTGTCCATTTGAGATTATGTCTTTTCGGGATTTTGGCATTCAGGATTTTGGCCATTCGGGATTATGGCATGCAGGATTCTCTTTTTTTTTTGCAATTGGGGATTTTGCCATTCGGGATTTTGTACCCCTCCCCATCGCTGTAGACTTTGGACCTTTGGCACCTCATGTATGGGAAATTTGAAAAAAACTGCCATCTAATTGGTCAGTAATTGGTCAGAAAAAGTCAACTAGTCCTAGAAAGTAATCAGCCCTAGATAACTCGTAGTCAAGGCTTAAAGCTTCTCAAGGTCACGCGCGATTTTTGATGAAGTGCCGAAATTTTTGTCTGTGACCTTGAAACGAACTTTAAGAAATCATGGCTTACATTCCCCACAAATGAGGTGCCGAAATTCGTTCATGACCTTGAGAAACTTTTTGCAAGTTATCTGAACAATTTCTGGGACTATTTGACCTTTTCTAACCAATTAAATGGAATTTTTATTTTCAAATTTCTCATATATATATGAGGTGCCAAAGGTCTAGATCCATGAAAACATTAATAAAAAGACAACACCTTAGTAAGCTGCTTGCTTTCAAATAAATTTTTATGAAAAAAGTTTAACCGAAAAATAAAATATATTAAATTATGTGAGTAGGTATCAGAGTTCGAATAATAATACTGTTCTGGCAAAAGAAGTTAACTTTGCACAAGTGAATGTTATAACTAAAACAACAAGCTTATGCGACCCATTCGTACATTTTATGATTTAGCTTAGAGCAAAGAGATTGAATGGGATATATGACCTTTTGACAGAATAAAGCCCCATTTCTCTTTTGAGATGAAATATTTCCTTATTTCTATGCACGTTGCGTGGGTGTTGTAAAATTGCTTCCATTTGTATAAATGTTTTCAAAATGCCGCGGCATGGCGATAAAAATGTATTTATGGCTGAGTAGGAACGAGAACATCAAACAATAATTCCAAGACTGCCTACATCTTTCTATACGGTAGGTAATTTTTATATTTTGTTTCACTCTCATATAACTGGTATTCACATCTTTATACCCATTCCAAGCTACAGATGGTTACATTCATATCAGCATCACCTCGAGATCTGAAAATTTTCCATGTATTTGTAGGTATCTATTAATCCATTCTCCCCTATTCAGGATAAAGTACCCTTAAAATAGGTTGATTTTTTGTTCATTTGTTCTTTATAGAAAAAAGCTCATTTTCACACAAAGCTTTCTAAATGATTTTACAAATATTTTAAATAATAAATTCTTCGCCACTCATACATACTATATGGAACACTCTACCACATCTATAAAGCCATGTGTTATAAAAGAACGTAGACCAAACGAAAAGCTTTTCTGTTGAAAACAACCCCAAACCATATAGTGCCAGTGGGGTTGTTATGCAAATGTATCAGTTTTCGACGCACAACTACATAAAAAATCAAGCCTTCTTGTTGGAGCAAAAACTATTGAATGCATTTACAATGCGGCACGGCAACCGGGGCGAAACAGCCGCCCTCTCCAATTTTGTTAATGAAAATATAAATTCGCGCAGTTTTGTCGCGAAATTCTTCGAGGTCGGTTGTTTGACTATCGAGGGTGCGTCAAATTTGTGTTGAATTTAGTTTTGCTCTATCTTTTATTAAGTTCAATTAATTTTTTTTTTAAATCAATTTGATTTGAAATTTTATAAATTTATAAAATAAAAATTACTCATTTGTATTGACTGCGCATAACCTCTTCCTTAAAGGGGATTGTTCGTTACAATAACCCTAAGATAAAATTGTTTGAGGAAGTCCATCATCAGTAGTTGTCTACGGTTCGGGTGCGTATATTGCCAACTTTTGTTTTGTTATTTTTTTTTAATAATAAATCAACTAACCTGGCTTTGTTAAAACAAATTATTTGAATGAAATCCATGAATAAGTGCCAAGTTTGTGTAAATGAATGTATGTGTTAAATTGCATAGAGCGGAACGAACAATTTTAGTCATTTTATTGAAACAAAAAAATATGTATAGTGAAACATCAAACTGTCTGCCTGCATAATTTTCCCTTCCAACAACACTATCTACCTATGTATTCAATCTCTTCTATAGTTATGTGGTATAGTATTTTTTTGAATTACTTTATGGGGATAATAAATATGAAAAATGTACCGGGAAATGAGACATTTCCGTTCAGGGTCATTTTATAAGTTCATTTGTGTGTATATAGTTTAATTGTGCCTTTTAAATGCTTTGAAACAAAGTCGTCTTTAGAAAAAGGCATCTTAAAAATGCTGATGTTTTTCTTTTTCCAAGTGCAATCGGATTTCTTTTGTTTTTTAAAAGAGTATAAATTGCATCTTCTAAGACTCTAGAGTATGGGTTAGATACTTGTATACAATATGGGACATTTTACTCATTCACTTGATATTTATTACAAACACTTTGTGGGTAGAAGATCCTGAAAATCTTCTTTCTTAAAAAGAAATTATACATGACATTTCCACGTAAGGTTGAATGTTAAATAAATTGTTTCTATATTTTTTCTCTAAAATACTATAAGGCACGTGCTGCAATTCGTGTGCCGAAAATTATATTGCGTGATATGGCATACAAATCGTGTACTTATTTCATAAGAAAAAGTTTGGCGGCTTGTTTAACGTCTGTCAGAACCCAATTTATAATTAGAGCGAAAATGTGTTCTCCTTTCTTCAATTTTCAAATAAATGGTAGTTACTTTTATGTACATAGGTACCTTATTTCGGTATATCTACTTACATTACGCTACCTGTAGACGGTCGTATTCATAATTTAGTAATTAAATTACATTTACCACCTTACACAATACACAATGCCCAACTGGTAAGAGTTATAACTCATTTGCCATTTTACAAGTTGGTGGGTTCAGTTATGTTAAGAAGTTGTCAGAAAGGAAGGACAAGACTACGTTCTTAGACCTGTCAGAAAAAATATGTTCCAAATGACTTACAATCGCTCTGACTATAGGTCTGTTCACGTACTTCCCAAAACTGCCAATTTCTACCCATTTTAGTCCAAAGTTCTGACAAAGTTCATATAAAAAATGATATTGACAGATCTTTGGACTAAAATGGGATGTTTTGTATATCACAAACAGAGGTACATAGTATTAGGAAAATATTACCTCTGTTCGTCTACTTCCCAAAACTGTCTATTTTAGTTCAAGGTCATAACTATGGACTGAAATTGGTAAGTTGCCAGTTTGGGAAGTAAAGGAACAGTCCTTCTAGTCTTTTATCATAAACGGCCCTATTAGAAATCTGTCTGACAACCGCCTGAACAGGGGTTTTTTTATAAGAAAAATTAGGACATTTGTTAGACTTATTTGAAATTGCAAAATGTGTTAGTTTACGGCGTCTGACAATTTCTGACATTTTCATTATTTGTCGAGCACTAAGAAGAAGCTGTACCGCTACTTTTAAATTGATAGCAAGTGTGTTTCGGAAATGGAAATTAATAAGAAAAACTGTGACGTGGATAACGATGGCACTTCCAACAAAAAAAAAAACTAAAATCGTACAGAAAAAAAAGTGGACAGTGAATGAACAATATTGATAATAGTTTCAAGTGCAATTTTTCTTCCATTTAATATTTTCTAAACATTGCACACAACTTCTCTGTAGTGAACAGAAAAAAAAAATTATCTGACAGTGCCAGTCAACGGATTGACCAGTTTTTCACACACAAATATCTGCCAACGATGTGAACTGTTAATTTTGTACCTGAGAAGAGAACGTTGATAATGCTTTGTCAGGCAAAATATCTGTCCATGAAATTGTCATACTTTGGCACAAAACCAATTGGACTGACAGTTCAGGATTGTAGTATGTTGCCAACTCATTGTTCGACTGTTAGACGGTGTTCCCATTGCATTGAATCCTCAAACTTTTTTGACGTCTGTGTACTTTACCTCACTCTCACTAAGGACGTAAGGACGGTCACAAGAATCGTAGAGGTTTCCTATGAAAAATCGCAAATTCGATTGTGAATGGACCTCGTGTGTACTGAAGCTGGGCATTCACGTTGAGACAGTCCTACAAACGGTCGCATATTTCGTAAGCGGGCCATTCACGTTAAAACTGTCGTAAGGACTGTCCGACAAATTTTAGTCGTATACGACAGGTTCTACCGTGAATGTCCTTGTTGTACATCGGACCGTGTGACAAACGACAGGTTGGAAGTCCGTTGAAAATTTCAACGAACCTTGCGACACGACCGAATGGTCGTACAGTGAATGGCAGTTTTTGAGACAGTCCTTGCGACCGAACTACTCAGTCTACGAATAATCTTCATAGTTTTATTTTGTTTCTTGGAAACGAAATAAATAAAAAACAAATTGAAGGAATTTTTTGACACACTGTTCGTAAAACTGGTTCACAACGTGTGTGCATACTTTCGACAGTCGTTGCAACAGTCCGATCGACAGCCTGTGTGACAGTCTCAACGTGAAGGGCCCGCTGTAGAGATTTTCATCGAAGTTCAGTAGACAGGAGGCTAATTCACAATAGAATCTGTCGATTTTCCATAGAAAATCTCTACGGTTTTTGCGACAGTCCTTGCGACCGTCTCAACGTGAATGACTGGCTTAAGCGGGCCATTCACGTTAAAACTGTCGTAAGGACTGTCCGACAAATTTCAGTCGTATACGACAGGTTCTATCGTGAATGTCCTTGTTGTACATCGGACCGTGCGACTAACGACAGGTTGGAAGTCCGTTGGAAATTTCAACGAACCTTGCGACACGACCGAATGGTCATATGGTGAATGGCAGCTTTTGAGACAGTCCTTGCGACCAAACTATTCAATCTATGAATAATCTTAAAACTATGCACGTTTTTATTTTGTTTCTAGGAGACGAAATAAATAAAAAAGAAATTGAAGGAATTTTTTGACACATCGTTCGTTAAACTGGTTCGTAGCGTGTGTGCGTACTTTCGACAGTCGTTGCAATAGTCCGATCGACAGCCTGTGTGACAGTCTCAACGTGAATGACCCGCTTTAATCGTCAAACTGTATGAACGTTTAATTGTTTCTAGGAGACAAAATAAATAAAAAACAAATGCAGGAATTTTTCGGCACACCGTCCGTTCCATCGGGTCGCAGCGTGTGTGTGTACTTTCGACCGTCTTGACCAGTCCAATCGAAACAGTCTTTTTGATTTTCTCAACGTGAATGGCTTGCTTTAAGAATATTTTAATGTATTGAATCTTTATCCATATCATACACCCCTGTTCTGATTTCCACTCGGAATCAAATCCGTTTACGAAATTGATCTTCGCAAGGATTCAAAAATCATGTTCTGAATTTAGTACAAATTCACTTCCATAATAGTCGATATTCAAACCTTATAGTCTAAGAGCCGACAGCAAATTTTGGGAGTGGAAGTATAACCAAAATCGGAGTATGAGGGATTGTAGGTACATGTACCGTGATATCAAATACCAAAGTCTGGCAGGTTTTGTTTTCAGCCTTTGGGAGGGATGGGGGGTTAAAAAGAGCTAGATCCCCTGATTTATTTTCAGGGCTATAAACCATTTAATTCATTTAAAAAAAATCGGATATGATTCCCAGTAATTTGTTCTAAGCATAAACACCACAATCTTGTCGGTCCGATTAACAGAACTCAAGATATAACCATTTTACGTGAACCTTATCATCCCTCTTTTGGAGATTTTACGGAAAACAGAAAATCAACAAATAAAGTCTCCACAAAAAACGCCAATAAGGTTTGCTTGAAAAGGTTAAATCATGGGTCCTATTTATCGGATCACCAAGATATAAGTCTTCAGACTTAGGGAAAATGACAGAGCATCATATCTTATCTTTTAAAAGTGAATTGAAGTGTTAATGACCCTACCGAATAAAGAGGAAACCAAGCGGGTTTTAAACCCCCTTCCTCACCAAAGGCTGAGAAAAAAATCTGCCAGACTTTCATATTCCATATCACGATACATATACCTATAATCCTTCATACTCCAATTTTGGTTATACCTCCACTCCCAAAATTTGCTGTCGGCTCTTGGTCTATTATGTTTTTTTCGAAATCCGTAAAAAGAAAATTCGAAACGTCAAAAATATTAAAAAAATCTGTGTAAATAAATTAAATTTAAACACAACATCAAAAATAGAAGTGTTATCGTGGTCCGTGGCTTTTTAGTGAAAATCCAGTGGTGTGTCTGCCCGTATTTGCAAGAAAAAATTGTTTTTTTTAATTTTTGAAATTCAAGGAAAGATTAAACTTCAAATTAATTCAAAATGTCAATCTAGTTTTCAATCCACCCGAAAATCAAAACACATCATTTCGCAAGTATTGAAAACGAAAAGAATTTCAAAACACCGAGAGTTTGAAAACGAAAGGATTTTTTAAATAATCGGAATTCAGAACAGGGGTGATAGTAAAGCCATTCACGTTGAAACGGTCGTAAGGACTGTCGAAAGAATCGTATGGATTTTCTATGGAAAATTGAGGATTCTATTGTGAATGGACCTCGTGTGTACTGAAGTTCGTTGAAAATCTTTACAAACCTTGCGACCGCCCGAACGACCGTCTCAGCGTGAATGCCCAGCTTTAGAGTTCTTCTTCTGAAAGCATTCGTTTGTCACAAGATTACAATTTTTCTCCTAAAAAGAAGAGAACATTGATTCTGGATTGCAGGATAGAAATATTAACACTTGTTTAACGTTATAGTGGCCATATTTTGATGAGGCAATAACTGTCGAATTTAGTGTGAATTATTAAGTATTTTTATAAACGAAAATGTTTTAATATTTTCAAATTTAGCATAACAAACGCTATCCACCAAATTCAATCAAATTTCTGCAACAAAGTCATCAACAATATTAAGTCCTCCCAAACATAACTTGTTATTTTTTACATTCAAGAAATGAGCATTTGGGAGCTAATATTTTTTTTTTTTTGATTTCTTTTCGCTACAAAATTTTACTTCCAACGCAACTTTTGAGGTTTGAGCAAGAAAAATAGTAATTTCTTGTTTTATTTATTTTTTCAATGTAGGAATAAAAAAATAGAAATCACAGAAATATCGCTTTCTATTTTTTTAATAGGCATTACATCAACTGTTTTCATAAAGGTTAATAGTTTTAGGCCCAGTTTCATAGTCAAAACTTACACATATTTATAACTGACACTCAATTCTCTCATATTGACCATTTAAGTGCCACTTAAAGATATAGCTTAAAAAAAGTTCAAGTAGACAAGAAAATTAAACACTCGAAGTTGGTGCTTAATCATTTTTTTTTTTTTTGCTATAGCTTCTATACTTATAATAATTTACTCGTGTGACTTAAAAATGTAAGTTAATACAAAACTTAAGACATTTTTATCTAAACCAGAACAACAAAAAGTAACCTTTAATAGGCATTTGGCCATAAACCAACTAAATAAGATTTTCGGAGCGAAAAAAATGTTTCCAATGACGCAACGTTATTAATAGTAGGTAGGTATCTACCTTTATGTACAAACCTAAATATCAAAAGTCAACTTTATTATTGTGTTTATTTTAGTTTTTTTTTTTAATCAAGAAATGCTATATTAAGTGAAAAACTCGATATCCAGTTGTCAGTATATTATTAACGACAAGGATAGGAGCTTATCTTAAGGCTTTTATTATATGCAAAGGAGCAAAGGTTTTTTTCTTGTTCAATTAAAGTCAATGGTCTGTGTCTCCTGAGAACAAAAACATTTCAATTGGCCTTAAAAATTGAATAATTATTCCGATACTCAGAATAAGTTTTATAGAGACAAGTATTCTTGGTGGCATTAAATTTAAATTTTAAATAAAATGGAATCAAATTAACAAATCCCAGTTTTTACTCGCCCAGTTCTTTGGGTCATCCCCTTTACGTTTCAAAAAGGAAACCAGGAACCTTTTCCACGTAATAATTGGCTTCTCTATCAAATTTCATCAAAATTCGTCCGCCCGTTTGAGCATTGTTTAAGGACAATCATAGTTTCACATGAAAAATAAGAAGTACGAAGAAGATGAAATTAGTAAAATTCGATTCTTGTAATTATGTTCCTTAATTGATTTAGCTGTGTATACGATTAGGATTTAATAAACAGCTCAAGCTCCAATCACATTCTACGCATGAAAATAAAAATTGCAAAAACAAAAAACTTTGCACACACGTGGTAAATTAAGTTTATTATGACGGGGATGAATTATTTTGTTTGGCTTCACTTAACACATTGTGCACATACAAAAAAAACAAAGTCTGAACAATTGAATCAGGTTAATGGTAAATTAATTATTTAATGCATTTATTTACGGGAGACAAAGAGACCGTGCACTATTAGATGGGAACATTTTGCACCTTTGTCATAATAAATTCATTTGGCTTCCTTTAGTTTCGATTGAGGTATTAATTGCTAAAATTAGTTCACAAAACCTTATTGAATTGCTGACAGTAAAACCTATTTCAGCTCATTAAGCAAACAACTTTTAATAAGTATTGTTCATATCCCGAAAACCTTTATGGTTCTCGTATGTTCGAAAAGCTGAAGCATTTTTTGGCTTAAATATAAGAATATACAGATTTATATCCAGAGAAATATACTTAGATAGTTACTTCAAATATACTATTTCCCGAAGTAAGGAAATGATGAGAGGTCCTCCATTTGTTTATTTTAGTTATAGACAATGAAGCGTATGCATATAGTCCTTTTTAAACTGTTGCTAAGTAATTAATAAGTTTATATTTTGAATTTTCTGAGTTGGAGTTTCATTCTGAATTATTTTACAAAGTTTGAATCTTTTTTGGTGAACAAAATATTTCAACTTAAACTAATAGCTATTTTATGGACTATCAAGCAATTTGTCTATGAAAAGGAGTTACATATCGTCGTTGATACTACAAAAAGTCGTATGTTACTTCTGAGAGTTTTCAGGAGAACAAAAAAAAAAAAAAAAAACAGTTTTATATTCAAATTGTAATTTACATTTTATGTTTTAATATTGTAAACAAATCATCTTATCAAAATATATTTCCTATATTTTTTGCTGATGAATAACAAACCCTGAATAAAAATTATTCGAGATATAGAACTTTTCTTTCATCAGTGTTTTTCGGGTTGGGTCCAAATTCTGGCAGGGTCAAAACTCTTTTTACAAAATTCTGCTTTTCAAAATTCTGATTTTAAAAAATTCTGTTTTACATTAGTCTGCCAATTATTTTTGGATGCAAAAACTATTTGCATGCAAAAAATGTGATAAGGTGAATATATTTTGTTTTAAGTGTAAACCAACCATACAAAAAACTGAAAAATTGGCTTTACACAAAGTTGTTTCCGGAGAGTAGCAAACAAATTGTATTGTGATTTGAATACAGTTATGCAGCAGTTAGGTCAACGTACCCATGAACCACTCGTTGTAGAAAAATATGTGCAGCAATCAGACAACATAAATAAATGACGAGCAGCAGCTTACAATTCATATTAGAAAAAGCTTTCTTCAGTTGTGTTGCTGATAATGGCTAGTAGACTAGCCGAAATCCATTTAAGCTTTGGATTTTATGAGTACATAAAACAATAAGTAAAAATATTCTTAAAAGTTATTTCAAAATTTTAAATTTATTTAACTTTAATAAATTCACAACATATGTAAGTTTTTAATTTAATGATTAAAGATTTATTATTAAAAACTTATGTTGTGAATTTATTAAAGTAAAATAAATTTAAAATTTTAAATTAACTTTTAAAAATTTTATTACTTAGGGCCAGTTTTTCAGTTCAGGGTTAGCTCTGAGTTAAATCAGAGTTAACTAATCCTGAAAATAAATTAACCCTGACTTAACTCAGGAGCAGTTTATCAGTTGAGGATTAACTTTATCTTTCAGCTGTCAAAATTCTGAGGCCAACGATGGAATAGAGATAGCGTCACAACGAATTGCACTGGCAATAACTTTCAATATCGAAATCGACATGGCGCCACAACTTAAAAGACCCTCTATTTGGTCCCTGAGTTAACTCACCATTCACCAAATTAGACGAGTTAACTCGGAGTTAACTTTCGATTTCAATTGACTGAAAAACACGTTTTTGGAGTTAACTCCAGTTTAACCCCGAGACTAAGATGATCTCGCGCTGAAAAACTGGCCTTAGTGTTTTATATACTCATATTAACACACGACATGGAGACTTCACCACAAAAAAATTTTAATTAAACAAATAAAAACTTTTTTCAATAAAGAAACTAAAATCAGTGTATGTTACCTTAATATAATGGTGCTTTCATTTAAATAAAATTTAGATATTTGAGAGATGAGGTTTTATTCCAAAACACTTTATAAAGCAAATTATTATTATTATTGTGAAGAAAAGTTACTAACATACATAAGTCCAACTCTCTAAAGTAAATGCATACTTAAGAAATACGTATAAATTAATTGTAACTAATAGCTCTCAGACTATATTTTAGCTACAAATGGATTGTGCTCATTTTGTGTAGGATTGCATTTCATTGTTTGTACGGAAGAAGAAATTTTAAAAATGTATGTGTCAATGCATGCTAATGGGAACTCGGCCAAAAACGAAAGTTTTTATAAAGGCTTTGGGGATAGTTGCAGAATTTTTCCAATTGCCGACAAGAAAAGATTAATTTTCTTTTTTTTTAAATATCCATACATAATGAGGTCAATGTTGCTTTTGTTTTAAAAATTAAACTCAAAGAGTTCAAATATAAAGTAGGACTTTTTATAGGTTGAATGCTAATTCTTTATAAATGCAGCAACTTATTTTAAAAAATTGAATTAAATACCAGGTGAATTATCTACTATTATGTTGCTTGTTCAAATCGTTATAGAAAAGAAATGTATACTTCAAGTGTTGAAACTTCAGTGTGCAATAAATCAAACTTTACTCTCAATTAAATACAAATTTATTTTAACCTAAGTACTCGTATATTTACTTTGTATTTTGTATTTGTATTTTATAATACGAGCCCTAATTATATAAACGCATACTATAGAAATAAATCAGCCAAGAAGGCACTTAGCACCATTTAATTGAATTTATTGAATAATAAATTAAAAATAATTTTGGATGAGATACATATGTATATTTCCTAGATGAAATGAAGTAAACGTTTGAATTTCTTTGGTAAGGAATTTTATAAAAATGCTCGGTTCCAAATTTTAAGGAAATAATGATCAAACGTTTATAGGCTCATGTTTGAAAATAGAGATATAAATACGAGCGAAGGTTTGAATAACATAAACTATTTTGAACTTCTCCGTCATTGTAACATTTGGTTTGATTAAAAAAAAACACACACACAAACTTAAAATGGCATGAACAAAACCAAAATTTCTTCTTTTGATGAAAAAGTTTGAGTTTCAATAACTCTGTCTGTGTGGTTATAAAAAAAACAAATATTTGGTTGACTCTTGACTGTAACAGATGTTCATAGGCTGTGCGTGATCATATATTGTTGGAAAACACTACAGCAAAGTCACGCACCAAAAATTTCATTTCAAAGGCATCATGACAAAAGCTAATTAAGAAGTCCTATCTGGCATATTAAAGGTAACAACACCAAGTTCAATATATACAAAAAAAAATAGTTAACAAAAACGCAAAGACCTTGAATTTTTATTTTGAAGACTGAATTGTATCGATTGCATGATTTGCAGCAAAACAAAAAAAAGGAAAAACTATATTTAATCTAGTCAATTTGATGATGAAAAGTTCTGACGAATTCGGTTGAATAATTGTTCGTCAGAATACGCATTCACTGTAACCGTAGCCTTAAAAGTAAATAACAATCTCTTTTTAAGACCACCTGCAAATAAATTCTTTACTACATATAGATTGTCTTGAACAGATTTGAAACAGAAATGGTAGGGTGCATCGTGCATGCAATATATAATAGGCAATTGATACCTCGCTAATAATTTCATTGCACTACAAATTCTCTCAACTGTTGACTTTTGTATGAGTTTTCACACTACTCCTTGCACTTCCAACTACTCTCAGCCTTATTTATTAGATTTCTTAGACGCTTGGCTAGTTAGAAAGTTTCTTAAGAGTTTTTAATAGTTGGAAATACAATAATCTCAGGCAACCAATTCCGTTCTCCAAGTTAGACAACTATAGGACAACAGTGAACAAAGTTTATTAATATCTTTTTGGTGTTGGACGGATGTGTAAAGTTAGAAAAAGTGAATCAATACGACTATAGCATACGCCCCAATTTTTCGATTATTTTCATAATTTGTATTTAAATCCGTTTATCCGATAGTGAAAAAATTTAAAATAAAAAAAAAACGTTCTATGAGAACTAAATGCACAATTTTAAGACTTTTGGTAGTAGATCGTACAAATTTAAGTATATGGAAAAAGTTTAATCAAAATCGTAAGAGTCGTTTTTGAAAAAAAATATTTTCCTTTGCGGTTTTTTAACTTTTGTATGGAAGGTATCGTTGTTTTTTCATAATTCAAAATTTTTTCTAAAATTAATTTAGAGAGTACTAAAAAGCTCTTAAGTATCGAGTTACAAAAAATTCGATCATATCGTTTTCGAAATATTTGATTTTCAAAAAACAAATTTGAAACATTTTTTAAAAATTCAAAAATATTTTTTTTTCAAAGTTTTGGTTCACAAAACTATTTATATTTCTTGGAAACTTCTGTGTAAAAAAAAACTATTGAAATCAGTCATACCGTTTTGAAGAAAATCGAAAATTAAATAAATGGCTCTTTCATAGGTACCATTAATGATCATTTTTTGAAAAATGGTTTCCCACATCAAGGAAGCCTGTACTAAAATTAATTTATTGAATTTTGTTAAGAAAAGTTGTGGAGCCATTTTTGAGAAAAATACGACTGTAAAATTGCTGAAAAAATTGTATGGAAGGTACCGTTATTTTTGGTTCAAAAACAAATTAAAAAATGTGTGGGGATAACCACTAAAAACCACAATGTACCAAGTATGAAGAAAATCGATCGAGCCGTTTAGGCTGTAGACGAACATAGACAGACAGAATTGTGCCACCCACTTTTTCCATGTTCTCTATCATCGCATCGTAATATCATGTTTGATTGTTATCTCAAAATTTTTTTAACTGCACGAATCCTAAACTTACTTATAGTACTTATACCGCAAGTAATAATGGCGAGTTTGTAAGTGTTCTGTGTCAGTCGCCATTTTTAAAAACGCGTTTTAGCCAATATCTCGAAAACGGTTCATCGTTCAAAAGATATGCTAACCCTTTTTCATAAGAAATTTAATTATCTTTATTCCTGCATACAACATTTTGTCATTATTTTTATTGTCAGAGTTAAAGCGCCTTAAAGTATGCTTCTTTTTAATTTTTACCTTTATATCTCCTTGACGGTTGCTGTTATGGAAAACAAAATTTTCTACAAAGTTGTAGAACATGTAATTTCCAATAATTTTTAGCTTACGTTTGTATTCTACAAAGTACATATGCTTCAAAAGTAATTGTTCTCTAAAGTCGGCATTTTCACGATTATGGAACAGAGAGCTGGTGAAAGTTTTGCTTGCTCCAAGTGCTTTATGCCACTCAATTTTGTGGACGTACTATTTGCATGAAACAAGTTAAGTGAGAGATATGAATCATTGTCTTTGGTCGCTGGAACGTGCAATGGTGATTTGGTGATTTTCAACTACCCAAAATATCAGTAATCTTTTTGACACTTGACACTTTTGGTCGCTGAGTTCAAATCCATCCTCAATTTTCCGCTATCAGTTCGGGGATTCGAGATATTCCCGTTAAAAAATTAAAAATAATCAATTTTTACCATTTCTGAGGTTAGGTTAAATTGAAAAGTGAAGACAACCAACTAAATAAGGATTTCTTAAAGACATAAACAGATATTGGAAAGATTTAAATTGAATTTTGAGTTAAAAGATCAGTACTTTCAGGAACCGTTGTAAATTTTGCTCAAAAAATGTATGGCCTTTTCGATTGGGGACAGAATGACAGTTCTTGTTCTGAAAAGAACAAAAAATTGTTCTGAATTTGATTACAGAGTTGAAATAAGAAGCATTCACACGTATCGAATTGGTCTTCCACAATGCCAATCGAAAAGGCCATTACAGCTCGTTGGATATGTATCCTCAAAATTACGAAAAACTACATTTTTTGTTTAGTCCTATAACGGGAATATCTCAAAAACCAAAGCTGATGGCGGAAAAGGGATTATGGATTTGGATTCAGCGCCAACCAAAAGTACTTTAGAACGAGTCCCAATTCTCATGTCAAAAACTGGGTTATTTTCAGCCTTTTATTTGTTTGTGTATTTTTTCGTGTTATCCAAGTTTTGGGCTACATTTTCATATATTTAAAGATGCAAGTCTTTTATTCACCACCACTGGAAAGATAGTTTTAAATAATTTGCAAAATTTGTATCCAATAGACAAACAAACAAAAAAGCGACTAAGCGATTTAGTAAAAACGTATAAGCAAAGGCTTGTGAACGTGCCCTAACAGAATTGTATAGCAAAAATTCTGAAAATATTTGAGTTCAAAAACCCAATAATACCGTGAATTGTTTTGAAATTTATCTAAATATTTTGTCATATTTCTTATCACGATCTCAAATATCTCTTGATCGTGTAATTTGTGTTTATAAAATTGCATTCCTATGATAAGATTAAATTAATTTTTTCACACGAATCAAAGTACCTACTTAAAGAAAATATTATTCAATATTTATTTTTATTGCAGATTTCGCTAACTTCATCTTAAAATGTGATAACAAAAATAAGCACCCACGCCAAATAGAAGACTAAATAAGTAACAAAATCTAAATAAACAAAAATAAAAAAATAACTTTTTTTTACATAACAAAGAACAAAAAAACAAAAATAAACAAAGAATCAAAATAAAAATGAAAACAAACGATAAAACAATAATCACACAACAAAATGCTGACACATCATTGGATCCAAAGTACAGCAGCGGCTTCTCATCTTTTACTACTAATAATGATGATGATGATGATGATGGCAGTGATGGAGTTTTAAGAGGCAGCAATATTCAAATGAAACTCAAAGATATCAACAACTGTGATACGGAGGATGATGGAGATTTTGAAGAAGAATTGGAAGATAATGGAATGAGTGACGATGATGCACGATCAAATGATTGGGTTATAGATAATGTCAGGGATGAGAGTGATTCCAGTGATGCTGCAAGTGCAGCAGCAATGTACCTGAACGATCTGGTGCTAGATCGTGATGAAGAAGAAGAGACAATAAATGAGCTGGTTAATGTTTCTGCCGTTGATGGTCAATTAATGGAAAGGTAAGTTATAAAAGTGCACCTCATTAATATTTCTTGGGGGTTAATTGCGATTTTTTCAATAAATCACACATTTGATTAAATTCCTGAACCAATGCAAGCGTTGCTGCATGCATTTTCTCCATAGTAACTCTAATTCAAGTGTATAATGTTATAATAATAGTAAGCCCTTGAGGTAACTTTAACTTTATTTGTCTGTAAATTCCTCATTTTAGACCATTTCTGTTAGAATGGAAGTAACAAAGGGAGTACTTGCTCATCTGGTGGTTAGTTGCTTTATATGGTTCTATAGGGCAAAGTTGTGTGTATCGGACTTGACTCTGCCGATTTTGATAAAATACACATCGAAACCAATTTCCCGAAATAGTCCGTTCTGTGAATATTTAAAGCCTTTGACATGGGAAATAGCTTTTTCCTCAAAAGACTATATATTTAAAATTATATTCCTGCAAACATGTTATTCAAATGAGCTCAAGGTGGAATTCATTAGAACAGTAGTTCCCTAAATTAATGTTTAGTGTTATGTTTAGGAATTTTTTTGTAAAATAGTGAGCGTTTTTTTCCAATAGAACATAATGAAAAAACTTTTAAAGAACATCAGTTACAGAGACTTTCCCTGTTTTCAATATCCAAACACATTTTCTTTTTTCATTATAGTTGATTGCGATTCAAAAACTAAAATAAAAAATTCCTTGATTTTAAGCCAATCATTTCTAACCATATCCTTTTTTTCTTCAAATATTTCTAGCTCCCAACAAAACCGTATGCGTGTAGCATTCGGTATTATCCTCCGTTTGGTGCTTCCCTTGGCAAATGGTGTTGCCCGTAGTCTAAAAGGTATTCGTGATGTACGCTTTTTACATGCACTTAGAAATCTAACTACAAGTCGACAAGGTCTTACCAATGCACTAGCCTATGCAGCAAATACAATTTCCATGAGCTTATCTTCCGTTCAAGGTATATTTTTTACTGTTAAGAATCTCATAATTTACCAAGTTTATTAGTATTTTTATCTTGACTTGCAGTCTCCCACCGAATTAATCCATTACTTAAAATGATGAAACTAAAACGATGTGATGGTATGATTGAAAGCATTCCAGACAGACCCACACCTCCATCGTCACCTTTGATATGTGAATCCAAATCCACAGCCGCAGCCACTTCAAGTGATCATCATGAAGATACAAAAGCTAAAAAATGTTGCACGATCAAAATTCTAACCGAACCTCCTCCTGGTACTCCGATTCGTGCTGATATTGTCCTCATTCATGGATTACATGGCTCCCTGGCAAATACCTGGAAACAAGGTCTTTGGAATAATGATCGAAAACCAGAGCATTTCGAACGACCACCAAAACCTGAAGTAAGGCCACCCAAACGCCCAAGACATTCACGATCGAATATCATGGTACCAACGCACAAAGAGAAAAGAAGACGTTATTCCGATGTGGAAAATTTTTCGTCTAGCTATCATGAAATTGACATTGATGATAGTTGCAGCGAACAGGAAAATAATGGGTGAGTTATATTTGTTGATGTTCGAAAAATTGACCCCGAAATTCTGTGTTCATAGTACTGTTTTTCAAAATTCCTTATGTGAAAATTCGTTTCTTCAAAGTGTTGTACTCAAAATAGTTTTTGAAATTATTGAAAATCTAAGAAATGGGTCACTTTTCATAGGTGCATTCACAATGCCAAATTTCCTTACAGAGTTTTGAAATTCATGAATTTAAAAAAAACAGCATTCTGAACACAAAGAATGTTTTAAGCTATCAGAAAAACGCCCAAAATTTTTAAAACAAATATTTTGTCTACATTTCAGTTTCACCTATGAATGCGGCACACCTGAAGAAGTCCTATTTTGTGATGGGGTAGAATACAGCTTCCCCTCATTCCGGCTTCGGCTAAATAACGATAGTAAAATTGTAGAACCTGAATATGAATCGTCAGCAAGCAAAAGTCCCATAAAAAAACCTTCTATAAATGATCCGAACTATTCGAAATGTTGGCCCCGCGATTGGTTGCCTTTGGATTGTCCTGGAGTAAGAGTTATAGCCATCAATTACACCACAGATAAATATCTCTGGAGACCTGTGTGGAAAACGAAAGAAGCAAGATCAGGCTTAGTGGAAAGATCTAGAGAAATGACTGATTTGCTAATAAAAAATAAAGTTGGCTATGGTCATCCTATTATTTGGGTTGGTCATTCTAAGGGTGGCATTTTTGTAAAACAAATACTTGCTGATGCATGGGAAAGTGGAAGACCAACAGCAGCACCTTTATGGAGATCAGCAAGAGGAGTATTTTTCTATTCAGTACCACATCGTGGATCACATTTGGCATCGATAAATGCTCCACTTTTGAGACGATCAGTGGAGCTGATTGATATCGAGAAAAGTAAGTTTCAGCATTTTGTCGAGAAAAATTTAGTTTTCTAAACTAATCCTCTTTTTTTTCAGATAATAAATACCTTTTGGATCTTCATAGAAGATTTGTTGGACTTTATCAAATGGGTCATTTGAAAATTGAAGTTTTCAGTTTTGTAGAAACAGCGTTAACACTTATGTCGGTGCTTTACTTGAGAATTATTGGTGTTGATTCAGCGGGTAGGTTATCTTCAAAGGAATAAGTGACATTTTGAATTTGGTGTTAAGGTCTTTAAATAGATGCCACTAATCTTATCTTTCAATAAGGGGCTTTTACTTAAACAATTTATTTGTATTCATTTCAGATCCTGGCATTGGTGAAGTTTGCGGTTTACACTTAGATCATCGACAAATTTGTAAGCCACGAAGTCGAGAATGTATTTTATATAAAGAACTTGTTAAGATGATCAACAAAGTTTGTTAGCATTCTCCAAACTATAGCTATTAAGTAGTTTTTTAGTTTGTTTTTACTGTACATACATTTTAATTATTTTATGTAAATATTATAAGATTTTATAAGAACAAAACCAAATTACAATTTTTAAACAAACACAAAAAATAAAAACAAATCATTCTTCCGTAGTTTTTCACATTTATTTATTAAGAACTTGACTAATTAATACGTACATACAAAAATATTCAGCTCCTATTACAAACATTTCTTACGAATTTGTAAAAATAATAAAAAATCAAACCTACGGCATCTGGTTAAAAAAAAATTAATTATTATGATTAAAAATGAAAAAAAAATACAGTTCTAACATCAAATTGATAAAAAAATACAAAATAAAATAATATAATTTGAACTAACAACTAATAACTTGTTTTCAAATAAAAAATGAAATATAAAATGATTGCAAAATTTAAAAAACTCTGAGATCGAAAACTCTTTGAAACGAGACCAACATGCTGTAAAGTGATGGCTCAATCACAATCAGAATCTTATTCAAAATACAAACTGATAATGTAACAATTTTTACAAAGTTCATACACAAAATTAAAAGGATTAATTATACAATAACACAATATTTAGCAAATAATACGAATTTAATGTTATCAATTTTTTAATTAATATCATATTTTTAATTTGAAATATTATATTAGATTTTCTTATTTCTGTTTCATTTAAGCTTTTAATTATACATAATAATTGGAATGTGATCTTTTCTTAAAAAGAAAAAAAAAACCGAAACGAACTATTTTGTGTGTTAAAGAAGAAGGAAATATGAATGAGATTCAATAATGAGAAATAATAGAAGATAGAATTTGTTCAGATATTATTAGTTTTAAGTTTAAAATAGTAATTTGTATAACAAATCGTTTGAATAATATTCATTGATTCCTTTATGCTGTTATTTAAAATGAATTATAATTTGAGGTTGCTTAATTTACTATTAATGAATGACAATCTTAATTGAAAATTAAAGCTCAGATGATTTAAAAAATGTAACATTGTTTTTATTATATAAAAACCTTATGTTTTTACTTTATCTTTTTCTATTGGCAGATTAGTTTGGTATTGAGAATATTGATGGTCTTTGAAAATAAAAATGTTTATATTTGTTAGTTTTTCCGGTATCCCCTCTTGCCATGCCGAATATTTCATCAAATTTGTAAGATTTAATTAGATTTTATGGGCTTATTTCTTAAAAACATCTTTTTAAATAACTTGAACCATTGAACCGTTACCATTTAAACTGTTATTAATGAAGTAATTACGCAGCCTTACACGGTTTTGGCGAAGAAAAGTGAAGAGAAAGTGAAAGCCATTTTAAAGAAAACTTTTGGTGCTGAATTATGATACGAGATTCATTTTGTGCCATTAGCTCTGGATTTCAATATAATCCCGTTTGAAAATGGTCGTTTTATTTTATCCGGAAACACTTTATTTCTCATATTGTAATAGGAATATTCCACTAATGGCGGAAAAGGTAGAAAGGGATTTGAGTTCATCGCCCAAAGTTTATTTGGAAACTTTCTTGTCTTCTTGTGGCCAAAAGTGAACTTATATTTTTGAAAACCTGTGTTTTTATTTAAAAAACTAGAAACTGTTTGGATTGAAACAAATTTTAGTCAAATGTTGAAACTATTTTGGGCCTTACGAACTAACTCCTAACTCCCAATCAACTTACTCCTACCAAAATTGGGACTTGGTTAATTTTGTAATAAAAGTAAAACGAGCTTAATCAGAAAATTAAAATGAACAAAGCCTATATTTATATTTGGATTTATCCTTTTTTCTGAATTGTTATAAAAATAGAAATAAACAAACTCCCACTTTTTCAAGATGTTACATGTGAGTTGTTCTCCCAATTTGATCAACTAAAACTGGCCATACCCGACAGAGCCAGAGCCAAATATGGCTCCATGCCGATCCAAAATCGTTCGTGTGTGGGGTGGATCGCCCACCGATTCATTTGGATTTTCAGCCAATCCAACCGAACCAAATGAATCAGATGGCTCGGTCGGGTATGGCCTATTTTGATATGATACTCCGTTACGAAAATTTGAATTAAATCGAGTTGAGATTAGATAAGAATAGTTTGGTTAGTTTTTTTTTTTAAAGTTAATGCAAATGTGAAATAATTGCACAAAAGTTTTATGGGCTTGTTCCCTTTTTCAACTAATGCGGTGCTTCTGTGGAAATAACTTGATATCTTTATCAAACCGTATACATAATAGATTTAAGTTTGTTTAAATAATGTTTAAATAATATTTGCAAGAGTATGTACAAAAATATAAAAAATATTTTTCAATACCCTATTGCAATTTTCGTATGTTAAGCACTGGGTGGATTTTATGGATAATGCTTTTTAATACTATTAATGTGCATATCCTGTTGGTGACGATGATGTTAAATGCCTACCATAGACTATAACCATTTTTATTTCACCATTTTATCTGTAAAATTGGTAAACGAGTTCAAAGAAGGGAACAAATCCAGGGGCAAAATCACCCCACAATGAATTTTTGTTTCTTTGGTTTGGCGTCAAAAATGTTGATTATCGTTAATTTCTTTTTACTAAAATGTGTATCTATGACAAAACGAGAAATAAAATGAAATAAAACGGTTTTCAATTTTTGGCGCTTATTCCATTCTTCAAACTGACGACAAGTTCTGAATTAATAAAATATTAAGCAACGGTAAAACCATAAATTACACCCACTATAGTAATGAGTGCCCGCAGGATTTTTCGAAGGGGTAGGTGGTGGGACAAATCATGGACTCTTACAGAAAAAAAGTCAAGAGCTCTTCAAAGGTATATATTTTGGACCTTGAACAA
Organism: Dasysyrphus tricinctus; assembly: GCA_963921185.1. Lineage (NCBI taxonomy): Eukaryota > Metazoa > Arthropoda > Insecta > Diptera > Syrphidae > Dasysyrphus > Dasysyrphus tricinctus. The sequence continues at coordinate 118,409,112 of OY992533.1, read as the reverse complement.
AATTAAAAAATCATTCATAAAAATCTATCGCACAAACAAGCTACCCTTTAACCAATTATATGTCATATTTTTGAGTTGCCAAAAATTTTGCCTGTGACCTTACAAAATTTTTTTTATTTCATAAAAAAAGATCTAGTTGAATACTTTTGCCAGATACTGAAATAATGGCTTGAAAATTAATGATTAAAAATATATTTGCAAATTTGTGCAAATTGATGTTAGTATTAAAAATAATATCTTTTCAAAAATGTAAAAATTATTGTTTTTCTTTTTAAAGCCTAGTACTCACCTCTGGTGAAATGAAAAATTAAAACCGCTTCAAAATCCACGTGTGTGGAAAAAATCTATATATTTTTAAAGTAAACCCGGCGGAACTAATAAAAAAGAAAGACCAAGACAATTAAATTATAATAGTTTATTAAGTCGTAAGGTAGTTCAATTATGACTGACTATATTTTAAAGCAAGTTACTCTCAATATAACATTAACATATATATATATTAAATAGAGAGAGACCAATGAGAAAGAGATAGCTTTTATGTATTTGTATATAATTTTTAACATCTTCCGGCCGGCGAAGAAGAAGATAGCTCCAACGGGTATAATAATTGAACTGGTCTACGGGTTCGAGTTTTATCCGAATATCGTATCTCACACGCTCTTATTTTTCCATCGCGACCAGGGAAAATGGTTTCTATCACAGCCATTCTCCAGTTAATCCTTGGCTTAGCGGAATCAAATACGAGGACGACATCATTTTTCTTTAGTTGAATCGATGAACTGCAATTGTTGTGGTGAAACGATCGTAGTAGCTGCAGATATTCGGTCCGCCACCGCTTCTCCAGCATACTCATATACTTCATCCGCTGTTTCCAAAGCAATTGTATTTCAAATGAATCAGGTACCACTTCGCGGACAGTTGGTCCACAATTACCCATCAAAAAATGAGATGGAGTCAAGGGAACAGCATCTAACGGGCTGCTACTTACGTATGTTAGTGGGCGAGCATTTACCATACCCTCCGCTTCGACAACTATTGTTCTAAGTTGCTCAAAAGACAGCTTTGCCTTACCTATGGCCATTTTGAGGACGTTTTTGATCGTACGTATAAGGCGCTCCCAGAAACCGCCCCACCATGGAGCGCGTTCCACAATGAACTTCCACTGGACGCGCTTATTAGACAAAAACCCTTGAACTTTGTCGTCTTCAAAAAAATGATTGACAGCACCTAACTCCAAAGCAGCTCTGCGAAAGGTTCGGGCGTTATCGGAATATATTACAGATGGAGTGCCCCTTCGAGCCATGAAACGTCTAAGTCCCATCAGGCAACTTTCTGTTGCTAAACTCCTTACCATCTCTAAGTGTACAGCACGGATGGCAGCGCACGTAAACACCATCAGATACGTTTTACTCATCTCTTCTTTCGAGTTATCGAAGCAGTAAAGGGGACCAGCGAAGTCGACGCCAACGTTGTCAAAGGGCCTTGAAAGTGTTAACCTTTCGATGGGAAGTGGTCCAAATGGCTGTGAAGCTGGCTTTCCCCATAGTCTTCGACAGTCAGGACACCGAGACACCAATTTTTTAATCAATTGGCGTCCTTCGGGAATCCAAAATCGAGAACTCATCTGTGATAGAACCATGTTGACTCCGCCATGTGTAGTTCGTGCGTGATAGTCTTTTATTAAGAGTTCAGTGATATGGGAATTCTTCGGCAATATTATGGGGTGCTTAAGATCGAAAGACTCCTCTAAGCACTGAAGGCGGCCACCTACTCTCATAAGGCCATTGACATCCAGAAAAGGACACAATTGGGCAATTTTAGATTCCTTTGGTACTGGCTGTTTCTTCTGCAAGAAACAAATTTCATTAGAATAAAATTTAATTTGAATATACCTGAGCCAATAAGCTTCAGCGAACTCCAGATCCTCAGCAGTTAAATTAAAAGAGATGGCTCTTTCCCTTTTCCTTCGACATGTGTCCCAGAAGCGCAATATATAGGCTGTTACTCGTAACAAACGCTTCCAAGTGCTGAAGTCTTCGTAGTAGCAAATAATAGGTTCGAGTGGTTCGCTCACAGAAACGGAGGTCTGCGTAAGAAGTGCCAACTGAGTTACGTTGTTTTGTACTGTCGCGATGTCACCATAGTTCAAATGTTCACCAAATTTAAGCCAGGTCGGTCCCTCAGCCCATAGTGAAGAAGTTCGAAGATTCTCGACTGATACCCCCCTTGTGAGGAGGTCCGCAGGGTTCTCTTTTCCGGAACAGTGCCTCCAGTCTACGGTGGATGTATGCCGGCGTATTTCGGAAACTCGGCTCTGTACATATGGTTTCCATCGATCGGTTTCTCCTTGTATCCAGCTTAGAGCTATTTTTGAATCTGTCCACATTTGAAACTTTCGAACAGAAACCTTTAAAGATAGACTCAGGTAAGAACGTAATCGCGCTGCTATTAATGCTGCGGTTAACTCCAACTTTGGCAGCGTAAGTTCTTTCGTTCCATCCTCCTTCAGTGGAGCCACCCTGCTCTTTGCACACAGAAACGAGATGTTGCTATCACCAGTTGAATTGCTGCTCTTGATGTATGCCACGGTACCGTACGCTTTCAGGCTGGCATCAGCGAATATATGTATGTCCACCACACTTGCAGCATCAAAGACAAACACCGACCGCGGAATAGCGATATCTTTCAAAAGCAGTAGACTCCTGACACAAACTTCCCATTCCGTCAATAATTCTGATGGCAGAGCTTCATCCCAAGCCAGCTTTTTTCTCCATATGGATTGAAAAAGGATCTTGATTTTTATTACAGCTGGACCAAGCTTTCCTAACGGATCAAAAATTCTGGCGATTGTTTGAAGTACATTACGTTTCGTGCCTCTTGTCAAATTTGAAGTGATTAAGCTTTCGACAGACTGCCACGGAACAGCAATTTCATCACTAGAAACGTTCCACATTAGTCCCAAAACTTTCTGCGTATTTGGAGCATCAGCTGAACCAAGATACTCTCGAATTTGACAACCATTGGAATTCCATTTTCTCAAGTTCATGCTGGCGTTGTTCATGATAATGACAGCTTCTTGGCTAATCTGCTTACCCTCTTCTTCGGTATTAACACTCATCACTAGATCATCCATATAAAAGCTTTCCTGCAGCACTTTGCATGTTATGGGGAATCTATCTTTTTCACTAGTTAAATGCAAACGTATGGTTCCAGTCAAGAGAAATGGACTGGAATTTACTCCAAAAGTGACTCTGGTCATCCTGTAGTCCTTGTAAATAGGCCTCTGGTCTGAGGATGTCGATGAAGTATACCAAACAAAACGATGGCTGTCACGATCGTTAACATTCAGCAATATTTGCAAAAAGGCCTTCTCAACGTCAGCCACTATCCCATAACGTCCTAGACGAAAGTTAAGAAGCACTTTTAGAACATCTGGAAGCAGGTTTGCACCCACTTGTAGCAAATCGTTGAGTGGCGGAGAATCTTCACTACCCGCAGAGGCATCAAACACAATCCTCATTTTTGTCGATATGCTTTCTTCCTTATAAACAGGACGGTGTGGAAGATAAAAAATCCGTTTTGAGGAATCAATATTGTTTGAAGGAACTGCTTCAGCGATTCCATCTGAGATCATTTTACGAATAGCATCATCGTACTCTTCAAATTTTCCGGGGGATCTTGATAAACGCCTCGTTAGTGAATCAAGTCGCTTCAAAGCTGCGTGTCTGTTATTTTTTATCATGACTTCTGGATTCTTCCATGGCAGTGTAGCTTCATAGCGGGGACCTTTTTTGCTAATGCATTTGGCAATGAGATGTTCCGCTAGTAGTTGGTTTTCAGCATCTTCACTTTGTATACCTATAGCTTCCAATGCCCAAAATGACTTGAGATCATTGTCACCCAGGACAGGCAGAAGAAAACTGGCACTAAAAATAGATGAAGAGCATAAGTGAACGTTCGAAACAAGATTCTTACCGGCAGAGGTATGTGTCCCCTGCAAGGTCCAGCCAAAGATGGTTTCAACAGCTCTTAATGCAGGAGTAATGCAGCGTTGTTGACCGGTTACTGCTGCCCAATAGTAGTCAGACCCAATGAGAACGCTAAGTCCATCCTCAGTTTCGATGGAAACATGATGAGAGTCTGCAAGATGTAACCCTTTGACAGCTGTGCATGAAACGTCAGGCACTTGTAAAACGTCAATACAGATATCTGGTACAACGACTGCTTCAATTTGGACGTGTTTGTTGCTGAACTGGCTATTTATTACGAGATTTACCTTTTGCAGTTTTTGGCACGGAGATTTACCTTTAGATCCAAAGGGGATCACTGAAATATTCACCATACCGATGGGAGTAAGATTTAATTTCCGAACTAAGCTTTCGCGAACGAAGGAATGTTGACTGCCGCCATCGATAATAAAGCGAATTAATAATTGTTTTTTCTTGCCCGGGGCTAGGGCAATGCCCCGAGCTGTCTTCAAAAAGACCGTTGAATTTTGAGGAACTGAATTACAAGCGCACAAGTTTAAAACATTCTCCATTTCATTGCTTTCTGCTGTTGTGATTGCTTGCGCAACTAAGGTATTTGATTTTCCCAAGGACGGATCACACATGGATGTAAAATGTCTGCCTTTGCAGTTCTTGCATGAAATAAATTTTGCGCTGCGGCATTTTTTTGATGAGTGGCCGAGTTTTGCACAACGAAAACACCGATTACCTTTGCGTAATATGTCTCTTTTATTTTCGAGAGACATCTCACTATCGCACTCTTTTGTAGCATGTCTGTCAGAAGAACAAAATAAGCATTTGTCCTTATCACCTAATGAAACCAAGCTAGCTGCAGTGTTGGTGGTTGAAAAAGAAGAAGATGGTTTGACAGTTCCAGCGACAGAGAAAACTCGACTTTTTTCCAATGACTCGACCTCTCGCTTTAAAAAACGCATTAGACCTTGTACTTGCTTGTCACCAATGTGTGAAAGAGTTGAAGTACTTGCTGATTCCGAATTTTCAGTATCTCCAACATCACTGTCTCGTTCCGCCAGGCGATGATAATCGACTCGAAGGTCCACTGGCAAGCACCGTAGCAAAATGGATTTAAGCATGACGTAGTATTGGTGCGAGGGGACTTTCAATGCAGTTAGAGTTCGACTACATGCTGTAATACTGTTGTACAAGTTCCGTAAACCTACAGCATCTGTTTTCAATTGCACGGGGCGAAGGGAAATCAACTGCTGCATGTGCTTGTCTACTAGCCGTTCAGTGTCTCCAAATTGCTCTTGCAAAAGTGAGACAGCTGCATCATAGCACATCTCTGAAGCTGTAAAACCAGCAATTACCTTTTTTGCACTACCTACTAGCACCGATTCAAGGTAGCTAAATTTATCGGATGATGTTAAACTGTTATTTTCATGCACGGCCGTACGAAATTGTTCCCAAAACGGCAACCAGTCTTGGAAATTACCATCAAATTTTTTCAACTGCAATTTTGGAAGCTTTAAAGAGCAGTTTGGCACAGAAGACAATGACGTATTCGGCTGATCCTTGTCAGTGTATGGGGTTTGCCTTTTTTTTACTTTTTTCACACGAAAGTTTAATTTTGCTAGCATACCTATGGCAGAGTCTTGATAGTCAGCAATTTTCTCTAGCTCTTTATCCAGATCAGCGGCATCCACTTTGATGAGATTTTTGGTGGCTATCTCCTGATTCATGCACATTAGGCTTTCATGTGCTGCGGTCAACCGTTGTATGTATGAAGTGAGCTCCTCTTCTATTTCGTCATACTTGTCTGGATCATTTAACTGGGACTCTTCTGCGTTTAGAAACTCCGCAGCCGCTTTCACGATTTTAGTAACTTGGCCTCTATAGGCCGATCGAGCAGAAAGTTCCATAGGGACTTCTTTTTATCAATTTTTTTTTTTTTATAACTTGCAAACACGAGTCTTTTGAGTCACTGCTAATTTAACTAATTTACTATTATTTTTATGTCTCTATTCGCCTCTCTCCCGGGTTTCGGCACCATGTGGAAAAAATCTATATATTTTTAAAGTAAACCCGGCGGAACTAATAAAAAAGAAAGACCAAGACAATTAAATTATAATAGTTTATTAAGTCGTAAGGTAGTTCAATTATGACTGACTATATTTTAAAGCAAGTTACTCTCAATATAACATTAACATATATATATATTAAATAGAGAGAGACCAATGAGAAAGAGATAGCTTTTATGTATTTGTATATAATTTTTAACAACGTGAATAATTATAAAGAAAACATAATTGATTCTCCACGTGAATTTTTGGTATTCAGTTTGAAATTTGTGATACTCACTTTGAGTGAAAAAAAAATAAATTAATTTTTTGATAGTTATTTGACAGAATCTTGAAAAATGTTAAACGAATATTAGTTTTGACTTCTTTCATTACTATTATTTGGTGTGTTTCGATCTTTTAAATTGTTGATTGCAATAAAATGCAAGAATAAAGTCTTTGGCTTAATCCGAATCAACTCTTTACAATTTTTATTTTGAACAAAAAAAAAACAATTGAAAAAAATCAAACTTTTCCACATCTCAATCCTTTTTCCTAGTGGTCGTACGGAGAGAAATGAAAATTATGTCGTAAAATATATAACGAACCGGTTCATATTTCATTCTCGAATTTGGGTACTCACCTCTCGCTGCGAATTCCATCGCTGTGAATTAACTGGCACTTTTGTATGGAAATTTCATTTTCACTCGAACCTCGAACTGAGTACTAGGCTTAAGATAGAACAAAGTTAACTCAATTCCTCATATAAGAACCCTGAATGTAGTTATATCAGAAACAATATTGATCCTTTACACTTTCAAATAAATACAAAAAACACACTTGAAGTTAGTCTTCCATAACAACACAAAGAATACCGAGACTCACATAATCACCCCTGTTCTGATTTCCGATCGGAATCAAATCCGTTTACGAAAATGATTTCCGTAAGGATTCAAAAATCATGTTCTGAATTTAGTACAAATTCACTTCCGCAATAGTCGATATTCAAACCTATTTTTTTTTCGAAATCCGTAAAAAGAAAATTCTAAACGTCAAAAAAATCTGTATAAATAAGTTAAATTTTAAAATAACATCAAAAATGCATTTGATATCGTGGTCCGTGGCTTTTTAGTAGTGTGTCTGCCCGTATTTGCAACAAAAATTAAGTTTTTTTAAATTATTTAAATTCAAGAAAAAAATAAACCTCAAATTAATTCAAAATGTCAAGCTAGTTTTCAATTCTCCTGAAAATCAAAACACACTCATTCCGAAAGTATTGAAAACGAAAGGAATTTCAAAACACCGAGAGTTTGAAAACGAAAGGATTTTTTAAGTAATCGGAATTCAGAACAGGGGTGAATATTTTTAAAAATTTCAATTAATTAAAGAGCCTGACCACAAATAAGTTATTCAGGCTCATCGCAAATAAATTCTCCTTTGGATTTTTCCGCCGTGTGATTCTCTACAATCCTGGAAAAAATTCACTTGAGTTAAGCTGGAGAATTTTGAAAATAACGGGTGATTTTTTAGCTGGTTTGGTTTTGGCAACACTGGTTTTGACAGCTGACGTGTGTTTAGTACCTTGTGTCACTGTCAAACAGCTTCAGTTTGGTTTGCAATTTAACCATGGATCGTCTTACAAATGAACAACGCTTGCAAATTATTGAATTTTACTATCAAAATTCGTGCTCGGTTCGAAATGTTCATCGCGCGCTGCTTCCATTTTATGGTCGGCATTCTCGACCTTCTGAGCAGTCTATTCGGAAGATTGTGACCAAATTTCGCACCAAATTTACTTTGTTGGACATTAAACCACCAACACGTTTACGTACTGTGCGTAATGAAAAAAATATTGCGGCCGTATCAGCTAGTGTGACAGAAGACCGCGAAATGTCGATTCGGCGCCGTTACTGTCAATGGTGAACGCTACCGAGCGATGATAACAAACTTTTTTTTGCCCGAAATGGAAGTTCTTGACTTGCATGATATGTGGTTTCAACAAGACGGTGCCACATGCCACACAGCACGCGAAACAATGGCGCAATTGCGAGGCGAGTTTGGTGAACAGTTAATTTCACGTTTCGGGCCGGTCAATTGGCCGCCTAGATCGTGCGATTTGACACCATTAGATTATTTTTTGTGGGGGTATGTCAAGGCTAATGTCTATAGGGACAAGCCCGCTTCGATTGACGCACTGGAAGCCAACATCCATGCATTCATTCGTAAGATACCGGCCGATATGTGTGAAAGAGTATGCCAAAATTGGACTCAGCGGATGGGCTACCTGAGACGCAGCCGCGGTCAACATTTGCATGAAATTATCTTTAAACATTAAATTGCAAGGTTCAAACTATCGATTCAAATAAATATTTCATTCATTTTTTCGAATTTTTTGTGTTTTTTTTTTTTTTAAAGTTCTAAACCTGTTAAAAAATCACCCGTTATAACAGTTTTACTTTTGTGTGTTTACTTTAAAATTTTTTATCTTCCGTGTTTAAAGTGATACATTTGGGCAGTTTTCTCTCTCAACAATTAATTAAACTTCTACCAAGACCTTCCTAAAGCTGGATTGAGCCACTTTTTTGACAGTCACCTTGTGCAAAAAAACGCAAGCATGCATTTAGTTTGACGATAGAAGGTATTCCAAATGCTTTTTTGGGTGCTGGCACTGAATTCATATAAATATCGAGTAAATATTTGAAAGATGGGAAACGATTATCGTTAACGCGATTGTCTCGTTTATCAATTATTTCAGAATGCAGTCGCTAACAAATCCAATCCAATGCAAAGGGTACCTAGCTTTCATCCCAAGCCTATCGTTTTGGCGATAGCATTTTGACGATCATAGACTTACGTGAAGCAAATATTTGATTTTCAAACTGTTCTTGCCCAAATGATAAACATTTTCCATTTTGTGGAATGCAAGACCATCGTCAAAACACGTTATCGTCGGGTGACAATCGTTTCACGAAATGAGTGCCCTGGTTTACTAACACGGTTCAATGTTGTTCGAATCTGTAGCAAAACTAATTTTTTGTTTTAAAAAAAAACGACTTTATAAATAATGTAAACCTGCCTTTCTAATGGATTTGAACAATCTCTAAAGTTTCTTCGAATTCTGTTCCAGTTTCTCCGATCTCTTTCTTCAGTGGTTAATCTGAAGGCTATGGTAAAGATTTTAAGAAATACCGATCTGAATGTTTCAAAAATGTAGGTACATAATTGTAATTCATTAATTTATTCACAAACTTTGACAGTTTAATAATTTAAATTAAATAATTCTCTCAAAACAATATCGAAATTGGTTCGAAATTATTTCCAGGGGAAATAATAATCGGGGGAGATTGGCGATGAGAGTTTTCAACTCCGGGAAAAAAAATAAAATCTGGGGGAGAGGTATCTCCCTTTGATTTTATTTTTTAACATTTTTTTATTTGCATTTTAGGTTTTTTTCTTATAAAAGTGCCCCTCATCCCTAAACGGTAATAGATAGGCCACCCTCAAAAAGTGATAATACTCTTGTTTAGATTGTATTCCTCAAAATTTAGAAATCTAACCTCAAAAAACATGTGTGGGGAAATATCAAGCCACTTGACACAATAAATACATTAAGTGCTTGTTGGACAAGTGAAATTCAGCACATTTTCAAAATGTGTGTAATATGGAACAAGAAGTCTAGTAGAACCTTGGCAATTGTTTTGTCTTCTTTCAACAAGCAGTGGAAAATATCATAAATCCAACGTTTCTGTGAAAAATGGAGAGTAAAGATATTGATAAATTTCGACTGATAGTTACCGACTTGTTCGAAGTCAAAAAGTTAGAAAAAACACTTGCGGTTGCGGTAGTGTTTATCAAGTGATAGAATTGGGAAGATCGTTAAGAGTAATTTTAGTGCTCAAAAATTTGGTCTACAAAATGCTTTTATTTTTTGATTCTGAATCGAATTGGGACACCGTAAATCAAATACAGAATAAAGTAATCAAAAAAAGAATTTACTTTGAAATAGATCCCTATATATTTATTGAAAAATTTCGTGCGTCCCCACAAGTTTTTGATTACTATCGTACTGAAAGCCTTTCCAGCGAATAACGTTTGGGCACAAAAAAAAGCAAAGCACTGGTTTTAGAAAAAAAAACCTTATTTTTGTTCGACTCATCGTGTTACTTACTTGTTCCTGTTATTGAGTTGAGGGAAACAATCTTGACTTGTTGAACAAGCATAGTTGAACAATTAATTGTTGACCAGTTTACTCGTTGGTCTGTGTCAAAAGCCTCTGGTAGATTAATCTTTCTGAATGATTTCATCCCAACCTATATAGCAACATACGAAGTAAAAAAAAGTAATTTTTGTAGTATTACAAAAAATCGTTTATTTTTAATATATTTAGTAATATTTTTCATTCAAATATTACATTATATTTTAATTTATAATTTATAATTTTTAAATTAAACTCGTAGAGTTATAATTATTTGCTTTAATATTTGTTGTTTACCTAGCACTTATAATTCTAAAAATAGTTTGTTTTAGTTAAGGATACAAATTAGAGTAGAGTTTTTCTCTTGGTAATTTATACAAATTATTGTGTTTTAAATTTACAAAATTGCCATTTTTTTTTAATTTTCGTTAAAAATAAATAAAAACATTAAAAAAGAGAATAAGCTGAAAATATTTCAAATAATATTGTTGCATATAAATGATTATGATAAATATTTTTGTTTTTTTTTTTAGAGAGAGAAAATAAGGAACTGTTTGTTATATGAGAGGTTAATTATTTTGTTTTTGTTTTTAATCAATTTTAAAATTGTTTCTTTTACAAAACTAAATAACAACAGAATGATATTTATTCAAAGTATAGGCAAGGGTTATGTCAAAGACGACAAATCATTTGACACAATACCCAATCCAAAAATATATTTGTAACAGTATTCGAATACTTCCAAAGAAGACTCTTAAACGAATTGTCACATTTCGACTTCGAAAAAATTATTGGCATTAAGTCTGCTATTGCAGGATGACATTTGACTCTTTCCCCTTCACAATCGATATATGTTTCGAAAAGAATCATGACTTTAAGGTCAATGTGTAATAAATAGTAGACTAATCGTTTTTCTATAATTTATAACTTTTGAATCTAGATGATGGACTCATTTATAAGATTCAAAGACTTAGTTTTCTTATTGCTAATGATCGTTGATGGATGATCATCATCGTTGATGGTATTTTTTTGGAACGGGGTGCTTTCAGATTCCTCTTCTTCTTCCTCATCATCATCGTCGTCTTCTTCTTCGTCATCTTCATCTTCATCTTCATCGTCGGCTTCCTCATGAAGATGACTATTCGGCGATGTCATTGGTCGTGGTGGAGGTGGTGGCGGAGATTCACGTTCTTCGTTCTCTTCATAAATTACATCACAATTCGTGGGAATTGTCTTTGGTGGGGGCTTTCGTACTTGAGACTTCTTCTTACCAGCCCCACCTTGAAGTTCTTCTAATTGTATTTGCATATCTCGCAGGCGATCAGTCAATGCAAAGATATCCCGCTCTTGAGCCTCACAACGGCTGCGTAGCTCAGCAATTTCCCGAAGATCTTCTTGTCGTGGATCGCGACGTTCATAGCGCATGCGCATTTCTTCGAATCTATATTATTTTGAAAAATAGAAAAATTGAAATTAATTAAATGAAAATAGGAAGAACCATATTAAAAACATAGAAAGCTGCAGTTTGCACAACATATCTAGAACACATAAAAAAATAGAAAACGTGACAACAGAAAATACTTACAAATTTGTTAAACATCTGCATTTTCGATGCAATTGTTCAATTTCATTAGCGTTGCTCATATCACGCTTATCAAGTGATGCTTTTTCGCTGTCATACATTAATTTAAGGTCCTTCAGGTTATGTTGGTGACGCGTCTCAGCATCGCTGGTGTTAATAAATTGTTTTTTGTTTTGTTTTTTAAGTTTATTTGGTGTTTTAAAGGGAAGAAAAGGGAAGAAATTAAACAAAATAATAATTGTAAGGCTTTTAAGCGTGGTTTATATTTTTTAATTTTTAATTAAGATAAATATTTGTGAGTTAAAAAAAAAAACAAAAAAAGGAAAACAAATCAAATCAGTAAATAGCATAACAGGCAGGTATGGAACTTTGGAAAAAAAAATCAACAATATTTAAAATTGAAATTGAAAATTAAAAACAATTTATTTAATTAAATCTAATATTAGATTATAATGATGAACTTTATTTTTTAATGAAAATGATTTTTGTTATAAATAAGTCTATGGAGCTTAGATTTCAACTCTGAATAATAAAAATCAGAACAGCCTTTATATTAGAAAAATGCCTAAATAAAGGGTGTTTTTTTAAGAGGTATATAACTTTAAGTTGGCAACACTATTTTAACTGGCGGCTATTTTGTTAGCTGTCAAGTGATTTATTTTTAGTTTGGTTTGACATTTCAACATGAATAGACTGACGCCTGAACAAGCGATGAAGCTCACTTTTGGTTGAATGGATACGTCAATAAACAAAACAGCCGTATTTGGAGTGATGATAGATAATCCTCAAGTGTATGTTGAGGACACCGCTACATCCACAGAAACTGACTGTTTGATGCGCATTATGGGTTAGTGAAATAATTGGTCCGTACTTCTTTAAGAACGATGCTGATGGCCAGAACGTTACAGTCAATGGTTCATCAATTGAAAACTATGATGTGCAGGTGGTTGTTTTAACAAGACGGCGCAACATGTCACACAGCTCGTACCACAATTGATTTATTGAAGGAAACGTTTGGTAATGCCGGATTTACACGATTGGAAAACTGCCAGTATAATGACAAAAGCAACAACAAAAGAATGGACAAATTCATTCTTTTTGTCATTATACTGGCAGCTTTCCATTCGTGTAAATCCGGCATAACCCGTAGTTTCACGTTACGGACCCGTGAATTGGCTTCTCAGATCGTGCGATTTGAAGATATGTGAAGTCGCTTGTCTACGCCGCACATAGGACTATTTGCCTACAAAACTTGACCAAAAGTCGATTTTTCAAGTGTCAAAATTGAGAGGGGAACTTTTTCCAGACAATAGCTAAGATCCCATGGAACAATAGGCTAAAATATTTTTTTTATTGCACAACATATTTTGGCTATGATATTAGTTCAAAGTCTTCGATTAAGAATTTGTCACTTCTTTTTGTAATCAACCTTCAAAAAATTTGAAACATTTTATTAAATTATCTCTTAAAAATTTTGTGTAGTCTGATGAAATTTTTGGTACATAAAAATCAACTACAGATGTTCACTATTATATTGAGCCATTTTTACGACAAATATTTTAATATTTATATTTTTTTCGAATTTTTGTTCTAAAAATGCAAAAAAAAACACTATTTTTGTTGGTTCTTTTTCATTGGGGAGTAATTTTTTTATAGATGTAGGTGGAATTGGGTTCTCATTTGTTTATGGGTGGATAAAATAAACCATCAAGCTTCATTTTCAAAAAGAATAGGCTGCGGATTTTTGCGGATGTAGTTGTTTTTTGTCATATCGTATTCCCACTTTTATGCCCATTCAAACTGACTATTTGTGCTGTTATTTTTCTTTGGGATTTCATTTTTTTTTTTTATTTTTTGAAGTTATTTGGTAATTATTTGTATAAAATATGGTTTAGCAAAGCTCCCAGTATTGATAAAAAAAAAATATTGGCTGCAACTTTGATCCTTTTTATCTTTTTTGGTCATATCGTATATCCGATTGTATGCATTTTCTCTTGTTTCCAGTTGAAAAATTAAAAAAAAACTTGAAATTTTTTTTTGTTTTAAAAGAGGGTAAATTTATTAAAAACGGTATTTATTCCATGGTTTAAGATGAAAATGTTGCAATCAAGACAAAAAATAATTTTGTCCAGTTTTTGCATACAAATACTCCTATGTGCGCAGATAAGCTGATTGAACACTTGGAGGAAAACATTCGCCACATTATTGCCGATATACGGCCACAAATGTTGGAAAAAGTCATCGAAAATGGGACCTCCAGATTGGACTACGTCCGAGCCAGCCGTGGCTTGAAATCATATTTCTTTCGAATAAAGTAAATTTCATGTCAATTTAAAATAATCATCTTTGTTTCATTCCATTTCAAAGTTCTATACCTCTAAGAATACCCTTTAGTATGGCAAACGAATGAAAAGTAAAACAACATAATTATTGTGTCTTAGTTTAAAAAAAGAAGTTATTTTGCTACTTTCCTGTCATTTGTACCTACTAGTTGAAATACCGTTATATGTGTGTAATGAATGAGAGTGAACTTGAGACAGAGAGCGAAAAACAAAAGAGAGGGAATTTGAATGAGAGAAATATATTGAGAAAGAGAGAGAGGGGACTTCGAGCCTCAGTAGAAAAACTTCGGAGCAGATTTTTAAACAAAGTGGAGTAAATCAAAAATTTGCGGAGAACTAGTAGATTCGAAAACGTAGGAAAAAGTTAAGTTTTCAATAACTGTACATATTAACAAAATCGCATATATCACGAAATTAACGAGAAACAACAAAGTAAGAAAAAAAATGGTTCCATTCAGCATAGACTTTCAAATGCAAACATTCAGATGTCATAGTTGGTTTGGGAAATTGAATATTACAGTGTTTTCACTTAATTTCATGTAGTTAAGCTAAAGAATTTTTTAGTGTGGACATAAAGAAGAAAGACTCAATAAAGTGGAGTGGCGGAGTAGATTTTTTTTCTTCCTCAAAATTGGAGTAAACTTGATCCGATTATAAAGTAAGGTTCGAAACGTGCTAGGTAGTCATTTGAAATGCTTAAAGTTTCCTTCAATTTTTTTTTTACAGATTTTAACTTAATTAATAAGACCTGGTACTGTGTTAAACTAGCAATATGCTTGTTTATTTAGACTGAGTATCATGTTGAAACAACATGACCTTGTTTAAAGTTAAAACTGTGACCTAGTCAAAACTTCTGATGTTAATCAACAACATATTTTATTTATAATAAATAAAAACAAATAAATTGGGTGGAACAACAGCTTGTGGAGAACCGGGGCCTAGTGACTTACAACTCTCAACCATTCCTGTGTGCGTGCTTGTTGGCAGGAATGGAGGGCACCTACCATCTACAGTTTTTTGCCGAGCCCGAATGGCTAAATGAGAAGCACTTTTTCATGAAAAGTATACTCCTGGTGGATTTGACAATTCCTCGCAAGAGGCTGTACCTCGGATATAACATTTCTGTTTTAAGGTGGCATGGCTGGTAATCGAACCCACACCTTCGACATGACAGTCCTACGCACTAACCATCATACCACGAGGTACTACATAACATATTTATACAGAATTCTCAATTAACAGAATTTTTAAATACAGAATAATAAAGGCCTTTCTAATAGGGACGGGTCAATTCAATATTAATAGTCTGTGGCGGCCATATTGTCTTGGCGGTTTCGTTCAAATCTGTTGTTTACTATTCAGTCACTGATTTTAAATTACCCTGGCAAGCGGCCAAGATATACAGTTGAGCCACACGTGTAAATGAAAAAAGTTTACTATCAAAATCGGTGCTCTCTTGTGGCAACGATACGCAGCAATTTAACGGATTAATTAGTTGTCCATCCCAGTCGATTTACCCAGGCTTATACGGTTTTGAACACAAAAAAGGAAAAGTAATTCAAAATGTAAATTTGGTGCTGAATTTGAAATTCATCATCCGTTTTCGAGATATTCCTATGATAGAGAATGACAATAAAAACTTGTTTTCCTATTTTCGATGTTTGTAACACCGCAAGATTATTTACAGCGTCAGCAAAATAATTCCTTAAAGTACTTATCTTCATTTTTCAATTCAAATCTTTTCAATATCTATCTTTTTTAATCTCCAATAAAAGATTGGTTATAGTTTTAAGTCTTCATCTGACCATAAAAAACATTTTAAAAAACACGATAAATAAAGTATGGCTAAACATGACGTACATTTTAACACGAAAATTCTCAGAGAGTTAAGCAAGTTTTTGGAAAGATTTAACCTGCGTTAAAAAAAACAAATACTAGTACCTTTGGAAGTTGCTACTAATTTTGTTGAAAAAATTGCTCGCGTTGTTACCTTACCTCAAAAACAGTGAAAAAATGGTAAAATTCACCATCTTGCTATTGATTTCTTGGAGAATAACGAAAATATTTAAAAGATATAAATTTAATTTTATAGCAGAAAACTAATAGATTTCAATTACATTTAAAAAAAAATACCTCACTTGTCTACATAATCTAATTTTTGTAAATTTTTTAACGGCTATGTTTCGGAAACCCGAGCTGATAACAGAAAACGGATAACTATTTTGAATTCAGCGCAAAAGAGTATATGCTTTTTTCTGCCAAAAGTAATCTGATATATAAAATATAAACCTGAATTTTTCAACGTTTGTAGGTATCCAAATTCAAATCAATCGGTTCTGTAAGCTATCATCATCTTACATCATCGAAATGCAGTATTTATCTGCCAAAAAAATCGCAAGCGCTTAATTAAAACTTAAATATTTTAGTTTTGTTTCAAAAATTGAGACTGATGTACATATAAACTAACCTTTAAGTAAACTATTATGTTATGCATAAATAAAAAAGATGAGCTGAAGCGTGCCCCTTTAAAAACACCTACTGAAGGAAATTCTTAATTTTAGAAAATTTTAAAAGAAAGTTCATCATTTTATTTAAAACTAAGAAAATCTTTATAAAAAAAAACTTATAAGAGACATTGATGGCCACAAATTGAGACACTAATTTTGTTTTTAAGTTATTTTCAATTTAACATAAATACAAACAACAAATGTAAATATTAAACATGCAAGTGCAATACGAGCTGACATTGTCATATAAAGAGCAATAATCGATGGGATAAAGGGACACGCTCCCTTTGTGATCATGAATAAAGCAGAAATTGACGAAGAACCATCTGTTGGGTTCGTTCTGTTGGAAAAAAAAGAGAAACAAAATATACAAAATACAAAACAAAAATCAGACAATACAACAAGAATTCAAAAAATTCAAAAATCAAAAAAAAAATATTCTCATTCTTAAATCAAGCAAAAAATAAAAAAAATAAAACCAGATAATTTTTGACATAGCCAATAAAAAGTTCATTTCTATGCGATTTTTTAAAATGACCATAAAATTTCATTCATTCATGAACACTGTACATACATACATAGATGCAAAATTTTGAAGAACAAAATAAAGAAAAGTTCTAGTTTTCAACCAAATTTTCTATCGAATGCTTTGTTGACAAAAGGCAAGCAAAAGCATTGCCATATTACTGTCTTATTTATACACAAAAATAGCTACTTACTGAAGGCGATCCTCAAGATCTTCAAATTTCTTTCGATTCCGCGCTTCAAGTTCATGAATCGCTTCTTCTTTGTCAGCTATCAATCTCTGCCACTGATGTTCTGAAAATAAAGGGATATATATCAACAGCGTGCTCTTTGGATCTTTATTTACTAACTATGAATCTGTAGAATTCAACTTAGGGAAAAAAGATGGAACGTTTAAGCTTTTAAGGAAAGGTTTCTGCATTTTTCAGAGTCACTTTAGCAAGTAACACAATTTCCAGTCCACCAATCACAATAATTTTTTTTTAATGCTAATGACACAAAAGTTCTTGATTATCATTAATTCTTTAATTCTAAAATTCAGTTACGAGAGACACACGAAAAGTCTTGAATTATGATAACCTCCAAATGGCAAAAAGACCCGGCACATCAAGGGATAACGTACTGAGAGTATGTACTTTGAACGTGAGAACCCTTTACACTCCTAGATGCAACTCAAGAACATGAGTCCGCCCTCACGCGGTATAAGGCAGTTATTTCCGCAATCCAGGAGATGCGAGGGATAGGATCTGGTATCATGAAAAAAAAAATGATTGTGAGAGCTGTGATGAAAGACACCAATTGTTAGGATACGGATTCAATGTGGAAAATCGGCTAAAAAGCTAAGTTATCGACTTCAAACCGATAAGTGACCGTTAGGCTGTGATCCACACCAAAGAAACTTTTCAAAATATTAGCCTAATATGTACACACACCCCTTACAACTCAGCTGAAAGCTTCTTAAAGGATGAGTTTAATGACCTCCTGGGCAGAACTTACCGGTCTGCGATGGAGTACTGGGTTGAAAAAGGTGACAGAAGATTAGGCTATTGATTATGTCATATAATAAGGAAGTAAGATGTGCATGGGATTTTATTGTAAAAATCATCAAAGGGGTCATTGAAGATGAGAAAACCGTGGAGTGCTATTAAATTGCAGGGTGTATTTTTTAGAGGGGGTGAAAAAGCACCCTTTTTGGTTTTTTGCATGTAACTTGAAAACGAAGCAAAATTTCGAGATAACTCTTAAGACCTTTTTTATAGAGAATAAAATTTACCATCAAAATGGATTTTTGAAAAAAAAAATTTTAAAATTTTTAGTTGGCTAAATATTTAAAAAAATCATGGCAAACAAAATGTCAAAAATCGCATCTTTTGGTTTACGTATTTGCTCATAACTTTCTTACCAGCAGAGAAAGATATAGGCATTTCTCCATATAAAAGAAAGATAATTAAATTTCCTTTAAAAAAATTTTTTTGGATAAAAATTGACCGAGAAATAGTCGTTCAAACTAAGCTGATTTTACGTTTTTAAAGCTTTATGAATGGAATTTTTGGCTATTTTGATGGTCTTGTTAGATTGTACGCTCAAACTGGGTGTATTAGAGAGCCATGACCAGTAAAGTCAAAAATAAAAACCAAATTTCAAATTTTTCACAGTTTAATGGTTGCCAACTAATTTTTTTCAAAAATTAGAATAATTGCCAAAATCAAGACACTTGCTCTTACAAAGTCGGGTTTTGAACACATGTTAGCTTATACCTTCTCAAACATGAAACAAAATTGTTCCAGACAAGTTTTACGGTTGAAAGTCCTTGCCAGACGAGCTCAACATTTTCAAAATAGGTATTTTATAAGAAATTACTTTTTTTTTTTTATTTCAAATTACTGTCAAACCTTGTTTTACATAGCCGGGTTTTCAATATATGTTCAATATATGACAAATTGTGCCAGACGAGTTTGGCTGTCGAAAATGCATGCCAGACGGTTGGTGATTTTTTTCCTTTTGTTTTCTAATTTTTTAAATATTTGTCAAAATTAACAAATCTATTTTCACAAACCAGGGTATTTGGTAGTTATGCCTTTCGTTATATGGACAAAATAGTGCCAGACGAGTAAGGTATTCCAAAATAAAAAAAAGTTATTTCTTTAATACCTACTTCGAAAATGTTTAGCTGGTCTGGCAAGGACCTTCAACCGTAAAACTGGTCTAACACTATTTTTTTCATATTCGAGAAGGTATACGCTAACATGTGCTCAAAACCCGACTTTGAACGAGCAAGTGTGTTGATTTTGACAATTATTTTAAATTTTGAAAAAATTAGATGGCAACCTTAAAACTGCGAAAAATTTGGAACTTGACTTTTATTTTTGACTTGACTGGTCATGAGTCCCTAATACACCCAGTTTGAGTGTATTATCTAACAAGTCCATCAAAATAGCCAAAAATGCCATTTATAAAGCTTTAAAAATATAACATCAGCCTAGTTTGAACGACTATTTCTCGGTCGATTTTTATCCAAACCGTTTTTTGAACAATTCATTTTACAGGGAATTTAATTATCTTTCTTTTATATGGTGCAATGCCTATATCTATCTCTGCTGGTAAAAAAGTTATAAGCAAATAAGTGAAAAAAAAAAAAAACAAAAAATGCGATTTTTCGCAATAATTTTTTTTTAAATTAGCTAACTAAAAATTTTTTAAATTTTTTTTCAAAAATCCATTTCCATGGTAAATTTTATTCTCAACAAAAAAGATTTTGAGAATTATCTCGAAATTTTGCTTTGTTTTCGAGTTATATGCTAAAAACTAAAAAGGGTGCTTTTGCACCCCCCTCTGCAAAATGCAGCCTCTAATTTAATAGCACTCCGCGGTTTTCTCATCTCAATGACCCCTTTGAAGATTGTTACAATAAAATTCCATGAACGTCTTACTTCCTTATTGCCCTGTTTTTTAGGACTTAATCAATTGCCTAATACACATGCAAATATGCTGCAGGAGAAGACAAGTGCAGCTGAGTTAAAGTATCGAGCAAGGAGAATAGAGGAGAAAAAGATCCTGTGCAGAAAGATGAGGGCGTACGCAACCTCCCAGCTCAAGGTGATTGATTACTCTCATGATAGCGTTCATCCTCAGAAGCTATGGCGATAGCTGAACTTTAGATCCCGGTAAAACTGATGCAGTTATGTCGTGAAACTGGGAAATACGCTATGTGATGTACAGCCAGAGAAAAGTTCTTCCTACTTTTTCCAAACATGCATCCCGTCCTGGAGCAAACAGTGCACAGGGCAGATGGTACTTTTTTCAACAGATCTGTCCAATTTCTAGGGTATGTCAATAACATCGAAATCATCGTCCGGTCCAAACAAGTCGTAATAAAGACTTTTACCGCAGTTGAAGAACAGCCGAAACTTATTGATCTTCAAGTAAATGAGGACAAGACCAAATGTATACCATCAACAAACAATGAAAGATCTGTCAACCGGCTAGGACAAAACGTCACTGCAGATAGCAATAACTTCGAAGTAGTTTAGGAGTTCATCTACCTTGGAGTAAACATTAATCCCACGAACGACATCTTAGTAGAGATCCGACGAACAATTACCCAAGGAAACCGATGCTTCTTTGGTTTGGCGCAACAGATGGGTACCATGCTTCAAGCTCTATAAAACCCTTATATTGCCAGTCCTGCTTCAAGGCGTCGAGTGTTGCGCGATAAGCTAAAAGGGGAGCTGATATTGGGATCCTTCGAAAAAAAATTCTTCAACTGATATTTGATCCTGTGTACGAGGAGGGTGATCGGAGGAGCAGATAGAACCTCAAACTCTATATGAGCTGTAAAAATATGTGGATGAACCTAGTCCAGAAAATCAAAACACTTCAACTACATTGGCTCGGACACAACGATCGAATGGACAGTAATGCTTCAGTCAAGAGAGTGTTTGAAGACCAAGCCATTGCGGATGTCAGAAAGCTTGGTCTAGATTACTGGAAGAAGCAGCGTCCTCGGGATAAAAGAGGATGGAACGCTGTTGTATCTCAGGCTATGACCCTTCATGGATTGGGAGCCGAAAAGGTTATGAGAGACACACGAAAAGCCTTGAATAATGATAACCCTGAAATTGCAAAAAGACCCGGCAAATCAACGGATTACGTATTGAGAGTATGAACTTGGAACGTGAGAGCTCTTTACACCCCTAGGTGCAACTCAAAGACATGAGTCTGTCCTCACGCGGTATAAGGTAGTTATTTCTGCAACCCAGTAGTTCTAAAATTTGTATTTAATATTCTACTTACCCAATTCTCTTTTATGCGTTTCTTGCATTTCTTGTGTAGATGTTTGTAGTTCTCTATTGAATTCATCTTGTACTTGACCCAAACGCTCACGGAACTTTTCCTCCATTTCAAGTTTTTCTGCCTCAAGTTCTTTTCGAAGGGATTCTATTTAAAAAAAAAAAAAAATAGATATCAGTTATAATTTCTAGGGTCCCTGCTACTGACAAAATAAAATCTAATTCACCAGTTAATTGTTCTCTCTTCTCCTCCTCCCGACACATGGCCGTCTGATAGTCTCTATCAGCTCGATCCAGATGCATTCTTGTTTGTAGAATGGCATTGTCAGATTTTTCGCGTAAATTGGCATATTCTTCGTTTCGCTGTTGCAGTGATTCTCTTAGTTCTGAGATCTTTTTTCAGTTTAATAAAAAATTAATCTCAATTATCTAGAGAAAGTTTTGTTCACAAAAAATTCTAACCTCTGCTCTTAATTCTTCTTCATTTGCTGTGTATCTTGATGTAAGTGCTTTCAGTTCTTCTATGTGCTCGGCTTGAAGTTTATCTAATTCTTCACGCCTTTCATCAACATAGACGGACTCAAGTTCCATTTTCAGTCTTGTCATCTCTGTTCTGTAAGGTTTTGAATATATTTAATAAATATTTTTTTATTTTAATGATTTATCAAACTTACATTAATTTATTTTCCCATAAGGATGCTGCTTCATTTCGAACATCATCGATCTTTTGTAACATTTCACGTTCTTTGTCGTATAGGGTACTAATAAAAGGCGAAGTATTTGTCAAAATAATACGTAGAAGAGACTTGGGTGTAGAGTAGCTGAGAAAGCAGAGATAAATAGCAAATGATGCTTGCAGAGGTTAAAAAGCTGGAGAAAATTGGTTGTAAACCAGGTGATTGGGAACAAAATGATAGCTAAGCTAAAAATGGAGCTTTTCATGGATGTTTATAGATTTTACGAAAAAACACATTTGTAAAACAAAATATGTATAAAGGAAGAAAGGATAGGATCAATATACTCTCAAACTTACTTATGACACTGATACTTGATTTTGCGAACGCATTCAATTTGTTCTTCTAGATTCTCATTGGCAGTAGCTAAATCTGCCTTGAGATCTTCGATTTGTTCTCTCATAGATTGTATGGAATTTTCTTGATCACCTGTAAGGCCACGTAATTGCTTGACTTCGGCTTCATAGCCTCTTAGGTGTTCGACTTCGTGAAGTTTTTCTTCGGCTTCTTGCTCGATTCTTTGATTTATCGCTACGGCTTCTTTTCTCTGATGTTCAGCTTTGTCTATTTTTTCTTTACAAGTTTTCTGCATTTGACGTAATTGCCATTCACAGTCACTCATAAGACTCTCCTCGCGATCTAAATTGAGGGAGGGTTTGCAAAAAATTATGAAATTTTTAATTTATAAATTCTATTTAAATTCACACCAGCATTTTGCGTTCGCAGGCTTTCAAACTCCTTGTGCCATTTTTTCTGCAATGTTTCCTGTTCTTGTTTTGCCGTTGCCAGAGCTTCTTCCAATATCCTAACCTGCTCATCTTTTTCTTGCCTTAAGTCTTCTGTTTCTTTTTGACATTGTTCGGCTTCACTTTGTGCACAAGCTAGTTGAGTTTGGAGATTACTAGCTAGCGATTTCATTTCTTTGTACCTTTCATCCAGCTCTTTGTACTGACGGTCGAGATCATCTATAAAATTAGTTTGAATTAAAAAAAAGATATCCAACTTATAAGAAATAGGTTTTACTATATTTTCTTTGTAGATCTTCTTCCGTTTCGAAACTTTTTTGTCGAAGAGTAGTTTTTTCATCTTCGAGGAGTTTAAGTTTTTTACGAACAAACTCATCTTCTGTGTGGGCAGCTCCTAATTCACCCTGGAGACCTAAAATTTTAATACAAAATATTAGCTTTTAGGTTTAGATTTTTGTATAGTATTGACTTACGTTCAACATTCCATGACTTTGCGGATAATTCTCTTTCTAAATCATCAATCTTTGATTGCAATTCATCGACTTTTGATTGTAGATTGTAGATTTTCTTTTGGGCATTGTCCAGCTGAGCGTTGAAATGAGTTTCTTGATCAACTAATTCTCTCCTGTTAAAGAATCCAAAACAAAAACACAAATTCGTTAAAAATATTTAAAATAATATTTATAATTTGATATCAATAATTCAATAGTCTTAAAGAGTGTTGAAAACTCTATAACTGTCTTACACTTAATTTAAAAAATCGACTATGTAAGCTTGTTCTACTTCCTGATCAACCATCAAGCTTCTTCAAGCTAAAAATCAAGCATTTTCAGAAGCAACCAAAAACATTTGTTTTTAATTATTTTCTCTTAAGTAATTCTTCTAATGTTAAAGAAACTAGATAAAGAATGAAGGGGTCACTGTAACGGTATGAGGTTTTTAATCACTTCCACGCAAAATTTGGTCATAACTAATAATTTTTCATTAACATTATTGGATTTTTCAATTTTAAAAATTTACAGATTTCACTCCTTGAGTAACGATGGGGACATTGAAAATGACTTGCTTATGCTAGATAAATCCTTAATCTTTATTATTTATAATTAAAATCTTTCTTATATTTTGAATTTTATCTTTACCAATTTATACATATATGTATATAACAATTTAGATAATTCATCTGTTTAATGAAGACCAATCCAAGCATTGTATTGAACTAACAAAATTAAAAATTTGTTAAACAAACTTCATTAGCACTTGCACACGCACTTCCATCTTTACTTGCACTTAGTTACACCAAATTGATTTTTTTCTTCAGCTTCAGAAATAATTTAGGAAGGATAGTTTTTAAGACTTTAGTCCAACAACGATTTCTTCATCGGAACTCTTTATGGCTTAAAACATACTTACATTTCATTTTTCCTTCGTTTTATCTTCAACCAAATTTTGATTTTTCCCTAAGTTCAAAATGATGTTAGCATTAGGTATGTATCACCATTTTTTTTTTGCTATTTCGTCCTGTATTCGTTTTTCCTTTTCCAAAATCACGTTTTTTGTAACACTAACTTAAATTAGATTTTCCAGAAAACAAATATTCTATGTTGGTAGGTAGTTGTTACCTCTCCACAAAATTTAACTTCTCTTATTCCCACTGTAGTTTTTTATTTTGCTTCATTTTCAAAAATACAGAAGAGATGTTTTCTTTTTGTCATTTTAGTGACCCACTTACATTTTTGTTCCTGCTTGTCTTCTAATATAATATTTTTCATATACACTCAGAAAAATCTACTGGTACTGATTTTCTGATACTATTTACAAGTCAAAAATCTAATAAATACTATCGTTTTCCTGTTTAATACTATCGTTTTCTTCATAAAAAGGCCATTCAAAATTTTAGTGGTTAATGGAATCAGATATCTGTCAGATAAAATATTGTCTGGTAATTTGATACAATATACCTGTCAGATATCTTATAACTACTATCGATTTACAGATAAATAGTATAAATTTTCTTTTAACTGCCTGATAAAATAATTTCTGAAATTTTGACACAATTTATCAGTCAAATTTCTGATAAATACTATCAACTTCCAGATAAATAGTATCACTTTTTTGTAGCTGTCAGATAAAATAATTTCTGTTTTTTTGATACCATTTTTCAGTCAAATTTCTCATAACAATTATCGACTTTTTAGGCAAAAAGTTATTATGACAAAATTTTCTTGAATTTAATGCCAGTTAAAGGCCTGAAAAATTTAATACAAGTTTGTTAATAAAGATGATAATGTATATGAAGGTTGTTATTTATCATTTACCCAATCTCTAAAATTGAAGTCAATATTTTTCCTGATAGATTTTCTCGATCGTTATGTTTACTGATATCATTTAGCGGCTTCAGATAAATATAACCACATATATATTCATTTACATCCATTGCAATTTTATTTATCAGCTTCCAAATTCACGCATACATACGAATATTTCTTGCTAGTCCACAAACCTTTTTACTGGTAGCATTAAGCAGCTGGAGATAAATATAACCACACATCGATTTAATAATGGTTCTTACTATCTGAATGCATATAGATTCTATCAGTCTCAGTATAAATATTACCACTACACACAAAATTTCAACCAAACATAATACAATCCACACTCCAGTAACTCGCGGTTTTGCGGTTTAGTATTCAATTCAATTTATCCTATCATTGAGTGCGGACGTGAAAGTGAAAAAATAAATTCAGAAATAGTAACAACTTTATTAAACAACAAAAAAACAGTAAAAACTGTAAAACTTCAGTTTTATAAGAAAAAAAAAAAAAACAGTAAAAATTGTAAACAATAAACATTAAAAAGTGTAAGCAATAAACAATAAACAAAAAAAAGTGTAAACAATAAAAAGTGTAAGCGA
The DNA here is from genome assembly GCA_963921185.1 of Dasysyrphus tricinctus. Classification (NCBI taxonomy): domain Eukaryota; kingdom Metazoa; phylum Arthropoda; class Insecta; order Diptera; family Syrphidae; genus Dasysyrphus; species Dasysyrphus tricinctus. The sequence goes on along the minus strand of OY992533.1, from coordinate 118,383,256 downwards.
TAAACCATAAAAAGTATAAACAATAAACAATAAACAGGAGATACCTTTTGTGTGAAACAAATAAAGGATTTATCTACGCCAAAAAGGTGAAGTACAATTTATATTTATTTTCATTTTTTTTATCAATTTGTTTATTTTATTCTTCTTCATTTCTAATTCGAGCTTCATTCCGATAAAGTACTTATTTCATTTATCTGCAGTCTGGTAAAAAATATCAGGGTTCAGATAAAGTACGTATTTAATTTATCTGCAGTCTGGTAAATAGTATCAGGTTTATTAACGATTTTAAAACTTATTAGATATTTTTGTTCTTATCTTTTCATTTACATAGATGGAAAATCAGCTTTGAGAAATTCTTACAGCTCCATTTCCATTATGATGGAGTTTTACAAGCTTGCGAAACGGATATGAAAACGTAAGCAAAAATTAACATTTATTTACGACTTTAAAACTTACTAGATACTTCTGTTCTTATTTTTTCATTTACATAGATATCTAATAATACTGATGCAATGGGGGCAACTTGGACACACAGCTTATTGGTTTCTTTGTTGGCTCGGCGTTAATTTAAACAAATTTACCCAATGTAAAAATTTTAAATGAAAACTTAAATAAAAAAAAAAAAATCAAAGTTACCTAAACTGAAACAATTTTTTTTTAAGTTTTTTTTCTTTCTGGGAAGTTTCTCTTTTTTTTTTTTAAGTTTATTTTCAGTTTTAGCTGCAAATATAGAATTATTAAAACGAAGGTGTATGTGGCATATTAAGAAGGTTCTTAAAAGCCAATCGAAGACAGAACGGAAGTGTGTTGGAAAAGAAAGTATCTACTATGATTACATTCTATAGTTATCTTGAATCTTTGTTCTTATTTCTATAGAAACACAGTGCAAAAAATAATTTTGTCCTCTAGAGATGGCGGATAAACGACAAAGTTGAACAAAACCAAAATAATATGCCTTATTTCGAAATTAAAATCCATTAGAAAGTATTTAGAATTCGAATGATTTGTGTTAGAACATGCAAATAATTCGAATTCTACTCACTTTCTAACGAAATAAAATTTTAGAACTAGGCTTAATATTAAGTGGTACTTGGTGTGTTTTATCCGATAGCAGCTATCTGGAAAAGTATCTTTTGCACTGATAGGTGTTATTAGAATGCCGATACAATATACCAGAACTGAAATAATATACATGGTACTCGCTATCTTTTATCCGATAGCAGATATCTGGCAAATTATTTTTGAACTGATAGGTGCAATCTGAATGTCGATAAAATTTGCTAAAATGCGATAAAATATTGCATGGTACTAGGCATCAGTTGGTCATGATAAAATCTATCAGTTTTTCTGGGAGATTCTAGTTATGACGAGATCTGATAAAATGTATCCGCTTTTTTGGTCATATATACCAGTAAAATTTTTTGGGTGTACTTCGTACGGGACCTCACTTTTTTTTTTCTTTTTGATTTTGTTACCACAAAACACCAAACAAAAATTCAATGTTTTCTACCCCTATACTTGCTTATTTCGGTCTATATTTGTATATATTTTTCTTAACTCGTATAACTTTTGTGGTAGGCAACGCTAACTAATATTTGATTTTCCCTCAAATATATGCCTAAAAATTAATTTTAATGCTGGTGTTTGTTGCGTGTCCGAAAAATTCTATTTTTGTTATTCCCTTTGTAGTTTTTTTTTAATTTTGGGGCTTATTAAGTCTTTTCGAAATAATTCGAAAAAAAATCAAGAAGACCAAAGTCGATCAAACCCAAGTAACAATTTTAGCTGTTCAAATGCTTTAACAGCGCTCTTAGAGCAAATCTTAAAGCTCTTTGATTTCAAAAGAAGCTCCAGATGCGCTTCTTAAGCAAGTGTAAAGCATGTTTACAGCAAATTCATTGAGTTTGAGAGCTAATTTTTGTTCGAGGCCAGCTTTTTATCAGTGGCTAGTACGACCTTGAAGCACTCAGGTTCATGATTTGGAAGTTTTTAAAGCAACATTTTTGACAGCACTTTGTTTGTTTAGATAATATAAGTGATAAATTAAAATAATATTAGGGAGATGTATTTCATGTGTGTGATAGTAGCAATCGAAGACTTCATGTGATGTCGCGAAAATTAATTAAATATTCGCAGAGAAAATATCGTAGTGAGAAATAAAATTAATATTTGTGAGTTCAATGTTAGTGATTTTTTAGTGCGCGTTTAGTTTTATCACAATTGTACTGAAGGTACTTCGCAAAATAACAACGCGCCTTTAAAATTATTTATATTAAGCTGTGAAAAATTTTAAAAAGTAAGCCTGAGCAATGTAAAAATATGTTAAATAAATTTACTTATTATGAAATAAAATATTTTATTGCAATATTTGCAATATCTGATTTGTGTTTTTATTGAATTTAAAGATTTTGTATTCATTTTAAATAAATAAAGAAAAATGATTCAATGATTTTTTTTTCCGTCGCCATATTTTATAGTTTGTCTTCAATCGAGCTATTTTAGTGCTAGTTTCCACAAAATAAGAGTTTGCGTTCAGTACTTAAAAAGTAGGGTGTTTCGGAAATTGAAAGTTAATTTATGAAGGTTGAATAATTCTAATTTCTGGAAAAGTTTCTTGTTTATATAAATTATATTCAACATTGAAGTGCATTGTGGTTTCTTAGCATGTAAGAAAGTACTTTTACGACTCAGCCATAGAGTTAATATTATTTCAAACCTTTTTTTTAAGTAAACTGTTTAATTGATTTTAATACAAAAAATGTGAATTTACCACTTTTGAGGTGCGCACTCGGTATTACCCAGAAGGTGAAAGTAATAAATTTATTTTCTAGTTATGGCTTAATTTTTCCCGTTGAAATCATGGCTATTATATTTTATTGCGGAACACCCCCATATTGAGTAGAAGTATTTTATTTGAGAGAGGTTTAGTATCAAGCTCTATAGTCGATTTGTCGTAGCTCTATCGAGTCTTCACATTTCCTAATGCTCAGAGATAAATCTGACAATGCTCAGAGAGATTTCATGCGCATGCGCTAGAGTTAACTTCATGAAGAGTTTGTTTGAAAGTATTAGTAAATTAACTCTACAACCGTTTTTTGTGTAGCTTTTAAAATGCAAATTTTTGACATTTCTATAAAGTCATGCGTTATAATTTTGAACATGAAATTAAGCAGCTCTACAATGCTTCTTTATGTGCTCATATCAATAGTTTGCTCGTTTAAGAAACGTTGAACGTTATTAAAGAGCTATTTTTAAATCGTGAATCGTTATAAAATTAATAGAGCTAAAAGTGTTCTGGAACTTTGATTATAGAACCTAATTTTTAAATGAAATGTAGGGAGCTGTGCAATAATCTATTTCAGAGCTTTAGCTTTGGATTTCACTGTTAACAAGCTGCTAAAGAACTGTTTTGCTTCTATTAGCTGCAACGATGTTACTTGGGAAAAGATTCTTGATGAACTTGAAATTTCTATCAAATAGGAAAATATTTAGGTACTATTAAAAATTAGCAATAACAATAATTAAACTTAATCTAACCAGTCTATTTTGAAGAGACTCTCGCAATAAGGTCCTTTACTTCATTTTCAAAAAGAGGCTTGATGGTGCCACGGAAGCTAGAGGGAGGCCCAATGTTATTTTTTTTTTATTCAACAGTTTTTTGTAGTTTTTGTATTTTTTTTTTTTTTTTTTGGTTTAAAAAAAAGACCGTTTGTTGAACATATTCGAGACTAAAAAAAATTCAACATTTTTTGGTAAGGTTTTTTGTTGCTTTTTTCGCTTAAAAAACTGGTTATTGAATATTTTTACAAGTTCTTGTTTATAGAAAAAAATTACCCCAAGGCCAATATCATTGTTTGTTCTCAAGATATTAAGGACGAACAAAAATTTTTCACAATTTTACTAAGTTTCTTGTGGTTTTTCGATTAAAAAAAACCATTTGTTGAATTGAATATTTTTAAAAATTTTATCAATTATTTATTATAAACTTGTTTGTTCTCAAGATATTAAGAACGAACAAAAATTTTTCACAATTTTGTTAAGTTTCTTGTGGTTTTTCGATTAAAAAAACTATTTGTTGAATTGAATATTTTTAAAAAATTTATCAATTATTTATTATTAACTTATTTTAAGAATAAAACTGCCCCACAGCCAATATCATTGTTTGTTCTCAAAATATTTGAGACAAAAAAAAATTCTCCACAATTTTTAGTGAAGTACCTACCTATCTTGTAGTTTTTTTTCACTTAACTAGTTGAATTTTTTACAAATCCTATCAATTATCAATTTTAAACTACCTGGTGTGTAGATTTAAATTAACCCGATGCCAATATCATTGTCTGTTTTCAAGATATTTGATTCAAAAACAATTTTCTAACAATTAGTGTGCAGAACTGCTTGCTGTTTTTAGCTCTAAAAAAAATTATTAATTCAATATTTTAAAAACTATCAATTTTTATCTATAAACTAGCGTATACAATTAAACTACCTCGAAGCCAATATCATTGTTTGCTGTCAAGATATTCAAGCCAAACAACTTTTTTGGCCTATATTTGTATTCCCACTTGTATTCTTATTTCATTTTCTTCGTTAATCCATCTAATCATAGCTAAACAAAACACAAAAGTAAAATAATAAACAAAATAAAAAATAATAAACAAAACAAAAAACCCCCAAGTCCCAACAAATATCTCAACGAACCTACCTGAAACTAAACATCCCACAAGCATCCTATCCTACTAACCTTACACGCACATCGCAGTCTATGTATGCTTTAAGTACAACTAAAAAAAAATTATTTACCGGCAAGCAACATACGAACCTCCACACCTCACCGCATCTTTGCAACTCCAACTAAACTACTGAAGAGGAAGACTGAAACTGAACACTGAAATGAATAGTCTTTCATAATAAACTAATAAACAGAGAACAGAGATAGAAAGAAATCTTGAATGAACTATGGCACTATATTTGTATTGTATTCTGTTTATTTGGGCTGATTGTGCAGCACAAAAACTTGCAAATCGACGACGATGAATTGTAGAAATATTGATTAAAGATTTAGTACCACTTTTAAATTGAATTGTATTTTCGATTTGTGAAGCTTATATAGAACGTACAGCTACGTTTGATATATCAAAATAATTGTCAATTATCGAAGCTGCTAATAAAACAAAAACGAATTGTATAGGTGCACAGATTAAAGAGTTATTAGGTGATATGTAAATGAACAGAAATATGTTATTATCTCGGCTTAGGTATGATTAAAAAAATCAAATTTTACATATTATATGTGAATCTATATAATCTATCTCCGGTATAAATTTGAGATTTTTAAATGCAACCGTTAAAAAGATATAAAATAGTAACTGCGAAAAATCGATCAACAAAAATTATATAAAATATAAAAAAAAATACTAGGTATCAAAATTTCCCGAAACAAAAACAATTTGTTATTTATTATCCTTCTTAAACTAAACAATTCAGTACAATCAGCCTTAACCCTGATGTGAAGCATTTGTGAACCATTTTTTTTTAACTTTGAACTTACAACCATTAATATCTCACTTTGTAGATTTTTTGGAATTTCAAAATATATGTACAAAGTTGTTATATTAAACTTAACCATCGATAAATAATAAAAAAAATAATCTGGCACTTCTCATTTGGTTTTTTTTTTGTTCGACCATTTCACATAAGAACCATATTTTAAATTTACAGCTCGAATTAAAAAAAAAACCCGTCATATTGCTCCTCTACATTATTTTCCTATCATAAACATTTTTCACAAAATTTCCAACGCTTAGATTTAGAAGCACAATGCACTGCTGAGTGCTGACTGCACTAGCTCTTGCATTTTATAATCATAGTAATATGTATAGTTAAAACTTATATTGTTCATTTTAGTAACACCAACCAAAAATTCAACCGTACCCTCCCTATCCGCTTGCAATCATCTTCTATACATATTTGTTCATTCTAAAATGAATGGTAACACTACCAAATTTTCTGTCGTACCCCCCATATACGCTAGCGTTCATCTCATATTACCTTTGTTCAATTTATTCATTTTAATAACACCACCAAAAATTCGATCTTATCCCCCATATACGCCAGCGTTCATCTCATATACACATTTGTTCACTTTATTCATTTTAGTAACACCATAATTTACTCAAAACGACCCTATAAACATTTTCAATGTTAATAGTTAATGGCTAATGAATTATAATAAACTTGAAAAATTCCCTTTAAAGTTTATTACTCAAATAAATAATCATAAATTATATCCAGTTGCTTAAAATCTTTAAATGCCTGCTGATAAACTTCCTACAAAAAAGTTTACATTTGTTAATGTTCTCTTTGTGTTTCGAAAAAAATATTTCTAAGTTGATTAAGCAATTATTTTAAAATAGACGATCATTTACAAATCTATTAAACATTTCCCAATATGCATTCCATGGAAAGCTTTTTGTTCATTATCTTTAAGTATTTAGAATATTCTACTACTCTTGAAACAAACAAAAAAACGATCTCCAAACAAATAAAACTGAAAAGGAATATAACAGTTTTCTGACGTAATACGCATTTATTGATCTTTGAATATTGGTTTGTTTATCAATACAACCAATTCAAAATCAGAAATAATTTCAAATTGAGTGATTTAAAATTCTTTCAAGGCACTGTGGGAGGCGAAAACATTTCAATATCTACAAAAATAAAAATCATGTCTGCTCTGAAGTAGGTACCTACCACAAGTACTTGAATTGTTGTTTAAAAGTAATCCAAGGGCTTTAAATTCTATAAACAAAACGTGTGGGCATTTTTTTGAAAGTACATAAATCAATACTGTAAGAAATGACCAATAGTCTATTGAATAGACTGGAAAATGAGGGATATAAAGGAACAATTACGTGCAAGGGTTTTTAGGATTGAGTACGTTTGTTCGCCTAAAAAGCATGCTTAAAGCCGAAAATGCTACTAAATTCACCCATGCGTTTCTGAGAGAATAGCCACACTGGCCACTTTTCAATGTTTTTGGTATAGCTCGAAAACTAAGCCGAATCATTTAACTCTTGAAACTTTTTGTTCAAAATCAAATTTCCTATTGGAGTGGATGGTTTAAAAATTATATAAATTTTTTTTGCAGCAAAAATTAACAAAAATCAGCCAAAAAAAATTTCGAAAATTTAAGATTTCTAGATTTTTGAAAAAAACTTTTTTTTGAGCAAGAATAGGCCAAAAACATGACCAAACAAAATAAAGTAGAGCCTCAAAACAATAATTTTTATTCAAAATTGACCGATATATACCCATTCAAACTTTACCATTTGTTGTAATTTTTTGAAGTTTTGGCCCGAAAGCCTCTTTTTCGGTACAATAAGGCAAATTTCACATTCGTTAAAATATTCGAGATTTTGATGAAATATGGCATTACGATTATTGAGAATATTTAAAATGTAGGTAAGCCCACATTTTTTTCGGCTGCTTTTAGACCTACAAGCTGAACGGCTAGACCGATTATTATAAGACTTGGTACAAGGATAGTTCAATTTGTCAAAAGTTTTCCGTGGCAACTTAAATTTTATTAGTCTTAGAAAAAAACTTTGGTGCAAATTTGTAGCAAATTCAATTCTCTTCAATTTATGTTAATACCTTTTTTACCCTAAAGTTATAAATAAAAAAGTTATAATCAAAAACATATGAATTTTTCAATGTTTAAATTTTGATTATAACTTTTTTATTTATAAACAAAACTTCAAGAAATTATATGAAACGGTAAAATTTGAATTGAGATATCTCTGTCAATTTTCATATATGCCATATTAAAGCCAGACAGAAATCTTATTTATTCCAGCGAGAGGCACATACAAAACTCGGTATCCAAGCCTGTCTCAGAATCAGAAATAATATATTAAAATTGCCAACAAAGTTTGAGAAAGCTCAGCTCACCCAAAAATATGTTAAGCTCACCAAAAACAATTCAGAAATATTTTTAGATTTTCCATGTTTTCATTTTGAGCCAATAGCCCTGGAGCCAACCGTAAGATTACCTATCTCATCGCCAGATAGCTTTAGTCTAAACATTTACAAAACTGCTGGTTGGACAAGCTTCATCTGGTCGTAATGGTTAGAAAATGCACTTTTCATGTTGCATTTTCCGCAAAATGTATCTAAAATATCGGGTTTTTCAATAAGAGCGCTACAAAAGTTTTTTTAAATAAAACTAAATCGGTTTTAGATATCAATGAAATTCTTAATTCCTGTGAAAGTACATTTGATGTCATTATGTATGGAACTCGATTTCTTTTGCATGGCCATCACGGGCACGCTTGTAGAAGTCTAGACGCTGAACCCAATTTCCGACAGTTTTCAAGCATAAATCGGCAGATACTGCTGCAATTTCACGTTCCATATTCGTACGAAGTTCATCAATCGTCACTGGCTTGTTGGCATAGACCATAGACTTGACGTAGCCCCACAGGAAATAGTCTAACGGCGTCAAATCGCACGACCGAGGCGGAAAAGCGACTGGACCATTTCGTGAGATAACACGTTCTCCAAACTTGATTTCCAATAAATTGATTGTGAGTGTGACATTCGCTGTGTGGCTTGTGGCGCCGGCCGTCCTGTTGGAACCACATGTCCTCCAAGTCCATATCATCCAATTGGGGCTAAAAATATTCGGTTATCATTGAACGGTAGCGATCTCCATTCACAGTAACGTGCCGGTCTTGATCATCACGGAAGAAGTACGGCCCAATGACGCCCGCCGCCGCCGGCCCATAAACCACACCGAACCGTAATTTTTTCGGGATGCAATGATGACTCATGGAGTACGTGTGGATTGCTGCCTGACCAATACCGCATATTTTGTTTATTGAAAAAGCCATTCAGCCAGAAATGAGCCTCATCGCTGAAGATGATTGTTCGATGAAAATCCGAATCGAAGTTGAGGCCACTGACTCCGAATTTGGTAGTAAATTTTAATAATTCTGACTCGTTGTTGGCTCGTTTATCTTTCCATCATAAAATGACAAACTTTACTAAAGAGAAATGTCAAAAGAGCGGCAAGAAATATGGCGTCGTTTGCTGTCCCTGTTGCTCTACTTTTGTAGCGTTCTTGTTGAAAATCCCTTTACAAACAACTTATATAAATGGGGTACCAAATGAAAGCTAGGACTGTCTTCTACACGATACCGGACAGATTTTCTTTGGCTGTTGCTGGTAAATTTTCATATTAAGTCCCAACATTATTGATTCTACTTGTACATTAGTACAATTTCCGCAAGGGTGTGAAAAAGAAGAACTAAATACCACCTACAAACCATCAGTTAACCCGTGACCACGAAACTTCTTCGTCGGACCTAAAGTCCGTAAATAAAATTAAACAACATGAATAATTAAAATCGCGAATATAATAGACTAAAATCTGTTTTGAAAATGTTGATTTTTCTAACATATTGAACTTTATAAGTTTTTTAACTTTTAAACTGACAGCCAACGGCATAAAAGTCAAGTCATTTGCGTAAAGTTGTAAGTCATATCAAAATAAGCCTTATTTTTACATCGATTTATTTCAATGCCTATTGGTCGGAGGGAAAAAGTATTAAGCTATGATTAGACGGTCAACGCAAATGGTCAACGCGTTAACTCTCTGATGTCAAAATGACGTACAATTCTGTCCCAAAGTTGTCTTGTCGTGTGATCGTCAACGCAGAATACTGTCCATGCGTTGACGAATGCGTTGACACAAATTTAATGGTCAATGCGTTGACTATTTTCGTTGGCCACGTAATTACCTTGCCAACGCAGTTAGGACACTATGACAGACTACTCAACAACGCGTTGACTGTATCTTAACGTTGACGCAGCGGCTTTTTTTGCCATGTCAACGTACTCTGCGTTGACCTTCATCTCAATCTCAAAATGTTTGCAATTTTTGAGTATTTTTAAACATCGACAGTTGATGGCTTGATAGATGAGAGGGACGAACTATACTTTGACAGCAAAAGTATATTTCAATCCAAATGTCACTGAATTGCCCTAAAATCACTTTTTTCCGGAGCAGTACAAAAATTTCTAAAATTTCTGATTTTTTAGATGTTTTTTAATCCATCGATATCGTAGCCATCCTTCAATGGAACTTGGCAGTTGATGACTTGACAGATAGAAGACAAACTTTATTTTAGCAGCAAAAGTTTATTTCGATGCAAATGTCACCCAATTGCCCTTAAATCACTTTTTGCGGAGCAGTAAATAAACTCCAAAAATTTCGGATTCTTAGGGTCTTTTAGTCCATCAACATCGTAGCCATCCTTCAAAGGAATTTGACAGTTGAAAGCTTGACAGATGAAAAACGAGATATATTTTGACAGCAAACGTATATTTCGATCCAAATGTCACCCAATGGACCTAAAATCATTTTTTTTTTCCGAAGCAGTAAGAAAACTTCAAAAATTTCTGATTTTTTAGCTGTTTTTTAATCCATTGACATCGAAGCCATACTCCAATGGAACTTGACAGTTGATGGCTTCACAGATGGAGGATGAACTATATTTTGACGACAAAAGTGTATTTCGATTTAAATGTCACCCAACTGCCCTAAAATCACCTTTTTCCTGAGCAGTAAAAAAAACTTCAAACATTTCTGATTTTTAAGAGGTTTTTTAAATCATCCTCATTGTATTGTTCGATGACATCGCAGTCAATGTCGTGTGATCGTCAACGCACAAAATGATTAAATTTAGCTCTTGTTAACTCCACGTCAACGTTCATATGATTTGGATATGGTCAAGTAGTGTAATCGTCAACGTTTCACGTGTCAATACGTTGACACCAGAGGATGACAATTGCGTTGACACATATAAAACGTCAATGCATTTTGGGACAACATTGACGAGTGCTGTCATTCATGTGATTGTCAATGTTTCATGCGTTGTTACAGTCTACGTTGACAGTGTATTGACAGTGTTTCTGATGACGTCAAGGAGTCAATGCGTTGACCATTTACATTGACCGTCTAATCTAAGCTTTAAGCTTGCAATTTTGAACAATTGTTGTCATAGGTCAAACTCTCTGTTTTTTGTCCCTTAAAAGATAGAAAGTGGCATAATATCCTTAAGGCTGGAAACTCACTTGCGATTTTCTGTCGCCGCGACAATATTCAATACAATTTCTTGGTCGCATGTTCGTTCATTCACGTTATGGCTCATGTGTTCTATTTTTTGCGACTAAATAACCGTGCGGTTAAAATCGCAAGTGCGTTCCTAACCTAAAACACTCAGGTAAACTAGTGATGTTTGAAAACTTCGTGTCTCTCTTTCTTCTAAGGGATTCACTAGAGAGAGATAGATCTATGAGAACAACTGTTCAAAATTGCAAATTGACTTGAATCTTTGTGTATTTGGCTCTTCTTGGACTATTTCATTTATGTACATCTTTGTTTTTCAAAAAAAAAAAAAAAAAAAAAAACACGAAAATAAAAACGTAGAAGGAAATTGTTTTCGAAAAAAAATATTTATTTTGTACGCAATCATAAGAAGCCTTTGTGACTCGTATGTCGTATCCATAACACAAATTACAAAAAAAAATACACATTCATTTTCAAATCAAAAAAAAAAAAAAAAAAAACACCTTTATTTCCTTAAAAAATTACGTCAGCATCAGATTGGCGTACTTTTTCTATAACAAATCTACTTACACGCCCACCCTATACACACACATACAAACTCTCACACTATGAGTAGGTGTCAAGCCATAAAAACTACAAATGTGTCGAACTGAAAACAAGATATAAAAAAAAGGAAAATGCAATTTACGAATGTGAGCCAAATATTTTTTTTTTTTTATGAAATCTCTTCTTTTTTTTCCGGTTGAAAACAGAAATTCTTTCACACTTTCAAACGAATGCATTCAAAAAGAGAGAATTTGCCTGTCAAAAATAAATGCGTTTCTTAATGCGTGGCATTTTCTGATGCCAATATCCTGCCAAGATTTACAATAATAATTCGTGCAGTGGTTTTGTATACATATCTGTGTAATTGAATTTTGAAAATGTTGACAAGAAGTGTGTTTTGAAGATAAAATAAATAAATATACATTTATTATTTTATATACAAATTCATTGAAATAAACAGTTCAATGGGGCTTATGACTCAGAGATTTCGTGCAAAAAAAATATTAAATAGGTAGATAAACATCAAAAAATCTTAGCGGAATAAAATGAAATTATTTTAACGTTGAATTTATGAATAGAATATTAGGTATTGTAGGTATGACTGAGAGTGATAAAATTATCTTTAGTTGCAGAGACAATTTTATTTTTGGCAATTTAATTTAGTGTCATTTTTATTGCTACGTTAATTTTAGTTTGTTTACTGATTAACATCTTTAGTCAATGATTATTGCAACTGGTGAGCTATCGAATATTTTTGTTAAATCAATGAATTTATAGTTTGAATTGCTTTAATTAGCGAAATTAATATCAACTGATTGTGGTTTAATCAACAGATTGTGGTTGATTAAGCCAATTTTTTACATCCTGTGAAATTCAAATCAAAGGGTTAACCCCAGTGGATAAACTAGTCCCTTAAACACTTCGGGGTTTGGTTGGAATAATTTGTCTAGAGTTCAATTTATCTGGAATATTTGAGTGAAGATAAAAACTATAATTAAATGTTTCTATTATTGTAAATTTGTATATCTTCAATTATTGTTTCTATGAATTCCCAATTTAAGACTTAAAAAAAAAGACAATTCAATAGATTTTCAAAAGAATAGATAAAATTACGATTTAATTTCACTTTTGGCTAATATCACCTTCGATCAGTGAAAACGAAAAAGGCCAAGACAATTCTAATTTGAACTTGATTTTATTTTAAATTTATTTACATTTTTATTTCAATTACAAGATAAAAACGAACAAGGCAATATTGTTGTATTTTGCTTCAGAAAAACAATTAAACAATTAGCGAAATGATCGATACACAAGGAAAAATAAAAGAAATACAGAGAGAAGATTCATTCGTAAAATAATGTTTGTTTACATTTATTTTAGTAATTGATGATTTTTTTTAATGGAAAGTTAAGAAAAAAAAGAATTTTTATTTCTCAAAAGGAAATTAATGACAAAAAAATACAAAAAAAGTTTAAATAAAAATATAATTGAAAGAGATTATGTGAACAATAATTTGCAGCAGCCATTATTATTGCTGTAGCAAGTAATGCTTTTCACATGGATTTTTCCTGAATTACTACTTTTAACTTATCTTTTTAATGTGCAACATCTAATTGAGTTTGAGAATTTGTATTGGGAGTAAATTCACGAAAACCTATTTCGCTATCAAATTCCTTCTTGTTTCTCGGGAATTCTTATTTTATTTTTTATTTATTGGGTTTAAGACTTCTATAGGAAAGATCTTTCAACAATTTTTTCAGATTCTAAAATTTTATCAATAATTTTATGAAAATTACATTTTTTGGGTTTGATTAATTCACCCTTTAATACAGTCTTTAAACCTTTGATGGTCGAATATATTTGATTTTTAGAATATGTTCCATTGAATTATGTACGAAGAATGCTCTGTTATTCTTTGAACTGCTTTTATTTCAAATAGTAAAGAATAAGTTTAAGCAAATAAAAGCAAAAATAAATGATAATTGATTACAGGGTATCCCAAAAGTCCCTTTCCAATGTTAAAAAAATAGCTTTTTTATTTATAAATAGTTTTAAATATTGTAGCTTTGGAGATTTAACATTTGGATATGCATTCTCTGCACCACTTGTGAAAGAGTGAACTTGTTAAGAGAACAATTTCCAGATTATGTCAATTCAAAAATTCCTTAAAAATGTTTGGTATACAAATCTTAAGTATTTTTTCATGGTGCATACACAAAAGAAATTTTCAAAAAATAGTCGACCCATTTTTGAGATATCGAATTTAAAAAAAAATGAAACTTTTTTTAAAACATTAAAAAAAGGGAAATACTGTTTTGAAGAAAATCGAAAATAAAAAAGAATTGTTCTTTGGGAGGTACCATAAATAACCATTTTTGGACAAATGGTTTTCTATCCAAAGATAGCTTAGGAAAATCAATAAGGCTGTTTACCAGACCGACAGAATTGTGTGACCCACTTTTTTCATCTTCCCTATCATCGTAATCACAATTTTGATCATAATCTCAAGTTCGATTTTTTTTACGATTGCCATTGCTTTTATTTCGTAAGCAAAGTTAAATGCTTGATGTTTAGTAACGACGCGACGGTTTATTTTCAAAAACCAATCGTTTTGATACAAAGAGAGCCATGTTTTTCTATGTGCAAAATATCTGTGAAACAAATTAGTGACGAAAAGTAAGAGATAATGGGTATGCAAAGTTCTAAGTTTAAGTTGAGTTATGTCAAAATAACTCCAAGATATGAAAAGAATTTTTATTTTATATTTACTGACTAAAATTTGCTAGGTTTACTCGTCAAAGCCTTTTAAACTGTGGGTAATTGAGCAATAAAAATTAAACCTGCCAAACTTGCGATTGTGCATGGTCCATATAATATAATACAAATTTGGGGAAAATAAGCGCATAAATGAAAAACCTCAAATTTTCCATTTTTTCAAAGATTTCAAGATTCCACATTGGATGTCAGGAAGTGCACCATAATTTTGATGATCCGTCAGTGAATGAGTGAGTGATGAATCAGTCAGTTACGCTTTCAGTGATTTTTTAAGTACTGTATCTCAGAAATCACTAGTTCTAAGAAGTTGAAATTCGTTGATGCACCTAAACTTGACGTGGGCCGTTTCCAAAAACGTCAAATCAAAATCAGTTTGATCGTCATCTTTTGACGCAGAAGTTGCTATCGTCAAATATGCAAAAGTGATTTGATCAAAGTCGGTCAATATCCTTGCAAACGCATTTGAAGCTTTCGAATAAACTCTCTGGTTTTTCAATTTAAAGTTCGTCAGCTAAATTTTGTTCTTGCACAGGTGCAGCGCAGATGATGTTTTTGAATCTGACTTTAGCAAGCTACACTATCGAACACAATTTTGTTGCAGTAAAATTTGTTTATCATTTTTGAACATGCAATTCGCATGTAAGAGCATTTTGCAAATGCATTTTTTGACGCAGTTGACGTCACCTATACGGCCTAGTTAAGCGAATATTTAGAATTGGAATGGTCTGACTTAATTGGTATACTGGATGAAGTTGTTGTTGGCAAAAAAGACGACAGTGGAAACATGTTTGGTTTTTAAACGATATTTAAAACCAGATACCCGATAATTATTTTTCAAAACAACGTTAAATGTAGAAACAAATTTCCGATGCGGTAAGCTTCACAAAACAGGTAGAAATTCATCGATTTTAACAATTTTAACGGCATAAGGCTAGGACCGCACTTGGGATTTCAATCGTGCGACTGTTTAGTCGCCAGAAATAGAACACATGAATTTGAATAAGAATGAACGCACATGCGACCTAGAAATCGCGACTGAAATTTGTTCCATTTTTCTGGCGATGCGATTGTCGAAAGTTAAAATGAAACAAACGGACTTAGATGGTTGTGCTCACACTTGCGATTTAAAATAGCGCGACTAAAAAATCGTAGTCGCAACTAGAAAAAATTATACACGCACTTGCGATTTTCAAACGTACGATTATTTAGCCGCAAGAAATGAGACACATGGTTTTAAATGGGAATGCACACATACGTGACTTTAAAATCGCAGCGATTAAAAAAATGGAACCAGATCTATTTTTTGAGCGTTTTTTCTGTCGCAAAATTAAATAGACGCATGTGCGTGCATTCACATTAAAAGCTTTATGTTCTATTTCTTGCAACTAAAAAATCGCGTGATAGATAGCCGCAAGTGAGTGCATGGCAATTATTTGTTGCGACACCGATTTTTTAATCGCACCGACTGAAAATCGCAAGTGCGGTCCTAGCATAAGACGTTGATTCCAACAATTTTCCCAAATATCTTTAAAAACTCTAAATCAAAGGAGAGAGTAGACTATAAGGATCCTGATCCAATTGATTCTTCTGATGAAGAATATTAGTTCCATCAAAAAAGTACAAACCACTAAATTGAATACTTTGAAAACTCCATTATTCGTTTCTGTTTTTGAATACTGCTTTTGCAATTAAAGTTAAAGGAACTAGTTTGTCTATAAAACAATATAATATTTATACAAATTATTTTAGTACAGGTCTTATCTCCACCCATTAAAAGAAATCGTTTGGTCAAAACATACATAGAAACATAAATTATGAAATATGTTATTATTTCTGTGTAAATACCATTATTTATGTATAGAAATACTTCATTACAATATTTTTGAAATAACCAAAACCGGATTTAGAGGAAATTTTTAAACTTTAAAATGCATTTTTCTCAAAACTAAGATTTTGGACTTATGTTGTTTTGATCAGACTCCATAGATATTAAAAATCAATGAAGACATATGTAATAACACGATATTATGTAAGTAGCTTTTTTAAAAGCTAATACTTAATTTTTAACTTTTTTTTAAATGTCAAATTTAAAAAAAAAATCATAAGTTATTTATAAAAAAACTGTAAAAGAACCGTGACTTAAATCGCATTTGTCGGGTGTTTTGGGGCCCCTTAGACGTCTGGCACGTACATATTCGTACTCAGAGCTTTCATTTGAGACCTTTCATTTGAGATATGTATATTTCTAATGGTTTCCGAAAATTCTAAGAACGCAAAAAAATTTGCACTCTCAGGGACATCTGTCAGAAGTTTTGAGGCCACTTAGACGTATGTCACGTACATATTCGTACTCAGGGAGTCAAGACCTTTCATTTGAGATACCTATATTTTAAGTGGTTTCCTTGAATTCCAAAAAAGCTTAAGAAGTTCAATTTAGGGGCGTAACCATATTTGTAATCAGTGAGTCGAGGGCTTCCAAATATATCACGTTTGAAGTGGTTTCCTTCAGTTATTAAACTTTGGAAAAAGTTGTTCGATATCACCTTCACTAGGACTAAATGCAACACTAACATCGTCTGGTTTCCTCTCACGCCAAAAATATGTTGCGAGCTCTCAGTCTATATGTATGTATATTAGGGTGATCGTTATAATGGGTATTTTTGAGTTTTAATATTTGATGGGGCTAAATCAGCTCTAAATAAAAAAAAAATCCCTATTTTTGTCAGATTTTTATTTTCATCCCCTATAGTCGCTGTAGGGGTAAATTAAATTTCCCCTTTTTTTTGTGAAACTCGCGTAGAATCTGCCGAAAAATTCAGAGCATGTAGGTGAGTAGACAAGAAAAAAAATCCTACCGGAGGGGGGTAATATTTCCCACCGCTTAAACGGGAGGGGAAATTTAATAGAATAATTGCATTAAAAAGAAAAAAATTAATTTAAAAACAATGGCAACATATGCAGTGATGTTTTGTAGCTTTTTGGAAAGCCAGAAGTCCATTTTAATAGTTGATTATTAAATAAAGTTCTTGAAAATGTTGAGTTTGAAACAATTTTTGCCAAAACTGTTCATCAAAAAAACTTAATTTAAAAACAAGCCGTATAAGAATGGATTTCTGGCTTTCCAAAAACATTGTTGTAAGTATTGCCATTGTTTTTTAATTAATTTTTCTCTATTTTATGCAAATATTTCATAAAATTGCTCCTCCAGTCCAAGTGGGGGGAGATAATATACCCCCCTCCTATAGGATTTTTTTCTTGTCTAGTTCCCACCTACATGCTCTGAGTTTTTTTGGCAGATCTTACGCGAATTTTCTAGTATGCAAAAAAAAAAGGAAATTAAATTTAGACCTACAGTGACTATAGGGGATGAAAATAAAAATCTGAAAATATTAGGGAATTTTTTTTTTCTTCATTTGGGCCGATTTGGCCCCATCCGAGATGACTTTTTTTTGAACGACCTAATGTGCATATCTCTGTCTGTTTTGAAAGAAAATGTTTTTTGGATACGTCATATCAAAGGCTTGAGCATCTTCTCTATTTCGTTTGAGGATGTGTCGAGCCTATTTTTGCTCTGAAAAAAGGAATGTGAAATTTAAAAAAAAAGCACACCATTGATTTTAAGGATGGTTTTTGCTAATTTTTCTTTCACACATTTTTTTATAAATTTTTTAATTATCTTTTTCGGTAGGAAATTCAATTTTGCACAGAAAATTTTAAATGTTAAACTGTCGAATTTCGCTTACTTAGTCTTAAGACAGCAGCATTTCGGGTTCCTCAAGCGTTGTAAAATAAGGCAGTTTTCCCAAAAAAAATGTCATAATTTTAAATAAAAAAAAGGTTATTAAAATATGTAGTAGACTTTTACTTTTATGTTCGCTATACGAAGTTTTTTGCTAAGGCCCAGACAGCAGACACTATTTATTTCTTTCAATTGCAGTACACATACAAAGAATCTACCGCAAATGGTCCTTTTTAAGCAAATCCATTCATCCATTAAGGCTCGCATAGCATTATGTTTATCGAAAAATTAACTTTTCATTCAAAAAGTAGGTTTTAGATCTTGACAAAATACCATTTCCTTAAGAAAAAAAGGGCGTTAACAAATAATAAAACGAAATCTCGCGTGAAATTCAAAACAGTGTGTTAAAAAGTTCTCTGATTATTTCCTACATTTTCATTCAAACTGTACACAGTTTAAAGTAGAAGTTTTAAACACTGTGAAAATCAAAAAGTTTATGCAAATAAAACAAATATAAATAAATAAAAATTACTTGTGTTTCTCTTCTTCAGCAGCAGTTTTGGCGGCAGCCTCATTTTCTCCGACCTCTTCATCCTCAGACGTTATCACCAATGTTGGTTTCTCCTCATTATACGCCTGACCATTGTAAAGTGAATTGCCACCATTTGCTGACTTTGTCATCAACACACTATCATCAATACTTCGGCATTTTTCCACACGAATCGGTATAAAATGAACATTCCCCATTTTCACATTCTCACTATTATCAACATTATCATCCTCATTATTATGAGCCCCCCGATGATCACTACTATTTACAGTATCACTAGAGCTATTTTTCAACACACTTTGAGCTGACGTCGATTCGACAACAACATCTGGCAAACTTATACTCTCGATAAGAATTCCCGAATGACTGTCATCTGCACTCACGACTTCGACACTATCAACAATTGTCGGTAAATCTTTGAAATAATCAAATTCATCACAATGTGGCAGGTTTTCATCACAATCCGTCGAACTTCCATCACGATATCGTTGTGGTGTAGCATCTTTGCTCCTGTCACTGACCAGATCACAACTCTCTAGAAGTAGAACCTTCGGAACGGTTTCTGATGCTGTCGCAATGCCGGAATCCGAATTGCTTAGGTTCGAGTCTGAGGAATTTTCGGCCTTTTGGTAGTTTGTGGGACTTTCACCCTCTGAAGTATTTCCGCCGTGCTGTTGCGAATTGTTGACAAAATGCCATTGATCTTCTTCCTCTTCATATTCTTCGTCATCATCCTCTTGGTCATCTTCGGCGGGAACTTTCAGCAGATGATCTTCAATTTTCGGCTCTGGCGCACTTCGATTGTTTTCCGAATCGTAAAATATTTCACTCTTCTCCGAGGGACTCCCCGCCGCGTTGCCAAAATCTTCGACAACAATTTTTGGCACAACTAACTCGGCAGTAGCGGTGGATATTATTGTTGGTGGCTGATGATCTTCTGCAGCATGTGACTCTCGAAATTCCCTGATGACGCTTGGCGATGATGATCTTGATTTTGGAACCGGTTCCGTTGGTTCGCATTTCGCCTGGGACTGACCCATTTCTTCGGTGTTATTGGTTTCGACTATGAAACGATCTCGATCACATTCCGTCAATTCCGAAAGATTTTGAAGATCCCCGACATTTAAAGACGCTGTGACGCGATCACTCTCCAGCCGTTTCTGATGTACTTTGTTTTCAGTTTCAAATGCAACGATTTCCTTCTCTACGTCCTCCGATGCGTTCTTACGATGTACTTCGATGGACGCGCGCTCGCTAACCGTCTGATTATGGCCAGAGCTTTTATTGTTTGTTACATCTTCAGTTCTCTTCTCTTGGACAAGAGCTTGCGCAGTGATCGAGTTATTTATATCACTGGAGTCGGCGCACTTGACTGAATTTACAGCAGACACAATATTTGTTCGAGCAGCTGCTGCAGCGCCATCTGCAGTTTGTCGCCCGTGGCTATTTTTAGACTTCTGAGATATTTGATAAGTATGCTGTCCCGTTGACGGCTCAGGGTTGTTTTTCTTTGGCAAATCGTAATCCTTCTTCGAGTCCTGGTTTCCCTTCGAGGCTATTTGTCCACCTCCACTGCCACCATTCTTGTGATGGTTGTTTCGATGATTTCGATGACGTCCCTTCGCCATCAGAATGTCATTGAAGAGTTCGCGCCCCTTTTCGATGGGATTGAAGCGTTTCGCTGAAGATTTGCCACTACCGCTCGCTGATGTCCCTACTGTCGTCGGAGCTGTTTCATTGATAAACTCCGAATGATCCTCGTCTAGCTGATGATAGCTATTTTCGCTCGGAGCTGGTGGTGTTGTATGGAAATGCCTGAAGAAAATCGATCTTCGATTTGACGATTGAGTTTTGTCCTTCGACCGTTTGGCAGGTTTTTCGTTTGATTGATTCTTATGCTGAGCACTGCTTTGATCGCCGTCGTTGTAACTTCGTCGCTGTCCCAGCGGATCAGCACCTTCGTTTCGACTATTGGTACTATTTTCACTTACAACAATACCACCATCACCATATTCATGGTAATTAACTAAACTTTTTTGCGGCGTCTCTTTTGGTCGCTGCCGCCGCTGCTGTTCTAGTAGAGTGGAATCTAAATTTACCTTTAGTTCGGAAGCGCGTGCGCCATGTTTTAGAAATGTTGGCTGTTGAGGTTTGAATTGGCGATCGTTCTCGTTGATGCTGCTGCTTGTGTTATTGTCATTTGCATTGGATTCATCGAGTTTAGCGACATTTTTTCTTATTTGTTTTTCTTCTTTGGAGGAACGCCGACCGCGGCGACGAAATAGATTGAACATTATTTTTGTTTTATGTGAATGTTGCTCTCTTGTTGTTTTTTTTTATATTTTTGTTTCTCTTTTTGTTTATTTTAATTCTCTGGGATTTTATTTATAGTCGAGGAAATATTTTATATACTTTTTGTTTTTTTTTTTTAATTTATTTATTTCTTATTTCTTTTTCCAAATAAAAGATTTTTATCTTAATTTTTGAAATTCTTTCCACAGAGTTGTTGAAAACTTTATATTTTGTTTTGAAGTTATTATTTTGTTTTTATTTAATTTATTTGTGTTTACGGCTATAAAAGTGATGAAAGGTGATGTTTTGGAGGGTTGTTAGAAATCATAACCTCATTTAAAGTGTCATAGGAATGTAAAAGAATGCTTTGAAAGAATGTTGAGAAAATATCTTTAAATTTGTATAGCATCGATAAATCATGTTTTTAAATGAAGACATGATATTTGGAAAAAGTCTAAGAGAGATAATTAATTTACTGATGAGCAAACGATTGATTTTCTTTCAATTGTAATTAATTTGACGCGTGGTCTAGAAAAAATATGATTATTGGCAACCAACCGCAAATTTCAAGTGGGATTTCAAGGCGGAAGTTAAGTGGTTGATATAAATACTATTTTGTAAATGAAATCATTTTAAAAAAATAGTTTTGTTTGTCAAGTGAATAATGGAAGCTCGTGCTAAGCAGCTGCTTCTTCACTCATAATTGGTATTTCCAGAAAACAAGCTAGAAATTATTTAAATACTGCTACCTTCTAAACTGATTAATAATAATCTATATACGTAACTGCTTGTTCTTAAATGGGAGTTATTTAAGGAAACTCAAGAGATACCCTTAAAAGTGTGTTAGAAATAATCGTCTTAATGAGAAATAAGATCGATTTTGTTCAAAATTTTGTAAAAATGAAGTGGGTTCCACCTCTAATGCAGTTAAAGTCACAACGTTAATGCGATTTTCTTGGCTCTTATTGGACTTAGATTATTATTTTTTTTGCAAATATTTGTGACATCTCTTTTCAATGAGAAGTTACTGTCGAAAAACTGTCCAATTGTTTTAGTAAAAAATAGTTTTCAGTGTTTATCTCACTTCTTGGTAATCACAATGAAATAATTATTAAATTGTCTCTTCTTACTTTGAATTTCTGTGATTTCTGTACATTTGTATGAATTGTTTGTAAGTAGTCCAAAGAGCTATCAAAGTTCATACACAAAAATTAATTGACAGACATTGAATAAAAATCACAGAAATTCAAAGTAAGGGAAGAAGTTTAAAGTTTTTTGTAGAACACCTGATTTAAATTGAATAAAAAAAGAGTAACTAAGTTGCCAATATCCAGCAAATAATTTCTTAGGTACGTACGGTGTGGTGCTGCAAAAAAATTAAATAACGAACTACAGATGTTTACAAATATCAGCCAAATTTTCGACACGTGAAAGTAAGAGTCGTTCTAAAGAATATAACGGTAATTTTTTGCGCTGAACTCTAATCCGTTTTTCGTTATCAGTTCTGGTTTTCGAAATATTACGGTTAGAAGATGCAAAAATAAAACCTTTTTTCGCCATTCGTCTGATTATGCAACTATGCCAATTTTGTTTAAATTTTTTGTATTGTAGAAATTTCGGAAAGAAATAGTCTTTATCTTCAAAATTCAAAAGAGTAATTCAAAAAGTAAAAGAGATATTGGAACGATAAAAGGTTCCAATATCTCTTTTACTTTTTTGAAGATATTTAGTTAGTTATTAATCCTTACTTCTTTGAGGCTTATCTCGTTTTTGACTGGACTGGTAAAATATGTTCTTAAAGGAGTTTTTAGTGTAGATTTCAAATCTGAAGTGCATTGTTCACTATCAGCTCAAGTTATGTAAATGAATTAAAAAATAACCCGATTTTGACCATTCTTTTTTTATTTGAAATAACTCTTACAAAATAAAACAAAATAAAGTGCAATGGAACTCCACCGTTTGTAGAAATTTTGGTCCGTTTCACCGTAAAAGAGATCAACAATAGTCCCTTAACATACCTTGATCCCAAAACCCTTTGCTTTTTTTTTATTCTTGAAGAAGTCGCTCTACTTTACTAATCACTTTGTGGTGGAAAAATACAACTAAGGATTTTCCTCAAAAAGTAAAAGAGATATTGGAACGATTAAAGCTGAGTTTTGAAGTTTAAGATTAGTATTTTCGGAAAGTAGATGGCCAGAGTCGACAGAAAAAAATCATGTGCAGTTTCTGTAGGCTGAATAAGTAGGTACATTTGAAAAATAATAAAAGCTAGATCGAAAAACCATCAGGGATCATTTATATTTAGAGGTTATAAGTTGGAATTTACATTAATGCACCATCTGTTGAAATCAGTATTTTATGAATAGCTTGTGGGAGATAATGGTTAAGAAAGTTCGGTATTTAAATATAAACATAAAACTAGAAAATGAAATTGAGTTAGCAAAAACTATTATAATTATAGCAAAAATAAACAATTTCAAGCAATATCTAGAGTCTAGACACTTGTATTTATTAGCTATGTGAAGTAGGAACAAATAATTCTAGCCTTAAGCCTAGTTTATACTTCAAAGCGAAGTGAAATCAAATTTGAAATGAAACATCAATAATAATTAATGAACCAAAAGGTTTTCAAAAAAATAGTTTTCGTCATAATAATTGGTTACAAAAAACCCAATGAGCTGCATTTATTTCGAGACAAATTAGTTCCTCCTTGTCGCCAAAATAATTGCATTTAGTTTTTGACAGTTTTTCACGCCTAGGAAAAAAAAAATTTCTATGAAAACTACACTTCACATGGATAAACATGGATAAACCAGGCTTTAGTAGGTTATTTATTTATTATTTTTGCTATTACTAGGTCTGTTTCTTTACTCGCCCGTGGGATCCCGAAGTATTCAAAATCTACCCTAAACTTGTTTCTTTACTATTTTCTGGCACAAAAATGCCACAGCTTTTGAATTTTTTTCATTTCCCCTCCAACAAGAATCTACCCGAACATTTAAGTTACTGCACTTTCTTGCTTGTCAAATAAGAAATCAGCTGATCGAAAAATTTGAAATTAAATTTTTCGAGTAGCTTACATAAAATGGTTTAATTTAATTAAAATATTGAAATTGTATAATTTTGTATGCGGTGGTGCGCCTACTTGCAATGAAATTAAATAGGTATTTTAAAACCAGAAACATGCTAAATGCGTTTCTTTACTTTTCATTTCTGGTTAAAAATTACAACAACAACATCAGAAAGCTCAATCCCAAACTTTTTCCCGAATTTTTTCCCAAACTTTATCCCAAATGAAACAGACCTAGTAATTGAATTTTTTGTTTTTGTTTCTTTTCATTGTGATCTAAAAGCTTTGTTAGTTTTGGATTTTATTTTAACTTGACCTCTGGTTTTTGCATCTTGACCATCAATTTTTTTTTATAAAGCCTAGTTTACAGATCCCGTGCGCAAAAAAAAATCTATGCAAATATTCTCGCATGTCAAAAATAATTGAGGTGAAATGTAAAATTAATTGTTTGCATGATTGGTTTACAGTTTCATGCAAAAAGAAAAACTATTCTGTCATGGAATGTCATGCAAAACAATGGACCGGCAATTGATTTGCATGCAAAAAAAGTGTGGTGGATAAAATATTTTTTTTTTGATGGTCAGTTTATACTTCCGAAAAAAAAAAATATATTCACCTCAAGGCATTATTTGCATGCTAATGGCTTTCGCATCCAAAAATAATTATTTTCCATTTTTAGGCCTATAGCTTGTCAATTAAGGGTAAATTAATGACTCAATGGGTGGTTTAGGCCAAAGCAAACGTTTTTCGCCTTGAATATTATTCAACTTGGTGCGCAGAATAGGTGGAAAATCGTTTTGAAAATTTTGATTTTTTTTTCGCATCGGAACTGTAAACTATGCTTAAGCTACCATTTTCTTTGTATTGTTTAAGTGGCTAAAAATGACCATTGTTTGAAACAAAAAAATCGTTGATATCTCGAACACAACTTCGCTTATACCATTTTTATTAGCTATCTTTTATACAATAAAAACAACATGAAAAGGAATTTTCATGTACCTAGTCGTATTTGGTGGCTCATAGCTCCTATACTTGATGGATGGATTTTGGGGTTGCGCTTTTGTTGACGCCAATTGCTTATTATAGGGTACCTATTGGCTAACATTTCGTTCTTGTCGATTCTGGGTTTTTGTCCATACATTGTTGGCCATCTGATTTGTATAGTAACAAAATTGTGAATCAGTTTAGTTACATAACCTCAAAAATGGCGAAAGTGTTTTATTTTTGCATTTTTAATGGTAATATCTTGAAAGCCAGAGCTGTTAGCGAACAACGGTTAACGGATTTGAGTTCAGCACGAAAAATTACCCTTCGAAAACCTTGTAGGGGGTCCAAATTCAAGTTTTTTACTATTAAGAAGGGAATCTATCTCTTACTGTTTGGTTAGGAGGGGCAGTTTTGTAAAAAAAAAAAAACACTTGCAAATTGTTAAAAAACAACAAAAAAAAACTCACAACAGTGTGTAATATCTATAGCGTGTTTGAAAGCCAGAAGTTGGTCTTTTTATAACATTTTTTTCATTTTGTCCTTTTATTACATTTTTCAATCGAAAGTTTGTTTTCGAAAACAAATATTAAAATTACAAAAATAGCTTTTTAATTAAATAGAAAGTGTTATTTTTTCACAGACAACATTATGTATATTAAAAACTCAGCAATACTAAAATGAGTTCTCGAAAATGTTGCTAGCTCTAAAAGACTATTAAGCTTTAGTTTGGAAACACATTATATGGGTTCTACTTAAGATATTGAAGTCTACCAGAATTAAGAACTAAAATCATCGAAAGAGAAAATGTCCACCAAGTAATATGTACAAATAGCTTAGAATATAGGATTTATGAGGAGAATAAGAAATAAAAATACGACTATAGATGCACAAGTTGTCCCACAGTCACCCCCGCAGATGAAAAGTCAATTTAAGTCAAACAAGTTTCGATATAATTTTCTTGTTTTCGCTTTGTTTTGGAGTTATGTATTACTTTTCCTATAATTTTGCATCTCGCTTTAATTAATAAACAAAGGTACATATTTCCGATACCAATAGATTTCGAGGGAATCTTTCGACCATCATTCACGTCGCCCAAATAATCGAAGGAGGGAAATTTGTATTCGCAATAGTCCCCAATTTTCTAATCTTTCACTTTATAGCCGACAGTTTATTAAATTTTATATCTAAGACTTCTGCCAGAAAACAGAACTTATAGTCTGCGGAAAAACATAAAATACAGCCTTGTCAAATTTGTCTAAAAATTTAATTTATTTTACTACTTTGTTTATATACAAATATAAAATCTGTGTTGTTTTCATTTCACGTTATAATAAAGCCAATCTTTATAATTCATTAAATTTTAGGTGAGATACACAAAACCCAAATAAAATCAAACCAGTGATCAATCATAAAAAAAAGATTCATAATAATGCACACAACCAAAAATTTTAATGGTTCCCACATTTTTAATTAAGAAAAATCTAAAAGTCTGTTTTAAAATAAAATCATTCCACGTTCTAAATGAAGTAAAATTTTTAGAGCGATAATACTCGTGCATATATGTATGTATATGTATGTATGTATGTAATTCTGTATGTATGTATAATAACCTAAGCAAGCTCTTTATTAATTTAACAGAAAAATCTCCTCCTCCAGGCTCGTGGCAAAATAATAAACATTTTCCGGCGCGCAGTAATGAATTTTCAATTCTTTCACTTGAAATAAAGAATTTTTGACTTGTTCAAAATAAAACGCGGTTCCCTTTGTTGGATATAGGAACAAGAGCTTTTACCGCGAAGCAATCGTGGGAGTAGACATGGAAATGATACAAAGGCTTCAGTTCATTACTTTGTTTTCAGTTCGTGCATGTGACGACTGAGGATAAAAATAACTCAATACAACAGGAGGGAATTTGACCTTTAAAATTATAAGGGAAAAAAGAAAACACGCACCGCGTTGCTATATTATCAAGATCATCGATCGATTGAGCTCGCTGAAATGCATTTCATTGTTGGCTTTAATGTTTCCTGTTGTTGATTTTTGGGTAGGTATAATACGAATAACTGATGCAAAGCGTGCATTTTGACCATGAATTTTTCGTGTGGATTGTGGCCAGAAATTTTTGAAATATCTAAGGGTAGGTCTTTTCAATAGAAAATCAAATTGAATGCAAAATTAAGGAGTTATTTTTAGGCAAGAAAAGAATTTTTGCCATTGGAAGATTTTAAAAGTCCATTACGGCATGTAATTCTAATGTTATTTAATACTTGAAAAAACACACACCTTTTTGTAAGTGTTCCTTGTGCTTTGTTTTGATTTAAAAGCTCTAAAATTAGTTTTTTTAAGTTCAAATTGTATTAAAAGCCTTTGAAGTTTTATTTTATTTTTGATTTTATTTTTATCATTTAAATATAAAAACAAATTAAAATAGATTGGTATAAAATAAAACGTGTATTAGTGAATATCGAGCAAAACAGAGAGAAGATAATAAAACATCATTTATTCTTTTATCTTCATTCATCAAAAGTAAATGGTGTTAAATGAACATATTAAAAAAAAACATGCTTTTAAAGTTTTGTGTGTATTTTTTGTTTTCATTAAAAAGCGAAAAAGCTTTTTTAAAAACTAGGACTTTTCTAGTTTATTTATGCTTTGAGTGGTTGCAGTCTTTGAAAACACTTTTTTTGGAGATTTCAAAAAGCTTCAGAAGCCTAAAAGTATACATATACATGATTGAATGAAAAAATGAAATAATTACCACGAGAGAAGAAAACATTTAATTTGAAATTCTTGAATGCAAAAATTAAATACATAAATTAAAAAAAAAAAAAAAAAATTGGTGATTTGACAGATCGTGCATAACTAGTGGCTTACAACACTTAACCATTGCTCTGTGCGTTTTGATAGCTGGAATGGAAATAGTGATTATAATTTATTGGTTTTATTTAACTTAAAATAAAACCGAGGTGAGAAAGGATTATTTGGCAAATTTTGGCTTTTGATATCGAACTAGAGATTTTGTTCAAACCTGACAGTAAAGGTTGAGGTTCGTGTACTGTTCTTGAGTTGATTTACATGCGTTTACGGACTGGTCTAAGCACCCAATTTTTACCTATGTATACATATACACATATGCATAAATTAATTTGTATCGATGTTCGAGATTAGGGCAACGTATTTGTGGAACCAAGTTTGACTGTCTTGGGGCTGGCTAAATTTATTTGCTCGAACTTGTTATTTTGGTTTTCAATTTCTTGCAATAAACACAAGTACAAAAAAGAATAATGTCAAAGCTCCGAACAAAGAAATTTTTGAGTGTATTTTAAAACTGTAATTTCATTATGATAGTAAATGATATGAATAACATAATGTCATGAATATCAGTTATTTGGTCTCACCTTGGTTACACTGTGTTCTGAACAAAGTCGAACCAAGTTCTCTTGCATCATGTTCGAATGTTTACAAAACCCTTAAGATTTTGGAACAGTATAAAAGATTATGTCCCATAATTCTGCCCGTCTTTCAGCACCTCATCCTACTACCAACAACTGAAGTGATATTTAGAACTGGCAACAAAGGAGAATGCCCAAAAATGTATGTTCGAAAAAGCCAGAGTCGAATAAAATGAAAAATATATGGACTGAGACTCTGAGAGACTTGCTGTTATATTTTTATATTTTTAATAACGGTGATATTAATAAAATGGAGCACGTACTCAGAGCTGGTGCTCATTAGAATCAGAGGAGGTGCTCAATAACAAAGTAACTGCAGCCGTTTTGTTTGTATAAGACTATAAACGAAATAGAAATCACCTCCTCCCACAAATGGAGTATCTGCTCTTATAACTCAAACCAAACTACATATGAATTAATTTTGACATTTAATTTATAAGCCAAATTGACTTACATTTGGGGCCGTGAGCGCAATAGTGGCTTAACTGCAATTTTATTGAAATTGTCTTATTACGAAAATTAAATCTGTATGTATTGAAATTAATTCTGTATGTACTAAACAATATTTCTCCATTTAAATTTTTTGAATTGAAGCGTTATTGCCATAGTTGCAGACCTTTGACATTTTTGTATTTAGAGGCCAACCACAAAAAATTAAAAGCTCGAGTGCAAGAGTGTCTTAAGTAATCAGTTATAACGGTATTTTTATGGATCTTGAAATAAAAACCTTTTATTTTTCGATCATATTGCAAACAAACATCAAAACCATTTTTCTTTCAGGACACGTTCACGTTCTTTAGTTAAACATCTATTGAATGAGTTTTTTTGAGTGGTACATATCTGAATGGAGTTAAATGCCAGGGAGTAATTTGGTACCCTGAATCTCCAAGTAAAGGGACTAAAGCTTCATTCTTTTGCATTATTAACTTCCCATTGAAAGTTATTGTCCGATATGTCGATTAGAAAATTTTCACATATCTTCAAGTAACGAGCTCTTTAGAATCAGAAACCATAATTTTTAGAGAGATTTCTATGTTTATATGAACGTTCGTATGTTCCTTCGCGTTCTATATATAAATAGGCTTAAATAAATGTTGTGGTACCATTTTCTCAAAAAGTATTGGACCGATTTGGATAAATTTTATGTGGTTGAGAAGCTTTAATCGCGGGGAGTGTGCGAATTACAAAATTGAACACAGCGGGCTCATTTTGAAAAAGTACCATTTTATATACTGTCGCTCTTTATGCACACTCAAAAAATTAAATTTAAAAAATAAAAAATGTTTTTTTTTTTGCTTCAATTTTCAAATATTTTATAGCTATGTATGTAACTTTCATTTTTTTATTGGTGTCGAATTTTGACACGGGGTCGGGGACGAGACTAATACACTCAAATGGTCTCAGGTTCCGTGATATGTGATCGAAGGAGCTTATCTAGGGAGGAGTGAAAACCAATTTCGGCTAAAACGATTATCCTCGAAGTTGCATTCATATTTTTTTTTCGATGCACTGTTTCTCGCAAAAACCCCAGTTGTGGACTGCAAGACTTTGATTTTTTGTCTTTAATGAAGCTTTAGTCGCCTATACTTCTTTTTTTGCTGTCATTCACACCCAAAATCTAAAACAGTGGACATTTTTTGTTCCAGCCAAGAAAATCTTCGAATCCCAGCCCCCAGGTTCGAGACGACCAGGAAGACCGAACCTCCGCTATAGGGACCAGGCGGTCACAGACGCAATAGCGCTTGGTCTCGACGACTGGAGGGAGCATGCGAGGGACCGCAACCAATGGAAGACGGCAATATCTCAGGCAGAGATCCTTCATGGATCGCGAGCCGGATAAGTAGTAGTAAAAAGTAAGTATTCGCCCTTGTTCACAAATCCAGTAATATTTATTTATTTATTTATTTATTTATTTATGTAACATCTACAAGCAATCTTACAGCTAACAGATACAGGATAAGTAGTAGTAAAAAGTAAGTATTCGCCCTTGTTCACAAATCCAGTAATATACATATCGTTGGCTTTCTGTCAAAATGTCGTAAGTCCAATTTTAAAAATTGGTTAGAAGGCACAAAATACTGATTTAAAAGGTTATAAAATTGTATTCTTAGATCGTAAAAGGTTTTAAAACTCGTTGATAGAGACAAATGGAACCATAACAGAGTTACTAGACATTAATATTAGAATACAGTGATTTGTTTTGATCTGAAATATATTAATATGTCATTTAAAGAAAGTCAAAATAAATGGCTATTTGAAAGCTCAACATTACATTTAAACATTCAACAAGTAAACTGCCTTCTGGATCCGCTATTGTCACCGAATTTGAATTAAAATAAAAACGGTTATGGTTATGAAATGAATAAAAATAAAACGTAAATAATTGAAAATTAACTATTTTTGTTTTTGTTTTTGTTTTTTTGGACTTTTGAATATAAATTCAATTTTTAAAGTTTTTGCGACCTTTAGTCCAAATGCGTTTCGCCCAGGTACAACAATTGGGCTCATCAGTTAGATGTTGTTGTACCCTTTTAAGACGCATAATTTTTTAGTCGATGTATACCGACTCGTATCAAATAAACAACACAAAAGCACTGCAAATTATAATAAGTTCTAGTGGAATTTGTTTAAATTCAGACGACTAGAAATAGATGATGGTCAAGCCCATTATGAAATGATGTTAGTTTTAATATGTGTATACCATTATTTAGCTTTGCATCCCTCTACTTCACACAACCCATACTTTTTTTGCAATCACAATCGGTTGATTAGTGATTAGTAAAAAATCAATTTCATTTTTGAAACCTACTTTTCATATGGTGAACTATCAAGTAATTATGTTTTTTATATCGTCATAACCAGTCTCGGTGATAACTTTTAAAGAAAGTAATCTCATTTTTGCTACCTACAGGGGATGCTCATTCGATCCATATACATATGTATTATTTTAATTGCCGCTGGTTTTTTGGACATTCTCCGTTATATTTCTTAGGGCCAGTTTATTAGGGCGAGATCATCCTAGTCTCGGGGTTAAACTTGAGTTAACTTCATAAACGTGTTTTTAGTTAATTGAAATCCCAAGTTTACTCCGAGTTAACTCGTCTTATTTGGTGAGCTAACTCAGGCACCAAATTGTGGCTTTTTCAGTTGTTCCGCCATCTCGATTTCGATAAAGAAAGTTATTGTCAGTGCAATTTGGTTGGTAGCGCCATCTATTCTGATACGTAAAAGGCGTAGAAGGGTGTTATCCATAGTGTTGCACATCGTTGGCCCTAGATTTTTGACAACTGAAAGATAAAGTTAATCCTCTACCATTGTATATTCAATCTATAGTATTCTCATGAAACACGATTTTGTAGGTAGACATTTGGTCGATAGGTTCGCTGTGATCGCCTTACCGAGATCCCTTAACAAAAATTAGTATTACATTTGGACGCATAGATGGCCACGAGCTTTTTTTCTTCATGAGAATACTATAGAATTTATATACAATGCCTCTACTGAAAAACTGTTCCTGAGTTAACTCGCGGCTAATTTATTTTTAGGATTAATAAACTCTGGTTAAACTCAGAGCTAAATCTGAACTGAAAAACTGGCCCTAAGAAAAATGTTTGAGAATTTTATATTTAGGTATCTACTTTACAAGCTAACCCGGTGAAAATTGTACTAGCCTCAATACACAATTATTGTCAAATTGCTGAACTGATTCAAATCGAAATTCAAGAAAACACATCTGTATGAAAATAGCAAGACGCAATTTATTATGAATACACCTTTTGCTTACGAAGCGCAAGGAAATCAATTCCGCCCAATTCCGCAAGCTTAAATAATTTTTCGTAGTACACATCTTATTTTTTATAAATTTTAAACTCAGTACAGTGGAATCACAAATAATATCTTTGCTTACACGATTTTTGTGTTCACAGAGAAAGCTCCACGCTTACGGAAATTGATTCCTAGACAAAGTGCTGTATTTTCAAAACAAACAATGTAAATAATTTTCAAGAATTTAAAAAACACTCTTTTGAATTTCTTTTTATAAGCATGCAATATTAATAGAACTATAAAGTAGCCGTTAATAATTTGTTTAAACATTTTGCTTCTTAAAAAAAGTTTGACCATACTACAAACTGTAGTCAAAAAACTGGTATTCAAATTTCAAAATCGTACGAATTGTCTTCGAGTAAAATTTTGCTCAAGAAGATAATAGTTTTGAACAATTTCTTTTTGTACTTTTGTAAAATCAATCAGTCGCTTGTCGCTGCTCCACCATAAACGTACCCTAAGCCCTAAAATTTTAGGTAAAGGGTTGATTTCCTTTAAAAGGAAGCAAAAGTACATATGGAGGGCTCACAGCTGTACCAAACCAAGTCAAAAAAAGAAAATTCAAAGATAATAAGAGGTTAATTAAATAAACTGCCATTAATTAATGAATATTTTGCTCGTAAAAAGGAAGAGCCAAAAGTTTATTCTCTAAATTAAACTATTATTATAATTCTCTAATTAAAAATGAAAAACTTGAGTTGAAAAATATCCAAAAAAATCTACAAAAAAAAAATATGACTTGGTTCGGTACAGCTCTAAGCCCTCCATATGTCAAAAATCTGAGGTTTTTAAAAACAATTTAAGTCCTTTTTTTAAATTAATCTTTCCGATTTTATTTATTAATTTTAATTTTTAAACAATTACCTTCTAATGTTTGATTTAAAAATAATTTCCAATCAATTATATGAGATTTTAAATTAAGTTTACTTCCTATTTCCGATAAATTCATTAAAATAATATCAACACTTCGGTTTATTTATAATTATTTCTAATTTATTTTCCAATTTTGTTTATTCGAAATACTTTTCCCATTTTAATTTGGCATATTCGTTGAATTCAATTCTCTTTAATATAAGTATCTAGATAGATATATACTTATACATATTTATATCCAATCCATCTTCCTGTAGTGCGCTTTTCTTGTTAATAGCGGAAACGTGTTAGATCTTCTCCATCAATTTATATTTAGTTAATTATTTGCGCTTACGTTTTTCATTTAGCAAAGTAAAATAAAAGAAAATTTTTGCTGCAGGGGAGGCATACCTACAACAAATTCACTAGATATTATACAGCGATGGAACACACTATACACACTTAAACGATCATTCGATCTCCTCATGTGCACATTAAAAATGTTTTTTATTTATTTTTATTCCCTGCACTCACATGGTGAGAATGCAGAGCATCTATATTTTATATCGTTTGAAATTTATTCACCACTAGTGCGGTTTATTTATAACAAAAAAAAACATAAGCCACAACATAACCAGAAACCATCACCAGAACATTAAATGCTCATAACTTGTACTTGGCGCTTGGCCCCTTTGAAACTTGAAAAGAGATGCTCAATCGTATAAGTAAGCAATATTTCATCGCTACTAGGTATTTTACGTCATAATTATCTCCATCAACAAGATAGATTTTGAAATGTTATTCTTTCCTAATTGTCAAATGTCATTTTGAAATCTGCCACTAGGTGGCTTTTTAATAATATTAGTCTGTCAAGTGTCACACTAAAGTAGGGATACCATCATTATTTATTATTTTTACAAACAAAAGATGGGATATCAAAGTTTAAGGTGTTTACTTTTTTAAACACGAGTGTGAAGACTCCCCCGACATCCGACTGACGTGGGTTCACTCAATGCATCATGGATGATTCTTTTCCATATCATAGACGCTATAATTCTGGGTAAATTTGGCACAGCCTTTTGGCACAAAACCAATGACATTGAATAATGACTATGGATGTTGATGTTGATGCCGAATGTGTTTCGTGTTCAAAAACAAAAAAAATATGATATATTTTCATGAGAATTTTTTTTATTTTAATTTATCAGGGGGCGTACGATAATTTTCACTGGCGCATTTTCTTTATTCCATGGCGCTGTTATAATTAAAAAAAAAATTAAATATAAATAAAAAAAAGCAAAAAAAAAAATGATAAACAAATTAGTTCATGTGGTTTTCACTGTATTGTTTGAGTTTAAAGTTGTTTATAATTAAACAAAATTCAACAACACAACAGTTTTTTATCAAATTATTTTAAATTTAATGCTTTGCTTCTTTTATGGAAAGAATCGATTGTTAAATAAAATTGAAGAAGCCAGTAAAATGATTGAAAATAATATGAAAAGAGAACTACAGAAGATATAATAAGTTAAATCCTGTAATTCATAGAAATAAGTTCCTATGTACATAAATGTATACAAAAAATGGGTGAAGCGTAGGCACAGCCCCAGAGGATTTTTAATTGAAGGAACTAAGAGCAGCTTATGACAGCATAAGTCTAGCATCTAAATTTAGGCATTGGTTATTTCAAATATTATGCTGTGTGAAAATTTACCAAGAGTTCTGGAAAATTACCCTGAAATTTCCTGCATTTTCGAAAGAATCAATTTATGAAAATAAAACTCAGAGCTTGAAATTTAAATTAAGAAGTCAGAGAATAAAAACAGACAGTGAGGATTTCTAGTTTTATTTCAAAAATAAAATTTACATGAGCCTCGCAAGGGGTAGAAAAGTTATCTAAATTCTTATTTAGGTTGTATTCAATATAAGGACAGATAGCCCAAAAATAAAAACGAACGTTTGTCCCATTTTCAGGTTTCTTTTCCAAGTATATCGGTTACTTTTGGACACAAAAAGTGTTTCTTAGCATACTCTTGGGCGCTGAACTCTAATCCGTCAACCATTTTCCGCTATCGGTTCGGGTTTTCAA
The DNA here is from genome assembly GCA_963921185.1 of Dasysyrphus tricinctus. Lineage (NCBI taxonomy): Eukaryota > Metazoa > Arthropoda > Insecta > Diptera > Syrphidae > Dasysyrphus > Dasysyrphus tricinctus. The sequence goes on along the minus strand of OY992533.1, from coordinate 118,347,948 downwards.
AATACATACTACCGACAGGAATCGAACAAAAAGGTTTTTTTGGCTATTTTTGAGGTTATGTTGACAAGCACGGTAATTTTTCTCGATAAAATTGGCAACGATTCCTAAAAGTACTAGTTTTCTATTATAAAATAAGATTTAATTATTTTCAAAATGTAATTATTCTCAATATATCCTTCGCTAGATGTTAGTCTTCTTCTTCAACGCGAGGTAAGCGTTGCTACATAACCTCAAAAAAAGCAAAAAATATAATGATTTCGAAAAATACTAATATTTTTCTTTAAAACCCAGTTTAAATCGTTTTCCAATAATTCTGTCACACTCCGAGAAATCCCCTATTATAATTTACGTGTATAGCCATATAATACCTTATTCAGCATGTTTTTTTAAATTATGTATGTACGATCAAATCCGACCTTAATACTAACTTAGCTTTTCTCGGAGACTAAAAAGATATCGAAAAGATTTGAACTGAATTTTGAAGAAGAAGACTTATACTTTCGGGAATCTTTGTAAATAGGGTTGATAGTTAATAATCTCACGTTGTTACTACATCACCTCAAAAATAGAAAAACGAAAAACGAATTTTTGTCATTTTTGCAACATAAAAAAAAGATGGGTTTGCCAGTTTTGAGTAGGTATTTATTAATATAAGTACAATTAACAATCACGTTTAAAAACCTAACTACACTACTCAAAAAAATTTAAAGAACAAGATTTTTCTCAATTTCTGTTAGTGTTTTGAAAAGCTGTATCATTGTGATTAGTTATCGTATTGTGTTGTGATTTCAACAGCTTTATGTTTTTGTTTCAAGATTTCTTTGGAAATAATTTTTGTTGCAGCACCGTTATTATTATTAATGTAACAAATGACACGAGACAAAAATTAAAATTTTTTTTCATTTTCTTGAAGGTCTTCATTTTAATGGATTTTTTTTAGACAATCAAATGAAGCATCTTGTTTATTCAGCTTTTATTAATTTTTTTGTTGTTGTTGTTGTACAATTTAGTTTTGCATGGTTTATCTGATGTATGTATAATGAAAAAAAATACTTTTGACTTTGATTACCAATATCTCAGCAAAAAATTACGTCATAAAAATTCAAGGACAGTTTTGACAATTTGAATAAGCTTTTCACAACATTTTTTAAGATTTTGTAGTATCTTTTGTTTATTTGCTAATTTTAATAGCAATTCCATTCGTATGTATATTTGTTGACTTTTAAAACATCAGTATTTTTGTAAATTTTCAAATTTATTTTTGAAACCGTTTTTCCTCACCAAAGTTTCAATTAAAGGAACAAATTGTTTTGTTCCGTAACATTGCATAGTCATCATCAAAATAAAAATGAAAATTATAATTCTAGTCGAGTTTTTCCACAGTTTTGCATTGCTTAGAGACTTTTTTAACATGAAATAAAAAGTAAATTTTCCAAAAAAAGTTAAACAGCAAAACACAAAAACTTAAAAAAACAAGAACCTTCAGTGGGAAAAAATTGGGAATTGATGTTTTTTAGAAAAGATTAAAAAAAAAAACAAAATCTCTAAAAGTCAATAACTCGGCAACCGTTACTTCTACCAAAAAAAGTTCTCTGTAGTTTTTTATTGGAAATTTTATATAAATACGAAAACCGTTAGAAAAAATGTCCCTATAGTTTTTTGACTAGTGTATAAACCTGTTTTCAGAAATTTATATTTTTTTTAATCCAAAATTTATTTTGTTTTTCATCGGTTGTACTGCAGGTACAGCTATTTTTCGAATTAAAAAAAATAACATTAGGTTCAAAATTTGAGGAAAAACACTTAAGTTGTTTAGGCTGTAGGGCGAGGTACAGACAGAATTGTACCACCCCATTTTTCGTGTTCTCTATCAACGTAATATCATGTTTGATTGTTATTTCGAAGTATGTTTTTGAACGAATCCAAAAATTGCCATATAGTTCCTACCTAAACATATCGGAAGTAAAAAATCAAAATTTTGACCTTGTTTTTGTATAAGGTACATTATAACGTTTTTTCACAAAAGTGCGATAAAATAAATTATTAACGATTATAATAATGTGAATGTGCCATCATTTTTGCTGATTTTCGACGTAAATCTGTCAGAAATATCTGTTCAGTAAGTCGAGAGCTAGTTTACTCAGGATCTGGGACAGTTGATCAAACTTAGTTCAAAGTTCGATCCGTGGCTCAGCAATTATAGCAACCAATTTTGACAGATCAACGGATGCTCAACGATGGTTCTGGGTTCAAGTATGTGATAATACCGAATAACGTGCTTGAACCACCCATCGTTGAACATCTGTTTTTAACCAAATTCGATTAGTGAACCACGGATAAAAATTTGTAAAAGTGCCCCTTAAATGCTGAGGAGCTAACTCTTAAAAGTGCAATTTTCATAGAGACACCATCTTAATGTCGATATTGAAAAGCCGATCTCTATATAGTTTTGCTCATCAATTTCAATATGTAATAGATTTTTGTACTAAAACTTAATCGAAAAAATATTATGAGTTAATTTGCATGTTGAACTATCTCTGATTTAACGCACTTTTAACTCAGCACTGAAAACTGGCCCTTCAAAATTCCAATCAAATTTTGTTTGCATACTTACATTTAATTTAAGTTTTTCTTTTATAGAAAAGATATGAATCTTACAAGCGAGAGAAAATTATTTCCAATTCTTGCTAGTTTTAGTCCCAGAAATTGTGAATTTGGGAATTAATGTCAAGAGCACAGCCCACATTATTAAAAAGTGGAATATAATCAGCGTTTTCATTTTTGGAATCTTTCAAAACTACATAATGTCAAATGTCAATATTTTTTGTTTTGTTAACGTATCACCGCCATTTCTGACGCTTTTAATTTTAGTTTGTTGTTGTATATACGTATCTCAGGTATAGCCATTTTTTATTTCTGACACTTTAAATTTTGATAACCTGCGGAGTATATTACCTTAGATAATGAAATCCTACTTGGTTGCGATCACTTTTTTAAACGCTGCGAAAGAAAATCGCAGATACGTTACTATAGCCTAAAGGGTTCCCAAGCTATTACTTGTATGATTGTAAGATTGATCATCATGTTACCTAGAAAAAATTGTTTCGAAGCTGAAAATGTCTACATAGTCATATAGAAGCTTAACTTAAAATACAAGTATGGTATAAGGTTGTGGTAGGAATTTGTGTTCAATGTCCAATCTTTCAGGACAGTTTAATACGTTTTAGAAATATTTCTATTCCCACTCTTCAAAATTTAAATGAACACGAATTTTAGTTCATAACCAAAATTTCTATTTTTTAATAAATAATTTTAACTACATATGTATATGCCTGTAAGACCTAAGGTCTTTGTCCTTTAAATGCAACCTGAATTGCACGGCACTAGTAAGAAAGAGTAGGAGGATAGGAAAGATTTGGCACAGTGGATTGAAATCAAGGTGTTTATTATTTCATTAAATCTCACGGGTGGCGTCCAGTTAAGCTGGGAGAATATAGAAAAGAATGCTGCCTAGAATGGGGCTCAAACCCACACCTCTAAGTTAGCAGTCAAGCACTACATCCACTGCACCATTGCCATCCGCAACTTTGTTTTCCATAAGAAGTGTATTTGTTTTTTTAAGAACCACAACACTATCTTGAAAGGATCAAGTTTCTTGTAAAAGTTTTAGGAAGTTTTTGGTTTTCTAAGAAGATAGGTAAGCTGCTAAATTTCCAGTTGAACATTTTCTTGAACTCAATGATACCAAAACTTATCAAACTCTTGGATAGTAATTGGGCTCTTAAAGCCTTGCCATATTTAGAAAACCTGGTATTTTGTACTGACTCAATTAAAGTGTTTCTTTAAACGCACTAAGCTTAACCATCTTTATATATAGATTTATAGGTATTATTTTTAAAGTTCAAAATTTGAGTGAAAATAGAAATGTACACTACAGTAAACGCTCGATATAGTGAAGTAATAAAAACCAGACCTGTTTACTGTTTCGAGATTGTTCACTTTTTCGAGCGGGAGTTTTCTAAGGCTTTATAAAGGCGAATTTGATCCAAAATGCACATTTCGTTCGATGTGAATGTTTTTAATTTTAACTAAGCATTAAACAAGGCTTTCTCTCAGGTTTAAACAAAAAACAGAAACAATTCCTCAGAGCTCTCAAACTATGTAAAATGCTTGCGCGAAATTTGTATACAAAATACGTTTTTTTACAAAATTCATGTGAATTGAGAACTAAACTCAAGATCAGATGGAAGTGTTTTTCTTAAAATCTGACAAACAAAGTATTTTCTGAGTCATTATGTTAACAAAGATCTATTATTCATTATTTATTTCCATTGTTTTGTTCCAAGCATGATGCTTTAATAAGGCGCATATAATTCAATCCATTGTTAGATCTATCAAAATTATTTTTTAAACACAACAACATCACATTCCATCACTTTCCTTTGAAGCCACGGGTTATCTGTCAAAACAAAAATTTAATTTACCTTCCACAAAACAGTCTGTCAGCACTTGATCTCACTTCACTTATTTTTTTCCCTCAAGGAAAAGCCTACCACCCAATGATTCAGTACACGGGCCAATGAACCCCACTACTTGTAGATGGCGACACATTGGCAAACGATCCATTGAACAATTACACTTACAAAATGCAATAAAAAAAAGACAGGCTTTTGTCGCAGCGTAGAACGCGCGCGACCAACTGCCGAGCACCTGACGCGAGGCACAAAATCACTTTGCCGAGCCAAACAGGCAAACGGACATGTATCTGAGTATCTGACTAACAACAACTACAGCAAGATAGGCCCGACGAGACCGAAAGAAAATTCCCCATCCGTAGGATAAAATGTTTTTCCGATTTTTTTTTTTTATTTGTAGGTAAGTTTATGCAGATATAAAAATAAAGAACTTGAGATACTTTTCTCTTTTTTGTGTTTCTTATTTTTCTTCTCTTTTATTTTGCTTGTGTGTTTTCCGTCTATTTTTCTTTTTGATGAACTTTTGAAAAAAAATCGAGATATATCCGAAATTTTCGCGGATTTTCCTTAAGTTTGACACTTTTTTCCAACTCAAATTGAGACACACAGTTTCAGTGTTCTTCGCAAAGCGATAGCAGTGCTGAAACTGAATTGAAAAATTTTGAAAAACTTTTCAAAAGACCGGTAATATTTTTTTGTTTTCCAGCAGACATCGCTGACGGTCGACGCACGCAAAAAAAAAACCCCAAATCCTTCTTCTGATGATGGAGTTCTCCAAGTGGCGTATTTTATTTTCCTTTTATTTTTGTCTTTCAGCGAATTTTCCTTTTAAAACTCACTTCAACAAAATTTGTTTTTTTGTGTTGTTGTTAGTTTTGCATGAATTTTCCTTTGAGGTAATTTACTCATCTTTGTCGTTTTTTTTCCAGTGGAGTGGAATATATTTATGAGATATTTACGAGATAAATAAAAGGAATGGTGTTCGGTGCTCGGTTGAGTATCTTGATGAGGTTGCGAGCTATGGATTTTCAACTTGATTGAGAGATCTTTTGAAAGTCAAGTTGATGAGATGATTGTTCGATCGGTATTTTGTATTGATGGATGAGGAGGGGGAGGGTAGAGGATGAATGTTTTGTCTTAATTGATGAAATCTGATGTAAATGGTTTGTTTCTTTTTTATTTTATTTTTTTTAATTTTATTTTCGAGGGAAGATTTTTTTTTGGGTTAATTAAGTCGTAAAAAGTGACTTTATTACTGAAGATTAATAAAATGAAGGTTTATAGGTACCTATGTGGGGTGAGATTTTCAATGATATTGCTGACAAATGAAATCCATGTCAACTGAATTATGGATCATTTTAAGATAGTTAATTAGAAGAGAATAACAAATTGTATAATAAATTATTACAACGAATACCTACACGAAATTATGTGTGATAATTTTTGAAATTACGTAAAAAAAACAACATTATACCTGAACGTATTACATAAAACGTTTAACAGATAGGTTCAAATTGAGGACTTAGTGAAGTGTTAATTAGAGGCCAGTGAAAATGCATTTCTTCTCAAACTAGTAGGTACTTAATGCGGTGAGCCATTTTTAAGTTGATTCATATTCTATAATTATTTTGTTGTCTAAATCCAATAGAGCATGACTTGGCACTATATAGTGGTGTGCTGCCTTATAAATTAGACTCGTTCCATATTATTTACTAACTGTAGGTAAAACCGCTTTTTAAATTATTTGGAAAAATTAGGGAAAGACCAACGATAACAACTCAAAGATTGTATAGGTGTACGCGATATCATACAAATTTGTTAAGAAAAATTAATTAGAAAATAAGATTGAAAATCAAATACAAATTAAGAATTATCAACATTTCATAGAAAGTGGTAGATTTTGGTTTATATTTCTTTGTTTAATTGGCATTAACTGCCTTCAATAGAAACGCACGTTGACCATGGACATTATAACAATATTTGAATGGGAAATACAAAAATGAAACTAAACCCTAAAGTTAACAGTTCATATCCTCGAAGCCTCAAGTAAATTTTAGTAAAACGTTTAGCAAAATTGAAAGTAACTAAGGTTATGTAATAATTGTAGTTAGAAGTTAAAATGAGTTCAACTCTATATAGCAATTCGCGCAGGTACCCGGCGCGGATACAGTGGGATGGCAATGGGTGCAATTGCCCCCCTGACCAAGATCGAGCGAACGAAGCATAAAATAAGAATTTAGTAAAATGTAATCAAAAAATGTTTTTTCGTTTATAAAATTTATTCTTGGCAGTCAAAAAAGGACTTCACGTTTTCATTTTCCGATGTATCTCACCTCTCCAGCTGAGCCTTACCTTAATAGCTACGAGTAAAACACACGTGCAGCTTTGACACGTCCTAAGGTGGCAGTTATAGCTATCATTGAAACTCATCATTGAAAATTTTAATGATTGATTTTGAGGCGTTTAGAAAGCAAAATCATCTATTATTTTGATGCTCAAGCTTAATTAATATTTCTAGTAAAAAAAATTTCAAATAGGCCCAACTTTCCACAAATATTGACTTTTAATTTTTCAAAGATCATCGGTAAGGTAGTTCAATCATTGAAACAAGAAAAGTCTTTTTATGTAGAAAGTTGGGCCTATTTGAATTATTTTTTTGGCTTAAGATATTTACCAAGTCTTAAGCTTTATTTGGTCATCACAATAATAACTGATTTTACTTATTAAACGTCTCAAAATCTATCGTTAAAATTTTCAATGACGAGTTTCAATGATAGCTATAACTGGCGCCTAATGGGAGCAGACATACTCAAGAGCTGCATGTAGCCCAGAGCTGTGCACAATATTTCTAAATTTGTGTTGCAGCAATGAGTGGTTGTTCGTCAGCCGCTGACCAAGTTCAGTGAAGAAAAGTACCGCTATGTACATATAGCCTTCAAATCGACAGATTGGAAAGCTTTTAACTTCTGTTTTAGATGTCCGATCTTCAAAGCTAAGGTCTTTAATTAAAAGATCAATGTCAGGGTATAGCTACTACTGTATAACATTTTTCGTGAACATTTTTTCATACTAGAAATCAGATTGAGTCCCAAATCAATTTCATTTTCACTTTTCAAAATGCAATGTAAATGAAAAATTTCAAAATTTTGAAAAATAATGTTTTAAAAAGTTACTGCCCCGACTCTACTCTACAAATTTGTTAGTGGTTTTTAATAGTTATATGTAAAGGGAGAGGTGGCAGGGGCACTTATCAAAATTTTCAACCTTAAAATTGATTTCAATTTAAGAAAAAGTAACAAAATCTTAAAAATTCGTCAATTTAATAACCTGTAAAAAAATCAAACTTTGCTTTGCAAGGCTCTACAAGATTAGAAAAAGCTTAAGCAATAAACTACATTTGTGAATACAAATTATTGAGAAATATCAAAAAAAATTTGGTTGATTGGGTCCTTTTTATGATAAATATTTAAATGTGCATTTACATTTTATAAAGTACCTACTTTCACTTTGAAAAACTCTCGAGAGTGACTCTTGGATATTTGGAGAGCTAATCTCATAACTCTGTGCTCAATTTCATTTTCACTCTCGAGAGCTTCTTCAGAGCTGACCGCCGTCTTTTTCCTCTCAAATGAATACGCACCTTAAAAGTATGCTAAGTTTTCGAGTGCGGCAATGTACACAGCGATGCGTGCTGCACAACAATTTTAGCCATAAGATGGTAGAATTTGAGAGGATTTTGTTTCGTGGATGCGTTCCATATTCCCTATTCCGTGTTATTAAACCTGCGAAGAGTACGAATCCGATGAAGAAGATTGGAGAGAAACCAGGAAACAATGACAGCTAAAGAGATGTTCGATGGAACTTTTAGACCTAAGGATAGTTGTTTTGGCCGTTTTTACAAAAGTCAGGTCAACGGCCGTTTTCGAAGAAGTCATTTGCATCAAAAATGCATTTGCAGATTGATCTTTAAGGCAAATTGCTAATGCCACATCTTTGAAAACATCATCTGCGTTGCAGCTGTGCAGTAAAAAATCGAGTTGAAAGTAAAAAATTGAGAAACAAGAGAGCGTGTTCGTAAACATCAAATGCTTTTGCGAGCAAGTTGAATGACGTTAATCAAACCAATTTTATACAAGCAGGACAATTGCATATGACGATTGCAATCTCCGTCAAAAAATGACGATCATTTGATGATCATATTGACCTTTTCGAAAACGGCCAACGTCTTTTCGTATGTTAAATGATTGTTATTTTTTGACGTGAATATTGCTTTTGTTTGCACAAAGTCTTTTTTATCAATGTCACTCAATTTTCTTGCAAATGCATTTGACATGTTCTCTACCTTCTCAATATTTTTGTCTTTAACTCAATTTTTACTGCAGAATGGACCGCAGATAATTTTTTCTAATATGTGACTTTTGCAAACTGTCTTATCGAACAAATGTTTATGCAGAAAAGCTTGTATTTGAATTTTCGAAAAAACACATTTGAGAACATTCTGCAAATGCATTTTGACGCAGATGATTTTTTCAAAAACGACCTTTATCTGCAAGGCCATTGGCCAATTATCTTGTCACAGCTAAAGAGGAGGCTAAAACTTTCACTCGAACTAGAAAGTCATGAGTGGGAATAGGAACATACCGATGTGCCATTATGCTTTCCGAAATTTGAGGTGGTGTTACACAGATCCAGAGAGTGCTTAGCTTCATTTCACAAAGTTCCAAAGTAACAGTTATGGAAGAAGTAATTGCGTTCTTCAAATTTCAAGCCCACATCGCTATGTTTGACCAGGTGTGGAGAGTGGTATGAAGTGTACTCCAATTTTCTGTAGACTTCATCAAGATTGTGGAAATTCATGAAAATAATCCCCCCCCCCCCTGAAAAAAATCCTGGATCCGCACCTGCCAGGTAGTATAGGTGGGCTCATCATCAGTTAGATGACTATCGTACCCTTCTAAGACGCAATTTCATATCGATGTTGAGCTCATTTTAACTTCTAACTTGAATTATTATAATCAGTCACTCCACTTAAGCAGAAGATTTTTCTTCTCATTTTTTTTTTCATTTTTTATTATTATAAAAAGCCTGAACGTGGGCATTTTAAATTCAAAGTGTCTGAATTTAAATAAATTCCCTTAGAATAATAAAATTCAGAGTATCTCCAATGCTGTGATTATTATATTAGTCGGTAAACATCGATATGAAATTGTGTCTTAGAAGGGTACAATAGTCATCTAACTGATGAGCCTAACCATCGTACCTGGGCGAAACGCAATATGGAGTTGGGCTCATTTGAACTCCCACCTCCTGGAAAAATGGTAAGTTTTTGGGGTTGGGGTCAAAATACTGTATGGGTCATAGTACTGTATTTAAAATACTGTATCTCAAAATACTGTATATCAAAATACTGTATGTACAAAATACTGTATGATCAAAATACTGTAAGTCAAAATTCTGTATTTCAAAATTCTGGTTGGTCAAAATTCTGCATTTCAAAATTCTGTATTTCAAAATTCTGTATTTGAAAATGCTGTAAATAGGCTGAAAAATAAAAATCGTTTTGATAATGTAAAAAAGTGCGCACTTTTTTACAAAAAGTGCGCACTTTTTTACATTATCAAAACGATTTTTATTTTTCAGCCTATTTACAGCATTTTCAAATACAGAATTTTGAAAACAAAATACTGTTCTTGAGAATATATCATAATAATATTTCATAATTATAATTTTTTTGATAAACTTCCCTTGAACAATAACATGTACCTACGATAATTCATAAGGCTTTGAATTTATTAAAACAAAGACAAAATAAATGCTATCTTGTTCTTATTTTCTCTCTCATTTTCTTCTTCTTAATTGTTTGTATCTATCTCACATTTTTACATGAATGTTTTGATCATGATCAACAATTGCAAAAGCGCAAGTGGAAAGGGTTAGAAATGGTGAACATATTCGTAAAAAGAAGAAAACTGTTCTTAGACATAATAAAATTGCATGTGTAATGTGAAAGATTAATGATTTAAACCATATTGGTTACTTTAAAAGAATAGCAAAAAATCTAGGTTTATATTAAAGCTTTGCTTATAATCTTAAGTTAATTCCTTTGGTTATCATTAATGTAAAAGGAATTTTGTGATTTTGATTTGTTTTGTTGTAACTTGTCGTTACTTTGTTTTTGTTAATGCATTTCTACATACAATACATAGATAGTTACTCATAAATAATATTGCTTATTATCTATTTACTTAATTATGACTTATTAATGTTTGTATTCTATTTTTTTTACACTTCTGCTTTTACATTTGTTTAGATTTTCAATAAATGAAATATGAAATATTCCTAGATCGAGTTCTGCTTTTTTTTTATAATGTAAGTTTAAGAACGGAATTATGCAAACATTTCTTTTTTTTTAGATACAGAATTTTGAGATACAGTGTGTTTTGCTCATACAGTATTTTGAGATGAATAATTTTGAGATACAGTATTATGAGATACAGTATTTTGATCATACAGTATTTTGAACATACAGTATTTTGAAATACAGTATTTTGAAAAACAGAATATTAACCATACAGTATTATGACCATACAGTATCATACAGTATCATACAGGATTTTGACCATACAGTATTTTCAAATACAGCATTTCGACCCGCTCCCAAGTTTTTGTCAGGTTTAATTAAGGCTCTGGAAAGGCTTTGGTAAGGGAAATATAGACAAGGAAAACTTGTCAAATACTCGTGAGGCCCTCGCTTATAAAAACTTGTCAGATAATTCTTATTACAAATACCCCATATATGACAAAAACTGAAAAAGCTAATATTCTATACTCATCATACAATAGTGAGAAAAATTTAAGCATGTGTATATTTTTTCATTTTTAAAATTACGGAACTGTATTGCAAAATAGCTCTGTAGTTAGCGTATTGGAGTGGCAATCACAAGATCACAGGTTCGAATCCCAGTCTCTCGAGGCAAAAGGCTGCTTACCCTTGCTAGAGCCTTGTTAGGGTCAATGTTAAACTTTCTAGTGCCTCGTTAAAAACTAGATTGTTTTTCTAGGTGGGCTTCTCAACTTGAATTATATTCAGTCATTCCACTTAAATAGAAGATGTTTCTTTTAAAATTTTCTTCATTTTCTATTGTTAAGGTTATGTAATCTTTTGCATTTCCGCAACAATTTTTGTTTAAAATGTATACTTACATACATAATGTGGCTAGAAGAAATTATTTTATAGTTTTTAGTTTTTTTTTATTCATATATTTAGCGTATCAAGGGCTTATAGCTAGTCGGGATTCATAGGTTTTGATTTTTAACGTAGGTACCTGCAGCACTTCAAAATTTCATCGGTTCGTTCTTCCGATTGCGTCTATTTTCTACTGTATACCATTTATTTCACTCTCTTGGCCATCATTTTTTTGATGCGTACGTTAAATCTCGGAACTAAGTTTTGTTTCAAATCGATTACAAAATATGAACCAATCAGAATAGGAAACAGACGAAATTTAAATAATTTCATTGAACTAAAAATACTAAAAACGTACCGTTATTAATAATACACGGTTAAAGGTGAATTATTGATTCAAAATAGCTTTTTATGGCCATTAGTCTGTTTTGAATCAATAATTCAACAAGTCCAATCCTTAATTTTAAGTCTTCTACTTGGCTGATTTATGTCAGTAGTATAAAGAATTTATATTATAAAACCTTCTTATATGAAAAAAATTTTATTTTTATAAACAAAACGACAAGAAACAGGAAGCATTCATTTAAATAACGATCAAAAACTGAATATAAAAAAAAATCTCTTCACATTTTTTATTAAAAACACAAATTAGAAACAAATAAAATATTATACCCTTAATTTAAAATACATATATAAACACTCAATTCAATATTTTCCCTAGACTAACATTTGATTTCAAAATTTCAAAAATATTAATACATAAATACTTAAATATACACAAATTATTTATCACGTCTAAATACCCAATGATAAAATCAAAATACATAAACCAGCCACACAACTTCTTCCCGGTCCACATATATGTATGTACATACATACATATGTCCCTTTATATCTTTATCTAATTTCTAATATCTACAACAAGAAACAAAATTCTCCAATTTCTCAGATATTTTATGTTTGATCATGAACATGATTGATGGGATATTTAGAGGATGAAAATGTGTAACATCTGCAAGGTGTCAGACTTGTGGCAACCTAATGGACTGTGATCTTTTAAATAATAAAATTGTGTATGCGTGAGGGGACGTTGAAGTAAAACCGACAACGAAAAAGCATTAGAAAATAATATTTTATTTTGTAAAAAAAAATGAAAATGAGTCATTTGAATTTGAAAGTGTTTTTATAAATTGCATTTGACTTTCTATTGCATTCCTTGAAATTCAAAACAAACCTAAAGATTTCTTGTTTTTTTTTAATAATAAATGTTTAAATAAAATTGAAAAAATTGAAAAAAAAAATGAGATACGAAAGCTACATTTTTAAACGATTAAAACTGTATTTATGTTTATTCATCTCAGTTATAACTTAGATATTCAAAACCCTAATTTGGAAGACACGAAAGAGCAAATTGTTTGGAAAGTTAAACTGTTAATAAAAACAATTTTATATTGCTATTTAAACAATATATAATATTTACATAAATTATTAAAAAAGAAAAAAACTATGCCTTGATGGTAATTAATTATATTTTAATAATTATCTAATAAATTTTTATTTCAAATATTTAAGAATTTTGAGATATTGACCATAATAATATATTTAAAACATTGAACAAAAAAAAAAACATCGAAATCAAAATCCTATAAATATTCTTGAAGATTTTGTATAAGTGCACTTGAAAATTTTACTTCTCTGGAGAAAATTGATTCTTCTTGATTTTGATTTTCATAATAATAAATGGAACATAAAAAAAACTATTAATTCATGGATACATTTTTATTGAACTTTTTTTCTTCTTCACCAGAAAAGAGAAAATATTCGACTGAGTAACCCTTTAACGATCTAAATGTTGAACACTTAGAAGTGGTCTAGTACTAACAATTGAAAGCATATTGTCATCAAACCAGAACTTTCATTTTGAATTTCAAGCAATTTTTGAAATGCCAATATTAAATTGTCATTCATTACGATAGAGTTCATAGACTTGACAGAGTTTGTTATTCAGATAGAAAGAACTAAAAACTGTAGTTGCTTTGAAACACCTTCCTTATACAAAACAAAATCAACTATTTAAATATAGTTGTTTTGTCAATTTTGCTTATTATATACATAATAAAAAGAATAATAACCAAATTAATTCAAATAAGATTCGCTTACGTCTTAAACATAGCGCAATTTTTTTATTTCTGTATATAAATATTTACGAAAACAATTTCTAAGATATTCTGTATGTACAAGTATCTAAACTAGTAGTAGATATAAATACGACACAAACTGCACAAATAAGTCACACAATAAAATTGTACAGCTGCCAAAATAGAAATAATAGTCTTGTCTAATTTGAGACTTTAAGGAAAAGGTATTTAAGTTTTTTTCTGGTTATTTTCCTATACCTACATATTTTATATTTTAGAAGATAAGATATAAAAATACAAATACCATTTATGTAGTTACCATGTAATTAAATCAAATATTGCATAAATTCAATTACATATATTTAAAATAGAAAATTCGTCAACTATTTAAATTTAGAAGCAGCATACTAAAGAAAAATTGTTTAACAATTTTTAAATGGACAAAATGGGAATTCCCAGAAAAATACAGTACGTACAGACTTGGTGGTTTTATTTATTTTTAGTTAAATATTTTATTTTTGTGATTATGTTACCGCACATAAAATAAATAAATAAATAAAATAGAAAAAAAAATAAAATTGTGTTTGTCACTGTTGTTGATGATATATTTTTGACACCTACATTTTAGTTTTTCTTATTCATTAATCTTAATTATGAGTGACAAGTATTGCATATAATTAAACTTATTTGTATGTAAATAGAGAAATTCTTTAAGAGAATTCATGTAAAAAAATTAGCTACATTTCTTGTTGTAGAACAGACATTATAAAATTTTATTGAAGTCGAAAATCTTTTCTTTTTTTTTTTGTTGAGTGGGAGGAATGATGCAAAAGTTATTCTTTTTGTTTTCAAGAAAATCTATTTTAATTGAAAAACATCCCTCATTATATCTTTCGCATTTAAATATGTATTTGTCTGGAAAGTAAAATTTTATATTGGGTCGTTAATCTATGGCCATCAACTGAAAAACAATAATAAATATGTATTTAAACTGACGCCGATGAGATAAAAAATTTCAGTCAGCTTTGGTGGGTGTATGAAAATTGTTATTTATTTGTCGTTGAAATACTGTAGGTTTTCTCGTAAATCTAATGAACTACTGTGACCAGTTCTATTATTTAATAACTAGCAAATCCACGTCAAAAATTAAAAAAACGCCTTCCGAAAATTTCACAAAAAAAATAATACGATTTGATTTTGGTGGAATCAATTTTTACTCTTCCGAGTAAGCGATTTCAAGCGTTGATCGTTCTAGCGAATTTGAGATTCGATGGACAGATTTCAATTAGTTAATGCAGCGATCAATCAACCTTTTAAGTTGCTTGTAAAGTATGCAC
The DNA here is from genome assembly GCA_963921185.1 of Dasysyrphus tricinctus. Taxonomy (NCBI): domain Eukaryota; kingdom Metazoa; phylum Arthropoda; class Insecta; order Diptera; family Syrphidae; genus Dasysyrphus; species Dasysyrphus tricinctus. Next base: position 118,332,812 of record OY992533.1, on the reverse strand, counting down.
TTCTAACTAAGAAGATTTGGTTTTTAAAAAAATTCTTTTTTGAAGTTCAAATAATTAACCAAGCGACAAAGACAAAAATTTTTTGTAATTTTGTTTATGTTGTAATTTTTGTAAGAGTGTCTGCAAACTGTCAAACTCTAATTCACAATCCATAACATAAAAAGCATAGCCAACTAAAAACTAGCTCGAATTTATCTAAGAAATTTTGTTAGCACTCATTTTACTTATACATTTTCGGCGACCAAGCTAATTTTGCATGTGAAAAAATGTCAAAATTTGCAATTCGTAGTTCGCTACTCTTAGCTCATATGCAAGGCATTTAAGGCTAGGACCGCACTTGCGATTTCAATCGCGCGACTGTTTAGTCGCTAGAAATAGAACACATGAATTTTAATAAGAATGAACGCACATGCGACCTGGAAATCGCGACGATTAAAAGTCGAAAATTTGTTCCATTTTTCTGGCGATGCGATTGTCGAAAGTTAAAATGAAACAAACGGACTTAGATGGTTGTGCTCGCACTTGCGATTTAAAATAGCGCGACTAAAAAATCGTAGTCGCAACTAGAAAAAATTATACACGCACTTGCGATTTTCAAACGTACGATTATTTAGCCGCAAGAAATGAGACACATGGTTTTAAATGTGAATGCACACATATGCGACTCTAAAATCGCAGTGATTAAAAAAATGGAACCAGATCTATTTTTTGAGCGTTTTTTCTGTCGTGAAATTAAATAGACGCATGTGGGTGCATTCATATTAAAAGCTTTATGTTCTATTTCTTGCGACTAAAAAATCGCGCGATAGAAAGCCGCAAGTGAGTGCATGGCAATTATTTGTTGCGACACCGATTTCTTAATCGCACCGACTGAAAATCGCAAGTGTGGTCCTAGCCTTTACTCTCAAGAAAATCACACAAAACCCTAATTGTACAACCCAATAGAAGTAATTACTTCAAAATATTGAAAAATTGGACCTTACAGAGCGAAACGCATTTGGTTTACAAATGGCTTTTGGACACGTCAACATGCCCCCTACAATTGCAAAGTGCAAACAACAACGTGATTAAAGCCACACACTTCCAATGATTGGCCTTGTGTCGGTCCGAATCACCGGTATTCTTGGAATGTGAACTTTTGCACCCTTAAACTTGCATTTGATTATGACGACTTTGAGGACTTTGTTCAAAAGTTCCTTCGCCGTCAACGTTGGACATTTTCAGTTGTATCAGATTGTGCAGCATTATGACAATAGACCCAAATTTGAGTTGCTAAAATGTGCAGTGGTAAGCAAGGTACATCCAACGCACAGTACACATATTAAAGGCAATATCATTCGCGTTTTCATTTTTGTTCAGTTCTGCGCATCCATCAAAATCTGTGGAAAATGGCAAATCCCGTTACCCCCACTCGTAAAACATCAAAATTTGTTATGAGTTATGTGTTCATTTGTTACTTATTGAGGAAAAATATATGAAACTGTAATTTTCTCCGAACCATGGTTAGTTAGAAATTCAAATTTTGTACCAAAAATCTAAATGAATAAACATCATCATCCCCCAAAATTCCAAACTTCTAAATGTAACCCTAACCCCCAGTTTCACAGTCTCGTTTAAACCTTGAACTGAGTTTAATTGTTTTGCTGAACTAAAGTTTAAACCAAAATTGGAGTTAAAACTCGCACTGTGAAACTGGGGGTAAGAAAGATAAAATTCAATAACATCAAAAAAAATCAAATAACCATTACCTAGCTTAACGGCTACACGGACATATAATTTTTAAATTCTGCACATCTGTGGGATAAAACCTTTTTAACAGTACTTAATTCATGATTTTGCGTTGAGTATTAACGGAAAAAAGTGTAAAGAATTTTCATACATTCTGCCAAGCGTATTAATATATAGAAAATATTAATTGAAAAAAAACTGGGCAGAAACGCAATAAGGCTTATTGCAGCATCAACTAGAATTCAGCCGTTTCCAATTGCCAACAGTTATTTTGAGAAATCATCAGCTAATGGATCGTTTTACAACACATTTTTGTCGTCAACTGTAGATTCTTTACCTATCGCCAGAAATACGATAATTTCGGGCAAAAGTTAAGGTCATCTGCAGATGTTAATCATGGGATGAGCAGTAAATTTGACGGAAATCACCGGCCAGTAGTATCATTGCTTTTCCAAAGTATCTTGACACCTCCAATGCTCGCTTGTGTGTAATTGTACATTAATTCCAGATGATAATTTTGCAAGTTTTCAACATCTGTGAAATCGTAGAAATGATACATTTTAGTTTGTTATCTATCCCGCTTTCCAACAACGTAGCCGCTATTCCAGAGTTGTGAGATCAAATGCAATATTGGGTCTTAACTGAATTGAAGCCTTAATCAACGAAATGAGAAACTGTTTACCAGTTCCGCCAAGTACATTGTCGTAGGATACGCCTCAATTTCCATGGTCAATCGCCTTCATCAATGTGTCGTACAAGTTCTTTAGCTGGGGATTTAGCAATGGGAAATTATTTGTGCGAACTGTTTCTGTTCAAATCTTGCTCGCGCTGCTGTTCTCTATTAAATGCATCGTGCATCGAATGATGAGAGCATAAATTCATACTTTACTCAACAAACCTCAATAATTAGACCTTATCGTCCCCTTGATGTACGAAACTTGTGTCGCACACACAGAAACTGAAGCATTTTCGAGTTCCAATTGTCATCTTTGGCAAGCAAATACCTCCGCTGAAAGGTTTCTGGAAATGTGGCGCACAGCACCCATCAACAGTACACTGGTACTCAGATAAATTTGGATCATGTACAATGTACACTGGCCACTCTATATGGAGACACAGATCGATCGTCAACCAAATCAGATATCTCAAAATGTTCACAAACAATTTTGAAAAAAAAAATTCACGCCCATTTAATTTTTCGCAAAAAATGGGTTCATTCCCTCAAATAAAATTCTACTATCAGAATTTTAAATTAAAGCAAAGTTTTTACCTAAACTGTCCTCAGCATTTAAATTTGTAAGACAAAATGGCCATTACAGATTGTCGTATATTGCATTTATAATGTACCCACAAAATCTGAACCAGACATGTTATTTTTGTATTTGATTTCGTATTTTTGTTAAATCTATAGTTGATTTTTATTTCTGCAGGTACATTAAGATTGTGAGGAATTTTCAAAGAGATACTCTCTTAGTTTTTAAATAACAAACATTCACGGCTTTAGTTCATTTAACAAAAATCTACCATAGATTCTGAAAAAAAATATTACGTATACGCCACAGTGACCTTATCGATTAAATACCAAAATACATATTTTTCGATTGATTTCAATTAAAAAAATTACTGTTATATTGCGGTTTTGATTATTTAATAAAATGGCAATATAGTCTTGAGCAAAATATTACGTATACGCCACAGTGACCCCAACCGATTTAATACTAAAATATACATATATTTTTTTTATTTATCTTAAATTATAACTCACCAATAACCAAAAAAGTTGTCAAGGGTATTACCATCCTTGTTCACTTCAACAGGCTCAGTTACTTTCACATCAGGAAAACTGGAAAGTTCCCTTTCTCTTGATCCCATTTCTTCAGCTGATTCTTCAGCAATTCCACTATCATCTTCAGTGTCGGTGGCTTCTTCATCGACTGGATAGAGTTTTCTATCGTTCCAGTGATTTCTTCTCCCACTTCTTCCCGATGCATGTACGTGTCGCGGATTGACATTCAAAAAGTAATCCATATTATTTGAAAACAATGGCCTGAACACTTCTTCTTATTATGAGTATTTTATGCACAGAAATTTAAAAAAATTAAATATATAAATTAATCTATCACAAATTATATTGCAGGATATTTTCTATTTGTTAAAATTCACAATCTAAGCTAAAATCTTAGCGAATCTTAAAATCAGAACTCCGACGTGCACATAAATCACATGAAAATTATTTTACAATTAAACTGTACACGATTTCAGTGCGAGCAAGAAAAAAAAACATAAAAGATACAAATGAATTTATTCAGTAAACTTGCAACTCGGTGCTGATCTATTTCACTATAGCAGTCGTCCTGCCAATTTCTAAACTCGGCAAATAATTTTATTTTTATTTAAAAAAAAAAAATTAGTTGGTTCGCAGCTTCTTTTTTGCGTGAATTTTCTAGATCCGTTTGTTCTAAGGCAATGTTCGTTTATATTTTTATTTTCAAAGTTAGAAAATTTATTTCACACTCGTCGATGGAAAAAAGACGTAGAAATATTTTTTTTTTATTGGTCCACACACGACACGATCGGACGTCACAGGTTGTATTTGCTAGAGAATACGCAAAAAAAAAGTTGTAAATTATGCGATATAATTAGCTTTTTCTCGTGGAAAACAAATGTTTGTGCAAAATTATGACAACAGGAGCGAATTTGAATATCGTTCCAATTATTTTTATAGATGACACTGTGCGATTGAGTATGGAGACATTGATCGTTTGTATATGCACGAGGATTAGCTATCTTTAAAGGCTAACCAGAAGATCCACCGAGCTCGATGCCACACCACAAGATGAAGTAGAAAAAGCCAACAGAGAGAGAGTGCAACACACTTTGTGCAATTAGCAGATCTTTTGGCTTAATTTACAATAAATTTTTTGGCACTATGATGTATTTGTATTAAATGTGTGTTTGTGTCTGCCACATCTAATAGATACAAGTTTTTTTCTTAAGTTTTTTTTCTCTTAAATTAAAAAGAAATTCTGATTTTTAATTTTGTTTGATTTTTATTTATTTTTTTTTAATGACAATATCTTACAAAAATTTTATAGTCTTGAGAAATTATTGTATTGTTTGAATTAAATTCTCTTAATTTTTATTTTTATTAATGTGATTTCAATGCCACAATGGTGAAAGTTTTCTGTCTGTCGACCATTAATTGCTCACATAAGTATCTGAAACTTTTGTGATTTAAGAAATACTAACAATTTTGATGAATAATATTTTAAATTTACAATAGATTTGCCTTGGATTTTTCCTTGAATTTATTGAATATAGTTTTCACTGACCACAAACAGGTGCGAGAAATTAATTTTTGTTTTTTTTTTTCTTCTTTTGTTTGTGATGTTTTTGTGCCAAGCCGGAAAACAGGTGGATAAGAACTAAATTTTTGTGTAAATATGGTTTGATTCTCAAAAATACGTAATGTGTTTATAGAACAAAATCTTGCTTATATCGGTGCTCTGAATATAACTTTCTTGAAGATGAACTTTATTTGAATTTTATTTTACTCAGAAAAAAAAAGAAAAATAAACTTGGTTCCTCACATTATTCATTTCTATTCCTTGATACATTTTGCTAACTATAATAATGTCTCATTTCTATCTTATGATCTTGGTAATAGTTTTTTTATTGACGAAGGGAATTTAAAGTCCTTTTTAAAATAACTAAAGAATTTAGCTATAATTTTTATTCTGAATAAACAGGCTTTATAAAATCAATTTTCCCTTTTTTATATTTAAACTATTTTTATAGTAAAATTGCTAAATATTATATTAGTAATTTGTAAAAGAGCCTTTCATTACGCTTATGGCTATAAGAATACAAGTAAAGTAGAAAAAATGAAGATCGAATAAAGTTAAAATTTTTTTAAGTGTTTTTATTTCACTCCTAAAAAACAGATCCAAAATCAAGAAAAAGAGTGTTATAACAAGCCTATTTGTTGACAAAAGTCTGGTAAATTCTGAAATTCTTTAGACAATTGCAAAAATCTTATATGTAGTTCTTGTTGTAACTCCTAAACAGTTTTCAGAATGTGGAGCTAAATAAAGCCAACAAAAAAAATCATTTTAAATCAAAGTAAATGACTTGCATTTGTAGGGTTTTATTTCAATGTTATTTTATTGGTGTTGCTTTTATTTTGTGATTGTTTTTTTGTTTTGCGAATTGTTATTCTGAAATGTAGGCTAACAATCTTATTTTAACAATTAATTTTGCTTATTTACTTGGAGTTTTATGAGATTTGAACTAGGAACTTCCACCCAAATACGCTTTCACTAGGCTAAATCACAATACAAAGATACGATATTGAAAATTGATAACAATCTACTGTACTACTACACAGTTTGTGTGTGTATTTGCATATTTTAGATTGAGTCGGCTAGTTTCAATAATGAATTACTAAATCAAGATTGCCTTGAACTTAATTTCAGGCCATGAGTGCAACTAAGTGACCGAGTGCCTCAAGACCATTCCCTTCAAGACTAAACTCGCCAACATTAGCCTCATATGCGTGCATACCCCCACAGCGGAGAAAGATGACGACACCAAGGACGAGTTCTACGAGCTCCTGGACAAGACATATGAGCAATATGCCCTAGGTATGACATAAAAATTTTCTTGGATTATTTTAATGCTAAACTAGGAAGAGAAGGGAACAGAAGTTTTTGGTGGCACAATCGGAAGATTTAGCCTGCACGACACCACCTCTGATAACGGAATTAGGTTGATGAGACATTGCTGCGGGGCGAAACGTTGTGGTAATTAGTACGCAGTTCCCACATCTCGATATACACAAGGGGACATGGTGAATTCCTGGTCAATCAACCGCCAACCAGATTGACTACATTGCGATCGATGCAAGGCAATCCTCCAGTATCAAGGATGTCCGGACGATCCAAGGAGCCAACGTTGAATTGGACCACTATCTCATTGTAGCTAAGAAAATGCTACGGATATCCTGACCAAAGCCAAAACAGAGAAATACTGCGAGGAAGTCTGACGTCAGACAGCCACAGTTGCTGGAAATCGCCAGGTCCTTTTCCGATCGAGTCTCTCGGGCCCTCTTAAATATTCCTATTCCACCAACTGCAAGCATCGAGAACCAGTGGAAGAATAGCCAGGAATCCATCAGAGATGCTGCTTCTGATGTGCTTGGCCTCACGCGACCACCACAGCGAAACCCCTGGTTCGACGAAGAATGCCGGCAAGTACATGCAGCCAAACAACAAGCATATACAGCGGCGGCGCTGCATAGAAGGACAAGAACTGCTCACGAGCTCTACGAGTAGAAGAGGAACACAAGCTTCTAATAAGAAAAAAGAAAGAGCATGAGAAAAGCGCGTGATCGAGGAAATAGAGGGATACCATTGCAGGAATGAAGTTCGGAAGTTTTACCAAAAAGTAAAAAGAACCTCACAAGGCCTGAACCAAAGCCTGCAAGGTCGACCAGGGGAACATTGTTATAGAATCGCAGTGGGTGCTGAGGATGTGATTGAAAAATTATTTCTGCAAATTGTAAAACGGTGATGACGAAGCGAATTCCGCTAACATGCAGATTGCACCATTCAACCTTGACGACGCACGTAAGCCAACAATTCCGTCCACCCAATCTCGACGAAGTAAAGATAGGAACATATATCTAAACTTAAGTCCAATAAAGCTGCTCGAGCTGATGGCCTTGCGGCTGAGCTATGCAAAGCGGCTGGCGATGAAATGGTTAGGAGTATGCACCAGCTCATCTACAAAATATGGTCGGAGGAAAGCATGACCGATGAATGGAACCTCAGCATTGTTTGCCCGATCCTCAGGAAAAGCGATCCTTTGGACTGCACCAACTACAGAGGCATAAGTCTTCTTAATATCATCTGCAAGGTCTTCTCTGTCGTACTTTGTGAACGCCTGAAGCCATCGTCAACAACCTGATAGGTCCATATCATTGTCGTTTTAGGCGCACTATAGCAAATCGTGGTCCCGTTTGCATAGATGGGGAATGGAGAAGAAGATACAACAACGAACTGTATGGGCTCAACCAACTTGGCGCGTGAAACTGGAGACAGCTAGCTAGAAACCAAGCCAGCTGAAAGAAGGGTTTATTGGTTGAGGCCCTGGTCCACCCCGGACTGTAGTACCACCTTAAGTAAAAAAGTAAGTTATGATTTGCTGTCATGATTCTTCAAAATACCATTATAACTGATCAGATATGGCACTCAAGCTTTTAATTTTTTGTGGTTGGCATTTAATTGCATAAAAAGGCATGTAACCTTGACATAAAGCCTCAATTCAAATAATTTTAATGTAGAAATATTACTTCATCATCGTGTCCTGTAACCCCGGCTGGGGCATAGGGCGTCAACAAAATGTCTCCATCCTTCACGGAAATATTACTTATTACATTAAAATTCAATTTTTGTAATATAACCAATTTTAATAAAATTGCAGTTAGGCCACTATTCCACGCACGGCCTCATTTAAGACAAAGCGTTTCGCATTCCACCCAGATCTCATACTAAAGATAACAAATTTAAAAAAATATATATTTCAAACCTGAAATGGCTTTGCTTTCCTAATTCAAGAATTTTGAACTTATTATGGGATTCTATTAAATGTCATTTTGTGATTAAAAAAAAATAATGAAATAAGCCCGAACGCAAGGATTTTAGCTTTTGATTTTTCTCTGAGTGTATCATTCATTTCTAAATTTTTTTGAATTGTTGATAAACTTTTTTAAAACTATTCATGAAAATATGTGTATTTGTTACCAAACAAATTAGAGTAGAGTAAATTGGCATAAAGAGGTACAGAAAAAAACTGAAAATCTGTTTTTTGTAATCACTCTTGTATTTACATACGTACAAAATTTCCTTAATTTGCATAAAACATTGGCGTCGAAAACGATTTTTGTCGCCAAAATTCAAAAAGTGGACCACTGTTTGCCTCTGAGAAAAAGAGACTTGCGGAATTCTCCATCATTATAATTTTTAGTTTGATTAGAACTGATGTTCTTTTCAACCCGAATCTAATACTTGTCCTATGAGAAAGGAAAAACTAACAGCATGATCCACGATTGCAAAAATGAAATTTTTACCAAATATATTTTGACATTTATATGGTTGGAGTTTATCAAATGGAAACCTCATCAGGTTAACTCTAGTTTTTTCTAGCAACATCTTCTTAAACGTTTACGAATATGCCCTAATTCATTTATTTTTTTTTTTGTTTTCGTTAACTCGATTTACTATGAGCGATTAGACTTTTATTAATAGATTCATACAAACATTATTCTTCTTAGAGATTATTACGTACGCATTTGAGTACATTTTTCAAGGTTTAAGTAGAAATTTGATAAAACTCAGTTAATCCACCGAAATCCACTGAGTTGAAATTGATGAACCAGGAATCAAATATTTGAACCACTTGTGAAGATATAGGGAACTTATTTGTGTGAAATAGTGCTAAAAAAATGATTTTATTTTGTTTACAATTTCTATGTTTAGCTTTGAAATGAAATAATATTTTAATTAAAATTATATACAAACAAAATTGAAATAACAAATATTTCTAAAGCAGGTCAAAAAAAGTAAAAGGGTGGTCATTGATGTTCAAAAGAGACCTATCGAAAACATTAATTGATTTTTGAGGAGCAGCGTTCTTCTGGCCCACCATTTTCAAAATCAATTTTTCTAAAAAACTGTGGGTAGTCAAAAAAGAGTTAAGGAAGTGCTTTGGAACTTTGGTTCCTCTTATATGGAAAATTTGAAAAAAGAATATGTCAACTAATTGGTCAGCAATTGGTCAGGTCAACCCTAGATAACTTGTAATCAAGGCTTAAAATTCCTCAAGGTCACGATTTTTTGGCTGCTCATTTGTGGGAAATTTACAAAAAATATATAATGAAAGATTAACTATTGGTCAGCCATAGATTTTCATTCTATGAATTTTTATAGTTCGTTTAAAGGTCACGAAAATACTTTTTACACCTCAATTGGTTCATTTTAAATTCCTCATTCAAGGGAAATTTGCAACAAATTAACACCACCCTAAGATCTGCTTATATAAAAGGTCAGCTTGTTTGTTTTTGGTAATTGGTCAGCTATAGATTCTTTTACCCGATTTTTAAAGTTTTGTTTTCAAGGTCAAGAAAAAGAATCTATATAGCTGACCAATTACTGAAAATAGTTGACTTTTTATCATGACAAAGAGATCTTTTGGATGGAATACACTTTTTTAATTTCCCATATATGAGGTGCAAACAATCCTTCGTGACCTTGAGAATTACAAGCAATCAAGGGATGATCAATTTCTAAGATTATTTGACCTTTTCTGACTAATTACTGACCAATTATACGGTATTTTCAAATTTCCCATATGTGAGGTGCCATAGGTCCAGAGCCAGTTAAGAGGAGGTCAAAATTGGTCATCTTTTACAAAAAAAAAATATAAATAGGTCCAGAGCCAGTTAAGAGGTGGTCAAAATTGGTCATCTTTTACAAAAAATTAACCTAGACACTTTTAGAGTCATAAACGAAATATTTTCTACAACCCAATTTTTGAAGAAAATAGATTAAGAACCATCGTTGTTTAGCAGCTACCACTTTAGTTGAGCTTAATACGGATTTCTTTATCATCACAATGTTAAATAAAGAAAAGAATCAGTGAGTTTAAAAATGATTCACTGAGTAGATTCCTGAATCGTCTGATACCGGATACTCCTTATGGAAAGCAGCTAAAAAGACCACAGACACAAAACCCGCCAGTAGAATCTCAAGATGGGAAATGGATTGGACACCCGAAACAAAAGGATGATTTCTTCGCTGAACATCTCGCGAATGTTTTTAAGCCCTTCCCAGCAAACACAGCTACAGATCCCTTACAGTTTGTTGATAGAAACGACGAATGTGAAATACCTTTTGTCACGCTCAAAGAAGTAAGAAGCATGTGTGAACATAAGTTGACTAATAAAAAATAACCAGGGTACGATCTAATAACTGGTCAGGTTTTGAAAGAAATGCCTTTAATAGGGGTGTACCACGATATCTAGAATATTATAATCCAGAAAGTTGAAAATCTCCAATATCAAATCAATCCAGAAAGCAAAAATCTCTAAAGTAAAAATCTCGAAAATTAAAATCTAGAACTAATAAAATCTCGAAAACAAAAATCTAGAAAGCATAATCTCGAATAACAAAAATCTGGAAAAAAAAATCTCGAATGTAAGAAATTGTATTGTAAGAAGTTACAATTTTGAGCCTTGCAGACAACTGGAAATTTTAGAATGACATTTACCAACTTAAGTGATTGTTTTTAAATAAGTTTATGATTCTGTTTTGTTATATTTTTCAAGGCTTTATTTTTGTTGAGGCTGTGACTAGGTGACGGGTATAAGAGTACGAGTGACTGAGGTGAAGCAAAAGTACCTTAAGTGGCCTGGTTCTCGGGTTCAAATGTTTTTAATTCTCTTTTTGGGTCCCTTGTACCGCTAAGGAAACTCTGTTGCTCCCTTAAGGTTATGTTTAATCGCCAGGAAGGCACGTAGGGGAACAATTTTCTTAGACAGCAGTTTACTTTTGCACTGTCACACTCAAAACAAAGTTTATCTAAAAATGTGCCATTCCCACTGCCAAACTTAAAACCGAAAAAACTCGACACTCTGTGGGAATGTCAGACTGTTGGCATGTCTCGAATCACTGCTTTTAGTTTTTAATTCTATATAGCTTATATTTTTATTTAATTTTTTGATATATTTTCATGTTGTGCTGTTATGAAATATACATATTTGTTGCATTTCATTTGTCAAATTTTGTTTTACCTTTGTTTTGCCCAGAAAAGTCAATAATTTGATAAACTGAACATAAAATGAGTGTTATAAGAGATTTAACATTTAAAATAACTTAAAAAAAAAATCTCGAATTTGTTTTTATTTTTCGAGATTATGTGTTTTGTGATTTTTGTATATTCTAGATTTGTTTGCGTTCGAGATTTTTGCATTTTTGTCATTCAAGATAACGTCGTGATCCCCTTTTGACAAGGTTTGGCACTTGGGACTCGAGTACGAACTGCATAGGGACCTTCCCTACGTTACGAACCGACTCTTTAGAGTACGGTGCGACCAAAATTACTCGGAACTAAAGAAAATTGAAGCCAGTGTACCACAAGGAAGTGTTCGAGGACCAACAAGGGAAATTCCAGTCGACATCAACGCTATCATGGCCACCTTTGCTGATGTTGCAGTATTATCATTGGTGCCAGATAAATTTGTTACGAAGGCTACACAAAAATTGCAAAATGCAGTCGATAAAGTTAGTGATTGGTTTGGCGTATCAAACTAATCGAAACAAAATCGACGCATATAATCTTTACAAACAAAAACATAAACAATGTTCCAATTTATATAAACAGTACAGCAGTACCTTACTCCAATCCCGCCAAATACCTTGGAATGACTTTGGATGCAAAGCTTAACTGGAAAGAGCACATCAAAAAGGAAAGAGAAAAACTAAACTTGAAGTACAGAAAAATGTACTGGTTATACTAGAAATAACTCTGACCAATCTATCCAGAACAATCTAATGTTATATAAGCAAGTATTGAAACCCGTTTGGATACATACCTATGGCATCCAACTATGGGACTGTACAAAGAAAACAAATGCTGAGCCCATCCAAAATTCCAAAGCAAGGTTCCCGTGGAATAATTAATGCCCCTTGGTTTATAAGAAATAGCAAACTACATCGTGACTTTCAAATTGAAATTGTTACAGAAGTGGTTAAAAAACATGCTCCATCACATAATCAGCGACTGCAAAGTCATACCAACTCCAAAATGGAGACCGTCCTAAATGTACGAAACAATGTTCGGAGATTAAGAAAAACCAACCCTCATGAGCTGATGGTCTAAAAGCTATGGAAAAGTGTTATATAACTTTAAACTTCCCCCAATACGATTTAAAAATTAAGAACAAAACTCATGTATTATCCTTTCATAGTTTGGTCCTAATTAACCGATGATTTTAGTGCTGTAAGAGTCCCACACTACTTGGTACCAATTCTTACCGGGTGTCTTTTGAAGATTTCCATCGGATACTTAAAAACAATGTTAAGTTTTTTTTTAAACTCAGAGTTTGTTTTAAAACAAAAAGTCAATACAAAGAACGTAAATAATAAATAATGACAGTGTAATTACTAATTTATTAACCACCGCATTGATTCTAAATGTGGGCTATTTGTATAATATACAAAACAGTTAACTAATTTGTAATTATTTAACCTATCCCACAAAGTGATAATTAATTACTATGTTGGTTATACCAGAACCAGGTTATACCAGATATCTGATAAATAAATACAAATAGTTAACACGTGAAAATATTTAAATGGAATCTAGGTACCCCCGAGTATGTGCAAAAATGATTTATTTTCAGTAATTTATTTGTTTACGTATGCGGCAGTTTTTTGCTCATGCAATAAAGTGGAACATATCGAATTTTTCTATTTAAAATTTTGCGCCTTATTTTTAAATAAATAATAAACTGACCCAGTTTTATTAATATTTAAAAAATGTGTATCTTCAAAATGCACACGAGCATTTTTATATCTCGTCTTTTCTATTTCAAGGTCGGTGACACTAAGTTGAAATATCGAGCTCAATATTCGACATATGTAGTTACCTACTCATTGGCACACTTAAATGACAAAACAATAAATTGCTAATTATCTTCTTCTTAAAGGAAGCAATGCGATAAGAAACCATATCAGGTTGACATTACCAAAACAAACAAATATAATTACAAACAATAAATAGTGATGATGTTAAAACAAATTTATTCCTATATGAACATACGTAGTACATTATTATCTCTCTATGGCGCTTCTTTCTGATAAAATCTGAAAACCTAAGTGAGAACAAAAAGTGTCTGTATAGTGTAGAGAAAGAAATGACAATAAACATGTCCAATAACACATGTCTTGACCCTGTTTGGTATTACTTTCAAGCTTTCTAAATAACAGAACAGGTAAATGTATCTCTATCTATACTCTTATACTCTCACCTCAAATTGAGATTTCAGATACATTTCAGACTTCAATCGAAACAGACACGAACATCAGAGCAGCGGCCAGTTTAGAACGTGTTGTATTGGATTCTGTACATGCAAAAAAAAAAACATCTTAAAATAGTTCATCATCACTATGACGTGTATTTTAAAGATTGTTTTAATTTTTGCTATTCTGTCGTTAAATATTTGCTTTGTTAGTTTACGAATCCAATTAAAACAACCAGAAGAAATAAAAGTGGAACGTATTGCAAATGGTAAGATCAAATGCTTTCCACAAAAAAAATATATATTTATTACCTCTTATTATTTCCAGGTCCGCCTTGTGTTTTGGATATCAACAAAGACCTTGCTAATCCCCAACCTCTGCATCTTCAGCCTGGTTCAACTGACTTCTGGCCAGTTGGGGATAAAGGTAATTTAGAAATCCCCCGTGGAGAGAGTGTAGAACTACAATGCTCTAAGGGCTTTCGACTAAGACCCACAGATACATCCATCAATGCAACTTGTACAGAAGACAAGAACTTCTTAGTGAATAATGAAAAAGTACCTTTTCAATTACTGAACTGTACATCTCCGGTGAGGTACAGAGTGCGAGAAGCCAATTCAACATGTTCAAACAATGCAAAGCTCTACGACATCGGATTCGATGTCAGTGCTAATCGATTTATCAAGACTATAAGTGTTTGCCATGACAAAACGAGCGTTAATAACCTTTGGACATTCAATAAAATCGAACCGGCAAATATTCATTTTCAAAAATCTGTACATCGTTTGAACTTCAGCAAGGCGGGTTTCTTTGAAAAACGCAACATGAATCATTTATACTCGAAAGAGAATCAAAAGAAAGTCTTTGAAGATCTCCTCGGCAGTAATTATGTGAAATTTTTCAACAATCGGACACAGTTTTTATCACGCGGACATCTTTCTTCGAAAACCGATCATATCTATGGATCCCAACAGAGGGCGACGTTTAATTTTTTCAATGCTGCTCCACAATGGCAGATTTTCAATGCTGGCACTTGGAATGCTATTGAAAATGGAATTCGACGAGTAGTGGCAAGTAAAAATATTCATGTAGACTGTTATACCGGAACTTGGGGAGTTATTTCACTGCCAAACGCGAAAGGTGAACAAAGAGAAATTTACCTTGGATTCGATGCGAATAACAATGGTGAAATTCCGGTTCCGAAATTATTTTATAAATTAATTGTTGATACAAAGTCAACGCCGCAGAGAGGTGTTGTTTTAATTGGTGTTAACAATCCGTATGTGACAATGGCTGAGCTAAACGAGGACTATCTGATATGTAATGATATAAGTGAATGGGTACCGTGGATTCGATGGAAACATGATAATATCGCTAAGGGATACTTCTTTGCTTGTAGAGTGGATGATTTTATACGAGTTGTTGATGAATTGCCAAAGAGTTTGAAAAATGTCCATGAACTTTTGGTTTAAATTAGTTTAAAATTAAATATGTATGTTTAGATAATTTGTTGTAAAATTAAAAATATGTTTTTAATTATTTAAATATTTATGTATATGTAATATCTTTCAAAGAACTCTCTATTAATATTTAATAATTTTTCAAATACATTTACCTATACATAATAATGCACATAATGTAAATAAAGAGTAATTTTTAAATACATAACTTAAATGAAATATTATTATTTAGGTATATGGAATAAAATCCTTAAGTACAATGAACCAAAGTTACATAACCTTATCCCAATGATTGAGTCCTGCAATTTTGATTTATTAATCCATGACTTATCCACTTTTAAGAGTATTTTAAGTTTTCTTAGATTTCCCTTAATTCAGTATATAAAACGAATCGCCCATTGATATCTCTACTAATTAACGAGTTATGAAAAATATAAACAAAAATGCACTACTGAATCTCATCCAGTGTTGGTACATAGTTATATTTCATACTTTAAATGTTCATTCATGAAACCTCGTCGGTCGTTGGATAACTCAAAGGTCGAATTGGCTTAGGTGATTTGTGATAGTTAAGTTCCTCGGTTCTCTAACTGTGTCCCACGGAATCTTCAGAATTGCACGAATTTCTTGAAGTAAAATCAAAAAATATTTTCATTTAGTACCTATGTTCCTAGTTTCAAAAAAAAGCTTTTAAGTGATTTTTCGTGAAAGTTCCTAGTTTTTTGCTTTGTATAATTGAAAAACATGATGGATGGAAGTTGCGGCACACAGTGGGGCCGAGGTGGAAAAAACCTCATGCTTTTGGCCGAAATAAGGGATTAAAACGGACCATTGAAATGTTGAGCCTTTAAAACTGATGTTTTCAATGATTCCTCCATCTTACGGATTATTTTTAAAAATTTTTCCTTGAATGTACTGTGTTAATATATACCTTAATGTTTCTGATGAGAAAATAATTTAGCCCATTTTTGCGATTAAACCGAAAAATCTAGCCAAAATTTGGACATTGGAGTAGCCACACAAAAAAAGTTCCACCCTCCTAGGGTCTGTTTCAGCTTTTTTCTGGTAGTCCTGGTGGTTATGAAGGTCCTATTAAAATGTCATCACCAGATTCTACCAGTTTTGGGATCAGTGACTAAAAATTCAATTTAAGAAATAAGATTATTTCTGATTGAATATAACCGGTTCAATAAAGACGTGATTATTTTTTCACAGAAGTCAAAATGGAATTTGAAAATTCTATTATTCTCTTCAAAAATAACTTTAAATCACTCTGATCCGCTTTTTCTTCTCTGAGAAATCGTAATTTACTTTTTAGTTTTCACCTGACCATACTTGATACAAAATATCCCACTATTATGAAAAGTTAAAAATTTTCCCTTAACTCTGATCATAAAACTGATGATATCATTCGATTTAGCGGGCGCAAATACATGCGAAATGATACCCAAGCAACACATTCTCCTCTTACAGATATCTTTCAGAATTCTTAAATAAAGAGCATTCAACACTGCAAGATAACTTAAAGATGTCTCTTAGACCTAAAAAGGCCCAAAGGGGCTGAGCCAATTGTATGAAGTGAAGAGTTCTAATTAATGTCTTTGTAAGTGCTTATAAAGAGGACTTCTTTTGTTGATGTATTGACGACGTATTCAAGATATTTTAAAGAGGTTTTCAATAGATCTAAAATATCCTCTTAAAAAGGTCTTTAAAATCTCTTTAAAAGTAAACGCGGAAGCGAGAAAAAAATTACTTTTTCTCTTTTACGCATGCATCATGGCAATAAATAATATTTTCTCTTTCACGCATTTAAACATTGAGTTGCATTTTAATGAAATGGAATGAAACTTAAGATGAGTGGTGAAAACATAAGGAACTGTTTTAATTTCATTTATTAGAAGCTCGGCCAAGTTAGTTATTTTAATATGACAGTCTTAACATATTTTGTGAAGCATATCTAGAATGTGTTTCGACATGCGCGATCATATTTACTTTAAAGTCATAGATGCTACCCCCCTAAAAATTCACGCGCTTACAAAAATAAAGATATTTACATTTTTTTTTAATTTTCTTTCTAGACAAAAAACTTGTTACTGAAGTAAAAAAATGTTAATTGCATTTTGTTGGGTTATTATGTTATTTTAAGAGGTCTACACAAAATTATGAAACGAGTCTGCGATTATTTAAGCCCAAATTGTCATTTATTATATTTTATACAAAATAGTTTTAGAAATTGTAATCAATAAATATGGCGTGTAAGCGACAGGGTGCCTCTTATATATAAATAGTTACGCAATTATTTATTTTGTTTGTTTCTAAAGATGCATTTTATTATTTACATAAGTCACAAACAAAAAAGAGATAGAAAGTTGTCTGAGTGCTGAGACTCATGGTTAATATGTGTAAACATCAACGTTTGTTCTTACCTGCTGTCACGGCCAGCACTTTAGCTCCAGTGGAAACCCGAAAATTTGCAGTTCAGAATTTTAGTACGGCGGATCGAGAAACGGAGTACACCAATTGATTAATATTACTAGTGTCACGTCTGACGTTCTGGGTCTACTAGAATATTTTTAATTTGGCAGGTGTCAAAATGTGCCAAAACTGTTGATACGGCGGATCGAAAAGCGGAGCACACCAATCGATTTAGGAGGTGGATATTACCTAGTGTCACGCCGTACCTTTGGGGTCCACTAGAATACTTTTAGTTTGACAGGTGTCAAAATGTGCCAAAAGTTTTGGTACGGCGGAATCAAAAAACGGAGTACGCTAATCGATTTAGGAGGTGGATATTACCTAATGTCACGCCTGACGTTCTGGGTCCACTGGAACACTTTTAGTTTGACAGGTGTCAAAATGTCAAATCAGAATTCCGAGAATACGCGCTACGAAACGTGCTATACTCCGTAATGTTGCACAGAAGGAAAGTCCACGTTTTGATTACACATCAAAATTAAAGCTATTTTCACCCTTCTGAGTTTCGCAAAATTTTCAAAGTTTTATTCACATATTATAAACGCTTTTTCTACTATACAAATCTGATCAAAAAGTTTTATAAAATGCGGCTTATAACAATAATGTAGCCATTTGGTCTCAAAATATAACCTATCATGCGTAGCAGATAGACAAACAAACCAAAAAATATACAAATATCAATTAAACATTTAAATACAAATATTTTAATTTTTTAAAGTTAATGACACCCTGTAAAAATATACATAAATAAATTAATATTTTTTCCAAATCTTAAAACGTTTTAAAAAGTTCTTAAAAAACTCTTAAAAACGTCTTGGATATAGTCACTCTTCCCCAGAGTCAAATCACGCTTAATTACTTCTAAATAAGACACCATTAAGTGGTCATTAATTACTTTTTAGGTCTTAAAAAAACGAAATGTCAAACCAGTATCAATGGCAACAACTGTGTTGAACAAGTGCATAGCAAGACAAGAGGAACTTTATAAACTGATCAGATTATGGTGCAGGAAATATGATTGAACTTAGGTTGCTTCCAAGAATAAATTAATGGCAGTTTTTTTCCATTTATCCCAACAGTTTCTTATATTCAACATTTTTAAAAGATATATGTGACTTCTTACAGTGAGATTTCATTTCGCTATACAGAAACATAACTTCAAGTTGACAGATAAGAAATCAGTGCAACAATGTCTTTAAAGATATCTGGAAGACCTCTCTTCAAGATGTCTTTGAGAGAGGACGCTAGTAAACTCTTAAAATACTCTTATTTTTAAGGAGTTAAAGAGGTTTTGAAGAAGTTTCATAAAAAGATATGAAAAAATAACTTCAAAAAGAGGTCGATAAGATGTCTTCAAGATTTCTTGAGAGAGCAAGCTAGTAAACTCTTAAGATACTCTTATTTTTAAGGAGTTAAAGAGGTTTTGAAGAAGTTTCATAAAGAGATATGGAAAAATAACTTCAAAAAGAGGTCTATAAGATGTCTTTGAGAGAGCAAGCTAGTAAACTCTTAAAATACTCTTATTTTTGAGGAATTAAGAAAGTTTTGAAGAAGTTTCATAAAGAGATATGAAAAAATAACTTGAAAAAGATGTCTATAAGGTGTTTTTAAGATGTATTTATAAGTATTGGCTTTAAATTATCTTTTTAGGAGTTCATAAAGTGCTTATTAAGTGCAATGGTATCAAAAAGACTGAACTAAGATGCCATTAAGAGCTGATAAATTTATTTCAAGAACTCTGCAAGAGTTTTTGTGTTGCTTGGGTAACCGCTTAGAGGTTTTTTCCCTAAATCGTAGGTTTGGCCCTACTGTGCGGCAGTCATCGCATTTTGCATTGATATAATTTTGAGCTGTAAAGCTTGTAAATTTCGTGAAAAGGCCGCTTCTCCAGTAAATTTGTTCAGGAGTGTGAAAACATACGGTACTTGTCAGATTCTTTCTACCTTATACTGAAATCCAACGGTTTTCCTGAGGAAAAGCTTTATCCAGGTTATTTGAACTTTGTGATAAGTTGAAAGTTTTCCTACCACATTCCAACAATTAATGTACATAGCTGAAGCTTGTAGCAAGAGTTGAATTTTGTTTAACTTCTGCTACACCATACATTTCTTGCAACATTTACAGCTTCTCACTGTCCCGCGAAGTCTATGTGTACTCTCCGCCATGCACTAGTTGGGTACTCCCATGGGTGTTGCACCTTTCTTGTGGACTGCTTCATAACACTTCTACATGCAAAGCATTCGCGAGCCAAATTTTCTATATCTGAATCAATGCGCGGCCACCAAACGTAGCTCCTTGCAAGTGTCTTCATCTTCACAGTACCTACGTGGGCCACGTGCAATTCGGCTAAGATGAGCTTCCTCAAACTTGAAGGTATCATCACTCGGCTATTTCTAAGAATAATACCATTTGACAATGAAAATTGTTCATCTTTACCTTGAAAATCCGGATGCTGGAGCTTCTTTCCTGCCAATAATGAAAAATGTACCACTTTCAACACATCATCTTTTGTTGTTTTCTTGGCAATTTCCTTTTGCGTAACCGGAACCGTTTCAAATTGTTGCATTTGGTAGTATGTGATATCATCTATGTCATCGGAATCCTTATAGGTTAACGGCAACCTTGAAAGCGCGTCTGCATTGGAATGCTCATCCGTCAACCGCTACACAATGTTGTAGCTGAACCCTTGAAGGAATTGAGCGTAATGCAGCATTCGAGTGGCAACCATGCTTGGCAGATTTTTATCTGGGCTGAAAATAGCAACCAAAGGTTTATGGTCCAGTGATTAACGTAAACTTACGTCCGTAGCAGTATTGAAAAAATCTTTTCAGAGCCCAAAAAATCGCGGTAGCTTCTTTGTCTATTTGACTATAATTCATCTCAGACATTGACAAAGACCGAGAAGCATACGCGATCGGATGTTCTTGCCCATCAGGAAATTTGTGTGATAGCACTGCTCCTAGTCCGTATGGACTTGCATCCGTGCCCAAAGACAACGGTAGAGCTGGATCGTACGCAACAAGTACCTCTTCGGAAGTCACCTCGTCTTTTATAAGATTAAATGCTTCCTCGCATTCTTTGGTCCAGCTAAACACAATGTCCTTCTGTAAAAGATGGTAGAGTGGGTGCAGTTTGGCCGAAAGATTTTTCAGAAACCTCCCATAATAATTTACCAACCCTAGCCAGCGTCGGACCTCGGTAATATTCTTCGCTGCGGGCGCATCCATGATTGCCTGAACCTTGTCCTTGGTCTTCTCCAGTCCTCTCGCCGAAATCACATGACCTAAGTAAGTTATGGAATTTTCGAAAAATTTACATTTATTGAAATTTACCCGCAACCCGACTTTGTTAAGTCGACCAAGTACTTCCTCTAAGCGAGCTATATGTTGATCAAAATCTCTCCCTTGGATCTTGATGTCATCAAGAAAAACACAAACTCCTTTAATGCCTTTCAGCTTCTGCTGAATATACCTCTGCCAAATTGCTGGTGCCACTTTGGTACCGTACATCAGCCTATTTACCTGGTAATCACCTTGCATGGTTGAAATTGCTTGGATCTGCGCACTTTGCTGATTCATTGGCATGTGTAAACAAGCCTCACTGATGTCCAAAGTTGTGAAAATTTTGCCACCTTCCATGGACGTTGCAAAGATGTCTTCTATTGGTGGAATCGGAAAGTTATCACTTTTCAGTACTTTATTTAGTGTGATCTTGTAGTCTGCGCATAGTCTGATTGACCCATCTTTTTTCAGAATTGGCACTACTGGTGTACCCCATTCACTGAACTGCATTTTGGCTATGATTCCTGCCTTCTCCAGACGGTCAATCTCTTGCTCCATTTTACCTAGCATGGCATATGGTACCTTTCGAGCGGCAGTGTACACAGGCTGGGTGTTTTCTTGAAGATACAGCTTGGCTTCGTAATCGTTTATTTTTCCAACTCCAGGTCGAAAAACGTCAGCGAACTTGCTCTTCAACTCACGCATCACCTCTTCCTTCAGCTTAGGTGTGATTTTTTTCTCCACTTGGTGTATTTCTGGCAGCATAACTTGGAAAATTTTGAGCCACTCTCTGCCAAAAATTGCGTCAACCCTCCCGGGCATTACGTTAATATTCGCATTGGATACTTCTCCCCCATATTCGACCTGCATGGTGGCGTATCCCAGTGGATTTATCACCTCACCTGTATATGTCTGAAAAGGAATAGAGGATTCATTTATATGTTTTTCAGGCCAAGTTCTTACGAAATCATCGTGAGAGATTGATGAAACCGCTGCTCCCGTGTCTAACTCCAAATTTGTCAATACACCATCTAATTTAACCTCCAACATAATTTTGTTCGGTTTTTTCCTTTCTTCTGGCAGAAAAACTTCACTCAGATGATTGATATAAAATAAATCATTATCATCTTTCTGCAACTGAAAAGACTATAGCTGATTTTGGCAAGTCGTTTTGCCTCTTTTTTTTGATGGGGCTGCGGGGGCAGCGACCCACTCATGCACACACGAGCCAGATGTTCAATTTTCTTACATTTGGAACAAATTGAGTGAATGTGACGACATTCATTACTTAGATGTTCCTTGTCTCCACAACGAAAACAACTTGTTTGGCTCATGTGCACTTGTTTACCTGATAATTGTTGCCGTTGTTTGACAATTTTTTTTTTCGAAGTGGATTAAATTTTGCTATTTGGTTTTGTTTATTTATCGAAGTTGTGGCTTGCAGATTTTGGATTTCTTTTGAATCCTTTTGTGCTGACTCCATTGCAAGAGTAGCCGTGACGCAATCAATGAATTTATTATTAGGTTCCTTGAGTTGAATTAGTTTCTCTAACCAGTGCGCATTTCTTAGGCCACTAATACAATTTTTGCACATTTTCTTCAAATCTGCAACAAAATTTGATATGCTTTCTCCCTCGTATTGGATTCGTTTTGTGAACCGATTTTCTTCAGCGATTACACTAGGTGCTGGATGTAGATGATCTTTAACCAATTTGACCAACTCGTCGTAAGTTTTTGATTGAGGATCATCCAGACTTGTCAAATTACAAAGAAGTTGTAATGGTTTTGCACCGATCGCATGAATTAGCCAATCCTTTTTGCTTTTTAGAACTTCTTCAGTAGACCCAGTTAGTTTCTTCAAACTAAAAAAATTTTCCAGCCTCTTAATGAAGATTTCCCAACTTTCGTTATCTTCATTAAAGTTCTCAAGTTGGATGATTTCCTGCTGTGATTGACCGGTAGGGTTACCCTGAATCGCAGTTTGGATAGCAGATAAAAGCGTCTTTAATTGTTCCGCATTCATTTTCGTCAGATTTGGTTCTTGCTCCTCCTCGTCGCCACTGTTGTGTATCGTACTGTCGATTATGTTTTCCAACGAAATAAAAAGCTTACATGCAAATAACTACAAATTCAATTTTATTTGATATTTATAATAAAAGAGAACTTACAAGTTTGTGACCAGATGGGTCGGTGTTTTACCTAAGTATCGAAAAGAGGTTAAGGATCCCAGGTTAAAGATCCGTCACGTTCGCAGCATTTGAGCTGCTAGCTTTTAACCAATGCAGCGGCAGCGTTTGGAAATACGTAACAGTACTGTATACTATATTTATATCTTTCTTCCTTGACAGTGCTACACGCCACAATTAAAGCTTTACCATTCTGTTTGGCCAGGAAATCTTTAGAAAATTCAATGAATTGCTACAGATATGCAAGGAAAATCAGCAACAGTATTTTCCACGAGAGACATGGCAGCTTTAAAAAAAAACTTTCTTTCTGGTTAAGAAAAGTAAGGGATCAGGAAAACAAAACAGGACACATTTTCGAAAGGATTACTTACGATGTTTTATTCGATTTGAAACACAAATGCTATACACTAATCAATGACAATTAACTCAGTAAAGAATTTCTTTGACAGTAAAATTTTCGGTTGAACAAATATGTATGTACATATATGTTATAGTTGAAAAGTACTTTGTTCTAAACAACTTAATACGATCACTTTGGAAATGATCGTTCGAACATTGAATAATATTTTCATGAAATGTCGTTCAGAATGAGTATAAATAGAAGAATCTGTTCTCCTGGAGTCATTCAAGTATAGACTGTGAAGGGAGTAAGCCAGAAGGTTGGCACAGAATCGAATATTTATAACATATATATTTTTTATTTAAAACGTATTATCCTGATGTACATAAATTAATTTTTCGCGCCAGCTTATTGACATATCAAACAAAGTGGAACAAAACATTCCAATGATTTGAGTTCCAATTTTTTCCTGTTCCTTTGACAGAATTGTGGACGAAAAAATTCTTCGTAGGTATTTCTTTTCAATCAGGAAAATTTTGTTGGTACTTACATAGGCTGTATGTATGCATATATTCACATGTTTGTAGTTTTCAACCGATATATTTTTCCTGTTCACTATAAACGACCACCAGGAACAAATACTAAATTTAATACTGTTTCAACTTTTCCTGATGGGTTTTCCTGATCGCTATAACTGGCCCCTTACCTGTGTCACAACAGGAGGAAAATGCTTAATGTTTTCCAGTTTTTCCTTCTGAATTTCATCAACGCCTCTAAATGGCTTGATTGCTAAAAGAACACATAGGTTTTTACATTAAGTGGAATACAATTTCCTAGGGTATCACAACGGATCTACATAGATCTAAGTGTGACGGTAACGAGATCAACTGTCAGCCCTTCTACCTAACCCTAACCTTTCCAGTTTTTACTGAATTTTTGCATGGAGCTGAGAGCTGATATTCGCAAAGACCTTGGCAAGATTACTTTCCAGGTACTTTTTTCAAGATGGCGACCAATTGGGGCCTTTTTACCCTAAAAATTGGGTTTATACTAACACTCACCCTATATGTACAGAAATAAAAAAAATCGTCCCACTCAAAAGGCAAGGTCAATGTTACATTTCAATGAACTAATTGGTATACATTCTATAAATATTACGTCTTGTCTAAGGCGTTATAGCGATCAGAAAAAACCATACGAAAAAAAAAATATTTAAGTTTTTAATACATTTCAATTCGATATGATAGCCAAATGATATATCAATCAATTTGTAAATGAGCGTAAAATTTTGATCACGAAAAAAAATTGCCAAAACAATATTTGTTTATGTTTTGAATGGTTATTTTTGTTTTTCGGATGAAATTTAATTTTTCGTATAAGCTGATTGCTTTTTGACAGAAAAAAGAACGAATCATTCCACTGATTGTGCTCCATTTTTTTTTCTGTCCCACTCAAAGAATTTCATCCGAAAAAGTTTTTCTGACATTTCATTCAGAAAAATCTTGGCGGCTCTTTGTTTGTTTTGCGAAGAGTCTATAGCTTTTTATACAGTTTTTCTGACACATTTTTTCTGATTGCTATAAACAACCATCAGAAAAAAAAATCAATTTCATACTGTTTCAAGTTTTTCGGGTGGGTTTTTCTGATATCGCGATCAGGAAAACGAAACAGGAAACATTTTCGAACGGATTATTTACGATGTTTTTATTCGATTTGAAACACAAATGCTACATTAATCAATGCACTAACCAATGACAATTAACTCAATAAAGAATTTTTTTGCCAGTGAAATTTTCAATTAAACAAATATTTTTTGTTTAAAACGTATTTTCCTGATGTTAATTAATTTTTCGTTCCAGGTTATTAACATCAAACAAAATAGAACAAAACGTTCCAATGATTTGAGTTCCAATTTTTTCCTGTTCCACTGACAGACTCGTGGACAGAATATTTTTCACCTGGCAAAATAAAATCTTTGCAATAAGGAGTGAAATCACAACAAAAACATAAATGTTAAAAAAAAGTCAAGTTCTTACATGCACAACAGACAGAAATTTGGTATTTAATGATTAATGATTAAAATATGGTGGGTTCACTGGTCAAGTTTTCATACATTTTTAATTTGTGATTAAGTAAGTATTTAAGAGAAAACTTGCCAAGTGAATCCACCAAATTTTGATCAGTAATCATTAAATACCAAATTTCTGCCATAATTTGGAATTGTTTCGATATTTGATATTAAACTTCATGATCTAAAAACTTGGCATATATTTTAGTCTCATTACTTTTTTTGGCTGACTTTTTACGCACAGGATTCTTGTGCATGTAAGAACTTGACTCTTTTTTAACATTTATGTTTTTGTTGTGATTTCACTCCTTTTTGCAAAGATGTTATTTTGCCAGGTGAAAATCAAGCCCTACTGTTTCACAATTCTGTGACAGCCAAAAGTGCTCCATATAAATAATAGCAATTCTGAGAAAGTGGATATATACCACCCTCCACCCTGAATGGAGAATCTCAATTTTTATTTTTCTAAAGTCATACCGTTTTACCAATTTTATAAGATAAGGTTTATAAGATGCCACGCCCCCTGAATGGAAAATTCCAAATTTTCTATTTTTTCTCTCTAAATATTTCAAGCCCTACCAACCTACCAATTTTCATCGTTCTACAACAATCGGAAGTACTCCATATAATTTATAAGAATTTTTAAGAAAGTGGGTGGATGCCACGGCCCCTGAATAGAAAATTGAAAAATTTTGATATTTTCCTTTTTATGCACCTCCAATTTGAAGTTTCTGACTTTATAGGTACTAAAGTTAGAGGGGGGTTGAAAATCGCCTGAGTTTGTTCCTGTAAAAAGGGTCTAGTGCCGCGAACTTGGCTGGGCACTACCGTGCCCTTTGATGAAGATCGAGATTGGTTGCTTCCCCGATCTTTGAATATGTACATCTTTCGAGCATAAAACTTAATTATTTATTTATCAAATAATGAAACTATATTTCACACCCATAATATTACGATTGTCAATTATTAATTTGATATTGATAAACCTTGAAAATTGTTTTTTTAAACTCAATTTATTTATAAGAAACTGGCAAACTATTCTTTTATAATTTTAGTTTTCTAGTGATTCACAACTGTCTGCATCATTCGCAATTTATTGAGAGGCAAGTTCAATCAATGCAACATTTCAATGGACTTATTATACTGTTCGCTTTACTTTAAAAACCGAAATTCACGAATACCAGCAACACTCGTTTTAAAATCTCTGCTGAAGGTTAAATTAAATACTAGTTCAGTAAGACCCGTTCCCCAATACGACACTTAAGCATTTATGTTCTAATTAAAAGCTTTAGATCTACTTTTTTAATCTGCGTAAACTGACACATAAGCGCTTATGTTCTACTCAAATATTTAAGTTTCGTATCAGCAAATGGGTTTTATGTTTAACTTAATAAAATCTGTCAAAATGTTGTCGAAAAGTAACAGTAAGACAACAAATAAGTTGTTCTTGCCCCAGTGAATAAGATCCAAAAAAGCTGTTATGTTAGATAATTATGTTTTACTCTGTAGATCAACCCTTCAAGAATCAGTGCTAGCTGTCTCGATAATCAATCAAGCTCAAGCTTTGTAGTGGGCAGCAGACAACAAGCGGTGATTTACTATCTTAAAGAAAAGTTCAACGACTTCTAACTGGATTATCAACAGCATTTCCAAATCCCAATGGCTATTAAGGCTTTTAATCGAAATCGAATCATCAACAAATTTTAACCGAATTATCAACAGTTTTTCTTCAGAATATCAAAGTTTTTTAACTGATTTATCAACAAGGTTTTGTACTGGAACTTTTTACTTCTTATAATTTATTTTACTCAAACCAGGATCACCTATACCGATTGTTGGTGGAGAGAAGTCTTCGACAAAGTAAGTTACGTTTCTTATTCTACTAAACAAGTAGATAGATGTTTCTTATTCTACTTTATATGATGTTTTAATGTCGGTAGCCTTCGCTTTTCATTAAGAAATCAGTTGCATGAGTGTTAACATCGAAGTGCATGGATCATTTTATCTTTATGTTCTTCTGCTTTGGTATTAAGCTTCTACTAGCATTTTTGCTCTGATTCTTTAATATGAATTTATAACGGGTATGCACTGAGCAGAATTGTTTCTGCAAATAGCTTTACGGATCTGGACGTTAAAAGTAGAATTAATAAAGCTCCTACTGCCTTCGGCACTCTGTCCTTAATTTGGAAATCTAGTCAAATCTCCTTACGCACTAAGTTGAGATTCTTCGAGTCCAATGTCAAAACAGAGCTGTTATATGATTGTGAAATCAGGAAAGTCACGTCTACCATTTCGAGGAAATTGCAGACCTTTGTAAATCACTGCCTACGTCATATTCGAAAGATTCGCTGCCCACAAATTATATCAAACGAAAAATTGAGGCGCAGGAACAAGTCAAGTGTGGCTGGATGTCGACATAAGAACACAACAACAAATTTCAACAAATTTGTTCAACTATTAGCGTATGCTAATAGCTGCTACCGACTCCTACCAACATGCAGTTTTATAGAGTCTTTCACGGTCCCTGGCTCTGGAAAATACCACGCTACTAACATATACTTTTTGTTTTTTCTGTGGACTTTTGACATATAATTATCTAGTCTTTTTTCTGTCGACATACCCATGATCCCTTCCGAAGATTTGCCTATATGCATCTACCTCAGAGTAAACCTTAATTCCATGAACGACAACTAAGTGGAGATCTGACAAAAATTTCAGTAGAAAGCGGCTGCTGCTTCTTTGGCTTGGTGAAATAAATGAGTGCAAAACTACTCACGCGTAAGACCAAGTACCTGCATGCTCTACAATATCCCTAAACATGCTACCAATCCTTCTATATGGAGCTGAGTGTTAGACGAAAAGTAAAAGATATCGCGAACTCTATGAGCTAGATAAGCTTTCAAGTCATAGGCAGTGGCCTTAATGGATTTTTGTTTTGACTAAGCATGTTCTTAATCTACCAATAATTCATAAGCAATTTTTAAAAAGAATTTCAATACAATTTCTATGCAAAAAATTAGGAACTTTTTCAGTGTTTGCGTACCAAAAACAGAAACATTTATTTACACTTTTTGCCCAAAACAATTGTACAAGCAGGTTTTATTTTCAATAACAAACATTATTAGATAATATACCTTCAATATGTACTATTCCTACATATACATATGTTTATATGAACAATTGTACATTACTTGACTGCTTTATTAGTTTTTTTCTTTTACACGAAAAAAACATGCTTCTATAGAATTTTTTGCTAGAAATGATCATGACGTATATATGCTGTTCCTATTATTAGAACTAGAGAAGCAGAAAGGCTTTACTTTTTTTAATAAAGTGAAAACTATTATTTATTAAAACGAAATCTGACCTGCCTTTTTTTGATAGCATAGAATAAATGCAAATTTATGTAAAATTCCACTTTTTGAAAAGTAAGTGCAAAAATCAGTTAGGCCCATATTGGCTCCCATGGTCCCACATAAACTTATAACCATCTACAGTGAAACTCTGAAAGTTTAACTTTACAGAAGATGTATAAAACCAAAATTTGTTGAGTAAAAAAAAAAGTTTTTTTTTTTTCAAAAATAGAACTTCAAAACTGTTTTTAAAGAAAGTTAAAAAGTAGTTTAAAAAATGAAACTTTATTTAACTTTAATATAACAGTGACTTTACATCAAATTTGGGCAGATATGGATTCTTTTTGGCAAAATCTTTCACTTCACAAGCATACGAATATCCTGCTTTCATATCTTCCTTCTTCCAAGTTAAGAAATCAAGTTTATCACTCACATCCTTGCACAAGATGTAATCCTTCTTAATTTGTTCCATTGTCAAAAAGGGATTATTAACACCCAACAAAACAACTCCTCGCTTTGTCTTAGGTTCAATTACAACGCGGAAGAACAACATTGGCACTGGTATCAAACCATTATTATTTTTATCATAGTCCAAATATAATGGAGTTTCAACACCGTCTTCGTTGGGTAGAGTTGTAATTCCATAAATTCCCGTCCAGCAGTTTACATTAATCTTTTTCTTGGCCACCCAATTCCTGGTGTTATCTTCAACCCTCTGCCAGTTGCCAGCATTAAAAGCTTGCCACTGGGGAGCAACATTGGGAAATAGAAAAGTACCTCTTTGCTCGTTGGCGCTGACAAAATCAGCCTTTGCTGCCATATGTCCTCGAGCTAGGTACGAATTATCTTTTGGTTGAACATATTCTTTTGCTTTTGTTGTGCCAATAGCTTTTGCCATTGACTTTATCTGATTATTTTGGGTGTATAACTTGTCAACATTCTTGCGACCGAAAAGACCACCTTTGGCAAAAGTTGGGCGTGCTACATTGCTCTGGAATGCTTGATTCTCAGGTGTCAAAGTGTGAAATACATACCGAGTCACTTCTTCATTTTCATTGAAACATATTTCTAATTGTTTCACAAATCGACTACCAACTGGGAAACCAGTTTCGAAAATTTCACCACCATTGCATTTCTCCCCGGTTTTACGGGTTGTAAATTCTGGATTAGAGGAACAAGTCACCTCGGAGATATTGTAGGTAGATTTGCCAATTTTGAAATCAACTCCTGAAACACAGGTAGCAGTTTGACTTCCAGATATTCCCGATGGTTTGGCATAGGTGGACGAACAGAAAAGTTCCAAGCTATCTCCAGCAGCTAGTTCCATGTCACCAGATGAACCGATTGGCCATTGGTGGCTAGCACCAGGTTCAAGATAGAGTGGTTGAGGTGCAAAAGGTAGATCAGCAAAACGAATGTTACAACCTAAGGAATTGAAATTTTTATAATATCATTCTCTTAGCCCTTTCGATAAAGAAAATATGTCGAATTTTACCTGATTTGCGAGGAGAAATGGAACGACTCCTAGGTACTACGGGCTCATCTTCTTGCTCATCTTCTTCAAGAATGTTTGTCTCTTCACTTGGGGTGTATAATGCACTGCTTAGTGCAAAACTGATAAAAAACAGTAATAGAGCAGTGGCAAACTTCATTTTCACTTTTAACTTCGCTTTCAGGTAAGAGTTATTGGCCACTAAATGTCTTATCACATTTAAGGTACCATTAAGGCTTTGAA
Source organism: Dasysyrphus tricinctus (assembly GCA_963921185.1). Classification (NCBI taxonomy): domain Eukaryota; kingdom Metazoa; phylum Arthropoda; class Insecta; order Diptera; family Syrphidae; genus Dasysyrphus; species Dasysyrphus tricinctus. Next base: position 118,302,106 of record OY992533.1, on the reverse strand, counting down.
ATCATCTTGTCAAGTCTAGGTTTTATGGAAATCCAAAACACATGTCTAAACACAGTAATTATTTGTTTTAATTTAGCAAATATGTATCCATTTTTTTTTTAAAGCAAGCACTTTGGGTCCAAAGTTTTATCAAAACTGAGAAAAAGGCTTTTCAATCAATAGTTGTTATATTGAACATTTATAGTATGTGTTTTATTAAGATAAATACTCGAACTGGCACAGTCTGTTTCTATTTTTTCTTGCACGCGTAGACATAAGCTCACAACTTCAGACCTCTGTATACAAAGAAATGAGTTAAGTACTTAAAAGATATGAAATCAAATTGTAAGCACGACAAGATCACACTAACTTGATCTTATGGCTGAAAGTTTAAAAGTTGTTTAGGATTGAAAGTTTGGAAAACGTTGAAATGCAAATAGCTTTGACTTCTGGGGAATAAGTATCTTCAACATTTTATAAAAATCAGTTGAGTCATTGATGACAAATAAATAACAAATATGTTTTTGGTTTTTCATTTCTTTAAATTACAAGAATTTTTTGCCAAAAAGTCTAAAACTCTTGTACATCTCTGAGTCAGAAAATTCTTAATATTATGTATAATATTTTCAAATACTATATATCTCAATACTAGTCACCTACAATGCTTTTTTCTTAATTGTTGAAAAATTTTATAGATTGAAATAGTTCTCATTAAGAGAATGATTTTCTCTCTGTAGAACCCAGTGGAAATAATGATAAAAGTTATTACTAAGGAACTGATTGAATCACAAAGAAAACATGAAAAATGTATAAAAATAAATTTCTTTTTGTAAAAGAAAGGAAACCACCATATTTTTAATAATGGTTAGTAATGCTACCTCCCAAAGAACCATTTTTATTTGGTACAATTTTCTGAAATATGAAATATGAAATTTTTTACTTGCGATATACATTATGTACAGTACATATGTATGTAGGTGCTATAGGGCAAGTTTTGGATTCGTGAAAAAAAAAATTGAGATCACAATCAAACATAACATTACGATGATAAAGAACACGAAAAAAGTGGGTGGCACAGTTCTGTATCTGGATCTACAGCCAAAACAAATGATGAGATTTTCTTCACATTTTGAACTTAAGGTTTTTTGCAACTCTCCAGAGGGGAAATTTAATTTTTTTTAGCTCTAAAAATAACAGTACTTGTCATACAACCGCTAAGGAAAACCAATTTTATCTCAAAAATGGCTTCAACGATTTTGATAAAAAAAAAATCAGGATACTATCGTAGATATGGTGTACTTTCTGGTGAGAAAAAAAATTACCAAAAACATTTATTAACGGTACCTGCTATATAACGGTTTTTTTGATTTGCAGTTTCCTCATTAACCGTAGATCTGATTTTAATAAAAATTTCACAAAAACGCTTTGTTAAAATATAAATAACACTGCATGCCAAAATTTTGGAAAAATATATTTTGGATTTTTAAAAGAAGATTCAAATTTTTGTTTTGAAAATTCAATATTTCAAAAACGTGTTGATGAATTATTTTGAAATTTCAGTTTTAAATGTATATTAATATATACTAAAAAATTGGAATACCAAAAAGTTTTTTTAAAAATGTAACAAAAATTTTCTATATAACAAATTAATTTTTTGAAAACGGCCCCAACGATTTTAAATTTTTTTTTCATGTATTCATATTTTGTCAATTAATCAAATGGAATATTTTTTTAGCTCTAAGTTTTTTATCAGGCTGTATATACAATTAAAAGAACGATTTAAATGATTTGTTTATACTTTGTCTACAATTAGCTACTTGAATATTTTTAAAGTTCTTAAGTCCTACACAATTTGTACATAAGAGCAAGTACGTGCGATCCAGTCGGGCATTTTATTTTTATACAGAAGCTTCTAAAAAACATAAACAGTGTTTCTTACCAACATTTTCAAAAAAATAGTTTTTGGATTTAAACAAAAACGTTCAATTTTTTTTTTTTTTTAAATCAAATACATATTTCGAAAACTAAATTTATTTAACTTTAAAGAATATTCTAAGAAAATTTTTACATTTATGCAAAAAAAACGGTAATTTCCATACAAGCGTTTAAAACCATGAACTTAATTCATTCGCTCCACTAAAACAGAAGAATATTATTATAAATTTTCTTAAAAATCTAACTTAGCAGAAAGCAACTATTAACTGTGCCCCCCATAGAACTTTTTTATTTTGCATTTTCTCATTATCGGCCGAACGGATCTATATTATTTTTTATATACAAATTTCAAACAAAATCAAATATTAAAACATATCAAAATTTTCTATCTTTTTTTTCTTTTTTAATTTAAAAATTATAATTTTTTTTTTGAAAATTTGTAATCTTGAAAATGGGTTGACAATTTTTTTTTAATTTTAGTTTTATATTAAATAAATACTATAGATTTGCATACCAAAATTTGTTCTTAAAAATGTTTTAAGAATTTGATGCATAATTATTTAATTATTTTTTTAAAAACCGCTCCAACGATTTTAATTTTTTTTCATACAATTATATTTATTCAAGAATTCAGGTGTCATTCTCTTTTTTCCCCTCAAATTATAAAAGAAATATTTTTAGGTAATTAAAATATCGTATTTCATGGTTTTAAAAATGTTTCCCTCGTAATTTACATGTTTTTATATATACAATTTTGTTTAAGCCCGCAGCGTCTTCAACATAAGAGCTAGTACGTGCGACCCAGTCGTGCATTTTTGCATGTAATTCAAACCCTACTGTTCTGCCAATTTTCATCGCTCTACATTCTACAACAATCGGAAATGTTCCATATAATTTATATGATTTTTTGAGAAAGTGGGTGCATCTGAATCGATTTTTCAAAGACAAAATATATATACGTCATTTTTTATATTTTTTTTAATAACCGTAATAAAAAAGGGACACAAAATAGTAGGGAATATTGACAAAAAAAACTTTTAAAGTTTTTGGACTATCACCCGCGCCGTAAAAATGTATCGATTTTTAAAACTACTTCCTACGTTTTTCATCATAACGGCAAATAAGAAAATTAAAGTGGCGTATCGTCTGAACGGAGGGAAATAGCCCCCCATCCCCGATGATTTTTTTCTTGTCTGGATCAAATCTATACTACATTTTTCGTCTCTTAACAGCTACTATGTACACATAGGTAGTAACTTAAGGTAGAACTAGAATAGTCGGAAGCCAACTTAAGTGGTCGTACGAAACCGAGCGAAAACAAGAAATTTATATGACGCGCACATAATTGCGAAGTGAAACTTTTCGTTTAGTTTTCGTTAACTTTTGCCGTTGGAAGTGAGAGCGCTCAACGACCGCTCTTTCGTAAGTGGGCGAATGCAAAATCAAAATGGTGGAAGCAAATTAACAAGAACTTGGCGCTTGGTATACATAGTTTTCAACTTTTTTCTTCTGTTTGATGAATGAATGAGTGAAGTCAAATCAATTTTCTTTTAGTTAATTTATATCACATCGAATTTTAGTGGTTTCACAAAATAAATAATTAAAAGCATTATCACTCTGTGCTCTGAATAAGTATGAGAAAATAAACATTGAATACAAATTTATTTTTTTTTTTTCACTTCCAACCACTTAAGTAAATTATGGGTCACTTGTGAAATTGACGTTTCGGAAGGCTACTTTTCGGTCGGTTTTGACATATGCTTCCGACAGCTTCCGCCTATTCTAGTTCTACCTTTAATCTCTAAACAAAATAGGAAAATTTTGTTTTTTAATTTAGAGTCATTTGATGTCCGTCCAACTTTAAATTTCTATGTTTTTCAATTTTCTTTGTAATGTTTAAAGAATCACCTTATACCCCTTACTACATGTTAAAATAGGGTGACGAAGTGGGTAAAACAAAAATAGGGAAATTGTTTTTTAATATTTCGAACCGCATGAGGACTAACCAAGACCATATCCAATTTAAGGACCACCCTAAAGTACATATTGCAAGTAAATTTGGTATACATCTATAAATCGACATGATATGATATCTTTTAGATCTAAATATTTAAATAAAATTTCATTTCATTTATTTACAATTACAAGTGTGGTATTAAACTGATAAAACTGATTTTACTTTCATATCGTGCTTCAAACGTGATTTTTTTTCTGTCGATCTTACCAGAGATTTGTTAATTGAATTCTTTATCAATAATAATAATTGTCAATCAGTTAAAACAATGTAGTTTGCAATTCTCTTTACTTAATTTTATATCTGCAAAACACACTAGAAAAAATTATTCAAGGTGTATGGTCTGTCGCACACACTTGCTGTTAAAAAATTAGCGTTTTCAAAGTGTAATTATTTAGCTCCACAATGGTTCTGTTAGATTTGTTGGTGATAAGAAAGGGCCCTTTCATTGAAATGAAACTTATAATAATATTTCAGTTCAGCGCACTTATGTATGTGAGAGTTTATGTGGAGAAAAAACAGTAGCAATATTTAAGTTCAAGTTAAAAGTTCAAGTGAGCTCAACTCCATATTGCGTTTCACCCAGGAACGATAGTTAGGCTCATCAGTTAGCTGACTATCATACCCTTCTAAGATGCAATTTTGTATCGATGTTTACTGACTAATATTAAAATCACAGCATAGGAGATACTGTGAGTTTTATTTTTCTAATAGTCTGGGAGCCCGTAAGATTACCTATCTCATCGCGGCCACGCAAAAATTGTGTGCCAACTGATAGCTTTAGTGCAAACATTTACAAAACTACTCGTCGAACACGCTTTATCTAGTCGCAATGGTTAGAAAATGCACTTTTCGGGTAGCATTTTCCGCAAAATGAAAATGAAAAAAAAGTGGTTAAGGCCACTTTCCTATAGCTATTTCATATAATTTTACTCAATTTTCCCTGATGTAAAACGCATTAGTGTTAAGAAAATACCATTTAAAAAAAATGGTCTGACTCGTCGCAACAGCCTAAAAAAGTCTGTCCGACCATTGGTATCGTGTAGAGGACAGTCTTACCCTTCAAATGATATCCCATTTATAGCAGTTGCTTATATGTATTATAGGTACATTTAGCTGAAAATGCAAAACCTAAAAAGTGCATTTTCTAACGATTGCGACCAGATAAAGCTTGTCCGACCAGTAGTTTTGTAAATGATTGTACTAAAGCTATCAGTAGGCATCCAATTTTTGCGTGACCGCGGTGAGATAGGTAATCTTACGGCCGGCTCGCGGACTATAAGGGAATTTGGTTAAATTCAGACACTTAGGGCCAGTTTTTCAGTTGAGGGTTAACTCTGAGCTAAATCAGAATTACCTAATCCTGAGAATAAATTAACTCCGAGTTAGCTCAGGAACAGTTTTTCAGTTGAGGATTAACTTCATCTTTCAGTTGTCAAAAATCTAGGGCCAACGATGTGCGGCACCATGGATATCACACTTCTACGCCTTTTACGCATCGGAATAGAGATGGCGCCACAACCGAATTGCACTAGCAATAACTTTCAATATTGAAATCAAGATGGCACCACAACTGAAATGGCCCTTAATGTGGTTCCAGAGTTAACTCACCAAATAAGGTGAGTTAACTTAGGATTTCAACTGACTGAAAAACACGTTTCTGGAGTTAACTCCGGTTTAACCCCGAGACTAGGATGATGAGAACATTTGAAAAAAAAATTCTTCTGATTAAGTGGAGCGATTGAATTTAATTCAAGTTAAGATTTCAAGTGAGCTTAGCTCTAACCAAATTCCCTTAGGGCCAGTTTTTCGGTTCAGGCTTTACTCTGAGTTAAATCAGAGTTAGCTAATCCTGAAAATAAATTAACCCTGAGTTAACTCAGGAACAGTTTTTCAGTTGAGGATTAACTTTATCTTTCAGCTGTCAAAATTCTGAGGCCATCGATGTGTGACACTATGGATATCACCCTTCTACGCCGTTTACGCAAAGGAATAGAGATGGCGCCATAACGAATTGCACTGGCAATAACTTTCAATATCGAAACTGAGATGGCACCATAACTAAAAAGACCCTCAATTTGGTGCCTGAGTTAACTCACCAAATAAGACGAGTTAACTCGGAGTTAACTTTCGATTTCAATTGACTGAAAAACACGTTTTCGGAGTTAGCTCCGGTTTAACCCCGAGACTAGGATGATCTCGCACTGAAAAACTGGCCCTTAGAATAATAAAATTCACAGTATTTCCTATGCTGTGATTTTTATATTAGTCGGTAAACATCGATACAAAATTGCGTCTTAGAAGGGTACGATAGTCATCTAACTGATGAACACAACTATCATACCTGGGCGAAACGCAATATGGAGTTGAGCTCACTTGATCTTTTAACTTTAATTATATTCAGTCATTCAACTTAATCAGAAAAATTTCTTTTCAAATTTTCTTCATATTCTTTTATTAGCAATATTTAAGTTTCATAAAAAAAAATTGGTGGCGCAACATCTCGTGGAGAACCAGGGCCTAGTGGCTTACAACTCTCAACCATCATTCTTGTGCGCGTGTTGTTGGCAGGAATGGAGGGTACCCACAATTTTTTGCCGAGTCCGAACGACTTGATGAGAAGCACTTATTCATGACAAGAACCTCGGGAAGAACATTTCTGTTTTATATGGTGGCAGCGGCTGGGAATCGAACCCAGCCTTTCGGCATGACAGTCCAACACACTAACTATTATGCCACGAGGTACTACAAAGGTGCGTTTCCATTTGAGAGTATACTTTCACTACAAAACTCTCGATAGTGATTCTTGGATAACAACTGTCTATCCCACTGTGAGCTAATTTTATGACTGTTTCCATTTGCGAGCTTTACTCTCAAGAGTTGCTTGAGAGTTGCTCGCAGTCTTTTTGTCCTCAATTGGATACGCATCTTAAAAAATAATTTTCAAAAATTATTACTTTTTGGTAACATGAAATTTTCACCAAATTTCCCTAACTTGGGAATTCCTCCTACGATTTCTGACTGCAAGCTGTGAACATTTTTGAAAATTTGCAAACAATTTCATGGGAACGGAAAATTCTGTATATGAAAAAAAATTCTGTATGAACATAACTCTGTATTCCATTATTCTGCTTTTCCATTATTCTGTAATCTAAAATTCTGTAAATCCAGAATTCTGTATTTCAAAACTCTGTAAATCCAAAATTCTATATTTCAAAATGCTCTAAATGTAATATTCTGTATTTTAAAATTCTTTGTATCCATAATTCTGCTTTTCGAAACTCTGTAAATCCAAACTTATAAATAAAAAGTCTGTAAACATTTTAAACAGGTTTGTTAGTCCCCGTTAAACAACGTTTATTCAATTAACAAAAATTACAAAGTATTGCAAAGAAAAACGTTCAATAGATACAAAAATAAAAACAACAAAAACAAAACAAAATGTATAACTATATAATTTAATAAAGATGAAGATTCTTGGCTAACCTTTTTAGATACTCAGTCTGACTTAAGGCTCTTCTTTTTTAATCAAACGCTTAATCTATTTATTTTTGAGCATTGTTTTATTTTTACTTTTAGGAAAATGTTCCTCGTTTTGAACTCTAGCTACGTGCGCTTTAGAAAAAACGAGTTCCTTTCTTAGATCATCAATAAGCTTGCAAATTCCGGCCTTATTTTTTCCTGCTTAAACTTTAAGCGCCTGTGCCAATCCTCAACACTATTTTGAGTTCTTGGAAAGGTCTCCGTTCTACTAGATGGGTTGTCATAAACCGACCAAAATTTGGGAGAATATTTTGGATTTTATGATTTATTTCCACAAATATAAATTTTTTCAAACCAGGTTGAAATTTTAATTGTGTCCTCGTCTTCTTCAAAATAAACATAATAGATAATTATTTTTCGGATTAGCCGCGTAATAAATAAATTTCAAGAGCAGTTTCCCGGTGACCACGCTCAATGCAATTTGATGCGAAACGTTCGGGGTGAGTACCAAAGTGCACTCTTTAAACTTTTATTACGCGGCTAATCCGAAAAATAATTATCTATTATGTCTATTAACAACCGCGAAAGCCTAAAAAGTTATATTCTTCAAAATAACTACGTAAGCTGGCATAGTATAGAGAGACTTCATCCGGTGGAACGAAAGCTAAGCTCTTTAGCATTCGAATTTGAAGTGCAAATTCTTCACAGTTTCCATATAAAATAATAATAAAAAGTTAAAATAAGAAACATTATTATAGGTTAGAATTTGAAACTATACTTCTCAGTTCTGTAGAAAAATCGTTTTGATAATGAAAAAAAGCGTATTTTTTCATTATCTGAATAATTTCAAAATTCTGTAATCCGAAATTCTGTAAATGATAAAAGAAAAATTGTTTTGATAGTGAAAAAAGTAAATGATAAAAGAAAAATTGTTTTGATAGTGAAAAAAGTGCGCACTTTTTATCACTATCAAAACAATTTTTCTTTTATCATTTACAGAATTTTGGAATACAGAATTTTAAAATCCAGAATTTTGAATTACAGAATTATGTATAGGTACACAGAATTTGGATATACAGAATTTTGTTTTTTTAGAATTTTAGATTTACAGAATTTTGAAATACAGCAATTTGAAAACTGAATTTTGGCACTTACAGAATTTTGGATTTGCAGAATTTTGAAATACCGAATTTTGGATTACAGAATTTTGCAATCCGAATTTTGACACATACAGAATTATGACCCCAACCCCAATTTCATGTTCCCAATTACACCATTAGGTGCCAGTTATAGCTATCATTGAAACCCATCATTGAAAATTGTAATGATTGGTTTTGAGACGTTTAGGAGGCAAAATCATTTATTATTTTGATGGACGATCAAAGCTCAAGACTTAATTAATATTTATAGTCAAAAAAAAATTTCTAATAGGCCCAACTTTCCTCAAAAATTGACTTTTAATTTTTCAATGATCATTGGTAAGGTAGTTCGATCATTGAAATAAGAAAAATCTTTTTATGTGGAAAGTTGGGCCTATTTGAAAAATTTTTTTGGCTAGAAATATTAATTAAGCCTTAAGCTTGATTCACACTATAGTTCTAATACTGATACAGTCTCAGTACGTGCTCACTACATTAAAATATTCTTAAACGAGAAACAATGTTTATATTCACACAATCGTTATCGCTCCAAACCCGATACGCTCTCGCTCCGATTTCGATTTGTTTGAAAGAATATTTTATCGAAGTGAGAACTCATTTTTCAATTTTCTATTTATTTTGATGTGACAAATCGATGACAAACAAAAAATTAATTTGAAAATAATGTATGAAAAAAGAAGAATATCGGTATCGGAGCCGCAATGTGAATACTAGGGTTAAGTATCGGAGCGAGAATGTTTTGAGAATTTATCGATATTGGCACAGTAGTGTGAATCAAGCCTTAAGGTTTATTTTTCCATCAAAATAATAAACGATTTCACTTCCTAAACGTCTCAAATTCAATCATTAAAATTTTCAATGATGAGTTTCAATGATAGCTTTAACAGGCGCCTTAATGTCTGTTTGTTAATGTGAAATTTTGACCAAGTTTCCCAAACTTGGGTTCTTCCCATAGGCGCCCGGAGGGGGGGGGGGGCAAGGGGGGGCAGTTGCCCCCCCTGGCTCTGGACAATACCTCACAACTAAGACATTTTTCATTTTTTTCTTTGAATATTAACAAATACTTAGCCATCTCTCCATGATTTGCCCCCCCCTAGCTCTGGATCATGCCAAATGTATCTGAAAATATCCTTAGTTTCGATATTCTTGGAAAATATGGATATTTTCTTTATAGCTTCCTTATTGAGTTCATGGTTTGCCCCCCCCCCCCCTGGCATTACCCCGCAACTTGCATTTTTTACTTTGAATTTTAACAATGCATGTATATAGAATAATGTATTTACATAAAAATCTTGTAATCTTGTAAAAGAACAAAAAAACTTTTTCAATGAAGTAATTGATCATTTTGGTAGAGAGCCAAGGCTTATGTAGTTCCTTTTCTCTAAAGAATAAATAAAAAAAAAACAATATGGTGCTTCTTGTAATTGTTTTTTTATAACACAAAAACGTAAGTTTGTTTAATACGTAAGTAAGTTCAATATTTACCTACACCGTAGTCCTTAGGAATAATATGCATAATATTTTTATTGCGTAAGCATAAAATTCTAATTTAAAGCTTGCTTTTTAGGCTATTAGGTCAGGTTGTTTAAACGGATATTAATATTTTTAATTGATCATCAGCCCTATCACGAATTCCATTGTAATCGGATTTTTTTAAAAATCCCGAAAAAAACTATCACCGAATGTTTTCTTAATGGCAATTTGTGTGAAGTTTTGCACCACGATGGATTCTGTGATAGTTTTTTTTTTGGGATTCGATTCAAGTGTCCGATAACAATGACGTACGTGATGAGGCTGAATAATGAAGTTGAAGTTAATATTTGAATTTTGTTTACAAATAAAAAGTGGAGATTTTCTTATTTAAAAAAAAAAGTTTGATTCAGAATTCGAAATTTTTGTTTTGAATTTCCAAATCTTAGTTTTTCTTATTTTTTTAATATATAAAACATAACATATATGTAACTCAAGAACGGCTGGGCCTATTTAATTGATAACTGATTTGTTGGAATCGTCTCGAATAGTAGAATAACTTATAAAATATCGGAAAATTATATGCACTCTGGGTACCTGTTTTATATATACACAAAATAATAAATCAATTGAGTTTGAAAGCAAATGAATCAATAACTATCAAACTTTGATCTGAAAAACTATTATAAAAAAAATTTAATACAGTCTATTATCCGGAGTTCAATTTATATATTTATAGAAAATAATTTAAAGTTGAACAATTTGCTAACAGTACGTCCAAAGTTGTTTGGGATTTTGTCATTGGCTGAACGGATTTAAATAAGGATCTGAAAAGGTTCTTAAAATAAATCTTCTTCATCAAGTATCCATTCACTGCGGCTGTGAAACAATTTATTAAAAAAATACATGTAGACCAGAAAAAATGGGTCCCGAGGTTGAAATAATTAATTCATGAAATATTAAAATTGGTATCGGCGCAAAGTTACACCCTCTATAGCATATCCATAGTCATCCAAAATCCCCGCATTGGCTTTTTGTGTAGATGCATTTAAAAAGAAGGAGAGGGGAAAAAGTTGGAGGTCTATCAAACTGAAATATATGTTTTGCTACAACCTAATCATATGATACATGTTTTAAGGGTACCTTTTAAAGCTGAATCTAATGAGACTAAATGCAAAATAATACGACTATCCACAAAAAAGTTATTGTCGTTTTTATGTAACAATGTTTTTTTTTTAAGTACAACAGGTAAAATATTACCGCAAACCTTTCGAATATAATGGTATGTCAATGGAACTTGGAGTTAATGTTTCATTAGTCAATAGGACCGAGAATCAAAAGGGTCCCTAAAATATCTTTTGTGAACGGGTGCTTGTTTTTAAGTAGGGGCAACTGTAGAATTTTTATCATAACATCCACGAAAAAACTCTTATACTTATGAAACTCGCCAAAAGTGTTTAACTTGCCATAGCAACCAAGAGTCAAAATAGTCCTAACAAATATCTTTGTTCCAAGGATTTTTATTGAGGTGAGGAAAACTCTGGAAAGAAGTTGGAAAATTTTACCCGAAATTCCGATTTGGTGTAATCGAGGTATGTACACAAAGTATGGTAGACGATTTAAGGGTATTCTTTAACGCTTAATCTAATAAAAGCAAAACTAAGATTATACAAGCCCCATTAAGAAAGTTTTGGTCCTTTTAAAGCGAAAACTTATATTTTAAATATGTTTTTCCGTTGAACAGGTCAAACTTTAACTCTAAAAAAAACCTATTAAAACATAGATATTTGTGTGGATAATTTTAGTTTATGGTTGCCATGACAAATTTTTTAGTCTCATTAGATTCAACATGTATCATATGATTAGGTTGTAACAAAAGAAATATTTCAGTTTGATAGACCTCCATCTTTTTCCCCTCTCCATCTTTTCAAATGCATCTACACAAAAAGCCAATGCGAAGATTTTATGGGACTTTGGATATGCTAAAGAGGGTCCAATTTTGTGTCGATACCAATTTTAATATATCATGAATTACTTATTACAAGGTTCCCCATACGATTTTAGCTATTTTTCCTGGTCTAATGGTCCCCATCTGTCAAAGCCATTAATTTTCAAAGTCTGTTGAAGAATGGCTACGATGTCGATGCTTTAAGAAAACTTCTAAAAAATCTGAAATTTTCACATTTTTTACAAAAAGGTGATTTTATGGCCTTTTCGAATGGGGATAGAATGACAATTCTTGTTCTGAAAAGGAGAGAAAATTGTTCCGGATTTGATTTCAGAATCGTTCACACGTATCGAATCGGTCTTCCGGATTGCCAATCGAAAAGGCCAATAGGGAAATTCGTTGACATTTGGATAGTTTCAAAAACATGCCAACATTTTACAACTTCGTTGTTCCTTGAAGGATTTCAATGAAATTGACACAGGTGATGGCTTATACAGAATTGAAAAAGAAAAAATATTTTCAAAACAGGGTGCTTTAAAAAAAAGTCAACTTCGTTGTTCCTTGGGTGATTTCAATAAAATTGACAGGATAGCTGAGACAGAATTATAACAGAAACGAATATTTTCAAAACGGTGTTTCAAAAAATGGCACCATCATCACCATAATCTGTGGCGATTTCATTGAAATCACTCAATTCGATTCCATTGAAATCTATCAAGGTCAAAAGATTTCGAAACTGTCCTTTTTCCTTTTGTAAAATTACATTTTTATTTCTTATTTCAAAGGTTCTTGAATGGATCTTCAATAGTTCTCACATAATAAATTCGGAACGAACCATATTTTATAAATCCAAATCCTAGCATTTTTGGTTCGATCGTGAAAATTAGTTTTGTTTTAATCGAATCAAAAATAACATTTCCTTTTGATTTTTTCACGAGTAAAGAATGATATTATATTGTTCTACGAACCTTGCTTTTTATACAAAAACTTCCAAAAAAATGTCTGTGTGGTTAATTTTAATTTTATTTAATTAAATATAAAATAATTTTACGCTGGATAACTATTAACAGTTCATTATTGACTGAAACATTAAAATAAAATTATTTATAAAACTTCCAAAAGGCTCAAATTATATTGCATATTAAAATTTAAAAAAAAATGTTTGAATACCCATTTTTTTCGAAAATTCGATATCTCAAAATTGGTTTGGTGTCTGCCCCCCCCTGGACAAAATCCTGCGGGCGCCTATGGTTCTTCCTCTGACATTATATTATAGCATTCACAAATTAAATTAACCAAATCGCAAAGAGGTTTAACCTAAACGCAAATAAGTGTCACCCAAGCGCAAATAGATTTAACCCAAACGCAAATAGAACTAACCCAATCGCAATTCAAATTAAACAAAACGCAAATATAGTTGAAATATACGCAAATAATTTAAACTATTAACAAATCATTTTAACCAAAACGCAAATTGAATTAATCCGGGCTTAACTTGTTTTTCCTGCTGTGTGGTGAAGAAATGGAAGGGTTATAACAGTAGGAATAGTTCACCAAAAGATTTTAACAAAACCCTAATTGTCAATTCAACTTGTTCTGCGGATTTTTCCAAGAACTTACCGAAAAAATAAAAGGCCAATCCGTTAATCATGGCTTTTTAAATTATGGATAGTACCAAAATCCATTAGACCCAAAAAGTACAGTTGGAACAATAAATCAAGCTTTGGTTAATTCAAATTGCGTTTTGGTTTAAATTAATTGTTAATAGTTTAATTTGAATTGAGATTGGGTTAATTCTATTTGCGTTTGCGTTAAATCTATTTACGCTTGGGTGAAACTTATTTGCGTTTAGGTTAAACCTATTTGCGATTTGGTTAATTTAATTTGCGAATGCTATATTTATTATAAAAAAGAAAAGATTTGTCTTTTAGTTAAAAAAAAGCATTACATTAATGACGGCTATCATTTTGTGGTTTCTGTCTGTCAGTCATATTATGGAAAAAGGATTTGCGGAATGAAAATGTGATCTTTTATCTTCTTTTTATAGAAAATATTTCACACAACGCATAATACACAAATAATTTTGACATGACAACAACAAGCTGTCATGGTTGTCTTACCATTAACGTTTAAGTTGTATACTGTGTAAATATTGTACTAACACCATTTTTAAAATTATAATAAGACCGAAGAAGAATGATCTTGACCTTCATTCATGGCACAGTAGTGATACAAATTAAATGAGTTCCATTACAAAATTGGATAAGATAAAAAATTTAATGTTTTTTCGTCTTATTTTGGTCACAATGGATTTAGCAATGAAACAATTAAGTAAATATTTTGAGAGGGGTTGCTACCCTCTGGAATCTTCAGGGGAACTTTATTTCACATACAAAAAGATTTGTGTTTTTATGTAAGAGTATAATATCCGTAACTATTGCATAACAACATTTAATATGATATTATTAAAACTTAAGTTTTTTAACAAAAAAAAAATTACTTAAGAAAAATCGGTTCTAATTAAAATAAAAATTGTAATAAATTAAATTAAATAAAACTTCAAAATGAATGTTCGTCCCCTAAAATTTTTAAATACGCCCGAAGATGGAATTTATTCCGAAACGCGTTGCAAATAATATTTAATTTATATATTTAAATCGAGTACTAAGTTGAAAAATTTTGACAGTAAAACATTGTTAAACTATTTAAATTTAAAAACATTTTAAGTTTGCGACCGCCTCAACAGAAATGGTAATGAGTACATGTTAAGAACTGTTATAACTACCTAATATCTTTGTATAGCCAATATTCATACCATAAATGTGTACAGCTTCTATATAATCACTACATATTTGTGAGTCAGAGTCGTCTCTATCTTTTTTCACTCATATCTGCTTTATTCTGTTAATTAACAATTTTTATTTGGAAAATGTAAACTTTTATTATTTACTTGGATTTGAGTTCAGATCCTTCCACATACAGATAGAGCACGCAATCACTAAAACAATTCACAATACTTTATACTGAAATCAATAATTTGTTCAAGCGAAAAGTGTATCTAGTACATATTTTATTGATTCAATACACGTTGCTTGTATTCATTACATAACTTACCGTAATTAATACGTTTTTTAATGCAAAGTTTAATTTGGTATATGTACATTAATTGTATTGTAGCCAGTACACGTAAACTGTAGTAAGTACATTACGGTGATCATATAAAATAATAAAGTTACCTCTGTACTGAGTATACATACATAGCTTTAACTCTCAGTTATGGTAACAATAAAAAAAAATTTACGACTTTGAAATACAAAAATTTTATCATTCTAATATCAGATGTTCAAAGCTTAGTTAAATTGTAAAGTCGAGAAGGAATTTTTATATTATTTTCACCGTTAGGAAATTCTCATATTTTGGAAAAACTGCAATGTTTTCTATAGAAATGTAAAGTCGAGAGACGCGCTTTTCTATCCAAAAATCTCTCTTAAACTAAAACACAAAGCTATTTACCTTATTTCTATATGAATTAGTTCAGTCTTCACTAATAAGAGTACCTACAAAATGTATTAGACCTTCAAAATACATACATATTCATAGGTAATTTTTGCAAATGCATAACATGCCCTTGTAGTGCCTATAGTTTATCACAACTTAAACCGCACCTAAGTGTATATCGAAATTGGAATAGTAATTGACTTTAAAAGCCACTAAAAATACAATTTTGAATGAAACTCTTATACCTACTTGAGATTATATTTAAGATACACAAGTCTTGAGCCTTATCGCAGACAAAAACACGCGTCCGATAGGAAAATGAAAAATCATGAGTATTTAAAGGCTGTTAATCGGCTGAACTCCATCAAAATACGCTATGAAGACCACGACTATTTTGCTGTTGCTCGTCGGAAGCTTTGTGCTTAATTGTACTTGTACAGGACATTCTTCGAAACTGTTGGAAAAACTAATAAGTTCAAGTGCTGATCAAGTGGATCTAGTGGTTCCAGAATTGAATTTCGTTAATGATAAAATCCTTGCTGAAGATGAGGTGCCTGATTTGGAAGAAATTATTGAAAGACCTGATGATATAGTAATCGATCAGTCAGAAATCCAACCACGATCAGGTAATTCAATCTACTTTTGTTGTTAAAAATACACTTTATCCTTTTTCCTCCTTATATAGGTTGCAGCTTTGGCTTGACAAATTCAGGCAGTCCTCAGCCACTGTTCCTTCATCCCGGCACTACCCAAATCTATCCATTCAATGATGTCGGAGTTATGGAGTTCACCACTGGAGAGAGTGTTGAAGTTTACTGTCCATCGACATTTTCATATCCATCAGGAAAATCTGGCAGTCTAACTGCAACTTGTGTATCTGGTTCCACTTTCAAAATCGGTGGATCGAATTACGATTTTGGCAAGGTTCTTTGTTCATCGTGGATAAGCGCAAAAGCACGTAAGACTGGTGCCACATGCAATGGAGGAATTGTTGTCGAAACTGGCTTCACCGTTGGATCCCGATTCGTCAAGCAGTTGGAAATATGCTTCGATGAGGATTTGGAAGTGACTCGGTATGTGTTCCATACATTACAACCCGGAAGTAACTACTTCCAGAACGGTGTTGATAGACCAAATTTCGTAACTGCAGGATTCTTTAATGGCAAGAATGTTGACAATTTATATAAACAAGCAATTCAAACCCAAACACTCAATAATGAACTTGGTGGAATAGCTGGACAGTATATTGACACGAAGGCAAATATTTTTCTATCTCGTGGTCATATGGCTGCTAAGGCTGATTTTGTCTACGGCACCGAACAAAGGGGAACTTTTTTGTTTTTAAATGCAGCTCCACAATGGCAGGTTTTCAATGCTGGCAACTGGCAGAGAGTTGAGGACAGTGTCAGGGCATGGGTGTCAAAGAATAAACTTAACGTAAACTGTTGGACTGGAGTCTATGGTGTGACGACCTTGGCTGACAAAAAAGGAGTTCAAACCGAAATGTACCTGGACTATGATAGGAATCATAATGGTTTGATCCCTGTACCAATGTTGTATTTCCGGGTTGTAATTGAACCCTCATCAAAAAGAGGAATTGTCCTAATTGGTGTTAACAATCCTCACTTGACCTTGGCTCAGATAAAAAAGGATTACATTTTGTGCAATGATGTAAGCAATCAGATCAGCTGGATAAATTGGCAAAAGGACAATTTAAAAGCAGGTTATTCTTATGCATGTGAAGTGAAAGAGTTTGCTAAGAAAAACCCAAACTTGCCCAAATTTGATGTTACCTCGCTTTTGTATTAATTTAAGTATAATTATATGTAAGAAAAATGAATATTATATTTAAGAACATTAAATTATTGTGATATATATCTAAAGTTAAAATTGCATTTTTAATTCGGAATAAACCGGTTTGCCTGTCACTTATCTTAATTTCAGATAAGTGATCGTGCACAAAAGCAGTTCAAAGATAATAATCGCTGAGGGTGAATTGTGAATACATATATAATATTGATTATCGCAAAACACGATAATATGTATTTTAATCAATTTTGAAGTCGAACGAAATCTTAATGTCTGGAATTTGAATCGTAGCAAAGAGTAGAAAGATGTGATAAGATTTCGGTAACTTAACATTACTATAATTTATGTGTACTTTAAAAAAGATAAAGCTCACGTAAGATATTTACAAAAATTCCACTATGGGTGAGCCGTACAAGAAATAGTAGTACAAAAACTGGCTCTGTGAAATAACTCCTCAATGAAATAACTCACCAAACTGAAAATGCAATTACTCCTCAAAATATGTATAGAGATAAGAAGTATTTTCATAAGAAAAAACTTCTCAAAATTGGGATTTATTCCATGGGTTTTTGGACTTTTGGGTTTTGACTCATAAACTTAATTTGTTACGCTAAATAAATAAATTCATACGAGTAAGAAAGTTCTGATTATTTGCATACATATTTCATTTTTTGATTTCAAGCGTTTTTGGGGATTAATTTCACCTTCGAACTTGGGGACTTATTTCAAAATGCAAAAAAACCCAGTTAGTGGAGTTATTTTATTTTCGGTTTGGAGAAAATATTTAACAAAAAAGCTTATGCAAAATCATTTAATTTTCACTTACAATGAGATTTAAGAATCAAGAACTAAAGAATTTATCATAGTACTATCAAGGAAAGTGATTTTTAGGAAAAGGAAGAATTTTTGCAGGGTTAATTGAGTGATTAGTACACAATCGGGTATTGTTACTTTTTGTTTAGTTTCGGTCACTTTTGCTTTCTTAAGTGAGGAGCACTGCCGAGTAAAAGTGCCATTTAATGCTAGAGGAAAACATATAAAATTCACAAGTGGCCGCATATAGAATTCACAAATATATTGACTGAATAGCAAATAGGTTTAACCTAAATGAAAATCAATTTCACTTACGTAGTCGTCATAAACATGACAAGAAACCCACAATTCCAGTAAATTTTTTTCACAGTTTTGCATTAGTTATTAGATACTTTTTTTGACTTGAAATGACATAAAAAGTGCATTTTTCCAAAAAAAAAAAACAATAAACAAAATGTCAAGGTTTTTGTTTGAAAATTTTTTTGAAATGAAAATTTTTTTGTTTAATGTTCTTTTTATTTCATGAATATGAAGAAGAAAGTCACAAACAATAAGAGAATTAATGTTTGTGTTTTTATTTTTGTGAACTTTATTGAATTTAATTCAGTTTTAAAGATTTTTTATATGACCTTTAGTCCAAATGCGTTTCGCCCAGGCAAGACAGTTGGGCTCATCAGTTAGATGCTGTCCTTACCGTTACTGTTACCCTTCTAAGACGCAATTTTGATTTTATTTCAAGTCAAAAAAACTAACTAACTAATGCAAAATTGGGAAAAAAATCTACTGGAATTCTCTAAAAGACAAATTTTGAAATGCAAATCTTAAGTATGTACAATTGTACATACATATATATTTATGTGCAGATAAAGACAAAATTTAAAAAAAATGTCAACCCGTTTTTGAGGTATCGAATTTTCAAAAGAAAAAATTGAAACATTTTTTAAAAATTCAAAAACTTTTTTTTTTTAATTTTGTTATGCAATACTATTTAATACTATCTGAAATTTGCATACAAGAAAATATTTCTAAATATGTTCACCCGATAATGTGAAAATTCAAAATAAAAAAAAAAAAAACGTTCTATGACAGGCACTTTGCTAAGTTTTAAATTTTATAATTTTTGGTAGTTATTTATGTTTATGGGAAAAAAATTATCAAAATCCTAGGAGTCGTTTTTGAGAAAAAAAAATATTTTCCTTTGCGGTTTTTTAACTTTTGTATGGAAGGTACCGCTGGTTTTTCATAAAAATGAAACTTAAATATCGAATTTCAAAAAAATGGATTTGATTTTCAAAAAAAAAAAATTGAAACAAATTTGAAAATCCAAAAATTATGTTTTTTTTATTTTGGTACATAAGATTATTTATATTCTATGGAAGCTTATTGGAATCAGTCGTACGATTTTGAAGAAAATCGATGATAAAAAATGGTTCTTTGGGAGGTACCATTAATAACCATTTTTTGAAAAATTTGCTCTCGACCAAAGGAAGCCTTTACTAAAATTAATCTATTTTTTTAAGACAAGTTGTGAAGAAGTTTTTGAGAAAAATACGATAGTGTAAAATTGCTAAAAAATTTGTATGGCCGGTACCGTTATTTTTGGTTCCAAATCACCAAAAACCACTTTATACCAAGTTTGAAGAAAATCGATCGAGGCATTTAGGCTATAGACTAACAGACAGGCAAAATTGTGCCACCCACTTTTTTGGTGTTCTCCATCATCGTTATGTCATGTTTGATTGTTATCTAAATTTTTTTTTGAACGAATCCAAAGCTTGCCTAGGGGCCAGTTAAAGTGATCAGCAAAACGCATCAGTAAAATTTTTTCAAATGGATTATTTACATTGCTTTCAACAGATTTGAAACACAAATGCTATACACGAATCAATGACAAAACACTGAAGGAATTTTTTTTGCAAAAAATTTTTTTTGAAAAAATTATTGTTCAATTGAAAATTTAATTTACTCAAAAAATTCTTTGAGTGTTTCGTCATTAATTCGTGTAGCATTTGTGTTTCAAATCCGTTGAAAACATAGTAAACAACCCATTTGAAAAATTTTCCCGATGCGTTTTCCTGATCGCTATAACTGGCCTCTGATGAGTGTTTAACGGGCGTGACACTAACCACTTTATGAATCAACTGCCTAAATACAAAAATTTTATTTACTATTGAATAATTAAATGACACGAAAACGGGCTTAGAGTTCTGATAAGGGCAAATAACCACCGATTCTCAAATTGTGAAACAATTAATTATTGAAAATAGGGTATTGAGCTTCTGATAACAGAAAATTGACTTTTTGAGACCTATTCTGCTAAGTGGTTCGAGCTGCGAAATAAGCGGAGATCTGCAATCTTTTAAAAACCGTCTAACGGTGCTTTTTTCAATTCGAAGCAATATTTTGTGATTTTTCGTAAGGTGTCGTTTTCTATGGAATCACCCTTATAGTACCTATATCGCAAGTAATAGGCATTGATTTAATTAGAGAAATCTTCAAAAAATCATAAAAAGCTTGTTAAAAAATAAAGAATTCCATCTAACTTTTTGAAAAAATATGAATTCATGCAAACAAAAATTGTTTCAGCGACTTTTTTAAAAGGTGGCCAAAAGCAATACGAGCTTTAAAAAACATGGAACTGTGAACTACATTATGCCTTTACGTCTAAAAAATTTTGCATGGCAGGGAAGGTTCCTTTTTTTTAACACAGCCTTTAATAGGGAAATACCAAAAAATGCTGGGAATCAAATATAAAGAAAACTGAGTGAACCAGTTTTGATATAGCCGAATAAATGACACATTTTTCGTAGGAGCTACAGATTTTGAGAAAAACATGCAGAAACACGCTAATTAACGATTTTACCCAGGCGAAATGTAAGTAATTACACCGTTCTGTTGTAAAGTGAAATTCTATCGAGATGTTCAATAAAAACCAAATTACCTTTTTTTCAAGGTGGTAGACTTTCCTTTATCATGGACACCACAAAAATTTGTTTTTATAATAAAACAAATAAAAATCGTACAAGAAATGTTGCTCATCGATTAATGAAATTTTAATACATTTTTTGACTAAATTTGCTACAGCATGAAGTTCTTGCACGATTTTCCCTGAATCTCTTGATTGTATAAAAAGAAGTATGTTAATCTTTTTTGTATATAATGACATAAGCTGCAATTTGTTCCTGTACATTTTTTTATCAAGAAACTGATGGTTTTCGAGAAATTAAGAAAAAACTATATTTTACCCCCTTTATGAACTTTTTAGGAAATACTTAAGACGTCAAAACAAAGCTCTCCACCAAAATTCAGCTTTGTCGGGTTTTTCCGAAGTGACAGTCCAATTTTTCTGGACTAATAGAGTTTGCGAAAAAAAAATATTTTGAGATCAAAGGAAAAACTCTGGAGTTTCAAATCGATACCCAACACCTTTTCATCGATTTCAAATAATCTAAGAGCCAATGACATACAAAGTCAAGTCATTGGCGTAAACTTGTAAGTCATATCAGTAGTAGCCTTTAAGGTGTTGAACCATTAGCCGTTTGTCTGCCTATACCTAAACACGTGACGAACAGGTGTAAAATTTGACGTTAACTTTTCACATCGATTTATTTCAATGCCTATTGATCAGAGGCAAAAAGTGTACATAGATGAAATATTTAGCTTGCAATTTTAAACAATTATTGTCATAGGTCCATCTCTCTGTAGTCAATCCCCAAGAAGATAAAGAGCCACGAAATTTCCAAACATCACTTGTTTGCCAATGTTTAACTGAGTTTTTTTTTTCATATTTTGCCGCTGTCTATCTTTAAAGGGGTAAACAACAGAGTTTGACCTTTGATAACAATTGTGCAAAATTGAAAGCTAAATATTTCGATTATGCAAACTTTTTCCCTCCGACCAATAGGCATTGAAATAAATCGAGGTAGAAGTGTAGGTACGTCAAATTTTCACCAGTTCGTCACGTGTGTAGGTAGGCAGACAAACGGCTAATGGTTCAACACCTTAAAGGCTATAACTGATATTACTTACAAATTTACGCAAATGACTTGACTTTTTATGTCGTTGGCTCTCAGTCTAAAACGCTCAATCCGTTTCCATGCTAAATTTATTCTACACATAGTGTTGACGTAGTCAAGCACTAAAAATTTTTAAAGCAAAAAATAATGTCTCTGAGAAAATAAAAAATATTTCCAAAATTATTTTTGGTTTGAAAATCTCGAGAGCTTCAAAAAATTATATTGAAATGATATTCTGACACACAATACTGTAGGTATGTAATTGAGAATTGATAAGATTTGTAAACAATCTAGTAAACGTTTTTTTTTTTACAAAAAAGCTACAAACAATTTACCAAACATTGTGACAGAACACTCCTGATAACGTTTTTGAAATTCTTGAATTGTAAAATTTTCCTGCGAGGAGCATATACCCTATTATGGTGTGGTGGGATGGAACAAACAAATGAAAAAATAATAATGTACTTTTAGGATTTCAAATCCCCTTGGGGCTAGACTATATTTTACGTACAAGGGTAACTTTCCTTTATTTTTATTTTTAAATATTAATAACGTAAACATTTTCAGAAAAATACGCAATTAAATACAGACTTCAGTGTGATGTAAAAAAAAAACTTCCCTGGTTATCTCGTCTCCATTTAATAATAATAAACAAATAACGATGCAATGGCAAAATGCACTCAGTCGGAAAAAATTGTTACAATTCCACTCATTTAACAAGAAATGAGCATTTGGTAGTCAAGAAATTACTAGAATTATAACGGTTTTTGCCAACTGTATTTTATCAGAGCAGAGACGTGATAAAATAGGATGTGTGTCGATTTGGCTAACTTCAAGACATTTTTTCTAGGCTATTAACCGACGGATTTTCAAAATTAAGTTTTTGTCAAGAAAAAAAACACCCTTGCGAAAAGTTCAACAAAAAAAGCTGTTATGTTAGAACTTTTAAAAGATTTTATATCAGGGGTACAACTATAAAAACGAATTCAATTAATTTATTACAATTTGAAGGTACTACATACCTCGTGGCATGATGGTTAGTGCGTTGGACTGTCATGCCGAAGGTGTGGGTTCGATTCTCCGCCGTGCCACCTAAAAACAGAAATGTTTTATCCTAGGTACTGCCTCTTGTGAGGAACTGACAAATCCTCCAAGAGTATACTTGTCATGAATAAGTGCATCTCATCTAGCCGTTCGGACTCGGCAAAAAACTGTAGGTCCCATCCATTCCTGCCAACAACACGCACACAGGAATGGTTGTGAGTTGTAAGTCACTAGGCCCTGGTTCTCCACGAGCTGTTGTGCCACCCAATTTATTTATTTATTTAGTGACGGTCTATTATTTCCCCTAGGTCATCAGACTTCCATTCTAAAATGTAAAGAACTCGAGATATAGATAAGCTTTTTAGGTGCATATCGAGAAATATTTTAACATTAAAAAAAAGTAGTCGAAACGAACAAAAAAAGTCGATAATGTTTCCTTAACCCTAGAAAGCTAACGTTCGTCAAAATGGCACACATCGAACAAATTTTTCCCTCTCCCTTCTTTGCTATTTAACTTACATAATCGTGCTTTCGCGCCAACTCAGTCGTCGATGGTCTGTCTCGTGTGGTGGACAGGGTTCCCAGATTGAGGGGAAAAGCACCACTTTTGCTGATTTTATAATGAAAAAGGGGAAATCGAGGGACAAGCTTAAAAAAGGGGAAAAAATTCATAAAGGAAAAACTTATTAAATGAAGCATTTTAAATACATTTTTTATAAAAATTAAATATTCAAACGTATTCTCATAATAAAATATTTTCAAACTTCATTCAAAAAAGAAAAAGTTCAATCTAAACATTCTCTTCTAAATTTTAATTTCGCAAGTTAGTAACCTATGTAATGTCCCATTTACAAGTTTTAAGTTTCTGAAGGTTTTCCTTTGTTTCGAAAGTTAAATCCAGAAATAGACATTTGAAGCAATGGGAATTATTGCCTGAATTCAAAGACTTAAGATATAAAGTTGGTTTTTAACTATTTTTTATAATAAATGAAATTATTTCTAGTAGGTGCCTACATAAACAATGTACAAATATTACTAATATTTCTATGTTACTTAGGGCTATTACTGAAATTAAAACTGTTAAAAAATATATAATTTTTATTTTTGTTTTTATGCATATTGATGAAAATTTTGTTTAGGGGAAAAATAGGGGAATTTTTTTGGAGATTAGGGGAACAAAATTGAGTCTGCTGATAAATACAGGGGAAAAAGGTTATGAAAGTCTGGGGACACTGGTGGTGGATGTTTTTTTCTTGTAAGTGTTATTGTTTGTTATATATGTACAGTGTCCTCGTCATTCTGACGAATGGTTAGCTTATGTGTAACTTTTACAAAAAAAATTTGTTTTGATCTGAGTTTTTTTGTTTTTGTTTTGTTTTTATTTAGTGGTGATTTTTAATAATGGCTGCGATTTCATTTGTTGAGGATGTGAGAATAGGTCCTGAGGATGATGGAGATGACTTTAATGATGATTTTTCTGACAGTGAGAGTGATGACGGTTTGTTGACGGACGACGTGCAAAGCGATATTCAAGACGAAGCTACTGACGTCGAAGATTAACAAGAAAATTCTTCAGTCTCCAACTGTATTGTGAATTTGTCGCAGAATAAAATTCGAGGTAAGAACCAACACATTTGGGCTACTAAGAAGGGACAAACTTCTCATCGAACATCTGTGAAGAATATTGTTCGAATGGCTAGAGGATCAGCCCGTTCAATGAAAAATAAGACAGATCCTGTCGATATCTTTAAATGTTTCATCACAAAAGATATTTGTGAAGAAATTATAAAATGGACAAATGTTGAAATTTCTGCCAAGAAGCAAAAATATGGCACCATCTCCGCAACCAACAACGATTTGTGTATGCAAGAACTGAATGCTCTCTTTGGTGTGTTGTTGTTAGCCGCTGCTTTGAAGAACAACCACTTAACAACCGAAGAGCTATTCAACACAGATTTTTGTGGGAATCACTTCCTTGCATGCATGAGTCGAGAAAGATTTGACTTTCTTATAAGGTGTCTAAGGTTTGATGACAGAGAATTGAGAATACACACCATAAAGTCGGATCCATTCACACCAATTCGAAAAATATGGGACTTACTTATGGTACAGTGTAGATCTAATTACATCCCTGGAAGTTACCTTACCATTGATGAGCAATTGCTTGCATTCCGCGGTCGCTGCAAATTTAAAATGTACATACCCAACAAACCGGCCAAGTACGGTCTAAAAATTGAAATGATGTGTGATAGTGGAACCAAGTATATGGTTGATGCCATGCCTTATCTTGGAAAAGGAACAAACACAGAAGACATGCCTCTTGCGGAGTATGTTGTAAAGGAAATTACACGGAGTATCCATGGTTCCAACAGGAACGTAACCACCGACAATTGGTTTACATCAGTTCCGTTGGCAAAACAATTACTTCAACAACCTTACAAATTGACTATTGTCGGAACCCTACGAGCCAATAAAAGAGAAATCCCCGAAGAAATGAAGAACAAACGTAGCAGACCAATTGGAACATCAATGTTTTGTTTTGATGGGCCACTTACTCTCTTGTCTTACAAACCAAAAACGAGTAAAATGGTTTATTTGCTGTCGTCGTGTGATGAAGAAGCAAGTATCAACCCATCATCAAGAAAACCAAATATGGTTGAATTTTATAATTCAACTAAGGGTGGTGTCGATACATTCGACCAGATGTGTTCCAACATGACATGCAATCGGAAGACAAATAGGTGGCCCATGGCGGTATTTTATGATATGCTCAATATAGCTGCCATTAATTCATATATAATTTATTGTCACAGTATCAGCGTTTCCGGATCTAAACCTTTATCTCGCAGGCATTACATGATGCAATTGCAGGAGAAGCTGGCAAAACCATGGCTTTAAAATCGTTTAGATTCAAGAACAATGACACGAAAAATAAAGGTCATAATAGAAGATATATTGGGCTTAAGCAATCAACAACGGGTTGAAGGTCAAAATGAAGGTCATATTTCTGAACCATCTCATTCAAGTAGTTCTTCGGTTACTGAAAACGACACAACAAGGAAGAGAAAGAGCTGTGGTCTGTGTCACTATAAAAAAAGACGCATGACAAGAAACTCGTGTAAGAAATGCAAGCT
Source organism: Dasysyrphus tricinctus (assembly GCA_963921185.1). NCBI lineage: Eukaryota > Metazoa > Arthropoda > Insecta > Diptera > Syrphidae > Dasysyrphus > Dasysyrphus tricinctus. Next base: position 118,275,803 of record OY992533.1, on the reverse strand, counting down.
TCCGATTTGTGGCGTGCATACTGTGGATTTTTGCCTTGGCTGCAGTGAAAATATTTAATTTTTTTTTTATTTATAGTTTATTTGAATGTTAATTTTTATAATAATGAAGAAATATTTTTTGTTTATAGTTCCTATTTTGATATAAGTATATAAGTAAGTTTTGATCTCAAAAAAAAAAAAAATTTGTTATGAAAAATGTGATTTTATTTTTTAAGAAATGAAGTAAATATTTATTTTTATTTAAGTTTCCTCTTATTTTAAAACTATTTTCTCTATAAAAATTATTTCCTTGAACAAAAAGTTATAACTTATTAAAACAAAAACATTTTTTAAATGTTCGTCAAAAAGTCGAATGATTAGCTTTTCATGGCAGTCCAGACAGGTTAGCTTTCTAGGGTTAAAGCCCGTATGACACTACATTTTTCTCTCATTTTTAATGAACTGAAAATTAAATTAAAGCGGAAAGTTCAATTTCTTATTCAAACTTTGATTGGTGTGAGTGGGTACGCACTATATCCATAAATGTAAAAATGTCACAAAAAATCTATAAAAAATGTGATTTTCAAATTAAATTTGTCAGGTTCTGGCAGCTTTTTTTGATATTTCAGAATTAAAAATGAAAAATTATTTCAAGGTACACTCAGTTACAAAAGAAGATATACACTGGACCCTAGAAAACACTAGGTCATAATGTATATTTTCTTTTGGGACACATTGTAAATGTCAAATTTAATTTTGAGAACTGCTATCCCTATCTTAAAAACACTTTTTATCCCTTTTTTGCTCTGCTGACACTTTGACAGATTAAATGAGAAATACAATGAAGAAAAAATGTAGTGTCATACGGGCTTTAAAATACTTCATTATCTTGATTTCTAGTGAACGATAATATTGCAGTTTGCAGACCATCATATGTCATCTCCCATTTTTGAAAACTGGAAGTGGTTGTATCTACTCCTCACACAAAAATTGAAAAACTACTATGTTTTAATTCTCGCCCAATCCCAGGGCATACAAAAAAAACACCTAACTTTTGTATTTGATTTTTATATCAAAGGCGAATGCACTTAAATGTCGTTTTTGTCAGCACCTAGACTTATTTAGGCGATTTTTTACCGGTAACTATCCATTTTGAATCCGAACGTCAGCAATAGATTACCTTCAATTAAATAAGAGATGAACCGGTAATCCAGTTGAACCGATCTTTGGTATAAAAATGCGTAAGAAACCACTTTGAAAAAAGTTTCAAAAAATATGTGGACAGATGAAAAACACTTCATGGAAAAACTTACAAATTTACTTAAACTGATGTTAAGCGAATTTTCAAAAGGTGTTTCCAACTAACCTTAGATACCGTAAACATCTTGAAAGAAAAAACATTCTGACACAGCATTAAACATTATTTCATTTATTATTCATTCAATATTTCTACATACATATTTACATACATACATCATACAACATACAAGTGTATGTATATCACAGAATTATCATATCAATAATTCTTCCACATCAAATTCTGGCAAATCTTTAACAACTTCTCTAAACTGTTGAACTTCACAGGCATACAAATAGCCTTCAAGTAAATCATCCTTATTCCACTTCATCCAAGTTAAATTATCAATAACATCATCACAAATGACATAGTCCCGATGTATTTGCTCCACCGATATATGTGGATTATTAACACCAATTAAAACAACACCCTTCTTAGTTGCTGGTTCTATAACCACGCGGAAGTAGATTTTCGGCACTGGAATCAAACCGTTATTATTTTCGTCAAAGTCCAAATACAATTCTCTTTGTGTGCCATTGATGTCAGGTAAAGTCAATACACCCCATGTTCCGGTATAGCAATCCACATTAATTCCCCTATTCATTACAAACTTTCTAACAGAACTTTCCACAGATTCCCAGTTTCCGGCATTGAAACACTGCCATTGTGGAGCCGCGTTTACAAAAAAAAATGTGGCTCTCTGTGCTGTTCCATAGACGTGATCAACTTTGGCCGATAGGTGGCCACGTGCCAAATATATATCGGAGGCGTTAAAATATTTTGACGCATCTCCTCCGAGAATTTTATCGAATGTTAATTTTTGCTGGAGCTTTGTGTAGAGCTCGTTTACATCTTTTTTATTATAAAAGTCTCCAGTGAAAAATAGGGTTCTCGCAACATATCGCTGATATCCCTGCGAAGATGGATTCATTGTGTAATGTGCATATCGGTTAACTTCATTGATTTCGTCATGACACACTTTTATGATTTCAACGAAATTTCCTCCATTAATTTCGAAGCCTACTTCTATTACCACTGTTCCACCATTACAAGTCTGATTTGTCCGACGAGCTATGAAGTTAGGCCAATCATGACACGAAAAGTCTTTGAAATTTCGAATTAATCCATCCACTAAGTGGAACGAACCTTGAAGACACTGAGCCGTTATTTTAGTCTTATTCAGTAATGGTTCCGAAAAGCCTTCAGTACAGTACATGTCAAAGAGTTGGCCATTTGAAATCTCTACGATACCAGATGAATTTGGCAGCAAGAACTCTGTTGTGTTATATTTTAAAAATAACGGTTGTGGATCTGTCAAGTCCCCATTGATATTATACGAGCAGGCTCCTTGTACCCGAACACCTTTAGGCTTTAATGATTCAAAAATCCGACTTATATTAAAAAATCTCGCTTCAGTTTGAATTCCAAAGCACCCGCCAAAAGCCACGAAGAGCAAAACTAGAAATGCTTCGGAACGCATTTTGCTCTAGTATAATATACCAAACCGACTTTCGAACAACAATTACCGATTAGATAGTTTGGCAATAGACTTAAATAAGTTTCAGTCGTGGTATATTTGGGTTTTTCGCTTTGGATAATCAGACATGATATGACACAAATGCTTCACATTTGATTAGGATGAGATTAGTAGTACTTTAATTCTAAGATATTTCGTCAAAATTATTAACAAATTCAATCAATTGATTCCAAAAAAAATAGTCTTAATTTAATTATTTGTACCACATGCCTGTGTACAAATATTGTATATGTTGGGACTCCAAGATTAAAAAGCTATTTAAATTTCTAAAAGGAAATTACAGTGGTTATTCTAAATTGAAGTGGTTTTTGTAGCAGGCAATCTTATCTTAAGATAACTTTGTGAACAAGAATTTCTATTTATGAAATTAAACGATTTAAATTTTGATAAATGACATGCCTATAGTCTGCTATTTCTGGAGCTTAGTTATGTTGGAGCCAATGTTTAGGTGTCAAACAGGTGTTCATCTTAGTTTTTTTAAATAGTTTTGTTTAATATTTGAAATTACTTTGTTTGTTTGTTCAGAATATTGTATATTACACCTATAAATATGCAATGGTTATATTATAATAAACTTGAGAGTTTTAGGCTTGAATTTGAGTTTAATGTTTTTTTAACGTTTTTTTTTAAATTCAAACGAAAGTAGAACCAAGAAATTTTGTGGTAAACATAGCTTCTCCTGCGAATATGTGTGCATCATCAAAAACCCGGGTCCGCACAGTTTTGTATTGCGATATTTGGGCATTATATGACAAGTTATAGGTACAGGATGTCCCTCAGTGACCACCTCAGACGAAAACCATGTTTTTTTCTGAGGTAATTTTAAATCGAAAACCCTGAGGAAATTTTCTCGTTTTTGCTTTGTTTGTTTGGGTCCCGTTTCAGTGATTAGGATCTATCTTGGCCAATCTACGACGAATTTTAAAATCCTTTTTTACATTCAAACAAAAATTTTGTACCACTCACACATGGCATTTATCCTTTTCTTATGTAGATAACAGGGTTTCCTGCAATTTATTACAAAACACAAATATTAACCTTTTTGAGTTTTTTTTTTACATTTTTGTATTAATTTTAATCAGCATTAAAATAAATAAATCTAAAATAAAATCTGCCAACAAATTCAGGGCATGTAGGGTAGCGGGGTAAAATTTCCCCCCACTTGGACAGAAAGGGCAATTTTATAAAAAAAAAATACAAAAAATGGAAAACACAGTATTGTATTGTAGCTTTTTGAAAATCCAGAAGTCTAGTTTTATCTTTTTTTTTTTCAATTTAAGTTATTTTGATGAATAGTTTTTTTTTTCAAAAATTGTTTTCATACTCAATTTTTAAAACTTTTTAGTTTATAAACAATTTGTTTCCAAATAAATAAATTGGGTGGCGCAACAGCTCGAGGAGAACCAGAGCCTAGTGACTTACAACTCATAACCATTCCTGTGTGCGTGTTTGTTGGGCAGGAATGGAGGGGACCTTCAGTTTTTTGCCGAGCCCGAACGGCTAAATGAGAAACACTTTTTCATGACAAGTATACTCTTGAAGGATTTGTCAGTTCCTCGCAAGAGGCAGTACCTCGAATAAAACATTTCTGTTTTTAGGTGGCATGGCTGGGAATCGAACCCATACCTTCGGCATGACAGTCCTACGCACTAACCATCAAGCCACGAGGTACTACCAACTACTTTCCAAAACCATTCATCAAAAAAACTTAACATACCCTGAATTTTTTGGCAAATTTTACGATTCGGGCATTGTATCCAAAAAAAAGATAGGCAATTCAATTAACCCCCACAGCGACTATGATGATGAAAAAAAGTAGGGAATTTTGTGTTCTTCATTTAGAGTCGATTTAGGCCCATTCAAGGTAACCTTTTTTTAACGGCCACCCTAATGTACATATTTGAATAGTACTTGCTGCTGACAATCTGCCTCCCCCTTTGAACTGAATCAGCAGAAATTTAGATTTGATAAGTTTTTTTTTTTTTGAACTGACAAGCATCAGCATTTAACTTATCAATCCATGACACCATAATACAAAACGTTTTTTTCCATTTTCTCGTATTTAAAATAAAGTTTTTTCTAACCGGTTTCTTAGCTTTGGTTATTGGTTTCCTCTTGGGATTAAATGTTTTTCGGCGTTCTTAATGTTTTCTGTTTCTTTAATAATAATAATAATAATAATTCTAACTTTTCACCTTATTACGCATTATTGAAGACCATTTGGCCAAAGCGTATATTAACCACTTCAATAGAAACTGATAATGAGATTATTCAATGCGAAAAAAAAAAATCAAAATTTTCAAATCAATTTTCCGCCAATTATGTGTATAATATTCAAGTCGAAAAATGTTTGCCTTGGTCTTAGCCAACGCCAACGTTCGACTAAACTCGAACTTTCAACATTTCAAAAATAAAAACTGCAATTTTGTTCAGTCACCAAGAATTACATTTCAATATCGACGAGAGAGGCGATTGTGTGCTAAAGGTATTGAGTGACATTTAAATTTGCCAAATTTTTGAAATTCCAGGCGAACTTAATTTAGGCGAGTCGCAAACGGTGATGCCAGATGACGCTGTTTAAATTGGTAAGATTGAGACCGGTAAGACTCACAAGTCCGGACTGAATTTTCCCAATCTAAAAAGGCTCCATAGTCACATTCTCCGAGTTTCAATGATAGCTATATAATAGGCGCCTAAGTCCTAGGATTGGTGGTAATTTTGAGTTAAGTATAAACTTATAACCTTCCTAGTATTTATTTTATGTTAAAATGTTTTGTCTAACTCTTTGAGATCCTTCGTTTATTTCTTTCTCATAATAATTTTTTTAAATAATAGTTAAATGTGTCCCAAATTCGGTTTCATTGTGATTGACATTTTTTGTTTCAAAAAATCTTCGTTTCAATTAAAAATAATAGTGCAAATATTTGTTTCATAATTATTTATTCAACAATTTTAAATATATTATTTAAAAATTAACAAAAAAAAAATACATAGATGACACACATTATACTCATAACACAACAAAATTGTATTGTATTTCCAGCGTGGAATTTGTATGTTTTGTAGTTTTTAAATTGGTGCGTTACTTAAATTGACGTTGTTTGTTTAAAACTCATCAGAAAACGGATAATAAGGATGAATTTTAGCGCTGTTGAAAAAGAAGAAAAAAAAACGAATTATAAAAATGCTCAAATAAAAAAAGAAATAATACAAAATATACATAAAACAAAAACAAGTGCAAAAATATTGGAAATCGGTGCAAAAGAAGTTGTTTTTTTAACAAAACTTGTTAAGAAAATAGAAATAAAAATTTTCAAACATGAGAAATTCATTTCTTTTAAAATTAACCACCTCCATTAATAAAGAAAGTCAAAAGAATATCAAACTCAAGAGCAGCAAGTCCCAAAGGAAGTTTTTTCGTCTGTTTGAATAAATAGCCCTGAATATTGGTTCCATATGAATGTCATTTTTTATAGAAGATTTCGTTTTTGCAAGTTTGGTTTCTCGTATAAAATAATTTAAATTATTAAAGAAGCAACAAAAATAATACATAAAACAAATACATATATAAGTGCAAAAATATTGGAAAAAGGTGTGTGTATTAGAAGCTGATTTTTATAAACATTAACCACCTCCATTTATTAAGATACTAAATTAAAACAATTTCGAAAAAGGATGGTGTTTTCTTCATTTTGGGTAAATAACTTTTATAAAAGTTGTTTTTTTTTGTTACAAGTTGGTTTCGTGTTGTTTTCCATCTTTCATATGTTTCTATGTATGGTATTTCCGGAATCCGGATATCCACTTAGTTTTCTTGGCATAACCATTAACATAACATTTAATCCTAAAAGTTGTGCAAACATTAAGTTGAATGGTGCATTAGTCATTGAGGCAACATAAAAAGCAATCGCCACGTTGCATGGCGATTTGCTTAGTTATTAAAACAATAAATAAATAAAACTTGTGAATAATTAGAAATTAAATAAATAATGAATACGATGTCATCAGTTATTAGATCACTAACTAGAATGCCCTAGATATAGATTTCAAGTTCAAACAGACTTTGAATTCTTATCACGTTTATGTTCTTATCAAAAATAATATAACGTCAAATAGGAACAATTATTATATTCAAGCACGTAGAATACAGAGAAACACACAATTATGCATATGCAGAGGGGGAGTTCAAACAGAAACCAATTTTGTCAAACCTTAAATTTTAATACTCTTCGTGGAAGGGAAAGTGTGGATGTGCTCCAGCCTCGCTATTTTTTTTTTGCGTTAAAATAAAATATTAAAAATTGAACTGAAAAATAAAAATGAAAACAAGGATACTTACTTTTCAATTGCAACAAAGCGACCATTGCAGTCGAAGCTATCAATAGTCTTCTCATCTTCGTCGGTCAAATCGAATCCGAAAACATCAAAGTTCGATGCAATACGTGCCTTGGTCACAGATTTGGGAATAACAATGTTGCCACGTCTCAATTGATAACGGATCAAAATTTGTGCTGGAGTTTTGTTATATTTCTTGGCAATGGCAACAATCTAAAAATAAACACAGAAAAGCTAGACAAATTCAAAATCCAAAAACATAAATGCAAAATGACAACCTTTGGATCATCCATAAGAACGGGATCGCCAGGCTTTGCCCATGGCCTGTTTGGTGATCCCAATGGACTGTAAGCTGTAATAGCAATGTTCTTTGATTTGCAGAATTCCATCAGCTTCTTTTGATTTAAATAAGGATGGCATTCAATTTGGTTTGTTGCTGGAGGGATACGAGCCACAGCCAATACTCTCTCGATTTGTTTCTTGTTGAAGTTCGAAACACCAATTGACTTGGCCAAACCAGCATCGACGAGTTTTTCCATTTCCTTCCAAGTATCAACATAATCTACGTCGGAGTATAGAGTTTTTCCATCAGGACCCACTGGGAAAATAGGTTCTCCTTCGGCGTAGGCCATTGGCCAATGAATCAAATACATATCAACATATTTAAGGCCAAGATTCTTAAGGGTTGTTTCGCATGCACCACGAACCAAATCGGGACGGTGGAATGTGTTCCATAATTTGCTGGTAACGAAAAGATCTTCACGTTTAACAACACCTTCGGCGATTTTGGCATTGACTCCCTCGCCAACTTCATGTTCATTTTGATAGACATGAGCACCGTCAATATGACGATAGCCAATATCAATTGCATCCTTGACAGCTTGGGCGACCTCTCCTGGAGGACTCTAGAAAATTAAATTAGAATTTGAGTTAGAAATATGTAAGTATGATTATTAGGTAAAATAAAATGCAAGTTAGTTGCAGTTTTTTTTTATTTTTCTGTCGGTCACTCGAAAGATCTTTATATTTTTGTTTAGCACATTAGCACATTAGTTTTTGTAACGATAATATCTTTAGTTCCAATTAGCTGTCGCTAAATTCATGGTAGCGTTTTCTTACTCAAGGACGCATATTATAATTAGAGCAGAGAACAGATGTTCGTGCCAAATATTGATTAGAAATTATTCATCAAGAAAATTAGAGTTCTGTTTTCTTACAGTAAAAGAAAATCTATGGATTTAAGGCGGACTTTAGTCTATACTATGAAGTCAACGCCGCCGTTTGAAGAAGAAAACTGCATGGATTTGGCATTTGCGTACTCAATTTTCTTTACACACTCTACATCAATCGCAAATAATTGGCGTGTTCAGGAAAATGAGATCTCCGACGGCTCAGTGTCAAAAATTGAGCAAGCGAATCCAATATTTTCTTTCCTCAGTTATTTGACAGCAAAATTTCTGAGGAATCCTGTTCACGAGACTGAGATTGCTGAGGGCTCTGAGATCTCATTTTCCTGAACTCGCCTAATATCTTAGTTCCCTTTCATCTAATTTCAAAAATAAATGAAAATCACTTAATTACACCACTTTTCCAAACACTATTAACTTTACGTCATGTAAGCAAGGAATTACTACCGTGTGAATAACATTTTAATGAAATGGAAAGTTCGTCTAGCAGCGTGGATAAATGCTTAAAATCAGTAATTATGAATATTATACTTTCCACTAAGTTATTATCATGGTTTCGATAAAATGTGGAATTGCTTTTATAGTAACAATAAATCAACTTGACGAAATAGCATTAGCTATGGAAGGAAAGTTTTATTTGTTTCTACTACCTCGCCCTGTTTTTGTATTCATATAAAAGTTTTATGTACTAACCACCCATATTTGATATGAATTTTAATGGATTTATAGATGGAAGGAAAAGGTTGGTGTAAATTTCAAAGGTACGGCTTTCTAGATGCATCGAATATGGTTAAGTAAGGACATCGCTTTGGAGACTTTAGCAGCTTGTTGATATACTAAATTATTGTCAGGTGCAAAAGGCGGGATAGTTTAATTGAAGTGAAGTGGTTGAACAAAAATTATTACACCTGTGGGTTCTATTTGTTTTATTGTTTGAATGTGGTTTTAAAATATAGTAGGAGGCGTTGATTTTCTGTTTTGCTGAAAATCTCCAAAAAAGGGATGATAAGGTTTACGTAAAATGGTTATATCTTGAGTTCTGTTAATCGGACCGACAAGATTGTGGTGTTTATGCTTAGAATAAATGACTGGGAATCATATCCGAATAGATTTCACATTAAAATAGTTTTTTCTGTTTTTGCATTACACCTCTACGATTCTTGGTCTATAAGGGCCTTTTGAGATTTAATATTTTTTAGTTTATTTTTTTTTTGTTTTTTTTTTCTGATAGACGATTTGGCCATTTGACTATACCACAAAATCGGGTTCACTTCTCAAAAAATGAATGCTTTAGACGGAAACGAAAAACCATATTATATTAACTGAGGCTGTGAGTGCAAAAGTGGTGTAACCCACTTCTTTTTTATCATATTTTTCATCTTCAAGTTCAGGAAAATGAGATCTCAGGGCCCTCAGCAATCACAGTCTCGTGAACAGGATTTCTCGGAAATTTTGCTTTCAAATAACTGAGGAGGGAAAATATTGGATTTTCTTGCTCAGTTTTTGACACTGAACCCTCAGAGATCTCATTTTCCTGAACACGCCTATTATGAGAAATGAGATTCAAGGAGGATAAGTCGTATTTTTGGAAAGCTTAAACATTTAAGAATTTAAAAATTTTAGCGTTGAAAAATGCCAAAAATAGGTTAAACCACTTTTGCACTAACGGCCTCAACTAATCTACAAAACTTGGTTCAAGCAGTTTAAATAAGCATTTTAAATAGATAGCGAGATGTAATTTTGAATATATTTTGTATGCCAGCTTACTCATATTTGTACCAAAGGATAGGCAAAAATGTATGGGAGCTGGTCCAAAGCTCATACGTCGTTGAGAAGGTGTTGCCGTTAACCTAACAAAAAATACAACTCAGTATTTGGAAAGTCTTTCTACTGTCGAAGTTGAATATCTCTCGAGCCCCATAGTCTACAGGTTAACGGCCATACAGCAAAATGAAGAGCATGCAATAACCTTTTTAACGATTTTCGGCACAATGATGTTCAGTAGGCAGACAACCATCAAACGAGGAATAGCATTGTTGTTCTTTTCTGTATTTTGAAGCCGAATAACTCGCGAGCCCCATGGTTTAGAGCTTAATAGCCATATAGGTAATGAACAAATGTACTCATAATAACCTTTTCAACTATGTATGACACATTCGCGTTGAGAAGTCGGACCACTTTGTCCATTCTTCTTAATGGAAACTGAATCTTATAAAACAATTGAGTGAAATTGAGTGACTGTCAGACGTTCATATTTTTGCTCGTGAAATTTAGTAATATATACGTAAAATTACGCGTTAAAAAATTGGAAAATACATTGCTAAGCGTGAAAAAACATCACCGAATGTTAAAATTCCGATTTTCCCGTAAATTTACGTGTTAGTAATAGTTAAACATTCAAATTAAATAAAGTTCAAAAAGGACGCCATTTTTAAATTGAGTGTAGCTATGGAAGCGGAGTGTTGTGATCCAAAATGTACAAGAAAAAAGTCTCGCAAAGAATTAATCGCTTGTAGTGGAATGTGCGGGAAAAAATTCCACCTAAAATGTGCAGATTTGGGTCAGTTAGATTTAACGTACATATCAAAAAATCCTTGTTTGCATTTTTTGTGTGCAGAGTGCCCATCATTAATTAAATTGATTGCCGATAAAATCAACGAATTAACGGATGTAATCAATACATTGAAATCGGTAATTGAATTGAGTCGAAAGCCTTTATCCACACCGGTGTGCGAAGCTTCAACTACCCAGCAAACATTTTTGTGAACGTTCATTGAACATTCAGTGAAAATGAAGAATATATATTCGAGAAACACTCACTTCAGTGAATCAAATGTGATTATACTCAAATATCCCATCAATTTTACCTAATACGCGGGAAATAGGATTTGTGTTGACTTTTTTCATAATACAAAAATATCGAGATTCTTATTTCCTTCACATAATATGAATAAAAGTGAACGCGCACAAGCGATCCTCAAAAGAGGTATTTCTTGGGTGCGTCCATTTTTATTCACATAAACTGAATGTCCCTTTCATTTTGTTTTGAAAATCCATGACGGGACCTAGAAGCACAATAATCCATTTGTTTAAACTTTTTCAATTGGAGTATCTTTTTGATTTCCATTTTCATTCCGTACGGAATTAATTCGTCCGAATATCAGAATAGCCGGGAATATTCCATTATACTTTAGAAAAAATTATCATAAGTTTCATTCAATGAATCTATGGCAATCAAACTGTTTATGCAGATAATTTCACCATTTTAAAATAGCATTTTGTATAACCACACTGAAATAATATTTACATTCAGTTCTATGGTATACATTCGGATTATTAAAGAATCATTATAATGAATTAAATATAATTCAATTTATATTCACTAAACTGAATGAGGAAACCCCAATTTATATTCATATTAATGAATCAAATCTGTCTCATTTAAATGATTCAAAAAAGATTCATGAATTGTTCACTGAAATGAATATATAATCGTCCTATTTACATTCACTAAAGTGAAGAATTTCTCTATTATTAACGAAACATAAAAACGATTCGAATTCGAAGTAATGCTACCCAGTAAATTTGATCCAAACCGGTTTATAAATGAGTTCATAAATGAGGGTTTCTTTCACTTCTGTGAATTATTTATAAATCATTTCTGAAGGGAAATGTTTGCTGGTATACTTTGCAAAAAAAACAAATATCATATGCGGACATGGTCAAAGAAAAAACTGAAACTATCATAATTAAACCAAAAGTCAATCAGGACAATAAAAAAACTCAGGATGATTTAAAGATCAATATAAACCCAACGAATATGTCTCTTAAAATAGATAATATAAAAAATGTTCAGAATGGAGCAGTAGTGATTAAGTGTGATAAGCAATCAGTAAAAAAAATAGAAACAGAAGTCAAAACAAAAATGAATAGCGAATATGATGTTAAGATTCCTACTCGAAGGAGACCGCGTGTGCTTATAGTTGGAATGAAAGAGAAGTTAGATGAAATGGAATTAGTGCGATCAATTAAGTTACAAAATCAATTGAGTGAGTCTGAAATAAAGTGTTTACATACACTAGTCAACAATATTAAAGGAACAAATTTTTTTTCAATTTTTGTTAGCGTTTTTTGAAGAGCTGTATCTTTGTGACGAGTGGTCGTATTGAGTTGAAATAAAAAGCATTTTACAGCTTTATGTTTTTTGTTTCGAGATTTGTTTGCAAACAAATTTTTTTGAAGTACCGTTATTGCGTTATTGCAAAAAATGAGACGAGACAGCAAAATTATTTTGTTTTTATTTTTTTTGAAGGTCCTCATTTCTATGGATACATTTTTTTGAGTCAATTAAATGTCATGATCAGATACCTTGTTTATTCAGCTTCAATTCAGTTTTTTTGTTGTTTTCGTACGATTTTTTTTTTACATGGTTTATCTGACTGGTTTTAGCCTTGATTACCAATATCTCAGCAAATAATGACGTTATAAAAAATTCAAAGACAGTTTTGGAAATTTGAAAAAGCGTTTTACAAGATTTTTTTATGATTTTGTAGAATTTAATTTTTTTTACCGTTCACCGTTAGTTTAAAAAAAGTACTAAAAACCGACGTTTTGTGGTCTTTTCGTAAATCTTTTTTTTTTTCGTTGCAAATATTGATTGCATGGCTTGCGTTGGTATGCAAATTTATAAACTTTTAAATCATCAATATTCTTGTAAATTTTCAAATTGATTCATCGAACCGTTTTTCCTCACCAAAACTTCAAAGTCTTACAAACCAGGTAAAGGAACAAATTGTGGTGTTCCTAAACAATGCGAAGTTGTCATCAAAATGACAAGAAAACCGCAATTCCAGTGGATTTTTTTCACAGTTTTGCATTAGTTAGATACTTTTTTGAATGGAAATGAAAAAAAAATTACATTTTTCAAAAAAAAAAATTAAAAAAATCAAGTTTTTTTGTTTGAAAATTTTGTTAAATTATTTTTTTTTATTTTTTTGTTTAATGTACTTTTTATTTCATTTCAATTCAAAAAAGTATCTAACTAATGCAAAACTGTGAAAAAAATCCACTGGAATTGCGGTTTTCTTGTCATTTTGATGACAACTTCGCATTGTTTAGGAACACCACAATTTGTTCCTTTACCTGGTTTGTAAGACTTTGAAGTTTTGGTGAGGAAAAACGGTTCGATGAATCAATTTGAAAATTTACAAGAATATTGATGATTTAAAAGTCTATAAATTTGCATACCAACGCAAGCCATGCAATCAATATTTGCAACGAAAAAAAAATATTTACGAAAAGACCACAAAACGTCGGTTTTTAGTACTTTTTTTAAACTAACGGTGAACGGTAAAAAAAATTAATTTCTACAAAATCATAAAAAAATCTTGTAAAACGCTTTTTCAAATTTCCAAAACTGTCTTTGAATTTTTTATAACGTCATTATTTGCTGAGATATTGGTAATCAAGGCTAAAAGTATCTTTTTTCATTCAAAGTCAGATAAACCATGTCAAAAAAAATCGTACGAAAACAACAAAAAACTGAATTGAAGCTGAATAAACAAGGTATCTGATCATGACATTTAATTGACTCAAAAAAATTTATCCATAGAAATGAGGACCTTCAAAAAAAAATAAAAACAAAATAATTTTGTTGTCTCGTCTCATTTTTTGCAATAACGCAATAACGGTACTTCAAAAAAATTTGTTTGCAAACAAATCTCGAAACAAAAAACATAAAGCTGTAAAATGCTTTTTATTTCAACTCAATACGACCACTCGTCACAAAGATACAGCTCTTCAAAAAACGCTAACAAAAATTGAAACAAAATTTGTTCCTTTAATATTGTTGACTAGTGTATTTATATGTCACCAAAGAATCGAAATTATAATGCAATTATTGACAGTGTCGCCAATGCTAAAATTATTGAGTGTGGAAAATTAAATGTTGGCTGGGACAGATGTCCTGTGTATAAACATGTTAATGTTTTGCGATGTTTCAAATGTTGCGGTTTTAATCATTCATCCAAAAACTGTACAAAAGAAATTAAGTGTGTTAAATGTGCTGGGGATCATGCTATAAAGGATTGTAATAGTATGGAAGAAAAATGTGTAAACTGTTGTAATGCAAAACAAAACCTTGGCATCGATATAAACGTTGAGCATTGCGCTAATAGTCCGAAATGTCCGTCTTATTTAAGAAACGTTAAAATAGCTGAAGAACGTATTGAATACTAGCAGTTATCGTGCTTTAAGTGTGTTTATTTAAATGTTCAAGGACTGTCAAATAATTTTAACGAAATTCAGTGCCTAGTTGAAAATGAAGACATGGAAATGCTTGTCTTATCAGAAACACACATTACAGAGAATCATGATTTAAATGCACTTGAATTAGAAGGTTATTACCTGCTTAATTGCGAAAGCGAATCTAGCCACACGGGTGGTGTATTATTTTTTTATCAAAAAATCTTTCAAATGTTCCATTGTTAAGAAAATAATTATTAATATGAAACTCTGGTGTCTTATAGTTAAAGTGCAATACAATAACAATCATGTGATATACTTTTGTGCAATATATAGATCGCACACGCAACCAAAAAGTGAGTTTTGTATAGAATTAGAAAGAATGATTGACTTCCTTCAAGATTTCAATAGCTATTTTATTTTGATGGGTGATCTGAATATTGATTGGCTTGAAACGGATGATACTTATCGTCGACGGATTTCGGAAATAATTAATGACAATAACCTTTCGATGTTAGTATCTGAACCAACTAGAATAACACCAGCCTCAAGGACTTTGATTAACTACGTTATATCAAATAGTTCTCAATTAGCGGCAAGTAAGGTCAATCATAGCTTGAAAATTAGTGACCATGAAACTGTTGAAATTCTAATTAAACAAATAAATCAGCCAATTGACAACAAAAATATAATTAAATATTGTAATTATAATAAAGATTTATTCAAAAGTAAACTAAGATCTAATCCGGTATTTCAAAATTTTGACTCTGAGCAGCCTTATAGTCTTGGTATATTAGGTGAACATTTTAGCACCGAACTAAGGCGAGAAATTGACTCATTAGTAGTTACTAAAACAATACCTTTTAAAAACGCGGAATGGTTCAATTTTGATTTGCAACAAATAAAGCAACTAAAAATAAACTTATATAAAGAGCTGTGATAACAAATAATCTCGCCGATCGGGATAACCATCGGATATACAGAAATATGTATAAAAATAAAATTAGGTACGCAAAATCCCTTTTTATAAGGAAAAAACTTGAATCAGCGGATAACCAAAAAGACATGTGGAGGCAACTAAAAAAGTATGTACTCAACAAAAGAAAAGATGTGATATTTGAAGTGCAACCAGTGATAAAATAAACAATAGTGCAATATTATGCGAAAAATTTAATAACTATTTCGTGCAAAGTATTTTAGAATTAAACCAATCTGTGATAAATATAGGATACGAAAATTTAGTCAATGAGTGATATATAGATTTTAAGTTTCGTGCAATTAATTCCGAGGATTTACTGAGTGCAATACATAGAATTAGTAAAAAAAGTGATTTTAATTTCTTAAATGTCAAAATGCTGCAAGAATCTATAGATATAATTGGCCCTGTTCTATTACGCATAATAAATATCTCCCTTTCCACTGGTATCTTTCCCGATTCTTTCCATTAAAATAATATTTAATTAAAAATAATAACTTTTCATTTAATATAACTTAATATAACAAAATAAATAAGGTCCTCCCCGCGCGCGGGTTGGGAGGGGTAAGAGGGCGGGGCATAATAAAAAAAAAAAAACAATCATTGGTTGTACCAATTAAAAAAAGTTTATAATGCCAATAGCTGTAAAGAGTATCGTCCTATTAATATGTTACCAACCTATGAAAAAATATTAGAAAAAATAGTGCATATACAAGTTTTAGAACATATCGAGAATCAAAACATTATTTCAACCTACCAATCTGGATTCAGAGCAAATCATTCGTGTGAAACATGTGTTAATTATGTGATCAGTGACTGGAAACAAGAAATTGAACAAGGTAAAATAATCGTAGCAGTCTTTTTAGATCTAAAAGGAGCTTTCGAAACCGTTAATCATAGTATCCTTTTTGATAAATTAAGCAAATATGGTATAAAATCAACGGAATTAAACTGGTTTAAATCTTTTTTAACAAACCGATCGCAATGCACGAAAGTTAACGAATATGTGTCTCAATCGGTTTCCATAGATATCGGTTTACCCCAAGGAGCAATCCTTAGCGTACCTATCTTTCAAATATATATTAACGACATAGTGAAAGTTATACAAAATTCTAAAATCAAACTCTTTGCCGACGATGGTTTAATATACATTTCGGGCCATGATCTAGAAACCTGTAGCAGACTTTTAAATGAAGATCTGAGCGCTCTTGCTATATGGCTTAAGATGAATATGTTAATTCTAAATACTGAAAAAACGAAAGTTATGGTGCTTAACAATAGGTTAAATGAACAGACTCTAATCGCGGTGGATAATGTGCAGTTAGAAATAGTTGATAAAATGAAATATCTGGGTGTTGTAATAGACAATAAACTAACGTTAAAAGATCACATAGACTATATTTGAAAATAAATCTCAAAGAAAATTGGTGTTCTAAGAAAAATTAGGCAAAATATATCCATGAATTGTGCAGTCAAAGTGTACAATGTCATCCTGAAACCACATTTCGAATACTGTGGCAGTATCCTATTTTTGTGCCATCAATATCAAGAAAATAGACTACAAGTGCTTCAAAATAAGTCAATGCGAATTATTTTAAAATGTGATAGATACACGCCAATATCATCCATGGCTGAGTCGTTAAATTGGCTCAATGTTAATCAAAGACTTTTTATGTGCGCTATGATATTTGTTTATAAAATCAAAACTGGAATATGTCCGAGTTACCTTCGAGAGAATGTTAGCAGCAATGAACTATCGGGGCACGACCTAAGAAACAATCAAGACTTAAGAATTCAACGAATGCGAACAACAAGAGGACAGCGAACAATACAGTATACGGGATTTCAAACATTCAATAGTCTTCCTAATAATATCAAAAATGCAGAAACTATTCTTGAATTTAAAAGAAATATTTTGATTTATATAAGACATAATATTCAATAATTTAAATTTTTTTTATATATTAAACTCAGCAAAAATGTAGAAACAAATTAAGTTATTTATGTACTATGTAGATATCTTTAATGGCACTAGTTGCTAAATAAAATTAAACAAACAAACAAACAAAACAATAATAACATTCGAAATGCCCCAGTGTTCTTTCTCTATTTGATCGCATCTAAAAATTGCCTAAATTACAGAAGTTTATATTAATTTCTACTCTGGATTTTGTTTCAGAATTGAAGCAGAAAGCGTTTCAGGATAACCAATCCGAAACCTTATATTTGACTTGTTCCAATAATTAAGGTTCCCACAAGTTTTGGACACTGGTACTCAAGATTTTATAAGTTATTCACTAATTACTCAAAATCAACATCAAAAACATAAATAATCTATAGAACCCATGGTGTCATTTAAATAACATAACATAACATATACTGAACTTGAACAAAACGTTGTAAAAATATAAGATCCATTTCAGAATCGTTAAGAGTGTGAACTTAGAAAACTTGTGATTTGTGAATATAATGTCCGGTATTATGATAAGAAATTACTGTCAAAGAAGTGTAATCACTTTTCAATAAAATTTGAAAGCACCTCGCCTTGTAATTTGAATTGTTTTTCACATATGTAATTGAAACAATTCCTAAATCCAATGGGAATTTATTCCCACTAGAAATTTGATTAAATTTTAATGTGCAATAGATTTGCCAGGAATTATATTCCTGCACCTTAATTTCTATAACAAGAAACACCAAATACAAAATGAATAGGTTAATGCCATCCTATTATGGGTGTGACGCAATTATAGATAGCAAAATTTACCCCCATTGAAAAACTCGCGAATTTTTGCATGGTAAGTCTAAAAACTGTCAACACCTAGCTGTCAGTTTTTTACTCTTTTAATTAAAACAATTTTGTGTCCCATGTGGAAATAAGCTACATATCTGAATGATAAATAACTTGAGAAGTACAATTAACTGTTTAAAATACGTTCATTTTCTTGCAAGTTTGTCTATTTCTTACAAAACCATTACAGTTGGACCTCTGTAAATTAATTCCCTTAAATTTCTAGGAAAATGTTTTTAACTTCGCTACTTTAGAGACGGACAAATTCGAATTGAAGAATACCAATTTTGGTTGGTGTTCGAATTACAAGATACATACTTAATGTACAAAAAAAGGCTGTTCGAATTACCCAATGTTCGAACTACCGAGGTCCTACATTATATCAATTTTATGACAGTTTTTACCCATTTACCTACAAAAGTTAAATGTTACATAACAGACCCATTTTCACCTATGTTTAATACTAAAACATTTTTCATTACGGAAACGTATTTAAAAATAATAATTCACACAAATTTCCAGAGAAGAAAATCACCTAAAATTATGATTTTATGAAGGACGTAATGGAAGATATTATTGTATGTGAGGAACTCTAGATGCGGACCCGCAGGACCCTCCCCTCTACCCTCAAGGCGCGTTGAATTTTCCATAATTTAAATTCTGATACACTATCAAATTAAGCCAGTTTATATTTCAGAGCGCTCAGAAATTTTCCTCCATCATTTTGACAGAGCAGACCTTTTTCTCCCAGATACCGCAAGCACTGGGGTCTATTTAAACCGAGTATGACGGCAACTTAAATTGCAAGTCATATCGGAACTTATGCATTAAAATTAAAAGAAAAAGCAATATAGTGTACTTGGACACTAAGCAATTTATATGAGAATCGTTGTGCATCAACGGTTCCGGGATAGATTTTTGTGGTTAGTAGAAACATGATTACGTCCACTTTACATCTAGAGCATAAACGGGTTAAACGATTTTCTTCAAATTTGGAATACTTTTAAGCATGTTCTTTGCACTATTATGTAAAATGGGCATAAGAACGCAAGTTATTTTACGGAGTAATCATTAAAGATTTCTTGCAGTGATACATCGATCTAGAATTCTAGATGATTCTTCAAAGCAAAGCCCTCTTAGTCGCATATATCCACGGGCCGCACAAGCAAGAATGAAAGTGATTTAATAACAAAGTGCTAAATATCGATACCTTCCCGTAAGAATGTATTAAGCGACATTTCAAAAATTTTAAAGGCATCCATAAAACCTCTTGTTTAGTTATTTTTGTATGTACCTATTCAAATAAAAGATTTGGAACGGAAATTTCAACTCAAAGTACCTACTCACAGTACACATATTATATTTGTGTACTGTGGTACCTACCTACCTTTAAAATTTTGTTTATTACTTCAAAATACCCAAATAAATAAATGATTAAGAGGCTTTTTAAAATTTTAACTCAAACATTTAAAAATGTCGCTTAATACATTCTTACGACGGGAAGGTATCGATATAATGTAGGTATTGAAAATTTAGAAACCTTTGTTCAACTAAATCAATTAAAGCAATGCAAAATTCTGAGTTAGATCTCATAACATTTCCATGATGGCATTCGCATTCGAACA
This sequence comes from Dasysyrphus tricinctus, assembly GCA_963921185.1. Lineage (NCBI taxonomy): Eukaryota > Metazoa > Arthropoda > Insecta > Diptera > Syrphidae > Dasysyrphus > Dasysyrphus tricinctus. The sequence continues at coordinate 118,255,833 of OY992533.1, read as the reverse complement.
CTCTTGTCATTTCTGAACTCGCCGGACATTATCTTATCATTTTAATTTCTTATCAGCTATTGTGCATAATGTTTCAAGTTTTAAAAACAAACTAGCTAAATCAATTTTGAACTACAAACTTAAGTTAACAAAACTAAAATTGTTATAATCTAGAATAATTTAAGGATACTAAAATAGTTTTCTGCTGACCTTGAAGTCTAATCGCCTCAATTATTCGTGATTAAGGAAGGCTTTGAAAGGGCTAACTACACAAATTTAATAATTCATAACTTAACTAGTTTTAAGTTACGTCACTACAAAGTCACTTACATACGTACATACATTTCATTTCTATCAATAATTACACAAATAATTTATCAAAAATTGCACATCCAGTAGGCACACTAGAAAGCTAGAAAACTAGCTATAACAAACAAAAAAAAAGAGTTCTCGAAATTGACAGTGAGCAAGGTCGTTTATAGAATTTTAATGTAAATGCAATGCAAGCTACACAGATGTAATAAGAATAATAATCACTTTTAGTTTATTTATAAAACAAAAAAAAAATAATTTATAGAACTACACTGAATAGGTAGGTTAGGTATAGTACTTACTCCCCAGGTTCCTAGACCAAGAATTGGCATTTTGTTGCCATTATTTAGCACAAGATTTGGTACTTTAGAAGCCATCTTTCCTTTAATTTGCAATATTATTTAATAAAGAAGGAAAATTAGAATTTTTTTTAAGAACACGGAAACTACTTTAACAAGATTGCAAATCCAACACGCTGGCTGATACTTGAGGAGAACCGGTAAAAAACTGATAAATAATTATTTAATTCGAGTGCTTTTAAACGAAAACATAAGCAAATAAAAGAATTTCGTGGGTCGTGGAACTTTTCCAGAGCTTTTTTGATAGATAGGGTGAAAGCTTAAAATGATTACGTTTATGAACGTCGTTTTTAATTTACTTTAAGATATTAGTGATGCCACTTTCAATGAAAAAAAACGTATTGTGTATTAAAAAATCCACCGATAGATTTGTACTTTTCACTCTGCCATGATAATGGTTGGTGTTAGGATATCTTTGGTGTGCAAGCAATTGCTTTAACGTTTTATATCCCAAGTATCCATTTTGTTCATGTTTGGCTGAACGTTAAATTATACACTTGGCTATAATTTAAACCGCTTATTTCGAATAGAAAACAAGCTGAAGTAGTAATTACAAAATTAAATAAGAGGTGTATTTGCTGACGTGAAATTGTAAATTTTCACAAAGGTGTGTTTTTTAACATGACATTCCTTGTGGATTTCAACTTACCAAATAGGCATACGTTTTCACAATTTGCTGTCAAAACACATGAGCATGTTTAGATTTTGTTTTCAATAAGCTGGGGTAAGAAGTGTGATGAGCTATGTGAGAAAGGTCAAAATTTAGCAGTGTTGTTTCTCTACATGTCGCCGCTTGAGTACTTAAATGCCCCATAGACCACTTTTGTGGGAAACTGAGTTAATGATGCTGTTATACTAATTCGAATTTTCTCTATCGTTTGCTGCTATCCACGTTGCTCTATCTCTATTATTAAGGAAGTTACAGAAACCCAGTTTGCTCCATAGACCACTAATTTGTGGGTCCTCTCAGTGCTTATTTGCCGCACATTCAAAATTTGTACTATGTGGGGCAGTCTTTGTAGAAGAGTTCTTTAAGCATTCATTTAATGCTTAAGTGCCCCATACCAAAGGGCCATGGATATAGAGCGTTTAATTATATCTGGGTCTGGGCCGGGGTTATCTTCTAGCATGCAAGAACAACATATGGGATCCAGGTTTTTATCGGAGGTTATTTCAATAACGCAAAAGTAAGTTTTCACTTTGATTATGGTAAAGAAAAAAGACAACATAAAGGTTGAAAATACTCAACCATGAAGTAAATAGAGATGGGTGCAAAGCACCGTTTTCATATTAGTCCGCAATGCGGTTATGAGTAAGAATAAAACATGGGTAATACTTTTTTCGACAAATTCATTTACGTACCTTAATGTTCCCAAACTTCAAAACTGCATTTAATGCAGCCTTGTAGGTTTTTAAACGATTTAATTTAAGCATGTTTTTTTTTTATTTTTTACTAAAGTGGATACAATTAAAAAAGGTAAAAAAAAAAATAAATTTGAAAAAAACTTTAAAAAACAATTAAAACTTTATACAATGTAATAATGACGAATTTTTATAAATTATTCCCAATTAAAAAAGACGTATTTTTCAGGAAAATTTTAAGGACCAAAGTTAGTTTTAAATATTTTTCATAATTAAATATTAAAATACTTAAGCATTTTTTACTTATTTTGTTGACTTAGATATAATCCAATAAGAGTTTTAGTAAGGTATAGCCACTAAATTGATAGTATTTTTTGTTTTATGTTCTTATCAATAAAAATGAAATTATAAAAAATGAATAATACCAGTGCTTTTGAATTTTTTTGTTCTTCTTGCTAACATTGAATTCCCTCCTTTCAGTGCACAAAAGTCCTATATCCATAGGAAATTTTCAATTTGGTTTTCATCGATTTCGCATTCGTATGGCAGAGGGTCCTATATCCATTTCTGACTTTTTCATACCTTTATTTTTGTTTTAAATAACCGTTACAGCTTTTGACTTCATGTCTTCAAATTACAACAAAGATATTTTCAAACTGTATATAAAAATTCAAACATCATATTTCTCAAGGAGAAAGTAAGAAAATTATTTTTGAAACCTTAAAATTCGTTTTCTGGGGAATAAGTTTTTTGGATATGGGGCATTTAAGTACTCAGGCGGCGATGTCGTTTTTAACTACTGTTTTTAACGTCAACAATTCAGTTAAATATGTCGTCAATGACGACAGTGTCAAAAATCTCAACAAATGATATCAAAAATAGCTTCTAGATCTGCAAACTGCTAAGTGAGCTCTTTACTCATCAGTGATTTCACCCACAAAACCTTCATGGCGTAGTAAAAAGAGTAGCAGTATATCTTATCCTGCCGTTATTGGCATTATTTTCCCTGTTTTTTTAGTGCATTTTTATCTTCGCTTAGGAAAAAGTACCATGTTAAATACAACAACAATACGGAATTGTAACAGTTTGTTGTTGTAATTAATATGCTACTTTTTCTAAGCGAAGATAAAAATGCACTAAAAAACAGGGCAATCGTTGCTAGTTTTGGTGGAGAGCGTTTCAGGATAAGAAGACTCCAAATTAAACTAATGCTATGTTTCCACCAAAGAATTATCTCAGTTCAGATTTAATAAATCTATTTGGTGTTTCCACCGCACAAAAAGATTAAAAAAAGATTTACTTTGACAGCCCCTTTTAAAATGCAAATGGTGTTTTATTTTTTCTCATAAAGAGGAAGTGAGATGGAATGTTTCCTCTGTGAAGAACTGAATTCAGCCATGAACGAATCCTTCAGCGCCATACAGGAATAGGTTAGTTCGATTTGTAAAAGTATTTATCCTAGGAAGATTTGACAAGATTAGTTTCTAATCTCCAAGATTTACGAAATAAATTTGTATGGTAAATCTTCGAGATTTAAAGGAGATTTGCGGTAAATCTAATTTAACCTCAGATTAGCGTTAGGTGGAAATGTGGCATAAGCCTTGGGTATTTGGATTAAGTACCTATGCTTCTGTGTATAGTCGAGTCACTTCATTTTTGTTGACATGCTGGTTTCGACAATTTTAAGGCTATCTTGGTAAAGTTAAATTTCTGGCAGAAATCCAGTTTTACGAAACTTGGGAAACAAACAAAAGCCCTGTTTTTTAGTGCATTTTTATCTTCGCTTAGAAAAAGTAGCATTTTAAAAGCCCTGTTTTTTAGTGCATTTTTATCTTCGCTTAGAAAAAAGTAGCATGTTAAATACAACAACAATACGGAATTATACCAGTTTGTTGTTGTAACTAACATGCTACTTTTTTCTAAGCGAAGATAAAAATGCACTAAAAAAGAGTGTTGCGTTCTTTTTCTAACTATAGTTAACTATTGTTGATATGTCAAAAAAGTTGTTGATGTGTCATTAGCCCTGTTTTTTAGTGCTCTTGTCTCTTGTCCAAAAACCGCCGTGAGACCGGTCTCAGCCTTCCCAATCTAAACAGCGTCTATGTATGTATGTATTTCTTGATTTGATTGTTTGCAAACAAAGTGTTTGACGCTCAAATTTTTATCGAACTGTCAACTACGAAAAGAAAACTAATTTTATATTCACTACGAACTTTTTTTCACGCAAACAATACCTGTTCGTGCACTTCCCAAAACTGCTCATTTTAGTCCAAAGTTCTATCAATACCATTTTTTTTTATATGAACTTTGACCGAACTTTGGACTGCCATTTTTGTTTATGAATATTTTTCTTCCTCACCACCAAGCTTTTTTTATTCAACAGAACTGTATACTAATGTGATATTCCATTGGTAAATTCATATTTCAATTTGAAAATTAATTTTGTTCACGGCGATTGGAATACGACTTGAAACTGAATTTTGTTTGCCAATTCATTTGTGTAATGTCATGATAACCTTCATGTATAGACCTTTCCGTAGAAGAATATTAAGCTTGATGATTTAACTGACTCATTTTTAAACAGCTTCCTTTGTTATTTAAAATTATTAACTATAAGGTTTAGGGCCAGTTTGTTCACAGCTACGTGCTATGACTGGTAAATCCACGATTGTCCTTGTTAATCGCAATTTTAGTCCATATGAATCCACAGTTTGTGTTTTTAACTATAGAAATCGCTAATCAGCTGATAATTGTTGATTAGCGCCATTAAACCAGTGCCTGTGAAAAACTTATTACAGATTTAACACAATTAGAACAAACTTGCCCTTTATACGACAGCCTAAGACCGTCGTAAACGTAGTAAAGTATTAAACTTCGTTAACCTGTCAGAACTATTATTAACAATTAGACAGATTTAAGTAGCTTTCAACTTTACTACGTTCACGACAACTTTTTGCCGGTTGCATGAATACCCTTTTTATGTATTTTGTACAATTTTCACAACCGAAATAAGTGATACAAGTAAAAAAAAAAAAACATTTTTGCAACCCGAAAGTCCAATTTTTTTTTTTTTTTGTACTAGTGCAGATCTGAAAAATGGTTAATAAAAAATAAACCAATGCTTTCACCTAATGGAATGCAAAAATTGTTAAAATCAGCTTTTCATCAGATCCAAATCAAAAATAAATTGATTTATTTAACAAATGGAAAACGCCATTAGCTTAACCAAAAAAACATAAAAGCCAACAAAAAACTATTCGATAACTTCTAACTCCTTAAATAAGATTAAAAGAAAGTATTCAATAGTAGATGACGGATATAAGAAAATCTCATATAAGAAAAACTCGCCTATAAAACAGACATTCTACAACACCATGCACATTCCCATATATTTACGTGTAAAATTAATCTTATTTAAGAAAAATGTTTATAAGAAAAACACTGATATAAGAAACTTATTCTGATACAAAATTTCTATCACTGCATATAAAACTAAACGTCTTTAATAAATCACCCCGTAAAAGTGTGATTTTGAAAGAAATTCATAGTTTAATGTTTGTTTTTGGTGAGTGATATTTATGAATTAATGCTAAATCAAGATACATACAATTTTCCAGTCAATGCTTTGGAAAATCGTTTCAAATATTTTAGTGATATTTAAAGGAAATTTTCTTTCTTCTAGTGCGTTTATCTTATAAAAGAAGTTTTCTTTCTTATATACATTTTTTCATTTAAGAAAACAGGTAAGGACGTAGGGGGGGTTTCACCCCGAAATTTTTGGAATAAAAACTAAATTTATGAAAAAAAGGAAAACCCCAAATTCTTGTACTGCTTCTCAAAAATAGTAACCATATTCCACTATAAGTTCCAATTTTCGCGAATTTTTCCCAAAAATAAAGACTTTCTGGACTTATAAACGTCATTTTAAGAAATTTTCTTCGAGATTCACGAAAATTTGAAGCTTCCAAAATTTACAAAATAAATTTTGCTTTTTTTATTTTTTATTTTATCAAAAACTACAACACATGTCAGCATACGGTTTTTAGTGTTTGATTGAAAATTAATAAAAGTATTGAATACTAAAAGCTAAAATTGTACTGAATAACGTAAAATTTTGAAAAAAAATTAGTTTGAAAAAAAGTTTCTATCTATAAAATATAAAAATTAACGGTATTCATACAACAGCGTTAACGCTGTGGCTCCATTGGCAATTTTTGAGGCAGTTGCAATTGGAATAGGAATGGCAATTTATTGCTTGGGTGGGCATTTTCATTGCCAGGCACTTTCAATTATAAAATGTGTGTATAGAAATATTTGACTGCAAATGCAGTCAAATGCTGTTCAAATTCCGTTTTTAGTAAAACTTTATTTTAATTCAATATATTTTGTCATGTGCGTTCTCTTATTATACGATTTAATTGAAAAAATCAATAAAGAATAAGCCATTCACAATTACGGAGAACCCCATTTTTCCTCAATTTATTGCCTTGAGGATGGAAATCAACAATTATTGACTCTCATCTTCTAGGCAATATTGCCATTGACAAAGCGTCTCCATTTGCATTATTAAAGGCAATAGCAATGAGTGAGGCAATTTACTGCCTCAAATATTGCCAATGGAACCGGTGAGTTAAGCCGTGTCATAAACGTTGTAAAGTTTAAAACCTCGTAATTCTGTATTGTTTAGATACACGCAGTTACGCAGCTTACAACTTTACTACGTTTACGACGACTGTACGCTTTTGCATGACTACTCTTATTATTTTTTCAAAAACTATTTACATTAAAAACTTTAAGGGTATTAATGCAATAGCGTAAAGTTGTCGTTAAAGTAGTTAAGTTGTGAACTGCGTGAATCTGTAGAATCATCCATACAAATTTTGACAGAATTACAAAGTTTAAAACCTTACTACGTTTAAGATGACTTTTCGCTGCTGTATTTATAGCCATTTTATTTAACAAGCTTGTTAGAGAATAGGATTTTGCTGACTTGTTGCCCTTGTTATTTCTATTTGTTTTGTTTATTTCAAGTCAGCTTTTAAGAAAATTTCCCCAATCACCTAAACGAGGGGAATACGATTTTTCTTTTCTGGGCCCAACCTACATAACGCTCTAGCTTTTTGTCATACCTTTTGCAAAACTCCTTTTTTACATAGGGATTTGACGATAATGACGAAGAGGTCATTCATAAATGGCGAAAATACCTAGATTCATGGATAAATAAAAATAAATTGGGTGGCGCAACAGCTCGAGGAGAACCAGGGCCTAGTGACTTACAACTCACAACCATTCCTGTGTGCGTGTTTGTTGGGCAGGAATGGAGGGGACCTACAGTTTTTTGCCGAGTCCGAACCATGATACAACTAATAAATATAGCGTCTTCGAGTTTTTATTTTCGTCTCGTTCTGCGCATGTACGTCATCGACGCACACAATGTTTGACGTTTTGCACTCAGTATGAGAAATCAAGTAAACAAAAATCTCAAATGTTGTGTGTTTAGTTTCTTTTCATTGTTTATAGTTATTAACTAAATAATATAAGTTGGTCAATTAGTTATGTTTAATCTTTGTAGTTTTATTAGTATAATTAATTGTTTTTGAAATACTCTTTGGTGTGATTTCTTTCATCGCGGTAGACATGATGTATAAATGGTTTGAATGAATAAACAAAATTGGTTATCGCCCTGAAGTGTTGTGTTTTATTCTTTTCTCGAATTGTTTATAATAATTTGCCATTTATAGTTGCATTAAATACTTGTGCTATTTATTAATGTAATTTATTAACTTTAAAATATATTTCTTTTATGTGATTTCCTTTAGGGCAGTGGACCTGCAAGAATGGTTAGAATCAATAATAAAATATTGTTTGTTTTCAATATTCAATTGTTTTGTGTTTTAAGTAAAAGATAAGAAGTTTCAGTTTATAATTTTGTTATATTTTCTTTTTCTTGAATTTTTTGCTTCAATGATTTCTTTATTGAGTTTCCGGATTCGGAAATACATCCGCGATCGGAAGAAAAGTTTTTTAATTTTGTCGTCGCAGATAATATTGGCCTTATCCGATATATCAATCATGTGCTGAATATAGTCGGCACAGATATAAATTCCCTGACCTTCTCCGTTTACAGCATTAAAAACACTTTCCAGAGATAACAGCTGGGCCATTACCGTTTCTGATGGTTTAGAAAGTCCACCTTCGTCCAGATGATGTACCCAAGATTCTTTATTATGCTGCTCATTTTCCAGGTTGGAAATGGTGTTTTTCAATCGATGACAAATATACCCAGCCAAGTTCTCAAGACCATCGTATGCCATTGGCAAATCCTTTTCCTCACATTCGAAAGTTTTGTCGACTTTCATAATGCTGAAAATCTTTCATAAAAGCAAAAAATTGGAAAAGGAAAAGTTATTGTGAACATCTTCAAATAGATTAATTTTAAAATATCTAACCGGAGAAAGATTCTTCTTCCAATCGAAGATCTGGTGTATCATCGACACTAACATTGCCATTTTCGGACAATGCACCTTCATTGTGACCAAGAATGTATGACCTTAGCCTATATTTGAACTCTTGGCGGTCAGGGTGGTCGTGAAGTCCTCCCTTAGCTCGTATGACACCGAAAAAGTTTTCCAACACGTCTTGATTCAAACGGTAAGTCATTATAAATTTTACTCCAAAACGTTCTTCCATATCTGTGTGCAGTAACTGTAAGGCTGTATTTGACTGCACAATGCCTTCAAAATAGTAAAGTTAGCTTAAATTTTTAAAAGCTTAGGTATGAATTTTATATGTGTTTACCTTTTTGAAATGGAAGCATTGTATTTTTTCCCACGACTCGCATATTGGTTATCATTCGCGTCATATTGTTTAAGATGACGTTTTGTGGTTCCAAATGAAGTCCATAGGCATGGACTCTCTCCCTGGAATCACTGTATGGTGACCTTACGTTCATAACGTCAAACCAATCGTTTGTCTATAAGATTCAAAATTAAAATATGAATATCTTGTATTAATTTTCCTTGTTGTAAAATACTTACATATTTTAATAAATTGTAACATTCTTCCCAACTTTCGTCTTGGAGAAATCCAAGCTCAACTGCCCGCGATAGCGCCTTAGCTACCGTATGGGAGAACAATTTTGTTGCCAGTTTTACTTTCTGACGATCAGCTTGGACAACATTAATACTTTTGGCAGAAATTTTATGAGTTATGCTCAACTCTCCAGATGTAAATGAAAGGAGTTTTAAAATGATGTCCTTTTTTACAATCTTTCCGTTGAGCACAAATCCATGGTCGACAAAATGATTCCTGATGAGCTTGATGAGGTGCGGTACATCAGCGAAGACGTAGATTTTTGTTTCTTTATAAAGGAACCTATAGGATTTATTTTTTGTTAATCAAGTATTGAATTTAAGCAATTATAAAATTTAATACCATGGCTTATCCATTCTGACTTCAAGTTCAGTATATAGCCCTCGATTTCCACCACCTAAGTCACTTGTGATTGCGACAACTATAAAACCACACTTGCTTACGGTTTCAATGATATCGAATAAAATCTTCTTAGTCATTTTGCAGTCAAAATCATAAAAAATTGGCTGTTTCCATTTACCTATCAGGCCTGTTGTAACATATGATAATAAATAGTTATTAATGCATCTATAAATTACTTTTACTGTCTACTACCTCTTAGCATTCCTACTTGCACATAAGAAGCTGGTTTAAGTGTTGTATCGGTAGATCTGTCGTAGCAGTAAGCTTCCTTAACCTTCATTTCATCGAAGCTAAGAACGCAAAGTTTTTGGTTCGGCATTAACTCCTTCGCAGCTTTCATAATTTTTACTACAGGCATCATGACTCCTGGTACAATTTCTAACTTTTGTGCCCAAGTTTGAAGAGTTCGAACAGCGGGAAGTGGGAAGTTTTTTCGTTTTAGCAGTCTGTATGCTCGGGAACTTGAGGAATATAATGTTATGGATCTAGCTATATCCTCCTCTGACCAATTTGATCTTTTTAAAGAACCAAGTTTTAATTTCTTTATTTGGCCGGGAGTGAAAATTTCAAGCAGTTTGCTTTCTAAGTTTTTCTGATGAAATTCAGCTTTTTTCATTCGAACTTCTAAACATTTTATTCTTTTTTCGGAGCTCGATAGCTTTTTATTTAAATTCTCATTCTGTTCACGTAATGTTTTTCTAAAAATGTATACAAAAATTCATAGTAAAAACCTTAGCTCAATATACTATACTCTTTATAAAATAGGTTTGTTAGCTATGGTAAATTTAATGAACTTACATTTCTTCATTTAAATTGCTTATTTCAGCTATACTTGCTGATAATAACTGTGGATCTGATTCATTTGGGCTTAAGCTTTCATTTTCAACATTTTGAAGCTCAATTTCCTGCTCGGATTCAATTGGATCTTTCAGCAAATCTTCAAGCAAGTCTTTATTTTTTTTAAGTTCCATTCGCTTCGAACGATTTGTCGATTCTAATTGTTCTGATGCTATTTCTATGGAAGGAACTTTTAAATGTACTTTAGGAACTGCATCCGGTTTCAAAAGTCGCAAAGGCGTAAACCCTGTATGAAAGTAATTATGTATTTTTTTCTGATTTTCCAACCAAATTGTACTTACCCATTTCAAATTTTATATTATTGGCGAAATCGTCTTTCATAAAATGCAAACTACAAATTCTTGCAGTCTCGATATCAATTTTATCTTTTCTTTTGCAGAAAAGAATCCATTTTTTAGCAAGATTTAAATTTTGTTTCGGAAATTTATGAAAACTCGTATCAATAGTAAGTTTTTTTCGAGTTGTGTTATTGCACTCAAACACTGAACAGATACCCATTTTAATAGTTCAAATTAATCAATTTCCTAAAAGTATTTAAAATATAAATTTGTCGAACCTTACTTCCTCTCAATCAACAGGAAACAACATGGAAAGGGCATATACCAATATAAACAAAATTGCGCCAAAAATAATTTGTTCTGTGCGTCGATGACGTCACAACATTTTGACAGCTACAACCCAACATGTGCAAAGCCATATCTTTAGTAGTTGTATCATGAGTCCGAACGGCTAAATGAGAAGCACTTTTTCATGACAAGTATACTCTTGGAGGATTTGTCAGTTCCTCGCAAGAGGTAGTACCTCGAATAAAACATTTCTGTTTTTAGGTGGCACGGCTGGGAATTCATGGATAAAACCTTGTAAAATTAACTCATATGTATCTATACCTACTTAAGTTTCTACAAATATTAATAATATGCAGTTCCCAGTATAATAATAAGATATTTGTGAATTTTATGAACCCCCCCCCCCCCCCCCAACGGGCCCATTTACCAAAATTGTAATGTAAAATATTTTTGATTTGAATAGAATTTGATCCTTTTTTTTCAACACAGCAATATAGTAAAAAAACTTAAGTAATTTGACATTTTCTCCACGAGTTCCTATATTCCTATAACATTTTAAGCAATCAGACTAAAAAGATTTGTGGCTCCATATATGTATGGAGGACCTCCACCCCCACCATAGATTGCATGTTTTATGGTGAAATGTCGTTTTCGATTGGATATTTAGAGTACTCCTTTCGAACTCCTTTTTCATTCATATTACTTCAGGTTTTCCATATTCTATAGGAGTGGAATGGAACAGATTGTAAAACCAAATGAAAATGATATGACCAAATAGGAAAGGAAGGGGATCCACTTTCCAAGCTTGTATATCTGGATGATCCTACAGATTGCTGGTATCGAAATAGTGAACTCCTAGCGCTTATATTGGGCCACCATGCCACCAATAATTGCTCTTGGCCACCATTCTTACCTACTCTGCTGTTAAACAAAAACTTTCCTTTGGTTTTGTGTTCTCTTTCATTCCTATGGAAAATGGAACATTTGGAGTAGTAGGAGTGAAAGGAGAGTTGAAAAGGAGTACTCCAAAAATCCAATCGAAAACGAAATTATTAATTCGAATTGAAACAAGGAAAAAACATAAAATTAAATCAGTGTTAAATCATAAATAACTTTGTTTTCAAATATGCTTAATTAGCCTTAGTTAATATAATAATACATTAACTAGCTTCAAGAAAATGTTTGTTTTGTCGTCTAAGCAAATAAATTAATATAAATACCACCTGGGCCCTGTTTCATAATAAAGAATACAAAACAGTTAGTCTGTGGTAAAATTTCGTTTCATAACCAGCAGTACCAGAAAAGTACTTTTGTTCTTTTCAGTTCAATAATATATGTATGTATCAGTAATAGTGCTCGTAATAGGTAAGGTCATCTTCATTATGAAATAGAAACTCTTAGTAGTCGTACTTTGTAATTTTTTAAACAAGTACCTACTAACAAATTATAATCTTAGCTCTATTATCAAACAGGGCCCTATGGTTTATGAAAATCAAAATCTCACGAAAAAGTACAACAGGTGGTCTTCTACTAATATAAGCCGTGCTTGCAAAGACATTTACTACTTTTGTAGAAGATATGTATAGCACTAAATCCACAATAAATAAATTCAAATAAAAAAGTAAAGTTAGAAAAGATGTTTAGGACTATTCTTCCACACCTGTTATTCTGCTAATAACAATGATCAGCTATTGTAAACAAAATATTTCATCTGATAAATCGCTTTTTATTTTATTTATTTATTTCAATATGTAGGTAAGTTTTTAGGAGTGTACAAACACCGTTGTCGGTTGCTTGTACTCAAACCATTGCTGCGTAAAGCATAGTTTACAGTTCCCATGCGAAAAAATATCAAAATTTTCAAAACGATTTTCCATCTATTCTGTGCACCAAATTGAATAATATTCAAGGCAAAAAACGTTTGCCTTGGCCTAAGCCACCCATTGAGTCATTTATTTACCCTTAATTAATAAACTATAGGCCTAAAAATGGAAAATAATTATTTTTGGATGCAAAAACTATTTGCATGCTAATAAAGCCTTGAGGTGAACAAAAATTTTTTTTTGGAAGTGTAAACCGACCATCAAAAAAAAAAAATATTTTAGTCACCACACGTTTTTCGCATGCAAATCAATTGCCGGTCCATTGTTTTGCATGGCATTTCATGACAGGAATGTTTTTTTTTTTTGCATGAAACTGTAAACTAATCATGCAAAAATTAATTTTGCCTTTCACCTCAATTATTTTTGACATGCGAGAATATTTGCGTAGGTTTTTTTTTGCACACGGGAACTGTAAACTATGCTTAAGGCAAGAGGAGAGGAGGATGTCAGTAAAGTGGAGGGGTAGGAAAAGGAAGAGGTAGGAAAGAGAAAGAGGAAGAGTATGGAAAAGGAAGGTGGAATGTCAAGTCCCGGGGAGGCGGCCTGCTTGCATATGCACGGCGTCAGCTCGTCGGACGGGGGGGTTCTTGCCCCCGGAAACTTAACCTCGCCTGCAAACAAAAACACTTATCAGGCCTGGGGAAAACTAGGGAACAAAATCGTCGGACTAGAAAAGACCACGGACGGACTATCGTCAAACCAAGGCACTGCGGATGTTATTGCAGTGTGGCCATTACCCACCCTACCATAGGAATCCGCGGCCAGTTTTGGACTCCCCCAAGATGGTGGATGATCGGTTTCGGATCATACCATCTTCACCCGAACTCAGCTACCATCGGCACCCCTGAAATAATATCTTCAATTGGACATGCTTCGATTACTCGAAACAAAGAAACACTTCCGTTTGCTGAAGATCCATATATCCCTGAGTGGGACAGTTCTTTTCACAAGCAATTGATGAATACAACAGCTGAAATTCATGCCAATCCATCGTCATTATCAACGCCACTCAGAAATCTTCCACAAACTTCCAGACAGTAGTATAGTGAGTCCTGGAAAAAAAAAAACAAAACCAAAGGAGAATCCAGTGTGTGTTTGTCATTTGGTCTGTGTAAAGTGTTTTTTTTTTTGGCGTTGAAGTTAAATTACATTAAATTCTATCACATCATTTCCAATATAAATCTAAAATAGTACTTATATACACTATTTAGTAATTTACTTTTTTTCTTATAAAACTTTAAACACAATATAATCTATTAATTTGTTCATATACTTTTATATTCATTATCATCATTGTAAGTGAAGGGGGTTTTGTTCCCAAGGCCTGTCATTTCATGGGGTTTTTGGTGCCTGTCAATTTTGTGTTTGTTTGTTGACTATCCGCCTCCATTGAGCTCATTGAGGGTAGGGAATTGTCTTTAGGTCCTGAAGGCCGTCCAGTGGGAGTCCTGTGGGGAACAGAAACAAATTTACATTTTGTTTAATCGTTTCAGTTTCCTGGTTATTGGTTATTTTGTTAAGAAATTTCTATAAATTCTTTTTCGAAATTTTTAAGTTCCACTTAAACTTTTTTATTGTTGTTTGCGATTTTTTTGATAACTTCAAAATTTCTTATTTATTAATTTATAATTTTGTTTTGTTTTGTAAATGGTAACTTTTTTTTTGAATGATTGTTTCATTTAATAAAACTTCACGAAACGCCTTTTCATATGAAATTTGGAGTTTGATCTTTTTGGTTTCTTAAAAAGAAACCATGTCCTATTGAAGACTTTTCAGGGGGTGCGGATAGTAGCTAGGTAACTTTGGTGAAGATGGTGTGATCTGAACGCGATTATCCACCATCATTGGGGAAATGTAAACATGGCCGCAGATTTCCAGGTTGGGTGGGTTAAGGCCACGCTGCAACGTCACCAGCAGCGCCTTGGTGTGGTGATAGTCCGTCCGCTGTCGTTTTGATTTTTTTTCTCTGGCCTGATTTGTGTTTTTGTTGCAGGTGATGTTGAGTTTCGGGGGCATGATCCCCCCCATTCCAACGAGCTAACTGCCGTGCTATGCAAGCAGGCCGCGTCCCCCGGAACTTGACATTCCTTTCCACTTTCCATCCTTTTCCTTTTTCATGTTCCTATCCTTTCCTTTTTCCTACCCTACCTCTTTACCGACACTCCTCACTTCCTCTTGCCACGCAACACCATACATAATTGTCGTGTACAACAGTATTTCTGTCAAACTGTTGGTACAATAATTTCTTAGGGTATTTTCCACTTAAGAGTAGTGTTTTTCAAACTTTAACGTTGTAAACTTCTAAACTTCGTAATTGTGTCACATTTTGTATACAAATTTGACAGGTTTACGTAGTAAACAACTGTACTATGCCTACGACGACTTTACGCTGTTGCATGATTACCCTTATTAGCTTGTAATAATCGATACATCATATTAGCCCTGGAGGGGAGCGCTAAAATAACCTATCTTATAGCGTCAACGCCCAAAACAGGATGTCATCCGACAGCTTATGTCCAAACTCTTACCAGTATTTGGGTGGATAAGCTTTATCTGGGGCAATGGTTAGAAAATACAAAAATATTTAAGAGTTCATTATCTTGTCTTGTTTGAAAAAAAAAAACAAAAACCCTGAACTTCCTATGTAGTTCAAAAACCTTTTAAAAGTCTTCGTTCAAATATCTAACCAATAAAACTTTATAATCTGTTGAAGCTTTTGCTTTAATGCTGTACCATATAATATTTTAATTGATAATAACATTTATGTATATAATAAAATTAACAAACAAAAATTAAAATCTTTTTAATTTTGCAGTCAAAATAAAACAATTTCAAACAAACCCAATTATCCCTTTTAACTCATCTATATAGCCCATTAATTTGAATTGATACAAGTGAAAAATTAAAAAAGCTTTACTTCTGTTTACATAATTCCGTGGCTTATTGTTATAAAACATACATATTTCAGACAAAAAATATTACAAATATGCTTAATTAGGCTTATTTTATATTGATGCATTAAATTTTCATAACAATATCTATAAAAAAAAATTCCAAGGTTGTTGATCTTTAAAAATCTCTCAAGAGTTCCTTACCTGATTTGCAATTCTAGCACAGTTTACTTTATATAAATGTACTTATGTGGTGCGTAAATAAAAAATTATATGATATATATTAAAACGTTATGTACATTATCTTTAAGTAATACGATGTTTACCTAAACTATTTTATTACCATTCTATGCTAAAAACGGTGATTTTTTCAATTTTGTGTTTTTAACAATTTAATAAAGATAAAGTCTATGGCATACAATTTTAGCCATATTTTATAATTTGGTAAAGTATGAAGTTAAAACTTTTATTGTATGCTTCTAAGGGTAAAAGTATAATTTTGCTAATATTAATTGAGACTAGCATGAAATGGTTTCAAAATAATAAGGGTATTCTATTCATTCAACAAACATAGTAAAGTCGTAAACTGCGTAAATCTGTCTTATTGTCCATATACATAAATTATGACAGATTTAAGAAGTTTAAGACTTTTCAACGTTTACGACGGCCTTACGCCGTAACAAATTTCTGTTTGTTTAGTAAAAAAGTTGCAAAAAGGGAGCACAATTAGGAGATACTGATATTCCCTTCCACTGGAAAGATAAAAGAAATGGCAAAAAAAAACCAGAGTCGACAGAAAAAATTCACACACAGTTTTTGAAGGCTGAATAAGTACATCAAAAATATGTAATCGTTATACTATGTTCCCACCAAAACGAAATCTGAGATTTCAGCTGAAAAATTTGGAGATCTTGAGTTGGTGGAGTGGGATTTCATTAAGATTTCGTTGAAATCTAGGGTTTTCATTGAGATTTCGTTGAAATTTTCATTAAATCTTGTTCCATCACCTTGAAATATCAAAAGTTTTCAACCGAAATCTCGGATTTCATTTTGGTGGGAACATAGTATTAGATCGATAAACCACCAGGGATCATTTATATTTAGAGATTAAAAGTCGAATTAACATTCATCCATATTCTGAAATTCGTATTTTGTCTCGTACTCGTAGTCGAACTCGAACTCGTCTCGTATCAAAATCGTTATTCTTCAAGTCGTATACGTTGGATACGAGAAGCTTTAAAAAACAAAGTATATCGTTGCTTGTAGATAATTGTCAAATAATTAAAATGTCAGTAAATAAAATCATTTGTGCTGTGTTTCCTCTTTCTTCGCAAATCCCTGATACAACAGATAGACAAGAATTTGTCACAAAGGAGCCAACATGCAGCTTTTTGTACATGGTTTGGACACCACTTTTGAGACCCTAGAGGTTTCCTTAAATGATACAATTGAAGGACATCACAGAAGAGTTTATGAAGGAAACGCTTTTGAGAATGATGCCTTCCATAACAGCTTGTCATTCTTTGAATTGGACGTCACTGCTCCACTTCTCGGAGGTAAAGTGCATGGATCTTTGCTCGCACCGGTAAGATCAAGAAAAGACTCCCAAACTAAGGAAGCAAGCAAAGAAGAAGGAGTCTGGTCGCCCAAAGAGGAGGATCCAGTACAACAGATGTTTCGCGAACTACGGGCACGGATTCGGTCACCGTTGCGTCGTGGTCTAACTATTATTAAATTTTTTCTCAAATTCATTAATTTTTTTGTGAATAAAAAACAAAATACTTTATAAGATATGAGTCCCATCGATTTATGTTTTCTGAATATAAAAAAGGGTTGTTAGTTTATGCACCATTCAGAAGAGAATTCAAAATCAAATCCAAAGGATTTGCCCGATATTGGTATAATTCAGAGTGCTGGGCTCCTACTCCTCCAAATTGTTAAGCCGTACCATTCGTATCAGTGCAGCAATACCGCGGTACCCTTTTACCACTTTAATGCATTTTCAAAATTAGTTAAAATACTTTATACCGATACAAAATTGTTGACATACAAATTTGTATATCTGTAACTATATGCTATTAACCTGTAGTCGCTAAGACCACCAAAATGCACTTTCAAAATGCAACAAAAAATTTATCGAAGTGAAATAGTGTTTTATACCGCTCTTTATTTCGTTCACTAACGCTTTGTATCTGTGCAAACAACATGCCATCAACCAGGTAGGGATGCTGCGGCGGCCCTAAGAGCTAGGGCCACCAAAAGTTAAAAGAAAGCTTTTCTTAAGACTTCTTGAATGCATTGAAATCTTTTTTTAGTTTTTTTGAAAAGAATGCACTCTTGAAGTTCTTTGGTTGCAATTAGAATACTGCAGTTTTGACTGCTTTTAAATCGTTTTTACGTTAGGCAGTTTTAAGTGCAATTATTTGTGATGCGAAATACGTTGGATCATGCCATGACAATTATATTTGGAAATAAGATGAATAAGTTATGTTGAACAAATAAAAAGATTTGTTTTTTCTCCACTTTTATCCAAAAATATGTATCTCGTTAGCAAAATTTTACACGACGAATAAACGACACAAATACGACTTCAATTCAAATAAAAACGAGACTTGGAATATGAAAAAGTACGAAAAGTCGTATGCGATGTTGTACGTTTCTAAATACTCATACGAGGGAAGTCGAATCTACGACACCTGGAATAACAACATACGACTGTAGTCGAATACGAGTCATAAGTACGAGTTGCAGAATATGGGTGATTAATGCACAATCTGTTCAAAACAGTATTTAATGAATAGTTTGTGGGAGATAATGGTTAAGAAAGTTTGGTATTTATTGTTAAATATAAACAAAAAACTAAATAATGAAATGGAGTTGGCAATAACTATTATGACTATAGCAAACATCTTCGATTTCAAGCTATATCTAGATCCTTGTATAATTCTATGTGAAGTGGGAACAAATAATTTTAGTCCTAGTAGGTTATTTTTTTTCATTATTTTTAGTATTATTTATTGAATTTTTCGTTTTTGTTTCTTTTCAGTGATCTTAAAGCTTTGTTAGTTTTTGGATTTTTTTTAACTGGACCTCTGGTTTCTGCATCTTGGCTACAACTTTTATTTTTTTGAAATTTTTTTTTTTTCTATTTTTTGTTTAAATCGCTTAAAACGACCATTGTCTGAAACAGAAAAATTGTTGACATCTACACACAACTTCTTTTATACCATTATATTAGTTATCTTTTATACAAAAAAGAAACATGAAGGGGATTTTCATATACCTAGTCGTATTTGGTGGCTGAATGCTCCTATACCAGATGGATTTTGGGGTTGACCTTCTGGTGACGTCAATTGGTTGTTATAAGGTACCCATTGGCTAACATTTCGTTCTTGTCGATTCTGGGTTTTTTGTCCATACATTTTTGGCCATCTCCTTTAATTTCTAAAAATAATTCGCTTTAGAAACTTGATTATAAAAATAAATATAAGAATTAAGTATAAGGTTTCAAGAAATCTAGCACATTATTGTATGCGCTTTCTTTGGGTTTTAATATTTTTTTTTGTATCTTAAGTCAATGCTTCAGAAACTTTACCCTTGCCTCAGGGGGAGGAGATTAAACTTTTCCCTTATACAATTTGTTTCTTAGAATATGCCCAGGAAT
Organism: Dasysyrphus tricinctus; assembly: GCA_963921185.1. Classification (NCBI taxonomy): domain Eukaryota; kingdom Metazoa; phylum Arthropoda; class Insecta; order Diptera; family Syrphidae; genus Dasysyrphus; species Dasysyrphus tricinctus. The sequence continues at coordinate 118,236,465 of OY992533.1, read as the reverse complement.
CATGCCCTAAAATATTACTGACGAATTAAAGGACATCCTTAATATTGAATCGTACTAAAAAGGGTACGCTCTTTCGGAAATAATCCAATAAAAAAGTAAGAAACAGGGTTCTATCTCCACATATTAAATTCGATCTTAAGTACACAAGGTTCTCACTATAGCCATATAGAATTTTGCGTACTAAAGAAAAATAAATAGAGCAGTAGATAGAACCTTTTAACTTCGTAGATAGATCTTTGTTGCTCCAAGACATCCCATTGCTAGAATGAAGGGTGATTTGGAGTATGTATTGTATATATGAAAACCGTGACACAAAGTTCTATCGTAAGTTAGAATCTTATGTGTTGTTCTACGTGCAAGTACCTTTATCGTTGAGCAACAAAGTTCTTTCGGTTTTTTAAGAAAAATTAAAGTGTAGGTACATATGCACACATATCCATTAACAAAATAAATGTACAAAAGTTATACAACACGAAATATTCAACATTAGTTTTCACGAAAGTGATGTATGTGTACTTAACTTCTTGTTGTCAAAGTTGCTATGCTATTGATTTTTATTTTTTTTAATTGTACAGATTTCTGAAAGTACTAATCTTAATTTTCAAAATTCAGCTTTAATCGTCTCAACATCTCTTTTACTTTTTGAGAAATCTTCAGTTGCATTTTTCAATATATTTTGATGTTGCGTCTTCACGATCACTGTACGACGAACTAGGTTTAAAGGGTATTTTCTTCAAATTTGAAATATTTAAACAAAAATTAGAACAATCGGTTTACCAGTTTAGGCTCTTCATTGGACGTAAAAGCTTAGTTTACAGTTCCCGTGCGAAAAGAAATCTATGCAAATATTTTCGCACGTTAAAAATAACTGAGGTGAAATTTGATTTGCAGTTTCATGCAAAAAAGGAACCATTTCTGTCATGGAATGTAATTGACATTCATCAATGGACCGGCAATTATTTTGCGTGCAAGAAAATAGTACGGTGAATACAAAATATATTTTGTATGGTCGGCTTACACTTAAAAAAAAAATATATTCATTTCATAGCAAATTGGAAAACAATTACTTTTGCACGCAAAACTATTTTCATACAAATAAAGGCTCTCCCAAACCGACGCGAATCATTCGCCAACGACGCGAAATCATTCACAATAATACAAAAATATGAAAGATACACAATGCTAAACAACAACAAAAAACTGTCTTTGCGAATGATTCGCTACAAATTCGCGTTGGTTTGGGAGAGCCTTTATTTGTATGAAAATAGTTTTGCGTGCAAAAGTAATTGTTTTCCAATTTGTCCGCCTATAGTAATTGTTGCCTTGAAAATTGTACAATATTTGGTGCGTTTTATTGGTATTTATAGCTAGCACAGCAATGCAAGCACCAATAAAATGCTGTACTCACTTTTATATTCAAACTTATCTCCAGCGCCACCTAAGCTTAAGCTAAATGAAGCTTTATCTCAACTTTTATATCCACTTTTTTACTGACTCATTTCCCGACCCTTTTGGATTTTTTGTTGTTTACCAAAGGAAATATTACTGTGCTAGCTATAACTTTTTCAAATAAAACACGCCTATTAGTAAAGCAAAGGTGGGAAATCATTTTGAAAATTTTGATTTTTTCGCATGGGAACTATAAACTATGGTTGCTTAAAGCATAGTTTACAGTTCCGATGCGAAAAAAAAAACAAAATTTTCAAAACGATTTTCCACCTATTCTGCGCACCAAGTTGAATAATATTCAAAGCGAAAAACGTTTGCTTTGGCCTAAACCACCCATTGAGTCATTAATTTACCCTTAATTGACTAGCTATAGGCCTAAAAATGGAAAATAATTATTTTTGGATGCGAAAACCATTTGCATGCAAATAATGCCTTGAGGTGAATATATTTTTTTTTTCGGAAGTATAAACCGACCATCAAAAAAAAAAATATTTTATTCACCAGACTTTTTTTCGCATGCAAATCAATTGCCGGTCCATTGTTTTGCATGACATTCCATGACAGCATAGTTTTTCTTTTTGCATGAAACTGTAAACCAATCATGCAAACAAATAATTTTACATTTCACCTCAATTATTTTTGACATGCGAGAATATTTGCATAGATTTTTTTTTGCGCACGGGAACTGTAAACTAGGCTTAAAGCATAGTTTACAGTTCCCATGCGAAAAAAATATTAAAATTTTCAAAACGATTTTCCATCTATTCTGTGCACCAAATTGAATAATATTCAAGGCAAAAAACGTTTGCCTTGGCCTAAGCCACCCATTGAGTCATTAATTTACCTTTAATTAATAAACTATAGGCCTAAAAATGGAAAATAATTATTTTTGGATGCAAAAACTATTTGCATGCTAATAAAGCCTTGAGGTGAAAAAAAAAAATTTTTTGGAAGTGTAAACCAACCATCCAAAAAAAAAAATATTTTATTCACCACACTTTTTTCGCATGCAAAACAATTGCCGGGCCATTGTTTTGCATGACATTCCATGACAGCAATGTTTTATTTTTTTGCATGAAACTGTAAACTAGTCATGCAAAAATTAATTTTGCCTTTCACCTCAATTATTTTTGACATGCGAGAATATTTGCGTAGGTTTTTTTTTTGCACACGGGAACTGTAAACTAGGCTTAAAACAATTCCTTGAAGAAAAAAACTTCATAATGCGCGATTCACACTGAAGTGTGGCTTATGATGCTGGTGTGATTCTACGGACGTGGTGTGGTTGTGGTGAGCTTTGTTTACACAGGAGTGACAGGGAAAGGTTATTTGACAGAAAACACACACACAATCATCAGGAATACTTCACTAGAAAATTGCTTCTACACAGAATTAAAAGAAATTAAATATTTTTTTTTTTTTTTTTTTTTTTGACCGTGGGTAGGCGCAAAACCTGCATCAGGCTCTATGAGGACCGGAAAACGCGTGCTCATAGAAGTGTGAGATTCTTACTACACTAAAACCACCTCCAATTCCCGATTGCAACTAAGTTGAAACTTATCTAGCAATTTATTTTTAACGAAGTTAAGTAACGTGTTGCAGGTAACTTTCTGGTGAAAGTTTCTGCTTATTCCGCGATTTTAAAGCGGTTTTGTGTTCACCGCACCAAGTCGGAAGGTTTTGTTCTTTGCAGACGGCGTACTAAATTCGACTCGTCAAGAATGTCAATAATCGTTGGACTAGCGTGATCTAATAGCCGATTTCTATGTTTTCGCGCGAAACTCTTAATTTCATCTCGAACCGTAGGAATCCCGAGATCCCTGTGAAGATCTTCGTTTCTTATATACCATGGTGCATTTACAAATGACCTAAGCAATTTATTTTCAAACTTTTGTAATTTATTTAAATTTGTATCGCAGGTACAACCCCAGAGTTGTATACCGTAAGTCCAGACAGGTTTAAGTACCTGCCTGTATAAAATCAACTTATTATCAATACTAAGCTTGGAATATTTACCGAGAAGCCAGTTCATATCTCTTAATTTACTTTTTAATTCTTCGCATTTCTTTTTTACGTGCGGCTTCCATTTTAATTTCGCGTCTAGAGTCATTCCCAGATATTTTGCTTCATTCGCAAATGGTACACGACCGGTATTAAGAAAGACGGGCAATCTATTTATTTTTTTATACGTAAAGTCCACGTGGACTGACTTTTGTTCATTGAGCGCTATTCGCCATGTTTTTGTCCACTCATTAACATTATTAAGAGCATTTTGTAATTTAATCGTAGCTTCGTTAATCGTTTTGCCTACTGCTAGTATTGCAGTATCATCAGCAAACGTTGCTACGATAGTGTCTTCTGTTTGAGGTATATCACGTGTAAATAGAAGGTACAGAACTGGACCTAAAACACTACCTTGTGGTACCCCAGCCACTATTTCTTTGAAATTAGAATATTCATTTCCGTGTCTGACACGAAAAAGTCTGTTTTCTAGATATTCGTTAAGAATTTTATAAAGTCCTTCAGGCAGAACTTGTCGTAATTTGAATTTGAGGCCTTCGTGCCACACCTTGTCAAACGCTTGCGACACATCCAAAAAGACCGTCGAACAGATTTTCTTTTCTTCAAGAGCTCTCTCAATTACGTCAGTTATTCTATGCACTTGATCAATTGTTGAATGCTTGCTTCTAAATCCGAACTGATGTTCAGGTATTAATCGTTTCTCTTCTATTATAGGCTGCAGGCACAGGAGTAGTATTCTTTCAAAAACTTTCGATATTATTGGAAGAAGCGAAATCGGTCTGTAAGAATTCTTTTCGTGAGATGGTTTGCCAGGTTTCAAAACCATTATGACTTCCGCAACTTTCCATTGGCTTGGAACATATTCTAGCCTTAGAGCGGCATTTATTATATAAAGGAGGTTAATTAATCCTTTATTAGGAAGCATTTTTAATATTTCCGCTGTTATTAAGTCATACCCCGGAGCTTTATTAGACTTTAGCTTCTTTATTTCTCTGTTCAATTCAGCAAGCGTAGCATTTCTGGTTCTGTAATTTTCACTTGAGCTAAAACTCATATTAATATTTTCATTGAGTGCTTGCCCATCGGAAGGTTTAAATGTTTCTTCCAGGTAATCGGCGAATACCGCCGCTTTCTCTTTGTCACTTTTAGCCCATTCGTTTTGGCTTTTCTTAATCGGGGGTACTGGAAGCTTTGGTTTTTTCGTTGTTTTTATAGCTTTCCAAAGTGAGTAGTTGGATTCTTTCCCAGCTGACAAGCTTTCAAGGTAATTTTCAACTTCACGGTTTTTAAATATTTGAAAAAAACAATTGTCTTGAATTTTTGGGCTTTTTTTGCCATGTTTGGTTTTTCTGTCTGTCTGTACCGCAACCTACAGCCTAAACCATTGAAGCGATTTTCTTCAAATTTTGAACTTTTTTTGTAACTCTCCAAAGGGGAAATTTAAATTTTTTTTAGCTCTAAAAATAGCGGTACTTGCCATATAAACGTTAAGAAAAAGATAATTTATCTCGAAAACTGCTCCAACGATTTTGATAAAAAAAAATCAGTGTGTTATTGTATATATGGTGTACTTTTTGATATACAAAAAAAATTCCAAAAACTGTTATTAACGGCACCTGCCATATAACGGTTTGTTGATTTTCTATTTTCTCTTTAACGGCTCAACTTATTTTAATAAATTTTCTTATACAAAAACTCATTTAAAATATCAATAATTTTGCAAATTAAAAATTTGAAAAAAGGTAAATTCTTGATTAAAAACAATTTTTTTGAAAATTCAATATTTTGAAAACGGGTTGATGAATTTTCTTGAAAACTATTTTGTAAATGTAAATCTATATATAAATAGGCTTAAATAAATTTTGTGGTACCATTTTCTCAAAAAGTATTGGACCCATTTAGATAAATTTAATGTGGTTAGAAAGCTATAGTCTCGGTGGGTGTGCGAATCACAAAATTAAACACTGTGGGTCCATTTTGGCTGAGTACCTTTTTATACTGCCGCTCACTGTGCACATTCAAAAAATTAAATTTAAAAAATACAAAAATTGTTTTTTGCTTCAATTTTCAAATATTTTATAGCTAGCTTTCATTTTTTGATCGGTGTCGAATTTCGACACGGGGGGGGGGGGGGGGGGATGAGACTAGTTAATAAAAATACTCAAAACTGGCATTCCCAAATTTTGTTTTAAAAATATAACTACAATTTTATATATAAAAAATAAGTTTTTAAGAAACCCGCTCCAACGATTTTTTGCATATATTCCTTTTTTTTTCAAGTAATAAAATGGCATATTTGATTTTGAGCGCGTAGCTATTTTACTAGTTGCTTAAACAATTTATAGACGATTTAGATGCTTTTTATGTATTTTTCTATATTTTTTATATTATTTATATATTTGTTCTATAATGACTTGCATATTTTAAAAGTTCTGGAGTTTCAAGCAACTTGAACATTAGAGCAAGTACGTGTGATCCAGTCGTGCATTTTATTTTTATCGAACTGTGAACTACCCAAAGGAAAACAAATTCTATATTCACCACCAATTTTGTTCATACAAAACAATATGTCACTAAAATTCTTTTTTTCCGAAAAAAAATTGCGTTTGGCATTTGTTTGCTTTTTTTTTGGAAACAGTAAACTGACGATGAATAAAAACATTTTACACCACAGCCATTTTTTCTTTGTTGAAATATTTTTTTTCTCACCTTGAAGATTTTTTTTACTCCAAAGAACTGTATACTAAGCTTAAGGCCTAGTTTATAGCTACCCTTTGCAAAAAAAAATCAATGCAAGTATTTTCGCATTTCAAAAATAATTGAGGTAAAATGTAAAATTAATCATTTTCATGATTGGTTTACAGTTTCATGCAGAAAAAACCATTGCTGTACCTGTCATGGAATGTCATGCAAAACAATGGACCGGCAATTGTTTTGCATGCAAAAAAAAAGTGTGGTGAATAATTTTTTTTTTTGATGGTCGGCCTACACTTTAAAAAAATATATTCACCTCAAGGCATTATTTGCATGCAAACATTTTTGCATCAAAAAATAATTATTATCCACTTTCAGGTCTATAGTTAATAAAATGGGTGGCTTAGGCCAAGGCAATCGTTTTTGCCTTGAATATAATTCAATTTGGTACACAGAATAAGTCATTGTGAGAATTAAGATTTTTTTTCGCATGGGAACTGTGAAGCCAGTGTTGTCACTTCCAGTTTTAAAAAGGTGGTAGATAAATCTAAAAAATAGTGGTAGATCCAGATTTTTAGTGGTAGATTTTAATTTCCAAAAATTAAATAAGGAAAAATTAATTTTAGTCAAAGAGAACCAATTAATTCATCGAAGTATATGAGTGATTCTACAAAAAGTGGAAGAAAATGAAGATATTTTTGGAAGCAAATGGACTATCTCTAGTTGATTTAGAGCTTCCTTTCACAGAATGGAAAGCGGCCAGTCAGAAAAATAAAAAACAGCAATTTTATCGAAATTTTTTGAAGACATGTGCTTAGAGGACTAGGATTTTTTTTTATTATTTTAAGTCAATTTTTTAGAAAATCGTACCCCTTGTCTAATGGGAGAGATATAGTCACCTGTATAAATATTCTTTTACAAATCTAAGCCACATTTAAATTAAAAGCAAGTTTGTATTAACAAGTATTAAAAAGGAAAAGTAGCATTAAGTGAACACTTTTGGGGTCTTTTGATAGACAGTTAGCCGTAAAAGTACAAGGGGACTGGGGCTAGGAGACTGAGTGTTTTCAAAGTTTTTGCGCCAAAAACATAGTTACGCATTGTACGAAAAAAAGAAAAAAATTATATTATTAGGGTTTTACTTAGCCATATAATAATGCTAGAAAATGCCTACTTACATATATAGATTTTTATCCTGTAAATACTCATCAGAGGACTGAGAAACTGAACGGACAATCCAAGACCTGTAGGTAGCACAAATGCCTTCTTAACAGATTAAATAGCGAATGGACGTGAGACACGGATACCGTTTTCACCAGACTTAATGCTTCACGCTACCAAATCTGAAACTTCGATAGTTTTCAAAGTTAACGATATTTTTGCCTGTACAAAGTTCAATTAAATTTTTTTTAATAAAATGAAGTGGTATGTATGTACTAAAAATGTTTTTCTATAATAAAAAGATTTCTTATTTAATTTAAATTTTGGTTTTGGAACTAAAATAAGGGAACTGCAATAATTTTTCCTTTCGAAAACGGGCAGGGGACTGAGAATCAGACACTTTGAAGAATTTTTTGAGCAATGAAAATATATGAGATTTTAATAATTTTGTCTGGGATATCAATAAGAATTATAATTATAAAAATATATACCTTTTAAAATTTTTAATATAATCAATCGATTTAGGGTTAATCGTTAATCACTTGGTGGAAATTAATCTTAGACATTTTAAAAAGATTTAAAGAAACACTTGTTTTTTCCACAAATTTAATACAATACGTTCTCGATTAATGCAACTCTCGATTCATGCAACTCCTCGATTTTCGCAACAGCTGAATTTATATCATTGTTGACGCAGTAATCGCAACTCTTCAAAAAAAATTGACTCGATAAGTGCAACTTTTGGTTTTATATGCATATCTTTATTTACTCAGGTTCTTGGCTATGTTTGTTTTTGTCAGTTGCGTTACATTTTGTCTCGGCAGTTATTTTACCGCTACTTTTAAGTGATGATACGGTGAAGTTGTATGAATGTACATGAAATGTATCTATACCTACAATGCAAGATTTTCTTGTAAGTTTAATGAATTCTGTCCAGTGAACAGTCGTTTGTGTGTTTCGGAAAATTGGGTACTCGAAACCAGTTATAACAATGAGAAAATCTATGAAGACAATGAATTGAGCCTACAAAAATATTAACTCGGTTATTGCAACAACCTCGGTCAGTGCAACCACCCTTGTTTTAATTAGTTGCGATAATCGAGAATGCACTGTAATTTGATTTATTAGTTTTGCCAACGCGTTTCGTCTTAGTTAGGACAGGAGTGCCCTGATGAAATCCTAACTAAGACCAAACGCGTTGGCAAAACTTAATACATTATTAAATTTGTGGAAAAAAACAATTGTTTCTTAAAATCTTTTTTAAAATGACTTTTAAAAATATATAAAAGGCAGGTTTTCTTTTATTATTAAAATTTAAATTATGTTTTGGGTATCACAATTTTTAAGCAAGTTGACAAAGAATATTTAATTCATTAGAATATTTAATTCATTAGTTTAATATATATGTATACCTACCTATTTGATAAGATCAAAGAAAAACAATGTTTTGTAACTTTTGTTCTATTATTTCTGAATCTATTTCTTCACTGAAGCCTTGAATGTGGATGTGAATCAAAACTCAAACCAAAAAACATGTCAAGAAAGCGTATCATGAAATGCTCCTAGGGCACAGCGCACAGCCAGTGGCGTAGCTAGGATATTTGCCGCTCGGGGCAAAACATTAATTTGCCGCCCCTTCGGTCTAACAATACTTTATTAAGAAATTTTGTGATATATACCTTCATATCATCGGTTTTAAAGTTGCAGACAAAATTTGAAAATATTTTTTTATAAATGCAAGGAATTACATTCTACGAAATATTAACACACGCCACTTTGCCGCAATATCTGCTGAATTAATTTTTTTTGTTTCTGACCTACTGAGATTTAACTTTAAACCGACTGTATATAAAATAGGCACATGAGACTTGAAATTTTTTAATGTTTCCTTTCGTCCAAAAATTGTAACGAAGTTACAAATTTTCATCTTTTAATCTCAACAATCCACCCTATGAAATTCCGAAGAAGACACAAAAGTTGCCGCAGGCGACGACGGCGACAGCAAAGCGCCAACATTCTACTATACCTTTTAAGCATCATGAAGTACTCCATAACCAAAGCATACCACCGAGGCGCCCATGCAAAATTCGGATGAGGACACAAAAAGGCAAATAACCATTGCATACCTCAAGGCGCCCACGCAGATTTGAAAAAGAGGACAGACACTGGTGGTGGATGATGTCAGCAAGCAGAGTGAAATTTTATTTGTGAAAATTTCGTTTGTCCGTAGAATGCACATTTGCTTGGATCTCCAAAGGCATGAAGTAGATGTGGGAAAATCATCAAAAATCAGATTTTTCTTGCCAGAATCACAGTACCAATTTCGAGTACTCGGTAAAAAAATAATCTCACCCACAATTATTAGTTACGCACTAATAGAAACACACTGCTGGTTGTCACTACCAGGTAGGAGTTTCACAACTTTTTGGCTTTTGCCGTGAAAAACCCCCCCCCGCTCTCCTCTTCCTATATCCAGCTCAGACTAGGGAATTCATCCCACTCTTCGCCGTCTGAAGCACTCTTTCCGCCGAAATAGTTAAGACTAGGGAATTCATCCCAACCTTCGCTGTCTTAACCACCGTCGTACGCTTGGACTAGGGAATTCATCCCAACCTTCGCTGTCCAAAGCCTTCTCCGCCGAAATAGTTAAGACTAGGGAATTCATCCCAACCTTCGCTGTCTTAACCACCGTCGTACGCTTGGACTAGGGAATTCATCCCAACCTTCGCTGTCCAAAGCCTCTTCCGCCGAAATAGTTAAGACTAGGGAATTCATCCCAACCTTCGCTGTCTTAACCACCGTCGTACGCTTGGACTAGGGAATTCATCCCAACCTTCGCTGTCCAAAGCCTTCTCCGCCGAAATAGTTAAGACTAGGGAATTCATCCCAACCTTCGCTGTCTTACTGGCTGAACAGAATGCAAGACGCAACTGGAATAGATGTCAAAAAAGCTGCAGTAGATGTCAAAAATGCTGCAGTAAAAGTTAAAATTTGTTCAACTCTTGCAGCTCCTGCTGCAGCATTTTTGACATCTATTCCAGCTCCGTTTTGCATTCTGTTCAGCCAGTTAACCACCGTCGTACGCTTGGACTAGGGAATTCATCCCAACCTTCGCTGTCCAAAGCCTCTTCCGCCGAAATAGTTAAGACTAGGGAATTCATCCCAACCTTCGCTGTCTTAACCACCGTCGTACGCTTGGACTAGGGAATTCATCCCAACCTTCGCTGTCCAAAGCCTCTTCCGCCGAAATAGTTAAGACTAGGGAATTCATCCCAACCTTCGCTGTCTTAACCACCGTCGTACGCTTGGACTAGGGAATTCATCCCAACCTTCGCTGTCCAAAGCCTACTCCGCCGAAATCCCGCCGTTAATTTATATGAAATATTATGTTAACTTATATTAAGTAAAGAAAAAAAAAATTGTAAAAAAAAAAAAAAAAACATAGTAAATAAACAATAACTAGCTTGGAACTGGAGTTCCTGAACAATCTCTTGACCGAGTTTTTCTTGCTTTCTTCGGTAGACCCTGGACCCCGCTGACCTACCTCAGCTGGAAATAAAAAAAGCATCACATTTTGGCGCCCGAGCAGGGACTTTTAGAAGGTTCATCCGAACTCCCACCGACCGATCATAAATCTTTCGAAGGCAACACCGTCCGCCGCCGTAACCAGTTTTTTTATATTCCGAAAAGTCCTTTGGAAAGATTTATCCGTATCCGTTACCAGACACCGACTTACCGTGACCCTTCGAAAAAGTTCCACCGAACCACAAACCGATCCGCCGCCGCCCCATTTCAGCATGTCCACGTCCGAATCCGACGAATCACCGATGGAAGATTTCAACCCATACAAGAACCTCGGGTTCATATATTTCCTCAAGAAACCCGAACTCATCGAAGTGCTAAAAGAGCGACACTTAGACACTAGTGGTACTGTGGAGACGCTGCGCAAGAGGTTAAGCCACCATTTTAAGGAGCTTCGTACACACGCCTCCACGCAGAATTTATGTGCAGAGTGGGAAAGCATGGTGGAAAAAAGAAATAATGCTGACGAGGAAATTCCACCGACCGACTCGCAACCCTACAAAAGCCACATCAGTATCCCAGTTCCGTCCGCTCCTTTCATAGCATCATCATTTTTGACCGTGCCAGAACAGAAGAAACCAGTCTTCATGCCCACTTCAATGTTCCAATCCGCCGATATACCAACACATCATACAACAGCCCCTGACCAAGTACAAACTTCCCGAGGCGTCCCATTTTCCGAATCAACACAGATACCATTGACATCGAGACCAGGCTTAGCTGCAACGACCAGCCGCCTCACGTTGAGTTATGAGGCTGAATTGATGAACACAGTACGGAAGTGGGGATTAAGATTCGATTCCTCTGGTAACCCTTTGGAATTCTTGGAGAGGTTGACAGAGCTGACGCGATGTTATAACATCCCACCTAACGATGTAGTGCGAACCTTACCCGAATTATTCCGTGGAAGTGCGTTGGAGTGGTTACGCATAAAGGCTGACAGCTTACTTACCTGGGAAAGCTTCAGAGATGCGTTCATAAAGCATTTCTTGCCCGCTCGGTACTTGCATAAGTTAGAAGAGGAAATATTACGCAAGCGCCAGGGGCCCCGCGAAAGGGCAAAAGACTATATTTTAGCTGCCCAATACCTGATACGACAACACCCCCGCTTCTCAGTGGCCGACAACATTGACCGCATTTTCGATAATATGCGACCCGAATACCGGCTGTACATCAAACGCCGAGACTTTCATACGTTAGATGAACTCGCGTCCCTGGCCGAGGAATTCGAGTCAATCAAGAACGACGAACGTAATAGTCGCCCCGCATCTACACCAACCGCATTCCCGCCACACGCCCACCGCGGCCCTTCAGCAGAAGGCCCGTACGATAGGAACACGCATTGCTGGAACTGCAAGCAAAGAGGACACCGCAAGGAAACTTGTCGAAGGCCTTATCGTCTGTTTTGTTCATACTGCGGCGCCGACGGCCGACTGACCAAGGACTGTCCATGCCACCGCAACCCCGTCGCGGTTGTCACTTCTCCCCCGCCACCGTCACCCCCCGTACAAGACTCACGCTATTTCATTCCCGTGCTTATAGATGAGGAAGAATACCATGCGCTACTCGATACTGGTTCTACCAAGTCTTATGTAGGCCAAGCACTGAGAGATCGGTTCAAGGAATTAAACCTTCCCATGCGTACGCAACACCGATCAATCCACTTAGCTAATGGTAATTCCGTTCTGACTTCAGAGCATTACACGGCCACGATCTTTATAGGGGACATCAGCATAACCGGAGAAGTTACGTTTCTACCTGCACTCGAAGAAGACGCGATACTCGGTATGGATGTGATGCACCAGGCTGGTCTACAAATGTTTCTGGCCAGTAAACTCGTGACCGGCAGGAAGCCACTCGGGAAGTCCGCAGGAAATCATGCTTGTTCGGTTGCCAACCACTTGTCTGATGCCCAGCAAGAGGGGATTAACCAGTTGTTGAAATCCGAACTGCCCAAATTCGAAGAAATAAAAGGGATTTCAAACGTACCGCCGCACCGTATCCGACTCAAGACTGAGGAACCGTTCAAACAGCGGTATTATCCTCGCAACCCCGCCATGCAGAAAATTATAAACGAGGAAATAGATGCTCTCCTTGAAACAGGTAAAATAAGTCCGTCCAAAAGCCCGTACAGCTCGCCAATAGTATTGGTGAGGAAGAAAGAGGGTTCATGGCGAGTATGCGTGGATTTCCGGCAGCTAAACGAAGTCTCCTACAAAGACGCATACCCCTTACCTTTTATCGTAGCTATCTTAGACAAACTCCGGGGAGCTAAGTTTATTTCTACGATTGACCTAAAACAAGGCTACTGGCAAATAGCCTTAGAACCGAAGTGCCGCCCTTACACCGCTTTCACCGTACCCGGAAGAGGGTTGTTTGAATGGAACGTGATGCCGTGTGGTCTGCACTCAGCAGGAGCCACTTTCCAACGCGCTATGGACACCATTTTCGGAGCCGACATGCTGGACCATGTGTTCGTCTACTTGGACGATATCATAATCATCAGCGGCACCTTTGACGAACACATTCAACATCTGGCGGAAGTTTTCTTCAAACTTCGAGCTGCTAATTTAAAGATTAATGCCGAAAAAAGTAAATTTTGCCGAGAAAACTTGAAGTATTTGGGTCACGTGGTCAGCAAAGAAGGCATACACACGGACCCTGACAAAATATCCGCCGTCCAAGAATTGAAAGCACCCACTAACCTTCGCGAGCTACGGCGTATCTTAGGGATTTGTTCTTGGTATCGTCGTTTTATCAAGGATTTCTCTACGTTAGCTGTCCCGTTGACCAGATTATTGAAGAAAAATGCCAGTTGGGCCTGGGGAAATAGCCAGCAAGCTGCTTTTGAGGCATTAAAAGCAAAGCTCACGGAAGCACCCGTCCTCGCATGTCCGGATTTCGATCAGACGTTCACTTTGCAAACAGATGCCAGCAACTTCGGCCTAGGAGTAGTTTTGACGCAAAACTTCGATGGCCAAGAAAAAGTGATTGCTTACGCCAGTAGGACACTCACGGAACAGGAGCAGAAATATGCAACAACCGAGAAGGAGTGTCTGGCAATTCTTTGGGGAATTCGAAAGATGCGGCCCTACCTTGAGGGGTACCATTTTAACGTAGTAACAGACCACCATTCTCTTAAATGGCTTCATAGTTTAGAAAATCCCTCCGGCCGATTAGCCCGTTGGGCACTAGAGTTACAACAGTTTGACTTTGAGATCCGCTACCGAAAAGGAGCCATGAACGTGGTAGCTGATGCCCTGTCTCGCGATCCAATCCCCATTACCGAAGCGGATAAACTAGCAGCGATTAGAGATGCCAATCTCGACTGGCTAGACAAGAAACAAAGCCAAGTAGCAATTAATCCGAACAACCATCCGGATTATAAAATTGAGAGCAACCGATTGTACCGTCGATTCACGAACCCGCAGCCTCTGGCTACTCCCGCCGAGTTCGAGTGGAAATTATGCGTCCCAAGATCTGATCGCCAACGAGTTTTAGGCGAAAATCACGACGTTGTAACCGCTGGGCATTTAGGCGTTGCAAAAACGACAGCTCGAATGGCTAAGCGCTATTACTGGCCTGGAATGTTCAGAGATACAGCCAAATACGTCCGAAATTGCCAAGTGTGCAATCGATACAAAATATCACAACAAAAACCGGCTGGATTTATGTATACGACCCCTGTAGAGCAACCTTGGGAAATCGTTTGCGCTGATTTCATCGGACCTTTACCACGATCGATGAAAGGGAATACTACTCTTTTAGTCATGGTAGACAAATTCACGAAATGGGTCGAGGCTGCACCAATGCGCGCCGCGACGGCCCCAAGCCTGATTAAAGCCGTCCGAGAGAAGATAACCAATCGTTTCGGAGTTCCTCGGATGTTCTTATCTGATAATGGATCCCAGTTCACCAGTCGCCCGTTTCAAGAGTTCCTCACCGATCTAGGCATACAGCAACGTCTAACCGCACCATACACCCCCCAAGAGAACCCGACTGAGCGAGTGAACCGCACATTAAAAACAATGATTGCTCAGTATGTCAAAGAGAATCAGCGAAACTGGGACGAGCATATCCCCGAGTTGATATTTGCACTAAATACTAGCCGCCACGACTGTACTGGTTTTTCGCCGGCCGTACTTAATTTTGGTAGAGAACTCCGAGGCCCGAATGAGTTCCGAGATTTGCCACCCTCCGATTGCCCTGCCGAAAATTTGAACACCCGCCAAGAACGAATGCGCGCCCTATACGATCTAGTGAAACTCAACTTACAAAAAGCCAGCCAATCTCAGTCAAAATCCTATAATTTGAGAAGACGGCCCTGGCGTCCCGCTATTGGAGAATTAGTTTACAAGAAGTCCAGAGTTTTGTCTTCAGGCGTGGACTACTTTGCTGGCAAATTAGCACCTCGTTACGACGGCCCTTTCGAAGTCATACGATTTATCTCCCCAGTAATTGTGCTACTAAGATCGGCAAAGAGGGACAGCAACAGAGGCACAGTTAGAAAAGACTCCTCCGTGCGTGCTCATGTGAGGGACTTAAAAGGGTTTCATTCAGAGCAAAATGGTATAAATACCAAAGACCAAACTGCAGCGATCACCATTAATAAGCCGACCATCGTCCCGGACAGTCAGACACTTGTCAGTATTCCGACCGTCGCGCTAAATTCAACTAACAGAGATTACCGACTACCATCAACAGTCAGTACCAGAACAAACCTCAGACGACGTGGACGTTCCTCTAAAAGTGCAATTAACCGAAGGATGAGCCAGACACCACCTAGAATGAAGTCAACCATCAGAGTTGCAACTCCGCCCCGACGTAGCCCTAGGGGATATGGCCTGAAATCCCCAGATACACGGGTCTCCCGCTTATCGGCCCCAGAACGAACAGTACGCCCGCTTCCACCGCCAACCCGTATCGCCCGAAAACCAGCGAGCTCACCCAGAAAAAATAGCTCTGGCGAATTGGTGGCCCGCTTGATTAAGCCAACCACCGGTCGCAAAATACCAGCGCCCCGAAAAACTCTGGCTGGGACCCCGCGAACTAACACCGCCCCTTCAACCTCAGGCGCAGGTTCCAGACGGCCAACGATACCCGGCCGAATGAGCATCTACGCTGCGAAACCAGGTGCGAAGATGACGTTGCCGACCAAGCGCAAAGCTAATGCCTTAGTGCCACCAGCTATTGACAAAGAGTTCGCTCGTCTTATCCGTCCGCCCCCACCACCGGAAGTAGCCATGAAGGAAGCACGTGAGTTAAGGAAAGCTGCTGAGGAGAATTGGCTGATACGAAATCCACCGATTCCCACGTCCAGGCAACTTTCAGATACACCGCTGGTAGTCCGCTTTAAGACATCTGGTGATCATAAACCCGAAGACGCCGCTATAGTCCGAGGAGTACCCGAAGCCGACGAGGCCATAACTCACCTGTCATGGGCCAACAGAAGTAGCCAATCCCCGACTATCCCGCTAGCTCCTACCCCTTTGATAGCTTGTGCAGCCATGGCAGAACCGGCCCAACCCTCGACGTCCGAAGCAGCTAACCATCCAGACCCATTCAGTGGTATCGAATTGCGAGGCCCACAAACTCGGCAAGCGTTCTATATTCAACAGCCGTGGGGAAAGGTTTCAGTACGGCTGAACAAGCAAAGGACCCAAGCCAGCCTGCGTTTCAAAGGAGAGACCAAAATTATGGCTATAAAGGATTAAACCCCTATTATTTATCGATTCTTTATTAGTTTACTTTTGAATTACGATTAATTGCTTTCGTGCTTATTTAAATTATATTGGATTACCCTTAAGTTTTTGAAGTACTTTATATTTTTCTTATCTTTTGAATAAAAATTAATTGTACTAAAATTTATATTTTGGAAAAAAGAAAAAAAGAGAAAAAAAATGAAATAAAACAAAGAAAAAAAAACATACAAAAAAAAAAGAAAACATTCAAAAAAAAATATATTAAGAAAAAAAAAAAAAAAAAAAAAAAAAAAAAATATATATTACAATGAAATATGAAAAAAAAAAGAATTGAAAGAAAACCAGTAAAAGAGAAAAAAAAAAATATTTTTTCTTGCTAACGACAAATAGTAGTGAAATTTCTAAAACCGACGGCTCCTTCTCCCAGATGAAAGCAACGACGAGAGGTCTCGTCTCCTGAAGTAAGGGGGGAATGTAACGAAGTTACAAATTTTCATCTTTTAATCTCAACAATCCACCCTATGAAATTCCGAAGAAGACACAAAAGTTGCCGCAGGCGACGACGGCGACAGCAAAGCGCCAACATTCTACTATACCTTTTAAGCATCATGAAGTACTCCATAACCAAAGCATACCACCGAGGCGCCCATGCAAAATTCGGATGAGGACACAAAAAGGCAAATAACCATTGCATACCTCAAGGCGCCCACGCAGATTTGAAAAAGAGGACAGACACTGGTGGTGGATGATGTCAGCAAGCAGAGTGAAATTTTATTTGTGAAAATTTCGTTTGTCCGTAGAATGCACATTTGCTTGGATCTCCAAAGGCATGAAGTAGATGTGGGAAAATCATCAAAAATCAGATTTTTCTTGCCAGAATCACAGTACCAATTTCGAGTACTCGGTAAAAAAATAATCTCACCCACAATTATTAGTTACGCACTAATAGAAACACACTGCTGGTTGTCACTACCAGGTAGGAGTTTCACAACTTTTTGGCTTTTGCCGTGAAAACCCCCCCCCCGCTCTCCTCTTCCTATATCCAGCTCAGACTAGGGAATTCATCCCACTCTTCGCCGTCTGAAGCACTCTTTCCGCCGAAATAGTTAAGACTAGGGAATTCATCCCAACCTTCGCTGTCTTAACCACCGTCGTACGCTTGGACTAGGGAATTCATCCCAACCTTCGCTGTCCAAAGCCTTCTCCGCCGAAATAGTTAAGACTAGGGAATTCATCCCAACCTTCGCTGTCTTAACCACCGTCGTACGCTTGGACTAGGGAATTCATCCCAACCTTCGCTGTCCAAAGCCTCTTCCGCCGAAATAGTTAAGACTAGGGAATTCATCCCAACCTTCGCTGTCTTAACCACCGTCGTACGCTTGGACTAGGGAATTCATCCCAACCTTCGCTGTCCAAAGCCTTCTCCGCCGAAATAGTTAAGACTAGGGAATTCATCCCAACCTTCGCTGTCTTAACCACCGTCGTACGCTTGGACTAGGGAATTCATCCCAACCTTCGCTGTCCAAAGCCTCTTCCGCCGAAATAGTTAAGACTAGGGAATTCATCCCAACCTTCGCTGTCTTAACCACCGTCGTACGCTTGGACTAGGGAATTCATCCCAACCTTCGCTGTCCAAAGCCTCTTCCGCCGAAATAGTTAAGACTAGGGAATTCATCCCAACCTTCGCTGTCTTAACCACCGTCGTACGCTTGGACTAGGGAATTCATCCCAACCTTCGCTGTCCAAAGCCTACTCCGCCGAAATCCCGCCGTTAATTTATATGAAATATTATGTTAACTTATATTAAGTAAAGAAAAAAAAAATTGTAAAAAAAAAAAAAAAAACATAGTAAATAAACAATAACTAGCTTGGAACTGGAGTTCCTGAACAATCTCTTGACCGAGTTTTTCTTGCTTTCTTCGGTAGACCCTGGACCCCGCTGACCTACCTCAGCTGGAAATAAAAAAAGCATCACAAAATAGTCAAGCTCATAATTGTTCACTAGGCGTGTCTCACCAAATAAAATCTCTGAGAGCTCAGAGATTTTTAAAGTGGGACAAAAAATCTCACCTGAGCCCTGAGATTTTCTTCAGAGATTACTGAGACGAAAATTTTTTTGATTTATTTCTCAATGTTCTTTCTCAGCTAAAACTGTTCATTTGACAGCCAAATTGCAATTTATCGGTGATGGGCAAATACAAAAATGATACCAAAAATAAAAAATAGTAGTTAAATGTTGATAAACAGGAAAAATAAATTGATCTTAGTATTTTTCATTCATTTTATAAAGTTTTGTGCTTTAACATTTAAATATTTAAAGCAAAGTTAAAATTTGTTTTCCATAATTTCAGTACGATTGAACAGGGAATCTTTATCCACCAAAACATTCCGCCTACGTCAACTTGATATTGAGCGCTCACTGGGTGAGACACGCCTATTGTTTCATCAGTACCCGACAGCAAAACTGAGAAATTGCATACTGTTCATATTTCTCAGATCTAATGATCATGAACCATGAGAGGGTCAAGGCCACGGCTAAGTCACTACTGAGTGTCTGACTACAGAGTTATTACTTCACTGAAATTGTAGTAGATTGTTGATCCAATGCATTTTTTCTCAAAATAAATCTGCTGCAAAACTTACATACTGCACTTCATTTTACGAAAAAAAATTAATCTGCGCAAAAAAAACTCACATTTTTTTTTTAAAATTCTTTGTGTTGAATTCAGCCATTATGTATTATTTAGAGCTTTTTTGTTTGCTGGTTCTATGTTTAAAAACAAACTAATATAATATTTTATTTATTTTTATTCATTTATCAGTTTTGTTTAAATAATATTTATTTTTTATTTTTAAAAAAACAAACATAAATTATTCCCGAAAATATTCAATCCACAGCATTTTTTTTTCAAATCTAACGCGAAAAATTTTCTGAGAAAATTCAACCCCTCTGATCTCTAAATTGAGGGAATTAACAGATATGTACCTATATGTAAGGCTACAAAAGAGAATGATCATTACGAAAGCCATAATTTTGTTTCAAAATTTGAAAGAATTGTTAATTTAAAAATAAACTTTTGTGTTTATTACCTACTTCTATAATGAGCAATGGTCATGATTCTGTCGCCCCTAGTGATTTGAACTTAATGAAAAATTGTACGTTCATATACCTATTCAAATGTTATAGAATTTTTAACTTAACAAATAATACTTTTTTGTTTATTTCCAACTTCTGTAATAAACAACGATGATGATTTGCGCCCCTCTTGATTTCAATTTAATAAAAACTGATTGAATTATTTATTAAACAAAAATTAAACTTTTGTTTATTTCCAACTTCTCATGAACAACGAAGATGATTTTACCGCCCCTACAAATTTGAATACTATAAAAATTGTATGTTTTCTGATAAAAATTTAATAAAATTTTCACTAAAAAAAACTTTTGTAATTGGCTTACAACATCCCATGAACAACGAAGATGATTTTCCGATTCGCCGCCCCTAACTCCTGGCGCCCGGGGCGACCGCCCCCTTCGCCCCCCCCCTAGCTACGCTAATGCGCACAGCTTCCCCTTTTCCCCAAATTTTATAAACAAAGTATGACACAAGCTTTGACAAAATCTACTAGATTTCTATTTCGAAAAGAAATCAGTTCTAAATAATTCCAATGGTGCATTCAGGTAAGTACATAGAGACAAAAACTCACAGGAATTTTTTTTCTACTGAAAAATTTTGGGATTTTTTGTCATGAATGATCGGATTACCTTTGAATTTCAAATTTTGTTAGTTCTGGATGAGCAAAAAGTGGTAGAATTTTTGACTTCAGTGGTAGAGGTGGTAGATTATCAAAACTTTGGAAAAAAGTGGTAGATCTACCACAATTGTGGTAAAGTGACAACACTGCTGTGAACTATGCATAAAGCCTAGTTTACAGTTCCCGTGCGAAAAAAAACCTATGCAAATATTCTTGCATGTCAAAAATAATTGAGCAAAATTAATTGTTTGCATGATTGGTTTATAGTTTCATACAAAAAAAAAACATTGCTGTCATGTAATGTCATGCAAAACAACGGACCGGCAATAATTGTTTTCCATGCGAAAAAAGTGTGGTGAATAAAACATTTTTTTTTGGAAGTGCAGGCCGACCTCCCAAAAAATTTTTTTTTCACCTCAAGGCTTTATTAGCATGCAAATAGTTTTTGATTCCAAAAATAATTATTTTCCATTTTAGGCCTATAGTTTATTAATAAAGGGTACATTAATGACTCAATGGGTGGCTTAGGTCAAGGCAATCGTTGTTTGCCTTGAATATAATTCAATTTGGTGCACAGAATAAGTGACAAATCATTGTAAAAATTAAGATTTTTTTCACATGGGAACTATGCTTAAAGCCTAGTTTACAGTTCCCGTGTGCAAAAAAAAATCTATGCAAATATTCTCGCATGTCAAAAATAATTGAGGTGAAATGTAAGATTCATTGTTTGCATGATTGGTTGACAGTTTCATGCAAAATATAAAACCATTGCTGTCATGGAATGTCATGCAAAACAATGGACCGGCAATTGTTTTGCATACGAAAAAAGTGTGGTAAATAAAATAATTTTTTTTGGATGGTCGGTTTACACTTCAAAACAACTAAAAATATATTCAACTATAGGCATTATTGGCATGCGAATGGTTTTCGCATCCAAAAATAATTATTTTCCACTTTTAGGCCTATAGTTTATTAATTAAGTGTTAACTTATGCCTCAATGGGTGGCTTAGGCCAAGGCAAACGCTTTCGCCTCGAACACTATTCATTTTGATACACAGATTAGGTGGAAAATCGTTTTGAAAATTTTGATTTTTTTTTTTTCGCATGGGAACTGTAAACTATGCTTAACACGCAAATACATTTTTGGAGTTAATGTGTTTCCTCACACAAAATTATTACGAAACCGACTGAATGGGAATATGGTTATGGCTACCACCGAAAAAAAAATTGCTGCGAAATATTGTATATTGTAAGCGAAATTAACCCAGATCCTGGCATGGCAATCTCTAATGCTAATCAAAGTAATGAACCATTTATAAGAGGCCCCTGTCAGAATTGAGACGAATTTAGCTTACTCGAATATCGAGTTCAAGAAGATGAAATCTCAACGAATGCTTTGATATATAAATGAAAATTAAAAAAGAAACCTATTGTATATATACAATAGGTTTCTTTTTTAATTGAATTTTAATTCCAAATTCGACAGGGATAGATATTTGATAAAATTGATCATGAATCGTTAGAAAGAAAGTCCCCTTTCACACGAAGAAACAAGTTGCTGGAGATTTTTTTGACGTTTTCCTTTAATCTCCTTAAAAATCTCTTGTACCTTTCATACGAAGAAACAAATCTCCAGGCAATTTTTGAAATTTCCATTGAAAGTCTATTGGTTGAACACACCTAAACGTAGATGTGAAAGGAAATGTCAAAAAATCTCCTCAAATCTTCGACCGGGGAGATTCTGTTCGCCCCTCTTTCCTCCTGCCCTTCTCACCCAGGAACTAAAAGTTGCTGGCAACTCAGTTTCCTCGTGTGAAAGGGCACAAACGTTGTTACATCAAAGCAATTTTATTCTTTGGTATGGACAGAAAGATGGTTTTCCTGTTTCTGTACTTGATATAAGGTTTGTTTGGTTACTTTTGTAGCACGAAGTTCAAAAACTGTCAAATTATTGTAAGGAGGGGGAAATTCTTTCATAGAGGGGAAAGCTTGCTACAATGTTAACAAACGCATTCAAACTTGTATCACTTTTGCGTACATAACGTCAAACTTGACACACACTAACATTAAGGACAAATCTACAGACAGACGTGAATTTGACAGTTGCTTACTTCCTGCACACAGAAATTTGTGTAGCAGAAACTTGCAAGATTTTTCATGGAGGGGAAATTTCTTGCTCTCTCATTTTGCTCTCTCGTTACTACACTTTGAAGTAAAAATACAAGAATTTGTGAAATGTAGTGCGATGTTGTACGAATTCGTACGAAATTTCAGTAACCAAACAGACCTAAAGTCATTATGGGAGTTATATGGGGTACTATTATATTAGCCTTGTTTTTTTAGTGTATATTATATTTGCTTAAAAAATGTAGAATGTTTAATACAACAACAACTCGGAATTATACCAAATTGTCTTATTTTCCAAACAAATTGTGTAAGGTTTACGAAGTTTAAAAGTTTACAATACAACGTTTACGAAAGCTTTACTCTATAATATTAAGGGTATTCATGCAACAGCGTAAAGTCGTCGTAAACTTAGTTAAGATGTCAACTGCGTAAATCTGTCAAATTTTCCATACAAGTTGTGACAGAACTACGAAATTTAAAACTCCACTACGTTTACGATGGCTTTACGCAGTTGCATGAATACCCTTATTGTATAAATACCCCTAATACCTATTGTGGGCTTGAGGTCTATTTTGTTTGTATATCTAATAAAATTGTTATTATTCAGGCGTGATTACACTCTTCTTCAGACAGTTATTTAAAATAAAAGTTATATGCACAAATAAGTGGTATATTTGTTGTTTGTATTTGTTTCTATATTTTTTTCATCTCTAAAAAGAATAAGGGCATTCATACAACCGTGTTAGGCCGTCGTAAACGTAGTAAAGTTTTGAAATTCAAAAATATTTTACGATTTGTATGGAAAATCAACTACGTTTACGATGACTCTACATCGCACCGTTGCATGAATTACCTTTACTGTTCAAGAAATATTTGGTTTCAAATGTTTAAATACATCTGTGGTGTTTGGTAGAAACATGATAACTCCATTTTAAAATTTGCGTCTTTGCGTCCACTTTACATCGACCTACAACCTAAACGGGTGAACCGATTTTCTTCAAATTTAAAATATAATTTTTCAAAAGTTATGTTCATAAGTATTCCAAATTTGAAGAAAATCTGTGGCCTCGTTTACACTCTAGCTTGATTTAAAGTGGGCGTAAAGACGCTAATTTTAAAATGGAGTTATCAGGGTTCTACCAAACACCACAGGTATATAACAGTCGTATTTATAAGCTTTGCCTAACTTTAGACTACCGTCCAACTCAAAAAGTTACTAATAAACTTTGTTTACTGTTGTCCTAAAGTTGTCTAACTTGGACAACGGCATCGGTTGTCTAAGATTTGTCTAAGTTGAAATTTTATTTAATTAAATAATTTATTTAATTAAATAAATCATTTTTCCAACTATTCATGACTTTTAAAAAACTGTCCAATTAGTCAACCGTCTAAAAAATCTAATAAATTAGGCTGATAGAATTTAAATATTCGAATAAGCCAAACCAATTTTGACCAAAAAAACATAAACAAAAAATAAAATGTGACTCGCAGCCTATTCCACCTACAATGTCATTTTCAGGGTGAGGTACTGCCATTTGCAGTAAAGTGACAATAATCCTTAGAGCATCCATTGTTACGATGAGGTGCTGACATATTAGCTGAAATAGGAATGCCAAAAAGAGATATAGATGATAAGTGAAGTATGGGTGTGTTCCCATTTTGACGATACGGAAAGCTACTTTTCGTTGGTTTTTGACATAAGCTTAACGGCCTGAACACAATAGAGTGCTGCAACTGGAGCTGCAGCTGGAATAGTTGTCAAAAAGAGTCGTACGTGATTTTTTTACGTACCCACAATGCAGCTGTACAGCTTTCTGACATTTCAGTATCGAAAATAAAAATTAATAATGATGAAAAAGAAGCTAAAATTGCTATACGTTTCTATGCGAGATTGAAGAGAGTTTAAAAATCACTTTAACCCTCATGTAAACACTCGGTTGCGCTCGTAGTTTTTTATACGTCAAGCAAAAGTTAAAAGTTGGCCGACTTGTCCAGCTCCACCTGCAGCTGCGTCGTGTTCTGTTCGCATCAATGAATGTGTGTGGTATTCAATATTTTTATACAGCTATTCAAGCTACAGCTCCAGTTGCAGCTCCGTCTCCTTTCTGTTCAGCCAGTAAGTGCCCTTCCGACCACTATATCGAAATGGGGATAAGTCCAGTGCCAGTCATTATAGCTATGCCAGATTCTGGAATGTGCCTTACTTTAGCCGTTTTCCTTTGGAGGTGGCGAAGTACTTACGAGTAGATGAAAACCCTAATCTAGTACTACCAACTGCACATGCTCTCATGCGCGAGTAGATACATTTTACATGTGAAAGCAGTTTGATGTGTTCCATTGAAAAAAGCTGGCAAAGTACTTGCAAGTACTTCGCCACCTCCAAAGGAAAACGCCTTTTAATGAGAAGTGACATAGCAGATAAATGAAAACTAGACGGGATTCATTCACCTCTCCGCAGAAGCGTTGCGAGCATTTTGGTGGCCTATTATAAATCATTAGGTCTGATCCTTTACTTTGGGTTTCTGTGATTTTTAGTCCAAACTTGTATCAAAATATTTTTTTTATATGAACTTTGACACAACTTTGGACTAAAATGCGCAGAAATGCACAGAAAATCACAGAAATTCAAATTAAAGGAACAGACCTATTAATTAGGGACACCCTTTTTCCTGACAGGAACACAGCCTTTAGCTTTTTTCTTCCTACAAAATAAACTTGTATCAGCATCAGCTTATTATATATATATATATAACATAAGCTGTGTTTTTTTGCATGTCCAAATAAAATTGTGTGAAAAAAAACGACAACAAAGCAAAACAATTTACATGTTAAATACAACAACAACTATGTCCATATAGAGTTAGCTAAGTCCAGATAATTAACTGGAGTTAACTTTTGTCCCGATAAAACGGTATTGCCAGACTACCATTGTCATCACTGTGCTATCGATAATTTGTATAGAAATGTCAAATGTTTGTTGGTAAGATAGTTCAGAACAAAATGGCAGACCAAGGCAAATGTTGAAATGTCCCGATGTCGTTTTTTTCGCCAAACTCCATATGGACATACAAAAAAACGCAGCTAGAGTTAGCTAAGTCCATATAATTAACTGGAGTTAACTTTTGTCCCGATAAAAACGGTATTGCCAGACTACTATTGTCGTTGTGTTATTGATAATTTGTATAGAAATGTCAAATGTTTTTTGGTAAGATAGTTCAGAACAAAATAGCAGACCAAAGCAAATGTTGAAATGTCCCGATGTCGTTTTTTTCGCCAAACTCCATATGAACATACAAAAAAACGCAGCTATATTAAACTTTTGGAGGAAATGTAATTGAAACATACTTTTTAAAACTGAAAAGTCACGTTTCGAAAAATTTGAAATAAAGTTCCCGGGCATACCTTTAGATATCTCTATAGTAACCGTGCAAAATGAGACTTTTTGGATTACAAAAATGCACTTCATTCTCATTTTCTTGAACATTATTTTCCGCACTTACCCTGAGGCCACACGAGCAAGTACTTGCAAGCAGGTTGGCTACATACACTGCCTGTCAAATTCGTAATTTGCATTCCACTTGCCTCCCACTTGCTTTCCACTTGCATTCCACTTGCTTGTCTCCCAACTTGCTTCTCAACTTGCTTCACTACTGGCTTCAAAACTTGCATGCCAGTTGATAAGCAAGTTGCTTGGGTTTGTTTGTGTTTGAAAACAAATGTGTATGTATTGCAACTTGCTTGCAAGTACTTGCTCGTGTGGCCTCGGGGTTAGTCAGCCTCATTTATAAACTCATTTTAACGACGGAGTAAAGTTATTCCGACTTTACAACTGTACTAATCCTAAAATTTGTATTTATAAAAAAAATACACGAGGAATAGAGGAGAAGTAGGCTAAAACTAGTTCATAGGAGGTTTAAAGCCGTAGTAAAGCCGTTTTAGTATCTAAATGCCATTTTGACGTGACATCATGTGAAATTTACGAAAAGGAGTGTAAAGAAATTTTTATAACTTTTTGTTACTATAAGAACGTTTTCTTTTATTTTATTTATCCATTTATGAATTCCTCTACCAAAATTCCACCAATAATAATTAATTGAAATGAGTAATTGTGGAAATCAGCCAAGGGTTTGTTTACGTTTTTGATAACCAGAGATTTAGATTGGTCATTATTTTGACATAAGGAGGGTGTAACTAAACCGACTCAGAAAATTTTTTATAAATAACGATTTGCTTGACGTGGCGTAAAGATTGAGTAAGTGCTTTGACTTGGTTTAACTACTCCGAGGTTGAACCGAGTATTGCTGAAATCTAATAAATAAGGCTGAGTGAGTTTTACCTTTGAACCGACGATATGTAGGTGGCGTTCAATGTTTGTCTTTTGATTTTGTCTGGTAAAAGGAGCAAAGTACAGTCTTTTATAAATACAGTATGCCTTCGGTAAAAGCAACTGATACAAATTTGAGCTGCTGGGTTCTTATTTGAGATTGTGACCGAGTCACAAAAAATTTCAGTCTTGGATTAGAAAACTACCTGAAAAATATTAAAATAAAATGCAAATACAATGCACCTACGATCTAAAATTGTAAACAATTCTGAGAAGTTGCTGAAAAATATTTACAAAGTTACAAAAAAAATAAACAAAAAACTAGAAATATTGATCACACGAAATAAGAGATAATCAAAGGAAAGTAACGTTTTCTGAATCTAACTTTTTTGAAAAGTTGCAATTACTGTGTCACTACTTTTTGGTATTTCGTTAATCGAGATTTGCTTTTACCTTGTAATGCATCTTGACTCTCTGCGCCATCTACCACTTGAATTGCTTTTGGTAATTTTTCTTTAAATTACCCTGTTGTCAAATGTCAACCCTGTTGTCTTCAGCATTTTGTCTCCGTTTATGCTAGGTGTTTTGATTTTATAGCTCAAGCATTGCAATGAGATGTCAAAAAAAGATCTGTGTTTCCTTTTTAGCTCAGAGTACTCGGAGTGCTCGAAGTGCGTTTCTTTCTTCAATCAGATCTAGCTTTGAATGCGCTCCATGGATTCAGAAGAAAAAGCCCCAGCGAATGGAGCAACAAGCCGAGCACTGTCAATTTCACTCTTTTTTCGATTTGACTAAACATTCCAAAACGACAAGTTCAACAATTTTTAATTTTTCACATGAAATTAAAAGTCAGAACTTAATTTTGGTGAACGTGCCGATTTATATCTTATCTTATGACAGGTGTGTTTCAAAATTATATCGGAGAGCTCTGATCCAACTTTGTTCAGAACTTACACCCAACTTACAGCCTTCTATTAATTTATTATTGTTAATAAAAATTCCATTGCAGTTGATGAGCAAGTTGCTTGGGTTTGTATGTGTCAGTGAACAAATGTGTATGTATTGCAACTTGCTTGCCCAGTACTTGTACGTATGGCCTCGGGATAATAGCTTGAAAAGAACCACAGTACAGTTCAAGCTCTGCTCTGAGCTAAAAAAGAAAAACGCCTATAAAGGTCAGTGCGTTCAACCCATAGGTAACTGAATTTTCAGATTATTTGGTGATGAATGCGGCCAATTAGCGCTGTCACTTTTTTGTTTTAATATTTTGGCATCACTTAATGAACCTTCAAGAATTGTCAGATTTCAGATTAGTCAAAAGTCAAAACATCAACAAAACCAAAAGTAGATGCAGGATCAATTTTCAAGATTTGTTTACATATTTTCTTAATAAAATGTCTCTTCTTGTCCTTGGAGAAGCTTCCGAGTCTGAGGAAGAAACAATTGTCGATAGGGTAAATATTGTAATCAAGCAATTTATTTTCTGTTTTTAACAAATATCAACCACTTGTAGCCAATTGTCTATGCCAGAGCTGTTCTTGGGGAAGCAGCTGAATCTGATGAAGGTAGACATTTTCTAACAGATTAAAAAGTCATTTAATTATAAGATAAAACAACGTCCGACAACAATATATATAAAATCGACCAAATTAGATTTTAAAATGATTTTCAAATGGTTTTCCAGAATTTGAAGGTTAAAAAGCACACTACATTCTTATTTACAGATGTGTTTGATAAGAACGATAACCACTCATCTACAGAAGCCAACCACAGAACTATAAACAACAATGAGTTCTTCCACAAAAAGCTAGGTAATTATTCAGAGTTGCCTACTTTAAGAATCTTTCTCTAAATAGTTCTTTTCAGTTGAATCCAATATAGCTCTGTGGAAAAGTCTTAATGCACTCATACGTAATGTCGTCCTCTCTGCTTCAAAGCAGCTCCTGAGTGCTGATCAGCTCCTAATAAAATCACAGGTTCCTTCAAAATGCTATTTAATTGCCTCAAATAAACCTATACGAACATATTTTCTTTTCTTAAGGTATCAATGCAATCAGCACTCAGTTCAGTCAAAGTAGTTCAAACCAATGTAAATCAACTAAAGGACAAGACTGAGGACATTCTGACAGCGAACTTTATTCCCGAAATAAATATTAAATAAAAATAGTTTTTGTTTCAATCAATTTTCTTCGTCCGAGTCAGGAACATACATCGAATCGGTGGGCGACGGTTCTCGCGGTACGTACGTCGCCTCGAAGCACCTGGAAAAAATCCAACGCAATCCTTTCCGATTGGAGTCAATGGGTTCGGGAGACTGCGCAATTTGTTCATTTTGCGCTTGGTTTTCCTCAGTTTCGACGAACGTCACGAAGACTTCACTTTCCGACTGCCGAGGGTCTGTTTCCATCGGTTCACAATTCCGGACATCTATGTCACCGGTATCGGAATGAACACTCAGGCTGGGAATTCGTGGTTGATCGGCACTGGTGGCTGTTGAAGGATGATTCCTAGGAGAATCTACCGATTGCCTATCGAATCTGAAGATCGAAGAATCTTCGGAACTAGCTAAGTCTTCTTGAACCCTGCTTGTGCTACTGAGCCTCTTACTTTCTTTAGCAGGAGGAACCTTCTTTGCAGGTACTTTTCGTTTCGTTGCTGTTTTTTGCTTTGTCGATCGTGAGAGGAAACTCTCAGTTATCTCCCTTGGCCTGGTTTCTTCACACATGGTGACTTCATCGGGCGACAGAGTGGACATAATAAGTGTTCCCTCAAAGAAGTTGTTTTTCTCAATTACAAATACAATAGGACTGCGGGGAGAAAGATTCGAAAAAAGTTTTTTATGAAATTCATTTGTCTTACCTTCCAGCATCTCGGAACTTGATATTGAGATTTTCAAATAGAGCCTCTGAAAACAAAAGAAATGCCCTGAACTCCTTAAGGCAGAATGTGACGGATGTTTCCTCGGAAATATTGTAATTCTCAAACTCATCGGACCTGTTGAAGATTGAATAGAGTTGGTCTAGATGATTTATCTCTGAATATTTTCGCTACTTACGTAAGTTTCAACTGGGATCTCATGAATTTATCATTGACTAATGATCCCTCGACGTAGTTTTTAACATTTACTTTATCGTTCCGCACTTCGAATGTGATTTCTTCTTCGGCTGTTTGGAAGTTTGCAACGATTTCTTGAAATATTTTGTATGAGCCACCAATTCTATAAAATACTCAACTTCTTTAGATGTTTATACTCAAGAACAACAGACCTGAAAACTTACGAATTTGGGAAGTTGTCCATGGGAACATCGGCGGTTACGCTATCATCATCAATAATTGAGATGATAAAATGCTTCACTGTTTCGTGTTTGCAGTTCATTTGGACTAGGAATTTGGAACGAGAAGGTTGTATTTGTATTGAGCAGGTCTCCACCTACAATTTATTAATTAAAATATGTTGTGCTGGCTTAATAAATTGTTCGAAAATCATTACCTGCTTCATACACTTGAAAGCCCCCAAACAGGCCTTCATTGAGAGACGGCAATAGTTTTCTTCATCGCTGGATCCACCAGCTACATCGTAGGTATCGAAAAATCTTATAAAAAATTTAAATGTTCCAACAGCAGATTTGTTGGCGTTCACCGAACGCAATTGAAATCCGTCGTCGTCGGCTACAATGTAAAGGTCGGTTCCGAATTTCGCAAGAGACTGAATAGCTTTGGAGAAGACTGCAAGAAAAAATAGATGAATTAATGATACATGCAAGGTATTTAGGTTATTTACTTCGAGAATTCGGACCACTTAGGACGCATTTCATGTTAAAAGTTTTGTGGAATTGATTGGTTATTGTTGGTTATGTTTTTATTCAAATAAAAATAACAAAATTTGGAAGGGATCTGTTTGATGAAGGTTTTTAATTTTTGTGTGCTGTCAAAAGTTGAAAGGTTCTGTTTACGTTAAAATTTCTTTAATTGCAGCTCTGTTCGTCTAAAACTCATGATCGAGTTCCGCCGGTAGGCAGACAGGGTATGTCCCCTACTACACATTGGTTCTTTGCGTCCGGCTCTTTTTTTTTGAATTTCTCTTTGAAAAACATTCTGCGATTCTAAACGCTTAATACAAAATTGACTTTTCTTTTTTATTGCGGAATTCACTGCTGCGGTTCGTACTGTCTGTATTCGAAAATACTAAATACGGATAGTTCTAAAACGAAACATCAAAAAGAGTCCCGGAAACTTTTCCCCCTTGCGTGAATACGCTTATTTTGCTTACTTATAAATTAGTCACTAATTTTTGATCAATTTAAAATCTTTTTTTATAATAAGGCTTTTTATGCAACGGTATAAAATCGTCGTAAATGTAGTAAAGTTCTAAACTGTGTGAATGTGTTTAGCTATCCATAAGAACTGTGACAGATTTACTAAGTTTACGATGGCCTTACACGGTTGTATTAATGCCCTTAATATATTTATGTTTTTAATACACTCAAAAGAAAAATGAACACTTTCAAATATTTATTTTATATTTGAACCCACGGATTTAAGGAATTCAACATTCTACATTTGGATCCGAAAAAGTAGTCGTGCAAACGTTGCTTTCGTTTTGCGTATTAAAAATGGACTCATTCTGAAAAATTCCCAAAACGGACCTAAAATCAAGCAAACAAAGCTAGTAAAATTTCTGTTTGTACTGTACACGACCATTTTGACTTGTCAACGCCCGCAAGTGCAAGATTTTTCACAAAATTGTAAAAAAACTGAATTGATATACATACCGAATACCGATTAATTATCTAAAGTTATTCTTCAAATTGAATGTTTCAACAAATAAAAATGATAATTGAAAACTAAAGAAAAAGAAATAAATTATATAGCATGAAATCAGCGCAGGTAGGACTAAAACTGAAACAATCTTTTTACGAATTTCTTTTTCTTGCAGAATCGAAGTTCAACCAGAAATGTCGCCTAGCTGCTTCACTGCATCGATTTTTTTACTTATATCTTTTCGTAATCCGCGTTTCTTTAATTCTATTCTAATAATTCCTATATTATTTGTTTTTGTTATTCCTACCAGTGAATAGTGAGTTAAAAAAAAAAATGAATACGGAATTCATAGCCCAATCCTTGCGCTTTCACGGCCAGCCATTACAAAAGATATGGGCTGGTGAGCGTGGTGACCACGATCTCTACCAGCTCGGAATCTCCAATCCGGATTATTCGGTCTATTTGGATAGACAAAAAAATCTTACATTTCAGGATCGCGCAAAGCGCTTGAAACTTCACCAGTTTCTTGCACGAAATGCCGAAAAGCTGTTTAGTCGGGATTTGCAAAGCGCCAGTGTTAATACGGGGTCAGATACCACGACCGGCAATCGTCAAGGTCGGTTTTCTATTTTGCATGTTTTCTTATTTCTTAAAGAATTTGTTCAGAGTTTAAAGTTAATGTTTGTATAAATTCAGATGTCACGGACAAAATTGTACCGTTACCACCCTATGAATACTTCTTGAACACCGCAAGTCTGGAGAAATCTAAAGTGTGCCATAGCACCTTGGATGCGGTGAAACCGGGCCATATTGTTTATGGCATTATCACCAAGCCATATTTAAACGGAATGCAGGTTAAGGTGTTGTGCACACGCGAGCCTCTGATCCGATATCTGGCAGACATAAATGTTAAGGTAAGTTGGGGTTGTTGGGAAGCACACTGCGTTGTATGCCTCCTAGGTCCTTGCTTTTTAATTCCCCAGAAAAAAACAAGTTCCAATCTTGTTTTGCCAAACGCTTTCCGTGAGTAAAGTTGTTACCTACTGTTTAGAATGCTTTCCGTGAGTTAAGTTTATTGGTGGCCTCGTTTTCTCCCACCTCTCTCACTTCCTCGTTTTAATTTCTCCTTTTCTCGATGCGCGACTATTTAGGCTCATCTTCCCAATTCCTATATGATTCCGGGATATGATGAAAAAGGGAATCCCAAAAACTATAGCTCCAATGTTTTTGTTTGTTGCGAAGTTCTCGATATCTCGGTAGATACTGATCGCATGACGCTGGGAATGAAGGGAGTGCTCAACAAAGATACCTCAGCACCCCTGGGACGCATCTTACCCGAACAAATTCCGGATTATTACAGGTAAACTCTGATCAGCCACCTCGATTTTTGTTCGGATAATTGAACGTTCCCAAATTTGTAGGAGAATCGTATCGGACTCGGATGATAGTTACATGGACTACTTATGCGGCTCAAAGGTATTCAACAATACAAATTGTTACGAAATGCTTTATCAGGAAGTTGGTTTGGATATCAATGACACGTTCAGTCATATGCGAAGTCTGAAACATCGATTCCCAACCCAGGACTACGCCATCGAGTTGAGGCAAACTCAAGCCAGCAAATGGGCGTTTAGGTGAGAAAATGTGGATCTAAAAATATTATTTGTGTACAATGTCTTTGCAGGTCTGTGGCCGATGGAATCGAGCATTTCAAAATTGGTCGGCATGTTGAGGCATTTCAGTGTTTGAACAAAGCTCTGAATATTGATCCACGGAATGTGGAAGGATTGGTGGCCCGAGGAGCATTGTATGCCAATAAGGGATCATTTGTCAAGGCTGTGGAGGACTTCGAGACTGCGTTGAAATTGAATGCATTCCATACAAATGCCAGAAAATATATGGGTGAGACTTTGGTCGCACTGGGGAGGAGCTATGAGGAGGAGAACCAGCTGGAAGAAGCAATCAAGGCTTACAAAAATTGTTTGAATATTATTCCGAATCATGAGCAGGCTCGGATTTCACTGGATGCACTGTTGCGACGGCCTGGACTTGTAGCTCCAGTGATTGATATTAATATGCTTTCAATTCCAGGTAAATTGATAGAAATGCGTTGAATTCTTGAAATGAGTTCAATGTTTGCTATAAATTGTATTTGTTGATTGCCAGAAAAGTGTTTAAGTGTTGAATCTGGATAGTTTTTTTGAAAATTAATTTGAGTTTTAAATTATGTATGTTACCTATTTGGATTGAATTAATTTATTTATTAAATATTCGTCAATAGACAATTTTATTAAGCTTTCCTGATATTGGAGACTATGGTAAAACAAAATTTCCCACGGAATTTTTCCCATCGTCGAAAACTAGGAACATGAATTGTGGTCGCAGTTTCTCTCGGAATGTATTGGCATCGAAAATGAATATTCGACCATTTTTATCGACCAAATTTGAACCTGAAGGGAACAATGGAAAATTATTGGCATTTCCAATTTTAGAAGAAAGGAGAAATTCCGTGGGAAATTTTATCCACAATAGCCCCTATTGTATTCAATGTTAGGGCGTACAAATTGCAAAGAAATAACGGGCAACGTCGTTTTTAATATTTTTTGTCTGCATTTCCAATTTTTTTCTTTTAATTTCCTTTCTTTTAGTTTCTTTTTATTTTCCTACTGACAGTTCATTTCCATTCACAGTCAAATTTTCCACAGGTTCATCAGATTTGAAGAAAAAGAAAAAATCAAAGCATAAATCTTCAAGTTCG
This sequence comes from Dasysyrphus tricinctus, assembly GCA_963921185.1. Taxonomy (NCBI): domain Eukaryota; kingdom Metazoa; phylum Arthropoda; class Insecta; order Diptera; family Syrphidae; genus Dasysyrphus; species Dasysyrphus tricinctus. The sequence goes on along the minus strand of OY992533.1, from coordinate 118,202,129 downwards.
TCTTCGAGCAGCGATGATTCATCTGATTCCTCATCAGGAAGCGACTCTTCTGATGATAGTTCAGGTGTGTATTGAAAAAAAAAAAAAAAATACATAAACATACACGCATATACCTATATTTGTTTAGATCCTTAAATGTAGTATGTTAACATTTGTGATTGTAAAGGCGAGTTTTTTTTAATATCCTTTTTCGGAATTTCAACTTTTCCTAATTTAATTTTAGATTCAGGACATGAAAAGCACAAGAAAAAAAATCGCAAACAAAAATCACTATCGCCGCTTAGCAAGCGAATGGGTGACATGAACGCCGGTAATGTCGGATCATCAAGTTTTGAGTTCAATCAACCATTTCATATGCTACCAAAAGAAGAAAAACCAGATTTTGACGAAGTAAGTTTTTATTTTGTTTCGTTTTGTTGGCTTCAGCCAGCTAGGTATATTCAGTTCAAGTTCAATGTGTTCATTTTTAGATAGATGAATTTTTGGGAGCAGGAGCAGAAGATGATTATGAGACACGAGTGCAAAAACTTATAAGGGATGCTTCGAAACATAAAAAATTACGTGAGGGTAAGTCTTCGTCTAAGAAAAAATCAAAAAAAAAAAAGAAGAAAGCCAAAAAGGAAGCAGCACGCCTAGAAAAGAAGACTAAACAGGAAGCTCTTACTTTGGAGACCACCTATCATAAGTAGGTATTTGAAAGTGTATTTACATGTGTTCTATATAATTTCTATTCTAGGCCACCAGTCAATGCTGCTGATTTGAACGCGGATCTTGAAAAGTTCGAGCGAAGTATTATGGAACTTCAGGCTTTCCAGCAGCCGCCCCCACTGACACAGCAGGATCAAATTATCGACTTAGACAACGAAGAACCTCCACCAGCACCGTCTTTTAACAGGGCTGTTAAAGCGCGTGCGGAGTCTCCAGTACCCCCACCCCCGAAGTCTTCTAAAATATCTATTAGATTGCAGAATCCGGGCACTTCGTCAACCGCTCGATCACAGGCGCCGCCGCAGCCGATACAAGATAGATCTTCACGATTTGCTCCCACGTTCAATGCCCAGGAAACTAATTCATTTAAACCTTTCCCTATCAAAGGACCAGTAGTTTTAGATAAATTTGGCTGCTTTCGCCTGGCTGTACCAGGTACTGAAAAGGCTGGAGAGGCTGGTCGGGAACGATCACGCTCCAGAGAAAAAATGCATATTTATTCCCGCACGAACATCCATTGTCGTTCGAGCTCGCGTTCGCGTTCGAGTTCTCGCTCTCGGTCGAGTGGTCGAAGAAGGCGACGATCCAAGTCAAACACAAGACGCCGATCAAAGTCGCTTACTAGACTTGGATCAAAATCCTCCGGGAGGCCTGGTTCAAAGTCGCGTTCGCGTCGTTCGAGGTCACGTCGCTCGAAGTCTCGTTCAGTTCGTTCAAGGTCACGTACCCGGCGTTCAAAGTCTCGGCGCCGTTCTCGCTCTCGTGGACGTAGGCCTTCTCCAAGAGGGAGTCGACGTTCACCAACGAGAAGGCGATCTAGATCTCGATCTAATGGTCGTCGAAGCCCATCTCCATTCAATCCAAATCGTCGTCCTCGTCCCGGTTCGCCTAGTCATCGCCGTCGTTTAAGTCCTACATCTAATGACCGTAAAGACTCAATTGCCAGTCAACCTAAAAAGGTCTTTGGCAATCGAGTGTGGCAACGACCGGTTGATGGAACTAAGCCAGCATCGAGATGGGATAGCAAAAGTACGACCCCAACAGCTAGTTCCGTTACATCGAGTTCTAATGCTTCGAAAACTGCGAGCGGCATTGAAGGTCGTTGGAAACATGATAAGTTTGTAAAGGAGGATGGAATTTCATTGGAGGAAATTGATAAAATTATTATCCAGGCTAAAAAAGATCGAAAGGAGGAGATACTGCAAAGAGATAAAAAAATATTAAAGAAAAATCCTGCAAATAGTTTTCTATAAACAAAATAAGAATAATTAAATAACATTTTTTTTTTTGTGGAAATAAACGTTTTTCCATAAATTTGGAATCCTTATAGTATTCAGGGTCTGTTTTTAAAAATTATTTTTAGGTTATGGTCCATTTGTGGTATGGGATCCACCAACGATTGCGAACGATCAACGGACTTAAGGAACTTCAATGAGAGGCCAGTTTGTAGTAACTACCTTTATCACGAACATCGAAGGTTAGTATGATATGTCGGCCAATTATAACCATCGTAAACAACATCAGTGGCTCCATCCACAATTTCTGTTTGGATGCAACACATACTTTTTGGTGGATATTTAAATGTTTCCATAAGTTCTTCTCAAGGTTTCGGCACCAAATCAAAGTCTGCAGAAGAGATCAAAGGAACATCATAATAGAATTCTTACAGTCATTGCTAAGGATATGGAAAAATCATCTCTCCAAACTATAAAGACGATGACGAGATGAATCGAATTCCGCTGTCAGGCAGATTGCACCATTGAACGTAATTGTTGTTTACCAGCAGTTAAGAAGGAATTAGCCAGGGCGAAGTGATCAAACTATAGCCCAAAAAAGCTGTTGGAGCTGAAGACATTACAATACCCGTAGTGTTGGAATGCCTACCCGCTAGGTTTGGCTTTGTGAACATTTTCAAATACCTTAAGCTGGTGTTGCATCAACTATCATCAGCAGTTTTTTCAGAAGGGATAACAACAACATAAAGCTATCCGGATAGCTCTGGAAAGGTGAGCAAATTTTTTTGCTAATAAGCGAACATAAAAACTGAATTATAACTTATCAGGTCCGTAGCCAGGATTTTTCAGGGAAGGCTAGACTTGCTGTAAAGTTTAACAAAAAACAGAACTATAGATTCATTCCTGTTTTTCGATTTTTTATAGCGTATATTATTTCTGAGGTAAAGTTTGGAAAAAATTCGCGAAAAAGCTTGGGTTCGAGCTTTTGATGTTGTTGTAATTTTAAACCAGAAATGCCAAGGAAAGAAATGCAGTTCGGATGTTTCTGGTTTGTTTCGGGGTAAATGTTCCATTTAACCTCCCTGCTTGCAGTCTCAACGCATACAAAGTGAAAACTATAAGGCAAGGTGGAAACATTCATTCACCCTTATTACAGAATTCGATGAATGAGCTGTGGATGGAATCAGTCTCAATATTGACGTTTTTACTATGAGCGAAATGGGGCAAAAATGAGTCTGATTGCCTCTGCAGTACATTGATCAGATTCTGTAATCGGGGTGATTATTTTGCAAATCACTCGCTGCTCTACTCCCTTCTTAAATACTATCAACTTCGAAAAAGGTAAGCCAGTTGATGAGCGAGCTGGTAGAGCTTGAGTGAATGCTCGCCCGTGTTGCCTCGGGGCTGGAGAAAAGGTGTCATTTACACTTTTGGTGAATTTCGATATAATATTTTATTAGGCACAAACTAAGGATTTTCGTCCAATTTCCTAGAACTTGGAGAAAACACAGCCAACATGTTAATTGTTAAGCCTCATCGTCCTATGTTTAGTTTCATTGAGGCTTGGTAAATCAACAGCTTCAAGGTAAATTTCGTCGAATTTGCCTAGGGCTTGTGTGCCTTAAATTCTTGAGCTATTTAAGGCTTGGAATAAATTGTGTGCTTGGGTGAAATTTTTGACACTTAACTCACTTTTAACCAACTTTTAACGGCTGTAAGACTCGTCTTCGTTTTTAATCCGATTCGCTTGGGGCTTAAAATAAAAACAAAGCTTGCGTTCAAATTTATTAGCCCCAACCTCATGTTTTTCATACAATTTCGCTAGGGCTTGGAAACAAAATTGTTTAAGGGGGCTTCAGTTTTGCCGTTCTGAATTTTCGGCAGATTTTCCCCTCTTTTTTTACCTAAACCATTAGGTATTGACCACAACAACTGATGGACATTAGATTGACAAATTTTGATAGATACAGCTTCACAAATTATAACCAATGCAATGACAAAGAAAAATCAATCTGAAATCGTATACCATATTCGCGACGAATAAAATCAAATTTCATTTTTACCAAAAGAAAATCCGATTAAATGTTGTATGCGTTGTTATTGAATTACGCTGATGCCACACCAGCGAGTTTGGGTAGGTAAATAAATACATTAATAATTGTCAAATCACTATCGGTTACTCGTTCGTGTGGCGTCAGGGTAAAACTAAAACCTATTATAATAGTAGACTTAGGGCTTGTTTCACAATATCTGATTATAGTTTCAATTAAAGCATAGTTTACAGTTCCGATGCGAAAAAAAAATCAAAATTTTCAAAACGATTTTCCACTTTTCTGCGCACCTAGTTGACTCATATTCAAGGCGAAAAACGTTTGCTTTGGCCTAAACCACCCATTGAGTCATTAATTTACCCTTAATTGACAAGCTATAGGCCTAAAAATGGAAAATAATTATTTTTGGATGCGAAAACCATTTGCATGCAAATAATGTCTTGAGGTGAATATATTTTTTTTTTCGGAAGTATAAACCGACCATCAAAAAAAAAAAATATTTTATTCACCACACTTTTTTTCGCATGCAAATCAATTGCCGGTCCATTGTTTTGCATGACATTCCATGACAGCATAGCTTTTTTTTTGCATGAAACTGTAAACCAATCATGCAAACAATCAATTTTACATTTCACCTCAATTATTTTTGACATGCGAGAATATTTGCATAGATTTTTTTTTGCGCACGGGAACTGTAAGCTAGGCTTAAGCTACTTTGAACTTATTCGTCAGTTAAAAATGTAATTTATGTTTCACAATATGCGAATAAGACTAACTAGTAATTAAAGTTCTAAGTATTTTAAAGGCCAGTTGAAGTACCGATTATCGAATATAACTGGCAATTAAATTATTTACAGATGCGAGTGTGACCTTTGAAACAAATAAATCTGTGGTGTTTGGTTGAAACATGATAACACCATTTTAAAATTTGCATCTCTATGTCCACTTTACATCGCTTCTAGCGAAACGAGTTTATGGATTTTCTTCAAATTTGGAATGGTTATGAACATGCTCTTTGTCAAATTATGTTTAAAATCTAAAAGAAATTGTTGCACCCGTTGGCTCTAGCTCGATGTAAAGTGGACGAAAGGACGCAAATTTTAAAATGGAGTCATCATGTTTCAACCAAACACCACAGATTTATTTGTTTCAAAGGTCACACTCGCATCTGTTAATTATTTAATTGCGTGCTTTTGTATCATTATATTGTATATTGTTTCATCTTAAGATATAGCGGGCGGGTTAAAGTTCAAACCCCCGATAGATGCAATTAAAGTCGAATTTCTAAAGATCTGATTCAACTTCTCAGAATATATTAAAATCGAAAGATTTGGACTACCAGAGTCCCCATAAATATAAATGTACATTTATGTACATATTTATGCATTTATGAATAAGGAAAGAACTATTTGATTTCCATTTAACTGCCGCAAACGCGATAAAAACTGCAGTGGTTTGAGGGTCACATTAAGGTGTTTCATATGCATACTCGCAAGGAACAAGGAGTCACCACTTTGCATTTGAATACCCAAAACACATATTTTCGGGAACGTATGTCCGTCGTTTTGGAACCACGATTAGAGGGCGTCAAATTGTTATGAATTTGAAGTGGTTAGTCTACCCTCACTAAATGAATTTTCTTTTTGATGAAATTAAATTTTCAGAAAAATTGTACTTCAATGCACTTTTTGGCAGTATGTTACCACTAAATGCAGCAGACGAATGTTTTCCTAATGATCTTCACCAAAAATATCTTGTTCTAATCTATTTCGAAGTCTCGGTTGAATTCTGATGATGTTTATTATTTATTGTTTTGAATATTTTCATTCTGTCAAAAGTATTTTGTCTGGAAAACTGGAATAACTTACGAATAGCTAACTGACACATTATTTTAATACTTCGATCATTGTGAAACGCAAAGTTCGTTAATGGGAGGATTTAATTTCCGGTTAATCTAATTGTCGAATAACAAATCAGAACTTTACTCAGACATTGTGAAACAAACCCTTAGGGCTTGTTTCACATTCTCTGATTAAAGTTTCAATTAAGCTACTTTGAACTTATTCGTCAATTAAGAATCTCATTTACGTTTCACAATATCTGAATACTTTTAACTAGCAATTAAAGTTCTCAGTATTTTAATGGCCAGATGAAGTACTGATTAGCAAATTTAACTGGCGGTTAAGACATTCAAAGCTGTAAGTGCGACCATGAAAACAGATAAATTTAATGGTTTTGGATTTGTACTGAATGTGGTTCAAACATATGTATGTTTGGCGAGTTTGATAAATGTTTGCATGCAGTGATGCAATTTTAGAATTTAAAGTATAAGGGATATTCAAGATTGTATACAAATAGCTTGGTATTCTTGCAACAAAGTGCAATATTTTTTTGCACTTTCTAGTAGATACTATAAGGTGCCTCAAATTTTGACTTCCAGAGTACCTACGAACAACAAGATGCTTTCCCCCAAAATTCTTTTGCGAGCTCTCAGTCTTAATTTGATGAACATTGATAATTTTTTGAATATTTTCATCAGTCAAAAACTGCATAGTGTGGTACAATTTTACAGTATTATATAAGAGGTTTTCACGATCCGATAGACGTCCAGACGTGCTTTTGTATTATTGTCATTCAAAAAGTGTAAGAAAAGACTATTTTATTTGCTTTTAACTGCCGCAAAATGCGATAAAAATTGCAGTGGTTTTAGGGCCACTTTAACGTCTTTCATATGCATATACTCGCACTCAGGAGGTCACCACTTTTCGGTTGAATTGAAAAGCTGAACACCCAAAAAACATATTTTTGGGAATGTCTGTCCGCCATTTTGAGACCACGAGTAGAAGGCGTCAAAGTGTGATGAATTTGAAGTGATTACCCAACTCTCACTAAAGCTATTTTTAGAAAAATTGTACTTTCAATGCACTTTTTCTCAGTATGGTAACACTACATGCAGCTTTCGAAGGTATTCGTTTTAAATTATCTTCACCAAAAGTCTCCTGTTGCAATCTGCTTGGAAGTCTCGGTCTTATTTTGATGTTTTTTGATAAATTATTGTTTTGAATATTTTCATTCTGTCAAAAATATTTTATCTGGAAAACTGGAATAACTTACGAATAGCTAATTGACATATAATTTTAATTATTAGATCATTGTGAAACGGAAAGTTCGTTAGTGAGAGGATTTAATTTACGGATAATTTAACTGTCGAATAACAAATCAGAACTTTACTCAGACATTGTGAAACAAACCCTTAAGCTATCAAAATAACTGCACTACCGAAAAATAGCTCTTGAAATTGTCAAAAATAAAATTCACCCATAATTCACTTGAGAAAGAAGAAGCTTTTATCCCTTATTTTATTCCTATTTAACTACATTTCAGTTTCACTAATATAGGTTGTACTCGGGAGACATTCATCATCCCGGTCCTACTGTATGATGCAGAGCATGGACTTTTTCAAAGGGTGGTAAGAACACTTAAGGTTATTTTGAGGGGAAGTCTATCCGGCTTTTGTATTCATCTGCATAAACGGTGGGTGGTGGAGAAGATACAACCACGAACTGTACGTACAGCAACACACATATGTGACTAAAAGGGTAAACGTGCAATGTTGGCTTTTTTTATGTAGGGTCAAAAAAGTCTAGTTTCAGAAAATGGTCATTCATAGAACATTTTAAATCAATAGTTAAATTTTTTCAAAAGGTAACGAATGTTTATTTGCACTAAATTTTTGGAAGGGCACTTAATCATCATAAGAGGTCAACTGATTTAAGTAATTGATTTTTTTTAATGAAATTCTAAAGTTCGTTTATAAGTCAAAATATGGTGACAAAAATGGGATGCTAAAAGACCTATAGAAAAAAATCTTTAAAAATCATTAAAAAAGATGGGTACCTACGTTACGCACATACATAATGGCCGACCATGTACTATTTTTGTTAAATGAATGGATGAATAAAGCTTTTACCTAATAATAATATGGCTAAGCAATTTCTGAAACTCTACTAAGTTGAACTTTTTTTGACCAATTACTGAAGTAGGTTCATATGTACATACATATATGTATGAGCGATCTATTAACCAATAGCCGCGCTATAGTGGCTTCTCAACCATTCCTGGTTGACCGTGTTGTCTTCGGCAGGATTGAACGGGAATTTTCATTTTTTACAGTTCAACGGACTTACTATTACGCCTAGAAGGGTACTTTAACTCATTTTTATTATTTAAATTTTAAAAGAATTTGTAGTCTTTTTGAAATATTCACAGCAGGTTTCCGATGAATGTATCGTTTGTCCAACGGTGACTGAATTGTTTTTGTTTTCCGATTGAATAAGTTAAGAAAATGAATCCCTCCATCAAAAGTCGAGAATTTATTTCCTTGCTTTTAATATAAAAAATCATAAATAACTTACGCTTCGATTCAGCTCCAGTTACACTATACTTACATTGCCTTGTAAGAAGAATTTAATCTTCCTTCCATTAGCTACCTGTTCTATTTCAACAATATTTAAATTTAATCGAAATCATTTTTGCGGAAGTGAAATTAATTTGCAATAAATCTCACTTGTGGTTACACCATTCCGCTTATACTCATTTGCATTCAAATTAATTCAGCTGTTTAAAGAAGAAAGTTTAAACGCAATTTTAGCTTTTTCATCCCGGGAAGGATTTTTTTCTGATTTAACTTTGTATAAGTACCTTTGTGTGTGTAGGTTATGTTTTAATTTTTTGCAAATATAGATATTTTTTTTAAAGGCTGATTTTAAATATTAACTCTAAAATGATGTGTCAAAAGTTTCATTATCGTATCCTCCATTGATGTTGAAAATTTGACTTCGTTTCATTTGCTCGGTCTTACGTCTTTTAGCTTCATCTCTTGTCACATTGAGGAGCATTATTGATTTCCGACTCATTGAAATGTTCTTTACTTTAAGTTCATCTGTAACAAGAAATGAAAAATGCAGTAAAAGGAATTTTTAAATTGTATTAAAAGATGCTTGTTAAATGGATTTTTTTTTTAATAAAAAAGGATTAATTATGTTAACTTGAGAAATATTTTTGAGCGTTCGGCGCCATTTCTTAGAGCTGATTTAAGGTTTTTATGAAAGGTGTTTATAAAAATGTAACTTTGTTAGGATAACACAATTTTATCTAAATTGAAAAGTAGCAATATTGTAAAATTCTGCTAGAAATCAGACAGAGCAGAAGCAGAACCAATTAGTTAGGCGTTACTTAAAAATTGAGTACAATAATATTTCAAAGATAGAGCTTAGGGTACCTACATATGTATGTATAACTGAAGCTGAGGCACAAAGTTTAACATATTTATCTGTGGTGTTGGTACAGGCATGAAAACTGCATTTCATATTGTGCGTATTTATGGCCACTTAACATCGAGCTAGAAGCTAGAGTCTGAACGGTAGAACTGATTTCCTTCAAATTTGGAACTTAATTGCTTTCAAAATTTGGCTGACAAAATTTCAAATTTAGAGAAATACGGTCCACCCTTTAGGCGCTTTTTAAAAATTCAATATTTTTTTTTGAAAATGTTGATACTTATGCAATCTTATTTAATCTTATTTGAAAAAAAAAAAATCTAAACCCGTTCAGACGATAATGCGAAATTTCTGATTAATAAAATGCGTTCTATGAAAGGCATTATTAGTACTAATTTTAGCATAGAAAAAAGTTTTATAAACATCGTAGGAGTCGTTTTTTAGGAAAAAAAAAAAAATATTTTAAGCATCTGTATGAAAGGAAGGTACCGTTATTTGTTCTTAAAAGTAGCTTTTTCTTAAAATATTCTAGAAAGTATTAAAAACCCTTAAAACCGAGTTTCAAAGAAATCGACCTTGTAGCTTTCAAAATATGTATTTGATTTTCAAAAAAATATTTTTGAACATTTTTTAAAAATCTAAAAAATATTTTTTTGAAAATTTTGGTAAACAAAAAATATATTTTTAGAAGCTCCGGTATAAAATATTGAAATCAGAAATACCATTTTGAAAAAATAAAAAAAAAAATGGTTTCTTGGAAGTTACCATTAATTACCATTTTTTGAAAAATGGTTTCCTATCCAAAAGTAGCCTTTACAAAAAGAAATGCATTTTATTTTTTTTAAAGAAAAGTTGTGGAACCGTTTTTGAGAAAGAAACTACTATGGACCACGTTTTCAGAAAATCGATCCAGCCGTTTGGGCTGTAGCCGAACAGTTAACAGACTTACAGACGAACAGAATTGTGAGAATAACTGTCGTCTGAACGTCTGATCAAAATCTCAAGTAAAATTTTCTACGAATGCATAACTTGCCCTTTAGTCTACTAAGATTACCTTTTTCGAAATCATTATTTATGCTTTCAAAGTATAACCAACTAAATTTACCTTCACCATAGAATCTGCTCTCAAAATTCCGCACCAAATCACTGTAGTCCTGCTGGTATTTCTCACGATTCTCATGTAACTTGAAAATAGTCTGTCGGCGTGATATACCTTCTTCCTCATCATTATCCTCAGCGTTCTCATTTTCACCGTCTTCATCGTCCATCCGTTTGGGACGCTGTAACTGCCTTGAAATATTAACAGCATTACCCCGAATTTCTTGTAGTGCATCATCTTCAGATTTCTATTAAAAGGAAAAGTTTTTAATATGTTATCCAGCCTTATTCTTAGTTTCACATGGAAAATATTTCTCCCGAAAAATTTTTGTTCCCTTCGGAATTTTAAAATCTATTATCTATGAGTTTCGCCTGAACCTTTCTTGGCCTAAAATAAACAAAAAAACTTTCGCCGTCAAAAACTAAATGACAATAAAAGCTCTTAATTACTAAACATTTTGCCCTAAATGAGTAAACACAAAAAAAGTGAAATTTTCGTTTCTTGGGTGAAACTCACAAAATGCGAAAAGAGATATGTCAATTTTTTCGCGTGGAATATTGTTCACTTGAAACTGATAAGGCTGATTATCAAATCACGTGAACAACATTCCACCCGGAAAAATTGACATTTCATTTTTCGCCCATTGTGAGTTTCCCCAAAAAATGAAAGTTCCCCTTTTTTGTGAGTACTCATTTCGGGGGAAATGTATCTGACAGCTTAAATTGTCACTTATTTTTTGATGGCAAACGAAAGAAAAACAGAGGGGATGGGTGCCCTTTTCGCAAGTTTTTGGTTTATTTTAGGCCAAGAGAAGTTCGGGCAAAACTCATAACATCTTTTAAAATTCCGGGGGAGCGAAAATTTTTCACGGGAAATATCATCCGTGTGAAACTCACAATAAAGCTGTATAATAATTTTCATTTTAACATACCGAAGTACTTGTTAGCCAATCCAATTTGGTTGCTGCCAATAATTGTGAAACCGTTGCAAATCGATGAAAAAACATTGCAATAAATTGAATTATCAATATCATACCGAAGAACACCACAAAACACAAACCAATTGGATCTAATTCCTGATACTGTCGATAAACGTAGACTTGCAAATGAGTTTCATCGTATGTTATGAAATCCTTAGGACTGACTGGCCATTGGACATGAAGGTATTCTTTTTTCAATTGTAAAAGTGTTACAATGAGAACAAACAACGAATTGAGCATGACAAAAGCAAAGGCAAACATATTTCGTAGTTCACGTAAGCTTTCGGCAATTTGATTCTTTTTTTCTTTGGTGTGAAACATTGGCTTTAAATAGTTCTTGATGAGTTCACGCCAAAAACGTTTTTCCGCAAGTGGTATTTCACCGATTGGGGAGTCCACTAGCAGAGGGTCATTCACCCAACCAGGCATGTAGTCCAAATCGAGTTCGATGTCGCTATTGTGATCCTTTGGACAGGAAGAAAAAATAAAATAAAATAAAATAGTGAATACAACTAGAGATAATGATGATTTATGGATGGTAACGGGGTAATTATGTTACAAAATAAGCCGTAGGTCCATGAGGCTATAGCTACATCTTAATTAAAGAAATTAATTTAAGTTACATTAGGTCTTTTCCAAACATTGACCAAAACAGTCAATTTGTTACAATTTGTTATTGCCCAAATCCCGCTTCACTTTTCCTGTTCCACTTCAAAAATTGGGTAGTTTTGGGCAGAAGAGAGAGTAAAATATTATTTTACATCCACACAAATTCTACCCAAGGAATTTCATTGCACAGAAATTGTTCGATCTGTCAAATGCCAGGTTGACGTAAGTCAGATAATACAAAAATGTACTGTTGTGGCAGAAAATAGTGTCCAAAGACGGTGGACTGAAAAACCCACTCTTTCAGTGAAGTGAGATGTGAATACTGAAACGTCCTCCTATCCTATTTTCAGTCCAATTTGAACAACGTCAAAATTTGCCCCCAAACCGTTCCACACTTTTTCGGCAATTTAACTCTCTATGAAAGAATTTCATCAAAATCTCTGGAAAAGGCTATTGCGTCCTTTGAAAACTTCAAAAATTCTTTCCAACCTTTGTTCCTTGAATGAACATTGATAGAACTATGGACTAAAATTCATACAAATGAACAAAAATAAAAGTAAAGGAACAGAAATACCATATCTCGACTTGATTAAAAACACAAAGTTCCAGTAATTAGAACTGGCCCTTAAGGAGTTTATCCAAAGTTTTGTATAGTTTTAGTTAGATGTTCAAAAACCAAATTAAAAATTAACTTATTTTAAAGCCTATTTGCCTGCATTTATATCAATGACAAAAACTTACCAATGGACTAGCCTCTGCATTCTCTGTTTTGTCCACTTTATGTTCGATATTGGATTCTTTAACAACTTTTCTGTGAAAGAAAGAATACAAAAAATAGTTTGAGACAAATCTCCCAGAAAATACTTTGATCAATCCTCCCTTACTCTTCCAAGACATCTATTTTGCTGTTCAATTCGGCCAAGTTAGATATAACGACCATTAGTTGGTTCTCCACAGCATTCGATTTGGGATGTGTACAAAACATACAACGGAACAAACCTGCACATGAAAAATCAAATGAACCCTCCTCTTGGTTTGATGGTTTGAGGTATGCGAACACTTGTTGAAATTTATTCAGTTTAGCATCGTTTGACTTCTTTGCTTCATCCGGTTTGGCCTATATATAATGGTTTTGTTAGATAGAGAAAAAGGGATATTGACATTTTTGCACACAAGGTTTTCATTAACTCTAGGAATGCTCGAAGCCAGCCTCGATGACTCACCTGTCCGTCAGTTTCAGTTTTTTTCTCTCTTGTTCCCCAGGAAACATCGTTCATATTGAAAATCGAATAAATAAGAAGCAACATGTACATCGATGGTATGGTGATGTAGTAGATAAATCCACACCATAAAGCACCAGCCTCTTGAGGATGCATCAAACCTAAAACACAAAATTCATTACCAATGATGTATTCCCTTTGACATGGTTTGCTCTTCGCATGTTTAGAGTTGACATACCAGCTATAACTATCTGGCCAGCAACAATTATAAAGAACAATGTAGCTGGAGAAAAGATACCATCCTCTAGCATTTGTATGATGATTCCTATGAGAACTGCCATCATGACCAGGCAATAAACCGTGCTAACAACAAACGCTATCAGTAACTGTGGGCAACAGAAAATAATTAAGGAATGTTCATAGGAGTTACCAAAGGCAATTGGCAAAGTGAAAGATGAATATCACCATTCACGATAGTTTTTGAGTTAAAAAAAAGTTCATGTCCCGGGCGCCAGTTTTTAATTGTAAAATTTCAGTATTCCTATCGAAACTTTTATTTCTTTAGTTCTAAATGAGGAAGTGAAAGAAGTTAACTGCTATATTATTCACTCCAGGTGTAAGTAAGGTTTAAGTGAATTTTAAACCTGTTCTATTAACTCGCATTTTTTAAACTTTTCAATTTAAACTTTTGTTCATAATATTCACTCAAGACGCGCGTTAAACTCGGTGGATTTAAAATACATTACAACCGGATGTAAAATTGTTTAAACTTGACTATACACCGATTTTAAACATACGGAATGTCAATAATTTGACATTTGCCAGCACGTGTTTCCTGTTTCTTCGTTTCTTGTTGCTGTGTTTCAAATTTTATCTTTCAAAATTTAAAAATTGAGTTGGCGTTTGAAAAAATCAAAACAGTGAAATAATTGTCTATTAATTTATCTCAATTTATGTATGCATGTATGTATAATAAATTGATACAAGAAATCGAAAATATTTCCTGAAATCCACATCATCGTAATCACCGACGCAAGCCCGCTTGTACATGCGGTACACTAGACGAGAACGACGTTGATTCTCCATCTAGTCCAGAAATTCATCTTTTGACGACGAAGACATCACCATTTCATTTATAAAATCCATTTTATTTTGTTGCTTTTTTATTTTATCTTTAATAATGTACGTATGTACATACATATGTGCGTAAAAACTTCAAATATGACTTTGCTTCGCTTAAATGAGTGAATGTACTGAAAATCTAGTTTACACCCGGGTTAAACTACTTTAACAGCTCCCTTTAGGGCAGTTAAAATTGAGTCGGGTTAAACGCGACAAAGTTTAATAAATAGAGTTTACTACCGGGTTTTAATAGTGAATATTATGCGCTTGGGTTGAACTTTTGAGACTTAACTCACTTTGAACCAAGGTGTAAATTTGAAACCGGATTAATTGACTGAATAATATGGCTGTAAGTAAGGAAAAGCCCTAAACGTTAAGTTAAGTTAACTCAGAAACAGTTTTTCAATTGGGGAATGAGGATTAACTTTATCTTTTAGTTGTCAAAAATCTTTTGTCATCGATGTGTGATACTATGACCCTACTAAGATTGGTTGGTTTCACTACGGCATGACGGAAGTTCGTGGTGCAATCGGTGAGTTAAAAATGGAGGGGTTATTCAAGAAGAAAATATAAAAATTTGATTGAGCAGTCACGTTTCATAACCAAATTGGTCCATTTCATTCCATTTTGCTCAGTTTTGCTTGTGCGTCCAACAGAAAATTTCCCATTTAATCTACCTAATTATGTGGTTGGAAGAGATTGGAATCAGAAATAGTCATACGGTGTCAAAAATCAAATGTTCCAATTTGCAAATATTCCATAAGTATGCAGAAGCACATTTGTGTCACAGTACACATATTGAAGGTAATATCATTAGCGTTTTCATTTTTGTTCAGTTCTGCGCATCCATCAAAATCAGTGAAAAATGGCGACTCTACGTGACCCCGACTAGTTAAACATCAAAATTTGTTGTGTGTTATGTGTTCATTTGTTACTTATTTAAATACAAATACAATTATTTCAAGCTTTTTAGTGTTTATTAACATTTTTTTAGTGTTATTTAAATTATCCTTTTGTGTTTGTTTTCTTCGTTGTTGTTGTAATACAGTGGAAGAGGTCACGTAAGGCTGCCATCTTGAATTTCTTTGACAGTTCTCATTTCGGACCACATGCGCAAGATAATACCTTAGATATGTGTACTGTGCATTTGTGTAAAAACTACAAGTGTATACACGACATGAAATTTTACTACGTAGTGAATCCAACCAATCTAAACAGGGTCTATGGATATCACCCTTCTACTCCTTTCACGCATCAAATAGAGATGTTGCCACAACTGAAAACGCCTTCACTTTGGTTCCTGAGTTTACTCACCTTATATTTGGTGATATAACTCCGGGACCAATTTCGGAGTTAACTTAGGACTTCAACTGACTGGAAAGCTTATGGAGTAAACTCAGCTTTAGCCCCGAGTCTAGGATGATCTCGCACTGAAAAACTGGCCCTAACAATCGTAGCATAATACAAAAAACTACTCAAAAACTATCGTACCGATGAAATTCACCACATACCTGATACTTCTGCTTTAAGTACAAACAAGCCAATACAAATAACAATAGAGGAAAAAAATTCCATAGAAATGCCGTCCAAATGTCGATGCTAAACACCGAAACTAACGCACCAATCATCATTAGAAAAATCGTTCCTGGTCCAAGGACAGTTCCGACCAGCAACATAAACTGATAGCCAATGTATGGCATTGATATGCTGCTATTGTTCTTCACAACCATATCCGCATCGGACAGCAAGTCGTAAATATTGGCAATGGTTGATGGCACCCAACGTCGGCGTTGGTTATAAAATTCATTAAAGCTCTCCGGCGAATGGGTGTAGGCATCCGAAGCGGCAGAATACTCGACCCGCATTCCTTGCTTTAATATCAAGGTGCAGAGCCAGCGATCTTCTCCTTGATCATATTGCACATAGTGCATGGGCTCCTGTGATACGGTTGTGTATTTTTTCATTACACTATTCTCCATTAGGGCGCTGCCACGAAAGAGACTAAAACATCCAGGACTACACAGGACGCAACCGATAACGTGCTCTGTTGACTTTTGCAACCAATGCCCAATGGCATACTCGAATTTCTGATACCAAACCATTGGACCACGGCCAACTGGGTGGATGCGACCACAAGCAGCACCCAATTCATCAATGGCCTTCATTCGATCGATAAGCAGCTGCACAGCCTGTGGCTGGAAGTCGATGTCACCGTCTAAGGCCAGGATGAATGTGTTCTCGGCAATGACGGTCTTTCGTCGGGGCGAGGCATTCTCCAGTTCCATTATACGAAACCCTAACAAATAATACATGTACATGACCTGTGACCAACGTTTCTTATGCCTTATTTTGTCCTTGTTCTTTAGGTGGGCAATCATTTTGGTACGTCCAGGCAGTGTCCAGACCAAACGACCGCCGTAAGGCGTTTCAATTTTCATCGGTGGTTTGAGTTTCATCGGAACACCATACACTTCGAAGCAGGCATTTTCGATGGACTCGATGAGAAGTTTAACGAATTCATTTAGGGGCGGATTCTTTGGGTCCTGGCAGAATTTCGATTCTAGCTCGAAGGCGTCATCGAAGAAGATGTTGGCTGTAATGAGAAATGCTTTTCAATATTCAATGTTTCAATATTTCGTATATATAGGTTTGGTGATGTAGGTCGGTCTGTTTGGGGTGGTTGAAATTGGATGTTTAGTTTGTGTGGCTATAATGTGCTATATGCTATGTATGCACATTATATCTGGACTTACCAATATTCGGTAGCTACAAATTGTGAAGGTTAGTGCTGGAGGGAATATTGTCTGGGATATCTAACATTTCAACAAGTTGTGTTTTCACTGATAGTGATTGTATGGTAATGAAGTTTAATTAATCGATTGACATCGGATTGAATTCAGAATGATGTTTTAAGCTTAAAGCCAGAGGTAAAACTTGTGTGGGTAATTTGAGAGGTGAGGATAAGGATACAAGACAGTTACATGATATATTAATTAGGTATGAAATATGAAGATGATGATTTATGTTTTGGGATGGATGTTTTCAGTCGAAAGGAGCAAATTTGAAACAAACCTTTAGATGACTAAAGCCTTGAACTCTTTGCAGACAGCTGATTATCGAGAAAAAAAAACAAATTACTAACCTATACGCAATCATTTTTGGCCTGAATCGAATAAAAAGGAAAAATGGGGCCCAACGGGAAATGAACAAGAACAATCATCTCTAATATATAGTGAATTTTATGAATAAGGAAATATTTATAGTAACTAACTCTATCTACTCTGCCAAAATTGCATGCAATCAAAATGGCGCCCAACGTGAGACAAATGATTGAAACTCCAACATACAATATTGAATTTTGTGAAGAAATAAACCACAAATATTTTACTACGTGCTTACTTCTTTGCTGAAATAGTATCAAATCAAATAGAAAAATTGGCGCCCAATGTGAGACAAATAAGTGATACTGTAGCATACAATTGAATTTTATGGATAAATAAACCACTTATATTTAACTACTCGCTAACTTCTTTGCTACAAAGGTATCAAATCAAAAAGGCAAATTGGAGCCCAACGTGAGACAAATAAGTGAAACTATAACATCAAGTTCAATATTACGAGCTAGTAATGAATGGAGAAATATTTGTACTCACTTACAACTTGCACTTGTCTTAAATAGTTTCAAAACAAATAGAAAAAATGGCGCCCAACGTGAGACAAATAAGTGAAACTATCACATTAAGTTCAATATTACGAGCTAATAAACTGCAAATAAATTTCTTGAATGGAGAAATAGTTTTACTATGAGACAACTTACTCCTTGCTAAAATAACACCAACATGAGATCAACAAGCGAAACTATAACAGAAAAAAGAGAATTTTCATTTTTCAGATGAAACTCACAATAGGTGAAAAGTGAAATATCAATTTTCCGTGCGGAATGTTGTTCACGTGCAACTCACAATACAGTTTACGTTCTTTACAACAAAACTTTTTTTAAAACTTTCTTGGGGTTGAATGGTTGGAAGAATGGCGAGTAATTTCATATGAGCGTTTGTGAATTCAATCACTCAGCAAAATATCATAACTGTACTGCCAAATGCAAAATTAACTATTATGTCACTGATTTGTGAACAATGTCGAACAGAAACAATAAAACTTGCCATCTCGCTTTTCATTGGTTTTCAACAGATTATTTCATTCCTTTTTGATTCTACTTGAATGCGGAAATTCGTCTTCCTAATTTTTTTTCGCACTAAAATTCAGTATTGAAATCTTGCACCCAACAAATTATAATTTCTGTATGAATCATTTACTAGTTTTTTGTTCTGGTGAACGGCTATAGGGCCTGTATTCAAATTAAAAGAAAAGTGGCGCCCAATGTGAGACAAACATGTGCAATATATGTAATGTACAGTATTGAAATTTTATACCCAACAAATTATAATTTCTGTGATAATCATTTACTAGGTTTTTGGTTCTGGTGAACGGCAATAAAGCCTGTATTCAAATACAAAGAAAAATGGCGCCCAATGTGAGACAAACATGTACAAATTACGTAAAAGTTATACATAGTTGATGTTCTCTCTCTTCACAAACAACTTTTTTTTTTATTTTTTGCCTCAAAGTAGAAACGAGTTTCTTTTGAAACATCCTCTTAACTAGAGTTGCATTTAACGTGTCAAAAGAGTTTATAAAGCAAGTGAAGTAAAAAATTAAAGGTAAAAATAATGAAAATAAAAATAAACTCAGAAAAATATATAAATCGGATATACGCAGGATAAATTTCAAAAGCCAGTTGAACGATTTACTCTCATGGCATTATAAATACATAATATAGCAGATACAGAATGTACAAAAAAAAAAACTTATCTATAACAGCTTTTTTATTCACCATCAGCAACCAAAAGAGAACAGTAAAAAAAAGAAATGTACTCAAGTGCAAAACTTCACAAAGTCGATTCACCGCCTGAATGGTTAATGATTTTAAAAGATCTCTTTACCTTTGATACTTTTTCGAATTTCCCTTATGCTTTTGATACAGTTATGTTGAAAAGTTATATTTTGTTTGATTGAAACTTAAGGTAACTTTGTGACCTAAATTGTGCTGAATTAATTTTCATTTCTTTAACCTTATGGGAAGCCGAACGGGGGTGTTCGGTGTTGAGAATCTAAGTACTGGTTACTTTTATGGTCGATTTGTGCTAAAAGGAATTATCAAGACTTAATGATGCTTTTTGTCCATTACAGAATATGATTTTAAGGTGCAGTTTATGAAATTATGTATTCTACTCTAGATTTTCATCCTTTCATACACAAAGAGGTTTAAGTCTCATGCAACTTTT